>CM063283.1:94495242-95830242 GCA_032173965.1 Sitta carolinensis | reverse complement strand
CCTTTCACTTCAGCTGAACTATACTTATTAATGACTACAACAAAGAGTGCCTTTTCCCACTTTGCATATCTCTTATTAGCACTTTCAAGTGACTGGCATAGTGAATGTGGTATCATAATGTGCTCTACAAATCAAACAGCAGTGTGGGATTATCACAGTTCAGTTCTACAAGGTCTGAGCTATGCCTTATATAATCACCAGCTTAGTTTAAAAATCAAACAATAAGGCATTTTGCCACCTCATTTTGGAGTGCTATCATCCTCTTTACTATCACTGAAAACCTTCCTTGAAACCTTAGCTGCACTAAAGACAAAAGATTAAAAAAAAAAGACAGCACAGTAATTTTATTTCACTGGCAGTAGTTTAAAACTGTACTGTGTAAGAAAAAGATTCAAAGCAAGTATTTCAGAAGTTAGCCAGGACTGGAATAGTTGCTTCATCTCTCTACCACAATGTAAAATACATAGGTCCATATGTATCACTAGCTATATATACTTTTTTCTGACTTGGTTGATAGTCCAAAAAGTACTTACTTAATTAATTAAGTAATTAGTATTTCATTAATAAAATCAGAGTTCAGTAACCATGATTCACCAAGAGAAATTATTCAAGCAAGAGAAATATCACAAAATATACAATTAAAACTCTACTTCAGCCATGAAACAGCTGCAAATTTAGAATGTTCATGTTATTTTAAAATATGTTTATTTAAAAAAAACATTATTACAAAAGTTAACTATTTTTCACTGAAGAGTTATGATGCCATTAGACTTTTAAGAATAACCACTCTATGAATAGTTCATGCGTACACCCACAGGTGCAATATTATTTGAAGGCAACACTTGAAAAACAATGTTAGAAGACAAAATCAATACAGAGTTTATTAATTAAACCTCAGAATTATAAAGGACATTGTTTAAAAGATGTTTGATTTGCTAGCCTATAAATCTAACTGACCAATTAAATTATTTGGTGGGATCAGGTGCCAACAGAACTTTAGTTAACATACAGAAAGTCTCTGTACCCTATGCCTGTGCCATATCACTTATAAAGTTCTAAATAAATTGCAAAAAAAAAAAAAAAATCATTAAAAATTAGTAACTGTAAAAAATTATAAAAGCTGTCACAGAACAGTATGCATTGGGGTATTATGGTACTTTCCTGAATCATGCATTTGCAAGCAAACTTTTTGTTTATAGTTTCTCTTAATTTCTTTGTATAAAATGCAGTGTTCTTCTTATGCACAGAGAAGATATGCATTTCCTCAAAATAAAGTATGTTGGTGCTAACTTATGGATAATGGAACATTCTTCTCAATCACACCAAATGAATGCTCATGAAAAAATACTTTTCTGGAAACGTCTAAAAAAATAATTATGATTTCCTTATATTTATATTCTTATATGTGTGCCTCTGCACTTCTACCAACAGTCACAGCTTGCACTACCACATTTCATTTGTGACATTCCTAAACTGCACTTATTCCAAGCTCTTTGAACAACAGAAATCTGTTGATATACTGATACATTCGAAATACCTTCCACTACACCCTATCCATCTTGTTCTTAAATTCAAATAACTAATTCATAGAAAAAACATAAAACTAGGAGAAGGTGACCTGTTTCTTCCTAGGTGTCTGTAGGAGTTGGCCCAGCTACAACTCAAAGGCAGCTAGGTCTTAAATCAAAAATACCAAACATTAGCTTTGAGCCCTGGGAAACACTTGTCTAGGTTAGGGCGAGCCCAGAACCCTCCCATGAGCCTTTTAGAGTTACTATGTTAAATAACCCAAGTTCTGCTCCCCTATTGGTTACTTGGTTTTCCTATATGGCCATGTTTCTAGCATGTCCCCCTCCCAGGTCTACATATTGTTGCCTTTCCCTTGGTACTGGTCTTAAGAGTTGGCTTCTACCTAGCATTTGGTTTTCTGGGCACTGTCCCTGTGCTTTTCTTTTACAATTAAAGTATTTTCTTCTCTGACCACTCCATTGCTCCTGCTCCTTTACTATGCACCACCTTTACCCTGAAATCAGTAGAACCTTGTTGCAACCACCACCACCATGACAGTATTATGTGCATACACCTACTTTTTCAAACTGAACTTCCCCAATCTTTCATTTTTTGACATCTAATTTTGCCTCATCTCTTTGCTTTATCTTGCTTTTTACAAGGTTTTCTAGTCAAAATACTGCCATTCCCTGTACATTCATACAACATATCCCACATGATCCTGATAAAGCTGACCTTTTACCATTGTCACACCTATCATACCACTAACAGTTATCAATAGTTATTCTAACTGCTGGGGACATCTCCACTAAGAGCCAGACAAAGGGTACAGAAGATGGTACTCTACATTATTAGCACGATTATTCCTCAAAATTACTGATAATTTAGGATGTGAAGGTCTTGAATTCATACAGAAAACATGCTAGCAGATCCCAGAAGGATATACTGTTGGCAATTTGAGATACAGCAAACCACCAAACTGTATCAGAGAACTGGATGATCTGCTTAAGTATGTATTTGTGAAACATGAAAAGAACTGTGAAGGACGTTCATCTGAGTGAAGTAAGCTAGAAATGCCATGCAGCCAGTAGAAACTTATCAGGCACTCCCAAATTTTATTGCTAGAATACACATTGAATACATAGGCCCAGAGTGTAATTATCATTTTGGTATTCAAAACAGTCTAGTTAATAGCAAGCATGGAAGTTCATTAGCCTAGGAAACCAGTGAAAAAATTTGTACTTGGGAGAAAGTACAAGGGTAAAAGTGTGGAGAACTCTCCCTACCCCACTGCCACCAGGGACCAAAGGTAATGATTAAAATAGCCCAAAAAAGGCAACCTGTGGCAGAAAAATCATACTTCCATTCTGAGTTAAAAGGTGTACTTAGCTTGAAATATAGATTACACTTGAAAACCCAATGAAATTAATTCTAATAGGAAAATCTGGCAAACTGAAACAGCACAAGACCTCCAACTTGGGATCCATGTTTTAAAGGAATACAAACACGCTACACAAAAAAAACCAAACAAGCAACATATATTTTCTTCTAAGTAGAAGAAAAGCATTTTTAAAGATAAGGAGGCTGTTAGCAACCAAAACGAATGTTAAAAGACAACTTTAAATTAGTACATTGCAATAATTTATGCCTTAAGAGTCTTATAAGTGTTTGTGAGAGGATCATTTCAATGATGCTAATTTTCAATACATTTTGGAGCACCAGAGAAATTCAGTAAGACTGCTGCATTTTCTGATAATAGTTGAGGATGGTAAGCAGTATGATCTCAATAACAGTAGAGCTCTATGCCATTACTAATCTCAGGGAAAATAACCACCATTTGGATGTAAAGGATAAATTCACTGGGAAATTACATGAACAAAACTGATGCCAGTCAACACCATTTTAAAGAAACTTCCTAAAAAATAGAGAATTTTATTTAATCACCTGATAAAGTTAAAAACTCTGGTCAGCAGACATTATTCCATAAATGAAATACACAGACTTTTGAACAGCATTTACCTTACAGCCACACAAAACTCAGAGTAAGAAATTATCAGTATCATCAAATGTGATTAAAATACAGATATGAAAAAGTAGCTGTTAACAGGAAATAATAACTGAAAAAGTGCTTTACATTCCTGCAATAAAATCACTCACTCACTATTTAAGAGTATCATCAATGATATAAAGGTAAATACTGTTGATAGCAGTAATGGCACAACAATTGTCAGTAATGGTAGTGAAATTGTTATCCAGAATAATACGGATTCCTTTGTTTTACGGGAACAGAGTATTTCAGCCAAGTGGACTTATGTAACAAGCAAGAAACAATGTAAGTAATACACAGAAAACAGTGCACAGAAGCCACAGACTTTCAAAATATACACAATCTTAATGGGATAGAAACAACTCAATACAAATGACAATCAAGCCTGACAACAAGAGAGTATTAATTAAATTTCCCACACATGTAAGTGCATAAGACCAGAGCTACTACCTTAGTCCACAGCATTAGTGGTACTGGAATAGTAAATATAGCTATATAGTCCCTGCATTGTTTTCCCAAAACAGCAAAGATTTTGCTCTTTCTCCATTATTCACAAAAAAAGAGGAAGAATTCTTAAGATGTTAACCAGAACGCCCCACATGCTGCTATTAGCACAGAAACTCATGTGGAAAGAGCACAGCATCAATCTGAAAATGCTGCAGAGAACCAATAAATGCTACATGAACATAGAAGCTGTCTCTGATCCACAGCAGGAGAGTAAGATTGCTCAGGCCAAAAATTACAGCTCAGGCAGTACTAATGGTGGTATAGGCACAAAGGCAAGACAGATCTTACTGCTGACATGTTTTGGGGTTATTTCCTACCATAGCAATTACTTAAGACCAAAGCCACTTAAAGAATTGTACAGCACTTCTTTGTTTTGCCTCTGCTCAAGAGAGCTGGCCTGCCACAGCCTTAAGTGACAACACTGCTAGGAGTCCATCATCATGTGTGTGCACAGGACCTGACTGCCTGGGCGACTTCACCAAGGAAAAACCTGACAGGACAGGAAGTGGCACACTGGAGATGAGCTCTTCTTTGGTGATTCCTTTTGGCTTACCTGGTCGTAAGACCCTTGAGCTGCTGAATGCTGCTCCTCGCAGGCTGCTGTCAAGAGTCTGGGGGTTTGAGTTACCATGGAGATCACTGCATCTGACAGCTGAGGGGGCTGCAATGGGAGACAGAGGTACCCATCAAACCAGTGTCCATCACCTCATCAAAACACAAGCACTTGACTCCTTTTGCTTTTGGCTTTCACCAAGGTCCAAGCTCCCAGATTAGAAGATTTAGCTAAACCCTAAGGGGAAAAAAAACAACACCCATCACCAAAAGAATTAGAGAGGAGAGGGCAATCCCCATTGACACACAGCATTTGAGCACTTTGCAAAGCCATGCACTTTTTCAGGAGCTTGGAAGGATTCTAATATACCATGAGTTTGACTCAACAATTTTCAGCCTTTCTGGTCAAGTAAAACAATAGCAAGCAATTGACCCAGAACTGCTGCTGAGCACAGGACTGAAATAACAGTGCACTCCCTCAGACTGGTGGGACACAAGAAAGTGCTCCCTGAGAAAGACTCCAGTGGGAAACTGATTGAGCATCACTTCTGTGCAAGAAATAAGTAGGCAAGAGAAGCCATCTTCTTGAATATTTTTGAGGCAAGGCTGAAGGCAAGCATTTATGAAAATCAAACATGAAAGGCAGCCTGGCATTCATCTGCAATAATAAACCTATTTGGAGACTTTTCCAAGCTTGCCAACAAGCATGATAAGTAAAGCCTTATTTCTTATTGCCTTTGCCATTCGAGCACCACGTGTATTGACCAGTTTCTTGTTCTTCTGTTTCAAGCCTTAAGTCTTATGCTCAATTCTTGTCTACATAATTTAATAATTAAATGCTGTAAAGTGAAATGAGATAGTCATTGGAGACTTTTAAAATTGAATATCCTCTTCCACACAAATGTGTTTTAAAACTATTGTCCTGGTTTTGTCTGGGACTGAGTTAGTTTCCCTCCTAGCAGCTGATACAGTACTGTATTTTGGATTCAGTATGAGAGCAATGTTAGTGGCACAGTGATGTTTTAGCTATTGGTGAGCAGTGCTCACACTGAATCAGGGATTTTCAGTTTCCCATGTTCTGCCAGTGAGCAGTGGGGAGCATGGATGTCATGGTCTGGCCAGTCCATGCCATACAATGTCACACCCAGTATATGAACGGGGGGGAGATGGCTGGGAGGGGCTGTTAACTGCGTGGGGCTGAGCTGAGCATCTGTCAGCAGAGGGTGAGCAATTGTATTGTGCACCTCTTGTCCTTTTGAGTTTTATTTCTCTATTGGTTTGTTATCTCCCTTTTAGTCATTATTATTTTTAAAAATATTATAATTAGTATTATACTTTCCTTATTACTTACTTATTTCCATTATTAAACTCATCTCAACACAAGGGTTTTACTTTTTTCCGATTTTCCTCCCCATCCAACTGGGGTGAGTGCGGGTTGGGGCGAATGGCTGTGTGGTACTTAGGGACCGGCTGAAGTTAAACCACAACAACTATACATCAAGTATCATTTTGTGATATAATCAGTTTAATAGATAACGTATTTAAACACATCATCAGGTAAAGCTTTCATAAATCCAGTTCTAATTCTCAGTCTGCAGTAGTACAACATGTTCAGATTTATTTCATTGTGACATAAATACACCATCTAACCAAACACAATGACTCACTTCAAAAAGACTTGCATCTATCTTAATCGGAGGTAAATGACTACACAAGGGACAACACTTGCCTACTGAAGCGTCACAAACTAATAGTAATACATCAGCTGGACATTCACAGTTTTTCTGAGTTAGTCTACTGAATGCATATAAATCTTCATCTATGTGGCTACGTATCTAATTACCTGTCTAATTCTCAGATGACATTTGGAGCTGATGGTTCTCATCTTTTTTTTTTTTTTTTTTTTTTTTTATATAATCATTGACTGGTTGGGGTTTGAAGAGACTTAAAGACTATCTCATTCCAACCCCCCTGCTATGGGCAGGGACACCTCCCACTAGACCAGGTTGCTCAAAGCCCCATCCAACCTGGCCTTCATTGCCAGGGTTGCAGCATCAACAGCTTGTCTCCCATCTCATTTTTCCTGTGAAGCATGCTATATTTATGCAAAATACAATATACTGAAGAAGCATAACTGTGTGTAAAATCTGAAAATCCAAGCAACAATTAGAGGATTTCCCATGTCTTATGAGAAAATTGTTAAGAGTATTATAATACTAAAATTATCTCTATTCAATACCCTTCTATTATGCTCTGCAACAGTAACTAACACATACTAAGGCTGCTCTCATGTCAAATACCAGGGAAATAACTGCTCATCTGGAATGAAGGCTTCTGCAAGATTTGTGGAGTTTAAAGGACAATGTAGAATACCAGATACTCCTACTGTAGCACTGCAGATGAATCAGGGTTATTGAAGAAATTCTGTTAATGCTTTCTGTCACGATTATACTCAAACTGGTTAGGTCATGTTTTCATTTGTTCTGTTTACAATCTTATAAACTGGATCACTGGTGGTTTCTATCAGTGACAGGATCACTTAAAGGCTATTCATCCTGCCACAATGCTACAGAGGCAGGAGGCAGCAGGGCAGGCAGCACTGATAACACAGACTGGAAGAGCTAATCACATCCTTTGCTAAGACCAGCTTTGGTTACCTTGCAGGACAACTTTTTGGCAAATACTAGCTCTCTACTGAAAAAGTGAAAACTAAAGTGAAAGAGACATACTAGAGGTGAAAAGATACGATTATTATATTTTTTTTAAGTATAAGTGTCAGTGAAACATAAAAGTTACATATATTTCCCTTATGACTGGGTGAGAGCATAGATGTATTGATGATTGCAATAATCATACGGTATCATATGGCCCTACCCACAATGTTTTACTCAACAAGAGTTTCTTCAAATCCGATTTCATACACAAGTAAAAAATAGTATGAGCTTTGAAATAAACAGTAGGCAAAGACAAAAATGTCCTTTTAAACTTTCATTTGTTATATTGGTATTACAACCTGTAATTATTTAGTGTAGGATAAGGTCTTCACAATTTACAAAGACATTGAAAAATAGTCCATCACCGGACATCACGGACTAGAGCTGCAAGAAAGTGTAGAAAGTACTTTAATATAAAATATCTGGAGAGTTCTACTGGCATAGTTTATTAAAAAAAAGACAAAAGACAGATGACCTAATTACAGCACCTAAGTATTTTCAGTGGGAGAATATACTAAGTACTGGCTTGTTAATCTAGCAAAGGGTTTGCATAAAGCAAATCAGCATCTGGAAGCTGACAAGAAATTCAAATGAGAAATACAGCACATGCTTTTCATCACCTGTGACTAACCATTAGTGCAACTGTCCAAAGGAGAATGCAGAGATTCTCCATTTATTGATGCCAAGCTTTAATGGAACTTTCCCAGAAGATGAATTTTCATGAAAACACAAGATATCCTGCAGTCATACAAGTTACTCTGTTTCATACAGATAGACAAAGTCTGCAATACAGAGAAAGCGAGATTAGGTGCTGTAGTCATCCTTTCCTGCTTGTAAATTAAATACATTATGATCAAAACCAATTGTCTGGTTCTCTAACTACAGCACTGTGTGGTGACAAGTACCGTGCATGCTGAGCTGCTGGTGTCAGCACATACTTAGTGACACAGACGTGCATATTTACACACGTGCAGTGAGAGAGGGAGTGTGCGTTCAGGCCAGGCAGAGTCACACAACTATTGCCATCCCTCCAGAGACAGGTGGACGACATTCTGCTGGAATAATACTCTTACTTCTAATTTAGGAAGCTTGCTCTGTCCTCCATGAGCTGAAAGGACTCAGTCACAGGAGAGTGGTAGCAGGAGATCTCTTCACAAGGGTCACTTGGGGCATCAGTCAGACAACTGAAGGCAAGCAATACAAATGATGCTCTCTGAATCTGTGCAGGGAGCAATAAATACAGTGCTTCACGTTATTAACTACTTGCCAGTCCAGTCCCTGTGGACAGTAAGCTTTCTGGGAAGAAAAACCTTCTTACTGGGGACTTCAGTAGGCTAGCCAAGCAGTTCCCCACCTCAGCTGAAATCCAGAAGCTGCTGTGGCCCCACAGCAGTTTGGGGCTCTCTCCCTGCAACAGCAGCCCCACTCTAGGCACACAAGTAACACAGGCTTCTTGCAAAGGGATAATGGAAGAAGAAAAGGAAATAAAAACAAGTTATGGCCTAAAGGTCACACTGGTGTCACAGTGAGCAAGCTTAAAAATGTCACCCCTTTAGCAAAGGATAGGAAAGTTACTGGATGTGTTAATTTAGCTAGCATTGGTGCTGTTGCTAATCTATGCCTTGGGCTGCTAAGTGTCAAGAAACGTAACCATGTTTAAATATTAACCAAAAATAAAAGTAAAAAAAAAATTCTTTTCTTTTTACTAATTGTTAATCTGGTACACAAGATTTGACTTTGGATTTGCACTCTGTTTGAAAACACGGAAGTCAACCTATGCAAACACATTCATTGATCTCCTTATCTCTCAGCTCCTCCATTGGACACAACCTCCATGAAGCAAAATTATGGAAAACCCTGGCAGCGCCTACCATGAGGGCAGCTGATAAATGAAGTAAGTCACCAACCCCCCTGTGACTGTCCCCAGGGCCAGTTTAAGTTCAAGAAAAGCAAGGAGGCCTTTCCTGTGCTGGCCAGGCAGGGCAGAGGACAAGCCCCGCGTCAGGGACAAATTGCCCAGCACCATGTGCGCGGAGAAGGCCACGAAGGGATGGATGCTCCTTAAAGGAGGGCTGAATTCGGTGCTGCCCTTAGTGGGCCACGACCAAACAGTGCATTTATCCTCTGCTTCGTATATAGATTTCCTTTTGCAGACACCTGAGCAACTTCAGGAAACTGAAACTGGGGTCCAGATTTATGGGAGGCACTTGAAATTACCAACTGGCCAGGTGGCTGGGGTAAGGGCATCTAAACACTACAGCAGTTTTACTCTTGATTTAAACTTGGAATAATCAGTCACAACATTTTGGAAGAGGTTTTAGTGAATTCTACTCAATTTCTCTAAATACATTTAGCTGCTTAAATATTTTTCCAATCTGATTTCCGTTTAAGTACTTTTTCTGCATAATTTCAGATAAATAATTTCATTTCTTTTTGCTAAACAATACGGCTAAGGAGAAACCAAATCAGTGCCATTACTATCCTGCTTCATAACTTTCTTAACTCTTTCATAATGAAAAAACCCCATTAATTGGGTAACTAATTTATAATCCCACTCCCTTCTGGTTTTTAAAGGCACAGGGAAGTTTAAATGCTATTTAGCATTCTTCAAAAGACACAGAATTACAAAAGCAGAGATTGCATTAGATCTCTGGGAGAGAAATGAAAGATACTTAGTGCACAATATTTTGCTTTCTTTCAAATTGATAAACAACTTCAATATTTTCAAACTACCCCTGGTGGAGTATACTATACTATATTATATAGAAGTATGCCATGACTATATAGAAGACTCTAACAGGACATCAATAATTATGCCACCCTTCTGCAAAAAAATAACCCATTTTCTTAAGCAATTTCTAAAAAGCGTACAAGTTAGTGAAGAGAACATTCCAACATTTGCCAAACTCCTGGTGATGTGCTGGGGTTTTAGTTTCTTTACGGATTAACGTAATGTATATATATAATCACAGCAGAATAACCACAGCTGTGGCTCCCCTGGTACATGACCCACAATTAGTCTGTGGATAATGGATAATGGATAACACTGCAGAGACAGGGAGCAGAAACCAGTACCAGCATTTTCAGCATAACACAACACAACATGTTTCCAGTGAGTACCCATGCACTGGAATTGCAATCTCCATTCAGAAAGTTCAGAAAAATCCACACAATCTCTGAATATTAATGAATTTGCCCTAAGGTCTTACAGAGTAAATAAACACCAGTTAATGTCTTGCTATGATAAAAATTTCCTGCTGTAGACACGTATGTATCTATTATTGCCCCACAACTGCTTCCTCTAAAGAAAGCTATGAGAGATTTTTTATTTTAAATATACCATAGATTTGATGAAGTAAACAAAGTCATGAGTCAGTTAAAAATCTGAAAATCAACGTTGAAATATATCTTCATTATAGTACTAGTGCAAAAAGCTTCCCCATGGTAATATCTAAGACAAAGAAACAAAAATACCCTCAGAAACAATCCACATCTTCCCACAGAAACTTAAAGTACTTAAGCCTTGAAAGCCTCTCCTCAGGTGCAACTCACTAAGCCTGGGCTGCCCCTTTGAAGCAAGTCTCTCATGGGAAAACAAAAACTGCAGGTGGAAACTCTTCTCATGTTTCATCTTAACTAACTCTGTCAAAGATAGTGGACATCATGAAATTAAGAATTTCAGAAGCACTGTCTTGTTAATTTGGCTATATTATGCTACCCCTTTTACACAAGTCCCTCCCAAGACAAATTAACTCTTAGGAGCCCAAGCAGCAACTCAATCCAACCAGTCTTAGAGCCAGACTGGGACTGACGGCATCAATTTTCAAAATCATTTACCAATGTCAGCACTTTGCCTGCAACAGACGCTTTGACAGCTTTAGCCTTTTTCTGCTTCAGCTGAGTATTTGAGTGTAGAAGATATTCTCTCTACCATGTGTAATAGTTTCACAGGAGATACATGAGTTATCTACTATTATTTAATCGGCCAGAACTTTCAGTGATAATAATGGATTTATGAAAAGCTTAGCAGTGAGCAACCAAACCCAGTACCCAGAATGGAAATGCTTATTACTGTAAGAGGATTTTTTTGCAGTATGTGGACAGATTCATGGGTGCTGTGGCCTGCAACTCAGATATTCTGATACTTCTTTTATCAGAAAGATACGGGAGTATCAAATAGCACAACATTTATTTTACCAACCCTCAGGCAAAGCAAATGTCATTTTTCTAATTAACAAGTCCAGATTTCAAAGAAACCAAAGCCCCAGACTTCTCTCTTGACAGTAACTCATGAGATTTCTGCTGAACCTTTTAAACATGAAATAAAACTCACAGCATGTTGAGGACTGTGGTGATGCAACATAAAGAAAGAAGTTTAATTATTAATTTTGTGATAGTGAAGGTAGGTGGGAAAGAATTATCTCTTTCAGAAGCATTAAACTGTAATACTCTCATTTGCCTATTTAGCTCTACCTCAGGCAAAAGCACAGAGGAAGAAACAGGAAAGAAGAAATGCAGCCTCCTCTGCACTGCCCTAGCAGTCACCATTATCAGATTTAAAAGTGAGTACAAGCTTAAAAAGAAAACCACACAATTTTGATTAATTCATGTAACTTTTGCCCTGAGTAGATGCATCAGTCTAACTCAAGAAATGAACTTTCAAGTCTCTGGCCCCCAGTTGTACAAATATTGCATTGCTTTCAGCATTAACTTGGAGGTGCCCAACTGCAGAGCACTACAGTGAAAGGATTTGCTGTTTCCCACATCTGAATGACCCAAAGTCTGTAGTTTTCTCAAGGTGCATGAGTAATGCAAACTGCAGCCCACGGCCAAGACAAAGCCAGTACAATTCTCTTAAACAAGGTTTAATACGTGTAGCCAACACCATCAGTTTCATTCTGGGTTAGCTGCAGTTTGCAAGCGATTTTGAAGGTGGGATACTGTGGGCACCATGGCAATACAATCTTGATGTTGCAGAGGCATCAATAAACACTGAGAGGTCAGGCTTTGGGAGAAATCACTACAATCAACTTTGGAGGAGCAGAGATGGCAGGCATTTTGGACATGTGGCATGGCACTAGAGGAACAGCTTGTCCCTAAAAGACCTTTTGAAACGTCATCTTGGGTGGAACCTCAGCTACACATCACTAACAAGATTTATACGTAAGTGATAATTAATATATTTAAGTCATATTTTCCCCCTTACATTATAGAAATTGTATGAAATGCTCTAGGCTAGAAGCTGCTGAATCAGGAAATGGATCAGAAGCAAACTAAAATGCCTTTCTAGTTATTGATTCCTGGTCTCTGTTTCATGTCAGTTTCCTAGAATCCATCCAACACAAGCACGAAAGGGTAATGAGTTTCTGAACCCACACTCTAATAGTGCACACTGCATCAAAGCTTTCAGTAATTGCCTGGATGCTGCTTCCCAGCAGTACTAAACAACTTAAATATAATTAGCTGGAAGCCCTATGGGCTTCATTTCCCCACTGGAACACCTCTTACACTAATCCATTTATCAGGCTGACAGATGACTGAATCACTGGTGCTATGGACCCATTCTACTAATAATATTTCTCAAGCCCACATTCTGGTTTGTGCTTTACTGAGTACATTTTTGCAAAGGAAAAACCAGTTTTTAGGAGTGGGGAGAGAACCAGACATATAACTCATTCATCTCTTCTCAGTACTTACCAATGTTATTTGTTTGCTTAGCCCACTAAGTATAAAATGCTGGAGCTATCAGGCAGAAAATGAAAATTAAATGTGTGCATTATGGAACTATATGATGCCAAAAATAACAGAGAAACACAAAAACATTGAAAAGACTTTTGGAAGTTTTCCAGCCATTCTGAAGTTTCAGGGGAAGTTTGCATAAGAGGACAATTTTCAGCATATCCTCCTGAGGATGGCCTGACTACAGCTGTCAAGCTAAAATGTTTTCATACTACTTTCTTATGGTACATCTTTCTGAATAATAGGTGACTGAAGAAATTTTAAAGCTGTCTGAGTTATACTGAATAGACGTGAACTGAACATCCTACTTCCGAAATCTATACACTTTACAATCTACTAGAGAATTCTCATACAAGAACAAAAAAAATATTTAATTTTTAAAAAATTATTTAATTTCTTGAGCAGAATTTTCTAATGTTGTAATGACACCCAGTTTATCCCTATGACTTTTATTTCCAGACAGGTTTCACTAAGTGGACTTCTGCAGAAGCTGAAATTATGGGGAGCCAAGGTCTTCCAAAATGTGCCACACTGCGGAAATGAAGTAATTTTAAAAATGCTAAATCCTCATCGAATTCTTTTAAATTATGAAAAAATTACTCTAGGATGTTATATGTTTACGCTTCCTTTCTAAGACGTTGTGGGACATGAAAAAAAAAAAGCAACAAAGCTGGCAATGACCAGTAAGAAAGAGGGTTTTAAAAGGTGCCCTTCTTCTAGATCCATTATATTGTGGTCAATAATCCACATTCTGGCTTAGAATCACAGGATCAAGCTAGAGTAGTAGCATTCTTTCATATGTTTATTTCCTCTGCATGTTCTCATCATGGACACAGAAAATAATGATGTTGAAAAACAATAAAACAAGAAATTTGTACTTCTTGTACTCTACATGAGCCTAAACAACATGCTTGTAGTAAAGCCAACAGCCAACATTCAGAAATTCTCTTAAAAGTAGTACTACAAGTTAAAGTTAATTTGTGGACATCAATATGAATTCAAAGAGCAAACAGAAAAGCTATACTTGAACTTCTAACAATTAAACAGATAAGTAAAATATATTCAGTGATGTAAACTGACTTAGCTGGCGAATCAAGCAGCAGCGGCAGCAGTAGGATGAGGTACAGCCAACAGTTCTTGGGAGCAGCACCAACCACCTCAGAATAAGTTCAAAAAGAACAGCAGCTACTTGGACATTACTTCAATTCAAATTTGAATTGAAATCAATCAATTCAAAAATGCAATCACAGGTCTTTACACCACCCGGTAAAGTACTAAGCAGGTTATTAAATACTGAGCTGTTTGAGATTTCTTCATGTGAACCTCAGAGCAGAAATCTCAAGTTTCACATGCACTCTCCACCCACTCCTTCCCTCCGGCCTGAAACTGGAAAACTCATCCCAGAGACACTGTCACTTGCACATCAGCCAGTCAACTTGCCTGTCGCTCAAAGACAGCCTCCTCCTTCCCAGCCTTATCCTCTCTGTTTAGTATATTTTGTACTCCCACAAAGGGCAGACAGTACCCTGAGCAAGGGTTGCCCCGAACCATATGAACCTCAACACTTGTCAGTCACACTTTCATGTGAAATGCAGAATTTCACACTCCTGTTAACATGTAGTTCTTTGAAATGCAGTGGTATTGAGCAGAGCAAACATCAGATCTAATCAAAAGAACATTCTGAAGCAAAAAACGTTAAAAAATCTTCTGTTTTTAGTCATCTTCAAGAAAACAGATCATGGTCCTGAATTTCCTAACTAGGAAACAGTCTTTGCCAGGCAAAGAACAAAACATTGCCTTCATTTGTGTGCTTTATGAAGAAACTTGCTATACTGTTAGTGAATCTGAATTTCCTGGGTACTAACTCTAAGACAATTTTTAAATTCTGGAAGTAAACAGTATCTCTTTAAAGCCCTGTCAAAACTATTATGTATACAGATTCTTCCCTGTAAATCAGGAGCAAATGTACAGCAGCTTTATACTGAAATAGCGGCACTGAATTCTCAAGGTCTTTTAATAGAAGCAGCAAAGAAGCGTGAGGAAAAGAGAGGAACCATCTAAGAATGAAACAGCGGGAGGCACAGGCCAATTGCATCCATACTTTTTATGGTAGGAAGTGCACACTTGGAAGGACATGGCAGTCAAAAATGCAGAGTGTTTTAGGAGTGCAAATACATGCCTGTTCTAAAAAGCATGGCAGAAGTGACCTAACACACTGATCTACAAAATGAGCACCCTTTGTAATATGCATTTGAAAAATTACTTTTTATGTTCAGTAATTATTGTCTTCAACATTAGAAAGATAATGAATTTTATTGCAAGACAGCTTCTGTGCAGTCTCCATTTTTGGACTCCTGACTAGAACAAACCTAGACTAGCCATAACTAACCCCAAAGCTGGCCCTGTTTTGACCTGGGTGTTGGACCTTCTAAAGTCCTGAATTATCACAGGATCCTACAGTAAGAATCTCTCCATTCAAAATATTACATATGCTTGTTGTGCTATTTACATAGAAAAGAGGGAGTTAAATAAAAACCACCAGGGCACAAACATGCATATTGAATCCAGATAGATTCAAGGTCTTAAAGATACCAAATGTCAGGCATTCCTTCTGATCGTATACAACTTATGCTGGTTAAGCAACTATAACAAAGCTAAGACTTATGATTAAAGACACAGCATGCTTCTGTTACACTGCAGATTCTCTTTCAACATAACCCTTTCCTTCTACCTAAATCATTGTAGAGATACAGGAGTAAAAACTACTTATATTATATTAAATTACATTTTAATGGTATGTATGTGAATTTTAATCTACCCCTAATTAAAATGCAGGACAGATTAATAGGTTATACTGTCTGGATGTGAAAAATGCAGCTGAGAATACCGGCTAGAGAAACACACTAAATGAATAAAAAGAGCAGGAACATGAAATCATCTACAGTAAACATGGCTGTGAAAAACCTGAGCATTTCAAAAGGCATAGATGAAATAACCTGTCAACAAACATCACACAGCCTTGGTGGTAAAGAGCACTGGTCTGAGGAACCTAGTCCTTGGACTTGGTCAGTAACACAGGTAATTTCAACACATTGGAACTTTTTAATAAATTATTTTAAGAGTCAGCAGCAGAAGTGAAATTTCAGGGAAAAAACCCTTCAAAATTACCATCTGCATGTATGGGAAATAACTTTGATAAATTTTAGTCCTGTTAATTTGTTACTCTGATTAACCTGACAGTTGATAGTAGCTGTCTCATCATTATATGCCATATTGGGGTAAATAGCTATTCACATCTCTACACTGAGACAAAATTCACCTCTTTTGAAAGCATATGAGACAATTTTGAACAGTATATATGTTAGAAAACTTTGTTTATGTAAAAAGATTAGGATAAATTCCTTTAATGAATTCAATAAAGGATTATGTCTCAATATACCTATGTTCTGTGCTTTAATGCAATTCTGACACCATAAATAGTACAATCTATCCATCTTTGGTTTCTTTTATTTCAATTTTCTATCTGCTTCAAGAGGTATGTAGCTAATGAAGCTCACAGATTTATAATGATTCTTTAGACAATTTCATTGAAGAGATACACAGAAAGCATACAATATCTTAGTATTAGCAAATGGTTATCCAAGCCATTCAGTCAATACATCATTCTACTTCATGGTATGTTCACTTATAGTAAAGTTCCTAAAGTATTTTCCAAAGCCAGGATGAAAAAAAATCTGCATCTAGTTTCAAAACACTAAGAAAACCAGATCACAAAACAAAAGAAAACAAATGCAAAACCACACCAAATTCTGAAAATTCAACTAATTAGTTAAACTTGTTAGAGAGAAGGACTTTTGAAATGCAGAAAACTGCAAAGTTAAGTTGGTTTCCTTCTCCCTGAAGCTTCCTCAGCCTTGCTACTCCAGCATTAGGGTGCAAAGGCACTGATCCTGTTGCTGCAAATGTCATTTCTTGAAAACTTCCAAGGACCTTATAAGGAGCTTAAAAGAGGAAAAAGCTTTTATTACTTCCATATACTTCCATGTGAAGTATCCCACAGCATTTAATGCTTAGCTGTGCATTATTTTATTAAATACATACATTTAGGTCTGTTCAATGAATAGTAGGTCTGGTTTTTGAAATGCTAACTAATAGACTAAGAACACCTGAAAGTCACACAGATCAGGACAATAATTCGAATTGCAATGCAGACTATTCATATTTGTATACATACATATACCCAAATACAGCACTACACCTTCATGTGTATTTTATATCACTGAGTTTTATGCAGACAGTATGTGATGTTACTTTTAGTCAGCATTAAAAGAAGATTTTTCCCAGGGTCTCAGAAATACAATTGCCGTTGACTTCAAAACAAAAGGGAAGTGGCCTGCAGTTCTGGGAACCTGTCAGCCTTTTCATCTTGCAAGCTAAACTCTTGTTCTGCAAATTGAGAAACCTATGAAAAATGAGAACAAGTATTTGCACAGGAAGATAGCTTGTTTTATTTGCTGTATTAAATGAAAAAGATCCTTTTTATATCATGACAGAACCTGTCAGGGATGTTCATACCACTTAACTTTGATTCCAATTTATGTATATGGATGCTGATGCCTTAAAGCTGGGTATGAATATTCAGTATTCATTATAATAAGTGCTTTTCTTGTATTCCCTTAGCAGGAAAAGAAGGACCTAATAGCAAAAGACTCACTGAAGTAAAATAATAATTATGGCAATGAAAGAAGAAAAAAAACCATAAAGAGACCTTTTGCATCTCAGTTTACAGATTTTGTTTATGTTAAAGTGTTTTAGTGAGATGCAAAGGTGTTAAGTCGTTTTTTGCCTTGGCCTTTGAAATTATTTAGGAAAATTCTGCAGCATAAGCTTAGAGGCTTAGAAGCTTGGATTAGAAATTTTGGGGGACAGGTATTCAAAAGTTAATTTTATCAGGTTAAGTCTAGCTATATTCTCCATTCTATCCACTGTAGTGTGCAATTTCAGTCTGCCATTATGCTTCTTGTTCTGAGTGAAGCTTCACTACTGTAGCATTATTCCCTTGCTCCTCATAATCACTCTTCCCTTACATTCCTGCTGAACATGGCTGCCCCTCACTGTCTGTGGAATAACTGCTCATGTCCAAAAGATTCTTATTAAAGAGTTGAGAGAGTGAGTGTTAAAAAGTGTTCAAACTAAGCTAGATTATAGTGAACGAATCGGGTTAGAGAGTGACTACATGATCACCCAAATCTCGTGGGAGCAGCACTGAACAGTTTTGAATGGTGGCGGATGGGGCCTATTCAGCCAGTTCAGCTGCTGCCAGAATAAAATGTGGGAGACATAGAAATGCTTTCATTCTTAGCTTTTCTTCCTTTTCTTTGCTTTTCCCAATATCTTGGATCCTGAAATTTTTACTCCTGATTCAGGCTACCAAGTTTCCTTGAAACAATTTTTCTCCAGCAGAAACTGTGTTCAGACTTGTAAGGCACATGCACATGGTAGCTAAAAAACCCACCCAAACTAAATGTACCCTACCACCCTCTCCCAATACCACCTCAGTAAATCAGCAATGAGTTTAAACTTAGTCATCTTGGTGTCCTCAATTCACCTTGTTATTGCACCTCCAGTTGCTGCAGCACAGATGGGATGCAACATCTCCCACTGTTTGGGGACTGCCCCTAAAGGTGAGCCATATGCTTTGCAATACCTAGAAACAGCAGGATAAGATAAGGAAATCTCTGCAGCCTTAAGGCTGAGAGTTGCAGAGTTGCTTTGATTTCACTGCTTTGTGCCCTGCCTCCTTCCCACCCCCTCCTTTTTTTTTTTTTTTTTTTTTTTTTTTTTTTTTTTTTTTTTGAGGGCTTTTGTAATTTAATTTATCTGGGTTAAGCCTACAAAAAAATAATCCAAACAAATACTGTGTATGCATGTATGTATGTATGTGTGTAATGCCTCAGAAATCTCCTGTGTTATCTGTGCAACGTTTTACCGTCCACTAGACAAATATATTTTTAAACTGTGGAATCAAAACAACATTCTCAGCATTCAAGACATTCTGTCATCACTGCCCATTTGTTGCCCTCTAGGTTTCTCTCAGCTGGCAAATCTCCCATTTAAGGAATTATCAGATCATCTGCTTAGACAAGGCTGCAAAATAGAATGAAAAGCTGGATTATTCTAGAGAACTCATATTTTTCTTTCAGGGCAGAAAACCCAGTGCATGAGAGCTGAACATTAACAGCAAATGGAACCAATCTCTCAGTCCTGACAGTTCTCCCCCCCGGTACTCTGTGAAATCTAATTTTGATTAAGATGCTACAATATTTATTTTACTTTTATCCTTTACTTCTTTAAATATGTCCAGTGCCACTTATTATGCTAACCTGTTTTGAAGCCTTAAATAATATGCTTATATATGATGTTTATTTTTAAACTGTAGTTCTAGTAAGCATCTAGTGCATCCTGCTGCTCCTACGCAATTTGTTATAAAGAATTAGCAACTGCTTTGCTACCTTGCTACCATTTTCCCTACAGCATATTTTTTGCAGGGTGAAAGTCTAAAAAGAAAAAAAAAAAAGAAAAAAGAAAAGAAAAAAAAAGAAAAAAGAAAAATCAATGAATTGACAGTTTTCCACCACAAGATGGGTCAGGATTTACTTGGGTGATGGAGTAGCTTTCATGACAGAGGCTGTGCTGCAAAACCATGCGAGTGTTTCTGGGCCTGCTGGCTGCAGCGCCAGGATTTCTGGAGGGTATGCCACGGTTCTCAGTGCTGTAGCATACTAAAACTCCACACAACCCTTTTGTACCATCATGTCAAATACTACTCTTTGCCCCCGAGGCAGAAAGAAAACTGAGGTATGATATGGAGAAATGTCTCAACACCAACCTTGCTCATTGAGCAGGTTTGTTAACACAGATGAGTGAACTACCAAAAACTCCATCAAATTCAGGGACAGGTTTCATATGCTGAGGGTGTACACAGGTATAGGTGCACCAAGTGAAGCAGAAGGTGAACATTAGAGAAATCCTAAGTGATTCTAAAGTAATTAACACACCTGCAAACTCATTACTGAGCCAGAACTGCTTTATGGAGACTATTGCCATCCAGTATTGACACTAAACCACGATCTTATGATGCTCGCCCAAGTAAAAGTCTATTTCGAGATGTTATATTATTTTAGCACAGTGATTAATCAATTTCTTTTTAGAGCATCCTCTGAGAGCTTAAATATTCATGATTCACATTATTAGTATTCTGTACAGCTTTCCATATTCTTTGAGTGGTATGATTAAATTTATCTGTGATTGCTAATGGTCACTATATGAAATATGAAAGTCACCATTCCACACACACCCAATGGGTGTCCTTAAAACATACTGTGAATCCCAAACAAAGAGGACAGCGAGTGACAAATCCTTTTTCTTTATTCTCACAGGCTGTTTTTCTACTGTTTGTGCAAAAGGCACACAGGATGGACTTGTGATGTAATACTGCAAATGGAACAAATAAAATACTCCGTTATATTTGTCACATTTTAAGGCTGGAAATTAGTCCATAAACTCAGCTGGGTTCAGATCCTACTGACTCACATTTTACAAGATAAAAACTCCCCCAAGGTTTGATGCTATGATATAAAGAATACCCAAAAACATGATGAACTTGGAAAAATGTTCCAGTTCATCACTAAATTGAAAAGATTATATATTAGGCTTGAAGAATCTTGATACTGCCTTATTTATTTAGACTGTACGTTCTAGTAGTCCAGGCTTAGTCATCAAAAACCAGTGAGAACTACACTTTGCCATTCTGGGCATAAAGCATTAAAAATTTATCAAAGAAATCAAAGTGACTGTCTAATAAGATTGAATCCATCATCCATAGAAATTGCCAGACACAAAGACCTACAAATACATTTTGAGTTTACTGAATGTAGCAAGATATAACAGCACATAGTTTGATTAAAAGCTGATAGACAAATACCCAGCCACCCAAAATGACAATTCTTTCTAAAACCTGAGGTCATGCACCGCATAATTATGAAATACACTGTAACATAACAAAAACTGATACAAGCAGATTAACATATCCTGGAATCTGTCATTAAATAATACTGGTACGAGGTTCTAGCAATGTACACTATGGTCAATATCTGAGTAATTTTCTGTTGTGTGCATTGCAATGTATACTTCGCATTGCAGTGAATACTCTGGAAGAACCAAGTTCTTCATTACCCAAAAGTAAAATGATCTGGTTTTTGTCCTTTATTATTTCTGTGAGCTGTTGAGCTATTCAGAACTGTGTAACTCTTTGTTCTAAAGGAGGCACTGGTGTGACTTTTCAGAAACACTACATTAAAAATAAACCATTATAAAAATAGCACTGCATTGACTCTGTGACCCCAAAAATGTACTCTACTCTAGACTGTCACTACCATTAAAGGCAATGAATCTGTTCTAATTAATGTGTGATAAGTTTTTTGGGCACAGGAATTCCTCCATCAATGCATTTCCCTACGTTCCTGTGAAAAGGGTGCTTAAATATTATCATCAGATGACAATGCAGACCCACCACAGGGCTAGTGAAGGAGCACTTTATTAGGAGTCTACTGACAGATGCAAACATTCTGACAAATTCTGTAAAGCAAAAGCATGCCATTAATTTCAATATTTATTACTTTCCATGAAAGATAAGCGACTCAATATTGGGAAGGGCTTTACAAAGCCAATATTTCATCTCTCTCCAATGCTTTTTTTGCTTTGTGATGTGTCTGCCTATTATGAGGCTAACTTATTCCAAAGAACAAATTAAGCAGCAAGACATGACAAGCAGAGCATTTATATGCAATTTGCTTACCACCTGAGGCATGCCAACGGCTCAAAGCCAAAGGCTGAGCAACCCCAGCCATTCAATAAATGCAGTAATAATCAAACTTAATGCACAGCACTGGGGGACTTATTTCTAGTACAATATGGAATTTATACATAGGACTAAGTGCATCTGTGCACTTAGCAACTGTTATTAAAGAAATTATACCACTGAGAAACTTTTAGTAACTGTTGTTCTGAAAATACTATCCAATACAAATGAAATGTAGAGGTTTATATACCTCGTTCTACAACCAGACAATGCTTGTGAAATGATGAAATTACACCCTGGACTGTGAGTCCAGTATCAGTTTAAAAGTATTCATGCAGACCATATATATCCATTTATCCATATAAATGTTAAAGGACTTGACAGCATAGGGCAGGGCAGAAAATCAGCCACTCTAGAGATTAGCAGTCTGTGCTATCCTGATCATGTACCAATTAATTAAGGTCTAGCTGTGGAAGCAACAAAGAATTAATTTAAAATAATTTTTTTTTCCAACAGCACTACCTCATCTCATTCTGAAGAGACTGTGCACAGACACAGGCTGTGCCAGTTTATTTCACTGCTCCAGCTTTAATGAGTAAAACAATGACATTATTTAGGTTCCTGATCCATTTGCCAGTCACAGTAAAGTTCATCTCTTAAATAAACAGTGAGGCAAGCTGGCTTTAATTTGTACTCGCATACCAACAATTGATTTTTCCCATAAACTCACTCTCTTTTCACTCTGCCTTATGACTACACAGTCTGATCTGATTTAACCCTGGTGCAGAGAGCTGCCTTCCATCTACATTCCTAAAACCGCCAAAGAATTAACACAACTGAAAGTAGAAGATGTGAAGATCTGCTAATGATGTGGATAGACTGGGCAATAAACTGTTTTACAAGAAAGGACAGGACTTGTTTCATTCTGACATCTTCATTCTGCCCCAATGAATCTTAATCTGTAAGGAGGAACTATTTGTAAAGATTAAGATAGTAATAATAAAAAAAAAATAAATAATAATAATAATAATAGTAATAATAATGATAATAGTAATAGTAATAATAATAATAATAGAGAACAAGCTACTGGATTCTCTTTCCCTACTTCCCCCAGCAAGTGAAAAAAAAAATCCATCCATAATTGAAAACTGAATATGAACATAAATAAACCCAAATCCCTTTAAACATCAGCACATTGGTGTTTTTCGCATTCATTAGCAACAAATAGTATCACATCCAACTTCTTGTGTGTTAAAGATGGAAGCATACTGCTCTGCGACAGGCTGCCACTGCTCCCAATACTGAACTACAAAATGTTATTAAAAATCCAAACAAGGCTATTGCTACTTCCTGATTTAAGAAATCACATTCTATAAAAATGTTTCCTACAATTCAGTCCAGACAAAATGTAACTCACAACCTCATATTAGAAGATGTGTTATTTATGTTCCAATTTACACATCTTATGAAGCATGTTAAAGGTTATGTATCTCCCACAAAACACAATTCTGCATAATATACAAAATACCTTAAAATTATTTTAAATACAAATTTAAAATTAAACAAACTTACTACATGAAGTCAAACATCCACTTTGGCCAGTATCTCTTCTTTAACCATGACAAAAGTAACTATCTAATGAAGAATGTATGAATGAGGCACAGACACAGTGGCATTCTCCCAGCCCCAACCGCCTACAGCTCTGGGACCTTCTCATGGTTCCAGCACTGAGATAGCCCAACACATCTTTTAGAGGAACGCTAATACAGAATAATGCTGCAAATTTGTGACAGGCTTCATTGGCACGTTTTGGCACAAAATACCTGTGATTTAGGGGATCTCAGCTCTATTTGTTGAATACAACAGTGTCCTTAATTTTTCTGTCTTGTTCCAAGCTTGAAAAAGATTCCATCAACTCCTTCTTTTTGAACACAGACCAAATCCAAAACTATACAAACATGTAAATATTTCCATGATAAATTTGCACATTGAACCTATTCACAAGATTTTGCAGTGGGGATTTTTACAACAAATGTGAAATATTCATGTACATTTAGGGGTGATAGATCTATAAACAAATAACCATAAAAATGCTCTTACACATCTTCCTTTTTGAAAATCTGACTTAAAGAATATTGTGCTTCTGGTAAATTGTGTTCTTTTCATATGAGTACAATCACTTGGCATTGTGCCTAAGAACATACCCAAAGAATGGAGTTATCTTGAGGACAAGCCCATCGCTCACACATTCTCCAAATATTCAGTCTTCAGTCTTTAGATTTCTATTAATTTCTTTCAAGCCAGGAGGAGAGAACTGCTGTGTTATTACTGAACAATTCCTATATTTTGGAGATGAAGTACCAATGACTTATGTTACAGCTGCTGCTGTGCTGTCTTCCACTTTATTGGAGCTGAATAATTAAACACCCTTTAGTCCTTGTGACAGTCCTAGAATCAGCATGGCTGTTAATCAATATCACAGAAAAGGGAATTAGGCTGGGCAACTGTTGCACAAGGCAGGATGGGTAAGACAAGATGGAGAGAGATCTCCTCTTTCACACAGAAGACTACTTTTCTGTATTTTCAAGTCTTGAGAATAGACAATACATATACAGATATGGGGGAATCCAAATTAATCTCAGAGATGTGTTACACCATAATGGCAATCAACAGTCACTTCTTGCATTCTTTCCTAAACTCCCTTCTTCACATGTTTTTGGATTGAAAGAAAAACCTCTCAGCACCAGCATATTTAAAGTACTCTGTTTGTAAGGCGAATTTTACTGCATGAAACCACTTCTGAGAATCCTACCATATGACTGCAGATGGAAAAAATAAGCAAAAAGAATTTAATAAACACTATCTTGATTCTGCTCAGTGCAAAATATTTAGGAAGACTTGGAAAACTTATTTCCAAGTTTCCAACAGTTTGATGAATTTCTCTAGAATCTCTAAAAACTGTCCACGAGTTATATATTTTTTCATTATGCTCTCGCTCTGCAATGACCCAATAGGCAATTAAGATCAACCTTAGGCTGAGAGTAACCAACAAAAGATGCACGTGAAGGGGGGCAAATTCTCCCCATGCTGACCTGCTTGATGATCACCTCTTCCCAGAAAAAAGGTGACACAGCTCCCAAGTCTCTACAACAACTCTCCCTTTCTGATGAAATAATTCAGTATTGAATTTAGAAATACCTTGAACTTCCTACCAGGCCATGAAATGAACTCGAAAGTCAAACAGGTTAATTTCAGTTGGTTAACTAAATTAATTAATAGTGATGATGACACCATCAAGCCATTGACATAGGAGGTGAAAGATTTCATGTACTCTTTTATGCTCCTCTGTTATGGGTGGACTCTGATATTTTGTGTTTAAAGACCTGGTATTTATAAAACAGACTAATTCAACTTTAACCCACGCACAATGTAAAAAACTCTGAGTATCGAGGAATAGTCAGCAATTAAAATAGACAAAGCTTACTGATTATTCTTGATACTATACTTTCTGAAGCGTTTCACTGAAATTCAATTTGTAAAAAGCAAGAACAGTATTTTCCCTCCAATCCTATTGGTAACATGAAAAGAACATGCATGTTTTAGATCTAATTTATTACTTATTTCAATTTTTTTCTGTCTCACCAAGATTTGCTTCAAGCTTTAGAAAGTATGCTTCAGTTAGCACCTCTCTTGAAACACTCCAGAGAAATATTCCACACAGTCCACATGCATGAATCACAGAAAGAACAGCAAAACGACTTCCAACCTACCTGGGCTTTTCCAGTGCTTTCCCTGGGAGTGTTTAGCCTGGAGGAAGGCTGGCCAGCCTCTGGCTGGCAGGGGTGGCGATATTGGAGCTCCAGAGCCCTGTGGCCAAACAGGGAAGCAGGGACAGGGCACCCTGGGCAGAAGGGATGGCCACAACTCCAGCTACATGCCCAGTGCCACCCACCCTTCTGAAGGGTGCACACAGGGCTGTGCTGCTCTTATCTTCCCTTCCCAGAGCTTGCCCACTTCCATTCAGCCAACACCCTACATGTTTTGTGGATCTCGGCCAAAATATCCTGGAGCTGCATGGCCATTTACAACACTGAGACTTTAGTTATTCTTTTCAGTGTTTCTTAGTACACACTGATTACCCTATAATGAAATGCAATCTTTACACCAGGTCAATACTGCAATTTGCAGACCATGTGTCACACAAATACCTACGGAAGAACGTGTGCTAGCCTACATTTACCATTCTTACACACCATTTAGCTGGAAAATAATGAATGACCTCTTCTTACATACAGGGCCGTAATTTTTTAAATGGAAATTAAACTTCAATTAAAATGGGAAAAAAGAGAAAAAACCATGTTTTAAAGACAATAAGATCTTTTTAAACAGTGTTATAACAGTTAATAAAAGTTTATGTAAAACACACATGACCCTGTAAACAGTTCTACATTTTGAATCAATTCAATATATGCAAAAGAAATTATCTCTAATTAGAAAAACTGAGTATTTCTGGTCCCTATGCCCTCCAAGATTTCAAAAGCAACACATTTCAGCCCCTCTTTCTTGGTTTTCTAGTGAAATTACTAATTGGGAGAAAGTAGGGGCTTTCCTGACTAGCAATTTCCCAAGCAGTTTCTCATCTTTAAGCTATTCGCAAAATTAATAAGCAGAAATGTAGAAAACCTGCTGGAAAGGTTACATTTGCGAGATGGGGGTTTACTGCCTTGGCTAGGTCCAGGCACACAGTTAAGTCTTCTCACAATTGAGCTGATGACTTTCTCTAAAACTCCAGCAGAACATACCGAGTACTACCTTCACTAGATTAATGCAAATAATAATACATTAGCTAGAAGGTCCCAATTTATAGGTCATGATTTTGTATTTCATATTAAATTAAAACAAAACCAAAAACACCCTGTTTGGTTTCTATCAAACATTCAAATATTTTCTTTTTAAGCTGGTCATACTGAGTTGTGATTCAGCAGAATCTCTTCCTGATGCAGCAACTGCAAGGTGTGGAAGCCCTGTGTCAAGCAGTACTGCTAGACTAACAGAACAATAATTAAAAAGCATGTCTTAAAAAATGGAGTGGTAAGCACAACTATAAAGAAAGCATGCAGAGAAATCCAAGCAAAAGACTAAAGACAAAGATACAGAAATGAATGTAAAGCTCAGTTCCTGAAATATTTTGCATTACCAAACTAATCTCTCCCTCTGTAGGGTCACAGCCAAGTGTCCTTCTATTTGTCATTTAAACTGAAGCCAAACCCAAATATATACCAAAGTAATATGTAAAGTGCACAAGTATATATGTAATTGATTTTCTATGAAGACTTTAAGAGATGTCTAAATCCAAAGTAATTTTTGGAAACTACGTTTAACAGAAATAGCAATGTTTGCTTAAATTTGGATCTCCCCTAAAAGCCTTTATTTAACCCAACTGACCATATTGTCTAGCAATTTAGCTGAGTATACATACAAAGGGCTTCCATCAAAACAGACTGCCACAGAGACCAGTCTGTTAAAGAGAAATCATCATTCCAAACAAGTTTTCCTCTGACACCTTCCTCTTTTCTGTATTACAGAGGCTCACTCTGGGATGGAAAACTGCATGAGATGAACCTTCCTTTAATTAGGGTAGATCACCAGGCCAAAAGTCAACAGAAACGTAACACCACTGTGACCAATATAGTTGTCTTTGTCTTGAAGGTCTATTTGTTTGCCTCCAGATTCTACTAGAACTCAGCTGCCTTAATCCCCCATATGCTACTCACCCTCTTATTTCACAGTGTGCCAATTCTTCACACTAAAAGGCAGTCTGTAAGTATATGGAAGTTTTTTTTAATTATGTCTCCAACTTACCAGCTGTCAAAATCTACTTGACATTTACAACAGTGTCTGCAGAGTAACCTGTCTTTATTTAATTTTTTTCCACTAGGAACTTGCTCTTAGTTTATAAATTCACTTTCTTTGTATACTCATCATATAAAGGTTAACCTTTTTTGTATACAATTATATTATGGCTGAATATTAAATTAGAAATAGAGAAACAGTATGTTTTTTATGATGAGAATGAATTGCATAACCTATACTGAACATCTCCATTTTCATAGGCAGAAGGCATATTCTTCCCTTGCTGTTCAGACATTCAACCACCACCTTGGACATTAGGGAAAATAGCTAAACTATGGTTTTGGTGAAGATCCGCTATACACCTCTGCTATAAAGTAAAAGTCATATCAAGAAACCAACAGCCAGCTTAAATACCAAAGGCTTTCATGTTTTGCATTTAAGCTTGGATGATAATTTTGTTCTTTTCCTTTACTGCAGCTCTCAACAATGAGCAGTCTCAAGGGATGAAAATCACTTCTTAATCTGAAAATCATATGGAAAAAATCAACTCCCCTTAAAAAAGTTATAAATGTCTGGACAAACTTTTCCCAGATTTTCCTTCTTCAGTTACTTAACGAACATATGGTTATTTATAATGGGAGTTACACTTGTAGTATTTCAAAAATTAGTTATACACATGCCTGGAGCTACTCAGCTCCTTCCTACTGACCTCACTCAGTACCCTTCAAGCATTGTTTACTTTGGCACATCTTTAATGGTGAACCCATGTTCCTATTTATGTGTCTTCTCTCTGCTTTAAAAATTTTACCTTAGTTTTCTTCTCTTAGCAAGTATCTTATAAGCAAGTTATTTTAACTTCAGAAAGACGATAACATCAGATATCAGTTATGACAAATAAAAACCTTGGCCAGAAGGCATAGCTGATTAAACAAACACATAAAATGAATGCAAGCTTGGTTATATTTTAAACTAGAGTATTTGAGGGACAGGAAGGAGTAATTATTTAGGTTAGTGAAATGTAGCAGAAGCTAATAGCTGGGTTGATGTCTTTTTGACAGGTACACTATAGACATATGTCCAAGGGATGTTTATCCTGTTTATTTACCTATGGGGTTTAATTTAACTTTTCATATAAATACACTGATGTGTTCAAATTTTCTTACTGTTCAATAGATTTAATTCCATCCAAAATATCACTTAATAAATGGCAAAATGACAGGTTTTTGTTTTAAAATCCACAGAAACTGGAGATGTAAAACATCTATCAGAAGACAGAAGGGGTTTTCACTCAACACCTAGCACATCCTCAAGTACTCTAGTATACTGTTTTTTCTACTTTTGAATTCAATTCTACAGTAAAGAAACCAAAAGAAACCACTGACTGAAACATGAATGGTGCATATAACCATGGTTTCAACTGAAAAAGAAGCTGCTCATTTTTTACACTTCTTACAGTATATGGAATTACTTTTTCTTCTGAATGTTTCTATTCACTGTTTATTGCATCTCACACCTCATTTGGGGAATCCATGGAGCTCCGTCCTTGACTCTTTTATTCTCCATGCAAAAGGGAATCCCATTCAAAACCAATTTTAATTATCACTTATGAAAAGATACTCTGTGCTCCAGACTTGCCTCTTCTATACTGAAGACCAGAATGCTTATCCATTTCTAATGTGATTATTCCCACAATTATTCTGAACACTCACTTTTCCTCCTTTGGCTCTGCAGCCCTTCTTGATACACTGCCTCTGTTCTTAAATACTGTCAACCTCACAGACATCTTGTTTGTCACACAGACTTGCAACCCTTGACAATATTACCTTAACCTATACATATTAGGTGTTTAGAATATAAAAATATATGTTTTCTTTTGCTGTTTTGTTTTCTTGGGGCTTTTGTAGCTTCTGTGAGCTTGGCTTTCACTTGACTTAACTTGTCTCTGTCTCAGTGAAGGCTTTTGTTTTCCCCCAGCCCTGCGTCTGAAGAAGAGCTTGAGACCGTCATGTTCTCATGTTCAGGAATTTATTTATTCTTTGCTTATCTTACATTTGTTCCCTGGCCTGCCACAGTCTTCTCTTCAGGCCAGGCTGTGCTCTCTCTCCAGGCTAAGTTGTGGTGTTCTCTCTTTCTTTTCTTTCTTCTTTCTTTTCTCTCCATCCTTGAGACAGCACTATCTTTTATACTGAAAATTACGTATGCTTTATTTATAACAATTCTCCAATATCTATCCACTATCCTGTACAGTGTACTTTTGTTCTAAACCAACCAAAATGTGCCACACCACCACAGAAGATGAAGAACAAGAGGACGAAGAAGCAGCTCAGGGACACACCCCATTTCCTCCATCTTTGCCCCCTGATCGCACATCCTGAAATCCCCAAATTCTAATTTTTCACCCTGTGACCTACTAATTATCATTCTATCTAAATTCTTGTGACTTATAAACCTTCCCAGGACAGTCAGAAGGATGTCCTGGTTCCCACATATACATTTTGAAAAATCTCCAAATTTATGTAAGCAACTTTATTTTTCTACAGAATCATAGAATAACTTGGGTTGGAGAGGACCTTCAAGATCATCTTGTTCCAGGTTCCCTGCCACAGACAGGGACACTTCCCATTAGACCAAGCTGCTCAAGGCCTTATCCAATCTGGCCTTCCACACTTTCAGGCATGGGAGAGCCACAGCTTCTTTGGACAACCTGCTCCAGTGTCGTTTTGTTTTTTGGTTTGTTTTTTTTTAAGTCCTTTACAACCTTTTTAAGCCCTTTTCAACCTTCTTTATTTGATTTCCATGTCAGTGCCCTTGTTTACTTACTACATTTCCAAATGGTAAGCTGCACATTCTTTTCATGTTTTCTCTTCTATTGGGAAAACATTTCCTATAAACATCCATCAAGCTATTTCACATTCTTTGGAACTTTAGAAAAGACGAACATTTTCTATTAAAAACATTGCTTTGGTAAGAAAACAAAATATGATACTCTAATGAGAAAAAATAATTTCTTAAATTCAACCAAAACTAGAGATGTTTTTGTTCCTTCAGGTGTGCCTACAAAAATGCATGGGAAGAATGGCTATAGTTAAGGGATTCCAGTCACTTGTCACTGAATATCTTAAGCCTACCAGTGTTATTCCAGATTCACATATTGCAAATTCATTCAGGATTTGAAAGTCAAACAGACTTAATCTGTTATGTCTAACCAAAGTAATCATAATTTTCCACATAAAATTTTTTGTCACCACACCTGTTTTAATTCCATTAACATTACAGAGGCAGCCAGAATATGGTTTGGCTCTATACTTGGAATTTAATTAATGATCTAGTTGGTGCCTCATTCAGAAAACAATACTTCTGCATGAATAAAAAAGCAGCAGACAGGAACTCTACATTAAAATATAAAGAAAGTGGGGATATGATCCACAGAATAAGATTTGAACAAATTAATCTAGAGTACAGGCTTTCAGTTTTGTAAAATAAAATTTTCAGTCTTTAACTTTTTGTACTGCATGCTCACCTGAACACAACATGATTCCTTCCTTACTGTGCCTGATTTTACTGCATGTTGTTAAAAAAAGCAAAACCTGTAATTATATCAAAGTTTTATGTTTTATGGCACCATGAATCTCTTTGAAAGCCTGTCTCTCAAACACCTTCACAACCCCCTGAGCTGCTGAAATCAGATTACACTACTCTTGGTTATTTCACATTTACACAAAAAACTCACTACCACCAAGGAAGAAATTCCAAGGTGTGGTTCACGAAGCTCTCTAAACAAGTTCTTCAGACAGATGTTTTATGTTTTTACTTGTTTTCCTATGAAAAGTTACACACTCTTTGAAAGCTAATGTAGGCAGTTATGAGCCTTGGGTAGAATTTCTACAAACCCATGTGTGACTTTGTCAGAAAGCTTTTGATCACGGCCATTGGAAAAGACAACAGCCTGTCTTTTTGTCCTCTGTTGCTCCTAAAACTTCAGATCAGCTAACCAATCCTCCTCCAAAAAACAAAACAAAAAAATGCACACAAAGGACAGGGAATCGGGTCCCTATCAGTTTGATTTAGGTAAGCTCCTGTAGTGCTTCACAAGGCAAACATCAAAGCAAACTTTTAACTATGCTTCTATAAGCTCTTTTGCCTTACTCAGGGCAAAATTTACTCTCATCTTTACTGCTTTTTAAAAAGAAACTGGAGAAAAAGTTAAGAGCAAGACTGGAATGACACCTCAGATAACACACTTACACATGAAATATCCCCAAAGTCACAATGGATTAAGCAGACTTTCTTAATGAAGTTACTTAGTTTCCTCTTTACTCACAGGAGTTAGTTTTGGGTAACAGAACTGTAGCAGCTTTTAGCACATGAAAATCAAATATTTTTCTGCACTGCAGTGTATTTAATAATTTGATATATGACAAATATGTACAAAATGTAAGAAAAATTACCAATTTATATCCTATAGGGCCAACCAGTGGTGTCTTAATGGTACTAAGAGAAAAAGATAATAAGCAAAGGTGTATCAAAACCACTGAACAGAAACTGTTGTAGCCAATGTCTGAAATGGTGCCACTTAGTCCTGGTACTAACAGACTACAACAGCATTGGTTAACACCTCACACCAGTTTGAAGCCATACTGTTTTGTTTATTTTGATAAAGACAAGCACATACACACAAGAGCTTCCCCAGCCCAGCACCATTTCAAAACAACGATGACAAAAATCCCACAAGAATGAAAGACCATAAAAAGACAAACACTCTAACAAAGTACCAGTCTTCCCATTCAACAAAGCAAAACCTGAATCAAATAATAAATAAGTAACCTAATATCTCCTTCTGCCTTAAACCCTTCCCCATTCCTTGCCAACACCCACTTCCCTTGAAAACCAGATGGCCCTGGCAATATGCCCTGAAGGTCAACAGATGCACCATGTCTTTGGATGAAGAAAAGGTATATAATGTCTTTAATAATATTTCCAGATGATAAAACTAGAAAACACAAGATGAAAAAATGCATGAAAAACCCACAGCAAGGAAACAAAGCAAGCACAGTTACTGTGTTAAAATATTCAAGACACCAATGAAAATAAAAGGGAAGTAGGGAACTCTTATTAATGCTATGAATAATATATAACAAGTGAAAAGAAGACTGATGTAAAAAAAAAAAAAAAGTAGTGTAAGAAATTACATAAAGAAAGGATACTAGATAACTCTGGGGAATAGTAATGGATACAGCTGCTTATTTGTCATGGCTGTCAAAAGTTATGAATTTCAAGATTTCCTTGCTTTTATAAAATGTGCCTCTGTCTTTTGGCTTCATAGGAAACTGTGTCAGTGGGTGAGTAGATGCATGTGTTCATAGGTGAATAAACAGGTGAACAATTTAGCCTGGAGTGGGTTTGTCTGAGGCTGCACTCAATTCCAGCAAAGCCTGCCTGGAGAGACTCAAATGAATTGTAGATTAAGCTATTCCAGATTTCCACTGGCAAATCTGAGGTCCAAACCAAGGTCTGTGTGTCTTAATGTGAAAACTAATTCTAGTGATATTATTGTGTCTGATGCTTTCTATGTTCTGCTACTTCCAGATCAAATTTGTCAAATTTAACAACAGAAACAATTTTCTAACTGCCAACTTTATCAGAAAGCCAGGCTAATCCCTTTCCTCAGAAGATACATGACAATGTACTTCATCCTGCTCCCTATCACAACTGGGAAATCAAAAGGGTTTTTACCTTTAGTGCATGGGTATGATTGTGATTATCATTGACTCTCTATGTTGATCTATGTTGATCCCAAGACAGAACTGCATTTTAAGGGTTAATAACTGAGGTTCTATAACTTACTACCTGTAAAAAGGAAGAGGTGAATTTATGTAGATATTCTAAGATCATAGCACATAAAAAGTAGCACAAACTAACTCATCACTGTTTCCTGAACACAAAGTAACTTTTCATCCCTGGTGCTCACGTGTTCTTGTACAAGACAAAAGGCTGATTTTTATTGTGTGTCTCAGGCACCTATAGCTGTGGAGCCAGCCAAGGACTGATGTGATAACAACCAAGGACTGTTGGCAATAACTGCGAGAAGAAACAGGATGTGGCTGAAGAAGAGGGCCACACAAAGATAGGGCAGCACTTTCCTGGGAGAAACGTCCTTGTTCTGGCTTGAGGACATAAATGCAATATAGTACAGCACAAGCACAGGGATGAGGTCAAGAAGAAGGCATGGGCAGCCCTCGGACACATTTCCAGAAAGGTCTAGAAGAATGAATTGCACATGACAGCTAATTTGCATAGAAAATGAGAAACTTATCTCCAGAGTGGGGAATCCTATCATTAAAAAGTCACCTAACAAAGCCTAGGGACATATGCAACCCAGGATCCTGGCTGGATCAATACAATTTTGTCAGCTTTTGTGGAGCCTCTGACTTCTGTCATTTCTTTTGACCACCAAGCATCTACTTGGTGTTCCCTTCTTAGGTGCTCCTTCCTAAGGGTGGGACACCACAGTCCTTAGTTAAAACTCTATGAATCAGAAAAAAAAAAACAACAGTTCAGTTTTATTTCCTCATGGATTCAGAACTAACAGAAGTACCAACCAACAAAACCTCTCCTAAGTGCATGCATTAATAAAGCACCATGAGTTGCTACATTATATGAGAAGTGGCCTATTTTTACAATGAAGATTTTTGAACATGTACACAAAAAATATCACAAAGCCTAGTCCTACCTGAAACTACAACCACATAAATCGAAAAGTCTTCAGCTATCTACTGATAAACAGCACAAGGCACATGTGGATATGCCATTGGGGCCAAAAGGTTTTGAGAGTGTTTAGCCTTGGAGAGGTGTCAGTTGTGCAGAGTAGTTGCCACCAAAGCAAATGATGGTGATAGATGGTACTTCACTGGTAAAACAGTATGGCAAGGATGAGTAACATACCCACTTCAGCTTAAAGTCAGATGGCCAGAGTTTAAGTAGGTCTGGCCTTCAGATCTGAGGACCTGTGTCCACTAGAAAGCTGCTTCTGGCCCAGAAGAGATGCCATGCACATGAGTAGGAAGTGTTGCATCACCGCCATGGACCCACTGTCTTCCCAAACACCACTAGGCAGGCGCAAAAGTAGAAGCAGACACAGTTTGGCAGACACGGCCTCTTGCTGATATTTTTTTCTGGCCCTGATACTTTTGAAGAGGGTTTACAAGTCCTGAAGAGAGCTTTATTTTCCTCTTCCCCCATCTGTAGAAGTCTGAACACACACAGTATACTATGCCTTCCCTTCAAAGCCCAGCTAGCTAACACAGAAGCCAGAGGAGATACATGTCAGACTTCACACATCCTAGCGTAATATTACAAATGTATACTCTATTTCAAGAAAAAACAGAATAAAGTGCTGAAAAATGAATGCTATTAATCTGAATAATTTTATACTTTTTAATAACCTCACCATAAAGACTGAAATCTTTAGAGAGACTTCACTACATTTTTTTTTGTGTGAATAAGGAATAACCATCGTTGTGTCAGTGGAGCAGCATTACAAGCTAGGAAAAGCCTATTACTTATGAAACTGAAAAATAAAGCAGCATGCATGTCAGCCCAGCAAAGCAAGCTGCTGATTTCTAAGTATGATTGCATGGAAAGGGAGAAATTATAGGAGAATAAAAGACTGTGAAAGCTGCTCCATTTTGAGAACACAGAGAATGCAGAACTATAAACATTTTACAGTGGGTCAGGTTTGGTGCCTAACATCAGCAGCATAGCAATCATACTGTGTAACAATAATATCAGTAGAAATCCCTCCAAAGCAGCTCCACATTATCAGTCCACTGAAATATTTATTTGCTAAGACAGAACCTCAATAGCATTATCTCGTAAGTTTTCTATTTTAAAAATATTTGGAATTGCATTATATGGCCTAACACTCAAACCACTTTGTTGCAACATTTTTTAAAAAGATAAACAAAAACTCCTAGCCTCATGTGAATTATTTATTCTTCTCTTCAGAATTACAAGCCAGCAAATATCAGTATAAAGAAGCTCTGAAGAATTGAATCCAGCCAGCAGTTTTCAAGATACAACAGGAGACAGGAAACCTTGATCAATAATGAAGTATCATTATTTGTACTAAATTGCTGCTTAAAAATATTAATCATGAATCTTATACAGAAGATTATATTAAAATCCAGAAAAATCCAGATGAAAAGAGAGATAACATAGTTCTTGTCCCCAGAAATTATAATTTAAGAATAAAATCAGAGATCCAGGATGTATTCTGTTAGATAAAAAGCATAACAAAACAATGAATGTGTATCCACACCACACTGCAGAAGACATGCCCATAAGTAGCTTGAGTACTGCAGAACATGCTACACCCCACAATTTTTCCTTTAATAAAGTATGATGAGCCCAGGTAAAGAATTGCCCTAAAGAAGCCACATTGTTTTGTTAACCATGCTAATTTGGGCTTCTGCACAAAACCCCACACTGTGCAGTACTGTTACAGCAAATAAACAAACACTGCTCAGCATTTTCAATGCAACAACCTGTTCTTTTTTTTAAAGCAGATACCTCCTAGAGTCAGTCACCTGATCAGCCTGTCACACTCTGCCCCCATTTATGTCATTACAGACCTTGTGGGATCATCCAAAATAAGGGACATAATGAAAGCAACCAGTCAGGTAACAAGCCTGCTCCAATATGCACTGCAGTGGAGCCTTACTCAGAGATCTTCCATGCTGACACAGGAATGAAATAGGTATTCTTTCCAAAGTAAAAACTGAGGTTGTCTTTACAGTTTCCTTTTCAGACTCATCTGCACCAGCTGTTAAAAAAAATGACAGTGGCAGAAGAATAAATGTGAAGCAAACAGTAGTATCTCCTACAAATAGCATTCCTCCTATTCCTTTGGTATACTCACATTTTGAATGTGCAGTTTTTGAAAAAGCCTTTTTTTTCCCCAGTACAAAAAAACAAAAAAAAAGGCTATCTGGACAGCTCTAGAAAATACAAAGAGAAGACAGCGAGAGTTTGACTCACAAGAACACATCCTTTGTTTGATATTGGTACAGCTGCAGTATGAAGTGTTTTCCCTGGGATTGCAGTGACTCCGAAGCAGCACAGCTGACCTCTGGAAGAGGGAAACAGCTACACGGGCACTCTCGTGTTTCCAACCGATGGGCAGTGTAGCAGTCACAGAAAGAGCTGTTCCAGCACAGGTCTGACAGTGCTTTGTTTCACTCAGAAAAAGGGAGCCCCAGCTCTGGCCAGCTGTGTTCAAGGACAGGCTGGACAAGGCCTTGAGCAACCTGGTCTGGCGAGAACTGTCCTTGCCCATGGCAGCAGGGTTGGGACTCACTCACCTTTACGGCTATTCCAACCCTTTAACACTCTATGATTCAACTACAAAAGGAACAGAGTACACTGCCTTCTGCCTTTAGCACTAATGTGCACTGCGTAAATTGTGATTATGCTCAAAACCAACACTGGTCGCACAGAAAAAGCTTATTGCTTATTGTTTTAACGGGATGGCAGGGAAGAAGAAAAGCCTACTCAAGGGAATAAAAGAAACCTATGTACATCAGTGCCACAAATCCGGTACTGCTAATAGCTACCTGAAAACAACACTTAGGAAACACTGCTTGGAAGCTGGTAGGAAAGTCCACAGCTAAAGGCAATGTGCCTGGCTCTGACTGGAATTTTTGTTTGGTTGTTTTGTAGGGTTGTTTCCCTCCTCCTTTTTCCTTTCCCTTATTACCATAAACAGATGCAGATGATTAAGAGCCTAGCTGTGAAGAGATCTGGTAGTTTCAGCCCAGAGAGTCCCCAGGCAGGGCCAGGCAGGAGTTACATGATCTCAAGCCCCTGATTCCAACAGGGCTCCCAGGCTGGATTGCAGTTTCTTGAGCAGTTGATGAAGGATTAAGCCCAGCAGATGACTACAATGGGTAATTGTCACATCTTAAACCAGCACAACTAAATCTACCAGTTTATGAGACAGTAGTTTATGTTAAAGGGCCAAATACCAAAGAAGCTAATCACTCCTTTTAAAAGACTTTCCATTATATTTCAAGTAAGTGGCTTTCTTACTCTCTTAAGAGTTTATAATTCCTTATGCCACTTCTGCCTTTTCCAACAAGATACTGAGGGAATTAATTCATTAAAACATCAAGAACATTTGAAGAATTGCAGGAAACAAACTGCTGCAAAAAAAGCTAGAACAATTTGCTAAAAATTGTTTTCATTATCCCACTTAATAATGGAATAATGCACTTGAACAGCAGAGAATTTTCTAGCGAGTTATTCGGGGGAATTGTTTTGTGCAGATCATTTCTGTATTAGTATTAAAACCTTTCCAACCTTATGTTACTTCAATGTAAGTAAGGGCTGTATGCATTTCTATTTCATGGCACATAATGTCTGCTCATAATTCAGTGCTGTGTCACTCAAACTGTGAGAAAATGAAGAAAGTAATTTTCAGAAGCAGTAAATACTTAAGGAAACAACACTTCATTAATATAATCACTGAAAAGCAAGTGATTAGATTACCTCAGAACACAAATTTCAAGCCTAAAGTCACACCTTGTATATACATACATTTATATGCATATATATGGAGAGATATGTGTGCATGCACCCCTGTCTGGGAAGGGCTCCCTAGGAGTGCTGGCGAGGGTCTGGAAAGGCTCCTTCCTGCCCCTCCTCCCACTCTGCTGCAAGGACTAATGCGAGGCAGCTACCTGGAAAGAAAAAGGATCCTTCGCAACGTATTTATAAATGTTAAATGGCTGGGGAGACTGCCGAGAGGTTCCTCAAGCTCAGACCCTCATTTTCTCCTGCGTGGCCATCCCAGGGACACGGCTGGAAAACAAGGCAGCCATTTTCTCATAAGCTGTTACACTCAGCAAACCAGATTGAAGCGCTCGATAAGCGGCTGTTCTCTTCCTGCAGCGATCGAGGGCACACACAACCCATCACCCACAAACAGGTACAAGCACAGCTCCTGCTGTGAGCCTGGGCAGGCACGGAGCGGCAAGATCAGGAGGCCTGGATGTGAACACATCCATATTCCTGGGCTGCGCTCCCCCTCAGCTGTGCAAAACCTTGTGACAGTGGATGTGTGACAGTGTTGCTTGCTCGCGGTTTTGTGTTTCCAAAAATAAACTGCCATTGTGAGAAAATACTTGGCGTTTACAGAACCTGTCTGTATGAGATACTGCCCTGTGTGGAAAAAGCCTCCAACCTTGTGGTCCTTATGGAAGAGTGATTTTAATTGCATTCAGCACAGGTATGCATTAATTAATATGTATGAATTGCATTCGTGCACCTGTATGCACACACATACGTGATGCAATTTTCATAGGGAACCTGGCTGTAAGTAACTTCTCTCACATGTAAATAACCTCACTCAAATAACTTTTTTTGGGAACCGGGCTGTCAAAAACAGTAAGCACCCCAACTCCATACAGTGTAAAGACCAGGATATTCAATATAATAGCTTGAGAATAGAAAGGTCTGTCTGTAGATGTAAAGCAAGAAGTCATGGCACCTACACTTAGGTTTACTTCTGTCTTCTATTAAAACCCAGTTTCTTGTCATTTTTGTAAATCTCCCTATTTTACAAGAGTGTTTTGAAACTGGGCAGCAAGAAATCCTGGGAGATGCCATTTCAGTCTCAGCAAAACATGTTCAGCCTTAGCTAGGCTCAAATCTGATGGAAAAAAAAATTCCCACTTAACTGATGTCAAGAGAGACTACTAAAATCCATCTGCTGAAGTCCCCCACCACCCTCTGCATGCTGCCTGCTCAGCCCTGGCTCTTCTTTTCAACCCAAAGCCAGGCTCTAGCCAGCCCCCAGCAGGCATGCCAGACCACCCAGCCAGGCCCAAAGGAAGTGGGGTACTTATCCCCATTCGGGCACTCCAATGTCTTCTGCTTGGCTGGCCTGGTGGTGCTGCACTGGGCCCCCTCCCTCTCCATGGAGGCTTCACAAACAGAAGGTGATTCCCTGAAGCTGTCCATGTTCCCATGCCTCAGGCTCAGTTCAATCCACACAGGGCCTGGTGTATGTGCCTAGCTGGGCTCTGCGTCTGCAAAGGCACATTTAATTCATTACATCCAACTCGGACACCTCTTTCCAGTGGCTGGTCCACAAGAGATAGCAGTACAACCCTGTTACCTAAGGTAATCATTCTGGTCAGCTTTAAGCAATTTTGTCACAGGCTATCAGTGGCCAGGAACACCAAAACTAGGACTGCTGTCAATACTATGTGTGTTTACACCTGGGAAGTTTCCTTTCTCTACACAAACAGAACAGCCAAGGAGATGACACACAAATGAAAATGCTATTAAGACTATAGAAAAGCTAAATGTGAGAAAAGCACACCTGAGCTTCCAAAACCTAAGACATTGCCTCTGCTTTGCTTTCTCCAGACAAAAGCACCGTCTTGCTCAGATGTCTCCCTTTCCACCGCCTGCCTCCGCCAACCATTAGCAGCTCCCTGACCTGCTGCTGCTCCCACGCTGGGCAAACAGCAGCACCTGAACTCTGCAACACTAACAAGACACTTTGTGTCCCAGTACCTGCTCCAGCTCTTGAGAACAAGCACTAAGTTTGCCTCTGAAAACTTTGCATTTCTAATTTCACACACGTTCACTAAAGCTGTTAAATAAAAATGGTTCCCAAGACATCATTCCTAATGCTGCAAACTCTGTAACTGTTTCCCAAAGCTACTACATGGCTTTGCAATGAGACTAATGTAAAGGATGGCTGTTATACCAGAGACGATTCTGGCCAGCCTTTTAAGACAAAAAGTCAGAATAAACACAGGTAGGGCACCACATACTCAAGACATGCGATGCCCTCCTCAGTCATCAAAACTACTGAAACATAGCCCTGTTCTATGTGATTAGCTGGTGAAGAACGTGTTTGTTCTGTGGCCATTGATTTTTACTGGGTAAAGTAGTAAGTCTAGTTTTTCTGCCAAGTATTTATGCACCAAGGCATTTTTTTAATATCTTTTGTTTTGAAATGCAGGATAGTTTAAGTTTTAGAGTAGGAAGTCTCCTTACTCCACTAAAATTCAAAGTATGTAAAACCACAGCTCTATCAATCATGCCATCTGTGCAAAAATGCCTTTTTTATTATTTTTTTTTCCACAAGATTATTATATCATGTGCAGGTGGTAACATCTAAAAATGTATCACAGAAGATACATGTAAAACCAGACTAATCATTTTCTTGATCCAAACAGAAAGCAGAAATGAATCCATGCTGATCTAGCTCATGTACTTCTTGGCACTGGAGGCTTTTCACTAGACCTGCAACCCTTGTGCTGAAACATCATTTCCAGAAATGAAGCTCACAGTTCCCTACACCTGTTTCATACCATCACACCAGATAAAATGCCTTGATGTCTTCCAGGAAGGAAGGAGTTCAGCACTGGATTGAGGAGTCAGACAAGCACCATATGGCTAGAAGGAACAGGAAGACAAAAGTAAGGGCTGAACCACCTCTCTCAGTGGCAGCAAGAGTTACATTGGCTCAGCTGTGTTGTCTAATCAAGTATTCTAAATCAATTAAGAGTGAAGCAAATTTGTACACATGAATCTTTGTATTTATAAATGAATCTAAATATTCCACAGTAATATTCCATATGGTTTATTTCCTGTAGTACATGGACAGAAACCAAGGACTGACTGAGCTCATTAGCCATGAAAACATGCTGTTGTATCAGGCAAGCTTTTGTCCAGCAATACAAAAAATGAGCAGTAAATGGATGAACCCTCCCTGCCCTATAAAACTATGGTTCCCCATGTAGGAATGTCAGTTAACAGTAAACATGCTCTCTCAGTTGTTTGGAATGGTCACCACGTTTGTAAATAATTCTAATGCATCCTCCCAGAATACTACATTTCTCACAGGTTTTAAAGGAAACAGACATTTTCTGTGTGTGGAGAGTATTTTCCCAGGTTTTCATTTAAGTGGTGATGCTCAAGGAGAGCAGGGTGGCTGCAGACAGCTGCAGAGGTCATCCTTCACGGATGCCTTCCTTGCCTCTCCACACAAATGGCTGAGTCGTTCAGTGGCCCAGAACACTGAAGTATAGCCTGTCCTAGGCAGACCTCCTCTGGCCATGGTTTGCTTCAAAAAGGTGCACAGCAAAGTAAAGCATTTCAGCAGTGACTCAGCACTGTGTATTAATAGTCGGTGTAAGCTTATTTAAGAGCCTATGGTTGCCATGTGTCGGGGACAGACTGTTGAGCTGGCTGGAAGCTCACTGCGCATCTTTCAGCACCGGGCAGCAGCACGACAGGGCTGACAGTACCCTGGAATGGGAGCACAGCTCAAGAAAAGGGGAAGGAGGGCAGGATGCTGCTTTTGACTTGGCTCAGGTCAACTGCTGAGAGTTGGATTCCCTTGGTCCACAGGAGGAAGTGGAAGCTGAGCAGTTGATGATGCTGTGAAGAATAAGGTGTCTTTATACCCTCCATGCAATGTGAGTGGAACAGAAAGCACTGCTTAGAAGAATCACGTATAGTCATCCTGCATGCACATACATACCCACGTGCAGAAATTAAGTACATGCTTTTGGTCATACTGGAAAGCACAGGGAGGTAAGAAATAAAGAGAGTCATCATAATCTGTGTAATTAAGAATAAACTGGGAGATCAATGAAGGAAACTATAAGGAGGAGTTTTTTTCAGCACAGTATGCTAGAGAAAAAATGAGAAATCTGGTGGAAATCTAATGGGATAAAGTAACAGATGGTAGGTGGACACTCAAGGGACATGGAATATGCTTAAAGATGATAATGGCTAACAATATGATTAAGAGTACATGCAATCTCACAATGCACTGCATGGAACTGAAATGTAAGTAATAAGGCCATAAACCCCTTAATATTATAGATTACTTTTATAAACATCTACAAGACAAATAGGAACTTACCAAAATTTCAAAAAGGTTCTATACAAGTATCTGAGCCATTTAAGGGAATGGCTTGTATCACCATCTTGAGAAACTGACAAATAACTGTCTACAAATATGATACACGACCACAGGACACATATAACAATAAATAATTGACTCACTACAAGAAAGAATGACTACAAACCACCATCATCTGAGCAACCTGAAGCCTACCTTACACTACATCACTCTACTGTCCTGTAAGGACCCTAGGAGAAAAAAGGTACATCAAACCCTATCCACCTTTTCAATCACAAATACATCAGAAAGTTCCTGCAAAATCTTCCACACTGTTCTCCCAGCTGGTACACATGCAGGAGTACGGACTGCAGTCTAAAAGCTGGACACACAACGAGGTCAAGTCAAGATGGCCAGTGATGCTCAGACACTGCTTTCAATTTTTTCTTGTGCACCATCAAATTTGCTACAGCAGTCTCATGAAACTATGGTGGTCCTGTGCCTTCTAAATATTTGCCAAAAATTAAATAATACCTATAAACAATACAGCCCAGCTGTAGAATTGCTTATTTAGCCACAAAATAAATGAACATTATATATAAAACCACCAGATATATACAGATAGATGGATATATACATACACAAAACAGTGTTAAATGGAGTAAATGTAAATAAATTATAAAAAATATATAAACCAATGCTGCATTTATTATAACCCAGTTATTTACATAGATTTATTTTAAAATATGTCTGATTGCACTCACAGCAGTGATGCTATGCACTGATGAAGACAATAGTAATGCCCTAAATATCATTAAACATTTAAATTCCTCCTTGATCATCCCTATGCAACCATTTTGATTTTATTTTGCCATCCCAGGACAAGAATAACCTCATAACCAAAAGGTCAGAAAATTCTTACTCTGTTATGAGAACAAACTAAATTTCCAAAAGCTGAGTCCTCTCCCAGGCACAGTCCTGCTTTTGGCTCTCCCATCTCCAACTGGCACTAATTTAAATGAGGGGACTGGTAGATTTAGCACTTCAGCTGATATCAATTACTGTTGTATCACGCAAAGCACTCCCTGAAGTAATCAAGAACTAAGCTGCTTATGGAAGTAGTGTAAAAACTGCACTCGAAATTAAACAGAAGCCAGTACACAGCAGAGACATAACCATTCCCTCTGTAAGAAAAAGAGATTTAAATGGGCAGCTGCATTCTGCATCAGCAGAATTACAGCCATTTCTGTGAATGGTTTTGGTGCACAGAGAGGTCACTGTGTTCCATAGATTGGGTTACTGCAAAGCCAACAGATAATAACTACATAAAAGAAGTAACTGGGCACTGGACTGCCTTAAAACAACTGAAGAGAAACAGAATAAGCCAGAATGATGCTGACTCTGATGCAGCTTCAGAGCAAGAACCATCCTCTAATTTACTCACAACTAGCTTATGAAAACTTCCCAGTGTTTTCACAGTCACAAAATCCAAAAAAACAAGTCCCAAAACACAGATTTAAATGTTTTTTCCTAGTGCAGGAAAATGGTGGGAGGTAATGGAAGTGGGTCCAATTAACTGTGATGTAAGGAATCAAGGAGAAACAAAGTCTCCAGAAGCCTAAGTTCTAACAGCTGTCTTGCCCCGGTGGCCTTTTGTCTGTTCTGGGGATCCCACCTCAATGGCTTCTGCCCAAGGACAGTTTTGCTTTAAGGATGCTCCTTGTCACATAGGGCAAGCTCGCTCAGCTGAGGAGACAGCTCAAGTCACTGCAGCCCCCCTCTCTCTGAAAGGGCAGACAGAGATAGGCTTCCTGGCACCTTTCCATCCTACAATTTCCTACCACTATTACACTGATGATTCAAATCTAATTTTAACAAGCAAGCAAGCCTTCTGCTGTCAGCAACCATTGTTCCAAGACAGAAGGAAAATACTTTAAGCACATTTTCGTGTCTTTCAACATCTGCATTCCTGTATCGCTTTTGTTCCTGGAGAGGGGCACAGAAAAGGAAAATAAGGGGAGCAGTTCCCAAGATAAGGAGCTAAGATATCAGTGTTGTCACTCATCATTTCCTAAATTAATTAAATTTTCCCAAACAATGCATGGGTGGCAGAAGGGTATTATTCATTTAAGGACAAATGCTTTGAAAATCTAAAAATCTTGCTACTGTAACAAAGCAAGATTCAAACCATATTCCCCTAAGAACACATAAAAACAATGTGGGTCTTTTGGTTTTACAAAAACAGAAAAATACTTTCCACATACTTTTGTATAATTCAGTCCTACACAACCACAATACGTATCTTTTTAAATAACTAAATATATGAGTCTCTTTACAGCTAAGTTTTTGTGTAAATGAAACTGCTTTACCAGTTCAGAAAGAATCTAAAAATTTCCTTGATTATATACCATCTCACAAGATGTGACCATTCACCATGTTTCTAAGTGTTGGCCTAAGAGATCAGAAGAGGGAAAGTAATTTGAATATTCTTTTGCATATTTTTAAAATGGCTTTCAAAAGCCAAGTCAAGACAGAATAACATGCTGAGTTATGAGCTGCAGAGTAAAAGATATCAGCCCATAAAATGTGCATTACCAGTGAAAAATTGCAAGGGGTAAGATACTCACTGAACATACTTAGTTCTGAAGATTATTGTAGAGGAGCATAAAGTCAGTTCCAATAATCAAGGGTAAGACAACAACAAGCATGAAAAGTGTTCCAGGCAAGGAAGAAACAGCCCAGTTTGTCCTGAGTTACAGCACATTCAAGTTAGTTGTACGATATATCCTGATGTTTACATCATATGATTTTAATAAATCTACAAAAGAAGATTAAATATATCTGCATGTCTCCTAAATAAAACAAATGCTATACTCTGGTGCTGAAATATGCAAGGTGTTTTCATTACCTAGAATTCATATCATAGAAGGTTATTTATACTTTGGAACAGGAATTATTTAATAACATTTAACACCCTAAAAGGTGCAGAAAATGTTACCTGTGCAATACCCTGCTATACTGTTGTCTCAATGGCAGTAGACAGAACACAGGGATCAAGTGTTGCAGCCCCCTTAGACAGACATTGTGTAACCTGCCCAAGGTATTTAATTTGATCTCTTTGTTCAAGTCAGTGGCATTTGTATTCATTCACATTCAGCAAGTTATTAATCTAAGAAAAGCTAAGGAGTCTTTCATTTCTTCTTGTCTCCAAACTCCATTTGTTGTTCTATAAAATTAATGCCATAAATAAAACGTTGCACTTAGACCTGCTGTGATACTGCCAAACAATTCTGCTGCAGATAAAGGTCAAGGAAAAAATTTATTAAAAAACAAAGTAACATTTTTTTCCAAACTCCCTATATGAACGAACAGTGCCAAGCATTTAAATAAACTCTCAACACAGGTCAATCCTTAATGGGTTTGTAAGTGAGCTGTGTGTTTAAAGAGCTAACCTTTGGAGCATTACTGAACTATTTCTTGCACAGCATCTACACTACTGTGCTGCAACTGCCCCCCAGAAACCTGTGACCGTTATCTGAACTAAATAATCAGCATGTATGAAACCCTAACTGAAGGCCTTAATAAGCATGAATCCAACAAGATACACAAGTTACCTCCTACCTCTAATAGGTTTCCTCAAAACCACAAGTTTTGAAACTTAAACATGCAATTCTTGCATTAAACACAATGTTCAAACACTGTAAGAAATGGTATTTCAGAAATTCATCTGAGCTAGATGTAAAAATTTAAGCTAATTGTCTCAAGTTCAACAGTTTTGCCAGCTTTATTAATATTGCAGGAATAACAAAATTTGTTTGATTGATTGAACAATTTCCTGTTTGAATAATTTTTTTCCTATTTTCCTATTTTTTTTATTTCCAAAACATCCAAAGAAAAGAGACTTCTCATATCATAAATCTTCACATGGTTATTACCCGATGATGGCCAACTCATAATTTCAGTCTTCTTTAAACAATAAAGACTGAGTTTTATGCTTTCTACTAGAAAAACTAGCTCCTGCAGAACCACCGAACTATCTCTGCAGTAAACCCAAATTCTTAGAGCTCCTGGTATGAGTACCACCCATTCACGCTGCACTCCCATACTAGCTAAATATCCTCCATTCCATATGGATAGCAAATCCACTTTTTATTTGTTAGTCTTGTAATATTACGTCAGAATATTGAACCACTGAACAAGAGACTTGTGTGCAAACTCTACAGCATGGCCACAGTGCCCCTTCAGGATACACAAATGACAACTCCTGAAGGAGCTTTAGATACTAGGGGCACAGATTAAAACAAGAAGACATCACTGCTAGTCCTCATCACTATCTTTACAACTGAGTAGGGTAATGTGAAATAATCAACTGAATAATAGCACAATAAGAAAATAAGAAAACAAACACCTAGGACCTCCTGGAGATCCAAAGCAGAGAAACAGGAAAAAAATGCCGATATTTAGTTCAGAAAGAGCTTAACATAGCTTTTTCCAGTGACTACACCTGGAGCCAATAACTGTTGCATTTGCTTACAGATTCAGTTGTTATTTTAGGGACAGCATAAAGGATAGGCTTCTGCAAAAGTAGGCAAGTACTTCCAATATGTTGTTATCGTACAGTATTACCAGAGACACGGCCTTGTGTGTCTGGCTTCAAAGCAGAGGAGACACTGCAGCTACTGCCTTCCTCATGGCAGGCATGCACGCAAACCAACAGGCTGTTCTGGATGTTTGCTTACCACTGACTTGACAGACATGAAGTTGCAGACACAAGGTCTTGGGATTTAATGCAATGAAAAGCAAAAATAGAAATACAAATGGAAAGCAAGGTATGGCTTGGGAAAATGCAAGATATAACATGTTTGGCATGAAAACAATTCAGATAAGTAATAAGGAAGGTAAGGAAGGGAGAAAATGCACTGAGATGTAAATGATGTAGGAGGTAATATGGGCAGTAAACCGAGAGAGAAGAATTTTAAAAAAGAAAAGCATCAGGAATCCCACTAACAGGAAAAAAAATTCTCTAAGGATTTAGGAGAACCTGGACTCCTGAATCTCCTGATTAAATGAAGGTGGGTCTCTCAAAAACAAAAAGGTGAAGAACTCACATTTGAGTAAAGAAAGAAATAATTTTTTACAGGTGAAAAATGGCAAAGTGGACAAAGAGATAGTGGGGTAATTGTTTACAAATATCTAAAGGAAGAATGTGCATAGAAAAAGGATGACATTTTCTAACAGCCATGGAAACTCAAAAAGGAGTACATGGAAAGTGGGGTATTTTTTTTTGGGGGGGGGGGGGGGGGGTTGTTTTTGTTGTTTTTTTTTTAACATAAAAATATTGAGAGATTTGAAGGAAAGGCTTTTGGAGGGGAACAACTGTTGGCCTGTAAAAAACTGCCAGAGGGAATACTACAAAGATACTGCTGGACTAAGTAACAGAAAATGAACTGATGGGAACAGTCCTGTATCAGAAGGAGGAATGCCTTGGATAATGTAAAAAACCACTTCCCAGTCTGCTTATCTGTACACTATGCATACAACTAAGATATATTACCTGAAAATTTGTGCTCTCTTTTTAATACAACAGTAATGTACTTTATTACTGATTTAACAGGCTTTAATAGGAGGAAGCCTACATTCAATTATTTTATTACATGCTTTGAATATAAATGGTGAGCATCTGCACTCTAGTTTACTCCTTCCGTCCTCATGCTCTCATAAAAACAGAACTGGCACATTTTAGAATTCAGAGCAGCCCTCTCCAGCCCAGCCGCTTTCTTGGCTGGTTTGCTGGAATCTATATATCCAATCTAATTATTTTGATTCCCATTTCCAACCCTATCAGTGGTGCAGTGGTGCAAGAAATCAAAATGCCAGTCTCCTGAATGTGTTAGAACCTAAAAGCTAACAGCTCCTCATTTGCAAAGGCATCACTTCATGGCCCAAAGCCCCTGTCACCAGGCAGTTTACGTTCAGTGTTCTGGATGTGACTAGAGAGGGGTTTCCCAGCGTACCGATACATACCATTTCATATAACATTTCAGATATGCTACAGGTTGTTGCATCATCTTATTTTGTCACAGCATAACTGACTAACAGAAACCCCCCCAGCAACACTTTGTTCAACATTTGTCTCCTTTTAAAGACTCGAGTCCTTCCTTCTTCTTTGTTATTTTTCCCTTTGTTTTCTTAAAAGGCAAAAAAATAGGACCATACAAGCTTATCCTCCCTTAAGTGATCAGAAAAGAGAGTCAGCAATAATCCTGCCAAAACACCTACTACCCTCTCAAATCAGGGGGATCATATGTTGCTCAGTAGCTGAATTTCCCTGTGGATCTTTTTCTCTGCTTATATGCTGTCCCCCTCTTGAATTACAGTCTTACTTAGATTACTAATGCTCAGCACCACCAAAAATATTCCCATTCATTTCTCCAGCCTTTACAAACATGATAACATGATTTGTGTTTAAATATAAGTGTCACCGCTTTACTTTTTATTATGAATATCATATGTTTGGCAAGCTGTCTGACCTTCCTTAGGATGATGAATGCTGAAGCAAACAATTTGCTGTATCTTTAAAGAAATGGCCAATTCAATTACATTATGCCAGAAGCTTTCAAATCCCTCTCTGCCAAATGTCTTTGCTATATCCTGCCACAGACAGCCCATTTGTATTCCAGCACAGTAGGACACTTGTTTTGTTGAAGCACACAGTTCTAGTTAGGTACTATCAACAGAGCAGTATTTCAGTTCTCCAGCTCTGCACTCCTTCCACCCCCTCTACCCTCGGTTATCAGGATTTTCAATTTTACTGACCAAACGTGCATGCATTACTAATTATGTGCATGAAATGTAGTAGTTATCGACTGCTACAACAAAATACATTAGTGACCAATTACAGGAGTTCTTGGCAGCAATGGTTATCACTCTAGTGGATTTAATCATTGCACTTAAAGTGAAGCTTGAGATTCCCTTTGAGATTACACCACTAATTGCTTCTGTTTTGCCAGTTACTGCATGAGCTGTTTGCAAAAAGGATCACTAAAGATGCTTTCTTAATATGGGAAAGCAGCAAACAGATGAAGCCTCCTGTAATGAGTGTTCCCCCCCAGTAAAACCACAGTGTCAATTTATTCATACCACGATGCTCCTCTCCAATTCCTATCCCCCCTGTCAACTCTCTTTCCCTCTCATTTCTTGTTATTTGGACAGACAGTGGCAATACAGCTGCATTGCTATTCATGTGAATCATGCCACACACTATCATTTATGTATACAGATACTGAGAATATTACACTGCAAAAATAAAAAAGCCTCCCCTCTCTTCTGTGTTTGCATTGAGGATACTACTTATTATTACAGCTATGACAGAATGTTTAAATGGTCTTAGACCCTAGAAAAAAAAAAAAAAAAAAAAAAAAAGGAAAAAAAACCCCAACCTAGGCCAAGTACATGATTTATTACATGTAAAATACCATCCTAGTAGACTTCCACTCTCCAGGAATTCCTAAAAACAAACACTCCCCCTCCCAAGAAATTTGTAATATAACATATTGTTCTTCAAAAGCCCACATCTACTTCTAGGTCATCAGTGGTGATGAATTATCTGGTTTACAGCCTCATAAAGCAAAAGTATCTATACATGTTAATGCTGAGGCCAACCTCAGTTGAGGCCAGTCCTCATGTGAAAGGACTTTGGTACCTTTGAAATGTAGTGATATACAGCTTTCCAAACACCAAAGAAAGGCTTCAGGTGAAACAAAGAGATACAATTGTCATCAACATTTTAGGTCTCATCAAAATCAGAAGCACTTCAAAGATAAAAAGAATGGGGAAGGATTACAACTACAGTTTTTTTAGCTGAGAACAAGCTATTTTAATCAATAAAATTGTTTAAATAAATTTGACTCCTTTTCATTAAAATTTTCAGCTACTAAAGTTTTCCATTATTCAAACACCACTTTGTGAACAACAAAGAAACACTCTCAAAAATACAAAAAAAAACCCCAACAATCCTCAACAAAAATTTCTCATGAGATTAGAAAACCTCCTATATTTGTCTAAACAAACATCAACATTTTTAGGATTTCAATAGATGCGAGGTTGATAAAACTTTAATTAGAAACTTAATTGATCTCTGTGAGAGAGACACTGTAGAGAAAAGAGTTTTAAATCCCCAAAGACTTCTACACTATAAACAGCAGAGCATATGACATCTTTAAAAGCTGTCAGAAACCATACACTGTGATTTACAAAAATAATAGCAATCTCTGTGAAATTAACTGCTAAAAGAAGTTGAAAAGCTTCATCCTACGGTATCAACAGGCTACAGTAACAGTACCAGTTGGCTTCACTTCAGCCTCTAAATACCGCACGGCCTAACACCTACCAATCTCTGGAAAAGGACAAAATGCAGCAGAACAGGGGTTACATCACACACACATTTATCTTGCTTCACGCCCAGATGTAGATCTGCACAAAACCCGTTGATCTTTCCAGAAGGGCTGGCACAAGAACTGCTACACACAGGATGCTCTCAAAACCAAGGCCAGTTCATTTTCATGCCTAACAGAGAAAATCTTGCCCCAAGGCACACAATTTCAAGTCTGAATGAGAAAATCTGTAGGTGATGCGGTAACTACAGTAACTGGCAAATAAAAAACTGGGTAAAACTCCTAGAGATCAATCCTATATTCATGAAAGAACATACTATGCAATTCAATTGGATTATCTCCATTTCTTGATTCACTAGTTCTTGACTTCTACCTTATTAGACAACAATTAAGGACAGTTTTCAAGTACAAAGTGACACAGCACTGATACGGTATCTACAGAACCTACAGGTTCTCCAGGCCAGCAGAATGACTGCCTTTCTTTTGTACGGGCAAGCTTCTGTCCCATGTACACAGGCACAAAATCTAAAATACAGTTCCAAGAAGATTGCAAGTGTATCTGGAATTTCTAGAGCTGCCTTTCAAATGAGGAAACAGGAACAAACCAGGAGAAGAAAATATTCCCAAAATGAACTGCTGGGCTTATGTAGCACCCAAAATACAAAAGGTTGGGAAATAGCTGCCTTTCATCACTGTCAAAAGCAATAGACTAAAATATGCAGAGTAGGACTGATAACACAGGAAATAAATGAAAACATTTGCTTCATGTTAGTACAGAAGTTAAAAGAAACAAGGCAAAACCGTCTCTCAAAGGTCCCTGCTGGATTTAAAACAGAGCTGTTGAGCCAACTGTGATTTCAAAACATGCCACTATCATTTAAGAACACTGAACTTCTCTTCTTTAATAACTGTTACACCTGTTTGCTAGTCCAAAGACCTAATTCCTAAAACCACACACAGCAAGTGAAAGACAAGGAACCAGAACTTAAATAAAAACTGCTAATGCACAGGAAAGCATCCATAATTATTATAATACAGTCTCAGACATTATTTATAATTCAGTACCTAACTAACAAATTAAAGAATGATAATGCTCCCATGATGTATTTCTTAATAAATTAAAAGTCTTATGTGTATATAGCTCACAAAGCCTGGCAAATTTTTAGGTTACGTATTTAATATTAGGTTACATTCTTTAATATTGAAAACAACGAAAGACATTTTTGTCTGCAACTCTACTGCAGGGATAAACACACTAAATACTCTAGCAAAATGAAATACACTTTTTATGCAGTGATGTGATGGATATCAATTTATAAGTTCATGCATTAAGAACAAGAATATGAATAAAACACGGCACAGATTTGGAATAAATAGCACTGATAACAAGTTTACAGCAGATTAAATTGAGAGACTCAGCTGGTAAGTATTGTTTTCAAAATTCAATGTAGATACCAGTACGGACATTCAGCTTAGTAAAGCTCTCTAAAACCAAAGACAATTCTTTTAGCATGAGAAATGCCAGCAGGAAGAACGGCTCCAGCTCTAGTAATTGTTTCAGAAAACTCAATTAACTTGCCCATTTTTTAAAATATGTTACCAGTAGAAAGAAGTTTCATGCTATAAAAAATTTATCTGCTCATTAATATTACAGAAATTTCATATTTTAATATGTATGACTAAATAAATGCATTACATAATAAGTAAAACATCAATGTACCTTTCTGACATGTAAAATAATTTTTTGCAACCAGAATAATGCTAGGGTAGCCAGGAAAGAAAGCTATGTGGATAAATGGAAAATACTCTTCCTGCCTTTCAGAAAACTATGTAGGCTGGGTTTGGAACTGGGGGCCTCCAGATGCCAAGGAATGTCTACCACATGCCCCATCCAAGCTGATGGAGAAAAACTGTCCCTGTCCTGTGTTAGTGAAAGCAAACCCCAACCAATACTTTTTGTCTCAAAAAAAACCCTCATGAAATAAGCATTCATCCTTTCCAAGACAACCTTCCACGAGGTCATCTTCTCAGCCCTCACGCTCTGATGACCTCATATTTAACCTGGCCTAACCTTCAGCTCTGCTGAGTCTCAGTGCCTTACTAGGATTACAAACCAGCAAGATCAAGTTAAGCTTTAAAAAACTCAGACATTAGTTTGAAGATAAATAAGTGAAAAGGCAAAACATCAAAATACCAAGAAATCCTGCTTATAAGCTATGTTTCATTCTATGGAGACTTCAAGGGTAGTGATAAAAAGCACTGAAGGCTCTAGACCACATTCCCTCCCTTGCAGGTAGACCTACTACTTCTGGTCTTTGTCAATTCAAAAGCCAAAGTATTGCCTAAAGTTACAATTGCAATTAGGCATGGAGATGCTAAAAAATATTTCACAGTTTTAACATTTTATAAAGCTGATTTCCACTAAGCATTCACTTACTCAGGTGCAAGAACAGTCAAGGTCCCCAGTTTCCCCCAGATTTTCTCTTCAGGCCAGTTTTATCCTTAGGTACCTGTAGACAGTAAAAAAAAAAAAAAAAAAAATTAATTTACATTACTCCTCGTATGTTCATCTCAATTATTATATCAACTTTTATGGCCCCAACTTAAAATTCATTATCTCCAGCTTTTCTCACAGGATTATTTCCCATCAATATGGCTGACCAGAAGCAAACTCAAAGCTGTTTTCCCCATGTAAAATACCTGGGGTTTATTTTACCAGTGTGTGTATATATATATGTATATATATGTGTGTGTGTGTGTGTGTGTGTGTGTGTATGTATGTATGTATGTATGTATATATGTATGTATGCATGTATATATATATGTATGTATGTAAGTATGTATGTATGTATATATATTTACCATGACCCTAAATGAAAGAATTTTCTGTAAGAAAACGCATGTAAATTCAACCCAATAGATGGTGGGATTGCATGATTTAGGTATACTTCATTACTTGTTTTTAGGAGTACAAACAAAGAGCACACAGTTAAGGCTTTGTTAGCCATGTATTTAAACTACCTTAAAGCTGTTAACACATGACAAGCAAATCCTACATATTCAATTACTGCTTTAAAAATTGAAAGAAGGTTCGTGTACAGGTGCACTGTCACTCAGTTAAGGAGCTCAAAAAATAGTTACTCTTTCTCCTGGCACTAGTAGGAATTAAAGAAACATTTTCAAAATGTGCCATTCAACCATATGGAATCAATTTTTGCAGACATATGGAGCTCCAATTAAATAAGTGTGGCTTTGCTGACACAAAAGTCCACCTGCACGTATTCAAATTTTCCAGAATTAGACTATCTCATTTAGAGCAGCCCATTTAACAGTAACAGAGTAGAAAAGCAATGTATTTGATATGATACAACCTCTGTAACCAGTCTCCTTAAACAGCAATTGCAGCCTTACTTTTGACCATGGTCAGGATATAATCAGATAAGATTGAATTAGCTGCCCTAAAATACAGCTCCAATTACATCAGATCAAAAGAAAATAATTTTTCGTCTTCTCCATCATGCAAGTAAATATGTAACTGGAAAATTAAGCAAGGTACAATTTTTCAAAGAAGATTTTACCAGAAGTCAACAGAAATTTAAAAACTGACTGTAACCATACTTCCTAAATTTTCCTAGGTTTTTTGCACATATTTTCCCAGAAGAAATGTACAGAAAATATGCCATTTAAAGAAACAGAAGCCAACAAGCTATATACAGACATCAACATCCCAAATAAAATCCTAATATAAGATAAGTATTCAATTACATGTAAACTAACAAATTTTTAAGGTAAGCTCTTCAGAAGGTGTTTTTTTGTTTTGTTGTTGGTTTTTTTTTTTTTTTTTCTCCCAAGGATTTGCAGTTAATTGGACACCCTTTTTCAAATCTAGTTTGGCTCCCTTTGTATTAGGTGATAATGCACAATTTTTTTTCCACAGGACCTCAACCTCATTGAGTGACTACAGCAGCTAGAAGACAGTAGTGAAACTCTACCCAGTGGCTGCATTCCACAGGGTCACAGCACAGCTCTACACTCACTGCCCCAAGTTCTCCTGTGCTGTTCCAGAACAGCACCCTGAGCACAGAAACGCCCATTCTCGGACACAGCTCCTCTTTGGTGCTCTCAGGTAACAACAGACCCTGGCCAGGGGAGTCATATGACCCCAGAGACAACAGAATTTCAGAATCAGGAGCACTGCAAACTTTAGTGTTCAACCAGGTTCCTAATACTCATTTTTCAGAGTATTTAGCTTTCAATAATACCTTAAGTAATTTCCTGGAGAAGCTGTATCCACCTAGTTACCTAGTTAAGGTGACACAACGTCTCCCTCGCTTGTGAGCTGTCCCATTCACTATCTGTCTTAGGGTCTCTGAAACAAATAAAAACATGTTTCCAGAGACCTGTCCTTCTTTGCCACAGTCTTCATCTCTTCTACTTGGAAAGACCATACAATTCTGAGATCATAGAATTTAAAACTGTATCATAATGCAAATGTCCAGGGGAGCTCAGTTAACATATTTCAATAATTCTGCACCTTTCCAGCTTTGCAGGACTTGCTCTCTGTAGCTCTTTATTCAAGGTAGCTTTCTGAGCTTGTTTTGTTAAAGACAGTAGCCACTGAGAAGAAGAAGTTCCATCTTGTTGAATACAGATATTCAGTCTCCCTCAAAACTTGGCCACTTCTCATCCAAGCCTTATTACTGCCAATCCTGTGGACATGTGCTACTGCCCCCATTCACTCTTGTCTTTAGACTCAGCTTCCTATTTGGGATCCCGGTCCCACCTCCCTGCCTCTTTTCAGTGACCACTTCATTCTTAACAACTTCATTATACGATACATTGCTCCCACCCCACCAGCAGAGTCCTGTTAGCTTCAGCTCTCCTACACTAGCATTCCTGTTCATCTCTCAGCACCCTTCACAGATCTGTTAGTTTTTCCATATCGCTTTTCACCTTCCAATGTTTTTCCCACTTCTTTACTCCCCCACTCACTTCCTGTGCTTCCCTCTTGCCCTGGCAGTTTCCAAATTTCTTCTCAACAACTAACTCCATGTGTTTTCCTGGTTCCTGCGCAGTCCTTGTGACTAGCATGCCATAGCCATGGCTGCTACGCTTTGTGCAGAACTCACTTCTAATGACGGGTGTTAAAGAGAGCTGTACAAGGGCTAATGAGCAGGAACATTTAATTTCAGGACCCCAGAAGAACTGGGGTAGAAGAAAAGCCAAACCAGCAGTGCAGAAACAGAATTTCAGGCATTTAAATACCTCACTACAGACACCTATATACTTAGACATCGAGGCAGCTGTATGAAGGCTTTGTAGACCACAGCTACTTCTGTCTTGCTGTTAGATGAATACCATCCACTCTTTTAAATTTAAAACCAAAATCCTTCTAAAATGAACCAAAATAAAGTTACTTAGAGTCTTAAGTCTCAGTCTAAACTTAATCTACACCTCAGTTAATACCAAGTTAACTGAGTTTATTCTACAGAATAAAGTATATTGTAACACACCTTCATCTATTTTTGCCAGAAAGTTTTTTGCTAACCAAAGACATCTTCTATTCTGTCTCAAACTTCCCTGCCTTTGGTGTGTGGGTGGGTTAAGAGCGCTTAGGCTGAATTGAAGGTGATTTTATAAAATCATAGAATACCAGGTTGGAAGTGACCTCTTGAATTGTCTGATCCAACCTTCCATTGCAAAAGCACAGTCTAGGTAAGATGGTCCAGAAAAATCTTAGAAGTGTCCTAATGCTGAGGAATTCTCAGCTTCCCTGGGGATATTATTCCAACAGCTTATTGTTCCCATTGTGAAAATTTTTCTTCTTGTGTTTGATCATCATCTCACCAAGAATAACTTTTAACCATTACTCTCCGTCTTTTCCATGGGACTCCTTGTAAAAAGGGAGTCTCCACCATCTTTATAGCCACTAAGCCTTCATTGCACAAGACTGGACAAATTCCATTCTCTCAGCCTTTCCTCACACGGCAGGTTCCCAGTCCTTTGATCATCTCTGGGGCCTTTCTCTGGACCCTCTCCAGCCTGTCCACATCTTTTTGCACAGCGGGGACCAAAAGTGAACAAAGCACTCCAGGTGGAGTGCTGGCAAGCACTGAGTAGGGTGGGACAATGACTTTTAACTTATCTGTGCTGGTGATTCCCTTGTTGATGCAGCCCAGCATTCTGCTGGCTTTCCTTGCCCAGCAGCACACTGCTCTCTCATATGGAACTCGCTGTCCACCAGAGCACCCACGTCCCTTTCCACGGAGCTGCTTCCCAGGTGGGCAGATACAGCCTGTGCTGCACTCCTGGATCATGGACAGATCAGATCCCTCCTAGGCTACTACTGTTCTACTGCAACTGTGGCCATTTAGTAAGAGCATACTTCACTTAAGGAGTACAGATGAATGATTCAGTGCTAAAAGTTTTCTGCTGAAGAGAAATTTCTATTTTGTCTTGATTTTTGAATTTTGAATCTAAAAAGAAAAAATATCTCCCTGATTTAACTGAAAAAAATCCCGCAGAATAGATACTTTTTAATATTTAAGTAGCAAATTATCAAAAATATTTAGGTACACTACAATAACACAACCTTCCAACAATCTTTTTGTGTGTCCAACGTACAAAAATTAAGTATAAATGCAGTATCATTAATGAACACAGTATTTACAAATAAATCACTCATTCCTCTGTTGAGCCACACTGAGTTAAGCACACTTTAATGCTGAAAGTGGCATCTAATTATCTTTATTTGATCCCAAATGCAACAGGGAAATAAAAATGTTCAAAATACTTGGATCTTGCTGATAAGCACTCAACATTGAAAGGTATGTGTTAGGATAATGTAAGATGGTATCTATTCTTATTTCTTCTGAAGAGGTCTCAAACAGTCACATGAATATTTTTAATTCATACAACTGTTTGTTCTTCCACTTCTTCTATTTCCTGCTGGGGTTGAGGGCAGAAAGTGATTCTGACTCCCATCCCCAGTATTGCCTGATCCAGGAAATTCACCACTGTCATTTCGCATGGAGAAAGGAGGACTCTCGGGTTTTGTGCTGTTGCTGTGACCCAGGAATTGCTCAAAGTCTCTGTTTTTCCCAGCCCAGCACAGAAGAACAGCCCAAGATCTCTTTGTTCTCTTGTTCAAGGATTTGTTTATTGTTTGTTACCCAGTACATTGTGGCTCTGGCTTGCAGAGGTCCAACTTGCAGGATGAAATGAAGCAGACTGACACCCTCTGGGTAGTGTTTATCTTTTATATTAAAATCTATGTATTTGTTGTTTACAATAGTTTTTGAATACCTATCTACTTTATTAGACAGTGTACCTTTACTCTAAACGATCACTACAGAGGATGGAGGCTAAAAAACAAAGAAGCCCAGGGACACACCCAGAATTCTCCATCTTTTGTCCCTAAACCCCCATTATAAAACCCCTAGAAATCTACATTTTCACCCTGTGCCAAGTTAACTATCACTCTACTAAAACTCTAGTGTTTTGTAATTCTTCATACAAAGTTGGTAATTTTTTCCATGGGCTCAAATCAAATGCACAGGTGTTTTTGAATCTGTGCCAGGGACTCTGAGACCCCTGCCAGGGTCTCTGATCACCCAGGTCAGTCAGAGGAATGTTCTGGGTTCCAACAGAGGACAGTCAATATGAATCATGCTCTGGGAACTGGGCTTCAAAACCTAACTAATGCAATGACTACAACTCATACAGAAGCAAGTTAACACTTGTGATCTGAGGCACTACTCCAAAGCTGGCACTCTGAGTATCCTATTCATCAAATAGTATATTCAAATGGGTTTGCTAGTTAGGATTACAGGAAATTAATAACACTACTATTAGTAGCAGATTGATTCTGGATTAAATAAAGAACAAAAAAAAACGAACACAGACACACACGAAATCCCTCAAAATACAAAAACAAAACAAACAACAAAAAAAAAAACAACAACAACAAAAAATCATTGGTAAACTGATCGAAAAGCCATAGAACAGCTCAAAGTATTTGCCTCTTTTACTTTAGGAAAGTATTTGCCTTACTTTTACTTTAGGAAATCTTTCTACTCTAGTTTTTTTCCCTCTTTCTCATGTTCCTGGCATCCCTTGTACCATGATGTTTATATTCTAGTTTCCATCACTAGCGACATGAAAAATATACTAAGTTCACCCACATATATGTCCTTGCCATAAAGATCAAGAGAATAATTTACAAATGGAAGTCCACCATTTTCCCCAAAAAAACACAAGTATGAAGGCAAGAATCACCCCTTTCCCCACCTCATCATAATCAAAAGTGCCTGTGCCTCCCCAAAGCCTGCAAGAAGGAGGAAAATAATGGCTCTTACCATCTAATGATTTCCTGACTTGAAAAATTTACCAGTGTAATCATGACAGAATCACACAATGAGCTAGTTTAAATCTTCCATGAAAGGGTCTGGGGGGGAGGGTTCGACAATAAAAAGGGTTTTTGCTTAACAGTCTTCATCCAAAAGAATCCCAGCTCACCTCAGGACATCTCTCTTTCTAGAACAAGTGGATTTTAGCATCATCATCTGGTTATATTCTGCTGGTGCTAGTTAACTTGGTCACAAAGATAAGTCCTAGAACATTCCAGCAAACAAGTGATCTGGGATTATACTTTATACAGCCTGAAGCCAATATAGTTAACATTCCTTTGATCCTTGAGTTTCACACTTCAGAGAGCTGAGGGAGAGAGGAGGTGTTGATACTTTCAGGAACCACTAATTACAGGAATTCATAGAGAAGGGCATTGCTAGAAAGCAATAGAGATGTTTAAATATAAACAGTGCAGTTGCTCTCACCCAATCGTCCATTAAAGGTTTCAGTACATTCTTCCACCCAGAATGGTGATCTGTAAGGTGTTGAACAGGAAAGAAATTTATCACAGTGTAAATCCCTTCAATTAAAACATAATCCCTAACACATTTTTTGTGTTTGATCTCAAAGTAAATTATAAGTCAGATTAATTTTAACAGTTATGGCTAGAATTTTTGAAAGATTTGCTATTACATTTAGTCGGTCAAGTAGAAGTACCGTCTTCTGAACGCAGTTCAGTTTTGAAAGATATTTTTCATCCTGAATGGGAGCTACTGCTTTTTTATGGTAAAAAATAAAAGTGACATTCAACTGGCCTCAATTATAACATTAATGATCTACCCAAAGGTATCTGTCTCCTTCTGAAATATGTGTAAAACCACATGGCGAGTTACTAGCAGAAGCAGGAAAATATTCTGCTTTACTAGTTCTCTTCCTTGAGAGTGCACCACTGCATAACAAGGTATGTTACAAATATACAGGCTTACATTACGGCCATTCCCTAAGTTGTTTTTTTAAATTACAATAGTCACATAAAGCATAGAGCCTTTTCACAGCCTCCTGAATGTTTGGTGGTGGCCTGAGCCCATCAACACCAGGAAGTTATAGCCTACTTTTTTATCTGGCTCTCCAATTAGACATTGGAAAGAAACTTTCTCTTTAAATCCCATCCGGAATAAAATCTAGAAAGTTGTAGCCCACCCTTTATCAGCCACTTTTTCACTTACTAATTTAAGAACAACACTTCCTCCTGTTGCACACTTACCAGGAAGCAGCTATGCCATGAATATGTTATAAACACTATGCCCCTCTCAGGCTGCACAGCTTTCTGAAAACAACAAAAGAACCTAATGGAAGCACTTCTTTTTACCATTCTTTGCTTCCTGCCCACATTCTGGTTACTTAATGCAATACCAAATTTAGAGCTTTTGAAAGAATTTCACATCTGATTTTGTTTCTGTAGTTGCCCCCCTGAATCCGAGGTCACTGACTGCTGATTTCCCTGCAAGTCTACCTTCTCACAGAACTGCCAAAAACACAAAGGCAGAGTGATAACCGAACCGCAAGACATCACTTATTGAGAACAGTTCTGGGCTACAGGAGGTGACAAATGACTGAGAAACTTCTTCGCACAAGACAGTGCACTTGGAGCAGCTGGATGAATCCTACACCTCCTCTGGATCACCAGCCCAGCATTTCACTGTGCCTCAGCACAGTTCAGAGACACGGGATGATCCTTGCAGGATGAACATGCAACTGCAGGCAACCACTCATTCAGTGTTCAGTTCTGCATTTTCCATTGTGTATCTGCTCCACATCTCCTGAACCCCACAAAATGCTTCTCAATACCCTACAAAAGGCAAAACAGCTACAGGTAAGGCTACAATTATACTACAGCTTTACGACCTTGCTATTTTCTATGTCTTTGCAATAGCTGCATGTTTTTAGCAGTTGCTAAGTAGCAACTTCTCCTAAATGATCGCACTAAATGGATCGTGTTTAACACAGCAAAAAAGGAATAAAAATATCTATTGTATGTTCTCTTTCCTGAGGTGACCCATTCATTCCTGACCCCAGATCTAGTAATTGGTTCCATGATGAATGTTAGAAGGTGGGGCTAGAACATGGGACAAGTAAAATACGTTGTTATTAAAGGGCTGTTAAAGGGTTTGGAAGAAGAGCAGAAAAAGCATGCTTCTCTTATCCACTAGCAACCACTGGAAAGATTGAAGCATGTTGTTAGTGCCAAATAAATATAATCAAAACAAGCACTTTCAGTCTCCCTTCAGACCCCTTGGAGACCTTAACACTTCAAATCCAAAGACTCATCTCATAACTTAACTTTCTACTGACATTCCAGAATAAATCTGCTGTGCAGCTTATTAAACTGTCTTTGCACCTGCTCCAATTTAAGTCCATCTTTCTGCTCACTGCAAAGGAGGACCATTGGACACAATACTTCAAATGAGGTCTTAGGAAGGCTTTATGAAATGCTATTAGCATTTCCCCCCCTCTCTCCCCAAAAGTACCACATCTAATGCATCGCAGAAGCACATTAGACTCTTTCACAGCAGCACCATACTGGTGGCTTAGAATCATCTTCGTGGCATTATCACAGCACTTTACCTAATTCAGACTGCTACAACCATTAAATCATCTACACAACCTCCTATGATCTTAAAAGATGTTCCTCTCATTTTAGATATTTGCATATTGAGATAAAGATAAGTGTGACCTGTCTCAGACAAGGCGCTGAGGGCTTGCAGAGCGGAATTAGCAACTGAGACTTTCAGATTCTTAATCCAAAATATACACCCCTGAACTCCAGCAGCAAGCAGATGAACTACACAATGCACAGTAACAAGCACTCCTGATACTCCACATCAAATGCCTGTGCTTGCACTCAAAATGCATTTCTAAATGGATGGTTCTAGATGGCCACTTGTCTACCATGAAATTACATCAGCCTGCTGAGGAGCCACACAGAAGATAACCAGAAAGGCCAAACCTCCACTCACTTTGTCTCCACGTCCTCAGCCAGCACTGAAAGTGCCTTTTTGTGGCAATTCCATCCAGACAAGTCACTAGGTGCAAGGCCACCTCCTTTCACACATAATTGCTCTTAGCTGCCAGAGCAAAAGCTGCTCAGTGATAACCACTACTATAGAAGCTCACATCAACAATGATATATTCTACTAAAAATGCTTACAGAGAATCCTGAGTTTATAATTCGAACACTCTTTTTGTTCAAAAATTTACATCATATTGGAAGTGTCAGTCTCCTGCTTTCACAAGAAAAATTTGTGCACAAGGAACACAAATTCAAAGAATCATGATGGACAAAGGGGCACCAAACAGCTTGGTGGTTCCTACACAAGTCGGTATGTTGTAGCTACTCACATCATAGTGTTAGTTTCATTATTGCAATCAAATATTCTCAACAAAAACCTATCTTCGTGGAAAGTTTGCCAAAACATGAACATTACTAGAACTAGACAAAACAAGAACTACTTTCCCTTAATGCTCAGGATTACTTATTTGCCAAGAAATGCCATGAATGTTTCGCAGCCGCATTCCAAAAAGTACTTTTTCTACCAAGCATCTAGCAGAGCCAGAACTGTCCTGTCAGCTAAGGACATGGGAGGTTTTTTTCTATAAATAAAGCAAGCATTCCAGTCAAGCAGAACACTACCTTCTCAGAAAATAAACATCCTAGCTATGCTCAAACTTGGTTTCTCTTTTTCACTCATTATCACATATATACCTTAACCATTTCCTGTTTAGATCCAACTTCACTGATTGGATCTAAATTTTTCTGGTACTGGAAAAAGCCCACAAATAGCTAAGGCAAACAGGATAACTCCTCCTAATAGCCCATGGTGTAGAATTCATTGTTAACAAAATGAAATACTGCAGCTGTGCACTACCTCAGAGAGATTGTAGACAACTCACTACATTGCTCCCACAGATGAAATATGTCCCTTCTAGATATTTGTTTTCAGAGCACTTTCATGCATCGCTGAAGGAAAGTATGGACCACAAACAACTGAACTGGCATGACCCAGCATGTTACTGCTGGCCAGCTGAGCTGAGTCAGCTACTGCAACAGGAAGACAATCCTCACAGCTACCTTACTGCCCACCAGCGAGGGGAAAACCTGTCCATGCTGGCTTAAGTTTTATTTTACAACAGAAGGGATGAAAATCCATCCTACACCCAGTTCTCCCAAGGCTGACTATATCCCATGTCAAAACTGCAGCACCACTCAGGATTTTATTAAACTGCATTAGTGTAATTTGTCCCAGCTTGCAAAGATGGTTTTCTGTCCTCTGTGCACATTAGCAGGATCTGAATGTATCAATTTGGCCCTTTGGTTTTTGATAATGGAAAAGGCTATGCTTCCCTTAAATTGCATAAATATCAGGCACAATTCTGGAGATGTTCCTGGTCTATAACACCTGGAATATAAAATACACATACTTTTAACTGCTTGACTTATACTGACAAAAAGTAAGAAATCTGAAAACTAGGCCAACTATTTCCTGGTGTCTGCAGTTGGGATCTATGTACATTATATTTATATATCAAAATTTCAGTGTCCATACCACAGAAGTGTACTTTTAACTTCTAATATGGAATCTCCACACAGAAAACTAGCAGCATATCCAGAAGAATTAAAAATTTACTTCTATTTGAACACTGATGTATGTACCTCCTATAAAGTCCCACCAGTAAAATCCACTCAAATTCCTAACTGGCAAATACATTTGTTCGAGATACATTTGCAAATAAGGCATACCGTTTGCATGTATACAAAAAGATATTGCAATCTTTGTACGTATATGTACAAAAAAGAAGCATTGCAGTTTGCAAGTGAAAATGAGCAGGCAGTGTTTCAAACTGACCATGTGATATGGTGTTATCAGGAAGGACAAGAATCGCAGTGACTTACAGTAAATTACCCTTACTGGCCAGGGATAATGCACAGTTATGAGACTAAATTAAGGAAGTTTGCATTGCTGCGTTATGGCGCTTGATCTTTCAATTAATATCTCAAAAATACTGAATTATCTATATCTGAGCAGTGTTTTTGATGTTAGCATGAAAGAGGTTTTTCAAACTACAACAAGCTTGGACAAATTCTCATCAATGCTTCCATTTCTAGTCACTAGGTCCCACTCGTTCCTTCTGACTAACCTTGCAACTTTACTTTTTAATCTTTATATTGAAATTATATAAAAAATAAAGCATAGGCCCGACACAGAGCTTATGCCTACATTAGCAAGTCTAATGCCCTTCAAATCCAGGCAATCTAAAGCTCCTAAACATATGTTTATCTACAGCATGCTCCTTTCTAACACTGAAGAGTATCTTGCAATTAATGTATTTTGTAAATGCAGTGTGCATATAAATGCATGATGTGAAAGTATAGATCTGACACAGGATAAGGTTCCAGCATATGCAGATGTCAGGTGGGATAATAACCTGAAAACCAGAATAATACAGTGTAGTTAACGGCCATAAAAAGGAAGAAAGAAACTACAGGAGGATCACTCAAAATTTTTATGAGTGGTATTTTACCAGGTTTGCTAAGGGCATGACTTCAGTTATGCTTTGGCTTGAGTTTCCTAACTTTGATAAATTTACGATAAACTTAAATTTTTTCAGAAGATCAAAAGCAAAACACACAAGACCAAAATTACTTTCTTCAGTTTACTCTCTTGAATTTTGCATCAAAGCAGCAGCATAGCAATTAAAATCTCCAAATACTACTCATTCCACAAAGACTCACTGAAGTTCTCCACACAAAGTAACCAGCTGGCCACTCAGACAATTGGACTATCAACTGGATAGACCATAATTTTTAGGCCATTCATGACATCCTAATGGAATTCTTCAATGTTACCAAGTAAATTAACCACAGAATGAGTAACGTTGGAAAGGATCACTGGCAGGGACATCTGATCCAACAGGATTGTGTCCAGATGGTTCTTGAATATCTTCCATGAGGGAAACTCCACAACCTCTCTGGGAAACCTGTTTCATTCAGTGTGTGGTCACTTGCACAGTAAAAGAAGTTCTTCCTCGTGTTCAGGTGGAACTTTCTGTGCTTCAGCTTCTGCCCATCCCCTACTGCTTGGCACCACCATACAGAGCCTGGCTCCAACATTTTGACACCTCCCTGCAGATACTGATAGATGTTGTTTAAGTCCCCTCTCAATTGTCTCTTCTCATGGTTGAACAGGTCCAACTCTCTCAGCCTTTCCTAAGAGGCTCCTGTCCCCCACTCATCTTTGCTGCCCTCCATTGGACCCAGTCCAGGAGCTCCATATCTCTCCTGTCCTGAGGAGCCCAGACCTGGACTCAGCACTCCAGATGTGGCCTCACAGGGCTGAGCAGAGGGGCAGGATCACCTCCCTGCTGACAGTGCTCTTCCTAATGCCCCCCAGGACACCACTGGCCTTCTTAGCCCCCAGGACACACTGCTGGCTCATGGACAGCTTGTTGTCCACCAGGACCCCAGGTCCTTCTCCACAGAGCTGCTTTACAGTGTAGCCCCCACCCTGTACTGGCACAGAGGGTTGTTCTTCCCCAGGTGTCGGACCCTGCCTTTTGCCTTTTCTGAATTTCAGGCAGTTCTTCCCTGCTCATCTCTCTACCCTGTTGAGGTCCTTCTGAAGGGCTGCACAGCACTGGGGAGTATCAGCTGTGTGCCCTCAGTGAACCTGCTGAGGAGGCATCTGCCCTCTCATCCAAGTCACTGATGAACAAGAGAAACAATACTGAACTTTGTGGGACACTGCTAATTACAGCAAGGCACCACTGGCTCCAGATTGTCACAGAATGACATTTGGCAAGGCTGCCCACATCCAGAGTTTGAAACCAAACCATGATGGACCTGTATGCCAAGCAGACTCAGTCTCTTAGGAACACATTACAGCTGAGTACAAGGAAATACACTCAAGGTACAGAGGATTCTCCACAGAACAGAGTAACCCATATTTAGCACATGAAGTTGGTTGCTGAGATACAAAGCTACAGCTTTGTTGAAAGATCTGTAGAAATATTTGCAGTACTTAGAAACTGAGTAACTCCTAACATGAACTGGCTGGACCTAAATACCTGATACCATTACAGAGCCAAACGATGTCAAGTATTACTAGTATAAACTAGACTAATGTCATTAAAAGCAAAAAGTATCAGTGTGGAAGAAAAAACATTATTGTAATACAATTTTATATTATTCCTGCAGGACTTACTGATGAAGAAATTATTTTTAAAATGGTAATATCATAGAAATTTTAATCTATGTATATTTTATTTAGTAGACTCCTATGGTGCATATCATACTAAACTGCCTCATCAAAATGATGACCTGAAAATTGGTCTAGATACAAGAAGAGGAGTATTCTGCATAGTAAGACCTCTGAGAAAGGCTTTTAAAGAAACACTTTGGAGAATTCTTATTTTTTCTGGTAAGACACATGGGAGTGCTTTCAATGAAGTAATTCTTTATATAAAGATTAAAAATATTTTAAAGCTAGCTCTCAGACATCTTCACACTTCTAAGAGCCAATGATGCCACTCAAGGATTTCTTACTACATGCAGTGAACCATTGCTCACCTCAGCAATCCCCATGTCAGTAAAAATCCTTATCTGTGAAAATTTCTTGCATGCTTTGTTGTTTTCTGGATTAGATTTTTGGTTTGCAGCTACCTGACATATGAGTCAAATATCTATTAAAAAAAAAATTTAAAAAAATAAGCCAGAAAAGATTATGTTATCTACTTAGAGCAACAGGAAAAGGATGTGAGATACTAAGATTTACTTAATGACCTTTATGCCTTCCTGATGATCAAGCATGCTAAATAATGTTTACATCCCAATTATCCTAAATATCAATATAACAATAAAACAACCCATGCTATCTGAAAGAGAAATGACTCCATGCAATAACAGTAAAACATTTCTAACAGGTATTAAGTTCACTGAAAATGTTGGTAACTCACTCGAGATACCCCCAGGGAGTGTTAAAAAGAAGAGCCTTCCAATTTCCCTGAAACATCACCTGTACCAGTGACCAGCAGTCAGACACTGCTCTGAGTCAATTCCACTCAATCCAATACCAGGTCAAGGTTAGTCCACTGTAGTAGCAAAAGAGAGTAAGAAATGAGTCAATGTGTTGGTTTGGGTTACATGCTGTGGGGATCAGGGAAGGCAGATGTGAGAGAGCAGAAAGACTACACTCCAAATTACAGCAGGATACCTGGACATTTCAACATACCTAGAACACTGGAATTTTTCAAGGGACACTTATTCCAGTAAAAGCAATCACCAATGATATAATGGTTTTTCCATTTAAATGACTTCTTTCAAAACTTTTAAAATATTTTAGAGCACTATTTTTAATACCTTTTTTCCCAGCTTTGGATGCTCATCTTTTAAGTTCTTTCCTTTCAAAGACAAAAGAAGTAAAGAAAGTGCTTAGAAAAAGGGTAAGACAGAAATTAAAATCAAGGCTCTAAGTAGTCTATCCTGTTAAGTTCATGGAAATTATTTTTTTTTTCTATCTTCAGCCATTTTATTCTTTGCAGCAAGTATTTTTGCATGTTGTTAATACAGCCCTTTTAAAAATATCTGCAGTCTAACAGTCCTGTTGACCCTGTGCAGTTTGAAGAAAAGAAGAGCTGACTTCTGTGCAACGCAGAAGTCAAGACTCTAACTACGCCTGCAAGTCAAACAGAAGATAGAAAAGTATAACCAGTTTTGAAATAATGAGGTGATCTTCCTCACCTCAAAGAAGGCGCCTGCATCATGGATAAGATCTTACTGGGCAAACAGGAAGGAAACTTTCCCATGATTTCTTATGCTCAGCTTTCCACACCGTTTTTTCAGTATTGCATAAAGTCTTTGTCTGCTAAATCCCTCTCCAGGGCTGCTGCATAACTCCACCGACTTCAGGGTTCCCTGTGGCCACCAGTCAAGGTGAACTCTCTTGCAATGAGTCACAGTTTATCCTCTGACCTACTCTGACAGCAGGTGGTTGAGCCCTGCAGAACACTGAATGAATTGCCATTCATTACCTAGCAACTCCAGAACAGAAGTACAGCCCAGGAAATTATCTGGAGAGAAAATGAAGATTCTGTCACAATGGTCATGAATTAATACCAAGAAAGTCAACCTCGCAGAAAAAGAAGTGGTATTTTTAACATTATACATGAAATGTAAACTGCTTTACATATTTAAATGACATTGTTGATCAAGACGTGGTATGTGTTTACATGGAATCAGTTTAATCCCAAATGGAAAGGGAAGTGTGAGGTACTTGTAAACATCATTAACACTACAGTCTGCAGCATAATCATTATAGACTTCATAAAAGCGATAATGATTCTGGCCAAAAGAGCTTTTGTTTTCAGATAAAGCCAAGTTAAGAGCATATATTTGTCTCACAGCAACATAAATATTACATGTGCATTCCTGTATTTAGCCATCTTATGCAACAGAGCTTAAAAGAAGCAGGTAAATATTGTCGGTAAAAGTCATTTTCTTGACCTTGGCATAAAAATAAACCAAAAGAAGCCATAGTGGAGAAGGGGAGAAAATTAGTTTTCCTCTTTCAATCATTTAATCCTTTTTTCTTTTTTTTTTTGTTTCCTAGTACAAGCCTTGACAAAGGTAGTAAAATACTATCCCATCACTCTGAGTGCAGGCTGTCAATTGTTTTGGTAATGAAGTATATACCAAGGGTTCAGGGAATCTTGGAAATTGAAGCACACACATGAGGTTTTTCCACCTATCTTCTCTAATTAGCAACTATCAATGGACCAACAGCACACACTTTGAGAACAGTGAGAGCCTACAGAATATACACACAATCCACTGAAGTGAAGGATAAATACCAAAATGGCCAGCCATCCAGGGCTGAAACAAAACATGACCTCATCCTGAGTTCAAAGAACATATAATGGACAGATTTTTCAGGCAAGTAGGCAGCTGGAAACTATTCTACCTGCAAGATGACCCTGGCTAAAGCCCAGGAGCACTCACCTTTAATAAAGTGACAAGGCAGTCTACTCCTACTCCAGCATTCTCCAAGAGTGGAGGTGGAAATATGTGGAAGCCAGAGCAGAGAGCCCTCATGGCACCAATCTTTCACTATATGGCCCTGTCTAAGAAACACATCCCATGTCTATAAATTAAAGCAAACTTAGGCCATCATGACTTAACAATTACTAAAGACACTGAACAAGAGGAGTTTGCTGCCTGGAGTCCTGACTATCCACATGGTACATCTGCTGCTCCAGCCAAATATACCTAACTGGCAGGACAATGCCTTACATCAATCACACTCATTTTAAAATACTTGAAAGAACAATGCTTATCATGAACTACAACCGATATGAAAAACATGTATTCAAATGAGTGAATTTTACATTACAAAATGAAGGTAATAAAACCACATTTCTTTTTAGAAAGCCAACAAGTTAAGAAGTAGCACATCTCCCAGTTTTAATTTTTAGTTTCACTACATGACACTGGGAAGTCCTGATTTAGTTGTAAAAATGCTGCTGTCAGATCTGGGTTTGGTAACTGATGGAAGTTTGCTTGCGTACAGAGAGCAACCTATCTTAGATCCCTCAGTGGACCAAAAATAATTCTTCATTTGCTTGCTTTGCTGTACTTCACCAATTTTCCATTTGCTAGTGCTGGCCCAGCAATGGAATGTTTTATTCTGGGGTGACATTCTTGGTCATACATCACAAGTAGCTCCCCTTTGGACCAATAACCCAGAGGAGGGACTGCAGCAGCTCAGCAGCAACTGCTGTGCCCTGGCGTGCCAGAAACCACAATCTTCCTATAGCTCCAGAGGGAGAGGTTACATTAAGTATTCCGATATTTCTGTAAGCAAGCAGCAGAATGTGATTGTCCATATGTCATAATGCTGGGGGCCAACTGCACTCACAAAAGCTCCAGCACTTTCACCAGGGTGTCCCCTCTGTGGAAGTTAAGGTGAAAGAGCTGGTGCCTGTGAAGTTCTCATCTAATACAGGTCAGGAGGTATATGAACCCAGCTTCTACCTCACGGCTTGGAAGTACTCCTGGGTCTACTGCATCATTGCAGGGATTTCCTTTATAGGAAATGCTTAAGTGCTCTATTTACTCACAGCTTCACTCCTGTTTTCTTCCCAAATACACTTCTTTTTTTGGTCTAGCTTCCTAATTGCACCCTTTAATACATCACTTTGGTTTCCTGTTCCTTGCCTACAGGTGCAATTATTCCTGATCACTGCTTTTAGCTTCCATCAAAAGCATATATTTCAAGTAAGCATCACTGAAAATTTGATTTGCTGAAGAAACAGTTCTTTTCAGTCACTAGATGTCCTGTCAGAGGCAATCACATAATATATTTACCTTCCAAAAGTGATCAGTTTCATCATTACCGATGATAAGAAGCTAAAATCTGCAATGGGGTAGGGAGAAGGGGGAATTTTTTAGAAGAGAAAACTCAACACACTTGTTTTTAAGGTTTTCATCTAGAGATGACTGAAAATGCATTGTGCCCAAGGGCACCCGATACTAGATCAATTAGCTCTGTGCACTGTCTCCATTTCAGTCTCATTGTCATCAGCAACATGATTTTCATCAGAGAAAGACACTGAAAATTGTCAAGACACATCTCAGAGCAGAGGCTGAACGAAAGCTGCTCATATGAGTGAAGTTGTAAGGTATTCAGATGCCAAGACAGGAGGAGAAAACACAGACACATACTGAGAACACTTTCCAGTTTGAAACACCAATTAATTTCATAAATGCAATGGACCCATACCATAAACTTAAAAGTAAGTATGCCTGGCAAAATTCTAATCCAATTATCAGCAGTAACAAAATATATGTATATGCTGCATATTTTCAATGCATCACACACAAAACCGAATTTTATAGCCCATCAAATAACAAAAGCCAGGTATCAGCTCTGTAGTTGAAAACTGAAGATAAACAGAGGCTTAACAGACATGGATTTGAATTTGTCTAGAAAAGTACTTCCCTTGCTTTATCACAACAGTTTGAGAAGTGATAAATAGTTAAATACTATTAGCAAAAAGCCATTATTTAGCTGACAGTTATAAAATCATACTCTGAATGTAAAGTCTTTGAGACAAAGTAATTCTGTTCTAGCATGGCAAATGCTTAGTTACTGGTGAACACACAGAGCAACAGCAGAACACTTCACACTTGGCAAAGTTTGAAACAATATTATTCTGATTCGGTAAGAATCTATAAGTAAAAAATGAGATATTTAACAACCTATGCAGGATTTATTACCTTTGAAATGTTACTCTAATTTGCAAGATATAATCAAGTTTCCAAGGAACAATGTTAAAATGCAATAAAGGCTCCAGGCCTCATTCCTTAGCAACTCTTTCCATTTAATCATAAAAACAAGATAAATCCAGTTTGCCAAAAATGAAAAGATGAACGAGGCAGATAGGAAACAAATCAGTCAAGTACAGGCATCAGAAACTACAGTATGAGATGGCATACAAATCCTGTGGCTGACAGAGATAAATCTGTCAGATAAATTCAGAAGAATTAGAACTGACACTAAACCTAAGGTTTGAGCAGAAGCTAGTACCAGTGCACAACAGGAAGAATGAAGCAGAGATGTTTCAGGCTTGTCTCTGCTTTGAAAATCCCCTAGCTTTACTGACTTTTGTCATCACTTGATCATAATTTTTACAATAACATATTTCAGAAAATATTATGTTCCCATAAACTGGGATCTTGAGAACTGACAGTATTTGCATTGTCTGATGGTGCATTCTGAAAAGTAACACTACTGTAGTGCTCCTGAAAACATCACACATAGCAAGTTCAAAGGAAACCTTACCTAACATGCAATAAGCAAATGTGTAATTGGCTCTGAACACAAACTCAGTTTCTGGCAATGGATGATGATACAGTTTCCCTGCACCTCAAAATAAGGCACCCCTGTCTTATCAAATAAGGATAATATTTTATGTGATGGAACTACTATGCAAATTAGAAGTAATACAGAAATTAATTGGTAATGAAAATATTTGTGAGCCTGTTGCACTTTTTTTTTCCTTAGGAGAGCAACAAGGTCAAAGAATCTTGGACAGCTACTGTTGCTAGGGGCTGCTAAAAAGGTGGTTTTGCACTCTCCAAATACCATGGCAAAAAATATAGCGGCAAAGGAACCCCTTTTCCCACTAAACCTACACAGGCAGCAGCTCACCTCAGTCCTCGCTGCCTCACACACATGAAGAGTAAATAACTATTCCTCCATGACTCAGAGTGCAAGAGTGCAAAAACTGAAAAACCTACTTACCAAGAAATGAAAAGAATTTCAAGGAGGTTTTTCTTGCAATATGCTTAACCGTCACAAGGAATAGACTGCAGTGGCTACCATATTTACTACCTCATTTTGTCACTCTATAATGCCTAAGAGATTAAACATCTAAACCAGTTCCTGTCAATGCAGCCTGATGATCAAAGCAGATGAAGGGAATTTAAGAAAGGCTCATTAACAACTATTTGACAAAAGGGAAAAACCATCAAGGCATGCAAAAAAGAGCAAAAACCTGAATGTTTATGTTGATATGCCTGGTGTGATTACAAATGAAGTTTATACATTCAGCATTTTCTACCTCCTCCTAAACACCATGATTTTGTTACAAGCAATGAGGTATTACAAGCTCAGCATTCCAGCACACCAGAGGGACTAATTAGGACAGCACAATGTGGTCCATGAGCTTTGCCAGATCAAAACAAGAACCTCTGTATTGGACAGTTTCTTCAACTATTCTTCAAGTGGAAGACCCATTTATGAGTCTCTTTTTACAAAACTGATTTCAGTATGATCAGGTGATGTAAAGCAGCACTAAATGTAAGTATCATTTATCATACATTTAAAAGGCCAAAAACTACAATAGCATTAACAGATCTACTGAAATGTAAATGTGTCACATAAAGAGTTAATGCACTCCTACTCAACCACCTTAATTTATTATTTGAAGCAACAGTCTTCTGTTTATTGCAATATTTATTTCTGTCTCAGAAGAGAGGAAAAAAAAAAAAAAAAAGGTGCCAAATTTTTAATGTGTTGAGATTCCTCCCAATACCAGAGACAATCTTTAATTCAGTTTGACATACTGTTTTCATTACAAGCTTACTTTCAACATAATCATAACAGGTAAGGATTATGTTAAACCTTTTTCTCAGCTGAAGGCCTAGCTTTTCTTTAAGTGATGTCATGACCTCCAAATAAATTAACCGGTCCAGTACAGATGCAGACATTCCGTATCAAGAAAGAGAACCACACTGTAAATAAAGAGCTACAGAAATACGTGTCAGCAGGGACTTGGCAAAGGTTTAAGATGGATGCAAGTATTTCTGGTATGAAAAACAGAAGAAAGCTGCAGGTGTGAAGAATGCTTCTGTGAAGAGGAAATAGGGCAAGCTGCCACTAACACTTAGCCAAATACTGTATTTGATAAGAATGCAGAAAATGAGTTAAAATCTTTGAAGCTACTACATTTTACAAAGCAAAGCAGGAAGACAGAAGAAAAATAGTTTCTTAAAGAGTTTGGTCTAGGGTGCTTTTATATGTTTATGTGTGTGCATGCACATATGTGTGTTTGCATGTACACATATGTTTGTGTGTGTACAAAAAATGTCTCTGACCAATCAGTTAAAACAGCTGGCAGCAAATATAAAGTACATTTCATTCTCTCCAAGACATACTTAAAACAACAAGAAGACTCAAAAACATCATAGAAAAGTATGAACTTGTGTCTTCCCACTCTCCCTAACACACAAAAAAGGTAGAAGGGAAAAACAAATTTTAAGTATTCACAGCACATCTGGCAAAAATACAGAACTTCCATATTCAACAAAATTCAGACTAACACAGTATAGCAAATATTCACATTAGACTTTACTTAAAGATCCTACAAAAATAAATAATGGATCTGAAGTATTATTAGTGAGAGGCATTAGACACACAGCCCAGCCTTTTGACAAGGGATTTTGGGGAAAGGCTGTCTGGTCCTTTCCACCGTTTCCTCTCATGGCTTTTTGCAGAGGAAAATGATCCACCAAGGGAGCCAAGGAGCTGCTGGTGAGGTCACCCAGACAGCTGTGGGCAGACACCTAGAGCACCACTCTGCAGTTCCCAGGGGAAGCCCACAGTGTAGGATGGAGATGAAAGCTGAGGAGCAGCAGAGGAAGACTGTCCAACCTAAAACGACTCACCCAAGTTAGAACATGGGGAAACATACTGGGGAGTGTTTGCAGCTAACAGGCCAAACCCAAACTGGTCAACAAAAGTATTATTCCTAAATTCTTCTAAGATGTCGACTGCTACTGATTTGTATGAGAAATCTTGGATTCTCTTCAAACTAGAGAATTGCAACTGGAGTTATTTCAGTTTTACCTTTAATGGAGTTGACAGAGCATTTTTTTCTGGATAAAAAATTTCTAACTATGGAAGTGAAAGGCATTATGTTCTAGAGTAGCAAGGGAAAAATTATACTGTCCATATATTCCTCCCCACCTGCAACCCCGTTCTATCAACAGCATGAGAAAAACTACAAAATGAGCAGAGCTCTAAAACAAACTATACTATCAAAATTGCATGACCTCACAGAGCCTTCCTATTGAACAAGAGTGTTAGAAAAATCAAACCCTTTGTGGTCTTAGTAATAATCGAGATCATTGTAATAACTGTGAAAAGTCTTCACTGCTATTTTCAATTATTTTTTGGTCCTATTTTCACTGAGATATCTTGTTGTTAAATTAACCACCAAAAAAAGGGAAAATGGAATTAAACAGCTGATATAACTGGCATATAGATAGAGCTTAGCAACTGTAAATGGCCTCCAAAAAAAGAGGAAAATAGTTTCTGTGAATCATCCTGCTATTTTTTTTAATTAAAATGTGATTTGGTTCTTTTCTAGAGACAGGAGGGTGGTTTACTGGAACAAGGAAATTCAATATTGACTCCCTAGCAAAACGGAGCTCCACATTCAGCAGAGACAGTTATTAAGTCGTGGTGTTACTTTTGTTTTGAAGCTAGTTATTTCTCACCTGCACCTCCCAAGGTCACAGACAGGGCTCCTGGCACGGGTGTTTCCAGCAGGCACCTGGTGCCCCGGGCAGGTGCTGCAGCTCCCTGCTCCACACCCGCTGCGGCCACCGAGCACACCGGCCTGCTCCTTCCGCACAGGGGAAAAACTGTGCTGGCTCTTGGGTTTATTTTTCACACTACTATTTGCATAACTGTTAAGATTACAGAATAGCACTGGCAGTTGTAAAAAATATTCTTGTACAAAAGTTTTTAAGTGGTTTGTGAACATTATCCATGTATTAGGATATTAGCACTACTGCATTTTTGCTGCTGCAAAAATTCTTTCTCTCACTGAACACCGGTTTTCATTGTTAGCATTTAGGCCCTAAATATTTCCTTTTTCCACAGACTTTTGCATATGTGGTCTCTCATGGGACTATATCTTTCGCAATGAAAAACTAACTGGGAGAAGCTGGAAGGGGCCCACAAAATTCTGTAAAACTGAGCTGGACTACAGACAAGATTTGTTTTATTTAATGTTTGAGTTTTTCATCAATGAGGGACTTCTATTAAACTGACAAATTTTCTAAATGTCAACAGCTTATATGAATTTAAATGTATTTGGCCAAAATAGTCAATGCCCAAAAAATTTAGGTAGTGCTGTCGTAGAGTATTTATTTTGGAAAATGTGCATAAAATTTCCAATAAATATTCTGAGGATCCTGCTGCTGAAAGGCTTTTCTTTTTTTTTAAAAAAAAAGAAACCCAAAAAGACTTCCAAAGAGCAAGACACAAATACTATTAGCAACTTTTTTCCCAGGCTTTCCTAAATCATCACCTGTTTTTATCTTGGTCTGTCCAGAACTGAAAACTCCATTGTAACTGTGATGTGTTCCCATCTTAATCAAAAATACAACTGAGTGATCATGCCAAAGGCAGAAAGAGCAGATTAAAACACCAAAATGTCACCTAAGCTAATCTCTTCTACCTTAATCAAACATAAACACAACTCTCATCAGCAGTGAACAAACCCACTACATGTAAAAAAATGATGTTTGTTAAAACACTGAACCATTTACTTACCATTAAGCATGTGCACAATCTTTCCCTGGTAGTGCTAACTCTATTCAAAGACCAGAAATAACTGACTTAAAAATTAGCCCTTTTTTGTAGGCATGCACTCAGTTTTCTTCTAGCCCTCTTTGACTTCTGAACTCTTCCTACGCATCTGTAACACACAGAGCAGCTGCAGGGCTGCCATTTTACAGAGTGCAGTAACCTTGCTTCCTGCTGCAGCTGTACTCTGCAGCTGTTACCCAGAAGTGCAGCAGAGCTCCCTGCAACTCTCCCAGTTTCTCACTGTTTTGCCAGCCTTACGGCTGCCTGTCGCTCAGCCTGCCGGTGAACTGCACCCACACACCCCTCCTGCCCTTCAGACCAGAGCAAAGTCTTCGCCAGCACTCTTCCCTCCAATCAAGGACAGACAAGGAAAGCTCAGATTCTCCTTTCTAGATGTGAAAGATGGAGTTGAGGCATAACACAGTTCCAAGCCTCCTATACCTGCATTCAGGCCTCAGGAAGCAAGGATCAGATGGGGAGAGGAAAATGGAGCAGAAATGAAGATACTTATTTTTCCTATGAGGGAAAGACTAAGAGCATCATTTTCTGAAGGAGCATAGATCAGCTGTTCTCCTTTTGTCATTGAACAAATGTGACATAATAGCTAAATCAGAGGCGCCTTCATTGTTCTTCCTCTATCTCTAGGAATGGCAAAAATTAACAGGAAGCCTGAAGAATCTGGAATTTCAGCAATACTACTTCTGCAAAGAAGCAACACATGATAGTTCAACAAGAGGGTAATACTAATGTCCATGCATGTTTTAGTGAGTTAAACATTCTACTCAACTCATGGATGGAAAACATTTTGATATAAGCATAGTTCTGGTTTTGTGTGGTTAGTACAACTTCATTCAAAATTCCATTCGTGAAAGGACTGCAAAAAATGGCAAAATAATCTCCCACATATGTGAACACAACCACATACAGTAAGTAGTCTTTTTACAGGTAAAGCCAAAGACTGGAAACATCAAGTTCTTCATGAGTACATAAACCTGTTCTGCCAGTGACAGTTTTCTTCAGCACACAGAGGATGCCGCTGTGCCAAAAGCACTTCAGTTCAGCCCTTATTATCACTGCTATGGCAAGGATGAATGCAAGGAATGTTACTCCCCATTTCCTGAAGAACAGATCTTGAGTACAGGAAGCTTCAGGTTTCTGTAACAGCCAGGCTCTGGTGGCCTGTGTTATGCAACACTAATACTTACAAATTCAAAAATGAGTTTTGCATGTCATAACTATGAGATTTTTACATATTGATATGATCATATAGACTTTTACACTATTAAGTTTTTGAGGAATCAGCCAGTCCATTACAGGATATGACTTTATATTCAACTGTAAAGCAATGGTGTATTTTGGAATAAGGGAGAGACTATTTTGTACTTAGGAGACATAAAATTAGCAACTAGAAGCTTAAAATGCTTTACCATTGCCACACTACATTACTTTTAGCAAGTTCTGTTATATTAGCTCTCTGTTCTTTAACAGGAACACCTGCCAGAAGGAGCTGACAAATTTGTGAAAAAGCAGAAATAATTTTCCTAGTGATTCCTGATAACTGAAAAACACCTATAAACCCAGCAAAGATGAATGGCCCAAAACCACTTCCAAAATTCATACAGTTCACTGTTCAATACACTGGGCACAGAGAACAGACTACATAACATGAGACAAAATCAGAAATCAGACTTTTAAAGGGCTGCCCACAGCAATAAGATCCACAGCTCCATGAAAGAAGCCTATCATATAACACAAGACAAGACTGTCTATTTTTCTCTGTAATGCACTTTAACACGTGGAACACAGTGAAATCGCAGGGCAGCTTTATATTCTATGTGAACACTTATCTATACCACTCATAAACATACTAAGAGGTTCCATGGCATCTCCATAATGGAAACAGGCAGGTTTTAGGAAAAGGTATAAAGATGGAGAGAGTGTGGTATCTCTTGCTGCCAGGAATATTTCTATTATTATTATTATGCCTGGTATCAATACAAAGTAGTTATTCAAATGTCCATAAAATGAAAAATCATTTTGCTCTTGAAAAAAACTGTAAGTACATCTGATTAGAAAATTTGATGGAAGAACGTTTTCCATAAATACATAAACTGAACAGATTTTGGAACATATCCTGCAGAAATGTGATGGAAGTAAAACAGAAATAATTACAGAAATGTACAATGTAAATAAAATAAAAAATTATGTTAAAAAACATTGTATTTTTTAATAATTTCCTTTAAACTAGTATCATACATGCTTAATATGGCAGAAACAGTACAAACAAAGTAATCAATGTAACAATTGAAACTGCTAACTTGATTGAAAATGAAGCATTTTGTTGCCTCCTTTTTAGTACTGAATTTTCAAATATCATCTTTACATTTCAATTTTTTTTAATAAAAGAAAAAAAAAAACAACATAAAAGGTTATTAGCATTCCACATTGTTGAAGTCTGATTGAAACTCTTGCATTTTAAAATACAGTCTGGGGCAGAGTATTACAGTCCTTGGCCCTATCCCGGCTCATAGGATGGTCTGGGTTGGAAAGGGACCTTGAAGTTCATCTTGTTCCAAACCCTTGGCATGAGCACAAACACCTTGCAATGACCAGGTTGCTCAGAGCCCCATCAGCCTAGCCTTGAACACCTCCAGGGATGGAAAATCCACCACAACTTCCCTGGGCCACTTGCTCCCCTGTCTCATCACCCTCACAGCAAAGAATTTTTACCTAATGTCTAATCTAAACCTACTCTCTTCCAATATGAACCTGTTCCCCTTTCTTCTGTCACTACATGCTCTTGTAAAAATAATTTCATCCAAGCACACTGAAATTCAGGATAGAGCCTTCAAGAAAACAGCATGGTTAAAGATGGGATTCATTTTATCTGTGAGAATTGCCAGATGACAGAGGCAGAATTAGAGTAACACCTGAATTGTGACCCAGAAAACACCAAGAGGAAAAATGGAAGGGAAAGTGTGCCAAGGGGAAGGACAGTAATAATTACATATGATGCAGTATCATTGGATCTTGCCATTTTCTTCACATAGTGCTATAAATCACAGGAGAGTTGAGAACATTGCTCTCCCTTCACGAAGGCAGACATTTCCCAGAAAGATGTAGACTAAAAGAGACAGGTTAGTGCTGAACAGAGATGGGAGTGAAACACAGCTGTCAACATTAAAATATACCTGCTAAAATATACCTGCATGTGAGAAATTTAGTTTCAAAATAAATACACAACGAAATATATTATTTACACACAAAACTCTGCTGTGGTCTGAGAACACAAAAAAAAAAGATGAGGAAAAAGCTTATTTCTTTCTGGATTTTTTTTGTTCCCTCCCCTTCTCTTTAAACAATGATACAGACTCTAAGGAAGCTTTCTGGTAACATTCAATTTAAAAATCTCTGGATTTTCTGCTTATATTTTTCAGGTGTAAAAAAAATACTTCTGAGTAGAAAAAAAGAAATCATATTAAGTCAGAAGTATTACACAACTGAATATGGCATTTTAGAACAGACTTGTGCAACCACAGCTACAGATGTATTTACATGCTCCACCTCTATTAACTGTAACACTAGTGAACACTGACTGTTGTGACAAATGCACAATATACACAATGCTTAGAGAAAAATTCAGCCAAGTCCTAAAAACACACAGACGATCATCCACCATCTATACACGAGTACACATGTGAGGAAAATTTTCCCTGGTGAACAGTTGATATTTTCAGTTTGTTCTCTAAAGTGACAACAGCCAGAGAAGTGGAGCCTTGTTTCACCTGAGACAAGCTAAAAAAGCTCTGAGCAATGACACCATTCTGACATGGTAGCAGAGTCAGTTCAGGTTTAACCAGCCACAATTTCTGTGTCTGGCAGCAGGGCTGTGCCCTTCAGCACTGATTCCCAACATCGGCCGAACACTTCCTATAAACACACTATATCTCAATGTTCTCCTAATTTGCCAGACTACCACCATTCATAATCCACTTGGAACATTTTTGCTTGGTTATTAAGAGCTCAGAACAGGCTGAAGGCAGGACCTGGTGTTATTTGTCTGCTGGTAGCATAAACAATTCTGGTTTTACAACTCTCGCAACACTGAAGTTTCAAGAGTTCGTGTATACACACACAGCACTGAGATCTGTGGCTTCAATTTTTTGTCATAGATCTGTTGGGACAATGGAAAGCTTGAGGGTTTTGACATTAAAAGACTGACCTAATTAAAGCTGAATCACTCTTCCCAGCTATAGAGCAGCCAAGTTTTGAAGCACCACACCCCATCATATCATGAGGGTGGAAGCAGACTAGAACCTTGGAACATCTGCCGACAAGTTTATACCTGAAAAATAATTCATTTGATATGGGATAGCTAGTATGCAGCTATCCTTGAGAAAATTCAAAGTGAGAAGGACTAGTCAAACTCTGTTTAGATGCATATGTATATTTATTTATATATTAATATGAAAACTGCTTACATGTGAACTTTCAGATCCTATTTCCACGCCCTGTTTCTTTGGTTTCAGTTTTTAAAAATCTCCTTCACATTTTTGTATTGCTTTTATGTTTTTCCTGCTTTGTGTAACTATATGCACTTTGCTTGAAAACACTATATTGTGTAGTGTATTCATTATTTAGTTCACTATTTGCCTCCTGCTACTAATATAGGAAAAGACAGTGCATAAATTATGCATTTGCATAAGTGTATGCAAAATATACAATAATAATTTAGAGGTTGTACTACTACTTCTTTAATATATATTTTAATGGTAAGAAATGGCACTAAAACTTTTCTCCAGCATCAGCATATGGCACTTCTTAATACAGAAAAAATATTTTAATTTCCACAGAAATAACATTTATATATATATACACATATACATATGTGTTTCTATATACATACACAGGGTATTATACTCATTCCATAAGTAAATTGATGCATTTTTAAAAGTGAAGAGCAAGACTACTTGCTCTTCCTTGAGTCTATTTCCAGTATGTTTCACTCTATCACACATTCCTTGACTTCAGTCTTTCTCCAGAATGTGCCACAGTTCATACCAGTCTCATCTATTTGATTTTTCTGAGTAGCACATAAACAAATATGCTTGTGTTTCACTGGATTATTAAATTAACTATTTAATATATTTTTCATTATGCTACTGTTCTCTTTTTGCAGTTTTAAGATAATTACAATATCCCCTAACTTTCCATCTTAGGTTCCACAGAATTTCAGTTTTAGGACTGCAGGTACTAACACAATTCCTCAAGATCAGAGCTCAGGTAACAAATGTAAGTTCTTTTTAAAAAAATTAATTATTCTGAATTTGGAAAGTTCACAGAACCATTGCAATGGGCAATACAATTACGAAATAGCCCTACCTTGAGATTTCTGTAAATGTACTCCATAAAAATATCCAGAGGTGGAACTAAAACCTGTGACTTTATTCCAGTTTCTCCATCTATAAAATCAGGCAATTATATATAACTACTTCACTGAATACTCTTAAGCTCTTATTATATATAAAATTTGTGAAGCTTTTAAAACTGTCAAGACATGACAGAACTGGAATCAGAATAGAGGGGCTCCATTATTCTCCCAGTTAGAAATAAACACAGAAGTTGAGAGATTAACACATTAAGAAGGCTCAAAGAGAATACATTTTAGCTTTTTGTTAAGCTCAATACCTTAAACTCAAAGAACCTTTTTACTTAAGGCTTCTTTCTACCCTTTAATCTTGCAACTCTTCTTTGAACCTCATCTATTTTCTCCTTTATCTGTAGTCACTACAACTAGAGAAAACAATCCAGCCTTAGACCTCCCAGAGCCAGAGCACCATCTCCCTTCCCATTCCCACACTTTCTAGCTTGCATACCCAGAGCTCCTGTCAGCCCTCCAGCCATAGATGTTTTACACAGGATGGAGGAGTCTATTGCTCTAAAAGAAGCTCTACGTCCTTGCCCCTTCACGTACATTTGCTATGTTAAAGCAAAGATCTTGTTTTGCCCATTCTGACAAGCACAATCACTCATCCATTTTCTCTATTCATTATTATTTTCTTGATCTTTGGGTATTCTATAAACTTCTCAAGTGATTACTTTTACGTGGGCTGATAAAGATGTTCAGGTGTGGAGGACTGGCAGCCCACTGGTACACACAGTTACTCAAGGACCACCAAAATCTTCCCTGAGGTCGAATTCACTGACTGTGTGTCCTCCTCACTGTACATCATTCCTGACTCCTCACAAAAATGCCAAAGAGCACCAAGGGAGTAAACTTATGGAAAAATATGTATTTTTACACTTCTTCCATGTCAACAGCCAAATAAGCAGCTCAAAAATATAGCAAGAGTAGTATTTTTAACAAACTCATGCTGACAAGCATTAGCAATATCCTGTGATTCTCCTCTGTCCTTTATTTACCAAGTCCTACAACATCATTTTACCTGGATCACAATCTGGGATTGTAACTACCTCAGTTATCTAGTCTCCTATGCTGGTGCTCAGCCAGGTTTCTCTTGCCCTCCTGATCTGCCAACACTTTTGTAAATCAACAGTGAGAGACCAACATTAACTTCCTTCTCAGCTCTGTCTGGATTAAATTATCTTCAGACTTTGAAACAGCCACATTGAAAACTGGACTTCCATCTAAGTACCTGCTGTCCAAGACTATGTGCCTCTGGGAGGCAACAAATATTTTTTTCCACATTATTCTGCATTTTAAACAAAACACACCCTTCCTATCCAACCATCAATCTGCTCTCAAGCAGGAAACTCAAATACAATCAACAATATGTGATTTTCTTTCTCACCTAAGCAGTCCATATAAGCAAAGGCACCTCAAAAGAAAGCCCTACCACTGCAGGAAAAGAGCATAACTGGAACAATGATATTCTTTCCACTGCAGGCTTGGTTTATTCCTTCTATATACATATGATTGCAATATAACACAATAAAAATGTTAACTGAACAAATGGAAGAGGTGCTTTAATATGTTTGCAGAACTATGAAAAACTAGAAATGTTTCTATTTAAGGAATATCTGTCAAAATTCAGATAGAAGATTTTGTTTAAAATATGTATAAGGCAATGTAGGAGAAGAATAAGTTGTTACTTTTCCATAAGAATTACTGGAGGCACCATAAAAAGACAGGCAGAAAATTCATCTCCTATTCTCTGTGATGTTTCAGCTTATCTGAGAAATAAAGGTTCAAATGGAACAGCTTTGGTATCCAAAGTAGCCAATCTTTTGTGCTAGCTTGCATCAACATTTTAAAAATGAAGGAAAAAAAATTCTCAGAACAAATACTGATCAATTGCTTTGTCAAGCCAGTGCTGAACTCAGAAACATCGAAATGTTCTGCTTTTGAGGGTCCTCTTCGATATTTATGTTGCAGATAATCAGAAGTTTTGTTTTATTAGAGGGTTTTGGTGCTGGGGACTGGGATGGAGGATCACGGAAGAGAGAGGGGAAGGAGGGAGATTTCATGCCTATAAAAGTGCAATTGAAGATCAGACTAAAGCTCATTTAAAGACTTCCAGTAAGAAACTGTGACCAAGACTTAAAACACACTGAAGAAGCAGCTTCATCTTGAACTTTGGGAACAGCTGCGCTCTCACTGCCCTTCCCCCAACACAGGAAACAGACCTAGAAACAAAAATAAGACAGGAATGCTCCTGTGCAAGCTAATGTTGTTGGCTTCTTAAACATCTACTACTCTCGTGCCAAAAAAAATGAAACCCAGGAGGATTTAACACTTCAAAGGATAGTGAGACACTGCTTTGAACACAGAATTTTCTATCAGAGACAGATATTCTTTCATTTTGTAAACAAACTAGAAGAATGTTATCATGAGTGCATGTTGAGACAGATTTCATTTATATTCCTGTACTACTTATGCACAAATACACCACTGCATTTTACACTTTTACCCATTTTAGACTACAGTTAATGCTGCAGCAGTGTTATCTCCCATCAGGAAAAAAAAAATGCAGCAGCTGAAAATTCTGATACTTTCCAAAACATTCTATTACAACATGCAGTTTGAAAGCTTAACAGTACAGAGAAATGTTTGACAAAGAAGTTCTCTCCTTATTAAGCAATGATACATAATTATATGTTCAAGGAGAATGTAACATCTTGCCAAAGGAACGTATGGCCACAAATGCAATTCACAGTATTTCCAACTACAAATTAGAGCTATGCTTTCACTTATTAAGAACTTTGCCTTTGTTCAGTCTATTTAATTTTCCAAACAAAGGTAAAAAGATGGGCAGGGAAGGAAAGTGAGTGGTAGGCTACATTCTCTGTCTAACCTAAAAAAACCAAAGCAACAACTTTATCTAATTTTGATGAGTTCAAATCTCCATGGCTTGCTCTGCTTCACTCACCACAAACAATTCATGTTTTCAACACTTAATTTAATATTTTGCAGGCTAATGGAAACTTTACATAATGCATTCTCCCTCATAAAGCTAAAATGTCAACGCAAATGGGATTGAGATCTTGATATGGAGAGAAAGCAAATGTTATCTTTTCAAAATCTACAGGCTAACAACCATGATGTGGAGGATGGGATGAGCACTGATACAAAGCAAAGAAGGATGGGGAAAATAACCTTACTTATTTTAGAAGGGTGACTTTATCTCTTTCTGAGCTTAGCACCTGTAGCCATACCTCTCTCAACAGTGTTTTAATGTTTGATTAAAATAGTTTCTTGATTCCTCCTCATTCTGCTAGTGTCCTCCCTGCGGTAGGACATGAAAAACAGATTGAAAAAACAACAGTTCATGGGGTTATTCATAGTTATATTTCACTGTCACTGAAAATTCAGTAAGTATTGTCAGGTTAGTCCTCACTCACAACGAATTACAACTCCAGTGGTTTCCTTTTATTAAAAAAAAAAAAAAAAAAAAAAAAAAAAAAAAAAAAAGAGTATATTTGATCTTTTCTTTGTGCATTGAGAGTTCAGGGCAGGCAGCTCCCGTGCCTTCAGCACCTGTTAATAATTTCTCAGTAGAATGTATAGAGCAAAAGCAGGTGAAGGGAGGCTTTCAAGTTTTAACCATTCCATTCATGCACCTCATCCCATCCAACCCCATAGTGAGGTCCTCTCCTTAAAGCACCACTTCTCTACAGCTGTAACTAACAAGAGGGAAATAACTTATTGCTGGTGTAGGGTGTAGAATTTCAAAAACGGTGCAAAGTAATGTAAATGGTTTCCAGTTTCAGGGGTTTTCATTCTAAATACAGGTAAATAATTCTAAATTAAATCTCAGCCTAATGAGAAAACAAAACCAAGTACTGATCACACCCTGGATGTGTCAATCCAGGAAAAATCATCATCAGACATGGTAAGCTTCACTCTGAACAACCAATATTACTCTTGAGCTGTCTTCCAATTACCAATATAATCTGTTTCCTCCAGAATAAAGAACTGGCAAATTTTCTGATAGAAAATCTGCATGCTTTAGAATGCTCTGCTTATTATGCCAAAATGGAACATACATAGCAGCTCAGTCATCCACTCTACTGCTATTTCACAAGTCCTTTCTACCTGTTTTCCATAAAGTCATATTTATATCTATTACATTTTCTGTAACCTGAGAATAACTGCTGAGAATAAACTCCTCATTATTAGAGAAGGGTTTTATAATCTAATACAATGAGGTTCAAATCACTTGATACTTGCTGGATTACAGCAAGGGGATAGATAAAGGGACTAAGGTTTAGAAAGGTTACAACAGAATTATTAAAAAAACAAAAACATGGCAGCATTTTAGCAGAATAGCTCCACCTACACAGGTGGTACTGGGCTATCACACTGGTTTTTACACTGACATCATTACTGGGGAATAAGCTTCTTACGACTGGAAAACAGTATTGAGAACAGATTGTAACAAATGCTTTTACTTGACTCTCCAGAGTAGACATTGCAAAATAGCTGAACCCACACTTCAAGCAGGCTTTTCATGAAGTCCAAATGTAAAGGAATGCCTGGGTACTTTTTTTCCCTTCTGTTTTGCATGGTTACAGCATGTATGTTCAGCCTGATCTGTGAGATACTAAGCTCTACAGGTCTAGTAACAAAAATAAGAGGAGCTTCACAGCTAAAGGATAGAACGGAACAAACAGAATAGATTTCAGCTGGAAGGAACCTACAACTCTCACTAATCCCAACCTGACCAACTCTGGACTGGCCAAGAGTTAAAGTATATAGTAAGGGTACTGTCCAAGCACTGTCAGCCTTGGGGTGTTGACCATCACTCTAGGAAGCCTGGTCCAGTGTTTGATCACCCTCTTGGTAAAGCAATGTGTCCTAATGTCAACTCCAAACTTAGCCTGATGCAGCTCTGAGATATTCCCACACATCCTTTCACTGCCTTCCTGGGAGAGGAGATCAGCACCGCCCTTTCTGCTTTCCCTCCTTAGGAAGCCATGGAGAGCAATGAGGTTGTTTCCCAGGCTCCTCTCCAAGGAGACAAGGCCAAAGTCCTCAACTGCTCCTCTCAGCACGTGCTTGCCAGCCCTTTTCACCACATTTGCTGCCTCCCTCTAGACGCATTCGAGAACCTTCACATCCTTGTTAAATTCTGGGTCCAGCACTGTATAGAGTGTTCAAGGTAAAGCTGAACCAATGCTGAATACAGAGGGCAAATCACCTCTTCTGAGTGGCTGGTGATGCTGTTTGATGCACTCCTAGGTGCAGTTTGCCCTCCTGGATCCGTCTGGATGAGAATCGCACCACAACTAATTTCAAGAAATGTATATACTGACAGAGGTAGGCATTTTGTTAAATATAAGCTATATTTTGAAATGTCAGCTGGGCCATAATCAAAAATAACCAACTGAAATGCAATGGAAATCCACATTCCTATTGTAGGTTAGAGTAAAAATGTGGTCTAAAAATAAATTAGCTTTTATGTATTGCACATCACAACCCAATATCGCAAAAGAAATTTATACATGCTTTTCTACATAGCATAGCAACTTGTGCAAGTGTTACAGAAATTAACTACGCAAGAAGTCTTAATTAGCATAAATTTTCTAGTTGCATGATAAATAAATTTATACTATGATTCTGCAGACATTTAGAATTGTGCTACACTATAATGATACACCATTTGACAAGTACACCATTAGATTTAAAAACATCATATTGTAAACAGAAGGTTTTAAACTTACAGCTTACAAAACTACTTCATACTTCCAGCATGTGGTATATGCTCATTTTCATCCATCTAAAAATACTACATTTGTAAAAATCTAATCTCTGGAAACATGACTAGATGGCCTTAAAATATTCAGTTTGCTGATGGATTTATAACTTCATCTGCATTTCACAATTACACTCAAAAACGTATTTTAAAGAGAGTAAGTTCATGCCCCTTCCACAAACAGGCATTTGCAACAGGCTTTGAACTAAGTTCATACCAGACTGCAGCTCACATAATAAATAAATATGTTGTTCTATAAGCAGCAGAATTAAAAGAATCAGGGTTTTGACAATTTCATACACCAAGCCTGCTGAAGAGCCTCACAAACTCCTGCTATTACCCAAACAACTACACCATGTGCTACCTGGGCAGTCAGTGCTGCCCCATGCAATGAACCACAGACTAGCCAAGAGCTCTTCCCCTTTTGTGAGGGAGTGGCATGACTTCGGTCTCCTTTACCCCCTCAGCCCCTAATCCTTACACCTGGTGGAATTCCTTATCTTTGAGCACATTAACACTGTGGAATGTGGCTGATGTTTAACAGAACCAAGTACTCTATTCTGGGAGGAATGGAGTGACAGACAATGCCAAATTGCGCATTAGGAAAAGGTTCTTCACCTGGAGGGTGGCTGGGCACTGGAACAGGCTCCCCAGGGAAATGGTCACAGCACCAAGCCTGCTGAAGAAGGCATCTTGGATGACACTCTTAATCCTGTGGTTTAGTTTTAGGCACTCCTGTGAAGAGCAGGGAGTTAGACTTGATGACCCTTCCAGGCCCCTTTACACCTGAGATATTCTATGATTTTATCAAACCAAACTGTGGATTTTGTTCCTTAGGAAAGCCTCAAAAATGCATAGACAGGTGACACACAGTGTACCTACTCAAGATGCCTGAGCTCCCACATAGGTCATGCTACCCAAGGAAAGTCTGTGGGCTGACACACCTTTTCGTTTTTACTATATAAACTCTGGCTTCAGCTGGCAAGTGATGAAATCAGACAGAAGTCACTCTAGCTGTAGCTGTTCATGTGCCTACGGTACGCAAACTAATTACTCCAGTTTCTTTTTCCTCTCAACCTTTTCATATTCTTAAATTCAGGCAGTGTGAGTTAAGATCCAGTGTTATGTTACCTTAGGTGTTTTGTGCAGTAGAGCAAAACGCCTAAGGTAACATAACACTGCACACAGTGCCAGAGCCAGGCAAACCACTTCACAAGGGGAAAGCATGGTGCTTTATCTGCACTTCCACTTACAGAGGAGTACTGTATTCCAGTCTGGTATTCCAGTTTAAGCAGCTCTATTCTTAATAGACACCTGGCTTTTTAATTTTGAAGGCAGTAATATGGATACTTTATTCAATTCTTAAATTGGATGAATTCATAAAAATAGAGTTATTTGAACTGGACTGCTCAAATATGCCCATTCCTCGATGTATTGTACTTTTGAAGTTACAAAAACATATAGTAAACAAAACTCTGGATGATGATATTTAGCTGTATTGAAATTTCCTTTATGTTCTGCCAACTTAAATTCTGATTTGGACTAGAATGGTAAATGGTAAACAATAATCTGGCATGCACTCATTAGCAGAAAAACAAACAGTATGTTTTTAAAAGTACAATATACCAGATAAATTTCCATTTCACAGTAGAAGGCTTCAGCTTCTAGTCCAATGTACTTGCTTTGTTTTGTTGCTGACTGCAAAATGGCATAAAAATACTCTTTCACACATTAGGCTTTTAGCTCTAAGGCCTTTCATTTAGCTATTGCTACTTCTTTTTTCTTTTTTTCCCTCCATTTTAAGAGACGCTGTCTGTGTGAAATCTGCTCAATTTCAAACAAGTGGGGTAGAGTAGTTTCACAGGTTAAATCAGTTGTAATTCTTATGTTTGCTTTTATGGATTTGAAAATGATTTCATGTTATTCTTACTATTTAAAAAATACCCTCACCATGGGGTAAAACATTCAACAGAGTAGATGGGAAAAACAGTGACCTTGGAGGACTACGACGACATTGAATGCAACAATAGTGTCTCAAATAAGCAAGAGGCAAAAAGGGAAGAGGAAAAAAAAGGAAATTACATAGATTTCTTTCTTTTAATAATCAGCTATAACTTACCAAAACATTTTTAGTGGAAGTCTATTTTTAAATACATACAGGTAGTTATGTATTGTTTCAAGCTTACAATCCTTAGCTTCTAATTAATAGTATCCTTGTTATTTTAGGAGCCTCATGGGTATTTAGAGGGCTAAACTGCAATAAAACCAAGATACATAAATGAAACCTATTAAGGTCGTCTTGGTCAATAAAAACTAATTGCATCAAACAATAGCCGCAGATGATGGACAGCCCTCGCCAGTGGGCAGGAGAGGAAGAGAGCACATCCCACAACCCCTAGCACCCAGGAAAGGCTGCCTTCCATCCCTCTTCCCCAGCTCATGTCTCCTCCAACCCCCAGCCCTCTTGCCCACCAGCAAGAAGCCATTTGACAGTAATATTTCAGCAGCCATATGGCTGTGCCAGGCAAGTTCGGCCTCGCTGCCTCTCACTGCTGCTGTTAACCTCCTCCCCAGCTCCACGTACTGCCTGCCGCCTTCTGCCACAATAAACACACACCCCTGGCAAAGTTTTGTCTCTCACGTTCTCGGGGGAGAGGCCCACAGGCTCCATCCAACGTGTTATACTGTCCCAGGAGATGCCTTACCCGGGTCAGGGAGAGAACTGTGAGCAGCAACATGCCTGAGAGCCAGGCACAGCACAGAGCAGCGCCTGCAATGCCCGACGGACCAGCACAGACCCCGCCAGGGCAGGATGCTGGTGCCCAGCACTGGGGACACACGGCAGACACAGCCCACAGGCTGACCTCAAAGCAATTCTGGAAAATATTGCAAACCACATCCTTTAACAATATAAAAGACATTCACATTGTTTCTCAAAATGGCTGGGTAAATGAAGCCTAGTGCCTGCTGTAGACAGAAAGTCTTTCAAAAATCCTGTTTCATGCAAGAGTGAAAAAGCACCTCAGACATTTATAAACTACCCAAACTCTGCATATATACTGTCTGGGGACTCCAGGAGTTCCCTTTTTCTTACATTATGAACCAGACTGCATATTTACAGCTATTTCCTTCATCTGACTAAAGCTTCGTCTGCGATCCCAACACCTGTCTTTTCATTCTGCCCTTTGAATACCACTATAATTTATTCAATTCCTTTGGTGACAGGTCTCCATCTCAGAAGGGAGCATTAACTTCTCTAAGGATTGTAACATGAGGAAATAACCATGACTAGACAATGTTTGAAATGTACACTTTTTTCTTTTAGTTGCAGAATAAGTCTGCATTGCTGGTGGATATAAAATTCAGATCGGAGATAAGGAGATAACTTAAAAGAAAATTTCAAAGCACAATTCTACACAGGTATGTCTCATACACAATTAAGAGAGTTGAGAGTTTCTCATTCCTAAATGCTGTGTTATTTACATAGAAGCCTCATAGACTTGTTCTTCTCTAAGAGCATTGTGGGCAGCAAACTATCCTCTGACCAGCCTTCAGTGAGAGGAGGCTGGGCATACCCAAAGATTAAACATGAACCACAGAACAGAAGGCACGACAAGTAGGTGTTCACTGCCCATTGAAAGCTCTTAGTTACCTGGTAATGGTTTTTAAATCTACAAAGGAGATGTAAAATGGATTTTAAAACTTTTCAACTCCAGACAGGAAATTCTTGGGAATTACAAACTAGCAATGGTCAGGTCCTAAACATACACACAAAGCCTTCCACACACAAATGCTGCTGTTTATTCCTGTGAAACCATTGTGTATGCAGTTAAGCACAGAAATAAATATTGAACACTTACAGCCACATCCTATATGAAGGAAATGTCTAGTCTACAATAAAGACACATACTTCATAGAAACATTAAGTACATAAACACATTTGTAAGAGGCCTCCCTTTCTGTTTTTTGTTTTTTGTTTTGTTTTTTTTTTAAGTCAAACTATATAAAATTCAACTTCAACATATTCACAGAATCACAGCATGGTTTGGGTTGGAAGGGATCTTAAAGATCATCATTCCAATACCCCTGCCATGGCCAGGGACATACCTTCCACTAGGCCAGGTTGCTCAGAGCCCCATACAACCCAGCCCTGAACACTTCTATTTATCAAAATACAGCTAACAGCACTTTGGTTTTAATGTTTAAGAACTGAAAGTATATATATTAAGGGGGAAATGGCTTTACTAAGTTAACTTCTACACTGAAGTAAGTTCACATTTGTAACTGGCAAAAAGATCAGTTCTCAGCTATAAACACAGCTCCTTTTTAGATCAGTGTCAGCTTGTACAGTACTGGCAATCATACAACAGCCAAAATAGGCTGAAAACTATTGCAGAAAGAACTTGAATAAAGGCATATATGTCTGTGCAAGGAAGCATGATGGATAATGTCAAAATTTTAGCCTAATTCTGATCCTGTACCCTCAGGCATAATCAGCTCCTTTATATAAATACTCCTTTTATCATCAGCATTTTAATTAATGTGACTGCAATCATAATGACAAAAATATTTTTTTTAAATAAGAAAACTTTTTTTTCACTGGAAAATTAAGTATATTTGTCCAGAAGACAAACAACTGAATATGATCTAAAGATGGCATTGCTTAAGGTGAGACAACTCTTTGATTTAGAAGACTTGAAAATACTAATATGTCATTTCCCTTCTCCCCAAACACACACCTACGTGTACCAGAAGAACCACGAATAGCAACTGTTCTTATGAGAATGTTTTTCATGAAAAGTTCACTTTACTTCCCACACACATCAAGTTGACAATTGAGAATCAATTCAAAATGTAAGCACCTATGTCCTAAGGCAACCTATCAGTGCTCAATTAACAAGCATGTCATCTCCTTAACTTTGCTGGGGGATGTCTGGGCTTGGTTTTTGTTTGTTTGGGGTTTTTGGAGGGGTTTTTTTTGGTCGATTGGTTGGTCGGTTGGTTTTGTGGGTGGGGTTTTTGTTGTTGTTTCGGTTTTTTTCTTTTAATTTTGTTTTGTTCTGGTGTATTTTCATGGTTTTTTTTTTAAAAAGACTCATCAACAGAACAATTTGTAGCAATGTATTAATGCTTGCAGAACCAATTTGCTTTTTCAGAAAAGCCAATTCTCAATTAAAGGCTGAAATGAGTGCTGTGTAAATTCTTACCTTCAAGGGATCAGTCTCTTTAAGCTACTATTTTACTGCCAGCTTCAACCAGACCTACCATGGATAAGAACCAGGTAGAAGATCAAACCTGAGGAAAGCTGGCATGCATGCCTCTCTCTCCAGTAAAACCACACCATATCATCACTGGTGTTTGCTTCACTCTCTCTCTCACTCCCTCTTCCCCAAAAGGAACATTAAATGTAATAAGTGAAGCAAGAATTGCAGGATCAAAACAATTTATTTCTCAGCAGTGTGATGTGGCACACATGAACACCTCACCAAACACCACTTTTCACAGGAAGCAGCCTAGCTGAGAATAGACTTTGAAACTATCAGCTTCAAAAACTGTGAAACCAATGGTGAGAGAAACCTTCTGGAAACAATTGCATAAGATCAACAAAAATCCACCAGATAGGTGAGGGCTCCTCCTGCAAGGCCCAGATTGTGCTCCTTTTCTCTAAATTATTATGGTTTCTTATCATTTCCCTATGAAAGGTCTCTTGAAACAGTAGCTTGCTGATGTACTAGAAGTGTTCTTATGTTTCTATCACTAGAGCTGAAGAAACAAATTAAGTACTATAATAGCCTCTTTCCATTACAAGCTGCATGCCCCTGTGACTGGGGTTTTTTTACTGCATCAGCCAGGCTCATAATTAAGATTTCTAAGAAATACTGTGAATTAAAAAAAAAAAAATAAAAAAATAATTCTACAGAAAGGGATCAGGTTGTACAATTTGAACAATTAACCCAACTGATTTCCTAGGTCAACAATGCAAATTTGTTGCATTGATTTTGGCTGTCAGAGACTTGTTACTAGCAAAAAAGGATGAAAATCAAAACTTTAAATGTATGTCTAAATTTTCATTTCATAGTTTGTGTGGCTTGAAATTAATGGTCAATATTTAAACAGCCTACAGTATGCTTCATACAGGCCAATATTCTCAACCTAAACAAAAAGAGAAAAAATGAAAAGTATAAGCTACTATCTTATAGGTCTTAAACTCTTTTGTGGAGCGGAGCAGTACATCACATTTTGTTCTTCACATCAAATTGCTTCCAATAAATACCTTACATTAAATTCTCAACCATCTTAATGACACCTCTAAGCTACAAAGAAAAAAGAAGAAACCTCCAAGGCAGTGTAATTTGCATGTAATTCTTACATAGTAGACTTCATCATTTGAATCATCATTTGATACTGCTGATTTATAGATATTTATACATATTAATAATACGCAAACCTGTTTTAATTTTAAGAAGCATTTGGGTTTTTTTTTTTGTATTAGGTCGCTATACCTCACATCGTTTCTTTAATGTTTCTGTTTGCTTAAAGAACAAGATTGCCAGTTCCAACCTCAAAAGAAGTTCTCATGACTTTTTAGTTCAGAAATATTTGTAACAAATAGTAAACAAAATCACTACTACAATAATAGTACATCTTCTCACTGCATCAAATGTTACATTAAATGAAACTAAGCCCATATGGTAAACGAACTTGGTACCAATTTACAGCAGAGACCCTCTAACCTCTACACAAACCATACACCACCTGCACAGTCACCCGTATATTAAATGTGAGAAGTTGCTGCTGAGAATGAGTGTCAAATTTTTCCCCTTCAAGAAACTTAATGTACATGGGGAAAAATCCACCCATCTGCATATAGACTGATAGTAGTCGCTTTACAGGATCTTTTTCTTTGAAGTATTTTTAACATAACATTTATTTAACTTAGGGTAAAAAGATGGAGGTGATCTTTTGTTGTCAAAACATGATGTATCCCTGTACTAAGACAAATTATTCATCCAGGCACTAAGCAGCACCAATTCCTCTGACTTCAACTGGAACTGTACCCACACAAGGCTTCTGATAAACAAGCCACTTATTTAGCTATCTATATTCAAAAATGTTGGCTTCTAAATCACCCAGCCAATACTCATGCTGCAGACACCAATTATTAACAACATAATCAGCATGAGCCATAACCACTACACAAACAGTCTCGAGTGTCTGTCATAAAAGCACAGAAATAATGAGGCGCAGGTAATGTTCATGTTTACTTCCATTTAGGTTAAACTCAACAGTCTGATCTTGCCTGACAGCAACCCCAAAAACCCTCTGGCTTCAGATCCAGGTTGCTAAAGGATGAGAAGAGCACTTTTTTCCTAAAAACATAGTCAAGAGAAACATTACCAGTTTATCCAATTTGCTGGTGGTCTAGCTGCAGAAGCCCACAGCTTTTCCAAAAGAAGTTTAGTGCTTCTAAATGCAATTAGATGGCAGTCACAGCTATGCAAGAGAGTTTTAAGCAATTGGCTGCCTTTGGAAAAAACTCCAGCTATATGGTCTGAACTACCTTTTGCACTGTATGTGCTAAATTGGTCTTAAGACTGAAGGTAACAGCTGTTACCTCAGCGGGACTGTCTTTTTTGTGTTTGCCATAATGATATGGCAATATTTCTGGAGGGAAACAGGTTTTGTTCGGAAAGCATTTACAAGAAGTTTGGCCGTGTCAAGCCCTAATGACAAAGCAAGTTGCTGGAGAGACAAAGTGGTATTACTGCACCACTTGGAATAAAAAATAGTAATTTCACACATAGCGTACAGCTTTAAGAAACCCAAGAAAGCGAGCTTCAGGGAAGGAAATGGCACATATACAAACATTGATAATAAATAATAATAAACAGAAGGTCTGTTCATTACATTATGCAGAACCTGGAAGAAATCATTATTCATCTGCTTGCCTGCTCAGTCTATTTTAGTGCAGGCTGCAGGAAATAATTTCCAGTACTGGAATAAAAAAAAATAAGACATGCAGGTGGATGGCTTTCTGTATCTGATTTCATCAGAACTCTGAAATGTAAGTGCTAGAAACCAGAATGATCAAATAAAAGACTACAAAACAGATTAAGCCTACCACTAAATAAATGAAAAAAATGCATGTATATACATGCATTACATGGAAATGAGAAAGAGGGAGTGATCTTCAGCTCCTTGACCCAATGGTTATCATGCTGAAAATAGAAAACCTAATTAGCAAAAATATTTTGATTAGGCAACATTCTCTTTGGAACAAACTAGCAGGAAGAAAGGAGTCAAATTTACTTTGTCCTTTTATAGGCAACTGTTGAAGAAATTATAGCAATAGTCCTAACTTCCAGTATTTCTAGAAATGTCATATATTAAAGTGCAGTTAATATTTTCTTCTTATGCACACACACAAGTGCACAGAAAGGTAAAATAGTTTATTACATTTCAATCTAAGAGATTAACACATAGCTATTTACTTTTATTGGCAGTGTGCCCAAACACCCCAGATCTGCAAGACTGATAGTGAAAAGGAAAATATTTCAGCCCTCAAAGAGCAGATCTATGGTTGCCTGGAATGTGTAAACAGCCAGAGCCTGTTTTACTTCCCACCCCCACTCTCACCATACACACCTCCTCTACCTCACCCCTCCTAACATTAGCAAGGAGAGCTGCTCTCAAGCAAAGGAGAGAACACAAATGTAGTAACATCAAGTAACAAAATTCTTGACATTTTAAGATGCAAGAATTTGGATTTACTGAAATAAGTTGTTGCCATATAAATAGCTGTAGTCTAAAAACAAAACCAGTACTGCATAAGACCCTGAAAATAAAGACAAGAAATATCAGTTGAGCAGGCTTCCTATATGACAGACCTGGTAAACACAAACTAAGGGAATCCAAATGCTTCTCTACAGATTATTCTTTGTGCAATTAAGGATCAGCCAGATCTGTATTCTATCAGAGAAAATACAGTTCACAGTCATACATAAGAGAAGGGATATTTTCATAAATATCTACACAACGTAACTAAACTGATGCCAAAATGTAATGTTGGTATAAATTACCTTCTGTGAAAACAAGGATTATTACTTGCATAATGATATATATATCCACAAAGCAGTAAGTCATAAAAATAGGTATCATCACATCCTAAAGAAGTTTACAATCTAATTAGACCATTTTTTAAAGCTCTTTAAATTTGTGGACCAATAAAGATACATTGCACAGTCAAACTGAACAATGACATCAGACTTCCTTCTTTTTTTTAACCCCACAGCTCTCTATAAAAACAATCCTGTCTACCCTAGTAGCTTGCAAGCCATGATTTGAAACTACAGAATTACAGAACTGATAAATATTACTGTTATTTACCTAGTAGCTTTAGTCTTCAAAACCAAATCAACCCAAAATGTACCAAAAAAAAAAAAAAAAAAACCAAAACAAAGTAACTAACATTGCTGAGCCAATAGCTGTATGTAGTGGGAAGTTTGTAAAACCCGAATGAATAAAAAGGGAAAACATGGGGGAAAAAATAAATGTAGTATGCTATGGTCAAACACTGAAAGGCAGTCTCATAATGCTGTTTACAAATAACAGGTCACACAGCTCTCCCACTTTTCCTTCTACTAATTTTACTGGTTTTTTGAACGCATTTGGCGAACGCTCAAAAGAACACATCCATAGACTAATGAGGGTAAAATGCTGGCTCAAAGGAGACATGAGCAAATGCTCTGTCAGTAGACTATTTGCAAACAGTTGAAATCAATAATAAATTCAACCTAATGAAATGCAACACATACAAACAGAAATTTTGTAAGACTGAGGCAACTGGCAAATACATGAATGATGTTTCAGGCCACAGGGCACTTTCTCACATACGTTAGCACTTTAAATAGGCTGGCAAGACATTGGCTCCACTTGAGACACCAGAATGCACCATATGTACTTCCAAAACCAAAAATAACAATTAAAACAGTGCTAATAGCATAAGTAGCTAAATATTTCTTTAAGACAACTATTTGTAGGATGTTTGAGTCATCAAATGAAAAAAAGTTAGAAAATTTATATTTAAGGTGAAAAAATAAATGCCATGATCCTTCTGTGTAATTTTCCTTATCTACTGCAGTCAAACACAGAGCAACCATCCCAGAGAGAAATGGTAAATTTGAATAAAAGAGATAGATCCTCTCCACAGAGGCTATGGCTATGGTGCTTGCAGCCCTTACACAAGACAAGCACCCAGTGTCAGTCCCAAGATGCTGGGCTTTGTATGTAGTAGGTGACATTTGGCAGAACAGTTTTGAGACCATCCAGACAGGCAATGAAACCATCCTTTCACTGGTTGCCAGTCATTGCTAGAGTTTGTTAAACCTTGTGATGCAGCCTTGCCTGAAAAACTAAGGACACTCCATTGAAAAAGGTCATAGGTTCCAACAATTCACCTGTGCAGGTCACTTTTCAATGTACATGTTTGGAACCAAGTCTTACATTTTACATTGCAAAATATTATGCCCAATAAATTTCAACATAGCCAACACAGCTCCTGCGCATTTTGAAGAAACCAGGCTTTAAATCTCACTTTCATGTCTGTCATCTACAAAAACTTCCAAGAACATGGAGAAGACTCAGATAAGAACAGTATTCAAAACAGACCATGGAAGTTGTGCCATAAAAAAAAAAAAAAAACAAACCCAAAAAAACCCAAAAAACAAAACAAAACAAAAAAAAATTATGTGGGCTAGGGGAAAGGAGAGGGACACTGCAGTCTCCACTTCATTACAGGAACACTGCCTGTCAGGACCAAAGCTGAAATCATGCACATCATCTGTTGCTATAAAAAAGGCTCAGAAATGTTTATTTAATCAGCCAAGAATCTGTGCTGCTATTATATAAGGCCTGATCCTAGAAATCTCCTGCACAAGCCAAACACATTTTTGCAATATCAGGCCATAGCTAAAACAGGATTTGTTGAATGTTCAGAACACAAATGTATTGTCAATTCTGTCCTTGCTGGAGTCACCTGGGTGTCAGTGGAGCTGTCAGAAAAGAAAGACTGGAGCACAGAAAATATCCATTAAAATGAAACCTCTTAAATTCTACTGCAAACCCCAATAGATTTTTTTGCTGTGGAGTGAGGTAATTAAAGGAAAGGTTTAAAAGCAATTACAAAAAGTTTGAAGAAAAAAAACAAAACAATAAAGACTTGTTCTGAGGCAAACTAATACCCTAAACCCAACTCTGTTAGGCAGGAAACTAACTTACAGATTAATAGAAGATTAACAAATTAAAGCAATCATTACTTCTAACTCTAAACTGAACACTGAAGAGGAGAAAAAACTTATTGTTCCATAATTTTCTTTTGGCACTTTTCTATCCTAATGGATAAACAGATGAAAAAATGGGACTATACTTTAGTAAGTAGAGCTTTCCGTTCACATGTTTTAATAAACCAGCAACAAAATAAAAAATATGTTTTGCTGGTTAAAATTCTCCAAAAGCAATCATTAATAAAGTCTTCGAAGTTGTTCTGAAGTATGGTAGGCAGATAACATTCCACTATAAATTGAATGTAAATGATTTACCCAGCTGTGAAAAGCTATGAATTGCCTTGTGAAATTGTTAAAGGGACAAATTTTTTCTTTCTTTTCATAGATATATATTTTTTCAAATTTACATTTAAAAAAAGGAAAAATGCTGTACTTCAAAAACTCATGGCAAAATGAATACAGGAGCAAAAAACTACAAAATCATTCACTGCAATTATATGAGCAATTTTTAAACATGTAGAAGATGCAAGTCATGATATTATTTTTAGTAAGAGGAAATGAAATTTCTTTCACACTGGACTCCACGTACACAAACATCTGCTGTGCACAACAAATCTTATCTATGAAGCAACCATTCAATGCACATGATCAAACTGACATTGTATAATTGCATTTAACATGTTGTCATTAGAGAACACAGAACCCTTTCATGTTTCAAGTGGTTTTTAAACTGAAAATATATGCTACTGGTAACATAGTAGATACCACGAAGAATTTATTGCTTAGCCTAAGCAAAATTAAAAAAAAAAAAAATTAATCCACAGTGAGGCACACACACACACAAATATGTAAAATGTTAGAAAAACCAGGCACATGCAAAAAGCCATTGCTGTAACCATAAAATAACATATTATAAATTACCCGAATATAATACATACTACCATTGTAACATAGAAGAAATGCACAGGAGTGTTTTGAAGACATGTCATCTTAGCCAAGCAAAAAAAAACCCCAAAAAACCCAAAACACTTGTCCACTTGATGGTCAGCAGGTTAAAAACAGTGAATCCTAGCTTTTGAGGTAGCCTACTCCCACTCATCTTCCTCTTCCCTGTAAACTGCCTGTGAGGGCTTAAGCTACATTCCATTTTTTACCTAACCTCTACCCAGCAATACCAGACTAGGTAGTAAAGACAGGATTGTGGTCTCCCAGAATGTTAATGCTTTATCAAATTTGAGCTGTATGTAATAAATGGGTTCTTTCCTTCCACTCTAATGTTGCATTTTGGGCCACCCTTGCAGCTTCAGGGTTTTTTTTTTTTTTTTTTTCCCAAGCACATAAAATCCTCTGACAATGAAGCTGGATGAATTTTTATGATACACTGTCATGCACTAATTTTAAACTAATTGGCTCATTTAAATAAACTGATTATGTAAGACATTTACTGATACAAGCAAAAGTATCAGAGCTGAGAGTGTTTGGGTTTTTAAATACAAAACCATATTCCTCCAAATACAAATTAGTGTTGTTATTGAGTTACAACACCAGCAACCCAAACAAACCCAGTAGCAGTCAAAATGAAAATAAAGGAACCTTGAATAGTTTTCACAAAATTATATAAAATCTGTCTTGTGAACACCATGCAATGTTACTAAAAATGTACTTGCTTCTTCTCCTTACTTTCATTTTTTAAGAACTGGCATAGGAAGGAAGATGTTTTACTCATTAGAATAATCCTCAGGCATGCCTTTTATCTGTGGCTCCCAGATTACAGTATTTTAATTTAAAAGTCAAGAATTGAAAAAGTAAACTATACAAACTAGAGAAGCTCTTACATTAAAAAAAAAAAAAAAAAAAGCCAAAACTAAAGGCAGAAAGTAAAAAAAAACCTAAAACCAAAAAATAAAAACAAAACCAAAGAGGAAAGTTAAGACACAAGGAGAGATATGAGTCTGCATATTTAGGAGCATTACCAATACCTTCTGAAATATTCAGAAAATATTTCATGTGTTTCAACCAATTCTATATGCAAATTCTTAGAGGTATGCTTATGTGTGCATGTAAAATAGGCATGAAAAGGGTTAAGTTTGTTCTGTGACTGTAAAAAGCAACAGATAAATATCCTTGGAAACTAATCCCCACAATATGAACCGGCACTGTCTGTGCTAGGATTCCCAGCCCTAACTCCTCAGCAAAGCTTGACCCTATCTGTGGAGCACACTTTGGGGGAGGGCAATTTACCTCAATCTCTCTGTTAAGATCAGGGTTTAAATTTTACTTCTAAGAGCAACCAAAAAAACAATAAAAAAAAAGAGGAAAAATGAAGATAACATAATTCTGATGTTTGAATGCATGTTCCAGCCTCCTGGTCTCTCCAGGCTCAGTCAGATATACAAGCACAACATGCACTCCTGACCTTGCCACATCTCAACAAACACATAATTAAAGGGTGCTGCACCTCTGTCTTCTCCCAAAACCTGACATCCACCCTGGCCTAGCCTAAAGTATTTTCACTGGTTCTGCAACACCTCCGGTGCTGCTGACCTGAGCACATCCTAGTTCAGGGTGTGAGTCGAGACTCTGCACGCTGGCACTGCTTTCACACGTCAGGGTCACACCTTTTTTTCTCCAAAACTACTTTTTGGACTACCTTAAGGCTCTCCGTGTGCGTGTATATACATGCATATGCATGCACTCACACACGTCAATTAGTGTATTCATTTAAAACAATTAATATTAGTGAAACTGATTCCTGTTCTACAATCCCAGCTGAGACTATGTGCTAACACAAGTCTTAACACTAATGGGTCTCTGGACACACACATATCCTCTGCCAGTAGCAACCAGACTAAACCCACTGGTACAGTGAACAAGCAACTTGTAGCTGCTAAATGACACTGAAACTATCGTGTTGTTATAACAATTCTTCATTCTGTTACCAATACATGAGTTTACAAAAAAAAAAAAATCCATATTTTTATTTCACTTTATAAAAATCTTATGTATTTATTAACTGCACACTGTGAAGGTCAATTCTTTTGGAAGAACATCTTTCCAATTATTTTGCTGTAGGGTATGGGGCTGTGTTCAAATTAGCACAAACTCAGCAGTGGACACTTCTAAGCATGAATCACAACAACACCATACATGTTAATTACAACGATGCAACTGCTCCCTTTCAGCGGGGCCTCAGTAACATAACTATTTGATTTGGAAATATAAATCATAAATAGTTGGCTTCACTCTTGAACTACAGAATATTCTGCAGAATCTCTATTCAATGGCAGAGGATTAATGAAAAGCTGATGGTGCTACACAGCAAAATATAGCAAAAGCCAAAGTTTGTCACTGTACATCCAGTGCAGTTTGCTGCCTTCAAAAGGAGTACAACAAATGCATTACGCTGCAGAATGACAAAACGAACCTATCCACCAAAGTAAAATCCTCTTTGTTTTCTTGAAGACAATGTCAAAGCATATTTTCCAAGTAATTTAAATGTCTAAGGGAAAAATGTTGCTTTTTTGCTCTATTGGTAATTTATTGGAGGTATGGGAAAGTTGTTTCAATAGGAAAAAATCCAGAAAATCCTAATTAATGTTACTACATTTTTTCATTTAATAAAATTATGATTTTATATAACAGAATGCATTCTAACACCTCTACACAGTGCAAGAGGTTAAACTGTAACTAAGAATTAGCAGCTTAAATGAAACTTAGGTCAGTAAATGCAATCACACTTTAAATGGCACTGGAGTGACATACAGACTAATGGAGAATACTGGTCTTTAAAAAGCTTTGTTTCACCTTCCAATAGCAAAGGGTCAATAAAACTCACTACTTAATTAGATGAGAGTATTTTGATGAGCATATACTGAGAATTATTAGACATTATTAGTACCACTCATCTGTTCAGAAACAGGCCATAAGTTGTTCCATCTAAGCATCAAGGCACTGTTCGTCCACATGTTCTGTGTGCTGTGTAACTCCGTCTAGCAAATGACTAAGGTTCAACACCCAACACAAAATGTAGTTATGCAATGCATTTAGCTAAAATATTGAAATAATTATTTCTCCATACTACAGTACTATCATCGTGATTTTGTACTGTCTGAACACCACAGGGTTCTTGGCAGAAATTTCCATTGTAACTTCACAGAAAATTATGACTTTTTACAAGCGTTCCATTTTAAACAGGACACATGTTAGTTGTTCATACTAACTACAGAGTCAGTCAAGAAATGGGGTTAAACATCACGATGCCCCTTGAATTACATAAAAGGGACAGGATTATAAAGATGGAAGCCACATCATAAGATGAACCCAACCCCAAGCTGCAGTTATGATCATAACCCAAACTATAGAAAGGGACTGGTGGCTGGGACCCCCACAGAAGATAACAGCTATATGTTCTTCTCAAACAAGAAATAAAGAAATGCAATAACTACTGCGACAGGCCAGGATTTTTAGTATCACTTAAATTAAATACAAGCACGCATAGGAAAAGCAGCATATAAGGCCTATGCACCTTTACCTTCAAAATCTGTCACATACCCTTTGTGGAGTTAAACTTGCTTTCAGTTAAACTAACAGAAGCAAATTTATATTTCTACATAATTACTAAAGATTAGCAACTACAATTTATAAATCTCTGTCTAGGACAAAATCTCTACATATGAAGACAACTGGTAAGAAACGATGTTTTTGTACGAATACCCTTCGACTGCTTCTAGCTTTTACACAGCCCTAATTTTGGGGGACTTCCTGTGACTGTGACTGTAAAACAAAACACTATCAGTCATCCTTAAACAAAATTCCATTATATTAATGATCAGAGGGAAAAAAAAAAAAAAAAAGCAAGCCTTTAAAATATTTTCTTGTATACTGAAGAAAAATAACCTAAACCCTGTTTTTCACCTTTGTATGCTTGTTTCAGTATCATTAAAATGACAGATTTTGTACTAACAGGAAGACTGCTATGTACAGCCGTAGTTCCAATGTTTTTGTTTAATTTCAACCAACTTGTCCAAGTAGGCCATTTGGTAGAAACCTATAAATGGCACCCAGGGGGTCTGGGATCTTGCTGTAAAGAGGTCAGCTATTTCCTCCAGACTAAAAATAGGCAAGATGAGGGAGGGGAAGAGGGAGCAGAGTTTTAATTTAGCAGCTGAAAAAAGAGTTTACAAAATTACTTCCATCTTGCTTCATAATGAAGATTAAGAAAAAAAAGAAGCTGTCCCAAGAGCTACAAAACCTGGATCACTTTATAGGCAGGCTGGTGTACATAATCTAAAATACTAGGAATTAAAAGAGCAGTAGTAAAGCAAATCCAGGCTATGGATCACGTTATGACGCCCACCCCTCTTTGGGCAGAGCAGACACATTTACCAGCAGCAGGGCCGCCAGGTGTTAACAACTCTCCTCTCTCCTACCAACTGAGATCACACCGTGGGGGCGCAGATAAGGCATTACAATCAGCTGCTGTTCCCCTGAGTCAGTTTTTTCCAGCATCTACGCTCCTGGCTTCGCTTACATGACAACCTGTTTAGGGTGAGAACCACTGTCTACAACATTCCCAAAAGTCCTGATTTGAATGGGGGATCCTTGGCACTACTATAACACCACCAGCATCAGTTCAACACAAGATGAATTCTAATTCTGGATTCCTAACAGCAGCAAAGAGCTAGCAGCACTGAAGTGCGCACTGACCCCGCTACCTGTGGCAACCACCTGTTGTCCCTGAAAATAAGCCTTCTGATCTATTTTTCATAACTAGAACAGTGTTCTCACAAATTTTAAGGTAAACAAGAATAGTTTACGTTCCATCATAAAAAATATCACTTGAGAGACTTCTCATTTGACCAGTGAGACCAGAGCAGTAGATACTTCGCTACCCAACCCCTGGTCAGTGTCCTAAAAATTATAAATAACTGAAGTTTCAATAAACTTAGTTCTTCTTCTGTACTTCTGACACCTGTGCTGTGTGCGTGCTGTGTGTTCCCACTGTGTCCCACAGCAACAATCACTCAACAACCTAAACCTAAACCCTGGGATGGCTTTTCCAGCCTCATCTCCATAATGAACCAAACTGAGCACATTGCTAAATCCTAAGTACATCACACTGCTGACTTAGCTACTGAGAAATAAGATCCCATCCACGCTGACGGACAGACGTTCTTGCCTACTCCTTCCAAGCAAAGGGAAGACAGGCCTTTAACAGACTGTGCTGCCAGAGGAGGACTCTCCATTCAAGAAGCTCTTCCAGGAGCCATGGCACATTAAACATATCAAGTAGACAGCACATGTACTTCTGGTCCCCATCATTCCAAAAATGAGAAAAGCCAATCCGACAATCAATGACAGGACTAAAACAGCATGAAACTGAACCACGGGAGGTTTAGGTTAGATACCAGGCAAAGGTTTTTCATGCCTAGAGTGGTTGGGCACTGGAACAGGTAACCCAGGGAAGAGATCACAGCACCAAGCCTGATTAGAGTTCAAAACATGGTGGGAGTCTTGGGACTGTCCTGCACAGGGTCAGGAGTTGGACCAAATCCTCATGGGTCCCTTCTAATTCGGCATATTCTATGATTTGGTGAAAACTGGGCAAACTGGTAGAACAGAAATCTGACAATTCCAGTTGCCCCTTCCCTAGCAATGATTTAACTTATTTTTGCTCTTTAGATACTTATTGTGGAGAATCTCTGCAATCATTAAAAAAAAAAAAAAACAAGCAGTAGTGTAACTCCCAGCAGAGAACAGTGGAGTCATCTTACTCAGTTGGGTGGGGGAAGGGCAGAGGATGTATTCAGATGACAATTTATCTGCAGAGAGCTCTTTTATGTCCTAAGAGACCTGGACAGTCGTGCAGTTGCCAGCGTTTACATGTATGTGTAATTTTTAATCCTCTTTGCTTCTGAGACATGCTTTTTCATCTTAGGGGGATTAAAAAACAACCTTAAAATCACAGAATATACTGAATTGGAAGGGGCCCACAAGGATCATCAAGTTCAACTCTTGTCCCTGCATAGAACAGCCCAAGAATTGCACCATGGGCCGGAGAGCGTTCAAGAAATGCTTCTTGAACCTTATCAGGCTTGGTGCTGTGATCGCTTCCCTGGGGAGCCTGTTCCAGTGCCCAACCACCCTCTTGGCAGAAGAACTTTTTCTTAACATCCAAACTGAACTGGCCCACACACAGCTTCAGGCCATTTCCTCAGGTCCTGTCACTGGTCACCACAGAGATCAGCGTCTGCCCTCTGCTTCCCCTCCTGAAGAAGCTGTATACTGCAATAAGGTCTCCCCTCAGTCTCCTTTGGTCTGAACGAGCCAAGTGACATCAGCGACTCCTCACAGGGCTTCCTCTCAAGGATCTTCACACCTTCATGGTCCTCCTTTGGACACTCACTAACAGCTGAATATCTTTTTTTATATTGCAGCACCCCAAACTGCCCCCAGCACTCGAGGTGAGGCTGCCCCAGCCCAGAGCAGAGCAGGACAATCCCCTCCCTTGCCCGCGGGCCATGCTGTGCCTGATGCCCCCAGGACAGGGCTGGCCTCCTGGCTGCCAGGGCACTGCTGGCTCATGGTCACCTTGCCATCCACCAGGACCCCCAGATCCCTTTCCTGGCACTGCTTTCCAGCTTCTCATCCCCCATCCAGGAATGTACATCCAGGGCTGCCCTGCCCCTGGTTATTTCATAGCTTACTGGAGGTGTTAAACACTGAGACAACTACAGCCACTCTGCTCAAATCGCCACTGTTTTTATCATGATTACATATAGCACAAGAGAGGTTTAACGCATTTTTAATGTGATAGCATCCTCCCCCTCTTGCTTTCCTTTTTCCTCCCACTCCCTCTACAAATCTTCTGTGGGAAAGCTTCCCTGTTTTACTATTGCTGTCGTTGAGATGTTGCAATTATTATCTGTAATTGTTTTAAAAAAAAAGCCCAACAGAAAAACAACAACGCCAAAACACACACTAGGATAAATGTGGCTCTCATTGCCAACAACATCTGCTATCACAGAATGGATATATTTAATCTAAAACCTGCCCAGTGTCTCTGTACATGACAGAACACTGACTGCAGGACAGAGGCCTAAAGCCAGTATGTGCACACGGTACACAAGGTATATGATGTGAAACCTTAAATATCCACAGGCATAGTCTTGGTTAAAAAAACACTAATAAATGAGGTAAGTAAGAAGCATATGACATTATATTTGTCAAGAGTAAATACCTTGTATTTATTACCTACAATCAGATGTCCCCCTGGCACAATGTGTTTATTTTCAAACTATTAGCCTAAAACACTAGTCTCGAAATTTTAATTTTACACTCCACTTTATTTCAAAACATCAGTCTTTCAATGGAATATTTTAGGTTTCTGCAACATTATGCTGCAGTATCTTCTTGTGTTGGAGGCGGTGGGCGAGCCCCGCCGAACAGCCCGCCTCCCTCCCCCACCGCGCACATCCACATCCACACTCCAAGGCTCGTGCGTCAGGAAGGGAGAAACGCCGTACGAATCCTCGTGGAGAACAGCAAAGAGGCATGTTAAGGCAACACATAAAGGGGAGCCTTTATTCCGTCTAAACGCCGACTTTGAGGAATTAATATGCGAGCCGAACTTTTAGGGTGTGGCTTGGTGTTTTTGCCCCTTGTTGCAGTGTGCAGGATGCCTGCCCGAGAACGCAACAACATATCATTAAATAGGTCAAGGGTCATCCGCTTTACATCACACCACACCAATATTCGGCCGCGCACCGAACCCATCGACCAGCCCCACCACGGAGATTGAGCGTGCACCTTAAATGGGGACCCTGCCCGGCGCGGTGACAGCGCCGGGGGCAGGGCGCCCGCCTGCCCCGCCGCACCGGGGCCGGGCTCGCCGGCCCGGGACGTGCAACAGGTCGGCGGCCCGCGGCTCCGGCCCCGAGGGGCTGCCCCGCACCCCCGGCCCGCCGGCGGCCGCGGCGCGGGAAGCGTGGCCGGGGTCAGCGCGGCTCCGGGGGGCTGGGCACGGGGTGGGGTGCGAGGAGCGAACTTGTTTACCTACTCGGAAGTAAACTTCGAAGTAGGGGAGCGACCGGCCCCTCCGCCCGCTGCTGATTCAAGCCCTGGCGATGAATGGGATCCCCTCCCCCACCCAGGCTCTGCAAACTCCACACTGGAGCGTGAATACCTCGCATTTCTCTCCCCCTCTCCCCGATGATTTTTTTCTTTTTTTAATAACACCTCCCCCCCCCCCCCAATACATTAAAATATTGTCTCAGAAGTAGGGAGAAACTGCCCCCTCCCCTCCCCCACGACCCGGAGTCGCTCTGCCCGGGGGAACCTGCAAAACACCCGCTATGGGGACAGCAGCCCCACACACACATCACCTCGGCCCAAAGAAAATACCCCCAAAACCCCGAACAGACCCCAGAACGTCCGGGTTCAAAAAACTTCGTCATAACAAGCGGCGGTTGAGCGACCCCCTCCCCCCGGGCGGGTCAGGCTGCAGAGGGGACGCCGGGGGCAGCGGGCCCCGGGCTGGGCTGGGATCGGGGGGCTGCGCCGGGAAGGACAAGCGCAAGAAAAGGGGAAATTAAAAATAAAATAAAATTAAAAAAAAAAAAAAAAAAAAAAAGACGGGGGGAAAAGAAACCACAACAGGGTCTCCGGGATGAATAATCCGCCTCGGGAACTCACCTCGCGGCGCAGCGGGCGTTAAAGGCACAGCTCCCGCTCCCGCGGGCGGGGAGAGCCCCAACTTCTGCGGGGGGCGGCGGCGCTGCTGCTGGCGGAGACTTTCCCTCACTTGCCGCGCATGGTGCAACTCCTCTTCCCCCGGGGTCCCGGCCAGCCTGCCAGGAGGCTGCGAATCCCCCCTCGCCGCCGCCGCACACGCCTCCTCCCCCCCCCTCTCCGCGCGCACGGGCGGCACAAGGAAGTCCCGGAGAGTGGGATGGGGGAAACGGAAAGTTTTGGGGCGGAATGGCGGTGAGGGGGGGCTGGCGGGGCCGGTGCGGACGCGCGGCGGCGGCGGGAGCAGCGCCGAGGGGGAGCCACAGCCGCGCCCGGGGCCGCCGCCACCGGGCGGGAGCGAGGGAGGGGACGGCGGGGGAGGGGGCGCACCGGGAGGGCCGGGGCGGGTGGGTAGGTGGGTGGGGGGCGAACCGGCCGCGCCCTCCCCCACCTGCGTCGGTCCCGCACGCCGAGAGGCGCGACTCGAGGAGGCGCCACCGCCCCCGGGGATGCCCCGGGGTGCCGCCGGCCCTCGCCCCGCCTGTGGTTTATGTTGTGCTTTGACACCCCCCCGCACTGAAAGCCGGTGACAAACCCGGCACACACGGAGGGCAGCCCTGCCCTGCCCCCCCGCCCGCCGGGCAGCGCCGCGCTCCCCGGTGCCGGCCCGGCGCGCGGGGTCGCGCGGTGCCCGCGGCCGCTCTCCGCGCCCCGCACGCTCGGCCCCGCGGCCACCGGGCCCCGCTCGGGGCCGTGGCGGGCGCCGCCCGCGCAGGACACCGCGGGGCGCGCTCCGGCGCTCGGGACGCGGCCGCTCGTCCCGGGCGGCGCTGCGGGAGCGCTCCCGCGCCGCCACCGCCGGGCCGGCCCGGGGCGGGCGGCGGTGCCCCGGCAGCGCCCCGGGGCACGGGTCCGGGCGGGCTGTGAATCAGCACAAACGGGGCTTTATTGCATCTCGCTGGGGCGCGGCACCCGCGGGCAGCAGCGCTGCGACTCTTCACCCTCCAACGCGCCCGTCCCACGCGTGTCCCCATGTCCCGTCCGTGTCCCCCCCACCCCCGGGCGGATGATGCAACGCGGCTCCATGTGCTTCCCCTCCCCCGCCCGGCTCCTGTTTTTTGCGCCTGGCGGGTCACCCGGCGGCTGATTGATTCTCCTTTCGCGCTGCGCCGTCACCCGGCGCTGGAAAGTAAATAACAAGTTGACATCATTACCGCGCTCCGCAGGGCCCCGCGCGCCGCTACCGCACCGCCGCGAATAGCTGCGCACGCCAATGCGCGCCGCGCCCAGCCCCGGCCCGGCCCGGCGCGGCCTCTGCCCGCCCGGCCCCGCCCGCACCCCGGCGAGACCGGCAGGGGCCCGGCCGGGCGCCCGGGGCCGCCAGGATGCTTTCGGCCCGGCCCTCTCCCCCTGCCCCTCCCCCACCCCTCCCCATCCCCCGGCCTCATGGCTAATGTCATGCAAATAATAAGATTATCGGGATGTTGCCGGGGTGTCTGCCTCGGTGGGCTCATCCCGGTGACAGCCAGACTCGCGCGGCCCCAAAAGTCAATATTTATTATTAAGAGGTTTTTTTCCATGTGACCTTTCCGCTCTTTTTTTCTCTTTTGGTCTTATTTTGACATTAAAGGGAATTTCATGCTCGTTATACGTTTAGCCCAAAGCCTATAAATGTGCTGTCACCCAGTATCCTGACGGAAAAATATGACATCACCCAAGTCAGGACAACAAAGATCATTGCTACATACATTCATATATGTGTTGAAAGCAGAATTCTCGAAACACTGGGAAATGTTGCAGGCTGATGTGATTCATTTTCATATTCAGAGCCTCGAGACTGCAGTGCAAGGCCATCTGCGCTCAGACAGGCAGACATGTGTCTCCCTCTCTAAGTAAGCTCCCATTCGCCTTATTTTTCTCCAAATGCAAAACCTACATTACGTTTTTATTACTCGGCAGTGTAAACAAACAAAACCCCCCCCCTCCAGATTCATAGCGAGACGGGCCAGGATTTTTAGCTCCTGTGCTTTTTTTGTTTGTTTCCTTGCTTTTAAAGTGCTGTGGGCTTAGGAATGAGGTAAACTTATCAGAAAATGGTCCCAAGACTTGCAGAGCTTCCAAGGCGCGGTCTCCCGGCGAGGAGGCCGAGGCCCACTCGTGGCGCGCCCCGGGCAGCGCGGCGGAGCTGTGCCAGGGCCCGTCCTCGCCCCACACCACGGGCGGCGGCGGCCGGCGCGGTGAGCGGACAGCGGCACGCCCGGCGCCGCGGGCTTCGGTGAGCGGCAGCACTGCAGCTCTGTCCTGGCAGCCGTCCCAGCCCGTGTTGGGGCTGTCACTGCTCACCTTGCGCTGCCTGGCCGTGGGCTACCGCGGTGTTGCAACCTCCGTCCGAGAAAGCCCCCGCGACCCGGCCAGGCCCTCGGACAGCGGGCCCCGGCCTGGCCAGGCCCGGCCACATGCTCCGCCGAGCGGGCAGGGAGGCTGGGGCAGGCGAGGGAAGCTTGGCGGGAAACTGAAGGCAACTCGCGATGGCAAGGAAATTAAACAGCGACGTCATGCGGACGCAAGGAAGTGACTTTTCCTCTTCTCTAACTGGGCACAGCCGCCGCTGCCTATGCCTGGTGGAGTTTAAGCCAGTCCTGCAGGAAGCAGGAGAAGCGGGAGAGGCCAGCGCGGCGGGCTGCAGCCGCCTGCCCGTCCCCGTGAGTCGGTGCTGTGGGCAGCGCGGATCCCTGTCCGTCCCGCTGCTCTGCGGCCGTGTCCGGGACACGCCGGCAGCCGCCCCGGCGGGACGGGTCAAATACTGACGGAATCCTTGCCGAGGACTTCAGATACAGGTTATCAAGGAAGGCACTTTTTTCAGGCTATGCATGGCTAAGAGGAGCTGCACAGACCCATGATAAAGACTTGGGTTTTTTCCGGTTAAAATGGAAAAAAAAAAAAAAAAAAAAAATCCCCAACTGTAAAGTGACGGTGGAGTGAAAGATAGAAGAGTGAATCACTACTCTGGCCATTGCAATAATTTTGGCCTCTGTGTAAGAGAAGACCCCCAAAGTGACCATGCATAAAAGAAATCATATTTTTTTAAAGGCCTTGTTTTTCCCATTTTCATAACACACGACACTGCGATGGTGATCGGCAGCAGTGCCACAGCCCTGCAGCTCCAAATGAAGGGATCCAGAGCTGAGGTTTCTTACCCTCATTAAAATGGAAACCCTAACCTGAAACGATCAAAGTCAAGGGCCAGCAGGGTTGGCCTACTGGGGAGATAATGGGATCATAAGGCAAAATATTTTGTATTTTACGAGATGAAACCCATTGTTATTATTCTAATGCTTCATCATCTTGTGTTGTGTTGGTAACTATTCCTATGTTTTCCCTTCATCCCATGTTTTACATTCTCTAAATAAAAGTAAGTTCTCTTGAAAAAGAGTAAACAATTAGAAAATAAATAGTGGCTTCTTCTTTTACATTACTTTAGTTAAATAATTCTTCCCACAAAAAAAAAAAAAAAAAAAAAAAAAAAAAAGCAGAAAAAAAAAGCCTGAAATGCAGAATAATTATTTACTCCTCTTATGGACTGAAAAAAAAGAGGATCTGCTAATAAAGATTTTAAGACAAATTAATACAAAAGCTCTTGATACAATAGTGAAAACTGAACTTGAATAGATGTCCCCACACTACTGGGACAGAGGGGCACTATGCAATTCTTACATTGCAGTACATATTCTTTACATGGAAATATGACATGGTAGGCCCTTGCTCTGTCACACTTACAAATATGTTACGTCCCTAGCTTTCCTGTTATGAGGTGTCTTGCCAAACTATTTGTGGTGGGGAAGTATGGACATTTAGTGCATTACTATTAGTACTTAGCCCTTCTGTAGCAGCAAGCTTTGGCTTCTATTTTGTGAGCATCTTTACAATATTTGATATTCTTCAGGTAAATGTTCTGTTGGAGTCACTCACGTGATCCACTGCTTCACAGCATCAAAAAATGTTTTCTCATTTACCCACTTGTTAATACCAAGAGTTTCAATTTTAGAACAAAATTCTGATTGACTAAGATATTTTCAGGAATTGAGACCATCCCTGTTGTGTTTTTTTCTTCACATATTACTTTATTGATATCTTTGGGTTAGACAAAGATTTTGCTTAATTCATGACTACTTGTGCAAGTAGACATGTTGAGTAAAATGGTATTATCAGAAATAAAAAAACTAAAATGGAAAACGTTGTTTCAAAGTTTCTGGAAGACAAAACTGCCAAAAACTTTTTGATTTTGCAAAGGAAGCATGGTCTGACCTTTTTTCTGTCCTGTTTCTCTAGTTTGATTCATGTGGCCTGTAATACCTGCGCTTTCTAGTGATCATTTTTCATCCACCATTTTGAGATGTGAAGATTTAGATTCCTCAGACTTTAACAGGAATTCAATCTAATAACCTCTGATAAGAATTTTGATGCTGTTACTCTGTTGCAGAGGTTGCAAAGAAAGCTGCACTATTCATAGATCCTTCACCATGCCATTTTACAACCAATGCTCAGAGACTCTGTGTATTAGGTAGGCATCACACAAAATGTGTTTTTGCTTCTTTCAGTAAGATCTAAGAACAGATTTGGTTATTCTTCCAAAAACCTAAGTGAGTTAGGGCAACAACACTCCTAGCTGCTTTATGGAGGATATTCTTTAGTATGTTGAACAAGTACTTGTTATTACTTAAGGTAAAATGAATCAGAAACTTTGATGTATATAATCTACACTCCTCTGATCTATTTAGTGGGCTGACACGAAGGGCTGAGCTAGCAGTATGGGTCCCTCAGGATCCTCAGATGCAACAGAGATTTTTTATGTTGCTCTAATTTACTCTTAGAGACAGTTTGGCCTCCTGCCAGTCTGGAATAGAAAGAAGAGAGGGGTGATCATCTCTTTTCTTGTCTTTCCTCATCCATGCAGTGTTGCATGGCCCCAGCTGTGCTGAATTAATGTCTGGGACAGTTTATCATTTCAAACCTTTTTTTCCTCCCATGAAAGATTTTAGAAAAGGAAGTAGCTCTACCTAGGAGCTGGCTGCAAGAGAGTGAAGCACCTTAAGAGTCAACAGGATCAGTTCTCCTGCAGAGAAGCCAGACTCCTCGGCAGGAGGTTTTGCTATGGATGTGAGAGATGTTAACTATGCATCATCACCTCTAGTTTCTCAGGTTTTCTGGAGGTGTACGAATCCTGAGTGTTGTGAGAGTGCTGTCAGATGTCTCCCCTGCCCCGTGAGGATTATCTGACCCTCTGAGGCCAGCAGCAGGAGCAGCTCTGCTCGCACACCTCGAAGTGGCTAAAGTGAGGTGGGAACTAGGGAAGGCCTAATCTTCCTGAAGAATTCTTGTTAATACTGGTCTTTAGTCCCCAGTGGGGACTCTGTCAGGACAAGCCCCAGGGGAGAGGGGGAGCCCAATCCTTCTCATGAGGAGTGTGCAAACAAACAAGACTGCCTGTGGGCAGGTGGACAGGATGAAACAGGGATGTAAGGACCAAGTGCCACTGCACCACCATCAGCATCTGGGTGCCTCCTGGGGCTGGGGGTGTCCAGCCAGAGGCTGGTCCTGCAGGCTGCCTGACAGGAGCACCATGGACATGCTCTCAAGGTGCACTGCTTGGGCTAGTTTCACCCAAAGGGAAAGCAGTTCTCCTGCTCAGAAACCACTCTGGTCTGTGTCCCAAAGCTCAGCATGGGGAGAGAGTTGGGAGATTAGTTTCAGAAGTGCAATCCTGTTTTAGACCAGGAGTGGTGTAGATGCAGTCTGTGACAGTTCCCTGTTTATATTGACATTGCATCGTATAATATTTTACACTTTAAAAGGTTTCACTTAATTCACTGAGATTACTCAGGATTTAAAGCATGATTCACTGTTGTAAAATGTAAGACATATGGATTGCATCCCTTGCCAAATGCAAAATTTTTGGTTCAAGAATTCTAAAATAGTTTTTCTTTACACAATCTCTATGGCTACTGAAGCACACAAGGTACACTGTAACATTTCTAGATGCAAGCTGCCATTTTTGGGGAACAATGAATAGAGGGGAGAAGGATTCTAAAGAAATTCATATGTGATGCTAATGCTGGAAGAAAATTAACATCATGTAGTGCCGTGGCCCGAAGAGCTGCTGTAATTGTGGGTACACAGAAATGGATGTGTCAGGAAGGAGAACAGAGTCTGAACGATATCTGGTTGGCACTGGTGGTGTAATGTCTGCTAAAGTAGTCCCATTCAATTATCTGCTCTTCAAGAAGGACGATGGAGGAACTACAGAGTCGTTCTGATAATGACAAAAGGATTGGGGAAAGCTTATTTTTAAAGACAGTGATCCATTTAACTTATCAATGAAGTAACTCAACCCTCTGAAAGAATAAGGCTGTTGAAACCCAGGATATCTCTAGGACAGTCCTGGATGATCTGAGCTCCAGCCAAGGGGCTTCAAAGCCCTGGCAAGGGGGTCAGAGACCCTGGCATGCAGCCAGGGACTCCTGCAGCTTCAAGTTTGACCCGTTGAACAGATTACAACCTTTGAATGAAGAACTAAAGGCCACACAAGTTTAGATAACATAATAGTAGTAGTTATAGAGTGAAAAGGGAAATTTTGGGGATTTTTTACTATAAGGGCTTATGAGACAAGATGGAGGGACTTAGGCATTGTCCTGTCCTCCTTCCTTCTTCTTCCTAGCCTCCATCTTCTTAGTGATGGCACTTAAGGATTAGAGTAGAAAGTAACTGTCTAATATAAGTGATAAGTATTAGATCATAACTGTAAATAACTACCACATAATTTGTAATATAAAAAACAACGCCTACCCTGGGGGAGGGCAGTGTGCCTCAGACTGACCTACTGAACAGACCTTGGCAGGCCAGACAGAAAATATTTTAGATAAGAAGCAATAAACAACCTTAAGAACATCAGCCAAAGACTTCTGACTCCTTCTTCGACAGCTAGGTTAGGAAAAAGAGACTTTTAATACGTCTTGGGGTCATCTCAACCAGAAGAAGTCTCGAGAGAAGGTGAGGGAAAATTGCTATCAGAGGACTTCTCAGTCTATCCCACGAATACAGGTCTATCACATGAACTACAGCTCGAAGTCACAGGCAAGTATCAGGTTTTTAAGGAAACTAACCAGTGAAGCAGCTGGTGGGGATGTCCTTTGACTGGAATCCTAAATCAAGCCCGACTACTGAGCCTGAAAAGGCAGCAAGAAGTCCTAAGGCCGACGTGATGCCATGCTATACTTAGAGCAAATTAACAATGGTGCTTTCTAGCAAACCCTCAAGTGCAGACCTCCGAGAAGTCAAAGTGTGATTGGCAAATATTTACGTATTGGTTATTTGATACAAATTTTCATGAAACATGTTGTTAATACCCTGACAACAAAGATGTTTTACTTTGCCTTCCCAATTTGCACTTGTATTACTTCTGCAGATGTGCGTGAAGTGGACTGTGTTTCTATTTTTAACAGGAATAGATGTGTATAAAACAAACACTTTCTCTGAAGTTTTTGGCTTAGGGTTTTTTTCATATTCCAAAATTTTTTCCTAGAGCTTTATTTAAGAAAGAGAGGAAACCAAGGATAATCTCCAAATCCTTTGCTCTAGCAATAAACCAAACTATTATACAGGCAATGAATCAGGCCTGCCTTCCAGTCCTAATTTCTATATGGCTGTGTTTGACCTTGTACAGTTTAGAGCTTCTCTCCATGGGGTCCAGTGCTCTACATGGGAACAAATGAAAATGCACTAGAGGGAGAAGAGAAGGTTCATTTTTGATTATTAAATTAAAAGTAGAGTACTAGAAATGTTTAAAAGACAGTATTATGATATGTAAAATAAAAAATAATATTTAATGATTGAAAATATACTTCTTAATTCCATGCTTTGGCCAGCTATGTTTAAAAACTGGGTATTTAAACTAAGACATTCAGGTGTAAAATCAATTTTTAGTTTCTGTCTTGTTTCTCTTGAAGCCAGAAGTGGGTTTGCCATATTTCCTTGAGAATCTAATAAGACCGTTAATTTTCAATACCTTATAACTACTGGAAAAACACTGTATGCAGTAGGGATGAATGCACCCCTACTGATTTGAAAGACAAAGCAGCAAGGGAGAAACTGGTTCAATAAATCAGTACAAACCTTCATTACAACCAAAACTGTTCTTTCATTCTTTACCAGCACATCTCTCCTTACTCTCAAATCAAATATTCTGACTTCATCCCTCCCTCCTCTTCTCCCTCCTCCATTACATAGATGCCACAGATCCTTCTTTTCATTGAATCCTATGGTACTGGGTTTTTTCCTCACTGATTTTAGCATTTCCTTTCATGTTTGTATTAGAAACACAAGTTAGGGGAGATAATAGGAATGAGGTAGTTCCTGGGTGTCTCTTAGCCATCTCCCTTGAATATCTTCCTAATGTCACTAAGTTTAACTATGCATTTGAGACTTCCAAATTCAGATTTGACAGCTTGGGCTTCAAACTATAGCTTCCTCTGCATTGTGTCATGGTAAATTTGTGACTGGCAATATTTCACAGGCTGCAGTTGCTTATGATTTTTCTGTGTAATTGGCTCTGTGTAGGCTGCTGGCTTTTTTTCTTTTTTTCTTGACTAAGAGGGGAAATATTAAAAGAACATAACTGATTACATTGTTTAGTATTTTCTGTACTGAGACCTTTTTTTCTTTTATTTTCAAGACTCTAAATATTTAATTTTTGTTAAATTAAAACTTTGCGTTGAAGGATGAAAAACTGTGAGTCAACTTGAAATATTTTGAATCATTTGCATAAAATTAATTCCTCATTCTAAAATATTTCTTTACTTACCCTTAGAATATAATTAGCATGTCAGCCCTAAGCTTTTACTTGTTTTCGGGTGGGTTTTTTAATTTTTTTTTTTTTAATTAGGGCTGCTAACCATCTAATGCTATCTAACTTATCTAAAATAAATCTCTTAACTGTGTCAGCCATGAAAGACTGGAGAAAACATAAGAGATATGCAAGATGAGCCCAAAATTTTCATAAATATAAAAAAAGTGGAACTGAAAGTACACTTGGGTTTATAGCTATTAAATTTACTGCACTTCTTCTTTTTTTTTTTTTTTTTTTAAGAAAAGCTTTGAATTGAATATAAACATTTATATATTATCAAAAATTAAATGCTTTTGAAAGAAAGGTTATGTGGAAACCCAACATTTTTACAAGACTTCTAGTGTAATGCTATTTGCAATTTCTTTTTCAATTAGTTTTACAATCAAGTTTTCCATGTCTGTATGTTAATGAATTTATATCAATCCCTCTGTGGTAAAAGTAGAAGCAGTGCCTCTACATATTTACTGTGGCATATTTGTACATTTATTCACTTGCTTCCCTACTAGAACACAAAGAGGCGAGATACTGAAACTGCCCTGAGGCAAAAATACTTAAACCAATATGCAAAAGATTTTTCCCATCGGATTAAAAAGATACCACCTAAAATGGAGTCTAATTTCAGCACTAACTCTTCACAGAATCAGCTTCAAGATTAGATGGGAGAGCCTATAATTTTTCAAGCTGATTTCTTTGTAACTTTCCAGATAGAGAAAACACTGGCTTGGGTTTTTTTTCCTGTCTTTTGGACTCTCATTTCTACAAATTCTAGTGCCTCCAGATGAACTTGGACTTACTTGGGAGTAAGAGCAGCTGCAAGATTTTCAGATATCACAGAATTTCCGTAACAGTCTATGTTTGCACTCATCAGTGTTTATGTTTACTTTTGTATGAGTAATGAGTAGTCCAGCTAGAAAGTTTTATCTGCAAGCCAGAGCCACATGAGCATTTGCAACTGGAGTGTGGTTACTGAAAAGAATATAATTACTTTTTGCCTCTTCCATTTGCCCTGCCCAGGAGAATCTAACCAGCTTGCGTTCTGTAAGGATGAGCTTCCATGGAAGCTTCCTGATGGCTTGTAAAGGCACCAGTTCCCTGAACCTGATGGGGTGATTGTTAACTTTGGTGTTATCTTCTCTTACTAAGTCTACAAATTGCTGTAAACCAACAAAGCAATCATCAGATTTATCAGCCAAAACAAACCCATGAAATTACTTAATTTTCAGTAGTGTGTGAGGGCTCACAATTGTAAGAGTATTTTTATGCATCTGTATTCGCACAAGAAACACACAGACACAATATACAAACATACTTCATTTAAAGCCACGTGCCTCAGACCTCCCATGTTAGCCTTTACCCTCACAGAGACCCCACTGAATTCATCAGGACCAAGGTGCCAGCAGTCCTTTGCTGCATCCTATCAGTTCAAAGAGAACAGCTGTGTTGTTCCAGATGCATTGCAAGATGTCTTTGTTTAGTGCTGTACTAGGTCCCTTAATTACACACATCCAGTTGTGGCCATGTACACTTTATTTCTCAGTAGTAATCAGAACTCAAAGCTTGGGATTAATCCGTGTTCAGTCCATGATCTACCCAAGCCTAGGAACAAAGCAACAATGATTTCTTGATGCTTTTCCTTCTTTTTGAGAGTAACAAATGAGTTTTATCTTGAGGTTTCTGTTTTTTCTTGGAAGACGTTGTAGTGACGCAATTTCCCCTTCTTATTTCTAAAATAAAGGCAACTAGCAACAAGACAAAAGGAAATGGCCTTAAGCCAGGGGATTTTCAGGCTGAACATCAGGAAGAATTTCTTCACAGAAAGGCTTGCTATTCTTCGGAATGGACTACCCAGGGAAGTGGTGGAGTGGTGGTATCTGTGGAGGTATTCAGGAAATGACTGGACATGGTAGTCAGTGCCATGGTCTGGTTGACAAAGTGGTGATCAGTCAAAGGTTGGACTCTATGACCTTGATGGTCTTTTCCCACCTTTTAATTCTAATTGATCTATGATTCTGCAACTAAAACTCTGCTCTGCAGGGTAGCATGAGGTCAGCCATGGAGGTATTTGTGACCAGCCATCAAGGGCCTGAGCTCATGCAACAACACGACAACCCTCTCAGATAAAGTGCTGTCCTACTCTTCCCTCAAAGGTATGTCCAAGCAAAGGTGAACAAGGGGCTTGCCTATAACTAACTAGAATGGGGAACTAGAATGGTTACAGTTTTAGTTTTCTTATTAAGTATAACTTTAAGTAAAACTTTCATGGTGTAGAGGTAGTTGCAGTAATATGCCTTCCCTTAAACAAGGGATAAATTATGCTGGGTTTGGGTAAGGTACAATAATTTATGATGGTATAAAATAGGTTAATATCACGTTCCTAATTAATGTAATTAAAGCAATGTATTTTTCCTAAGGTGGATCAATCTGAAGTGACTTCTGAGAGACAGCAAAGAGAAATACTGTCCCACGCTCTCCCCTCCCTTTACCTCTGCATCAGAAATGCTTCAAATTGTAGGAAGTATGTCCAGAAGAAGTGCAGCACAGCAGAGCACTGCTGCAGCCAATGAAGCTATTTCCGTTTACAGCAGCCAAGAGGCTTGTCCTTGTTTTCTTTCTGCAGAAGAATATGCAAAGCAATTTTCAGATCTTTATTATGAAGCTGTGGACAGGTTTCAGGCTTGATGTTCTGACTTCAGATGGTCCCTGAGTATAAAAGAATGACTGACAGAGAAAAGGGCATCTTGTAGCTGATGCCTAATTTGCTTTTCAACCCTCTAAACTGAATTTTGCACTTTTTATTTTGTGGTGAATGTAAGCATTTTCTTTGCATGATTGTATTGTTAATAAATTGGGTTGCTAATATTGTGTGATGCAGTCAATAAAAAAAGAGTCCCTTAAAATATTTATAATTATCTCTACAATTAGCACCCTTTTAAAGACAGCATTTACATGATCCATCAACAGATCAGTTAAGTACTTTCAGTACACTTTACTTGCATTTGGCAGAACAATTTCTTTGCAGAAGTATACCAATGAGAGGGAGATAACTGCAGCTAGTAAAGTAAAGTAGAAAGAAATGTTTGGGGATTTTTTTTCCCTAGGGTTTATAAAGAAAGAAAAAAAATTCTTCAGTTTGGTCAGAAAGACCTCACTTGCCTAACTCACACAAGCTGCCTTTCTGTTTTAAACTACAAGCCTTTACATCTGTGAAAGAGTGTGAGCTTGAAAAGGAAAACAGCAAGTCCAGTGGGTTCAAAATTCTGTGTATAGTCATTCTCCTGGTTTCTGAAATTTTAGGGTTGAGTTCTGGCTTTGTTAAACTCATGGTAAAATTACCACAGGCAGGAATACAATTTTAATCTTAAAGATGTTTTGTTCTAATTAATGAAAGTTGGCATATTTCAGAACGTATGAGATTCCATTACACACACACACACCCACACCCACAAAAGGCAGTAAACAAATACAATTAAATGAACTTACCCAAGTAAAACTAGAGCTTCACAAGTGTTTATCTTAAGCAAAACAGCACTATTCCCCCCTAAAATAGTGGACAAAGTCACAGGTAAATGTGTCATGGGCAAACTTTGCCAATGAGGTCTTTAAAATCACAGTTACTTACATTTTTTGTTTGCATTTATGTTTTAGGATTTATCTTTCTTTCCTTCTTTGTTTAGGAGTCTGCAAGCCTACTACAGCCAAAAAATATTTGATTTCCTTTGTGAGAAGGATATATAGCTGCTGAATAATTTATATTGTGTTCATAAGATAATTCATAAATGTTGGTGCTTCTCCCCTCCCCCAGATCTGAACACTGCCCAGATTAGTAATTCATTCATCCTTCTTATCCAGCTGAAGTAAGGTGAGGGTATCATCTTACAGAAAAAGTGACAAATGCGTAAAACAATGTTTTTCTGAGCGTTGTTAGAGCATGGTCTTGGTCAGGATATTTTGATGATGAATCACTCGGTTGAAAGCAGGGTATGTGTGGTGTGAGTCTGTAGGCAGTCACTGTGGGAGCGGATGGCATGAGCAAACATTAGGGAACAATTTATAGAAGCATAGACTCAGCTCACTCGTGGATGGGATCTTTTGGTCCTCAGCAAAGACGATTGCTCCCTGCATGTGGAGCAGGCAAAGAAATTGAGCTGCTGTGGGATGAAGTGGGTGGGAATGGAGTGGTGGTCAATGTGCCGGCGGGCAGCTGCTGTTCCAGGGCTGGAGAAAGCCCTTGCAGCAGAAGCCAGATGGACAGGAGAGAATGATGGGATGGGAGCAGGTCCAGGTGAATCCCAGGGGCTGGAGCCCACCCTCTTTGAGGAGGGGGTGGGGACACAGAGTGGGTTCATCCCGGAGAAGGGGAGACCCTATGGCTCCCTGCAGATACCTGGTGGGAGAGGAGGAGGAAGTGTTGTCCCAACTTTGCACTTGGCCCCATTCTGCTGGGATAGATGATCCCCTTTCCACACAAACTGGTGAGAGTCCATGATTCCAGCCTCACAGTCTGACTCTGCTGGAGCACTGAGACAGGGCAAGAGCAGCAGCTCCATTCCAACAGGATATCCTCAAGAGCCTAATTTCTGAGACTCGTATGTGATGGGAAAGTGTTTTACTTTGCCTTAAGAGTCTGACGAAAGAAAAAAACCGTCCTACACATGCCATAGGAGAAGGCAAGAGTTCACTGCTTCCAACAACAATAAAAAAGGAGAATGTTTCTTTAGAAAACTGAGCATGATTTTAATGGCCTAATATTAATCAGCCACGATTGAAAATGATGGTCAAATTATAAATAAAGCTGAATGGCACAGCATACAAAACCACAGTTGTATTTGCATTATAAATTTTGTGTAAATAGAAAAAAAAATAACGCCTTAAATTTTTCAGGCTCAAATTAACAGTTGCTCTGTTAACATGAAACCTGTTCTTTCCCTTGCTATTTTTCATTCCTGAGCCTATGAAACCTTGGTTGGGACCAGCCACCTCTCCCAGTGTTGCTCCTCCCCCTCCAGCCGTTTCAGTCCTAGAATTTCTCTCTTGCTTTGCAGGAGAGAGATCAAGAACAGGTTCAATGTTTCTAATTGCAATCTGTCCCTTACCATGCTAAAATCTAGTGTTAGATCATTAACAAGTGGTTCCTGTGGAGATTTTTGGGTCCAGCATGGCTGCAGCTGCCTGGATAAATATGTCATTTGATTAAACTTTAAAGTGTCTCTTTTCCAGCCTGTCCTCACCTGTGTGCAAGCTGCAGCAGCTCAGTTCCCCTGGTAGCTTGCAGGCAGCTACCATGACTAACAGGAAGACCCTGACGTTGCTGTTCTCTGCAACCCTTAACACCAGAAGAATTTGTAATCTGCTTGTTCCTTGATTAGCCTCTGAGAAAAATTGAAAATATTTTGGTAGCACTGCTGTAGCTGCTCTGGACAGCAGGAGCCTGCCTGCAGCTGGGTGGCTTCGGGGCAAGCCCTCAGGGTGCCCTGGTGTTGAGCACAAAGGGGTTTGGCTGTGGCAAGCAGCTGGTACTGAGCTTCTCACTTCTGGGTGGAACCTTTGGGTGCTGACAGCAGCAGATGTTGTGGCTTTTACTTCATTAAGAACCAGCCAGGATCCAGAGGCTTTGGTGAAAATATACTTCAGCTCACAGAAAGCTTTTCTTACTTCTGGGAGGTTTCTTACTCCAACAGGTTGTGAACTAAATGGCCTGGATTGTAAATTTACTTGTCAGCCCTAAGTAAGAGTATTCTGACTTGAATTGGACAAGACAGAAATGCACTATACATCAGGTCATAATGAAAGAGAGCATCTTTTCTCTGAATTTTGCATTGACTAAGCCACTCTGAAGGGTACAGTTATACACTGGATTGCTCCTTGATCTTCCTGTCACCATTGTCACCCTTTCTTATTTAATTTGTTCATGGTGGGGGCATCAGATCCAATTTTCTTACACACTCAAACATATGGATTCAAGATGTGGGCTGGTCTTACAGAAGGATATTGTATTTTTACTTTCACCAGAAGTGAAAAAGCAATTGTCACAATCCAATCTATTGTGCTGAATTAAGAAAAAAAAAAAAAGGCCATAAAATGGGAGAGTGTGTATGGGCAGCAAAACTGGGCTCCATGTAAATGTGGAGAGCAAGAATATGCTTGTTAAATAGGCTTCAGAGAATTAGAGGGAACTATTTCAGTTTACATTCAAGAGTATTATGGGATTGTTTATAGGCCCAAAAGAACTTCACAGGCATTAACACATGCAGTATGAGACAGAGGTGGTAGAATCTGTATAAAGGTGAACAGACATGTAAAACCAGAATAACTTGCTAGCATTTACATTGTTGCTGCCTTCAGGCTATGGCAACTATTCCACCCACCCTTCAGAAATTCATTCAGCACCTTTTTTCAGTTGGGTGGATTAAAAGACAACATTTTTTGAGGCCAGGGAACAATGCCAATGATAAATCAATCTAATCTTGTGCTATTCTTTCAGAATAATGAAGGGCACATGTGAGAACCCTACAGAAAAAGGTACTGTTACTAATAATGCATTATGAAAGGAGGAGGTGAAAGTTTAATTTTTGTTCTTTTCCTTGTTTTTAAATGTAAATATCAGATGACATATTTATCTCTGGATCTGTACATTTGTGTCATAGTGACAGTTCATCTCTTATCACCCTTTCCTGGGTGAATTCTCAGAGTCTCCAGACTTCTGGACAAAGAAGAGCAGGAAACTATGCTGCAAAAAAATCTATGCAAATAAATCCTCAGTAATGAGAGGGAAGGTGAGTTTTGCACTGTTTGATTTTGACTTTTAACTTGATTACTGAAAAATACTCAGGGGAAAATTTATCTCTCTGTCTTTCTTCAGGGCAAAAGAAGATTCAAATGTGAGGTCTTCATTGGCTCCTCGAGCAAGGTTATAAGAAAATTATCTTTGCTGGTAGCTTAAAGGTAAAAAAACCCACAGAATAAAATCCCATCCTCTTGTACATTTTATCATGCATTTAACCTTCCTCTTAAATTATTAAGAAACATGCCAAATTAGAATTTATCTTTTAAAACATTCTTATCTAGATTTTTCAAGCAAACAGAGAATTGGATGGGCATTCATCCATCTTTTTATTACTTTCTTCCCTAATTAGGAAATGCTATACATTCTCACAAGCAATAACAAAAGGTCCATTTGCTGTGGGATTTGCTGTCAGCAGGGACATAACTGTGGTACGTCTCTACTACCAAAAAATGTCTGTTTTAAAGCAAGGGAACCAGGATGAATTATTGTCCTGCTCTAAAATATAGTGTCAAATAGAATTTTTACTATCCTGTACCTCAAGGATAACACTGAACTTCACAGCAAGATGTGACTTCATCCAATAATTTTAGGATAAAACCAAGAAAGATTTGTTTACTTGAGGATTTTAGCATGGTGGGTGAAGGGAAGAAAAAAATCTCTTCCATTGTAGGAAAAGCAAAACAATTCTGTTGGAAGTTGTGAGGTCTAAGGTAGATTGGAAGTGGAGGGAAGAAAAAAGATCTGACACTTGCCTCACTCTGTACACCACTGCTTCTTGAGTCTTATGATCACAGAATCATTTAGGTTGGAAAGGACTGCCAAGATCATTGAGTCCAACTTTTGATGTCCACCTTGCCACCTAAACCACAGCTCTAACTGCCACATCCACTTGCTTCTGGAGCACTTCAAGGGATGGTGACTGGGCCACCTCTCTGGGCAGTCTGTTTAAATGTTTAACAACCCTTTCAGTAAGGCAATTCTTCCTGATGTCCAGCCTAATGATGTGTAATTTTAATGTAAGCCCAGATTTCTGACAAGTGTGTGTTGCTATCACTCCTCTGTAGTACATGGAGCAATGGTCCTTACAGTAGTTGAAATCTTAACCTTTTCAACTCTTACCTTTGTCTGTCTGTGTGAGTGTTCCTTTTTAACTGTCTTGGAACATAATAACATTAATTTTTTAGCAACACTTAAATTACTGCTTACACTGACAGCCTCTAATAAAACTTGAACACAGATGTATTCATATATAAGATTTATTAAACTTTAAGGGTGTATTAATTTTATCATTAAACCTTAATGGCTAGTAGAACTTAGTCTGTACCTGAAAGGACATGACTTTGAAATTAAAATCACAAACTTTGCTGCTGGAGTTTTTTTCTTGTACCAGAGCAAGTGTACTCTTTCCAGTAAAATTTAAGCTATCTCCCCAGACCAAGACATGTTGATGAAAGACATGATTTACTTGAAACAATCTATATTCGGGTTTTGTAGCAGCTGAAGGCAAAGTAACAGAATGTTTTCATAGATCAGCTTCTTGCTTCAAACTTATAGCAAAGCCTTCATAAGACTTTTAAATTGAATAGAAAAAAAAGCAAGAAGATATTAGTGGTACCTGAGTTTGGTTGCTGTCATGTAAGTCAAGTGAAAAGAAATTACACCTACTCTGGGTGAAACAGTGACTCACATTGTTCACCTTTAAGTTGGAGAGCCTTTAAAAGGAAATTTGGTTCTGCCTCAAAGTGGATGTGTGTGGGAGACTGACATTAACACCTTGCACTGGAGAAACTATTCTCTCGGTCCCTCTTCACAGCTAACTAAACACAGTGTGGGGTTAGCAAAGAGCCACAGGCATCAGGGCTGCTTATAGCCCACACTGAAGGAGAAACTGGATCCAACAAGGTGATTGAAGGGCAGACTACTCATGGATCATAGTTTTCCAACCCACCAAAGCCCATACATTACCTTCTATGTGCCATTGTGCTACATTTATTTCTAGAACATCAGCCCACAGTCTGAATTCTCCACCAGCCTCATTAGCGCTTGGAGCAGACTCTGCTGATGTTGAGGTCCATACGCACACCACCTCTACTACCAGAGCAGCCAGTGTAAAAATACATTAAAAGAGCCAGAGAGCAGCACAATTTTAAACATGTCAATGTCCCTTTGTTAGATACATTGCTGAGCCATATTACCTACAACATGGAAGATTTCTGTATTTAACAGGACAGGTGTGTAGTTTAAAACATCACTTGACAGTTACCTTTGAGAAATGTTCTAGTAGCTCAGGCCACCTAATTTGTTCTCCAAGTCGAAGGTAACAGCTAGCATAAGTCTCTAATTTCCCTGCTCTGATGTTGTTTTAAGATAACCCTACCTGTTCCACTGCATTTTTTCCCAATTAATCTATGAGGTCTGACTACTTTTAAGGAAGTAACAACCTCAGGAGAAGCTACTGACGTTCAAGACTCCAAGCCAAATATTTTCATTAAGATCTTTCTCACACCATGAATATTAAGTATTTATAACTGTACTGGGCCAAGAAGGAGGCAGCACTCAGACACTTCAGCTGAATGGTTTCTGTAAGGTTGGCAGACCTTCTGGCTGTTTTAATTGACAGCATTACTCTGCTCACTTAACACTACGTAGAAAAAAATATTACAAGTGGCCATTTAAACTCTATTTCTCTGTTTTTCAAGTCTGCTTGAAAGCTTGGCAATCAGAGTGATGTACCTGAAAGCAGTTGAGGTGTGTGCCTGGCTGCCATGGTGTGGTGTCCTGCAGATTCCCTCACAGAGCTGGAGAAAGCAGCTGCTGCAGGAGGGACAATCTCTGCTGCTACTGCTGCAGTCAAACTGCCTTGGATGCCTGTGTCTGACTGCTCTGCTCAGAGTGGATACATCTCTACATCTTATACAGGTGTAGGAACATTTATAGATAAATCTTGAAATGGGATAAATTGGCATAATTGTATTTGATGGAACATTGCCATTTACCTTAGGTGAGTACTTGGCTCTTTTTTGTTCATGATGTGCAAAGACTTTCTCACTCTCAGGGTGCTTTAATTAGTATACTGCTATCTGTTTATTGAACCCCACCTGGCAGGGTTCAAGGACTTCTTCAGAGATGCTGAAAGTCCTGATAGGCACTGGAAACAATACCCCACAGAGGCTTTTGGAGTTGGCCAGAGCATGTTTTGCACTACAGAAGACCAGATCCTTTGTCTTCAGTGAAGTTGACATCTTGCATTTTCTTGGATTGACCCTGATGCATTAAAGTGCAAGATTACTAATGAGAAATATTATGAATAGCTGAGAGCACTAGAAAGTCTATGTGGAACAAAAGGACAGATACCTGTGTTTTGGGGCTATATAAATCCCCTTGGACAATGACTGCGACTTCTATTTTCATTTTTTTTAACACCAGGCACACTCCGGGCTGGCTCTGCAGCTGCAGTATTTATCAGTTTTCAATGCTCAAATAATACAACAGGTGTGCACATCTGATACTTCTTGCCACATTTTAAAGCCATATCTAATTAGGATGTTAAACTAAATTCTAGTAAATGACTGGAACTATATGTATTTTCGAACACTACCAGAGCAGAATAATTGAGAAAGGAGACCACCCTCCAAACTCATTAATTCTGAGGTTGGTCACTGCAGACAGGACCTATTCTTCAGCAGGAAGAAATGAATATGGCAAACACTTGACCCAAAGTTGAGCCAGGACCTCTTGGACCTTTACAGTAGGAAGTAAAGGAGGAAGCTGGATAATCAATCCCATTTGTTCCCAGCTGCACAACAGCTATAGGAAACTTCATTTCCCAGAAGGCTGGGTTTTATCTGAAATTGTAATATTAACTTGGAACCACATCATGATTTATTTAAAAAGCTTGCACTACAGGGAATTAGTGTGGAAAGAATTGAAGCCTGGGTCACTCATAGATACAAAATGCAGTTGTTATAATTGGGAACATACAAAAAAAGGCTGGCCTATTTTAGTCTGCTCACTACAGAGTGGTTCCATCTGATGAAAAATCACTCTAGACACTGACATTGTATTTAATCATGTGTGCAGATGACAGAGAAATTGGCCAGGGTAGTGAATAAGGTAGAAAAGCTGCCCATGCTGTGCAAGCTGAATGGCTTGATCAGGTGTTCATGATGAGCACAATGTATTTTAATAAAACTAAATAGAAAATGATACACATGGAAAAAAATTGCAAGTTCTCCTTTGAACATGGGAGACTGTCTTGGCAAGCAGTCTTACAGAGGCATATTTAGTAATCTGTGGTAATTGCCTCAAGGTGAATGCTCAGAGGAGCTCCAAGACAAGAAAGCAAATCTCCCACAGGCATTTGCAAACATCTTGGAGATAAGAACCATGGCACAGAAATGGCTACACCTAAATGTGTAACGCTGAGTGTAAAACTTATGTCCAAGTGAAAAAGTTACGTTTTAGAAGGAAATTGGAATTTTGAGAAAAAGATAAACATACAATAAAATAGAGTAAAAACTACAAGGCAAGTTCCATTACATGTAACAAATTAGTTACAAATTTAGAAGAGAAGATTACTGTGGATAGAGATTTAAACACTGAACAGCTATCTCGGGCTGTGAGCTTTCCATAAAGGCATAATAAAATCTAATCACTGGGAGGTGTAGTTTGAGAAATGGAACATCAGAATAAAATGTAATTAAGATGATTAACTCCTGGTATCATCTTTCTACTGGATGCTCCATTCTGCCATCATGGTTTTGCATCTCAAGAAATTATGACAAATTTATGTCCAGCCATAATTTCAGATTTGATTTTAATTTATGGAAGAAAATCTGCATGTGCTGATTAAAAAGAGACAAATAATCAAATAAGACTAAGCTAAGAACTTAGCTAAGAATAAGCTAAGAACTACCTCTGCATTATTTAAACTGCCTTGGTCCTTATCCACTTGTTGATTTATAATGAACATGCCTAGCAATCAAACCAAAGGATCACACAATTGCAAGAATCAAAGCATCACTCTCTATGCCATTAAAAAAAGCCTAAAATGAAACATAAACGAAGCTTACAATAATATCTTATTACAAATCCATTACTCACCCAAACTAAAACACTCATTTACAGGAATATCTAACCACAAGTACTGTTTGGAAATCTTTTGCCTTTCTTTGTGTTAGAGCATATTTCACACCTCAGCTCAATCCATCAACTGTTTGCTTCAGAACACCAGGCTTATTATGTCCTCTAGTTTTTTTTACCAACCTATAAGAGCTGTTTGTCTTTTATATTTTAAGGAAGTACAGAGAGTTTTGTAAACACTGTATTCAGTAATGAAGATGAAATTTTTCACACTATTAAGAGTCTTTGCTTCTTCCTGTTAAAATAAGCTTGGAGTTAGACATTTAACTTAGGTTAAAATTCCTAAAAATAAAACCCTCCTAAGAAATATATTGAGGATGGATTGACCTTTGTAATATAACTTTTGTAGAAGTATGAAAGAATTTTTTATAAAGTACGACCCAGATAGAAGGTCACCTTCCCTTTTAGCAGAGCAATCATTACAAAATGTTGAGCCAGTAAGGGAGATACCTGTTATTATGTTGTTAAGATGTATGTTACACTATCCAACTTATTCCCTAGCATCTGCATGTATCCAAATAAAAGGTATGAAGCCAATGTGATATTTCATTTCTGTCTGGGAGACATCATTGAATAGAGTCATAAAGTCATAGTATAGTTAAGGCTGGAAAAGACCTCCAAGGTCAAGGAATCCAACCTTTGACCAATTGCCAGGCCACTGCACTCAGTGCCACATTCAGTCATTTTTAAACACCTCCAGAGGTGGTGACTCCAAACCCGCCCTGGGCAGCCTGTTCCAATGTTAAACCACCCTTTCAGTGAAGGAGTTCCTCCTGATGTCCAGCCTGAATCTCTCCCGGAGCAGTACATGGACATTTCCTCTCATCCTGTCTCTAGTTGCCTGGGAGAAGAGGCTGACCCCCATCTTGCCCTGACCTCCCTTTGGGTGGTTGTAGAGTGATAAGGTCACCCTGAGAGTCCTATTCTGTGGCTAAACAACCCCAGCTCCCTCAGCTGCTCCTCAGAGGACTTGTGTTTCAGATCCTTCACTGGCTCCATTGTCCTTCTCTGGACACTCTCCAGCACCTCAATGTCTTTCTTGTCCTGAGGGGCCCAGGAATAGACACAAGACTTGAGATGTGACCTCACCAGTGTTGGGTTCAGGGGGACAATCACTGCCCTGGTCCTGCTGGCCATACAAGTTTTTATAAAAGCAAGAAACTGTTGAAGGAAGTAATGACAGCAATGACATAGAGAATAGGCTTTGCTAGTGGATTACATTCCCATTTGTTACCCAGCTCTCCTGTGTCCATATTATAAGTGTTCCCAATGGGAGGTGTAAGAAACACATAAACCTAAAATTCCTGGTTTTGAAATGAACATCTCCATTGAGCTCCTTTGTGAGAGCTAGGCAAGCTGGTTGATTCTTCCTTCAGCAAAATACTAGTTTAAATTATTTGGGTATTAACCTGACTTCTAAGGTGAAAATTACTTGAGTCAACACCACAAAAACTGATCTATAATTGTGCATTGGGCCAGAAAAGGTAACATTTAAAAAAAAAAAAAAAAAAAAAAGTGTTCCTGTGTGATTACTGGTTGTTCCATTATTGTGGTTTGAGTCTGTATTTTTATGAATAATAAAATATGAAATTTGACATTATAAAATAATAAAAGCCTGTCCTTGAAAGTGGTAATGATTGCAAGAAACCAAATACTTCTGTTTGTGACTGTATGCCCACACACACATGTGTGCTCATGTGATTGCATGGGATCTATGTGATAACATTTCTGATAGAGGGACATTTATCTAACGAACCACAATCAGACAGATCTCTACTTTAAATAGGACTGTGACCATGAGATAAGGCATGTAAAATGCCATCTTGCTATCTGGTACTATCAGGGCATTAAAATGAAATTCTTATGGTGAATTGCTCCAGCAAACACATTTTTAGCAAAATGCAGTGTCTAAGAGCAATAGCTAGAAGAATTTAGAATAAAAATTGGAGGCACAGTTTGTATAATGAGGTGAATTAACCACTGAAACTACTTAATAAAGTGCAGTTGAATCTTCAGAACTTTGAGTGTTCTCTAAAATATCTTTCTTGCCCCAGACTATGAGCTTACAGTAACAATCTATGCTGAGAGTCTGATCTTTCTATGGGATGATCTCTTGGCCTTAAAAATGTACAAATATTTATTTGAAGTAAAACAGACAAATGTATGGACTCTGAGCTCTGCAGTCAATCTATTCCCCCAGTCTACTCTGGTGGAACCATCTCCTGTCCTGGTTTGTGGTGCCTTGTTGAGCTCAGGCAGAGAAGCTGATCTCAGCCCATGACAAGGAGAAGCATCCTGGCCAAAAGTTCAGATGTTCTTGTCTTTTCTAAGAGGAAGTGCTGCATTGTCTTCATCAAAGCCATGGGTAAGGAAGCAACTTGCTGGCTCTGAGTGGCAGGGAGGACTCAGCATTCAGAGGTTCCTGTGAGCAGCATTTTTATGCATCTGTATTACCCAAAATGTATACAATGCCCAGTCACCAAACCCAAGTAGTCACTGAAGTGCTTTTTTGTTACTCATAACCTCCACAAGCAGAAGTTAGTCTTGCATAATTGGGACTTTACATGACATTCCCAAGTAAGATAATCCAGATCTTGGTGACAAAATGTTGGAAGTTTCCTCCAAACTTATGTGGAGCTTCCTTATGCAGTGTTCAGAAATTTTGTACATACCTGGAATGAATGGTGCACACAGGTTTTTATAAACTCTGGAAATTAAGATTTAAAGGGAAAAAAAGAGTCTAATTCTGGACATCAAACATATAAAAAATTTTACTTGTAAGTGTCATACTTGACACCCTTTTAAAGTTTTTAATATTTAATTTTTTTTAATGCTTTGTTGAAAACAAGAACTAGGTTTTCTGGCCTATAAATACAGATTAAAAATATTTATAATTAAAGTTTTACAGTTCAAATAGCTGACCTAGCATAGTACTTTCAGAATCTGTAATTCCATTTTTGCTTTGTATATCCTTCTACCCACGGAGTAGAAGAAAAAGAGCCACATAATGTGGTCATTCTTAGATGGGAAGATCTTCCCAGAAACCAAATCAAATTCAGATTTTTGTATCATCATTGTCTGAAAACTGACTGTAGAACAGATTCAGTAGGAAATCAAAGGCAAACCAGGCATATTCTTCTGTGAGGAAATACAGAATATATTACGTTGTCTTCATAATTCATATCATTGTAAAGATGATGAATCACATGTAAGAAATACAAACAGGACTTTCTTGTAATTGTCAGAAATACTTTCTTTTATGTATGGTTATATTTAAAACTGTAGCTCTTTTAATATCCACAAGAGAACTAAAGGTGCCTGGGAAAATAAATCATGCGAGAATTTCAGTACTGGCTGCTGCAGAACCCAAAAGAGGCTTGGACAATGCTTTGGAAAAGTGGTGTTGTGGAAAATATTACAGCATTTTGAAAGAAGTAATAGTTTATTAAAAATAAGGGCTGCAAAAATGAAATTATGTGTGGTCTGGCAAATGTTTTATTTTTAAAGTTATGCATCCTGCTCATCTAAAAATATGCTATAAGAACCCTGAGCTGGTTGAAGACCAACAGCTGTACATGCCCGCTGAGCACGACAGTCACAGAGAGTTGATGCAGATCTGCCTGTAGCGTTTCTCTGATGCAGATCACAGCCATTTTCCCCCTACAAGTAGAGTAATAATCATTAAGATACCATTTTCAGAGAAATGCCTCTTTTAGGAATAATTTTGCAGTATTTGCATTTTCGTGAAAAATCCAAAATTGTTTTCTTAAGTTACCTGTAGTCACAACAGCACTGCTTTGTGTTATTACCACATTTCAGGACAGTAATCTGTGCCCTGAAGTGAGACTGTGTGCTGCTGTTGTCCCCTGACTCCACGCACTGACGCCCCTCTAGAGCAGAGCCAGCAGCTGAGACCACTGGGCGCACTTATCCCCGAAGCTGCGCATCTGCAGCACAGGCACACAGGAAGAGTTTATGACCCAAACCTGTGGCAGTGGTTGTAGACAGTTTGTAGAGCTGGGAGCTGGGAGCTGGGAGCTGGCAGCATCATGGCAGAGGAACAGGAAACATTCTCAGTTCCTGTGGCTCTTAATGCATGCACCACTTCACCCAAGTCCTTCGCAAAAAGCTGTTCTTATTAAATTGCGGTTGTTGCTGGGAATGGTCGCTGCTTTATTAATTAAAACATCTTCTGTAAAGTACTTTTCTGCTTAAAATTGGAATATTTTTCCCCTAAAATTCCTTAAAGAAAAAGGAATTGGTCCTTGTTTTGTTTTGAAATTGACTTCCAAAGGCTTTGTGTGCAAGTTCATGAAGACCTTCGCAAAGATTATAATATGGTAAAGCCTGTTGGTGTGCTGGTGCCACTGAATTTTGAACTCTTCATCAAACAAACGGCAATATGATGAAATGAAAGGAATGATGCATTTCCAGAACCTGAATTGCAGAGCTAAAACTCCTTGGGGTATCTCACCAGCACAGAAAGCAGCCTGATCCTTATTTCTTGACCTCTCCAGCACACCTGGCTGTGGTAGGACTTTGAGGTGAGTATCTGATAAAAACTGAATGATGGAAGAAGGGGATTCTGAAGTAGGAGAACTGCTTTCCAGAGCCTAAGGGGGAACCCTAAATAAGTGACATAAATGGCTGGTGTGTCTGAAGACAGCAGGTGCTGAGTGGGCTAGATGTATATCATTCCCTAAATAAAATGGATGTCAAGAAATAAATTTAGACCAGAATCCTGCAGTGTATTCTTTCAGTGTTGGTATTAAAAACCCAGCTATGTCTTTTCTTTTCTGTCACCTAGAGTTTATATAAAAACTTATTGCATTCATAAGTAAAATAATAAAAAAATCCAGAACTTTCAGACAAGCATCAGCTTCTTTATCTCTGCTTTGCAAAATTCAATTGTTTTGAAGTTGCAATGGTAAATGCAGCACGTCTGACTTCACATAAGTCACTTAGGTTAAATAACATTCTAGAGAAATTGCAGACCTTATATCTTCTTCCAGAAGTGAGGAGTTTGAAAAGGAAACATGAGGATTTTTTTGGGGATAGCTGTTGATACCAGCCTAGGCCTGACATTGCAAAACAATCTAAACTAACACAGCAATCTTCCATGTAGTGCGTGGGAAAGGGCTTTCCTCAGTAGGAAGACAAAGAAATAATTCATCAAGTCCCTTCTAGACTTATTTTCCCTCTGTCTCACTGCATAATTGATGAAGGTAGTTGAACAAAATCATCTCCATCTGAAGCTTCAAGAGCAAAGAAAAAATGGCAAAAGTTTCTTTAAACTTACGAATAGTTTTTTCTTGATTGAGCAATGCTTAATCAGCGTCAGAGGGATTCCAGAGGGTGCATTTTCCTTGTGACAAACCACGATGCTTTGGGGTCTTTGCAAGCAGCTCTGACTGTGGCCGCCTTGCTCCCTCAGAATTCAGCCGGTGTTGGGATCCGCACCCCAGGCACAGCTGGGGAAGCACAGCAGTGGCCACAGCCATGCTGTATTCAACCCCTGTGTGTTACACTGTGAGCACCACTCCATCCTGGTGCAATCACACGTGTTTGTACAGAAGTGGCATCGCCCGACATGTCTTGGTGATGCTGCTATTGACAGAGGCCTCCTGCTTGCCATAGCCTGGATGCACCCTGACATATGGGATCGCCTCCCTGGGCTGTCCTGTCCAGCATTGTGCAAGTTCCTTTGTGTAAGAGTCTGGGGCCATCCTGTCACAGATCTAAGGCACGAGTGCATGAGATCATAGAAAACTTTCTTTTGCCCTTTAGCTCAGAGACATTTAAAACTAAACATAAAATATTCAAGATGTTGCAATCAACAATTTTGCAATCATCAATCATTATAGCAATGGACTTCAAGACACAGTGCGAGGCATTTTTTCAACACCAAATTATCACAATTTAGGCAAGGAAAAAGAGCAACTATGCCGTGTTTCTGTAAATCTCCAGTCATAGTGGTTTGGGTTATGGCCAGTTGATTAATTTAAGCATGCTGTGAGAATCTGACCAGAGATACAGGCTCATCTTTAGAGAGAATTATTTTTCTTCCTTTAAGTAAAATTCTGAATTCAGTGCTTCTGCAAGACAAACTATTGTGGCAAATTGTTAGTGTCCTTGGTTTGACTGTTTTTCAGATAATTATAATGCTGCATGCATTATATCTAGCAGTGTTTCACCTTCATGATTCACCGTTTTCCTGCACTACTTTCCTGTTGCAAACCTACATTTTACAGATAGTAAGTGGCTAGATTTCATAACATTTATTTGTGTTAATTTCAAGATTTCCTTTGCATTTTCTCTATGTTGAAACTGTAAGCATCTTTCATTTTACTCCAATTTTACAGCTAATAAAAACACAGAATAATAAAGCTATTGTTATAAAACTAATGAAAGAGATCCTTCTGGATATTGCAATGAAGTGGAAGAAATCAACATAAACTCTCATGAAAGGAATTATTTCAATATATCAAACAAGTATTTTGCAGTATTACACTTGTAATAACACTACAGAGAATGAGCCCAAGGACTCTATTATTTCTTTTCAGATGTACTGCAATTTAGAGCTTGCTTCCCAGAGAAAAAGGCTTTAGAGGGATGCAGCTAGGGGACATGTTACTGATGCCAGGGGCCAGGTTGCTTGCTGGAGCTCAGCAGTCTGTCAGCTTGCTGCAGATAAGCTCTGTTGGAAAAATTGAGTTTTAGGTTGCTAAACAAGGGTGATTTTTCTCTTAAGGTAGGGACAGATCTGATATCAAACAGAAAATTTCCCAGCTCTTTAGGGAAGGTGTGGAATGGTGACATAGCAGGCACTGATCTATCAAGCACTCCTGTTGTTTTGGTGGAAACACAGTTAGAAAATTACTTTAATAATGTCTACATCCTCAGCCATTGTTGCCACAGTCTCCAAAAGGAGAGATCAGACAATACGGGGAGTTGTCAGGAGTGCATGGCTAAGCTATGAAACCAAGAAGAGATTAAAGGGCAATCCAGCACTGTTTGCTCATTTAGAATTTGTGATGATGACAAACAGGAGTTCTTGCTTATGTGAGGCCATAAGGATTTGGCATTTTAAGAAAAAATAAAGTGGATGAGAAGAGTATTCACTACCAGTTACACAGCAGTAAATTCAGAGCAGTTTTATTCACTGACATCATAGGAGCTAGTCTGGATTTACACCAGTTTGGGTGAGAGCTTATAATGGTCTACTGAGATTTTAAACTTCATGCCTGAATGTGCAAAGTGGAGAATTGGCTGAGTTATGCAGGGCTAGACACAGACAATTGTGTCCAAAGATAACACTGAGGAGGAGGTTTTTGCCACTGTTCTTATTGTGCTTCTTGCACTATTAAATTCTGCACCAGTTCCAAACGTGTCTGTAAGAATGAAAGACTTGCGACTACAAATGGACTATAAATTATTTATTGTTCCCGAGCTTATTTTCAGGATGATATCCAAGGGCTCATAGTTATTAATTCTGCATATTCCATGGATGGGTTAGATGACCCACTGGCTCTTCAAATGTCAATTTGTTCTTTCCTAGAATCTATTATAGCAAAGATGTCCTGGGTAGTCCTTAATATATTATCAGAACACTTTGTATTCATATGTTAAATACTTCAATATTAAGTGAATACACTGCCTCTGCTCCCCATGCTTGAAGATAAACCTTCCACAAGTATTTGAAAATCAAGCTCTCCAAAAAAAAGAAGCAGTGAATGACCTATTTGGAATCACCTGTATTCTTCAGCTCAATGCCAGCTGAGGATGCCAGGAATTCAAAATCAAGTCCTTTATGGCTGAATACATGTCATACAAGATGTGAGCCAAGAAAGGATCATGTAGCGAGGTAGCCCTGTGAAATATGATAGCTTTAACTCTACAGCGTGTCTGATTTCCATACATCTATTTTTTCCTCCTTTTATCTCTAATATGTAGAGGCAGATATAAGCTGTCAAACTAGGAATCTGAACAGAGGAAACTTTTTTTAGACAATGATATTTGTGCCTTAGAAATTATTATCTGGCATTGAGAACCTGATCTGTATGAGGGTTTTTGTTAGCTGATGGCCATCAGAATATTGCTGCAATCACATGCTGAAATTACCTGTGTATTTGGGTATTTGCTTTGTATAGGCAAGGCACCATGTCAAAAGAAGGTAGGCACAGAAGCCATTTAGATTTCTTTCTTACTTCCACTAAGCATGTATGTACCTTTGGCAACACCGCAAGTCTTTTCCCTGACCTATTCTTAATAATGAAAGTATGTTTTCCCTAAGGAACTTTAAGTCTGTATTAATGGACATTTCTGAAGAAGTAGAAAATGGTTGAGATTTCTTTCTACCACCTTTGCTTCAATTTAGAGCTTGCATGATATGGCTGAAGTTTGCTTTTATTTTTAATAAATATTTTCTTTGGGAAAAATTACCCTTGGCTCAAGTTCCAGTCCTTTGCATTCTGAATCAGCAATTAAGCAATTGAATTAAAGCCTGTAAATAGCAAATGTTTCCATTATAAAACCACTAGCAATTCTACCTCTTTAAATAGTAGTGAGATAAAAATAACTCAGAAATTCTTTGTAATCAGATATCTGACAGCTATCTAATCTTCCTCTCTAATACAGGGGGAAGAATAAGGTTATGCAAAACCCATGTGTTACTTCCAAAACAGAAAGCTCTGCAGTTTCCCAGCTACCCACTTTACCTTTGCAAAACTCTACTTAGTATTACTGTACTTAAGGCAGTACTGATATGCAGGTGCTGAAGCACCTTTGATTTGGTTTAGATCACGTAAAGAAGGTTCATGTGAATTTTTCTTGTTTCATCCCATCTACTTTGTGGTCTTTGCTGTCTCTGTCATACTCCCAATATAAATAGAGTCTAACTGCACAGCCTCTCTTCTTTTGGTGCTGCTTTTTAAAAACAGCAGCATTTTTGGCTTTGGCACCAACATGAGGATAATTACTGTGTGGTCTCCATTTGCTTGTAGGTAGAAGACCCCCTACTCTAGATCAAAAACTATTTCAGTTGACTAGAACAGCATTTCTAAGTGAGTGAAAATTATGCATATCTGGCAGCTTTTCAGTGTAAAATGAGTCATCAAAACACTGACTGTAAGCATCTTCACCCTTCCTTCCCACATCTCTTAATCCAATGATGGTTAAGATTGGAATAAAGCTTCATCTTCAGCATGTATACAAAACATAGGGGTACAGAGATAAACACTTGATTGCAAAGCAGTCATGTAATGAAAAATCATATAATTTGAATCCGATGGGACTGAAATTAAAATTGCAACAACTATTTATCAGTTTCGAGCTCTGGAGACTAAATTCACTCTTTTCCTAATTTTCCTTTCTTCATCCTTTCTGTGACTCACTTACCCTCTTCTCTCAGTGTAGGAGCTCTGCATTGCCCCTTGTTTTTTGGCTTCTGATAAAAACAAGATTGAAGAGATCTGCTAGCACTTACACTTCAAATGAAAAGCAAAATCTAAAGATGAAAAAGCACTAAATGTTTCTTTAAAAATCTCAGTAATGAAATAAAATCTGCTCTAGTTGATTCTGTAACTGCAAAGTGATATTCAGGGCAGTATATGGAATTAGAAGGGAAGGCAAATCAAGGCAAGGCAAGGCAAGGGATGGGATGGGAAGGGAGGGGAAAGGAAAGGAAGAATGCAAAAGCTTTGAGGCTCATAAAGAGAAATCAGCTACATGTGCCACTTTAAAAAGCTGAGAACGGTAAGAAAGGAATTTTTGGCGTGGTTGTCTTAATCTCTGGGCAAGTACATGACTAGTACTGTGTCAGACTCACATCAGGGTTCACTGTTAGGGAAAGCCAGCAGAGATGTGCCGCTCCTGTACATGACTGTCAGCTCCTTAGGAAGGACTGGGTGCACGTCAGTTGGTGCTAAAAAACCTGATCGTTAGAACCATACTCAGAAAAAATGCCATGGTTGTGGATGATGTTTCTAGCTTCCAGTTTTGGGTGAATTCATGATGAAGTTTGTGATGAACCATTTTTGGAACTCTTGAGATTCCTGAGCTCTGATTGTGACTGTGAAACCTGCAGTGGTTGTGGCTCCTGGTGAGGGAGAACCAACTGTCCTGGCTGGTCCTAGGTTCTGTCAGCCACATGGATACCTTTGGTTTGATTTCACATTCCAACTGACCCCAGTTATTTTTAAAGAGGCCTGTGACACTCAGTCTACTTTGCATCACAAGTTCTATTGCCTTTCTCAATGAATATGCACACCTTCAGCACTGTCTGAAAGGAAAACTCAGTTGAGAAGTCTTTGGCTTTTGGTGCTTTTTCTTTTAAATTTTGCCTTTTTACAGTATTCAACATTATAATACAATTTATTAGAACTTCATAATGATTGGGGAAAGCAGACAAAGGGTATTGTACAATTTGGCTTCTCTTTTAGAGCAGGTTGGCAGGCGTGAGGAAATTATTTGGTAAGAGATAATAGACCTCGGCACACCACACATACATGCTTAGCCTTATTCAGGGTTCACAACAGTACACACCCAAAAACTTGTGGTGATGGACGAAGAGTACAAGAAATCTGAGGCTACAGCTTCCCCATCTCTGATTTACACCCTCCTTCACAGAACAAGATGCTGTTCCTTGTCACTGGCTCTGCAAGGAAAAGAAGCTGTGTGGCTGCCAACCTTGAGCTGATGCACTTGGACGCTGCCTCTCAGCTGGATCTTCAAATGTTGTTACTGGCCCGGTGCCACCAGAGCCAGGAGAGCAGTGCCAGCATGCAGAGCATGGGATTTGGCCTTGCATTTTTAATGTGGAGAATTGGTTTAGACTACAAGGTAGGAACTGGTGGCTATATGAATTGAGAAGGTAAACATCCTAAAGGGTGCAGGAGTGCAGGAAGTGTATCTGTACAATTTTTTATTTTTTTTTTAAACAAGAGGATTGTTTTATTTTTTAATTTCATCTTGTGTTACTTCTTTCTCAATCTGTAATCTTCTTTTCTCTAGCAAGTTTGAGCTTTACACTTAGATTTTTTTTTTATTTAAAACTCTGTTCTTAGTTTTAAAATTACATGCATATTTTTAACATGTGTATCTCCTTGCAAAGCAACATTTTGCCTCAGAGTACACTGGCATTTCATGTTTTCTCTTGTTATGGCTCACACTCTGTGTCAGGGCTATAAAAGCTGCTACTGTTTATTCATATTTGAGGACAAAGGGAGCTTTCTGCAGTAAGTGCACCTGGAATGTGAAGTGAGAATAGTAACTTCTGCAGCCTGCTTCTGCCAAGTGGCAGCCGCTTGCTACATCACAAAACCAAGAAAAACAATGGGAAAACGTTAAGAGTTTGGGTACATTTTATCTTAAGGCACTAATTTTGTTTTATGTTGATTGAAGGTTTAATTTTTAGATTTAAGAGCCATTCTGTTTTGAGTTGCTTAGCCACCCATCACCACAAAGTAAGAGAATCATCAACTCCTGTAGGATTTTGCAGCAATGCTAAAGTACACTAATTGTAAAGTTTCTGTAGAATTTGTGCTACCATAAAATGAAATGCAGACTTGCACTTTATGTAGCAGAAAAGGAAAAGCTCTCTTAATGGATTTAGATGAAACAAAAAGATATTAAAAATGCATTTGTGTTTCTGCCAAAACTAAATACAACAGCTACTTGCTTCCTCTAACAATACTTAACGTTCATCTTTTCCAGGGACTTTATAATAATATGTAGCTATCAGTTATACAGCACTCAGAGAAGATTAGGTAAAAGAAATAAATAGAGACTGGTTGTCCTTGCTTACCCCCAAGAAGTGGTGCAATGGCAAAATCCAAGGCTGCAATATTTTCAAATGTGCTTTAAATTTATTCAAATTTTATCTTCTCTTACAGAAGGCTTTCTCTTACTTGAGCTGATAATTTTGCACTACAGTATTGAAAACAACATCTACCTCATGTTTCTGTTGAACTGGTACTGAAAAGAGTTTGCATGCCAAAAAAAGGGCAGAAAAACTTGCTATGTGGTGTTAGGAAGCACAGCTCAGATCTGACAGATGCAAAGAGCCAAAAACAGTCTTGGAAGCTCTAGCAAAAGATTTTTACTTCAATTCTGAGGAGACTGATAACTACAGAAAAATTAGAAAATAATGTATTTGGATAAATACAACTTTGGAATTGGTTCTCCAACAGCTTTTTGAAACCCAGGTCAGAGAAATTTCTCCTGTATTCCCAGGATTAACAATTCATATTATATTTGAAAAGCTGTATTTATGACCTTTATGTCTTCATGATCTAACTGTTGGTTTTAATATTCTAAACCCCCTTTCAGGCAGTAAAACCTTGCAAGTAGTTCAAGTGGAAGTAAAATTTGCCTAAAACTAAAACCACCCCATCAGTATCTTGAGCTTCATTTTCTCCAAATTATCAGATAAATATAATCTTTCTCTGTTTACTTTCTGCACATGAATATCTGGAGTTGCTTAGATCTTTTACCAGGCTTGATCCTGATTGCCTTTGAAAGACAGATTAAGGCTTTCCTCGTTGTCTTCTGCTTGACAGAAACACAGATGTATTATTTTAGCAGCTTTTTTTGCACTTCTAGACACATAAAGCCCACTGCTCTTTTTGGACTCTACTGTTTTTTGGAAGCTCTAATTTGCACCTGGGCTGAAATTGTCTGTGGGGGAAAATCAGGTGATTGGGAATAGATCAAGCACCATGTGCTTTGGCTCTACCTATTAATGAGCATCTTTGTGTCCAACAGGCTAGTGACTACAGGATAACTAGCTTTGGGCAAATACAGTGGCCTCATTAGGATGGGAAATCTTTTGTTAGGAAGATCTGTCTGTCTTCTTATCCTTTTATTTAGTGGGGATGATGTAAAGAGTGTAAAGAAATTCCATATGCATCTGGCTAATATATTTTAAAACAGTCTGAGCAATATATACCTTGTACCATGTAGATTCACAGAATTCCCTTTATAAGGCAAGTTTATTTCTCCCTCCTCCTTTCCATCTACTTATGTGTGTTTGAAAGCATCAGCATTTATGTTTAGCAGCTAAGTTTTGTGTCTTCAGTACAGTTTGGTCAAATCTGATCAGTTGTGATGTGACTTCAGATTCTTTCTGGATTCATGTATTTTTATTTCTCCTATTTTCTTTGTCCCACTGCATGCATTACAGTACACATAAAAACCTTACCAGTGAAGTCGTTACTTCTTTTTTAAACCTCCTCCCCTATACTTACATTTAGACCACATACTGCCTATTTCACTACTTAAAATTATTTCCCACTTATCTCTTAATTTTAGCAACTTCATTCCTGCCTTTTGTTCGGTTCTCTATGACATACCTTGTACTCCACAGCTACCATGTTCTCCTTTACCTTAAAAATAAGTGAAGCTTGTTGAATTGGCTTAGTCAAACTGTCTAGCTAAAGCCAGGAAGTGCTTTAATTCAGTGTGGTAACTCATGGGGGAAGAAACAGAGCCACACTGTGAAAAAGGTCCTTTGCTCCATGGTCCAACCCAGCACTATTTTGTCTTTGCTGCTTGCTGCTAGGTTGATTATAAATATTTCTCTTTGTGGGTTTGGATTTCACCACAATTTGTTGAATGTGTTTTCATGTATTTCCAGTTGTCTCTCTACTCATTATCTCCGTTTCTATGCCCATGGACACTTTTGTTCATCCCTTACTTCTACCCTGCTTTCTTTTTTACAGGCATTTGTCTCTTCAATGTTTTATTTTATGCACTATCCTGAAGAGATTTTGCTTCAAGCAAAAATCTTGAGCCATGCTTGAGTCTTGCTGTTATTATTTTTACTTCACTATTCCTTCAGTGCAAATCCTATTGGTTATGCAATGTCTTTATGTTTTGTATACTCTTTGCAGAAAGTGTTTACAGAGTCCTGGCATAGCTTCAGGCACTGTGTAATTTACAGATCAGTATAAATGAGAGCAAGCTGAAAAGTAATGCCATGTTGTCTTCTATTCCCACCTAGTAATTAGATCATCTTTTTTTTTTGTCACCAGTAGCCCACTAATTTTTGCTAATCTTTCCTCTCTACTTTGCTTAGCAGAGGCTCTTGTGCTGTGAGGCTACTTTTCACAAAATACAATACTGGTCACAAGCCATCTCTGTGTTCTGTTCTGGCAATTTGAAATGCTGCTTTCAGAGTCCTACACACATTGAGAGTAAGCACATAAGTATGTTTTATGTATATGTATGTGTACATGGATATGTAGGTGAGGACAGATGTGTGTGCCCACATACCTACACACAAAAGAAGGATGGAAGGTGAAAAACAGAAAGGTTGATGCCTGTCAGGCACTTCACACAGAGACACAGCCCCCTACTCTATTTCAGTACACAGCATCTACCCAGCACAACAAAGCACCTTCTGCATGCAAGGTGGGAGCCATAGAATAAAAAGAGAAGGTTAGATAACCTTCACCACTTCTCAGAACTTTATTACCCAGATGTTGTCCAAAAAATCAGGCAACAAACGCAGATTACAAATGAATAAACATAATTTACCCCTCTTAATCCAATTTTCCCCCTACTTAAAGTCCATGCAGTTTAAGCATGGAAACCTGTTTCTTCAACTTTCAGACATATTAAATCAACCATCTTCATACAGGTGATCACATTTACAGTCATCACATAATTTAATGATGAAAAATAATTATTTATTTTGGTCTCAAAAAAACTTCGGGAATAATTATTTATTTGGTCTCCAAAAAAAAAACTTCAGGAACATGTTTATGTTATGTTTATATTTTTGGAGAAAATGGATTTAATTTCTGGATGTTTGATTTAAAGCCAACAGAAAATTGTCTTTAATTTCAGATCTAGCTGGACTAGAAACCAGCATGAGACAGGACTACAGCTTTATTAAATACTGATTTTATATTAACAGTTTTCTTAGAAAATAATGCATTTTAATTTAAAAATGCTTTACTCTTTGAGCTGGAAGTGTATAATATAGAACTATGGAAAAGCTCAATCCACCAACATGACAGTTGGCAAGCTAAAACAGACTGGCACAAAATTAGAATAAGAGACAGAAAGTAATAATTGCTTGACCTGCAGGTTGAAGAATAAAGAATAAGAGATCAGCTCCAGTTATATGCTGCAGAGCTTCAAAAGCTTCTGATTGAATCTTAAGATTCATAGGTTATTTTAAAAATCAAATTTAGTTTATAAGACTTATTAGCTTGGAAACACTACAGTAATAAATAAAGACATGCAGCAGACCAGAGGTGAACCGTGACTGAATATATCTCCCTTAATATATATCAGTCAAAGGTGGTATTAAGCAGAGCTTTTGTCACCTCTGTGATTATTAAGATATAGGGAAAACTTGCAAGAAAAGCAGGTGGAGGGCTTAAAGCACAAATACATTTCTATCTGGCTGTACACTGGTTTTCCTCAGCTCATGTGCTGAAAGGTCACCTCTAAGTCCTGCTGATTGACCTCCTCAGCTCCTTTAAACTTAATTTAAAAGTTCAGTTGATTTGCATACTACTCCTTTACCTAACAAATGTTTTACTCCTGAAGGTAGACTCATTCAGACCAAAGTGGGCACGCTTTCATTTTTCCTACTGAACATGCATCGATCCCATTTACAAATACTCAATACTTGTGATAGATGTGAAATTTTACTCAGGAGTTGCCCCATGAATAACATCGATGACTTGTGATGTTTATCTCCTCCGCCTTGGCAACCTGAGAAGGATCATGGCTAAAATATACATTTGTGCAATAAATTCCCCTTAAAAAGTAGAAAGCTCAAACAGTTGAGGAGGAACAGTGAACAAAGGAAAAGCGATATTAAACATTTCTGAAATAAAAATCTTTTGCCCTCTCTCCATGTCTTGGGTTGCAGTGCAGGATGTGACCAGAAGTTTCTATCGCTGTCTATTGAAACCGGGCAGGGGGTGGGGTAATCCTCTGTTAATGGGGCAGCTGTTAAAAAACAGCTGGGGCAGTTTTCTTCCATGACCCATCCTCCCTCCAGAGACATATATTCTGCTAATGGGCCATTGAGGCTCATTTAATGACTAAATGAGACATCATAGCACTGGGACATGCTCCACCCAGGGGGACGAGCCAAGCATTCCTACCTGGATAAAAATCTGACATTTGGAACACCAAAGCAGCCTTTTCCACTGGACTCCCAGAGGAAGACCAGGCCCATCTATAGGAAATCTACATTTTTCTGCAGGATCATTGCTTCAATAGAACCACATCTGCCACTCCAGGAGGACTGCAGCCACCGTTTAATGATACTGCTACCAACACCCTGACCCACAGGGTGTCAGGTTCTATTCTGACTGTGTCAGTGGTTTGTTTTTTTTTTTTTTTTTTTTTATTACTGCATTTTTATTTTAATTCTCCTAATAAAGAACTGTTAGTCCTATTCCCATATCTTTGCCTGAGAGCCCTTAATTTCAAAATTATAATAATTCAGAGGGAGGGGGTTTACATTCTCCATTCCAAGGGAGGCTCCTGCCTTCCTTAGCAGACACCTGTTCAAACCAAGACACTCCAACCCTCCTTCCCAATGTCCTCTTAACAGATGTTTCCCTTGCAGGTGCCAAGGTATAAAGCTCTTCCTGTGTTCAGCTTCCTGGGCACTTGCCATGGGCCAACACTGCAGGCTGTGGGACTTCAAGGTGGCCTGGACACCCCACTGCCATCACAGGTGTGTCAGCTGGTGGCCCTGGCAGGAGGAGGCTGAGTGGTCAAGAGGTGACACCCCAAGCTCCAGCTCCTCTTAAATGGGCCATGTCTCAGCTTCACTTGTGAGCACCCTGAGGAACCCCACCCCTCCATGGGGCACCAAAGGCCACATCCCATCACAGCCTCATCTGTAGTTCTGCCATGACCTTAGGTGCTGCTGGGGTCATTTCCACACTGGGCACTTCCGAGAGGAAAGGCACGAATTTCAAGGCCTGATATCTTTAACTCCAAAATCTGGACATACTTAACAGTCCCTGCATGTCAACCCACACAAGAAGTGAACTGAAGATGGATAGTAAGTTAAATGGAAAAATGACCTACTAAATTATAGTCCTGGCATCTCTCTAGCAACACATTTCAAAACACTATTGAGATGCTACCGTGGACTGCTCAGCATCAGCCCTACTAACTAGGGCATGCAATCATGTGACTACTCTTAAATTAGGAAAGACCAATCTTTATCCAGACTCTAAACAGTTTCTTTAGACCTTGCCAAGATTCCAGAGGCATCCTGTATTCTGCCCTTCTGCAAAATTTACCCTGCACAGTTCAAGCCCCTTTGGAAAGTCTGCCGGATGCACTCCTGACCGTGGTGTGCAAGCCACGGGTGAGCTGTTTTCCTACGAGGAGATTTCTGTAAAATCAGACCAGTTCTGTAGCAGTTGTTCTAGTGGTAGTGAACTCTCCAGAGAATAGCACAGGGATGTTCAGTTAGAAAACATAATCCATTTCTCCTAGCAAGCCTTTAGGTTAGGAGAAACTGGTTACTGAACTCATGCATCTGGAGCTCTTTTACAGCTCAGCTTCAAGGTGTGTAAAGGAAGAAGGCAAGAGTTGTTTCTTTCATGGTGGGAGAAGGAAATGGAAATATAGGCTAAGCTTTCATATGAGAGAGGGGAGAGCTTTGTAGTGTTTCTGTTTGAATGCTGGAGAAAGGTAAAAGGGCAGGTTGCTTTTTTTTCCCCAGATTTTATTCCAGTAAACAGAAGAAAGAAGCTGTATTGGAACAAGAAAACATTCAGGATCACATGAAATGGCACAAGAAGAAAGAAAATACTATTTTCTATTTTTAAGTAGAGCTCAGCTAGTGAGTGCCATTATACTTTTTTATTATTATTATTTGGATCAAAAATAGGTGCTGTGTCTGGAGTCATGCAATATATTATTAAGAATTTGGTTCTTTGGTGATGTACCATTCATATGAAAAGACTGAGACAGTCTTCAAAGACATCATAGTTTAGTGAAATAAAGCTGAATTTACTTTCACTTGAATGAAATATTCAAGTGAGACTTGTGAAGGCCAGCACTGCAACTTTACCAAGAGAATGAAAGATAAAACTTTTGTAGCTCCTCCATTTCTTCTTAATATATAAAATAACCTATGGTTTCACACTTTCCATGTAATCTCAGTTTCCATTTGCAGGTTTCTATACCTCTTCTATACCTCTTTTCCATCTAATATATGTGAATTTGTCTCACTTCTATGCTTTTACATGTACACAAAACCTGTTTGCTCTTGTTCTGTGTGCTGATGAGGGTTTTGGTGGCTGCATTCTCCTGTATCAAGTAACACTCCAGGAAAATGAAATCTGAGAGATCTATATGTGAACTACTTATTCACTGATAACTTAAGATTGCAGTGTTAGCTTAAGATAAACAAGTTTAAGTAAATGGTATTAATTGATGAGATCTTATTAAGAACCTGAATCCTCCCTTAGAAAAATGTTAAGATTGTGCCTAAATGCTTGGTGGCCAGCACATGCCGAGGTTCTGTGGCTCTAGAAAGCTGAGATGCTTCTCCCTCTTTTTGCCTTAGGACCTGCCACTCCTGCTTTCTTTTCTGCTTCCTGCCTTAGCCTACTACATAGATCTGCCCTTCTTCTTTCACTATTTTTCCCCTATTTTGATCTGGTTTGTGCATCCAACAACCTCCACTTCTATTAACTATCCTCTTGCTATCTTGTGTTATTTCTGTTCCTGATGCCAATTCAGACTTTTTTTTTTTTTTTTTTTTTTTTTTTTTTTCATATTGCTCCACAATTCTTTTTCTTTGTTCTTAACTCTCTGTGTTTCTCACCCTCTGCATTTAATCAAGTCACCACCTCCCTCCACTGAGTCACTTGCCGGAAGCAGAGAGGTCTGATAAGCACAACAGGCAACTCTTACTCTTAGTTTCAACTATAAGCATCACAGTAGTGGTATTAGCTGTTGACAGCTAAAAAAATTTAGTTTCTGGGAAGGTGCTTATGCTACACTCCTCTGTAACACATTCTCCAATGAAGGTCTGGGAATTTTCATGGAGCCAAGCTAGAATAGCGTTTTTATTGGAACGATCAGAGATGTCACAAGCATCTATTTCCATGAAACATTTTAAGTCACTTCACAGCATAGAAGTGCAGCAGTTTTCAATGAAACATAGGTCAAAACATATTCAATATAAAAAAAAAAATAAAGAGATTGCTTCACGTTTCATTCTTGGGAAAGGAGAACTTGTGTTAGGTGAAACTTTCCAAGCAAATTTAATTGAAATAAAGTTCAACTAGTGTTTTTCAGAAATGCTAACAAATAAAAATAAAATCTTAACACATGAAATGGTGCATTAATTCTTTGCAAATCCTGCAATAAAAGGGACACTGATGCTGCTACAGAGGTAAAATTAGACAGCTCAGGCTAGGTTTTGGTGGCAGAAGCAGAACTGCCAGGACTTACACTCCTTGCTTTCTGACATCATGAGTCTGCAAAATCAAAAAGCTTTTGTTCAGCTGTAAATTGTCTGTGTGAACATTATGCAGTATAGATGCAGGGCACTGCACGGGAGGTTTATGTGACCAAGTACATGTATCTATGACTGAGCTGCTGTACAGATTTCCTTTATGGTTAGTGAAAAATATTATAGTTTCTACAGTGTGATTCATCTCATCCGACTGTACATACTGACATCAGTCTAGACCTGCCTATATTTTTAAATCAACTTTAAAGGAGGGTCATGGTGACTAGCTCAAGTGTAGACAGCTCAAGTAAAAAAAGGTAGACCTATACCTTCGACCCACAATGTAGTGGTTCAAACTAGATGACTTACACTCTTGGCAAACACACAGGAATCATGAAACTGTGCTGAGGGAACACCATGCAACAGAAATCAGCTACAATCTTTGAGTGTTCAGATTATCATAGACACGCTTCACAGGAGCCCCCAAAATGCTGAAGAACAAAGACTTACATCCTGAAATCAAAGAACACAGCTGTAATGCCAACATTCCCTCTTTTTTTTTTAAATAATAATAGGTCTCAACAAAGAGAAAATACAAGCTATCCTTTACATCACCACCACAGATGGACCAGCTTCAGAGGGACCAACTTGTGAGATCAACTCACACAGGGTAGCAGCAGAATTTTAGCATTTGGTTCAGCACAGCTCTCAACTCTGAGCTGTGACCTCGGGGAAACACAGTGAGAGGAATTTGCCATTACAACTCTTGGTATGTGTACAGCTATGGCTTGCTGCATTTTAAATATGAAAGTGCTGTGAAGAAACAAATTGCATTCTTATTCTGGCTTCTCTTTCTCTTCCTTACTGCAAGAACATTCTTATTGGCTCTAGTGAAAAGGTTCTCAAGTGCATTGTGGGCAGAAGCAGGAAATTTGCTCTCCTCATGGATCAAACAGAGCTAGCACTAATGACACAGCACAGTAAAAGGAAAAAAAAATAAAAGAGAAAAAAGAAGTGTTTAACACTCAGCACTAGAGGAGAGTGAGAACAGAACACACTTTGAAGAGTTTCCTTGCCACAGTACAGCCCTGCATAGGAGACTTCCCATAGTCAGACTCAACATGTTTGGAAATTTCTCTTTTTAATCTTCAGGTCAGGTTTTGTTTCTGGGCTTTCAGTAACACAATATAAAAGAATAAAGGCTCAAACAAGGCAAGAGGAAAGAAAAAAGTAGGATAGTGTAAGACTTAGTAAATCAAACTGTCTAAGAAGTAGAGCAACCAAAGTGCTTTAAGGACTGGGGCAAAATTTTATCTTAGACAAGAAAAGCACCACCTGGAGATAGTTCTAATAAAACCTATGTCCTGGCTCAGCTGAGAGCTAAGAAATGATCTCGTTAATGATGATCTGAAGGCCAGGTTGGGTGGGGCTTTGAGCAACTTGGTCTGGTGGAAGGTCATGGCAGGGGTATTGGAACTGGAGGATCTTTAAGCCCCTTCCAACCCAATCCATTCTATGATCCTGTGAATAAAATCAATCTTAGTTGCAGGGTCTGTGCAATGTGAGAAAACATTACTTTCCATAAAAGATGAAGAATATAGCTAGAAGACAAAATTGTACACTCAGTGTAAACTATTGTTCTGAAAGTTTAATTTATGTAGATATATTACTGCAAGTCTCTCTCTCTCTATTGTGACTCTTTGAGAGGGCTGTGAAAAACTGCAAAAATTCAAAATCATCTTAATTTTTTTGTATCAGACTCCTTTTATTAGCGTTTTGAGCTGCATGTAATTCTGACAACTTGTAAAAAAATTCTTAGGCAGACCCAGACTAACTGAAGAGTGCTTCCCTACAAAAGCAATCCAGCCCTTGTGAGCAGAAGGAGTAAGATCCAGAAGAGCACTATCTCCCTGCAGAGGCATTGCAGTGCTTGTTCATAGGTGGATTGCCAGGCGGTCTCTCTTGTTTAAAACCAGAGGATTCAAAAAAAGGTAGGAACAGGCAACAAGGTCAGACAGAAACTTCACCATGTCCAGTGACAGCAGCCTACAGCAGGTGCCCATGGAAGAGTAAATGAATGGCCAAAATATGGTAGTATTTTGCCATAGTGCAGACTGGCCCAAATCTCTATCATCTGAACCTGCTCTAGATAGCAGAGCAGGGCAGCTCAGGAAAATGTGAACTACAGAAGACAAAATTTTATTCATTAAGCAACAGGCCGAATCATGATGTATAATTTCTCATATACATATATACTATATGGAAATCAAACATCCGATAGTAACTTTCTCAAAAAGAGGAAACTTCCCATTGTCTTCACAGTATATTAAATTTTATTTCAAATTCTAAGCAAACAGTAATAATAAAAAGTAAGCCTACCTCATATACAACATTTAACATATCTGGTTTCACTAGTACAAAGAATTTCAGCTTCAGCTAAAGGCCATTCTTTGTTAATAATTATTTTCTCACTAATGCATTAGTCACTAAATTTAGTTCATTCAATTGTAAACTATAGGAAAAAGCAGCACAGTCGATAAAATACAAAGGGATGGAATCTGTTAATCTGTAACCAGTCCTTTTCAAGGTAACACTTTGAAGTAAGTATTTCTGGGTTTTTTCACTGCATGTAGAATGTTAAACCAAAAATTAAAAGGAAAAACAAGGATCAGTTCTGTTTGGCTTTGCTCTTTGAATGCAAGTATCATTGTTTCTATTGTAGACAGAATATTTCAAAGTTCAATAAAATAGGTTCTACACTTTATTTAGATCAGTTCTATTCTATTTTCACTGTAACTATACATTTCTGACCTTGTCATAGAACCATAGAATGGTTTGGAAGAGACCTTTAAAATCTACTTCCAGCCTCCCTGACATGAGCAGGGACATCTTTCACTACAGCACATTTCTCAACCCCCCGCATCCAGCCCAGCCTTGAACATTTCCAGGGATGGGGCATCCACTGGCAAACTGTTCCATTACTCACCACCCTCTGAGTAAAGAATTCCTTCCTGATATGTAATCGAAATGTCTCCCCTTTCAGTTAAAACTGTTCCCCCTTGTCTTATCACTATCTACCCATGAAAAAACATCAGAAAGATTTCTTTTTAATTTAAAAAAAAATATTAAAACACCATTACAAAATTCATAGCTATTACAAAGCTGATAAACTCTGAAGTCACTACTGACATAAATAGATTTGCTATGAAATAATGTGATCGTGGCATTGGGATTTGGCTTAATGTGTAGGTGTGTGGACCTTTATTCTATAATGCAGGCATTCAAGGAATTGGTACATTGTAAAAGCTCAGATTCCAATTTCCAGACTGAAAAGAATTATAACCATATTAGGACACCAGACCCCTTATTAACATGTTCTAGGCAGTAGCAGTTTCTTTTCTCAGCCAAGTCACAGAACAACCTTCAGCCTTTTTACGGCTCAGTTGTAACTCGGCCGGGGATTTGCACACAATGGGGCTGTTTTCACCAACAGGGCGATGGCTTTCCACAGCTCTGTGTGCCACCCTCGGGGCGATGACTGGCAGTGAGGAAATCATTATCTTAAGGTGGGTAGGTTTGACGGATTTCCTTTCAGCAAAACAAAACCATATGGCAACACAGCTTTTGCTTAGGAGGAGGCATGCCAGGTAAGGAGGGGAATGCCAGAAAATGGTGATGAAGACACATCCCCAGACACCTGCCTTACCTGTTTGCACCGCTCCAACAGATTGCTGCAGCAACCTTGCAGGGCCTCCTTGCTCTTCAGGAGGCCACAGAGACAGAATTATTTATGGCTGTGATGATCCTTGGTGAAGAATGGCTGTGTAACAGCTCTGTGTGTCTGTCCTGGTCCAAACAATGTCAAATTGAACCTTTTGAGCTCTTGGTGACTCAGATAACAGAAAAATGCCCAGCTTAGAACCATTTTATGAAACTGTGTGTTTTCAAGGAGAGGGCAGTCTCTGTTTCCATGGGATCTCACATTTACTGCTATGACCAAAATATATCCCTTGAATTAATTTGCTATCATTACCACCAACAGAGTGAGTGTGTGGCAATGGCAACCAAAATAATTTCTATGCAACAAAAAAGTAATTTAATGAAGAAGTTATAAAATTTTACATCATAAAACATACTTTTTACTGTATAAGTTAAATAATCCACCTTTTTAATTTACAGACAATCCATATTACATGTCAGGCCAAAGTTTTCATCCACCATTAAAGAGCTTAGTAACTCATTTTAACTCTAAATCTTATAGTTTTTACCCAATGACTGCATGTAACCAAACTAAATAAACGCTCACTTTTGATTTGTTCCTTCTCAGGATAGCTGCTTATGTCCATTTGTCTTCAAATTTACACCCTTTTCTTTTGGACAGGAGTTAATGGAGGGTATACTCCTGAGCCTATTTTGGCTTCTGATAAAGGTTATATTACAGTCACTCCATGATAGGGTGATCATGGAAGATATATGCCTTACACATCTGCTTGAAAGGCTAAATGAATGTGATCTACCAGGAAGCTGATCCTCAGTCATAATTCTACTGAAATAAACAGACTGCAGTTGGAATTTACGCTAGCAGAGTATTTTACTCTGCATTGCCTTCCCATTTCTGCCTAAAATGACCACACAAAAACTTTCATTAACTTGTCTTTAAGTTAGAAATTAATAAGACAGAGAGGAATGGTGTTTGTATGGCTGGAGTGTGTAATTTACACTCTAAAACAGATTATGAAGTCCAGAGATATACATACAATGCAGTCAGAGATGGATCAAAAACAGGAGACTGTCAAAACAGATAAAAGAAGGAGTCATTTAGTCACATCACCTAATGCAGCTGGATTACTACAAAGATGGTGAAAAAGGTAATAAAAAAATCTATACATAATAGAATATGAATTTACAGTTCCTTACCTCACTGTAAGTACAGCCCCACAGCTACTGCTTCAGGGGATTGAAGAAAGAAATAGCTGTGGTACCTATGAAACCTTGCCTGCTTTTTTGGAGCAGCCAGCTGGAATTGACTAAAATGCAGAATGTCACATCAGATCTCACACAGATGAGAGGTTTGCTTGCTTTCCAGTAGAGATAACAATCGTGATGAGCCAGCAGAACTTGGTCTGCAGCAATATGAAAGACATGGAGTATGAACATTTGCTAACCCTCATTAAAAGGATGAGCCAACCTGTTAGGAACACCACACCTTTTTAGGGCCCTGAAATTATTCATTCCATATTTTTGATTTATAAAACAATGCTAAGAGCATGACCTCTTTCTTCTCAGCTTTTATGTACCCAATTTCTAGCCTGGGTACTAACAACCATGCTTTCCAGAGAATATGTTTTGCTGGCACCATGACAGGATTTGTTTTTGTCTTTTTTTTTTTTCTCTACAGATTTGGAGAGTCTTAAAATTCCCTTTTTTCCCCCTGAAATCATTCACTTGAGTGCAAGCAAAATCCTCCACAGATGGGGGACAAGTTTGACAAACAGCAGTAGGAGAGTAATATTTTATAAAGAAAATGATGAATGATTCCAGGAAAGAAATTAGGAAGCAGAAATCATCTCAGGCATATATAGAACTGCATCATGATGCAATTGAAAATGTGACTGTATTATGGCCAGTAATTTGATAATGAAGGGAAAGCTCTGAAGCTTATTTGTGACAAAGCAAAAAAATAAAAAAGACAGAACATGTTCATAATGAGCCTTGAATATTCTTTCTTTTCTTTTCCCCCTTTTTGTCACCTTTGCTCTACTTGGCATTCACCCAAATTAGAAGACTGACAGTCATTTCTCTTTAATAATCACTTTTGGAGACTCAAGAAGCACTTGCCTTTCAGCTCTGCCAACAGGGAATCATTAACACTGAAAAATAAATGTATATATGTTTAATTGTTTTTACTGAAATAAACACTCTGGGTACCCCCTGCTGTTTAATGAACATGCACTGGGTTAACTACAAGGGCTGCTACCACTGACATCTTTGATTTTTTCCTAGTGGCAGATGAAAGATTAAAACACACACATTTTTTTGACAGTAAATATGATTTCACTTTTTTGGCTTCCACATGAACCCACCCTTGACAAAGCAGTGCAGAATAGCAAAGGCTGTCAAAATAAGGCTAGCGAATAAGTGGAGTAGCAGCTCTCTACAGAGTTTGATTATTCTTTTGTGAAAGAGTCTGTAAACAAAACCTTTAGGCTTTTGTCTACTAAACAGTGCTTAGAAATTCTTCCAGCCTAGCATTTTTAATATGTGGGAACATGACTGCATAGGATTCAAGAGCACTCAACATTTTTGAAAGGAAGGCAATTTATTTTTGTAACTGAATGTGGCCTCAGAAGCCAAAATGCAAACAGAAGACCACTTTTTAAAAGAATATAAATGCTCTGTATGCTCTGAGCAGTCTGTGAGACATCTTTCCTTCGTCTTGACTATACATACCAAGATATTAACAGAGCAAAAATAATTTTCAAGTATCAATTAATATAAATTTTGAGTTTGCAAAGTGAAATCTAATTGAAATATATTCAGGTCTTTTCACTTCCGGCCTTTGTGCTGTGATAATAAGCCAGCTGGTCTGAGGCCTGATATCCCTTCAACTAACAGCCAGTTCTTTGAGATGGCCAGAACCTTCAGAACATGCTACATGTGTTACAGGGCATAAAGACTCAAATCTCTTCCCTTCCTAGAAAAATATTTGATCTAGGACTGGAACAGGGGTTCCTTCACCAGATCAATTCACCAATTTTTAAACATGACCAGGAATTGGGTGCAAATTTACACATGTCTCGAAGCAGAAACTGATGGATATTTCCATCTGAAATTTCCTTCTCTATATCCGTACATGTCCTGAAAAAGAAGTTAAACTTCCCAGATTCCTCCTTTGACACTACAGCCATACCCAAATCCATACCATTAGCTTAGTTTTAGTTTAGCAAGTAGGGCATCTACATCAAAGCTGTCAAGTGCAGACAGTCTCTGGTTTGTGCAAAGTCCTGAGCTAAGCTAGGGAAATGTTCAGGATGGTGATGGTGGATCCAAACCCCCAAAAAGCCAAAGACCACTGATTACGTAAAGAATAAATGATTTGAGTTCCAGTGCCTGGAATCTTTCCCTGGCACATCTAAAGTTATTATGTGTAAAGTTATGTGGCCATAAGTGTCCAGGTGCTTTAGACACAGCTGAGCCTGGAGTTTGTCACTGCTGGCTTTGCCTAAATATCAGCCTTAGATGTCTTAAAGGGAAACCAGTGCTTAACGGCACATCTCAAATTTAACTCCAAAAGGCTGAGTAATAGATTTCCTACGAGTTCTTTGGATAGATTTTGCATGAGGCTGTAAAAGTTATTGCCAGTGTGATTTTGTTTTTGCCTCCTACTATTTGAGATTTGCTGATCATTTCACCTCTACAGATTAATGACTAATTTTCAATCATCTTTTAAATACATAGTTTTCCTTATCTATTATACAGGTAAGTGCTAGATATGCAATTACAGAATGCAAAGCATAATGAAACCTTTAAAAAATACTTACATTTGGATTCTTAAAAGGATCAAGATTTTATAATCTCGTTAGCTCTTCTTCACTTCAGGCTACTTGATGAAAATTAAGGATTACTGCATCCTCCTAGTTTAGTCATCAATCCTTATACACATCACTAGTGTTACACCCACCTAGTAGGGACAGCTTTAAGTTTCTTTTACAAAAATTGTAAATACCAGCCAAACAATTTTTGCAGACTACAAATGCTGGTGACAATGAGTCCCCTCCTTGCCTCAGCTGTTGCTCCCAACCTCATCAACACTTCCAGAGTGCTTCTGGCTTTGTGTAAAAGTAATTCTAGAGACAAACATCGGTATGATCAAAGGAAATTACAACACAGGAAGGACTGGAGCAATATATGTGTGTTGCTTATGGCCATGGCAACACCTAAGTTTTAGCTATCTTGCCACCTCCTACAAAGGACTTGAACCAGTGACCAGACAATGATGACTACAATTCCCACCCACGTACACATGCACATACACACATGATGCAATCTGTTCTCCATCACTGGAAAAGGGTGACTTCTGGGATGAAACTCAACTAACAATAGATATATACATTGAGAAAACTCTTGGCAAGTAAAGACTAATACCACAGATATCTTCTGGCACAAATAAGTAAAAGGTAAAGTATATGGTTTTTGAAATATTCTTTACTTGTAACATTATTTTGAAAACTTTCTACCTAATTCCCTATTAAATTTGAAGGCATAAAACCTCTTGGATTTTACTGAAAGGACAAGGATTTTCCTTTAAGATTTCTTTCATGTAAATGTTGATGCAGCACGATTCACAGTGATCTAAAGAAAAACCTGCACTTTTGATTTCTAGTGTGTGTGTTAGAACCAGAGTTCATTGGAAATAGGTTTTTGATGGGGTGTGGAATTTTATTACACTTTGATGATTTTTTAAATTTGATTTTTCATTGGAAAATCAAATGGACTCAGATTTTTCTACTTTCAGATCATTTTAGGAGTGATGTAAGAAAATGAGGACTGTATTTTACAGTTAAACACTGAAATAGGCCTTAAAGATATCATACTTTAAAACAACTGTTAGAGATTACAGTTAGATTTTTGTGAGGCTATCTGGAGCCCACAACTGGAATAATAATATTGAGATGGTGGCTGAAGACAAAACCCTCCCTTGGCAAAAGGGAACTAGACTGCAGTAGAGTCTACCAGAGCCAGAATAGCAGGTCTGCATTTTGCAATGCTCCTCAAAGTAGTGCAACATTCTGGATGGGAAGATCTCCAGGGTGAGAGACATTTTCAAGACTATCTTGTGGATGAGGCAATTATGTCACCATTAATAAAATCAAAGTTTTTGCAAGAGCTGCATCATGTTATTTGAGTATTCTCTATGTTCTCATTCAATTCTGGACAAAACCTTTTATTGGAACAAGATGAGAAGAGTCACATGAACACTAAGTGTGTTCCTTTCTGTCTCCTAGCACCATGTGCTTCTCAGTACATTTAATATACAGTAGTTCTCATGTGCATTTTTGTACAGAGTGTATTGATTTTGAAGATCCCTTTCTTAGGCATATTCCTAGTGACCTCAACTGTCATCTCAAATGTCCTCTGTCTTATTTTATTACAACAGAACATGCCATGAACCAGAATCCTATTGCTAGCTGAGCCTCCTTTGCATCATGCAGATGTTTAAACCAGATGTTTTGGAAAGGAACTCTCTTATTCTCTATCTGCTTTGTGTTATTTAGACATGGCACAATTTAAAGTTTCAAAGAGAGATGTTCTACATTTCCAGTTTCCGGCTGCAATTATATAGAGAGTCTTACTAACTGTAAGATCACACGACCTTTGTCTTAATTGGGTAAACAGGGTGTTTGGAGTACCACACAGCAGGACCTGGCTAATTAAATATTGTTCAGATCCCTCAATGGGGAGTTTATGCAACCACTGAACTATAAGCCATAGTACTGCAGCTCAGAAATCATGTAATTAAGGTAGATATTCTGTGGACCGACTGCCCTTCCTTTCCTAAAGAAATGTAATTCACCTGTGGCATTTTGTTGAGAAGAAGTAAAGAAAATTGGACTGATCTGAGCCGTTTGCAGAAAAGCACTGCAAATACAGATCTTTTCAAAAAAGCAAGTGAGATTTTAACTTACTAGGTCCTCAAGTGACAGTCCTTTCTATAAGCATATTTGAAATTTTCATTTTGAAGTAAATTGCCGTAGGTGAGAGAATTCACTTCAGTTGTATTTTTCTATTGCAGGTGCTAGGAAATCTTAATCCCACACTTGGGCTTGTTATCTCCAGGAAGATTCAGAACAGTATTATCATGTAGGGGCAGACACATCTGTGCTTAATGCTCACACAGTAGGACAGTGACAATGGCAGAGAGCAATTCCCTTACAAGAATGGAAAGAGAAAACAAGAGGGCCACCAAAGGTAAGACAAGGCAATGAGCACTTCTAGTGATGTGTGGTTCTTGTTTGCCTCATTTGTGTCTCTTCTTAAGTTTTCCTGGCCTTTGAAAGGATACATTCACATATGGGAGAGGACTGTGAATATCAAACTGAAGACCTCAACAAGAAACTCTCATGTGTGGAGATACTTGGGCTACAACTGAACTATGGAACTCATGAAAACATCCCGAGTGCTCAGGTATGTGAGCATCCTGCAGCTGCATCCTGTGTGCACACTGGAAGGGACCAGCATGCTCACCACCCCATTCTTCTTCCTTGTTTTCTCCTTCTGTGCATGCTCCAACATGTTGCAGATGTCATGATACAGGACTCCAGGTGCACAATAGAAAAGTACCTGTGGTCCAGTTTAGGTTTATATTTGCAAACTGACTTGGTTCTTGGGATCCCATAGGCCTAAACTGGGATGCAGACTCTTGAGCTGACAAATACCTTGACAGTAAATCTGAATCAAAAGCTATAATTTTGAACAAAGACATAATCCCACCAATGTGAGGATGTCTATCCTACTCCTGTGCTGAATGTTACACTTGGAAAGTATAAACAAATTTAACTTATCAGCTAAAGTAATTCCCAAATAATCAGATAAAAGGTCTGAAAGAAAGAACTTCCTTCATTCATTTACAGGTCTTTCCTTTGCCTTTGTATACAGTTGTCTCCAGAGTCCTGCAATAGCCTTAGCTTAGATAAAGCAGGTAGAAGAAAAGCAGGACAAGAGGCCTTATGTTTCACATTTAAGCTGTCCAAGTTTGATATGGCACTCAAGACTAAGCCATAGATACTAACTTCACAGTATGTGAATTCTTTGCAGTATTCATTGGAATTATGCTCGTGTAATAAATAAGTTTCTATTTAAATACACTCAAATTGGTATTTTTCTCATTTCAGCAACAAAGGATAGAGATAGGATGTATAACTAAGATCCTAGAATAGTTTCTCAGTTCCACATTCAGATGCTTCCCAAAACGTATTGTTGTGAGACCTGAATGCACATTATTCTCCTTCCCCCAACCCAATAACCTACTGGAAAGAACCCTAAGAGCTTAGCTGGGGAGATAGTCATGAAGTACTCCAACAAATCCACGGTTCTGGAAGCTTTGCAAGGTGTGACTTTGGGTCATATCATATGGCATGAATCTTCAGGTCATGAATCATATGGCTCTAGAGTTTAGATGCAACCCAGACATGCTTCAACTCAGTTTTTAAAAGTACTCAGTTATGACGATGCCTAGGTAACTCAGAATGTAAATAAAAAGTGAGAATTTCACACTTTTTCTTAATGGCTTTGGGCCTGGGAGTAAGACTCACTCAGACAACACGGTAGGTGCCCAGTAGGACATACTGAAGTCCTTTCTGCCTCTCCCTAAATTTAAGCCTCTCTGTATAGGCCTGAGTTAGGTGCCAGGGTAGTGTTAGCATTCACAGCCTGTGCTTTGGTGTCCAAATGTCCCATTGGAAAGGAATTTCTATTCTGTACCTCTGTTTTAACACATGCCCTTAAAGAAATGAAATGTAGATGCCTAACGAGGTCGGGAAGCTGAGGTCAAATCCTTTACAGGTCTCACAGGCAATGAGTGGCAGAAGAAGTTCCTGAATCTGTCTTCTGTGAATGCAGGGAAGCATCTTTACTAACCTGTAGACACTTTACCTTCACTCACTGAAAATGATGACTCAGTGGGATGGCTATGGGAACAGAGAACAGCTATTCTGTAGTGCAGGTCTGGCTGCTATGTGCTGCCTTCTGTTCCTGGAGGCTCCAAAAAAGAAAAGGGGGGAAAAGGCAATAGAATTATTTTCCTGTAGCAATTTGTCAATATTCAATATTATGGCACCAAGAGAAAATCTGAAAAAAGAGAAGAAATATTTTGCAGAGCTTGCTGACCAGAACAAACACCATTATACTACCAAATTCATGTAACAAAAATTGAAGGATTTTAATGAAATTGGATCTTCATCTGCGCTGGAAGCAACCAGCAATTTCAAAGTAAACTTTTACTTGTAAATAAGAAAATTAAATATAACTTTTTTTTTATGAATTCTTAATAACCATTAAAATTTCAAATCTTTAGAGATCTTCTCAGCTGAGATATGGCTTTTCCCTCAAATACAAAGCTGTTTAAGAAATGGTATCAGGTACAGAAAATGGATGGCTGATTATAGCCCAGATGACTGATAGTACAGATTAGATACTATATTTTTTTTGTAAAATCTTTTTCACATGCAGATATATAACTTCATTAATTAAACTCCAGGGCTGTGAATGCTGTAAACTTTTCTGTTTCCTGAAAGCATTCCTGAAAACATAGTAATTTTTATTACGGTTATTGTTGATCATGCTTTTGTTCTCTTTAATAATTCCTCAGTTCGTATTTAAAGCAAACCTCAGTCTAGTCTAAATAGGAGACTACAAGCCAAATTATGATCTCAGTCCAATGTAAGTCTGCTTTGTTTGCCTCTGGTAGACAGACTTCATGTTAATTTTGAGATAACTGTATCTGAGGGAATCTGAGCCAAAACCAGAAACTAAACTGTTTTCTGTGAGATCTGCAGTGCCCTGCAACTCTGAAGCACAGATACATCTGGAAAAGCTGCTTTGCCTGATGATGTCGTGTGCATTTAGATCATCATAAAAAAGTGCTCTTTGCAAACTCATGTCCAGCTAAAGCATAGTCTGGCAGGGGAGGCAAGATGTTCCTCTGTGTATTTACTTGTAGAACAGGTCTGTCTACCCTTGTGTTAGTTTTCTCTCTGACCATCATAACCTCTCTTTTATCTGGAGAACACCTGAAATGTCCTGCAGTTTTAGCAGTATCACAACTCCAGCAGAGATTTCCTAATTCACAGAACAGATGACAATATGGTTCTACCCATTTATTATACCTGGAGCATACCTCAGCTATCCCTTGACATTTCCTGTTTTGCTGACTCAAAGTACTAACAGTGAGTAGAAAAAGAAATACAAGTAATTTGAGCTATTCTGGAGCTCCAGAGCCTCAAAGCAAGAAGTTTCTTCACCTTGGAAAAAATGAGAACTTTGAAATTGTTGCCCACTACTGCTGGAACAAGAGTTACATTATGAAAAATAATGCCCTGCAGGGATGTAACATGCTCAACAACCGGATATTACAACATGGTTAGTGAATAATTAATGGAAATTTTTTTTTTCATTTTCATGGAATTTACAGGAATATTTTTATAAGTTACTGCATTTTTAAATGTCATTCTGAGACTGTGCCTACATTTCCCAAGATGTTTTCCAATTGAATTTTGAATATATTTCAAACCATTTTTTTTTAACAAAGATGAAAAAATCTAGTGACAATAAATATTGATGAACTCTGAAAAATACACTGAGCTTGTATAAGTACAATTCATTGCCATTAAAATTAGAAAGGGTAAGGAACAGGATTAGATGAGGTGGGGAGCACTGACTACTGGTAAAAAAGCAGTAGGCAGAGACCAAAGGACGATTTTGCAATAAAAAACCAATATGCAGGTAGCTATTATCAACACTGATAGAAATTAATGCCATCTTAAGTGGGATTTATAAAGGCACTTGAGATTGGTTTAATTTATTTCTGCTGCAGTGGATGGGACTTTTGCTGGTGAGGTTAGCTGAAGCCATGCCTCTGAAAAAAAGCGCCCTGAGTTCACCCTTACCTCTCCTGCTCCTTGATCCTGGAAAATATCCGCATCATCACTACAATAAAAACTTCAGGATGGAAAATGTTCCTTTACTGTGTGACCTTGCAGCAGCAATTGCTCTGACACAGGAGTGGGTTTTTTTTAGAACTTGGCTTCACAGGTCATTCCCTCTCTGCCCCTCAGCAGACACAGTGAACTTGGTTTCAGTTAAACCCTGAGAGCAGAACCCATCAGGCTGAGACTCTGGGCCGAACAGTTGTTCACCTGTGACACCAGAAAATGCACGCAGCTGAGCTGAAACTGTGAATCGAGTCTCATTTGCTCTCTGCTTGGCACCCCTAAGCTAGTTCTGACCTGACCCCATGCCCTCAGGTGCCAGCAGTCCCTGCTTTCTCTCCCTGCCCTCTCCTCTCCCCTCCCCTCCCCTCCCCTCCGCCGCCCAGTTACTTGGGACATCTGGTGTTCCAGTAGAAGGGGGAGAGGGGGGCTGTCGAGGGACCCATGGTTGTAGAGCTGTGGCCATGGTTACAACAATGTAACTTTTTATTTTTTTCGTGGGAATGGGAACTGTAAGGATTTTGATGAAGCCTTCCCGTCCCAAACCAAAAGCGACCAGGCTGTTTGCCTCACTCCATCCACAAGTGTAATCACAAGTGCGTGTAGTTATCACCCAGCACACCCCTCAGTGTGGGAAAAGAACTGGGGGTGCCAGAGAGGAGGAGTGAGAAGCACTGAGTGAAATCCTTGATTATGTCACTGTACACTGTAGAAAGGTTTGACTGAAACATGCATCAGCTGCATGGGGTGGCGGGAGAGCAGAAGGAACACCTTGAAACATTGTGGCCGTAGGCAGACTATTTCCCACACTGCGGGAGCTCTCTGAAGCCAAACACCATCCACCTTACTACACATCTCCACACAACAGCCCTTGGTTCATTCAGCTAGAGAAGATCTCCTCATGAACTTCAGCTTTAATTTGCCTCCAAACAGCATTATGTCACCATGCTGAAGGCAGGCATTCAGCTCCCACCTCCAGAGCAGACAGATGTGGTGAGGGTTAAGGGCTTTATTCCTCTTAACCAATGGGAGGGAAAAGTCTCATGTTTTTCATTCCCTGCCTGGATTTAAGACTGGCAGAAAGCCAAGGAATAGTGCACAGTGTGTGCACCTATGCAAACTACAGCCAAGGGATGTAATTTTCTAATCTTCACAGCAGCCCTTCACGTGAGCCTAGTGAGTGTAGCCAGCAGACTGGTTGCCAGTTTTCTCAGGTACTCACTGACATAAAGCCACACATAATATTTAAACTCAAACTCACAGAAATGGTTCTAGTACAGAGTGTTCAATTTTTACTAATTTTTAAAAGAAAAATCACACACATTTTGATTCTGATAACTTTTTCACACATGCATGCCTGAAACTGTGGTTAGCGGCACTGTGATTTCAATACTTCTTCTCCCTTACTGTTTCCTTTTATGATTTGTATAATGAATTAGTTCTTTTCCCACCATTTTCTAAGAGAAGAAAGCATCCTTAAGGACAGGTCAAAATTAAAATTAAAAAAAACCCCAAAACTTCATTTTTCCTACTTCCAAATTCTAATGGAGAAAATTTATTCTATTTCAGTGCAATAGGTCACTACTGTGCTGATGTCACTAGGCATGTTCATGATGTTGCATAAAATTAGAGGTAATTACTAATTCTAACCTTAAGAAGAAAGAGGTATTTAAAAAAAAAAAAAATTGTCACAGATTTATCATATAGTGTAGATCCTGGAAAAATAATTTAAAAATTTTCAATTCCCTCTTGAGTGAAAATCAAGAAATGCCCTGACTTAAACATGTGACTGATTCATATTTGGAAATTAAGAACTTTTGTACACAGGGACATCATGACTTTTGTGCTGCAACAGGTTCCTGGATGTAGGCAGTTGAAAATGTGGCCCACACAGTATAAAGAATTAAGGTAAAGGAATAGCCGCATCAAGAAATCAATTGTGGTGTTTCTGAATATATGCATATGCTTAAAATCCAGGTTTCTTAAGGTTAATGCATTAAAGATCAGAGCTGGGCACAAAAGTGAATCAACTGAGAAGTATCAAACGTAGTAAGTTACCAGCACTGAAAATAACAAACTGACTCTGACTTGTGCAAGTAGGCCACACCATATGCCTTTCTGTTCTGTTTCAGAGAACTGCTTGAATATATAAATTAATTGTTCCATCACAAGGAAACGCACACAGAATTTGCTTTACCACAAGGCAAAGTGTGACTTGGTAGGTGACCCAAATGGATGAGCAACAGAGCTGTGGGAAGCGGCAGCAGAGTTCTTGGAAAGCCACCGTATTTGCTGCAACAGTAATTAGGCAAGAGCTGGCAAGAGCTGATGGTGGTGCAGTTTTAAATAAAACTTGGTATTTGTTAAAGTGCTTTGGATGACGGTTGATACTCTTTGCTCAATATTCCTCATTGTTCCAACAGCCTTGAAAGAAGAGTTGTGAGAACTCTGAAAAAGTTCCCATAGCAACAGCAAGGAGATGGGACTATTTTTCTCCCAGCCTTGGGTGAACAGTAATGACACACAATTTTGGTAGCTGGGCCCTTCCTGTGCTAAACTAACCAACTCTGTTTTTCAATTTCTCATAGAAGTGCAATATTTTTATTGCCCCCCAAAAAGAGATAACTGACTTTTCTGTTAAAATTATTACAATATTTTCCCTCTTAGGAGGACATAGAGCTTCCATTTACACTCAGGGACAAGAATGATGAAACAACAGCCTGCATGCAAGTACATCCTAGTTTGCAAATAGGGCCAGCAAGGAGGCTTGATGACCACCACCCCATAGAAACTTCCTCAAATCCATGTCTAACCAGGTGGGGTTCACACCTGCCCATAAGCCCCAGTTTTTCTCCCAGCCTCTGGAATATTCCCAGGGAGTATCATGTCTCTGCAGGGATTCAGGGGTATCCCGCAGCCCCCCTGTTTCTGCTGTGGTCAGCAGTGTGCAGCTTCCCCGGGGACTCGCAGTGTGTGGGCTCTTATACAGAAACAGAGGTGATAGCCAGGCTAGAGGTGAAATGGCTCATTGGGACCTCCCTGGACCTCCCAGTCTTTCCTAGCTGCCCTCAGGAATGTGATGGCTACACACAGACCTTCAAAAGTCATCAGCACAGCCCTGAGGTCAGCACACTTCTCTGGCTAACATGAAAGTTTTACTTAAAACAGGCTTTTATGCATGAGTGCAGCAACATTTTATAACATAGACATGTTAAGAACAAAAACCAGATAACCAGCAATTCACGGATCCACACTTCAAGAAGGTGTTTCAGAATACTGTTCATTCATATTTCAGGATCTCCCAGTTCTTGAAAGCAAACTAGTATCTTCTCAAGAGGAAAATTTACTAAAAAAAATAACCAATGTGCCTATTACAATATATGCAACCTACATTCTCTGCATCTATACTGCACCTATAGAAGTGTCTTCAGCACTCTAACACAAGGAAACATTTTCTGCTTCATTCTCCCTGTTACTCCAAAAGATCGTGGATTTAATAAACTTTTTGATTAACTAAGCACAGTTTCTTCTTAATAAACTGATTTTTGCAGTTCTTTTCTCATCCAAGACTTCCGAGCAATTCCCTGCATCAAAAGGACTTTCTCTGTTGGGGTTACCAGAATTGCCCACAACCCCAGTGGGACTCCTTACACATGCAGACGCAGGAAATCCCTGGCGCTGGGATGCGCGCAGCACATTCCGTGTACCAGACTGGTATATACTCACCTATTTCGGCTTGGGGCTATAACTGTGCCTACACCAAGCCTTGCCCACACGGGCTGGGTTTTTTCCAGCACCAACCGGTACAACTGGCAGATCCGGCCCTGACCCAAGTGCAAGGGCGATGGCACGGTAAGGAGAGAGCCGGAGCTCCGGGAATTCCCTTTCACCAGCACTCCCCCTGTTGTTGGACACCAAAGGCTGCTGCTGTCTACTGAAGCGCCTCACAATGACGAGTGCTCTCCTGAGGGCTTTGGGGGTTTATCCACAATTTCTTACCAACACAGGAAAAATGCAAAACAATAAAGATTCAGATGAAAAACTGAAAAACTGATTGGAAAAAAATCCGATGACTTTCTACCCTTAGAAACTGTAGTTTTTTGGAAAATGTCCTCTGTCAGAAAGTTCTAAAAAATTAAACATGGGAAATATATTAATTTTTCTTAAATAAATTTTTCTTTATTTTTATTTTAAAAACTCTGAAGAATTTCTAGGCAAGTGAAAGAGTTTTTTCCAAGAAACTGATTTCTCAACGGAAGGTGCTGGATTGCCAGTTTACTCAGCTAAAATTTGGACACTGTAGGACCAACCAAATGTACCTGTAGAAAGCCATTCAAACAAGGTTCTAATCCCACGACTACCAGGAAGCTGTTGATAACAAAGTTTTCTTTTTATTCAGACTTAGGGAAAGGTCTGCTCTCATATACAGCAGTAACTTCATTAGTAAATGGAGTCACAGTAGTGCACTTCGTGTAATAAGCCCAGCAAGCCGGTATTTTCTCCTTGATTTTATATGCTGACGTTATAGATTAGAAATAATTCAGAAAGGAAGAAGTCAATGTATCAGCTGACAAATTTCAGGGCAGCTCAAGAAGAGTTAAACCAGGATGCAGTGCCCTCCTCCTCCTCCCTTATACTTCTTCGTCCTCAAACCAGGGTGCTGAGAAGAGCTCCAGCACTGCCGCCCCCTCCCCCAAAATAATTGAGCATGCCCCATAAAATCAGCCTGCACAATCCCGAGGGAGGTAGAAATTCCCATAAAAGGATCATTCCAAATCCCCAGGATAAGTTTATTTGGCATGCTATTCAAGCAATAGGAGCATTGCAATTGTTTTCCTTGACCTTTTAACCTGCTTTTCTTATCCCAACAGAGGTCAAAGGACAAGAGCCCGGCTCTCCCGCTCCCCGCCCGGCCCCTCGCACACCCAGGAGGCTCCCAGGGAAGGGCTCGGCCGCCAGCACATGTCTGATCGCGAGGGCTGCGGGCGGCAGGGGAAAGGAGCTGTAGAAATGTGGCTTGAAGCTGGTATTTATTTAATTGATCATTAAGCCTGGAAAGGAGAGAAAAATCGAAGAAAGTTTTCCTGCAGGCAAGAAAAGCAGCGGGGATTAGGGCACTTTGCGTATCGATATAACAGCATTTTTTCTCCAGTGGATCGAGACAGCAGTGCTTCGAGAGATCCCATTGACTGGTGCTGCTCTCCGGGAAGATGGGGAGGGAGAAGCCTCTGCCAGAGAAATTCACCATATCTGCCCTCCCCTACAGAAGCCAAAAAATTACCTGCGCTCTGCTTATACTTTGAAGCCCCCTCAGTTTCAGCTCTCGAGGGGCTGCAGGGGGGGAGGAAAGCGAGGGGGCAATTCCCTAGGGGCGGGGGGGCGGCTGTCCCTGCCCGCCCCAGGGCGTTGTGCTGAGCAGCCGTGACAGCCCTCGCCGCAGTGCTGGGCGAGGTGCGGGGGCGGCGCGGGCCGAGTGCCCCTCTCTTCCAGGCTTGGCGGTAGCGGCGCGGGCCGGAGCTGACCCCGCCACAAAGCGCGGGTTCCGCGGCCGGGCCCCGGCACCGCGGCCGCCGAGGCCGCAGCGAGGGCCCGGCCCGCCCAGCGCGGCGGGGCCGATCCGCCGCCGCTCCTGCGGCCGGGGCGGCACTGCACCTCCAGCGCCCGGAACTGCTGGCCAGAACCCCGCGGGCCGGCGGCCTCTGCACCGCCGGGCTGGTTTTACAGCAGTAAAGGACAAAGAGGGTCCTCTGCGGGCGTTGGGCCTGTCGGCACCGAAGGGGCTGTTTGGCCCAGGGGATCCCTCCCAGCCCCTGTGCAAAGGGTCGTTACTGTATCCATGTAAATCACACAATCCATTAGTTTGGAGAACTCTGAGGCCATGGACTCCAACCTGTGACCGAACACCACCCTGTCGACCAGACCGTGGCACTGAGTGCCAAGTCCAGTTTTTCCTTTAACACCCCTAGGCATGGTGACTCCACTACCTCCCTAGACAGCCCATTCCAATGCCCAGTCACTCTTCTCGTGAAGAAATTCTCAATGTCTAACTTAAACATCCTCTGGTGCAGCTTGAGACTGTCCTCTTGTCCTGTTGGAAATCTTCTTTGGTTCAAATACAAAACAAAGAAATGGGTGTTTCTGTATCTTGCAGATTTTTCTGCTCCCCAGAAACTAATCATCCATGTTGTATGTTCTGGAGCAAATAAAGCTATGCATTCAATGGGTCATATTACCTTCTGTCCTGGTTTAGGGCAAATTTGGGAGAAAACCTCCCAAAGGGGACCCTTCCCGAGAGCAAACCCACACGGTCCCTCCCCCAGCCGGTTCGGGAAGGATTCCTCGGAGAGAAGTGGAAAGAACCTGATTATTTAACAGGCACAGCACCCCCAGCACACAAAATGAACAATACCGGATGACAACACTCTTTCACTGCTCTGAAAAAGATGACAAACTCAGAAAGTCTCTCCTGGGGGTGGTCACTCTGTTACCAGTCCCTCCGGCGCTGGGGATGGCTGCTGCAGCCACAAGGTGCAAATCCTTGGTGTTTCCCAGGTCCCAGTCTGGAGCAGGTTAGAGTAGTTCCAAAAAAAAAAAAAAGGAAAAGGAAAAAAAGCAAGAGCAAAGCAGGAGCAAAAGCTGAAGCCAGAGCAAGAGCAAAGCAAAAAAAGCCAAGCAAAAAAACAAAAGCCACACTATGTACTGCCCCATCTCTGTGTCCCGCCAGCCGTGGGAGGAGCAGGCTGATAACAGAACCAAAACAAAACATTCACCCTTCAGAGCCAGTCTCGAAGGCACAGAAAGTAATATCCAGCATAAACAGGACACACGAATGGGGTTACAAGCATCATAACGTCACCCTAGGACACCTTCACAAAAAACTGTTTGGGTAGAGTATTTCCTTCTACATTTTCAAGCAGAATAAGGGGGTGAGGGAAGGGGCAGGTGCTCTAGAGGTCTTGGTTTAGGTACTTGGAAGGTCTTAACCCACAAATGCTGCTCTAGCCCAGGTGGCAACCAGTGTGTAGGGACTGCAGTTTCGCACCACCAGGGAAGATCCCTCACAGGACAGTTTTGCCTGGATCATTTTGGGGATTCCAGGCAGTGGGAGTGTAAAAGCATTTGGACAAGTTGAGCTTCCACTCTTTCCTCACCAGGTCATGGTGAGGACTGTAGCTTGTTGCCCTCTGAGGTGACTCTTGATGCAGAGCTGTGGGACAGTGAACAAACACCTGCCCTCCCTGTGCTGGTTGTGCTCTGCAGTACCAAAATCTATGAACCCCTCTCCAGCTTGTCTGTGCCATGATCTTCCATGTCAGCCCAGAAGGAGGGGGCAAAAGAAGCAGTGCACTGAGCTGCCCAGCATCACAGAACCTCCCGAGGGTGATGCAGCTGCTGCCTCCTCTGCAACGCTGGTCAAAACAAGAAGAATGGGGACTTGTTTCTTTGTGATACCAATGCATCACCTCTTGTCTTTCCTAAAGTTGTTTCTGAATGTCCACTAAATTGTAAAAAAAAAAAGAAAAACAAGAAGAAAAAGCCTCAGTCTGTCAAAGGCTGTTTCAAATGAACAGGCTCCAGGAGGCCTCTCTGGGGATCCTGGGACAGATTAAACAGCCAAGTCAGTGATGGCATGAGGCTGCGCTGCGAGAGAGCGCTGTGAAACTCATTCCAAGTGTGAAAGCCAGATTGATGTGAGTGATGTGGTATTTCATGGGGATGTAAAATTAGGATACATGCAGAGAGCCAGTTTCTCTGCTGACTTAATCTAATGCCATTCCAGTAATCTCAGAAAACTGCACTGATTAATGCAAGAAGTGACTCGGATCCTGGAACAATGAGAGCAGGATTCCAGCAGAAGCAAGTAAAGGGAACAGTAGAGTTCAAACTTGGTGTAAACTGATGTTTACTTAAAACTACAACAGTGCCCATAATAAACATAGGATCCATTCTGCCTGTGAGAAGTTTACAGTATGATTTAAAAGCTTTTGGAATCAGCTTTGAGTGCTAGACTGGCACCAGTGGAAAAATGTTAACATCTGCCCCCTTTCTCACTAATTTAAACTTGCTATGCAGCTTAAACCCCAACTCTCATCACAGCTGAGTTTGACCACTTGGCATTTTTTGGGCTGTTTTAACACATATCAAGAGTCCTAAATAGAATCCAAGTGTATCCACTATGTTTTAGAAGAAAATAATGAAAATCAAAGCTTTTTTGTATCCTTGAGAGAACTGAAATGACTGCCATGAATCTAGCATTCTATTATACATTCTGATAAATGATCTTGTTTGAAATAATTATTAAAACATATTTTTATTTTTATAGATGGTTTGATTTCTTTGCTGCTGAAGGTATGTTTCCCAGTCTGTTGTCTGAAAGAAACTCATGATGAAATGGGCAAATTGACAGGAAAATAAGACCTAATGATGGAGAGAATCCAAATGGAAAGCCTTCTGCAGTTTGACAAGGATCCACCAGAATTACTGGACACATTACAAACACCACCAATGCTTGCAATTTCAACCAAAGTCATAAAATACTTTTTTTTTAAAGAACTATTGAAAATTCATTGTATAGCTAAACAAAATGCAATTATTCCACTCTGCGTTGTTTGTGATTTTATTATTCAGTTTGCCTCACTAATGCATATGCAGTCATGTTTATTTAAGCTAGAATATCAATAAGTTTCATCTTTTGCCCAGGATTTTTTTCTGAGCAGTTACTGTGTAATGGAATGAAGTGGGGCAGCCAGAACCACATGGTCCCAGGCGTTCTCTTCTGTTTAAGTAAAATAAAGTGCTCTCAGTAGGCTGTCAAAAAAGCTAAAAAGAAAAATATGCAACTGCAGCAGTCATGGTTACAGATGAAACTGTGTTTGTATGCATGTGTATGTGAGCATGTAGTGGCCTAAGTGCAGCCTGTTTAGTTCTGTAGAGAGCTTTGCTGCTACACTGTAGCAGGCAAGCGGTTCACATAGGGTGCTGGAAATTCCCTGACAGCAGAAAACAGAAGCTTTCCCAGCGACTTTTAAAAATATGTCAATTCCTACTCCTTTTAATTGAGAAATGTTTTTGTTATAGGGAAAATACAAGTTCTCTTATATTTGCTGGGTTTGGGACCATAAAATCCATAGTGCCCTTGGTGGGTGTTAATTCCAAGAGAAGGCAAGAAATGTAATTACTATTTTTCCTTTGGGTTATGTTGTGACAATGCAAGCATCCATAAATAGTTTAATATCCCATTTATTCAGTAATGTTCTTGGTAGTTATGGTGGGATATGCCGAATCATCTGATCCTTTGGCTACCTTGCCATCTTCTTCCTTTACCCAAATAGCTCCTTGTTTTTAAGGCTGTTCTATCCCATCTCTCCCTTTTTGCCATTGTTCTTCATGAGAGGGGTGCAGGTTTTGTGTAGCTGCGGGCAGTATATTGCAACTCATCCACTTTTGCGGTTAATGAAGCAGAGTATGGAAAAGCTGGGGTGCAGTGGGCTTTTAGTATGAATGCCAGATAAAGTGCAGTGACGCCTGACTTCTAACTATATCCTGCAGTCTTACATACAAGAGGTAAAACTAGTATTTCTTTCTGTTTATGACTCAAACCCTGCTTGCTTTCAACAAGAATTCCTCATTTCAGCTTTTTAAAGCTGTAAGGACTACTTTTCAGGTGGGAAAAAGAGACATGGAGGCAGCAAGCTGGTTTGCAATATGAGCTGGTTTGCAATTATTTCCTTCCACAAGTACATAAACACTTATTTACACTCAAATATGACTGGCCTTCCAAATCTGAGAATCTTTGATTCATCAGATGTTGGTTTTTAGAATGAGTGGTCACAGATTCAGGGGAATGCAGCACTTCTTTTAAACGGACCTTCAGCCTGTCTTTTTTTTTTGTGCTTATTCGAAAGCAGATTTTTTGTTGTTTCTCTGGACTTGCATTTTGGGGAGTTCAGACAAGGGCTTGGATATATGTGTGATCCTTCAGCCTCCAGGCCAAGATGATTTTAACTGCAGCACATTTATGAGACCTGTGGGTGTGATCGAGGAGCAGGTTTTCAGAATCAATTAACCGATGCCATGGTGTGCTGGAAAGGGAGGCAGAGATGTGAGTGGAGTCTGCATGGCTGATCCTGTTTGGAAAGGCCTCTGCTGCAGAGGATCAGCAGTCTGTCTGTGTTCCCTGCCTCCCACTCCAGTGTCACCCCATCCGTAGAGACGTCGGAGTCTGGAACGCAGAAGCCTCTTTCTCAGATTTCCCTCTGACATCCAGTACTGAATGTTCCTTCTGTGTCTGAACTGAAAATTTCATCACCTTTTTCATTCTTCTGATTTCACTCTCCCTCTTTCATTCCTTACATAAAGCAGAAAACACAGGCAAGGAAACGCAGCCAGAAGGTCCCTCAGTGTAGATGGGGGCTGGGATGTTGTTCAAGAAAATTACTCTGGGAGACTGTGTAGCTATGCAATTGCAAAGCCAAAGAAGGAGCCCTGGGGAATTACATCAGCTTTTTTTCTTTTTTTTTTTTTTTTTTTTTTTTTTTCCCCTTCCTAAGGGGAAAAATCTTGAATAGGGTTATGAGCTGTCTATCTAATCAGCACTGCCCTAGTTCACAGCAAAGCATGCAGGATGAACCAAGAGCAGGGCACACACAGCTTCTGTAACAAGCTGTTTTCAAAAACCAAGGCACATAATTTCCTGTAAAGCCCTAAAGAATGGAAAGGATAATATGAAATGCAGGCTTTTTCTTGGTAATCCTCTCTGTGTATACTCTGTTTCACCTTCAATCTCCCTTTGTCTCTTCGCTGTCATTCATGACTCAGCACCGCCTTTCATAAATCCCCTGTGCCTCTCTTGAACACGCTGACAGCCTCACGCTCTCTTTCAGGGCTGTAGATCTGATGCCTTTGTCTGCCTGCGTAACCTGACTCATCTCTTCTTGGACACTGGCCTTTGCCAGTCACTTCCTGACAGAACAAAGTATCACAGTGGGTCCAAAAAAAAAAAAAAAAAAATTCTACTCAAGGCCATGAATGGTGTAGGATTACTCAGCTAATTGCAATGCCAGCTCCGCGGCAGGTTTCAGCCACACCGGGAGCGGGGACATCTCGGCCGTGTCTCCCACGAGAGCTGCTTGCTGGACGGTGCTCCAGCCCCCGCTGAAAGCTCCTTCCCGCTTCCTTCGGCACCTGCACTGCTGTAGAGAAATGCCCCAGACCCCGTCACCTCTCCCGCTGGGAAGTGGCAGCACCCATTGCCAGTACTTTTTAATGCTGCCGCATCACTTGGAGCGCCGTCTCCCCAGGGCAGGCATTTTGCTTCGTTTTGAGTATCCAGCACCTCCCCCCCAGCCTGTGACGATAAGGAAAGATTTAAGCAGTCGCCAGACTAATGGTTCTGACATGCAGACAAAATGAAATAGCTCAGACTGGAGCTGGCAACCAGGAAACTTCAGAAACAAATTGATCTGGCAAGGAGTTTTCATTATGCTTCAGGGAACAGGTTGGTCTGACAAAAATAGAAGTTGGCAAATAGATTACCTCTTGGAAAATGGCACAGAGAGGTGGTGCAGTGAGATGTGGCGTGGTGTCTGATCTGGCTCCAGGAGCTGGGGTTGGCTGGTTGAGGAGGAATGAGGAGATCGAGCTCTTTTTGGAGCAGAGCTTTTGTCATTCGTGTGTTTCATAAAGCACCGTGCCCGCTTGCAGCTTTCTCCCGCGGCTCCTGTCGCAGTCAGGAGGCTCTGCCAGTGCTCATCATCCTTGACTTTCTGCAACTTGTTCTGCTCCCACTCGACACAGTCATGGCGTCTGTGTGCCTCCGACCTTTCCTCCATCCTTCTGGGCTTCTGCTGTTGCTCAGCTTCCTTCCTCAGTGTGGTCAGGGAGGGTGAGGAGCCCTGGAGGAGATTTTGCCCTAATTGCCCAATTGTAGCTGCTGTCACAAGTGCCATATGTTTTTATACCTGCAAAGCATCCAAATGCTTAATGCCAGGAGAGAAGAAACTGTTTATAACCTGAAAGATAACCTGATGTAGAAGCCTTTGGTATTGCTGATGGGAATATGAGGCCTTCAGAATGGTTAGAAGATTTTTACTATGCACTAAAATATTTTGCCATCAAAATAAAATATGCAAACCATTCATTCTCTTAAAAAAAAACCCTTACGTGTCTAGCAATCACAAATAATTTCTCTGTCTCCAGCTGTGAGTATGTTTCTTAAAAGTAGCCTATTCTTTCTGTAAATTCTTCTTGTCAGCTTTATCATTTTCCTTTTATCTTTTTAATTCATCTTTCAGTTACTCATTGTTCCCTTATATGGCCTCCCTATATGTCTGGACTTTTTCATAATGAATAGTATTCTCCATACTCCATGATGATGTTTGGTAAGAGTAATAACTTTTTACTATATTTTAGCAGTATAAACAGGAAGGGTTTAAAAAAAAAAAAAAAATTAGCTAGTATGTTTTTTTTCCCACTGAATAAATACCATCAATGGAATTTTTTAGCTAAATCGTATAAAAAGGGTAAGTCTGGGTCTCAAAAGTTGGTCAGAAATCCTTGGATATACTGTGGGAAATATGCTAAATACTTATGTCATGGCACAATGTAGACATATTCCTGCATATCTAAAGACAGAAAAATAAGAAATAGAAAAATAATTACAGAAATATTGCCTTGCTTGTCTTTTACTCCGGTCATAACGATATACCTCAGTTAACGTTAATGCACTATAATAAAAATTAAGGCACATCACTGTCAGTGCACTGCTGCAGGTCCATTATTCATCGTTTGGGAAAGAAGCCCTGTGGGCCTTTATACTTTCCTGCTAGGATGAGAATATACTTTTCCAGGAGAATAGGCATTCACAAGGATGACGGATGAGTAGTATGGTAGTTCAAAGGCTATATATAAAGCTCTTGAAATTTTTTCCTTTTTTCCTTTTCTTACTGTCTTCCTGACAATTTCGTGGTTTCCTGCTAGCAATCCATCTGTTGCACTTTAAGTTAAGGTAATGTATAAATCTTGCAGTAGTTATGAAACCATTACGAGGAAAAGGTTTAGTTTTGATTTTGTATGCTACGGAACTGTTTGGAAAGTGCATGGATGAAAATGCTGAACAGATAATGATGACAAGCTGTTCTAGCAATAAATATAAACAGACTATTCTACCAGGAAGGCTTCACGAAATATACTTCGGTTGTGTGCATTGTTAGTAATGAGTTGTGCAGGTCACTGACATCTGGTTCTTTTGTTTTACAAGTGGTGTGTAATCCAATCGTGTTTCAGAAAACTTCACACTGTTTTTTCCCAAACCACAGTTTCGGGAGAAAATATGAAATATTTTTCTTTTGCTTAAAAATATAATCTTATTCATTGCTTTAGTGAAAATCAAGCTGAATTACTCCAAACCAGTGCATTTGATTATATTTAAAAGGTTTGTCATAGAGACTTTTCTAGATCTAGAGTTGCTTAATGTACTGCATGCCGCAGTTTAATTCAAAATTTATTTGGCAGCCTGTGAAAACAGATCAAGTTAGCCTATAAAAAAATTGTTGATTTGACATCAGCTTTGATGGGTAACTAAAGAACAATTATGTACTTGCAATCTGTCAGTCTCAAGCCAGGTTAAAGTTAAATATCCTGAAAAATACCTTTTGACCTTATGAGCATAAGTTACTATGAGCTATGAGGACTGCAGTATGATTTAGAGTTTGAATGACATTGATAAAACTTGATGGAAAGACATATTTTATAAGATAGCTCTGCCTTCCATCAGTTTTAAGGCCAACCTGAAGTATCATTGGATCAAAAAAGAAAAAAAAGGAACTTTCCATATGCTGTCCCTTCCAATTTTTTTTCCTTTTCCTCTCCCGCTTATGATTTTCCTTTCCTATTTCTGTATTTCTTTACCAGAAGTGAAGAAGCTGCTTTTTGTGTAAAATGAAGTATATTCTTCTTCCTCCCTGACCTAAATCAAGACCAGTAAAAGATTGTCTGAGTTAGTTTCTGTAACATTAGTGGATGCAATATAGATGGAGGGTGAACAAATGACAGGGGAAGGAGTAGAGTCAATCTATTCCTGCAGCGAACTCTACCAGCTGAGAACTGAGTGAGCTGGGGACTCTTTCCATACTTAAATAACCTTTCCTGAGGGAAAAATAAAAGAAAAAGGCATGTGATATTTTAACAGCTATGAATGTTTAAAAATTATTTGCTTTGGATATTTTCTGTATTCCAATTGTTCATTACCCAGATCTTTTGGAGATACAAAGGAAGTGTTTTGTCACTCTTCTCTTTTGGAGGCTTTACAGCCTATTCTTTGTAATATTACTATCATTATCATATAGTTGGGGAGAATGTTCCAATTTCCTTTGCCTCAAAATTTTAAATGTGTTTTTTTCAGTAGAGTGAATTTGTATTCAGTCATAGGGGAAAAAGAGCCTGAAATGTTATACTTTCGTGAAAATGTGAAGAAAAGAATTTTTTTTCATTTTGATTCTCCTGAAATTTCTCAGGCAAATCTCATTGTGTGATTACTATTACTAACAAATGATTGAAGCGATATAAAAAGAATAAGGCTGGAGAGGAGGAGCGGAAAAGGAGATGGTTGATTATGAATGTGAAAAGTTTATTTACACACACACACAATCAGCAGCTTTGAGAAAAGAATGTAGAAAATAGAACACACACACATTTTTTACATTTCTGTATTCATAATGTCCCTCTGAACAAATCAACCAATTTGGTAATTTTTCTCCACAGAGGATTTGTTATGCTTGTAAAGAGGCAGCATTTTGAATGACACTATGTTTTTTCTTCTTTATGCTTAGTGCTCTTAAGATGAAGTTGACAGAAGGGGGATTTTTTTCCTGTAGTCATCCAGCACTCAGCATGATGCAAGGCTGGTTTGCCTTGTTTCCGAGTTGCCTTGCTTTCAGCAAAGCATCCACAGCTCAGGCACAAGATTGGTTAAATGGGGTTCCACTGACAGATGCTAGGGTAAGTCCATAAATGGGATGCATAAGTGAGCAGAGGTAGAAGTGGAGTAACACATTTTGCTGCTCTTGTGCTGTCAGGAGCAGGTCAGCCCTCACCACCCCATTGCTGCTTCTTGATCAGCGTGCCCACAGGTTTGGAAGTTGATCCAAATGGTGGTGGCAGTGGCCTCTGTTACATATAGCACATGTCAGCTTCCCTTTAGGTCTTAGAGGTGCTTAGAGGTGGGCCAGCAGGACTCCTCCAGGGGTTGGTCCCCATTTGCACTTTGTCCTGCAAGCTGGATGGCAGCTGGCAATTAGCAGAAAAGGCAGTGGTTGGTGTATGGTCACTGAATTTTGCAACATTGTCTGACTTGTTGGACTCAGCAAAGACAGTGGAATGCAGGGCAATGATCATCCGTATAGCAGCATGTAAAAATTAATAAGTGGTGATGAGGATCAGGATTATGTGGGGGTTTTGTTTGTTTGTTTTTGTTTGTCTTTTGAAGAAGCTTCATTTTTTTGCCAGTATTGATGTTGCTTTGTCACTGGTGGTGGTGGGGTGGCTGATGTAGGTTTATAAAGGCTTTTTGGCTTTTACGACTCTTATGAACAAGCATAGGCATAGGCACTGTTTAGTGTCAGTGGTTCAATATTTGCAGCCTGCATATTAAATGCAAACTCAAAAAAAAAAGATTATTGAGAACAATAGGGTTAAAATTCCTTATTTGTCTTTTGCTCCATTTTTGCTGGATAAAAAAAACATTTTGGAAAGACCTCCAAAAATCCCCTCATGAATATTTGCATGGGTGCTTATGTGGGTGCCTTTGTGTAGAGAGGTATCCACCTGCCAGACGGATTCCTGCTTTCTCCCCTTTAAGTTGTGAGTTTATGGAGACTGAGATGATTGTTCATTAAATTCATAAGGAAGTCTTTGGGAAAGACCCTTCCTCAACCTGTTATAGACCTTTTCAAAATTAGGAGACCCAGGCCTGAGCAGGCCCATGAGCCTGACTTTTGGAAGTTCCTTCTAGGGAAGGGTCATGGCTGGAAGAACAGAGGATGTGCCTGTGCGTGCCCGTGCCCCACCAGAGCTGTACAAGATTGCTCACCGGGGCAGGTTTCACTCTGTTCTGCCCGTCCATCTGCTTTCACCTGGATTTGCAGCCAGGGCTGGAACACCTGGTCCTGTGCAGTGAGGTGCATCTGGCTGCTGTGTACGACATGCTCTATCAGCGGGGATCCACCTGGAATTTTGTTGAGTGTCTGTGGAAGGCTGTGCTAGACAGGCACCTTTTGCTGTGTCAAGGTCTTGCTGTAGGTCCAGGGCAGCCCATGAGCTATGCACCCTGCTACAGGAACCTGTTTCAGCATGTCAAAGGACAGGCCATGATTTTTTCATGTTGACACCTTTCTGGGCATCCAGGTAATCCCGTGGCACTTTGGGATGCTATTTTTTGATAGCTGAGGGTGACAGGTTTTTTTTTGCCCACTGTCCTTGCGAGGAATGAGCTCAAAGGCCTCTCACTGGGCTGCTCTGGCTGCATTGCATCCTCAGTTTTCTACTCTCCTGTAGAGTGTCTTTATTTAAAGCAGGTGAAGCTATAAAAATCCATTACATTTTCAGTGAAATTTATTTGTATTCACATAGCTACTTTACATTGTCAAATAGGCAGCATATTTTGCAGTTGCTGCAACAGTATGCAGAGTTAGGAAGTATGCGGTTCAAATAAAATGAGTTAATATTTGCCTTTGTTTAAAAATGTGGTGTTGCTATTGGGATGCAGTTAGAGTTGCATGCATCTGCAGAGGGAATCTAACCTTTAATTTTAAAATGCTTTCTAAATGCTCTCTATTGATTTATCTAGAATGGTAAAAAATAATATAATGCTGTGTTAGATCCAGCAAGTAATCTTTATTTTGAAATTCATTATATTGTGGAGAAGACACATGGTACTGTAGTGGTATATACAGAAGAAAATCTGTATTATGCAAAATGTGTTGTGAAGGGTGGACGCTAAGAATACCAAACACTTTCTGCTGTAATTCCTGTCATGACAAAAATCTCTCTTACTGATGATGTTGGATAAATATTTAAAGCTGAAACATTTTCCATGGAAAGATGCAGATTCAGTGGCATGAAAATAGTCTATGGACTTGCGAGACTTTGTTGAATTTCATGTTAAAGAAAATCCAACACATGCCAAAATAATCTGAATACTGTGCCTCAACTTTCAAAATGAAACTCCCAGTTTTTCATTTCAAATGTATTTCTTGCCTAGAATTCTGCTTTCAGTAAAAAATAAAAAAACCAGTCAAAATCAAAATGATGTGTGCAACAGTGAGAGGATTTTTGGTTCAGTGACAACTGCTTTTTCTGTCCTCGTTCCCTTCTCCCACAGTGGGTTTGCCATCAACTAAAAATACCCATCATATTTGTAGGTCTGTGTCTGACTACTTATTTCACAGCTCTTTCCCTTTGCACTGTGCCATTTCTACAGCTATCCCACGCTTCTCAAACATTGATTTTCAAAATTTTCATGATTGCCAGTCATCTGTCTTACCTCCATCACACCGAGGTACCTGTACCCTTACTCTATATCAAGTGACAGAGTTGGAGAAAACTGCTGGAATAACTTGTTTTCATCAGTTTAGGTTTTATTCTACCTTCTCAAGGTTACTGCCTGCTGTGAACTCTGCTGTTTCTTGGCAAATTTCCCCACATTTCATAGAGTCAGAAATGCTGGGATGGTTTCTCCAGAATATCAGAGGTCTCTTTCCAGTCCGTGTTTGAAACATAAGAAATTTGTTTCATAGTTCAAGGACTGTTTTCTTTCTCTTTCCATCCCCCACCTGGGGCCAGCTCAGAACTGTTACAGAGATGAAGGGCAACGTCAGGGCTTGGAGGTACCTTAGCCCTGCTCCCCATTTCTACACAGCAGGTGTAGCAATTGCAGCTCAGTGGCTCATCAAAGCAAGCACAGGTCTGCTGCAGGTTCCCTGCATGGCTGTGCCACACAGCAGAGCTATTTTGCAATCAGAAGCAGTTTACGATAATGAAAAAATGCAGGAAAGGGGTTCTTTGTACACGCATTAAACTCCACAAAAGGTGATTCATTACAGCATCATGATGTGAAAGGCCCAGAACCTACTCACTGGAAAGCAGTGTTGGGTAGAACTGTAGGAAACTGCTTATTTTCATCTCTCTGTAATTTCATAACTAGAAGAGACTTGAAGTGTCAGTCTAGATCCTAAATCTCAAATTCCAGCAAGAACAAATTTCAGTATAAATGTAGAAGAGGGGTTGATAAAACACCTTGCAAAGGCTAAATGCAGCAGGAGGATGGACTGGCTCCAGCTGGGGGAACAACTGTAGATTGTTCACTCTTGTGTGCTACAATTCTGGCATGAGGTTGTTCCCTGAATCAGAAAATTGGCTTTTTATATCAACAAGTGCCAGGTTACAGCTTTTTCCTCTCAGACATGTCTCCTATGCAGAGAACCAAGAAATAGCTGTGTCATTCCTGCTCTGTTCAGAGGTTTCTTCAGAAAAAGGGCAGTTTGAGTCTTCCCTGTTCAGAGGTTCAGAGGACCAGGGCCTGTGGGAGCTCCCATTACAGGCACGCCACATGTGCCCTGTCCCCACAGTCAGCCCTGGGGGACAAACATCCTCTGGAATATGTGTCTGCCTTTAATCCTAGGAGGAGAATTTTAGCCCACCTGTTCCAGCCTGTGCTTGGTGTGTCTCTGTCCCCAGAGAGGTGCCTGATGCTGGGGCTGAGGCTGCCCTGGTGCCCCCAGCTGCACTGCTTCTGGCTGGGCTGGGACAGGCCCTGGCTACCTGGCCCTGCCATCACCCACCATGGGGAGCTGGGACAGGGGCTGATGGCCATGGGGACGGGCGTGGGGTCTGGACCCTGGGCAGGGTAGGGTGAGCCCTGGGGGCTGGTGTCATGACTCATGCACCTAGGGTCATGATGGAAAACAGGCAGATGGGTTGATGTGGTTGTATCCTGTAGCTGATCTAGTGTTAGGCTTAGAGTAGCAGAGAGACAGAGCAAATAGCACATCTCAGAAGGCTTTTAATACATAATGGCTTGTTTAGTCATTTTAGTTGAATCATTTATTTATATGAACTGAAGTTTGGCCCTTTAACTGTAATGCGTAGGTCTGGTTCATGATCTGCTGTGTGGAGTATCTGACTCTGGAGACAAAGCTGTTTATATTCCAGGATTCTCTAAGCTGTTTCTGGCATATCTTTGTGGATTATGCATTTTATATCTCATTCCTAATAGTGAAATACAAACCTCACACTTAGGCATTTCTCACAAAGCAAAACCCCTCTGCAACTTAGAAATGCTGAACGCTGATTTACTGTTCATGTGTGAACAAATAAATTCCCCAGAAAGCTGTTATTTGGAATGTGGGGCACACAGCTTGCCTCTGCAGCTGTGTGGTGTGGGATGAGGTCATTCCTGCCACAGAGCCAGCTCTGTCTGCAGCCCTGCTGCTGGAGAAAGCCCCAGACAGCCTGGAAGAGGAAGGGAAGGCATGCATGGAGGGTCAAAGATGGTGGGTTTTGTTATGATAAAACTCATGCAATTGTAAGCCTTGGGATCTGTGGCATGGTCTTCCTCAGCAGTGGCAATTCCAAAACACTCCCTCACCTGCCTGAAGAGAGTGTGAGCACCAGCGTACCCCTCTGTTAGAAACACAGAAAAATAGGTCAAAGCAAATTGCTCAGATGTGTATGTTAGGAAAATGCATATGAAATGCAAATGGATTGTCATTATTCTTACTCTGTAATGGGCTACCTGGTCTGATTCCAGAAACAGAATGTGACATTTTTTTAGAGTGGTCCTTACAGAAGATCCGCAAGACCCTGCTGCAAGAACTGGGCTGAAGTCTGAGACTTTAGAAACTGCATAATTTGACACAAGGCAATATGTCAATGTATGAACATACAGATGTTAATGTCTTAGTGTAAAGGGGTTAGCACATTTAACATTCTGTGCAACTTCATGCAGCCTTTTTACACATTATATTCATATAATTATGATAAGCATTTTAATCTTCCAGAAGCTTTGGGAACAAGCTTACTGAACTGTGACTTTGTGAATTTTTGAACTCTCTTAAGGCAGAATATGATGAATTATTAATGAACATGAAATACTTTTATGATGTTAGTGCTACTGGCAGTCTGGAAGACTTCAGTTTCTTGGGCATGCCAGCTAAAAAAAGAGATGAGAGATTTCTCTCTGTCTCTCTCTTTTAATTTTTGAGCCAAAAACACACAATAAAATTACCTGCATAGCTGAATAAAAATACTATCCATTGAGTCCAAAGGAAAATCAGCAAATAGAAAAATATTAGTAATGTGCTCTATTGAAAATGAAAAAAAAAATCAATAAATGAGAAAACCTACTGAAATAGATTTAGACATGACACAGTAAAGGAAAAATAGAAGAAAAGGTATTCCAAAGAATCTGCCAGTGTGTCAAGTCATGTCACAGAAAGTAACTTTGGATGAGGTTGGAATAAACAAAGGATTTTGTGTTGTTAATAAAACAGCATATAAATGGGGCTGCAAACTCTTTCTGTGTTTACTGGGAGAAAAAAAGTACTTTAAACAAGTGAGAAGATTTGCATAAGCATTCTGACCTCAGACCCATTTAATTTTACAGAACAGAGGCTGTGTTCAAGTGGGCTATATATAACATTAGAGACAATCTAATATGTTATGTTTCACTCCTTCACCATAAAGAGTGGGACCCTGTGGCACACAAAGCTCTATGGCTGTAGCATACAGAAGAAGAGATATTTCAAGGATATTGTGGTTTCCAGGACTTTGCATTTAAATAATAATTCAAGAATAAAATATCATTAGTTGTGAATGAGGTTTTGTCCTCAGTAATGCACTTGGTTGAAATCCATAGTTTCTTGGAAATATATTGGTCTTTCTGAAAATGTTGGTTTATTTTTTCCTACGATGGACAGCTGATCATAACAAAGCCAGCTGGAATAGCTGATAGCTTGATGGCTGTGGCACTTTTATGAAAACTTATGTTTCTTCACTTCTCGTTTTTCTGGTGTATTATTCTGCCTTCTGTACTAAACATTGTAAGCCTCCTTTTCTTCATATGACGGAGTAAAAACACTTCCTAACACTGGTACGCAGGAGTGGGAGTTGCCATTCAGATACAACTTGTCAGGCTGGTCTGAGAGGACCTGAATGAAGTTCCACGAAGCCAAGTGAAAATCCTGTCTCTGGGATGGAGGAATCCCATGCACTAGTACTGGCTGGAGAATGTTTGGCTTTGCAAAAAATGACTTGATAGTCCTGGTAGATTCAAATTCATTGGAACTGGACAAGTCCACTTTGTGAAAGAAGGTGAGCAGCCCATGGACTGCAGGAGTTCAGCCAGAAGGTCAAGTGATTTTTTTTTCCTCTATTCAATAGTTTTGAAACTGCCCTTGGAGAGCAGTGTCCCTTCTTGGCTATACCAGTACAATGGACGCTGATATACTGGAGTGAGTCCAGTGAAGGGTGGACAGGGACTGGATCAGCTGCTGTAACTGGCCCTGCTTGGAGCAGGGACTTGGACCAGGTGACTCCCAATCTGCCTGAGTCTGCAGTTCTGTCTTGCAGAGTTGGAGCTTTTCATGTCACATGTGTGCAAACCCTTAAACGGGGTTTTCTGTGCCATGTAACCATGGCCTCATTTTCTTTAGCTGTGCTGCTATGTTTTCCCAGAGTTTTTGAGGAAGTGGCAATCCTATACATTTGTGCACATCAGCCCTGCCAGTTGTACTGGCTGGAAGATTTATTGCAACATGAATAATGTGCTGCCTTTCATTTCTGAGCCAAAGACCAAATATGCATGAAGATGTGAATGCACATTTTCTGGGTAGTTAAAAAAATGTAACTGGGATTAAAGGGTGTTCAGGAAGACTTATCAACACTGTCTTCAAGGCAAGTAAAGAAAAAAAAAAAATTCAAAGACAATCTGGATATTATAATTTTCTTTGTCGTCACATTTTAGTTACAGTGTGGTATCTTAGAAATTGTTAGAGATTTTTGAAAATGTTATATTGAACATGAAAATGTACAACCTGTTCATAGTAGTAGTTGGCTGTAGTTTTGCAGTTTTCTTTCCCAATTATGTTCCTGTATTTTGCTGCAGGATGGTGAAGGGTACATCTGAATTGTCTTTCTTATATGCTGACTTGGGAACAGTTTTCCCTATCAGGTAGATGTATCCTCTGAGTGCTGATGGGTGTTTCATGTTTTGATAATATGAAAACTCAATTTCCTTTTTCATCTTGTATGTTCAGCTGTCCTGCATTTTCTGACAGTATGTTTCTTCTTATTTACTCCTGTTTGTGCAGTATTGGACTTGCCCTCAGGATGTGATAGTATGTCAGAGACTGGTAACAGCAAATAGGTAGATTTACCAACACAAATAAACCAGATATGCATTCAGGATAGTTTAGAGCTACTTACAATATTGCTCAACAAAAATCCAGTTTTATAAAGAATTTTTTCTTACTTGAATAATTCTGTCATTAGAGAAAAAAATGGAGCCCTGTATTTTATTTAAACATCACCCAAAAATTTAGGTTTTGGAAACAGAAGTTTAAAATTGAGATGTGGACCTGGATTTTGAAATCCAGACCTGAGGACTATTTATTCCATGATAAGCCGATGTGCACTTAAAGGAAACAGCTTAGGAAAATGAGCCCATTTTCGTTTTCCTGAGATTGAAAACTTCACAATATGGAAACATTCCTGAAGGATACTTATATCCTAGCAAGCATAATAACATTTATTTTCTTTGCAAACCAGTAATTGCATGTATTAGAGTTCAAGATTTGCAATTATTTGCTCACTGGACTATTGCTCACTGAATGTTCTTTTGGTATACAAATACTCCAAATGACTCAAGAAAAAAGGAATTTACATGAAATTATAATGAAATTACAAGAAATACCATGATGGAATTCCTTGAAGTGTTTTGATGACAGTTTGAGGTATTTTTAGACATGATCAGAGAATCATCTGGTTTGGAAAAACTTCCTCCTGAGCCAAGCAGTCCGTGTTCCTTGCTGTGGCAGAGCCGGATAATTCCATGCAGTGCAGAAGGCAAGAAGTGGTGCTTGCAGTGAGTTTCCTGGGATTATTCCAGCTGTGTGGAGCTGTGGGCCCTGCCCATGCTGTCACAGGAAAAGCCTTTGTATATATGTAAGCAAATAACAATGTGCTGTGTGGTTAGCAAAGAGGAGTCTATCCACTCTGACCCATTAAATTCCTTTCTGTTCCAGCCCTTACACCCCCATAAGCCTGACTTCTACTGTACAGATTTCATGGAGAGTATAGTCTCATTGCCTTCTATTTCCTCTGCAGGTTCACCTAAGTATTCATTTGATTTCCATCACACTACTAAGTGAGTGGGAATGAATTTCTGTGAGAAGAGGAAGAGAGCACAAATCTATTTTTGGTCTTAAGGAAATGAATTAATTTAATCTCATATGATTCCCCCTGACAAGCAAACACTGGCTACCATTTCACATCACCTCATCAAAGCATAAAGGTGTTTACAAAAGGCATTAACAATTTGTCAGCTGGCTAGCTAGGCTTCTTAGACTTTAACTGTTGAATCTCCATATTTTTGGTGGGTCTGTATTATGTATATTAGAAAAGGTATATTGATATTAACTGTAATAGACAGCAATTTTAGCATATTTAAATCTTACTAGGTGTGCAAAACTCTTATATCTGAGAATACGGGGTGGAAATTCTGCTGCTATATGGAAATGCTTCCTATAGGAAAAAAAAAAGAAAGGTAGCTTAGAATATTTCCCTTTTTTTATATTCGTGTGGAGGTAGTTCCAAGATCAGGGAACTGATCAGTCTTAGAGACATGACAAATTTTCTAGCTCGTGAGCTGAGTTTTTATCTGCATGGACAGCAGCTCTTACCTTCCAAGTAGGTAAAGACTTTGCTGGCCTGACAGCAGTGTGTCCATGCTTCCATGCAGGAATTGGAGCTAAAGCAGTTTACCTCGTGCTGTGGAGGCATCATTACATTGCTTCCGAATTACCTAGGGTTTCACGCTCATGAATTGACGAGTTTGTACAAGATCCATTTGGCTTCCAAGGTGGCAAAGCTGCTGGAATGACATCAGTGATTATTTCCTAGTAATCTGTTGGAAGTGCACCCTGGAAGGGGAAATGTTTATTGCAAGTACAGTTCAAGTAAGGAGCTGTTTTGGAAAATATTCAAACTTGGAGAACTGACTTTGGAATAAGTGTGCAGAGAGAATGATTAATCTTATGACACTGAAGAGCATTAAATAGCTCTATGAATTGATGGTTTCTTTGAGCTGAGGCTGTTTATTGCTTTGAAAAGAAACTTTATCAGCAGCAGGCGAGTTTTGAGTCCTAACACCTTGTTTTCCCTGTGTCAGATTGTTTGTTTTTAACTTAAGACTGTTTCTGTCTGAACTGACTCATTTGGAAATTGAATTGTGAGGTTGCTTTGTATCGTGGAGATTTTGTTTTGAGAAGGAGTTTACCTTGTAACAAGGAAATATGTGGGGAGACCAGGAAGCAATGAAATCTTAAGTGTTCTTTTGATGGATTAAATAATGAATTTTCTTTAAGGAACCGCACATTAAGGTAATCTTGGGATAGCCAAATTCTTAACTTACTTTTTTAAATTGTGTGTGTTTTGATTTGATTGATTTTGGATGAATGCCCCTTTGCTGGAGGCTTTCATATTGTTTAGACTTGGCTTTCAAAACTGATTTGGGAAGGTTTTCTCCCTCAGACTACAGCAAATACGTTATGTATATATTTGGACTAACATCTCTCCATGTATTTTTCATAATTTTTTAACTGTTGATTTTCAGTTTTCAGAATGGCTTTAGGAGACCTTTATGTGCACGTGCTTGTGTACCTGTATGTGTCGCCCTGAGATTCAAAGCCTTCTGATTTGTTTTCATAATTGTAATGTACTTTCCCATGAATTGTAAGGTAAACAAAGATCGTGTTTTGCATTCCTCTGTGATAAGATATCACCTGATGGACTTCTCAAGTGACCAGTGGGATGGAGAGGTGGCTACTTCTCTGTCCAATCTCTGATCACTGTCCAGAAACTTATATATACGAGGTCAACAATAAATTAGAGAGTTCTTTTCTTCTTCTCTGCCTGAACACCTGTTGTGTGTGTTACTGTGTTCCCTCTGTGCATCACAGCGACATGTATGTGTGGTCTATATTTGCCATTGTTACAAAGCAAACATAATATATAATAAGGGGTACATGTAAATCAATACTGTATTTAGCACATTGTCCTGTGTTAAAGCAGTTTATGTTCTTCTTCTGCCATATTGTCCTCAAAGTTTCTCATTGTTTGGGTTTAGCATGAAAAAACTCCATTGTACTTGTCCATACTTTATTTAGTTTTATCTTTGAATCTATTCTCATCTCAGTATATTGATACAGGGCTTGTAGTGCCAGTTCTTCTTGTGCTCAGTGTAGTTCATTTATTTATAAGAACAGAGTGGAGAAAAGCGCATAGCTAAAGACAGCTGGGAAACAACAGATCTCCCATGCAGCATTAGGTGGATTAACGATCCATTCAGTGTAAGATCCAGGCTTAGGCAGACACTAAAACTGAATGAATTGGAAAAAGAGAAAAAAAGAAAAAAATGCTTCCCTTCAGCCCTGATAAGAACAATGAAGCCTTTTGGTGTTATTCTGTTGGTTGCCATTACAGACAATTTATGAGCTTATGAAATCAGGTAAAAATACCCAGGTAGCCTGTCATGCACAGCGAGAGAAAGAGGAGACAGAGATGAGGAGTGGGAAGGAGTTGGAGAATGCTTCTCACCAGCCCCATTTATTGTTAGTATTAGAGTGTTATGAATGAGACAGGGAACCAAGGAAAGGTGAAGATTGCTATTTTGACAGGGCAATTGGATGTTATTGTGTAGACCTGCCTTTTAACATATGCAGGATACTGTTCTGAACCTGACTGTTGAATCTGGTTTCAGTCTGTGATAGGTCTGTTTGGTTCATGCCTTCAGGAAGACTATTGATACTCTCCAGCTTGAAATTTTTTGTATGTGATTTCATGAAATTTGTCTTAAAGAGACAGTGTATGTTGGAAAAGGCTTACTCTGCAGAGTTATCAAAGTCTGGTCACAAATACTGATCAATGCTTAAAATGAGATCTTGCCAGAATTTGCTCTGGATTAAGTTATTTAAAAAAAAAGTTAATTAATAACATATATGATTGAACAATTCACATATTTAAAATGCGTAAACTTCTTAAATTATCAGTTTAGAAGAAAGATCAGATTTTAAACCATGTCTGAAAATTAGGAGAGATGGCTCAAATCACTGCAATGGAATCAGGTAAAGTCCTCACAAGCTCTGTTTAGAAGGATGAAATTAAATCACAGATACAGAGCAGGGAGTAACTGATGGTATGTGACAGCCAAATCACAGAAATTGCAACAAATTCGAGAGTAGCTTAGAGAGACCGCAGAAAAGAGACAGCATTTCATACTGTCGGTATGAAATGGGTTGTACCTGACTGTGAGTGTCGTGCAGGGAAATGCTCTTGGCATGCAAGTTCTCATGTTCCTACAAGCAAGAAGCTACAGTTGGTTTAGAAATGGAGTAGAAAAGCTTAGAAATTGAAAATTTCCTGGGTGTAGCAAGAAAGGTCTACAGAGACTGCAGCTCCTTATGGTTAAAAACATCATTTCCATGCAAACGTTTTGATTATATTAATTCTTTTTACCTGTTCCCAAATGGCAAGGCGCTCTTTGCTAACCCTAGTGACTGGAAGAAACTGGGATACTTTTGCATTGTTGCCTTTACATCACATAGTCCACTGTGATGGTGGGCACAGCTTTGTGAGCAACATGTTCACCTCCATATAACCAGATCAATGTGTATGCCTCTGGGTTCATGTCTGGTCTGTGGAAAAGGGGAAGGAGAGGCAGAGTGGTTGCCATGAGAACAGTGAATTGAGCTTTTTCTTTGCTATTCTTTTCCTTGGGAGCAGAGGAGGAGCATCAGTGAAAGTGGGGGAGAAGTACAGAATACTGTAGAAGGGATTGTCATTCATTTCCCAATGGCATCCTGGGCATGTGTGTGTGTGTAAGTAAATTGCAAACAAGGCTGACTTTCTTGGTTGGCCTTATGTAATTTATAAGTCTCAGACAGAGTACCAAGCTATGGCTTAGTGCCTGGATACTGGTATAATGATTTTCTTTCTCCAGTGGTCCTTTCCCAGTAAGCTGGACAAATGCTATTAGACCTGTTCTGTGGGATATATCTTGGGCTGCAAATTCACCTAAGAAACTGGATGAATTGTTGAGCAACTAAAATCATCTCTGTCTTGATTAAAAAACCCAAAGGAGTTAATTTAAAATTAGGTTCATGTCTGCAAGAATTACAGTGACAGCAGTTTGGACAGAGAAAATGCTGGAACTTACTTGCAGGCTTATGGCCAAAATGTAAGCTTTTCTGGAATTCTCTGAAAGTATAAAACAAATGTATGTACGTACTTGGAAATATATGAAACATAGACAACTGAACCCCTCTTGGCTTCTTGTCTTAAATGAGGTAATGTAGTCAGGGAAAAAAAATTGACAGCTTTTCTTTTTGTATGGATATTATTTACAGAGCTCTTGCTCTGCAGTGGAGTCATAAACAAAATGAATAGAGGTAAAGAGTTCCTTTGTTATTTCTTGCAACTGCAGAAGCAGAAAAATTTCTGTATTTAGGAGGAGAGAGTAATCTTGACTGGAGTTCAGCTGTTGCATTCAGCCATCTAAACTGGCAGCTCCCTTTTTTTATTCACTCTGTACTTAGGGTTTTATGAGAGGGTTTTCTTCACATTTCTCCTAACACCCTCCTGCACACAGACTTCACAGATTGTCTGACTTAGTGGTATAGCACTAGACAGGAATGGGGCTTAACATTAGCACTGACATTGTGTTATCTTCAAAATGTGGTCTTTCTATCTTCCACTTGAAATATTAATAAATTTCAAAAGCTACTTTCAATCTGAAATAAAAAGCTCCAGGGATATCCTTAACTATGTTGACACTACTGCTGTATCTTGATGATAATCTTATCATGCAAAGGTGAAAAAAAAGGCAGATCTATAAAACATGTGCTGCACAAGCCACTGAAATTTTGAATTACAGGTGTCTGAGTATTGACCCATGGATCATTTCAATTACTTGTTCTGTAGATATGCATGACCCACCATCAGCCTACCACAATTTGGTTCAGATAGTGGATTGGCAGACAGAAATGTTTCCTTTAAATTGTTGGCAGGTTGTCTGATAAGTAAATCTCTGAGGTGATGCCATGTTGACTTGCTGTGATATGATGGGAAGTAACAGTGCGAACCACGTGTGTGACAGGAAAAAAGACAAGGTCGATTTCTGGGATACCATCATGCCCTCAGCAGGAAGTGCTGGTGCAGCAGAGTTGAGTCATCAATACTGGAGCTCTTCCATCAACTGCAGGGAAAGGGAGACAGGCATTGAAGGCAACTCATTTGCAGAATTTGTGCTTCTAAATTTCTGTGAGGCAGTGGATGAATTCAATAGAAAGAGGAACTACTGTGTGTTAAATAATTAAACACATTTTGGGAAATAATTAATCCTTTTTGGGAAATTGTAAGTGACAGATCTTGCCTTTTTGCATGTATGGTGCAAATGTAATATGATGAAAATGCAAATGGAGACAAAATAAGCAGTTCTCTTTAAAAATTTTCAGCTGAGTTGTGCATCTATTTGAAGAGAAGTTCAGACACTTTTAAATTTGTTTTTAAATGGCCTGTGCAAAGACATGATTTGGAGTTAAAAGTCCCATCAATCCAACCGTTGTAGTTCAAGATCCAGGCTGGTGGTGGCAAAAGTTGTAGTCAGTGGCAATGCAAACTATAATACAGGCTTGGCTTCAGAGATGTGGGAAAAAGCCCCACCTTACATGGTTTCAGAGAAAAGTTCAGAGCAAAGTGATATATGGAGAACTACAGTTACATATGTGTATAAAATACCTCCTCTGCTTGTATACATTCGTACACTGAAACCCCTTGTGTTGTCTTCCTTTCCATTCAGCTTAGCCAGTAGCTGAACTGGGGCTGTTTCCAGGGGCACACAGGGCTAAGGCTGCATTATTGACTGAAACACTCCATTCTGGTCTCCTGGGACATATGAGCATTTCAAACCCATTCATAATAACAGAGCCTAGACCTATGCTGTAGGGCAAATGACTCTGCATCAAATGGCCAGCACAAGGCAGCCAGCCATGGCACATCCTATTACCTCCTACTGCTCCTCCCCTGTGCTGTTTGTGCGAGGAAGTGTGGTCCAACATTTTTTTATGCGGAATCCAATTGTGGAAAATTTGGCACATCTATATTACATTCTGAGCTCCATTAGATACTCCTTAGCCATAGTGAAATATTTGGTACAAAATATGCTATTTCAGCTCAGAAAAGTATCTAGAAACAGCTCATGTACTTGTTTAGATTCCCTATTGTGTTGCCCAGCCCCAAAACAGAGGTTTTTAGGAAATCCTGGTAAAGCCATAATTGTAATCATAAATTAATGACTTTCCATAATGCTGGCGTCCTTCTCTAGAGCTCTCTTAGACGTTAATGGCAGGGCTAGAGATCTATATTAGGCACTGTGACAGCAGGAAGAAATCTGGCAGTCTTACAGTGTCATTTGGTGGAAAATACATTGGAGCTACTTCTGGAATAAATTTACATGAGAGCAAAGAGGAATTAAATAGAGACGAAAGCACAGATTTGCTTGCAATGATGTGGATGAGGATGGCAATTGCACAGAATGTTTAGTTGCAAGTCTCCCTTCTGTTATTGTGCTTGTGAGTGATCAGCAGATGTCACTGGTGATGGGTGACATGAAGGCTGTCTCTGTTCTTCAGATCAAAAAAGGATTGTCACAGCATCTCTATTCTCACTGGCTTGGGAGAGAGACAGGTAAATGCCAGGAGTTTCACAGCAAATGACCACACATCATTAGCTGCATTTTTGCAGCTAATTGCTGGAAGATCAGTGTCTCACAATTGAATCTGCCTGTACTGAAGCTGTCCCCATAACATGGAAGCAGACTACATGCTAATGCACATATATTCACACATGCATGCGCATGTATATATGTAGATATAAGTTCATATATAAATGCCCAGGTACTGGGTTGGTGGCAGAACAGAGTGACTTTGTCTGTATCTCACAGCATGGCATCTCAGTGCTGTTCATGAACTTCTTCCTCTGTTGTGTTAAGTCCTTTGAAATTCTCAAGATTGATGCAATCATGGAGACCTTTACCTACAGAGTAGAAAAAACCCTTTTTACTCCTAGGATCAACAAGAAGATAAAATGCTCTCTGAAAAAATAATTGTGTTGTTTCCAGATAAATAGCCATGTATTCCATAACAGCTGATTAAAGCAAGTCTGGAAATACCCGAGGGACACCCAAGAACCTTCATGTATTAGAGAATAAAACCTCCCGCCAGTCTACTTCAAAGAAATTAAAAGCCAAGTGAATGTAAAGACTATGTCAAAGAAATGGGAAAACATAACAGTGAATGTACTTTCCAGAAATCACAGAAAGCATATAACCAGAGGCTTCATGTCAGAGGGATGTGAATAAAAAGAAATAAATCTTTGCAAACAAATGGAATCTTTTCAAACCAAGTCTCTTCCAGATATATAACCACTCTGCTGGCTGTATGAAATAGAAAGAAACACCTAAATTATGGCTGGTGTCAAATTCACATTTCTAAAAAGTTCTGTACATTGCCATGTGAAAGGACTCAAAGCATTACCATCTTGTGTAACACTCTTTGCAAAGTGATAAACATTATCTCAGTTTTAAACATTTTGCAGTACTTTAAAATTTACAGGCCAAAATGTTTTACTTTGATCAGTCTGGAGTGATGTGTATAAGATGACAGACTTCATAGAGACAGCTCTCAGTGTGCTGGTTCAGAAACATTTACAGAGATCTCAGCTTATTACCATGTTTATTTATTGCTGGATTCTCTAACAGGTCTGTTAGCTGAGACACACCAGCATAAGTATTCTGCACAACAGGAGTTGTGCTGTTTTGCAGCTGATTTTTGAATCTGTGGCAAGTGCTGGTTACATAAAAAATTTGCAGATTTAGTGCTGCTTAGGATTCAAGACATAGAAACCTAAACTGAAGATGACTAGTTTGTCATTCTGCAGTGCAGCCATGAGCACACACTGTTCCAGAGGCTTCGGGTGCTGCAGATCAATAACTTTTGTGCCTGAAAAATAATCACCATATGGAATTTGAGGTTACTCACATTAAGTCTTAGAAAACATAGAAAACTACTTTTTAAAATAATGTCTGCCACCTGCTTTGTTTGTAAACCATCACTAGAGACAAGCAGGGAAGAGAAGGCAAAATTCTGAAATTAACTGTACCTTAAATCAGTCCTCTGAATAGGGAAGAGTCTATTATTACCGATAATGCTTTTAGAGAGGTCCAAGTCGAGGTTTATGTGTGTATAAGGTAGTTATGCTGAAATCCTTTCAAGGAGAGGATAAAATGTTGTTTGGAGCAGAAAACTGAGAAAATGCAATGATTTAAGTCAGAGCAATTATAGACCATTCCAGTTGCTTTGTCCAAATTTTTACATTAAGGCTAGCAGGTCCAAAGAGAAATATTTCTGAGCCCCTGAGGCAAAGATAAAGTGAATTCTTATCTGTACACCAGAAGCTGCCACTACAAGTTTGGATGTCAGATTTTTTCTTAAGCTATTGCATACATTCTTCGCAGGACTTTAGCACCTTTCCTCAACATAGTAGCTTAGTGATAAAATTAAAAAAAAAAAGTTCCATTATGGCAATGCTAAAAGTAACACTTTGCTAGCACATTTTTACACTAGAATTGAGTGGAGAGGAAAAGCGCAAAACCCTAAAATCAGGAGATCCTTCTGAAAATTACACAAAACTGCCATGAAATTTGAAACACATGATAGTTCATCAAGTCAGTTTAATAAAGCTTTTAACTGACAGCTTACCTGCTTTTTGGGTTCCATTTGTTTTGGTGGAAAGACTGTCTCACTCTGGGTTCAGCAACAATGGTATATGGGCTTCCTACTGTGATGGAAAGAAAACAATATCTTATGTTACACTGTATTTCAGGGCATTGCTTCAGGTCATGGTGAAAATCTGGACATTTAAATAAGCAGAATTCAAGGATGGTAAAACAACTTGGTGTGTCTTAATGTTTAAACAAAACGACACATGCACATTGTAGAGAGGTATATAGTTACCTGACAACACAAATAAATATCCAGGCTGTTACAAATTTGGGGAAATGTAAGTTCTCATTAAAAAAAATAAAAAGGCAGCAGACAAAGTTACAGGTTTATATGGGGTTTTCCAAAGGTCCCTTGCACCAAGAACATAACCTTTACTTTAGTTAGGACTGTCTTATTTTTTGTTATGTAAAATTGTGGAATCACTCAGGAAACAATCTCTGGAGTTTATCTGGTCCCACTCGCTCTTCAGAGCACTATCAGTGTTGTCTTTTTCCTTCCAGAATTGGAGAGTTCAATGTTACTTTTCTTAAATTAGTTCCTAGAAGCCTTAAAATTTTATTTGTGTTTCTTTTTTCCCCTAACATGTAGTACTGTAGCCTGTAAATGGCATAATTTCATCATAGGAAAACGGAATGGTTTTGATTGAAAGGAATCTTAAAGATCATCTATTTCCACCCCATGTGTTGTGGACAGGGACACCTTCCACTGGACCAGGTTACTCAGAACTCCATCCAGCCACCCTTGAACACTGCCAGACATGGGGCATCTGCAGCTTCTCGGAGCAACCTGTTCCAGTGCCTCACAGTGAAAAATTTCTTCCTAATATCTAATCTAAACCTGCTCTCTTTCAGTTTGAAGCCATTTCCCTTGTCCTGTCACTACATGCCCTTGTAAATAACCTTTCTCCAAGTTTCTATGTGCTGTTTCTCAGCTTAACCTTATATATTTTTTTTTTCTGCTCTCTGATCCTTTCTTGTGGTCCAAAAGTGGAAGCTATGGAAAACCTAGTAGTTTTCTCATTGTATAATACCCAAAATTCATTCTTTTATGGTAGAGAAAGACATCCGGGGAGTAGGCATGGATCTGTGGCTCCTTGAAATACAAGGAATAATTTATTTACGTTTGTGGTTCATATATCTTAAGAGAAAGCCTTATGGGATGATGCATGTCTTGGCCTCTCTATAAGAAACTTACTCTTTCTATTTCACCTCCTGGTGCCTGAACACAATGAGCTTTGAGAACCTTTCTTCACTGTTCCATCAAGACATGAGAAATAAGAAATAGAAAGCTCTTTTCTGTGGAAAACAATCATTGAAATTATAGCATTATTATTATGAAGCTTTATTATTCTGTATCCACTGGTGTAACTTTATTCTGAGTATGACTACTACCATCCTCATTACTATAGTGTGTGAGTGACTCCCAGTAGCATTATAAGAACAAGACTAACATCTGTCACACACTCATCCACTCCTTGGGTGGGGCAGAGAAGTAAGATCTCTGGTGTTTTTTTAACACATATGTTATGCATTACTGTTAGTGAGGGCAAAGTCAAAGCAATGTGCCTTGTGCTTGCAAGGCACTGGGGGTTGTGAATGTTCATAATTTCTTAGAAATCCACAACTATAGATCAAGTCCTGAAATGGTCTTTACCCTCATTGTAGAGCTCAGCTACTAAATTCATTGCTATGAATAACTGATTACTTTCTGAGACTCGCTGGCTTTTAGAGAGGTCTGCTTAGTAATTTTTGTGAGAGCCACAGAGTAGAAGCACAAGGATTGCTTCCACATTTACAGAGGCAGAACTTCTCTCTGGGAGCTAGGGATTACTGCTTGCCAGTGACCAAGAGAATGGCAAGCAGTACAGTCACTGCTACAGGAACATGAAACTATGAATTCTGCTGTAAACCAAACTAATGGCACAGATCTGGAGTTGTGTGCCTCTGCTACAGATTATTCTCCTATGGCAAAGAAACAAATATTAAACAAATATTAAATAATTATCTTGAAACTTTAGGCGTGGTTGTTTTTTTTGTTTGTTTGGTTTTTTTTTGTTTTGTTTTGTTTTGGGTTTTTTTTTTTTTTTAGTTTTTTGGGTTTTTTTTGTTTGTTTGTTTTGTTTGTTTGTTTTTTCCTGGTTATCTGCAACCTGGAGAATCCTTACAATAACAGCTATAAAGACAGCTGTGATCCCAAATATTCTGGGTAGCTAAAACAGACAGAGGAATAAAGTTTCATATGTTTGTGGTGTCATAAGTGGTTGAAGACACGTTCCAGCACTTCGTGTTAGATGGATTTCCATAGACACTGGGTTTCTGTCCTGGGGTATGTTGTGTGTTGCTGAGTTAACTGAAATTGTCTCATCCACCAGAAAGACCTAAAGTTTTCTTGACAAGCTGATACAACACTCTCGAGCATGTTGTATCAAAGTATTAGTGAGAAATCCCAGATTACTGAATTCTAAATATCTAAATGTTGTAAATCGTTGCCAGAGCGTGTAATCTATGAAAAGAGAGACACATTACACAGAGTGATTTATCTGACCTGTAGATGAAATAAATTGCTCCCAGGAGGTGAGAACTTCTCTCTATTGATAAGTAAAGGGAATCTAGAATGACACTCTCATCCTTAAATGACATCTGTCATTCTTTCCTGTGCCTGTTTTAGGGCATATAAATCCCATTTATATTTGTTCACTGACTGGCTGAGAAGAACCAAAAAATATTAAAAATATCCTTCTATTTTTTATTCACTACCTATTTGTTTTGTGCTGAAGCTTGTCTTCAGCTACATGCTTCACCCTTGAAGCACTTCACCTTACCCTATGCAAAAGAGCATGACTGTATGTGTGAAAGATATCTCTGTGTGTCATTACAGATTATGGGCATTTACATTATTAGCATTTAAGTAGTCCATATAATAGGTAGTAAAGAAAACCCATCATATTGTACACCAAAGTAATAAATACCAGATGAAAGTGAGGTTTTCCCGTCAGGTTTTGATGGATATGTTCCAGAAAAACTTGAAACATTTTAGCAAATTACCTTTTGCTCCTGCCATTTCTTTTAGCAAATGTCTCATAATCTCCATAAAGATCGTGTAACTCAGTCAAATGCTGCAGATATGCCCCAGATGAGAAACCATCTTCTGTGTTCCCTCTGTGGATAAGGGATCATCTGTGCTGCTAAAAAGGCTCCATTCTGTGTTCTGGCATGATTTCAGGCTGTTCCAAGTTTAGTATTTGAGCATCAGATAGATGGGGTTGTAGCTGGCCTTTGTTTAGTTATGCTACAAGCTCATTCAGGAATGGAGTGGCAGGTAGGAGAGGAGGGAGTTGGTGTCCAGAAGTGGTTTCTCAGGATCAAAGTGTGTGGTTTGGAGTTATTCTCAGCTGTCACAGGTTAGAAAATGCATAGATGGAATTAAGTCCTAAAGTCACACTTTTTTTTAAGGTGAATTAATGCTGTGAAATTTAGTAATAAATTTCAGTGGATGTGTATAGAATCAGTTGCAACTAAGTGTGAACTTTTCACTGCAGCAAAGCTAACATGGCTGTTCTCTTTGGGAAAGAAACAGGGGTTTAAAAATTTAAATACGCTTCTTTTTGTCCATGTTGAGTGTTTCAAGAACTGTCAACATTTCAATGGTCATCATTCCTCCAGCATAGAATAGCAGAGAACCAAGAAGTACATAGTCAGTAATGAGGAACCATCTTTTTACTAGCCAAGCTGTGAATGTTCAGTGGTCAGTGATGATGAATCACAATTTCTTTCACCCTCATCCTGTAGATGGAGTAATGTTCATTATTGCCTATTCTTTATATGGAATTTGTTGGAGGGAAAGAATTTTGGTCAAGGAAAGAACTTTATCCTTCTTTGTGTCTGAAGTCTAGTAGATATGAATGCTGTGATGTAGATAATGAAGATTATAACATTTTGGCCTTTAAATCCACATGATGCCTGGAGTACAGATAATTTTGCAAAATTTTACAGACAACAATTTCTTTCATTTGTTTTTCCTTGAAAACTAGCTATGACCTTCCAGATAAATTTACTGAAATCTTTGAAAGTGTAACACTTTGCACTTGGCCTTGTTGAACCTCATGAGGTTCTCATGGGCCTACCTGTCCAGGTCCCTCTGGATGGCATCTCATCCCTCAGGCATGTCAGTGGCACCACTCAGTTTGGTGTCATCTGCAAACTTTCTGAGGGCACGCTCAGTCCCACTGTGTCATCGATGAAGATATTAACCAGTGCTGGTCCCAGTGTGGACCCCTAAGGAAAACACTTGTTACTGATCTGCATCTGGGTACTTTGCCATTGACCACTACCTTCTGGGTGTGGCCATACAACCAATTCCCATTGAACAGTCCACCCATTATATACATATCTCTCCTCCCAGAAGGGAGGATGTTGTGCTGTGAATCTCTGAAGATATAATACAGTGATTCATTAAATACCACAAACCTTTTGAAAACTAATCTTGCTCTCATTATTGTGAAATTACTTGCACTGTTTAGAGCATTAAAAAAAACTAAAATGGCAATCAAGTTGACAGTGTTATTCTACACATGTAAAGGCCATGACTATAAGATGATTCAATTCCTGCTGTTCCTTCTTGAACAGATAGACATTTTCATCACAGTACCAGAAACTTATAGAAATGGTGATGACGCTTAAGCCAAGGTGAATTAAATGTCTTATTTTAATTCAAACATTAACATCCAGAGGTGAACTTCCCTGTTTTGATTTTGGTTATTCATGTCTGGCCCCCAACCTCCCCACTCCCCAGGTCCTCTACTAAGGACTCATCTACAGGACTGTGGAAATGTCCAAGAGAATTGAAATCCTGATTACACAGATCACATTTATGACTAGCACACTATTCAGGAAAGCTTATTTCTGCTGGTGCTGTCACTTCACAGTGGAAGTTTAAAAATAACTGTGATCTAATAACATGAATGCATACATTTTTTATTCCCCCCTCTGTAAGGTCTGTTTCCTTACACTTTGAACCAGATTAGTTTCTATGATATTGTTGCCTTTATTTGTATGAGGCAGTTTGCTGCACAAACCAGTACCAATTACTTCACATTTTCTTTGATCATAAATCTTGTTAGGTAGTTTAACTGCTATGTGTATTCAAATGGGGTTTGCCTTAAAAGAGAACGAATTTCACGTCCTTAACACAATGCAACTGAGCCAGTCGTATTTGAGACTTATCAGCTGATTTTGCTCTTTTAAATATAAATAATCTGTTGTGTTCCTTACTTTTTAGTATTTTCAGACAAAAACAGCAAGTTATTTGCTGATGAATTTAAGATAGTCCCGTGTCATAGGTTGTTGGGTGTCTAAGGAGTTTGATAACAGGATATTGAAATTTCAATTCTAAATTATTTAACTTTCATCCTTTACTACAGTAATTGCAGAGAATCTGGTATCTAATGGCATAGGAACCATTTGACAATCTCTGCTGATTGTAACCGAGCCTTTCTTGCTCAAGACATGAGCTTTTCATCCAAACTTTCTGATTGATACTTTGCACCAGTAAGTCTTCTGAAAGCTTTGAAATGCATGTAATATTATTTTTTTTTTCTGTCAAGAGAAATGCTTGAGTTAGCTGCAGTGAATGGGAATGAGAAAGTATAAGGCCAAAGCAGGACTAATGAATTGAGTTATGCCAAGTTTAGAAATAGCTGAATCTTTTTCTCTGAAGTGGTGTGCTGCCTTGTACAGGTCCTGGGGCATTAGTTTCAGTTCCATTTCTTCACTCAATGCATAGCTGTTGAAGGACAGTTGCTTCATAAGAAATGAGTTTGCAGTTTAGTTAATGACATTGGAGCCAGTTTCTCTTGTGTATATTGACTTATTACATTTCAGAGCATTTATTTTCTCTGTTGTATTTTCCTGGAAATGAATAAAGACTTCTGAGGAACAACCTCAGGAGATATCCCTAAATGAGCCAAACCAGATGAGTATGGAAATCAAATCTCCAAATCACAATCACAGGAACATTTCAGACCATATTCTGGTGCAGAGCCCCTAGTGCTGTTTCTTTCTCTTTTCTCTTGTGTTAGGTGAAGAAATCCACGTTCCACTGTTACATCTTTCATGAGCTCTGCAACTGCAGCATTGCCTTAACTACTGACAAAATTTGCAGTGAACCTAAGTGATCCTGCATGAAGCATACCAAATCCAGTGGCATAATGACCCAAAAATGCAGAAGTTTGCCTGAAAAAAAATCTTACTACACTAATTTAAGCAAAGGAAGAGACATATACAATTTCTAGGCACAGATTTAGTACTTTTTTATGTCTGTATGGCCCAAGTCATAAGCTCAATGTCTGAAGGCTGAGAGCTGAAAATACATGCATTTGTCTGCTAAAGCAGTATGTTTCTCTTGTTTTGAATTTTACAATTCAGAATACAGAATGTAACTGTTATAAAGAAAAGAGACAAGTGTGCATTTTATAGAGATTTTACAGTTGCTGTCGTTCCAGTTTTTCACAACAAAACAGAGTAAAACTTCTTCTAAGTACTAAGTACTTAGAAGTACTTACTTCTTAGTACTAAGTACTAAAACTTATTTCTAAGTTTTTAAGTTGAAAAATAGGTCTCAATATCTTAAAATTCAAGAGTCCGTATTTAGGTATCTGTGATTTTAAAAATATTTATCAATAATATATATATGTAATATTCTTTGGATCTGAGAACCATGTATTACCCAAGATCCTACTGTAGGAAAGGGATCATCAGTCAGCACCTATTTGCTATTTGAGTTTCAGTTTCAGGAGACTGCAGTTATGAGCACAGTCAAGAGAGTCATGGGGCCAAATTTTCATCCAGATTCTGTGAAAAACTTGCAGGATTTATACAGTTATTCCTGTCAGAGGGGGGATGACCTTGGCTGGATGCTAAGTGCCCACCAAAGCCACTTTATCATTCCTGTCTACAATTGGACAGGGGAGAAACAATATAATTAAAGGCTCTTGAGTTGAGATAAGGACAGGAGACATCACTCACCAAACACCATCATAGTCAAAACAGACTCAGCTTGGGAATATTAATTGACTTTATCACTAAGAAATCAAAGTGGGATAATGAGAAGTAAAGCAAATGTTAGAAACATCTTCCCTATAGCTCTCCCTCCTTCCCAGCTCTACCTCCTCTCCCAAGCAGTGCAGAGAGGTGGGGAAATGGAGGTTATGGTCAGTTTATCACAAATCTTTTCTGCCACTGCTCAGGGAGAAGAATCCTTCCCCTGCTCCAACAAAGGTCTTCGCATGGGAGACAGTTCTCCATGAACTTCTCCAACATGGGCTCTTCCCATGGGCTGTAGTTCATCACCAACTGCTCCAATATGGGCCTTTTAAGAGGGGGGCAGTCCTTCAAGGACAGCCTGCACCAGTGTGGGTCTCCCAAAGGGTCACAGGTGCTAGCAGGAAACCTGCTCCTGTGTGGGATCCTCTCTCCAAGGGTCTGAGGGTCCTGCCAGGACCCTGCTCCAGCAAAGGTTTCCCACAGGCTCACAGCCTTAGGCCTCCTGCTCTAGCGTGGGTCTCCTCCCTGGGCTGCAGGTGGATCTCTGCATCCCCATGGTCCTCCATGGGCTGCAGGGGCACAGGTGCCTCCCCATGGCCTTCACCACAGGCTGCAGAGGAATCTCTGCTCTGGTGTCTGGAGCACCTCCTGCCTCTCCTTCTCCACTGACCTTGGTGTCTGCAGGGCTGTCCCTCTCACTTCTCACTTCTCTCTTCTGGGACTGCAATTACCTCTGCACAATAACTCTTCTTTCCTTCTTAAGTGTGTAATCACAGAGGGGTTATCATCTTTCCTGACTGGTCCAGCCTTGGCCACTGACACTTCGGCCTTGGAGCCAGCTGTCATTGGCACTGCTGGACATGGGAGAACCTTCTGGCAGCTTCTCACAGAAAGCCACCCCTGTAGCCACCCTGCTACCAAGACGTGACCACACAAACAAAATGCACTGCCTGTTTTCCTCACAAGTAACTTCTTTATTTGCACAATATGAATATGATTATGAGAAGAAGAACTTCTTCCCAGAGAAGCCCAAGTGTCACAAATGTGAAACTATGTGGAACACTGAAAAAGGAGAGGAAAAGCAAAAACTAGAAAACGGACAAAAGGCCCAGGGCTACGTAAGAGGTTCTGAAAGCCATTTTTAAATGTGATGTCTGGAAAGTTCAGTAACAAGGATGACACATAAAGGAATAAAACCCAATAATCTCCAGAAAATTCAGTTCTTAGAATACCAAGAAGAAAAGAGAAATCTTCAGAAAATTTGGCAACATGTAGCTCAACCCTGAAGAAAATTAGCCTTGTAGATAATTCTTTTGGCTGGTCCCAAGATAGGAGGTGTTTTCTGCCTTCCTGAACGTAAGACTTGTCAGAATTTTTTAACTGAAGTTATTCTGGGAAATAATTCTGTGAACCTAAAATTTGCCTCAGGTTTGCCTCATCTAAAAACAGTGAAAGGAGGAGTGTGAATTTGCTCATCTATGAAGTTTATTCTTCCTTGGATATGGTTTTTAAAGCTGAAGGTTCTGATTTCCTGCTTACAACACTCACAAAAGCAATGGCTTTGATTAACCTCATTGACCTTGGTAAACCAGACAGCTTTCTGGCCAAGATGAAAATGTACATCAGAAGCAGATCAAGCTTTTCTGGAGGGTGGTAGAAAGAGATCTGATGGAACTTCTGTATGATGAGGGAGATAGGTTCTTCTGTGTGGAAAGCCTTAGCCCCTCTGTTGTTGGGGTTGTGCTTTCATATGTGGATAAGGGGACCTGTGGTCTTGAAGTCATTTAAGTTGTGGTGGTGTCAGTCACTGGAGAATTGGGCCCTCTGGGTGAACAGATTTAGAGAAAAAACCCAAAACCCCAATGCATTGGTCACTTAAAATCAATGCGTACAGCTGTGGCAAAATCTGTTGTTTATATTTACACCTTTCAAAAAGGAGGTTGAATTTAGTGGTGTGTTGCTACACCAGCATTTGGCTCTTTATTGAGACATGTAATTAGAAATTTTACAATTTGTTGTGCCAAGCAGTGCATTCTCTCCACAAAAGTTTTAAGGTGATAATCTCTTTTATTGCTGGAATTTCATTCATGGAAATAGTGAAAAAACCCAAATGCCATTTGGACTGAACTTATCTGATGTCCCCTCAGGTTAGTATTCACAACGGTGAATTAATTGGAAGAATAAAGGGTAGAACTTTAACTACACTCAAGGTCCCATCTTGGTCTTAAAATCTGTGTGGGCAATGCAGTCTGCAAGTCATGTGCCTTCTCCACATGAGGTCAGTGCTGAAAATAGTCATTGGCTGAAGCATAATTAAAATCAGGCTCTCAGAGGATCATCATTTTTCCTGGTGGGGTTTTGTAATTATGCATTAAGTAGCTATCTCTTGTGCTGGAGGTAGTAAAAGCACAGCAGAATTTATTTATTTTCCCTGTATTTTTGTGTGGAGGCCAAGGGAAGCTTTTGAAGCAGACCTCCGATGCAAAAATCCATAAATCCATGCTGTGTTTTCATATATGATGTACTATATGGCTCCATGTACACTATGAAAATTATCAAATAAGAGCAATCAAGCCATTCTAGTAATCTGGAAATATCTCTCAATAGAGGAGGGAAGATTCTTTTTTATAGTAGTATATTTTGCCATCATAATAGACATCTATAAGTATAATAAAATAATTGGCTGACTTCTCTGTATTTTTTTTTTTTTTGCCTGACAGTCAATAAATTTACCAGTGCTTGGCAGCTCAAGTATTTTGGATCATGATGAGGCTCAACAATGTTCCAGATGAAGCCCATAGCCCTGTTGGAGCTAGTCCCACAAACTCTACAGCATGTTGTTGTCAGCCCTCCCTGCCATACCCACAGGGCTCTGATGACGTTATTGCTGGGCTTCACACACGCTAAAGCTCATAAAACTGAAATTTTGCTTCATATGAAGGTGGTAGTCATAGTCAATGAGTTTAACAGATGCAGTGGGCCCTCTTGGTGCAGTCAGGGAGCTTAAGGAATCAGATTTTTTTCCAAGAAAGAAAGCAACAGTGTTACATGAAACCTATGGGCTTAAAGTCTTTTTAAATCCTTTTTTTTTCTTTTAAAAAATATTTTTATTGTTTTGCAGGATAAAATGTTAGAGCATACACAGAGGCCTGGAAGTTTCATTTGAGATGGTTATTTTAGAATGCTCTCCCAAGCTCTGTGGACTGAAAGGAGCTGGGCAGAGGTGGGAAATGGGCATCACTAATATGATGTAAAAACTCACACACATAATAATCTGACCGTAGGTAAAACAAAAGCAGCTATCACTCTTCCTTCTCACAGAAGTAAAGCTACTGCAGTCCCTTGGTGAATAAAAGAAACAAATTTATGCCTTGTTATAAATTCTAGGAATAGAGCAGGTACTATACTGTAAAGATAGAATTAAATACTTTGGTTTTCTGAACTTTTTCCCTCCTGGTGTTAAATGTACAGCTGCATTTATTTACATGTGTTTCTGGAACCATGAAAAATTCTTTTCCTAGATTTATGGCTTGGTGTGTGTACAGTGGTTTGGTTTCTCCTAAATTTTTCTTCCTAAGACAAACCCAGTTCCTCTCTGTACGTGAGGTGTGTGGTGGGTGTGCTGCCACAGGTGTTTTGTAGCCTAAGCTGTACTTCAGCATTTCTTCCCTATCTTTGTCTCCCCTCCTACCAGCTGGAATCTTTGTCTCCCCTCCTACCAGCTGGGAACTGTGTGTAGGTGCAGGACGTGCAAAGAAACAGTTAAATCAGTGCTTTGTTTTCTCATGTCCAGGTGATTAGTGGTGGTGGTTTTGAAGCAGGAGGACTCCCAACAGACTGTTCCAGATAGACTTGTTATTTACAGAAGTGAGACAAACCCTCAGCTGCATAAGATTGTGGTGTTCAGAAATGTACCTGCGGGAGGGTGAGAGAAAGCGAAGTTAACAATGAAAGAAGATGGAGAGGATTCATGTTTTTAAAGAAATATTCACTGTAACATGGTGTGGAGAAGCTTTTAGCTATTCAGTGGACATGGTCAGAATGCATGCAGCTTTATGGTTTATAGCTTCTCTAAAGCAAAGGTAAAAGATAGTTCTGGAAAGAGGCTATACTCAGCCATGAAATGGAGAGGGTTTGTGCATATGTGAAGCCAGATAGAGGGCATTTTCTCTTTCTTGTATGTTTCTTTTTCAATTTCAGAGAAAATTTACTCCTCCTGTGGCTTTCCCTGGCAGCAATAGATTGGAAAGCCCTCACCCAAACCTTTGGCTATACTTAGGTGAAAGTTCCTCCTGCTTCATCTCCTAGATGAAAGATGCCTCTTAGAGCTTTCTTTTCTGAATCAAAGGGAACAGTCACTTTCTTACTCTCTGTTCCCAACCCCTGCTTTCCCTCCCTCTCTTTGCTTCTTAAAAGTTGACAAGAGGTAGGTAAGACTGTAAGTTATTTAAAATGATAATTGGCTTATTTTCAAGCTACTGGTAGTAAGGATAAAGCAGATATACACCACATGTTCTTAACTTTAAAGACATTACTAGTCTGAGCCATTGAATGGATACTCATTTCTGGCTTCATCCTCATTTGAAACTCCTAATTAAATAGGCAGTAGCTATTGAGAAACAGTGGCCTGAATTTACTGAGGGTATAATTCTGAATTTGGCTCTGGCTTCAGATCTGTCTGAATAAGACTAGTCTGAGAAATTCGGAGTTTTCTGTTGTTGAGGCTTCCCTTCAGCAGCTTACAAATGTCACTGTTTAGGACACTAGCAACTTTTGAAAGCTATGAAGCTATTGCTCCAGAAACTATTTTTATAATGTACAACCATTCAGTTTTACACTGTAAATCAAAAAAAAAAAAAAATAGACAAGTAAATTCTAACTCCATCATGAATAAATTTTTTTTTTTGTTTGGTTTGGGGGGTTTTTTGTTTTGTTTTGTTTTGCTTTGTTTTTTTTTTTTTTTGTTTAGCCAAATTCTGGGAGCTACATTTCAGTCCAAGCAATTTTATTTTCAGCTAACCCTCTCTGCTTGTAATTAGTCTGAACAGCTTTCAAGTGGATTTGAAATTATCCTAGACCTACTTCTTTTGATTTAAATTTAACCATTTGTCTAGTGGATTAAAGGGCTTGGTTTCTGATGGGGTGACTTCCATTTATCATGTGTATTTCTTGATCGTGCAGCTGTCAAACTGTATAAGAATGCGTTAAGAGAAACAAATGACCCAGCCAGTAAAACTATTCAAGAAAGTAAAATATCAGCCAGAATAATTTCTCCTTGGATATGGGATTGGCTGGAATACTGGGACAATACTGCAGAGGAGCATTTGAAGCAGGAGCAAAATTTAAAAGTGAACAGGGAGCCCTGTGGTTTGATCTGGTCTCCCAGCAAAAATTAAAAGCAAATACTTAATCTGTCTTTAAAATATATGAAGTGCAGCAGCTTCTGTGAGTAACCTTGCTGAGCAGAGACGTTAAATTACTGAGAACTCAATGGTCCATCACATGTTGTTTAATAGACTCCTCCAAAGAACCAAACTGGTGAGTGGAAGGGATGACCTGTGTGCATGGGCCATTCCCGTATCCTGGAGTTCTCCATGAGCTCTGTCAGAATCAACACACAAAATTTCATTCTTTGAGCTACCATTATTTAACGTTTGCACTGCAATAGGACCAAAAGTTAAAAGCCTCATGGTAATTGTTCCAAGATGCTAGATACTCCACAAACAGTTTGTAAATGATTGCCCCTGCTCCAAAGTGACAATGTAAGACTGATGAAGATATTATAATAAGTAATTTAAAATTGTGACACCCTTGAAGTATTTAGTAAAATCAGCTGATCCAAATTCTGCAGAAAAGAGGCAGTCCAGGATGTTCTTAGAGTGTGTGAAGGACAACTTTTTGTCACAGCTTGTGGGTGAGCCCAAGACCTTGGAGGTGTCTTGTAACCTAGTGATTCTGTGATTCTGTGGGTTGTAGCTACAAGCTTTGGTCCTCTTTCGAGGGCAGTGACAGTGCTACATGTGCTATTACTGACATACTGAAATGGAAATATTGGAACAAATGTATTTGGATCTTCTGATGTGCTGGTAAATGTTACAGGGTTCTGTAACATGATGAAAAGTTCCTGATGGCTGTAGGAGGCTGTTTTCATTAGTGGGAATGTGGCTTTCCTGTTAGGAGATGCAGAGCCCACCAGGGCACTCAGCTGAAGCAGGAGGGTACCCAATCCCTCCCTCGTGCTGCCCTAGCAGTCCAGAGTAATGCTGCAGCTTCCTAGACAGCTAGGCACAGGTATGAAAAGAAAACATGTGTGTTCTCACCATTTGCATCACTTCCCCCTGCCCTCCAAGCCTCCTCCCCAATTGCTTAAACAATACAATTTTAAAACAAGAATTTTACAGTTCAAACTCTTTATTGCAATAGGTTAATGTAGTACATACAGGTGTATGGTGAAAAAAAGACTTTCAAATGGAAAAGCATAAAAGGAAAGATTATACTATAGCAACAGTTGCAAAGTCTTTAATATGATTCTGTCTAGGAAGAAGGGCTGCCTACAGTAGATGTATCTCTATTTTTCTCCAAAATTCAAGAGAAGAGGTATGTATGGAGCACAGGTTAGAATACCAGTGCTATTCTTGCAATGTGGATTTTAATTTGGACAGTGTGGCTTCACCCTCAGGCTCACTGTCAGTTGCTATTCCAGCTTAACTCCCAAGTTACCTTTCTGCTTTAGCCTGAATTAATCAGATTGATTGATGCAGCCCAAAATGAGAACACACCATTTTGTGTGGAGTAGATGTCCTCATTTTTAAGCAACTAGAAGTCACTGAATACCACCAAGACATATCAGTTTTATTTTAGCCTGTAAATCCAGATTGGAAAATTTTAGCCTTCAGATACTTTTTCTCTATGCTCTTTTTTTTTTTTTTTTTCTTCTATAGACAAGTGACAAAAGAAGATGGAAACTGGTTAATTGCTTCAAAAGTGTGCTTGTAAGAAAATCTATTAACTGCTCTTATTATTTCTCTCCTTTGGAATCAGATATGTTCCAGGGATTACTCTGCTCTATGTACAGCAGAAGTTCAATCACAGGAGCTGAGAGGTTGGCAAAGATATACTAGAGTTAGGCAAAAATTGGGGTGAAATTAGAATTCAGCATTATAGTATCTATTGTTCTGAATGTCACTTAGCTCTCATATTAAGTAAAACCAACACAAATAGGAGTTTTATTGTTGGTTTAACGGGATTTCATTCCAGTGAGGAGTGATTAAAATGTGAATTCAAGCAGCTTACTATGGCATTGCTGAATGCAGTAATTCCCTCACTCCTGCTTTCATCTGCACATTCCCAGGCCCTCCCTTGTTTGAAGAAGAGCCATTATGTGATATGTGATTGCAAGAAGACGTAGATCAGCCACCAGATCTGATCTGCTTAAGTTTTTGGTAGAGGAATGGGTTAAGTCTTGAGTCTCAGCTGCATTTCAGTTGCTGCAGCTTAGTGGATGTATGATAGTGCTGACACAAACCTGTGGCTCAAGTCTGTAGCTGGAACTTACAAGAAGAGTGAGAAATATTTTCTTTTGGTAAATGGTCAACAGTGGATTGACTTTTACCAGACTTGTAGAATATGATGCTGGGGCAGAAGAATCAAAAGCATACCTTATTTTTGGCACATGCTTTTCATAGGGTTGTTTGAGAAGTGACTCAGGAGTTTCATCCTCCACTAGCTGGAAATTCCCCATGGCTGGGACTGAGGCCACGGCTGAGGAAGGGATCTTTGCTGTATAGGATGGCAATGAATGAAGCCTGTATGAAAGCCATAGTATTTAAAAACCTAAATCTAATATCTGTTAATTAGCTACATTCATTGTCTACAGAAAATCAGACTCACAATCTACAGATATACAGAAACATATTACTTCAGATATGTGCCAGCGCTGGTGGTACAGGAGAGAAAGTGTGATTTATAGAATGGAAGCAAGCATGTTTCCATTTCCTCCCCCCACCTCCCCTTTTTATCTACCATTTCTTCTGTGGTTGGGGAAAGGAAGGAAGTTCTGAAAACATCTTTCAGTCCCTTCAGGTGGTAACCTGTGTACTTACCTAAGAAAAACCACAGTGGAATGCCTGTGGTGAGTGCTGCTTGTAAACTGATTGAAATGATTGTCTATAGCTGGTTTGACATGACTGGGTCTGTGAGTCCCACGTAGCAAAAGGAGATATAAGGCTGAAGGCCTTCGGAATTTCTGGAAGCTACATGGCTGGAGAGAGTAAGGAGCACCTGTCATTGTGTTTGAGAGAAGAGCTGCAACATGAGCTTTTGCAAGGCACCAGAGAAGCTGGTCTCTGCTGGGTGGTGTCTGAATGCCACTGCATCAGGAGAAGCTGCAGTTGAGGCTTGTCCTCAGCTACCTGGCATGAATCCGTGGGAAAGCAGCTCTCATTGGTTTCTCACAACAGTTTCTCAATACAGTATCTTTTCTAGTTCTTAAGTGGCGTCTTTTGACGAATGGAATAAATTTTACCCCAAGTTTTACCGAAGATTACTGTGAATATCTATACAGATCACAAATTTTGGTTTGACATAAGTTTCTCAAATGACCCTGGGTTCTGTATTGGCCTTAAGTAATTTTTAGATACAGGGTTAGGCTTACATCTGAACAAGTTCAGGTTTTTTTCCTTCTTGTTTATTTTTTTCCCCCCTTCTGGGTGACCTTTTGACATGTTTGTCTAAAGGATCTGTCCTTTAACTAAACAGATATACTGATATTTCCTTTTGCTCTCTGTCCCTTGTCTTTCAGTGCAAATGGATCACCCAGAACCACCCAGAACTGCAGTTGAGAGCAATGGACCCTTGTGGGCTGAGTGTTCATCCCAAATCAGTTTTCCATCAAGGCTGGAAAATCTGTTGATCTCTGCTGTTTTCTCCATGGTGCAAATCCGAGACACAAGTTGAAGTTGCAGATCCCAGATGAGATAGAATATGCTGCCACAGACCTGGGGGATCTGGGTTTACAGGTCGTGACACCAATACCTGTTCACAAGCTATCTCCTCATTTAAAACAGATTGCGCCCTGCAAAATTGCTTCCCAGTTAGTGGATCTAAAAAATGTTACAAACTCCCAACAACAGCACTTATTGACAAGTATTGCCACCTAATCGCTGCCAGAATCGATTCTTTAAGGTTCAGGGAGGTATTATTTTTGCCATTAAGTATCTTCGCATACCCAGACCAGTAATTTTTCCCTGAAGGAGGAAGGAGGCATTCCTGCTGATACCGAAGGAAGTGGTTTTGTGCCTCCTGGCTCAGTGAGTCCATGTACAGAAGTAGTTGGTTTTTGCTTGCTGTTTTCAGCTCTCTTCTTTTGTGGCTGGAATTACAGCCTGCAGTTCCTATAGCAGTTCAGTACTGCGAATCTCCCACTGGCAATTCCAAACAATTAAGAAATGTCCTAATTTACAGGGGGACAAAACCTGTTGCTGTGAGAATTGCTGCTATGAAAAAATGTATTTATTAATAAGAATACAGTGTCATATTAATTATCTAATTTTCTTGGATATATTTATGAATGTAATTGAATCACAGCTCAACAAATCAGAAGTTGTTGGTATGCTGCTAGAAGGGGCAGAGTATAGCATGAAAAAGGGTAGTTTTTGTGTATAAGCAAAAAAATCCCAATTTGTTTTTCCTCTTCATTATGAAGTGTTAAACACTGGGTACAGAATTTTCTTAGGCGTGTATTGTGTGAAATTGTTGGTGATTCTTCAAATCAATTTGTAGTCTAGAGGGGCTGGAAAAAATTCTGAGAGAAAAATGTAGCTCTATTCAAAGAGAGACATTGAAAAGGGATGTCAAAGTTTTGTAGCTGGAGTGTTATTCCTCTAGGCATTTCTTTAATAAAATATACTGTCATTGAATCTCTTTCATTTCCAGGGTAGCCTGGAACTACCATCTCAGAGATGCTGCTTGGCCAAATGCTTCTTTGGTCCTCTACAAATCTTTCCTCTGGTGGAAGGTGTCCCTGCCCATGGCAGAGGGGTTGGAACTTGGTGATCTTTATGATCCCTTCCAACCTGGGTCATTCTAAAATTCTGTAGTTCTATGATCTGCCTCTTCCTGTTGATTGTTCTGCTCAGAGCTTTACTGCCCAAATGTGATCATCTAGAAGTTGTGCTGTTTCTTTTGACTTCAGTGTCACTTGAAATATTTCAGCTGAATTCAGTGGATGTAGAAACAGATTCTGAATACACAGAAAAACGTCTGCCTCAAAGTCAGCTTCACTGAGATATGTTCATATGGGCTGAATGCTTACTAAAGCACTAGGCAATAACACAGATAATCAGCAGAGAATAAGGGCAGATGCACAGGAAATTAGGACCAGTCTTATAAATTTATTAATGTAATTTGCAAATTATACCACTTTGTGATAAATAGAAATATTAGTGAGAGAAAAAGAAGTTAATATACAACCAGAGAGCACTGATAAAAATAAAGGCCTCAGGGGAAAATACTGATAGGAAAAAGAAATCAAGTATTTAACTTAAAATATAACTAGATAGACAAAGAGGGAGACTGTTCAGGTGGTAAAATTCAGATGAAGACAAAGCCCAAAATGCTGCCTTGGAAAGAACTGGGGGTAACATAGTGATCTAGAGGTGACAGTGAACAGCAAATGAGAGACATCACTTTGCCTCTCATTTATATATTATGTGATGTGGCAATAAAAGGGATGAGAAATACCTTTAGGCTATCTGAAGGTATGAGGGAGAAGTGAGAGTGCCTCTTCCTGTGTGACGAGACAGGAACTATTTCATTAAGCTCTGAGAATCTTGTTACCAAAAATACATTACTGGAATGTGATTGGAAGACAAAGAAGAAAAACAGAAAAAAACCTGAAACAAACATAATGGAATATACCAAGCTTAATCACAGTTAAATGACTTTCATAATAATCTGTATTGGAAAGGGTTAAGTGCTGAGAAGGAATATCAGGAGATGTAATCACATGAAATTAAAGAAAGAAAAATTATTTGTGGTATTATGAATAATTTGAACTCAACAGACTGAGCAATTGTGGGTAAAAGAGAGATTTTGGACAAAGACACCAGGGAAAATCCTCATTTTTACACATTTTTAATGTCCACAGAACAGACGGAGTCAGGTTTTTAATGTCTCACTCAAAAGATGTATGCAGATGGTGTTTTTTCATGCATTTGAAATATGAATTCCTACATTTTGATTATGTTGTCATTAGCAGTAGCCTTACTTGGTAATTAGGAAGCTGGTTCCTAGCATGTGTGTGAGAGAGATATATTGAGAAAGGAGGATGTTATCTCTTTGTTTCCACAGGGATATAATTAAGTGCAACCAACAACATCATCAAAACAGTAGAAGGAATTCAAACAATAACTGTGTTGACTGGAAATGTGTTATTGTTCAGTGAAAACCAGATTATTTTCATCAGAAAAGGCCACATTATTTGCCAGTTTCCATTCTGGCCAAGAAAGAAAAGGAAATTCCATGAGAAAAGGGGTTTCCCTGTAATAAATGCCAAATTTTTTCTCAGGTAAGTAACTTTGAACAAACATCAATTTATAAATAAAGCTACATGCGAGTCCAAGCAAGTTCTTAAAAAAGAGGAGAAAAAACCAAATACCATGAATTGTGTGGCATTAGAGGAGAAAGCAAGAGTGAGAGAGCTGTGAGAATGTTTTCTCTCTGGAAAGCAGTTTATGCTTCAGAAATGGCATGTTGAAGTGTCAGTGCAGAACGAGGCCTGCCTGCTGCCTGCTCTTTACACTGAACAACATTTTCAGTTCTCAGAAAAGAAATAAAGCAAAGCAAAAAGCAGCCCTGAACTCCAAGGCAGTCTTGGAAAGTGAAAGAATGAGTTTCTCTCCATGACACATTTGTTCCAAACCACAGAGTGTGCATTGTTGATTTTTGTTATTATGATTCTCAGTTTTAGGACTCCACGTATTTTACAGTAGGTGAGTGTCTGTATCTTTTACAGCATCTTTTAAATATGCAATTATGCTTCTAAATGTTTTAAATGTACCAAAACATGGCCAGGGCTTTGCCAAACAAGCTTGATTTGGCCAGAGGAGCTCCCACTTTAGGGGGCTGGAGTGCTGCCTCTCCTGCTCATAACTCTCTGCAGCTGTTATCCTTAGTGCCTGGAGGATGAGTCTCCAGGCCGGATACCAAGCATGCCTGCAGAGTCTGGTGTTATAAACAAGAAATTATCAAAGAATACAAGTCTCCATCTTCATGACCTCTCCTTGAATTACTGTGGTCCTTTCCATACACCCTGTTTGCTTTCTAGTTATCTTATTTTCAATCTATGAAACAGCTGCTGACAAGGATCTCTATATTTCCTGCCCTAACCTTTTTACCTCTCACATCACCAAATCCCTTTAGTAGATTTTCAATCTTTTTCATCAAATTAAAAAACCTGTCTGCATATTGTCTAGGCTATCTGTAATATGGTCCATACAGCTCTCTTTTAATTAATTTGAAAATTCAATTTCTGACTTCCCGTTTTCATGTTCATGCTTGCACCCTGCTCCTCCTTGCATCTGCCTTTTCCACTTTTAGTTTCAGATTTTCTTTCTCATCAAAACCCATTTTTTTGGTATTGATCAGTGGGACACCATTTTTTCCCCTTGAAGTCTTTATTTTAATTAATCCCTTGTGTAGTTAACTGAGTGTTCTCTATGCTTCTCCAGTTATAGCTGTTTGTATTGCAGTCTCCTTACCAAGAAAATTCACAGGAGAAAGAGATGTCTTTTCCTCTGTTTCTGGGTTTAATACTGATTTGGTCACAAATTACTTATGGGAGGAGGTGTTTGGTGGGCTGAAGCTCAGCCATAGGGACTAAAAAGTATCCTGCTGCATCCAAGTATAAACAGAGTGGTGGGATTTCCCAGAATTTTTCATATACTACTGGTTGGACCAAGAGCTAAAGAGCTAAATGTTTGAAGTATAATATACCCAAGACAGTGCACATTGGTCAGAGGCACACTGATTCCTCTTTTGAAAACCTCAGGTATTTGTGCTGGAGAAGATTTTGTTTTAGTTTGAACTTTTAACATCATGGGGATGGGAAGCAGAAGTCATCTGTAAAATTTGCTGATTGCTTTCCTTCGCTGAGGAAATCAATGGTATTTTAAAACTAAACTGTGCTGAACATAGGTGTTGCAGCACGAATCTCTTTTTTCTCTTGAGTTGCCACAGCAACATAAAATTTCCTTTCCCCCACATTACCTTCCCTAAAATATACTTCACAAATTGTCTTGGAAAAAAAAGGAAAAAAAAAAGCCTTATATCATGCTGACAAATTGTGCAGTTTGCTCTTTTAGTATTTGGTCTTTTATGGATTTGGTATTATTAGAGCAAATCTACTTGATGCAGAGATAGGTCAACTTTTTAAAATTTGATCATAAGTAAAGGGATGGAAAAGAAAAGTTGAAGCTGAAGTAGGTGCTCTCTCTAGAAAGGCTGCAGGCCCAGCAAACCCTCTGCACCATCTGGCAGTACTTGTTAGGGTATGGTGTCAGTGTGGGTTACAGAGTCTGCCTCTTCCCCGCACTGGGAAGACAAGCAATAACCCATTGGCTGTATTATTAGGGAACATGCAATGGCTTTTGCAGAAGGTTTCTTTCATGCTTTTCTCACACCTTTGAAAAAGCAGCAGCAGCTTCAGCAGGCTTTGAATTACCAAGTGCATATCCATTATCCTACGAGAGAAAAAATATTGAAAAGATAGAGGTGGAAAGGGATTCGTCTTAGCTATCCTTTGTTGAGGGAGCCAGGAGACTTACTAATTGTTAAAATAATTTTAATATGCAATATTTTAGAACAGGTGTATAAATAAAATAATTTCAATTTGTTGAAAAATAGTCTGTGTCTGTCAGTAGGGTCATATTTACCAACACGGCTCTTCCCAGTGTCTCTGGGTACAGGGTGCCCGTCGAGAGGTGAGAATCCCTTTGCAGTTGCCAACAGATGTGTGCAGGTTTAGCAGTGCTGGCTGCACTGCACAGCACTGGGGTTTAGCTGCAGTCACCTGTGCTCAAGAACATCACAAGAGCAATGAATTCTCAGTATTTAAATGGGAGCATGGACTGTGCTCACTGCTGGGCCTCAGTGCACACCCCTTTTGGAGAAAGCTTCGTGGTAATGAGCTCCTTTGCTTTTTATGAGGTTGGGAGGGAATGACAATGTGGAATGCATGGAAAGGTGGGTGATCAATAGAAGGCTTTGTGAAAGCAACCCTCTTCTTTTGTGAGAAGCTTGTTTAACAGCTTGTGCTTCTGTCTGTTTTTGAATGACTGAAGTTGTAAATAATGCCTAGCTTAGTCTTGAGGAAGGTGGAACTGCTGACTTGGGATGATAACAACACCCACAAAAATCACCTATATAGGAAACTTGGTAAATAAAATTGACCTTCCTTACTACTGCTGCCATTTCTGCTTACCTTCTTAGCATGCTGTACATGAGTATATCTAGCAGTAGTTAGGACAGGGGAGGAAAGGTTGATTTTATTCTCTGTGGTGACAAATAGAACACTTAATAGATGACAAATTGGGGAATATTGAATCTCTAGAGACCTAATCAAATGTGAATCAAGTCAGCCCCTCATGAGCATGGAGTAAAATGCCAGCAGGTGCATGGCCTTTCTGTTCTGGCTTGTATTTTATCCTTTGTAATAGATTGTGGCCAGTTTTAATGCAGCTAATACTTGCACCTAAATAAACAAAAACCCTCTCAACTACACCAAACCATCAGTTTTTGTGTAATAAATACTTTTTCTTTGTGGACAGTGTCATAACATTGAGTACAAGTGGAATTGATAATCATTTAGTTATCCTAAAGAGCTGAAGAGAGAATTACGACACTTATCTTACATCTGACTTTCTGTGGGACCCTTATGCCTATGCCACAAGGAATTTATTTTGATGGAATCCAGCATGTAAGCAAGATTCTATAGCCAGGATAGAAAAATTCTGCTAAGCAACTATTTTCTATCTTTTTTTTTTGTCTCAAGGGAAATAAATTTCAAAAGTCATTATTTTTTCATATAGTTCTACTATATCATTTTGTCTTACTTAAGCTATAGAAAAATTGGTGTACTATTAGATAATATGTATTGTGTGACAAAAGAACCCTAAGTGCATGCACACACACTTGCATGTGTGCATACTCAAGCTTTCACAAGCTTAGCACTTGCCTAGCAAAGCTTTTCTCTTGGGATTTTTTTGTAATTTATGAAAATGAATATGTTACATGTGTAACATCTATAAAGGAATAAAAACTATCATTTATTGTGAAAGCAGATAAATACTCCTTTTGAAATAAAAACCGATGTTGTGCCAGTTTCAAGCACAATAGAAATGAAGAAAGCTTTTCTTTAAAATTGGTTGGAAAAAGCTTGTGTCAGCCCTTAGAGAGACATTTTCATTGTTCCTTTCATCACTGACTGACTTATAATTTGCTTCTCTAAGAAGCATTAGTTTTTTATGAAATCTTTCCAGCTTTACTTTTTTGCCATGACAAATATTTCAGAACATCTTCTTTACATGTAACTGTAGAGTTATCTGTTCTGTTCTAAAAATACTGTCAATCTGAGGTACTGAGTTTGCATTCCCTAAAATCATCTCTAAGCCACACAAACCTCACAGAAGTTAATAGGTTTGGCCTAGTATTTCAGAAGCCAGCAGTGGAAAATGAGTACCATTAGAAAGTCTTGAAAATCACATATCTCATTTCAGAACAATTAAAACATTTTTATTGTTTTGCAGTTGGCTAGGAAGGGAAAGAATTATGAATATATTCTAGTCATTTTTATGACTTTTGCAATTTTTCAACATTTTTATTATTTATTAACCATTTTATTATTTTAATAAGAAACAAATTTTCAAATGCACTTGGAAGAAAGCTTTATATGTGACTATTCAAACGGATCTTTTACTGACAACTTTCCCATTTGATGGAATGCAGCATGAAATCTGAAAGCAGTCTTTCTCATTGTGATGTTCCCCACAAATGAGATGCAAGGTGAAATCCTGGTCCTTTTTGGCCCAGTATCAGAAAATCCCTCTAACATATCTAGGTGATAGAAATGGAGAAGCTAATACGAAGGGCAAAGTTAGTTCTTATGGAAGGTCAAATCAAAATCAGTGTTTTCACATCTAATAAAACTGTACAATAAGGATCCCCACGTACTTTGACAAATGTTAATTTGTTGTGTTTCATAAGCTGCATTTGAGGTCACTGGGTCCAGTTTTTCTGTTCACTGCCACAAAAGACACACTTCTCACAGATGTCTGCTGTAAAGGTGAAATTATATAACTGAGCTCAAAGAGAAAATGGTTGCTAAAACATTAAAGCTGCTGCTAAATGGTGGTCTCAAAATGACAATATTGTGGGGGTTTTTTATTTTTAGAAAAAATAATTTCTGACTTTGCTTTATGTGTGGTGTCCATAGAGCAAATACATTAATTTCTGATAGTGCTTCATGTGGAAGTTTGCAGACATTTCAAGTGTACAACTTGACATGCCAAAGTGACTCTGGGCAGCATCTTGGAGGGGAAACATAAAAAAAGAAAAAAAAAAAGTTGTCTAAATAGTCCCTGGCTTATGATGATATTCTTTAAAACCATATTAAAGTGATACAATGATAGGCTATTGGACATTTTTTCTTGTTTTCTGATGTCATCTTAAAATTTCTTGGGGAAAGAGAAACCGAGTGAAATGGCAAGAAACAGGGCACCATGTGTTTTCACAGTGCAGCATTCATTATACATTAGCAGAACAGCAGTCACTCAGCTGCAATCATGGTAGGCATGACTGCTTCTCTTACAAAATCATATTTCATTTATTCATGGCATCTTTCATTCCAAGACCCTGAGCCTCCACTTGTTTCTCTTTAAGTATAGCTATGCACCTAAATAGTTATGGTGGCTTCAGTAGGGGTTCCTCACACGTAGAAATTTAAACATGAGAATGGATGTGTTTACAGAACCGAGGCCAAAAGCTGGAGATAGCGGAGCTGGGAAAATTTGCAATAGCATAGTAAAGTAAACCAGTCAAAAAGTGCATAAAACCATGGAAACCCAGCAAACCACACTGTACAAGTCACCTGACAAGCAGCTGATCACAGAATTGATGCTGTGTGCCACTGCATTCACCTTTATCCTTCTCTGAGTTAATTCACATTAATAATGATTGTGTTAGTAGGATTGTCCTTACCTTAAGGTATGGGGTAGGTATCCATTAAAACAGAGATGGAGCATTCCTTCATGTATTTGTTTAAACTTTAAGCCTCCAATGCTTTCAAGCAAACTGCAAATGCCCATATGCAGCATTTGGAAAGATGGAATTTGCTTTATTGCACTACTCCGGTTTTTTGTCCCACATTGGAAGAATGGGAATTGCTGAAAGCACCAGACTTTTATATTTTTTTTCTGTCAGTTTAATTGCAATAACATGCATTTGGTTTCAGATCAATTGCTATTAAGAGCAAATGCCACAAGTAAATTGATATACACGACAATTTATTTCCTTAGACATCTGTAAAATACTACATGCTTTTTGGATTGAGATGTCACATTTGGCTCACATTAGGACTGGAAGGCCAAGGTGTAGTAAGCATTGGTTCAATTGTTCAATAATAATTTTTTCCATGCAATGAATCCTCCTTATCTTTCATTAACTGCCAATCAGGCCCTGCAGCTGCCATGTGCCAAAATACATTCTTTGTTATTAGCATTAAAAATACTATTAAAACTCAGACTGAGACATGAAGGAAAACACCCTTTCCTGGAAAAATAAATTTTTGCTTCTTCCTGCTGGAAAAACTGTGTGAGTGTGCTCACTACTCAAAGAGATGTGAAGTGCTATGAGACTTGGACTTGTGACACTAAAACTCAATACCTAAAAGGATGCTTTGCACAGTATAGAGCAAAATGAAGTGCTTAAGCTTATTCTATAGAAACAGTTGAGAGTTTGACATGTGTTTATCTGTGAACCTGTTCACAACTTCAATAGACATGCTCGTTTAGCATAATTTAATAGGAAAAACAGCTAAAGAAAGGTTCACCGTCTAATAGTTTTCCAATAAGTGGAAGTTTGCAAGTGGTCTTAACATTTGCAAACTGCTTCCTCTGTTGGTGAAGGAAGAGGAATATGGATTCAAGAACAAGAAGCAGAACCTTTTACTCCTTGCTGTAGATACTTCTCACTCCCCTGAATCAGACAGAGACATTGGCATCAGCATTTAGGGACCTAGAAAATAGCAGTAGTCTGCTCTGCAGTGTTGAGTACCACAGCTTGGGATACACGTTTGATCGAGGCCCCAGCAGGAGGGAGATCTGGGTGAAACTGGAGTTCCTGAGACATCTGACCTGCAGCATCCCTTGGAGTGAGAAGCCCTGAGGCTGCAAGAGGTGTATGGATGCTTCCTGGTGTCTGTGCTATGCTGAAGTGCCCGTGGTTTCTACTCTTGCCTGCCCTAAAAATGTGCTGTACAAGGCTGGTGAAGCTGGGACAGAGCTGCTTCTGTGAGAAAGATTGTGGAGTCTTCCTCACTGAAGATGAAAAGTGGAAATGGTTCTGAATTAAATAGTTAAGTATTTTTAAAAATGGAAAGTAGCTTTTGCAAAGAGACTCAAATGACATGTGTTATTTTTTTCCAGTTCCAGAAAAAAACCTTTCGTATGTGTTGTGTGACAGTGTTTATTTAATGCAAATAAAGAACTTTCTAGATGAGCTCACAAGAGTGAAACAATAAATTCACATTTGAACTGTGTTAAAATGTGTTTAAAAGAAAAGCCACTTCCACTTGTGGAAAACACTCATATATTTTTAGCTACAAGTAGAAAACTTGAAGATTTTGAACCAAAAGGTAGTTAAGAAAAGCTTCAAGATTCTTCATAGAGACTAGTTTAACTTCATCAAATAAGTCAAAACAGAAGAGATGACTCACTTGCTCATTTTTCCTTTACATGTGAGTTTTTTTGAGACTCTTGCTGTGTCTCCACATTGTAGCTGAGAGGCTACTGGGATGATGGGCATCCGGGGCATCCATCCTAATGGGTCACTGCTGCGTGCAGCACCAGATATATCTTGTCTTTTGACACTTATGCAAAGGAGAATACAGAGGTATCCCTAAATCACCCCTCATGGTAGAATTCACATGTGTTAAACAGATGATGGAGTGGGCAGCAGCCATTGCCTTTCCATACAGAACTGCTCCTGTACTTTCTATATTTTTTTGGAGCTCTCTGTTAGGGATTCTCTTGTTTTCCTTCCATCTTAAGACGAAATTTTAAGATTATCAAGTATTTCACAACCTTTAGTTGTCATAAAATCTAGCAGATGTCTAGCAGATTTGTCTAGCAGATGATGAATGGAGGACTGGTGGGATAAGGGTCCTGCCCATGATCCCAGCAGGTTGTGGAGAGCAGAGCAATTGAGCCTGCCCATCCTGAACACCAGGGAGGGGTTTAAAACACATCGCTCCGCTTGTAGCCACATGTGCGTGCAGTTCCTGTGCAGAAGGGGAAAAGATTTTCTCAGCTCCATAGGAAATACAAAATTCATTTTTGTTAATTTCACTGTCTGTAGGGAAAGGGTATGGTCCTCAGCACTGAATAAAACCAAAAGATATCCCAGGTGAATCTTGTAATGAATAGTGATAATAAATTAATAATAAATTTATACCGGTAAATCAATGGCAGTGCAGGCAGATGAACACAATTTCATTCATAATGCAGCATAATGAAATGAATATTGTGTGGATTATTCAGTGGTTAGTTGGGGAAAAACATGAATTTTTGAAGTATCACTTGTCTTGGGGAGTAGTTAGCAGGAAAAAAGGTTAAGTTTTTCAGGGATGCTCAATCTAATGTCACCACTCAGCCACCTCAGATGTGAGGTGTTCTAGAAAATGTAATGGAAATTAAAAGCTTCAACTTAATTTATGAAGTTACAAGCTGGAGTGTTTCAGAAAGCAAGAGTGGATTTGCAAATGAACAGACAGTGTAGCTTTGTACGTGCATTAGCTTGGTTAAATATGTGCAGCAATATGTATAGTACCTCTCTTATTAGGAGGTTTGATCAAAATCGAATCCACACCACAAAGGCTGAATTTCATTCTGATTAACACCAATTTCAAACAATATTAAACAGATTTTCCCCAGTATATAATAGGGAAAAAGGGTAAGAGAAAGTTTTATTTTATGTAATGAGAACATGGAACAATTTTTAACAGACTTCACTTATTGTGTTGACAATATTGGTGAAAGTGAGTAATCTTAATAAATGAAGTTTGTGTAGACATTAAGGGGCAAATTCTGCAGCCCTTTAGGCTGTTTCATGTTCATCACTCCAATAAGGTTGTGTCAGGGTAATTGAAAGAAGACTTGGCCTTAGGATCTTAAACTGTGGTGCAAAGCATACTCAGGGGAACCAAGGATATTTTTTCTACTTAATTTCCAAAGCAATATTTTTTATTATGGAAGTCAGTGTTGATTTTTAGGATATGTTACTGAACTTTAAAATGTGGGATAGTATAAGTAAAATATTTTTAAGTATTTAAAAATTTATGTATTTAAACTTATTATTTTTCAGATAGCAAATGACTTGGAAGATGTATAATTAGTGTAGGTTCATTCTTAAAGTGTAAGAAGAAGCCTGTAATACACCCTTCATAAATGTTTACACCTCTCTCACTTCAGCTCTGGGCATCAGTTAGAAACTGCAGGTACCTACACATATTCACTTCCCCATGTACACGTATGAACACACACAGAGAATTCTGAATGCCCTTAAATGTTTCACTTAATTTTACTGCAAATAAGTAAAGGCATGGGGAATGAAGTTCCTTGGCCTGTTTGCTGCACCTTCACCTATTTATGGAACATAAAAAAACACCCTTCTACTATATGACAGTCCTATAAACTGGCCTTGCAGCCATTCATGTGAGTAGAAATTAGTCCTCAGCTTTCACATTTTCATGCTCACAGATCTCTAAATGTCACATCTAGCACAGAAAAAGTCCCTAAAATGTTTCTTAAGACAAACAAAAAAAAATTAAAAAGGAAATATGAACTTCAATAAAATGTAGTAAAACACTATATGTTGCTATACTAGCAGTGGTATGTCCTTTTCTTTGGTCACTGTGTTTTGTTAGGGCTTTCTCGTGCTTTATAGCTGGCTGTAAGTACAGTAAGACTATAATAGGATTATCAAATGAATTGTCTTTCACTTTTGTCCAGCTAGAAATTCTGCCAGAATATTATATGGCCAAGGTCTATCTGGACTGGGAACAAAAATCCCATCTAACGAAGCTTCCAGAATAAAGTCATGAGTCATTAAGCTTGTGAAGAATTCTTCATAGAATTCAAAAGATCCTGAAGTCTTGCATGGTGAAAAGCTAGTGAGCATGACATGGACACTAACAAGTTAAAATCAGTTCTCTATATGACACCTATATAGGTTGTGAAGTTAATGTGATGAAGTTTCTAATCTTGTCTACCAAAACAGAGAAGAGATTTAAGTATGAAACTTTCCTCCACATGGTACTGAAATAAGCGAGTAAATTGTTGTACAAGGATAGGCTGAAACTGGTATTTTTGACTAATGTATCTCTTGTTTGTTTGGGTTTTTTTGTTTGTTTTCTTTTAATTTGACCTTAAAAGGAGAAGAGAAGATAGCAAAAAGAGGGCTTCACAGAATTGATTTTCATTCCTTTGGGAACCATATCTCAGATTAATGACAAGATCAGATAATACTTGATTAATCGTTTTTAAAATGCTCTTTTCCATTATAGAAGGAGGGGTAAACAGTGGCAGAAACTTGAGAATAGCAGGTTTTAAAAGCTACAGTAGTCAGTAGTTGGAAATATCAATTGGGTTTGTGTGACCACTTTTATAGGTCATTTGAGCAGTGCATCCTGCTGTCTTATACAAAATCATTACAAATTAATGGAGGAGTTATGCAAAAAACTCCAAATAATAATAATATACCAATTACATTATTTTGCAATTATACATATTTATGAATGGAGCTCCAAGGACGTACCAACAGTAACTAACTCTTCTAGCACTGCAACATTAGTACACCTATTAGCCCTATTTGTCTGTGTAAAAAGAGACAAAGGGAATAAATAATCTTATCTGCCACTTTCACAGGCTGGGGAGAAAGAAAATAAAGTGTGGGTTTGTTTTGAGGTTTTTTTATGGTGTTTTGTTTTTTGTTTATTTATTTATTTATTTTTCTTCAGCACTCATTAATTTGATTATGTTTGTATCAAAATTTTTTAACAGAGATGAACCAACCCCACTAAAGATAGCAACATCCTGCTCTGCAGCTGAAGACAGCATGGGCACTTTAAAAACATACAAATGCTTGGCTTTACAACTTCAGTCAACCTGTGAAGGGCATCATTGCTTCCAATGTTATGCTCTCTGTTTGTTATGATTCCCTAATATAGTTTATACTCCTGCAGGAGCCCCTAACCATTTTCTCAAGGTCAGTCAACAAATCAGTTGAAGAGGTGGAAAAATGAGTGCTTTTGATTTCTTCTCCCCTTTTTCCACCAGCTATTGGGTTATCATAAAACACAGACCATTTCAGGCTTTCTGTGGGGGAAGGGAAACATGACAGTTTCCTTTTCAGACATCAGAAAATACTTTAAAGAATTGGTTTCTCTAGCAACAGGAATGCGAAAAAAAAGAGAAGCTATCATAATTTTTTTCCCACCTACTCATTTTTTTTTAATGTGGTAAAGCAGATGGCTTGGATAATGCAGGTATGACAGATTCTGATTTATTGACTGTAGACAGAAATATAAATACAGAAGCATATGCACTCTGCTGTGCTCTGTAACACAATAACACTTAATGACTTCAGACTTCATACTTCTTTTAGGTTCTACTCATGTGTATCGACAAACACCATTATTTATTGTTAGGGCATGTTGGTGGCAGAGCTTGCTGTGTGTGGAAATCAAAGGCTGGCCAGCCAAGCACTTCCTGCACTCTCTACCTTCCCTGACAGCAGTGCTGGCTCCATGAATTCTCAATTTACATCTTTGACAGGCATACATTTTATTGACCTGGCCAAATACTTTCTCTTAAGGTGTTGTAAATCGGTCAGTACCAATGATATATGATGTCAGAGGACTCAACCTTTTGCCTTTGCCAAGAAAATTAAAAATGTCTTAATGATCTCTTTTTAGTGATGATAGGAAGGAGATTATTCTTTTTATGGCTGTACCTGGCCCATGGCTGTTTCCTGTAATTCTTCAGCTGCTACAATGCTGAGTGTTAGTGGACAGAAAACACGATGTTCTCTTCAATAAAATGCTGAGGACCACATGACCCCATTCTCCTGAAGCTGCTAACACTGGTAAAGTGCAGATGACATCTGCTCTGTGGTAACCTGGTCAGTACTTCCAAATTGCAGGAACAGCCTCGGGGTTATGTGCTTGGTCTTCAGTCACTGCACTCAGTACATTGCAGAGCATGTGCCAAGGTGAAATCAGAGCAGCGATGGCATCAGGATCTGGGCAGTTCTCAGGATTTGCTTTCCAACACTTATAGTTCATTTGTTTGCAAGCAAATAATTCCAGCACCATTAGCAGGCAGTTTTTGATACAGCAGTGCCACTAGTCTCTCTGCAGCAAACCTGTTGGGAGAATAGAAGTAAGAGGAAAAGAACATAAAGGAATATGAAGCCATTTTCTGACTCAGTTTCAGACTGTTTTTGGTCCAGACTGTAATGAATCTCGAGGTAGCTAAAAAAAAGTTTGCAAGATTGCAAAAAAGGAAAAAAAATCTCTTGATGGGTGAAAACTTTCATTGAACAATTGGATAGAAAGAAATGAACTCTTTAACTAAAGCCAGAGCAGCTGCAAAAACACTGGAGCTTAGGGAAGATCAAAGAATATGTGGTGAGGTTCTCTGAGAAGGTGGAGATTGCTGAGCAGAGTCAGCCTCAGATCACAGCCGCACAGGGTACACCACACCCCATCTGCCAAAGAAAGGGAGAGGCTCTCCCAGAGGACCAGAAAATTGGTCTTTTAGGGTCCTGACAACAGCCAGTGAAACAGAAGGGGCTGGCTAAGTGTGTGCCAAGGAGACTCCCTGGAGGCCTCTGGACCTTCGAGCACCAGGCTAGTGAGTGAGCAAGGAGGGAGTGAGCTTCCAGTCCCACCAGAGATGGACTGAAAGAGGTTCCTTTTCTCTGCCTATGTTTGCAGAAGAATTGCTCTGGAATGGCTGCTAAATAAGAGATGTCTTCTGATGGGGTGAATGGAGATAATTTTAAAATATTTACTGTGACATTATGTGTAGTGTGTGTGTTTTATGCTTTGCATAGCTTTTCATGTGTTTTTAACAGAAAATCTAAAATATAAATTAATGAAATATTTCATACAATCATTTAAAAATATTATGTGTCTCCTCATGGATTATACCATACTTTTTAGTCCTAATATAAGTTTTCCTGCTGAATTTTAAAGACAGAGGCAATCTTTCAAGTGGTATGATTTCTTACCCAAAATACAACATCTTAAAAATCATTGAAGTCTTCTTCTGAAGTTCTAAAGTCCTGAAGTTTTTCACTATGTCAAGCTTGTCTAGGGAAGTTTTTAGAAAATATATTTCCACTGGGTAAAGCTATTTTTTAACTAAAGTTCTAGCTCAGTGGTATCATGAATAAGAAGATGTTAGAAGCAAAATTAAGGCTAAAGGAAAATTAAGAAAAGAGTAAAATAATTTTGAATTATAATTTCAAACTCTTGTACTTTGGAGTATTTTGTTAAAATACATGTAATTTTGCCTTAAAGATTTCAAATACATGTATTTAAAAAAATGTAAGTCTAATTATTCTTCAGAAAGCTTGAGAGGTTTAATAGTGGGACAGCAACCTTGCTGGAGGAAGAAAAGGGGGTCTCAGAAACCATTTTAATTTCCAGTGAAAGAGCTGTGCCTACAACACTGAAGACACAGCAGCACAAGTTAAGTTGTGGTTTTTTTCCCAGTCCTTCATCTCTCTTTCTGTGCTCTGCTCTCTCCACTGTAATTTCAAGCTGTCATTCTCCGGAGCACTAAGAATCCATAAAGATGATAAATGTTTTTTTTTTTGTGTTGCCTCGTGTGCTGCTGGACATCACATCCCTCAATGCACTGCTGCAGTGTCTTGCTGAGGGTTCCTGGTTTGCACGGTGTGACAATGTGACAATATTCTGTGAGTCCCAGAGGACATGCTGGGGTCAGCTCCCCACTGCCCTCCCCTGCATTGTGGGGTGCGTGCAGAGCGTGGGTGGCACAGCAGCTCTGGGCTGGAATGCTAACACCCCCATGGGGCACTTTGAGCTCAAATTCTATTTTCTTTTATCCTTGCAGACATGCACAAAGTTTTCAACTTGAAAGGCTGACAATATCTCATATTTCTGACTTACTGATGTTATGCAACCTATTTATTTCCTAATGGCATTCATTCAGCTTCTGTGCCCATAAAGGCAAATTAAAATTGTATGGAAATCCTGTGCTTAGTACTTGAAAAGGCAACTGTAAAATATTCCTTGTTTGTGAAGGTGGAATGCTTTTAAAGGCAATTTTTAAAATTACATGAAAGCAGTGGTGTCCAAAAAAGGCAAAACTACAAGATAGATAGTAGCTGTATCTGGCCTTCATCAAATATAACATTCTTTCCCCAACATGTTTTCATGATAAGGGTTTCTAATGTGAATGTGTGTGCAAAGGCTGAGGTAGTCACAGGGCTGGGTTGAAAGGGAAGGATTGCAAGGTGGGCTGGGAGCTGCGCCAGTTTACTGCTGGAGTTTACAACAGTTTACTGGTGGAGGGGTGAGAATGTCCAAATACACACATGGAACATGATCTGGGACAAAGTCACCCTCTGTGGTCAATATTCTTGCCAGATGGCAGCAGTCATGAAACTCAGAAACGGCAACTCCTCAGATGCAATGATACCTAGTATGCAGTTAAAAATAAATAAAGTTATAAATAAATAAATTTCACAACAGGCAGTACCTTTTTCTTTTTAAAATAAACACTGTGACTTTAATTAATAGAGTTCAGATGAGCAGCTCTCCTCTGCAAACTGCTTGTGCTGGTATCTACAGAACTGGAGGCTCAAGCTTTCCAGAGGCTGGGTGTCCATGGCAATGTCTGGTCTTCCCACTTGTCTTGTGTCTGCCTTGGTTTTTGCTCTGCTTTAAGGTTTTCCTTCTTCTTTTCTGTTTGTAGAGGTCCTGAATTGCAACCAGTTCCAGAGGCTGAATCTGTCTGCTTCTCCTTACTGCTCTGGGACTAAATTCTGGTCAATCCCTTGTAATAGTTAAGGAATCTTAGAATCATAGAATGGTTTGTGCTGGAAGAGCTCTAAAGATCATCAGGTTCCAAAAAACCCTGCCATGGGCATGGAACCTGCCAACAGACCAGGTTGCTTCATCCAAGCTGGCCTTGAATGATTCCAGGGATGGGGCATCCACCTCTGCTCTGGGCAGTGTGTTCCAGTGACTCACATGTGAGGGGGGTGGTATTGACATATGATCTAATAATTCCTTGTGATCCTGGAGTTTCCTGGAGAGGACATCTGAAACATTTTTCTGCACTGGCACTGTAAGTTGGATTAGTAGTTTTTGGGTCAAGCAGCTAGTGCAGTAGTGAGTGCTTTCAAAAATGTCCTTGTGATAACAGTATATCCCCAGGAGTCTCTGAATCTTCATTTCTTCTGTCTGGGTGAAGGATCCTTACTCTGCAGAAGACATCAGTCATGCTGCCTGCAGTTTGCAGATGTTGAGTGCAGAAGCAGGTGACAATGCAGGGAGTGACAGAAGGTCTTTGCCAACACTATGCAGAAACTATGCAGAAGCCCTGTGATGGCACAAGAGTAGTGAAGCAGCAGGTGAGAGGGTTTTCCCTTGTGTTTAGGACAGATAGAACATCACTATTCCAGTACAACACATACATATTGGAGAAATGAAGTCCCACTATCCATGGGGAATTTTTGAACACCACACTAGAAACAGTGCAAACATCATTCTGAGGCTCAGGAAAACATTCTCCTAGTCTCTGAATTTCATTGCTCATTCACACATCTTATTTCAGAGCAAAAAAAAAAAAAATCTGGGTCTGATTTTTAATATGTAACAAACGCCTGATTAGTCACAGAGTATGCACAGACACAGACACAGACACAGACACAGACATAAGACACAACAGACACAGACACAGACACAGACACAGACACACCACACACACACACACACACAGTGTAGTAAAAATTTATTTTCTGATGAGGAAATCCAAATTGCATAAATTTTTAAATGTAAAGCAAAAAATAAAGTATATGCTAAAATATTTTAAAAGGGACAAGACCATCTACTACATCATGGGAGGAAAATTCTACAGATTAATATTTTCCTCCTGTTCACTTCTCCTTTAGAGAAATCTATTTAAATGTATGTGAAAATATTATGCCAGACATTCTAAGAAAACAAACAAAAAGATCCTCTTATATAAAAAATTTCCCAAGAGGGAGAAATCAACTTATCTTCCAAGTAATACATGTGATTTCATTACACCTGTATGAATTAGAAGTGCTTATTAAGATATGATAGTTTGCAGTTATGAGAATAATGCTGGTTAATTGTGTTTTGAAGAGCTTTTAAAAATTTGGAAAGAGGAGGAAACCACTTTAAGACCTCTTCTATTTGAAAACTAATTGTTTTTACAAAATGCAATTTACATTAGCTGTGACAGCATCTGTCATTGGCTTTTGTTTTTTTTTTTTTTTTTAAGTATATATTAAATCTTTTCTCTTCCCTGCTGCAGCATGAAATGCCCACAAACACAGTCTAGGGAATTGGCTGACTAATTATATAGTAAAAGCAGTAAAATATAGTATGGATAAAATACTATCAAATGAACAGGGTTAGCAGTTACAAAGATGGGGCTATTTTTATTTAAGTTACATTACATTTGATTTTCTTCATGAATTGTGCAAAGTACAATATGTTCAGACAGAATGTCACTCTAAAGCAGACAATAGCCTTTTAATAATTCAGAATATTCTCATGAATATGAATTCAGAATATTTCAGAAAAATTCAAGATCAAACTTGGACCTGTTTCTCAGTTTAGAGACATATTTCATAGACTCTACATGCTTGATAGCCAATCACCTACCTTGGCTTTCTGAAAAGGGGGCACTATAGGAAAAGGAGGGAAAGAGAATACATGACAGATAATGTTGGAAATATGTTGTTTATTACACTTGGGACATACTCTTTTTTGCTTGACTTCTCAGTGACATAAGGCTTATGCAACTGTGTCTGTAACTTTGAAATCCATTAAATAACTTTGGTTGCATCTAAATGAGAACAAGAGGTTCCCACTATTTTTATATATATACAAAATTATATGGCAGGGTAGAGAAAAAGGACCAAATTCTAACGAGGAATGACATCAGTTTAGGATCAAGAACTGTGTTTTCTGTCCACTGTGCCAGTCACCTGACAACTCATATTGACCTGCCAGTCAGTACGTGTGGATTGTGGTATAGGATGTGGTGTGGGCTGCATTTCAGCCAGTCAGGAAAAAGAGGCAGAGAGTGATGAGGGAGAGCAGTTAGGAGGGCACTGGAGGAAGATGTGTGAGGTCATAGAGCAGCACTCACCTGTATTACAGCTGCTGCTCTTAACACAATTTCCTTTTACTCCAAATTAAGCTTTAAGGTGATGCTGTTAGATCTATCTCAAGTGGTATTTCTTCCACTGCAAGCACATGTGGTGAGAATCACTGTACTACCTGTCTACAGTTTAGTCTTCTAATCAAGTTATCTGGATCCCTTTATGTCAGTGAAGGTGGATGAGGACTGTCCTTCCATGGGATCATTTGTGATGTCTAACCAAGGGTGAAATGAGTTATCTGCTGAAGAAATCATTCTCCTCCTGATGAAAGAGGTCATCTAAATGACTGGCTTAGACTTGACAGCTGACTTCAGGGAACATAATGGTGTTATCAAATATTCTAGCTACTCATGAGCATCTTCTGTTCTCAATATGGCTGGAAATAGAGGGTCTCTACACTTGCAAGAAGGTAACCAAAGGACCTTGACTTTCTGGAGTCCTTCCTTGAAGCTAAAAGCCTTCTAGCTGTCTAGTGAATAGCTAAAAGAAACATAATGGTGACAGATCTTCACATTTGATTTCTATGCTGGTTATAGTGCCAAAAATTTCAGTGTGGGAGAGTAGTTATATTAGGAGATTGGCTTGAAATCAAACAGCCAGTCTTGTAAATGGAAGGAGTATTTTCTCCACATATTTCCCTGTTTTCCACAGAGGGGATGAACAGTGAGATGATGAAGTTTGCTGTTAATAAAAAAAGTGTCATCACAGTCTCAAGATACATCAAATGTGATGATGATTCAGAGAGTAACAGAAAGATAATAGCATGCAATGAAGTGCACATATACTGTACTGATCAGTCAAATGACAGAAAAGAAATTAATGTCTGCATGTGTAAAAGAAATTATATTTATTGAGCAAACCAAAACCAGGCCCTGTCCATATCAGGAGAGTCCTAGAAGAAGGGCTTGGGAAAAGGCAACTGCAAGGGGAATATGACATGTCAGGAAGAGGGTTAGTGAACAGCAACAATTCACTCTTTTTCAAAGAAGAAGAACTATGATGTCTCCCGAGACAACTAAAGAAATCACTTTTTTTTAGTGACTGGATGTAATGATGCCATGTAACTCTTCCATGGGATCTGCAGAGGTCAAAACCACACTCAGTGGTTTAACTTACTAGCAGCTGTTAAATCTAACATGCACAGCACAGTCCCTTAAACACTGGCTGCTGCAAGCTGAGGGGCTGCACCCTCGCTGGGCTCTCTTGTGTGCAGCAGACCTTCCCTGGCTCCTCACGCCAGCCCGGGGCACCGTGGCTGTTCCTGTGCACTGCCTGCAGCACAGGCAGAGCTATCCTACAGCCACAGCCTCAGCCGCCCAGAACCATCCCCAGCAACCCAACAGATTCATGTCAGCACTCTTCAACATTTATGATTGTAGCCTCTGTCAGATTTTCCCACCTGAGTTGCCAAGTTACGGAAGGTGAATGCAGCACCACCTGAGAAAGCGAGCAAACAAACAAACCTGAACATCTGAAAAATCTGCAGGATAAATACATTCAGGAATACCTCAGCTTTCAGTTTCTCAAGCCAAAAAACTGATTTTTTATGGATAATAAACTTAGTAGCAGAGTTGCTCTTTATATGGGAACATATTCATGCAAATGTTAGAAGTGACAAATCCGTATCACCTTCTACATTTTCAGCTATTTAATCAGTAACTATTTTCCTCTTTTTTTTTTTTTTTTTTTTTTTTTAATAATTTTAACACTGAATTGTTACATTCACTTCCCAGTCCAAAATGCTAAAAGAAAGCCTTATGATCAATATGACATTTTCTCAATAGTGAAATTGTTTGGTTACACCTAGTGATCACATAATGCTCCTGTTATTAGACATCAAGTTGCTATTTTTGCATCTAAAAATGTCTAAGCATGGTACAGTTTCTAATTTCTTTCCAAAGTTGTAGGTGGTAAGAGGAATAACGTGAATGGGATGAAAGTATTGATTGAAAACTTAAATGAGATTGGCTGTGTGCACCTTCAAGGCTTTATGATAAAACTATGTATTACCCTCAGTCAAAGATTAGGTAATGAAGTACACCTGATTTTAGCTCTAGGGTTGATAATACTACTGAGGCAATCACAGATCTAAAGGTACCTAGATTATGTGTTGGAGATTCCTAATTAAGAAATCAGGTGAATTCCTGAGAATAAGAGTATATTACAGAAGCTCACATTATTCCTTCCCTTACTGGATTTTCTCCAGGAACCAGCATGGTTCATGGGTCTTTAAACAGCTGGGATTGGTCTGATTCATTTACTTTCACAAGTTCCTCACATCCTTGCAGTGGGGTGTTTTTTGTAGGTATGTTAAATTTTAGGAAGAAGAATATAAATACAACTTGATACATATCTTATGTATTACAATGACAAGAAGTGCACTTTCAGAGTGGCTGTGAAAATGTGAGTTTGGTTCCAATAATTATACCTCCACCTATGAAGGAGAAGTTGTAATAATACAGTAGATCTTTCTATCTTGTTTTCAAAGAAAAATAGGCAGCAGGTTGACATAAAGCTTGTAAATACTTGGGAAATATTTTTTGCATATATTGTCCAAGCAACAATGACAGTGTACTGGTAAACATACTCCTGCTGTGTATGCGAGTTTCTGCCTGGGTTAACTACAAATTTTCACAAATGACAGGAAGGAACTTGTTTTTCTTGTTATTGCTGAAATATGCAAGTGGCTGTACTGAAGAGAGTATTATTTTACTCCTCTGTACTAGGGAGGTTTAGAATGGTTTCTGTATAATTTAGTTCTTAACAGTTCCGTGAGTGGCAGCAGTGTGAAGCTGTAACAGCCTTTCAGCTCTGTGTTTTGCTCTGCAGTGGAGCATCCCTGCCTTTATTTATGAAATTTTAAAACCTATTTAGTGATTTGGGACTACAGGTATATAATGTATCTGAAACTCTTTAGGTACTCAAAAGTGAAGGTCTCACATTCAGATGCCAGCCTCAGCCTCAGCTTCCTTCAGGAGTGCTGGTTCCTTGTGTGTTCAAGGGTGAGGGCATACCCTGAGATGGGATCCCTTAGCAGAGGGCTAATGTAGGTATCGATAGATAAATATTTTCAAGGGATGCCTCAGACTTGCTGGATTCTGTTCCCAGCCTTTGACATTTTTTCTTGTCACTTATCAGCAAGACTGTATCATGGGGGTTGGTGTATTTTAACCAGATGCTTTAAATTAGACTGCTAAAACCATATTTCATTTTGGAAGTCTACACTCTGTTTCTGAGATGCTTGGATGTTTGTGAAAATTTTCAGTGCCTATTCTGTGATGAGCTGTAACCCAACAAAAATATCTCATAAAACTCTAATATTATTCTTTAATGTTACTCACAAACTTCACTGCCTCTCTTCCTTGCACTTTAAATTCCTACCATTTTTATTTGATTTCTAATAAAAAAGCCCATTAGTAGCAATGGTCCCTTAAAAACATTCAGCTTCAGTTTTCACCCAGCTACAGTCTGGCATTGTTAGGCATTTTGAGCCCTGCTGAGTAACAGGCAAAATGCATTCCTCAGTGTCAAATCTGATAGGGCTCACAAGAGAGGGAATAGGGATGAGCAAAATTTATTTAATTCAATATCTCTTAAGGACAGAATCAATACAAATACCTTTTTTTGCTGAGGCAACTCCCCCTCCCAAATCTTTGCTGCGATTTTGAGCTTTTTTTTTTAAATCTGTTTTTGTGACCAAAAGAGTGAGATGTGTCACTTTTGACTGGGACTGTTAAGCCATGAAAGTGACTTGAAAAACAGGGCATCTATGCTTCTGCCAGTGTAAAATAGAGATCTGGTTTGGCTGACTTTAAAGCTTGCAGCCCAGTCTATAGTACATATAATATATGTAGTATATGTAGTATATATAGAGTATATCTTTGTGGACTGGGAAAGTTCAAAGATTTTGTACAATTAAAAAGAGAAAAAGGATTTAATAAAACCCTAGGTAACTTTGGTTGCAGGTATCAGGGAGAAAACCTTAGCCCAAATAAAAGCAATGACTCGTGGAGTCAGGCCTTCATCCTTCACACTCCTTGGGGGAAACATGCCCAGGGGCAGATCTCCAGGGCTTTTCCCAGGCACTCACCCTTGGACATCTCCAGCAGTCTGAGCCTGTGCTCTGGGCTGATTTCAAGCATGTTCACTCTTCTCACGAGGGAACAAAAAAATCCCATACATCCTATACTGAAAAAACCCAGGTAGTATTTTCATATATAAGCACAGAATTCCGTGTACATTCTTAAAGGGTTTCTTCCTTTTTTTTTCCCTTTTTAGAAATGAAAGGGAAATGCTCTCAGACTCCCTTCTCAAAGGATGTAAATCTACATCTCTTCAGATCAACTTTTGCCTCTCAGCTGTATATGTCATGTCATACTTCTGACAACAGTCATATCAACACAGTAAGATATTAATGTGACACATGGTAGAGCAGTGTGTCCACAGGGGAGTCTGAGCAAACGTCTATGGAAATATTTCCTACTCCATGGAGGTACAAAAAAGAGAAGGGCGTAAAATGAACTAATTTATGTCCAAATAGATTGTTGTTTAAATAATGGGCTTCATCTGGGTAGATGAATTCAGCTCAGGTGAGTATTCATGTCTGTGACGTAAGAAGTTAGCAGCTGCATTAGGATACAAACCCATCTGACAGGGATTCGAGGCATGAGCCAGGCTGGGGTATTCAGTGCGCCACTCTGGGGAACTGACTCCTCCTCCCCCATCACTGACATACAATTAAAACCCTAATGGCAGGGCTGCAATTAGTGCTGGGCTGGGGGAAGCCTGCGCCCTTGTGAATGATCTGGCATTCTCCATTTGAAAATCAACCACATAAACCCACAGTATTTTTCAGTTCTACAGATTAGCTACAAATCTGAGCTCTCATATCCTTTCTGATTTACTTACTCAAAGATCGTTGCTAACCAAATATCTAATTTTGTTAGGGTTGATGTGGCTTGCAGGAGACAAGAGTCTTAAATGAATCAAATGAAATGGGTGGATGCTCATTCAGGTAGGCAGTGTCTGATGCTAGTCAGACAATGTCTGCTGCTCCTTGATTTTACAACTTTTCATTCAAATTGTGGTGAGACTAATGATGCTAATTTTATAATTGAAGTGAGTTTGCTCTAGCATCATTTGTATAAGTGGTTCGCCATCTATAGTGGTAATTAGTGTTTTCTTCTTTTTTGATTTGGTGTTTATTTTGGTCTTAAATCTATTTTCACATCATCATTCCAGTGCACTATTCCTATGTTTGAAGTAACTGCCTTTTTAGCTCTCTACTCAGATTGCTTCCCATGCATCAGTGTCAAATGTGCTTAAAGAGCACTATATGCAGCATGACAGCAGATTACTGATCGTAGTGTCTTTTGTGAGAGCAGCAAATCCTTCTGGTCCCAATGACCTCTCTCTGCAACCCTGTAATTTAGTCTTTGACCTTTCTGTACTTCCCTTCATCCCCCCAAAAAGCAAAACTGCTACCAAAACTGCTGATGGTGTATGATACAGTTCTCTAAACTCTGGATATTTCACAGGGTTAGCTTGAAATTTCTTGGTGTTTAAAAAAATTATCCCTTATTTAACTTTATAAAATCAGCAGGTAGGTTTATAAACTGAATAATAGCAAAATTATTCCTATAGCACTACTTACCTCAGAACATGTACCTGAAAAGACTCTTCATGTGTTTGTCTATATAGAGGTGAAAAAAGTATTGATCCCTTAGAAAATTAAACCTCATGCCTTGATGATGGCAGTTCTGTCATCAATATTCTCTTTTTCTAGGTGGGAAAAATTATGAAAGAAAATCCAGTGCAAGTGGACCTAATTCTTGAGTCTAAGGGAGAGATACATATGTATAGTCAGGGCAGTATCAGGCTCAAAGTGTTTTGTTTCATATTTTTGTCTGGTGGATACATTTGGAAATCGTTTTTAAAGAATTACAGAGAACTATAAGGACTTACAGAAAGTTGACTTCTTTGATAATTGCATTGCTACAAAATAAAATCTGAGAGTGATTTTCTCAGATTGCTTCTGATATGTGGTGATAGCAGCATTACAGCTGCATGTGAGACACTTTTCATGGAATGAAAAGTTAACTACAGTTTCAATACCAGTATTTGTTGAAATTTTAAGGGCCAAAGCCCAAAATTCCAGACTTCTTTATCAAGAATCAAGAAAGGTTTTAGAAACTGATCAAAAATTTAAAAGGCGCTGTATATTTCCAAACTGGCAGAACCAGAATGACAGAACTGAGGAGTTTAGAAACAATAGTAGCAATATATATTGACTTCCTGTTAATATCCATTCCAAACCAGTGAAGGGTAAACTAAATTGAACAAACTCATGCTAACATGTCAAGTTATTCAATGACATGAGACAAAATCAAATCTAATTCTATGATGACACTGCAGCCTCCTGTCACAGCTGAAGATAACAATCATCTTATCTAAAAGTATTTGATGTGTCTGGTCCTGAACAGGGAAAATTGTTTGAGACAATTGAACACACAAAGGGGCTGGAAGAACCATGAAGGGAGACCTCATGACATCTTACAAGCTGAAAGATTGTTTATTTTCCAAATGTAAGCTCTCTTGGTGGGAATTTGAAAAAGTCCTCATAGGGCAGTTTCTTCATTTGCAGACACTTTGGGTTTGAAATGTCATCTTTCTTGTGATTATCTGTCAAGGATATATGAGCTTAGAATAAAACACCATATCCACTGATTTGTATTCCCAGTGGATCTGATTTGTTTGTTGAGAAGTGTAAAAACTCATCCAACCCAGATATAACAAAGGCTTTCCTTTATTGCCTCTGGAGACAGACCGTAGTCTGCAATCACATTTTTTCAAAACAGCAGATATACATGTTTTTGACCTGAATAATTAGAGGAATAAACTCTTGCAAACATAACTGCTATGCTATTCTGAAATTAATTTCTTAAAATTATGTTGAGATTTTCTTTTTAGTTCATAAATTGTCATGAAAGGCTTTGAAAGAGAACAGGGAACTCACAGTCATATTGGTATGAACCTGGCTCTGCTCCTAAACTATTAAAATATGCCTGGATTTTGCCCTTTGGGTTTTGGAAACTGCTTTATTTATTTCTTTTTTAAAGACAAAAGCTGCACATGGTTTTGTTTTATCTCTGTCAGCCAACATTAGGAGGCAAATATTCAGAATGATATAGGTGGATTTATATTATTGATTCTTTCTAACTAAATTGTGAGGTTAAATTCAGACAGTGAATGGCAAATATCCTCCAAAGATTTTTCATTCTCCTGCATCATTAGCATTTTTTAGAACTAGAAACTTTCCCTGAGTTGGAAATTTCATGCAAGTAATAAATACTTGCACAAAATGATTTCCAACTTTGATGTCCTTCTCTTCTTTCATTCATAGTGACAGAGAAAGAAAGATTATACCAGAGGTTTAATGAGAGTGAAACATCTAATACTTACGACATCCTTCAAACAAACATCCACATGGTCAAATCTAGCTGTTAGATACCCCCTTGGTTTCTAATTTTATTTTAGCAGCCCTTGATCAATAGCAGGACAGTTGCCAACCTATTTGTCACGATTGTGGTTCAGACTGCAGTATTGTAAAACAATATTTGGATGGACCCTGTTTACTGTGAGAGAGAAGCAAAAAAGCCCTCCTAGAGAGAGAGGTGATACTTCAAGGTTTTTATATGACATCGGGAAACTACCAAGGCTAATTTTTATGCTGAAATATGTAAAATAAAACTTAATCATAGTAGATGGCAGTACAGCTTGCATATCCAATATCTCTAACACCCCCATGTGACCCTCCATCATTCTTTCTGATTAACAGACTAGACAGTTGATATCAGCTAATATTAGAAGTTCCTTCATCTATTAATAAGTTTTTTTCAATTGTATTTAATTTCAGAACATATTACACCAAAAGAAAGTGTACAAACTCACAGGGTTATTTTAAAACAAACAATACTAAAATGCAGTAATTACTGTAGAAAGTTGTTTTCAACCATGTCTTTCTGAATTTCTTTAAAGAGTTTGGAAATGTTACAGAGTTCAGTGTTATTAATTATAAATAATCATTTATACCACATTTAATGCTAAGGCAAAACTTCAGCTGAACTTCAAAAAGCACCCAGGAATCTTGTAAACTCCAGGGTAAGGCAGCCCCTCTGGCACAGGCTAGATCAGTGTTTTTCAAGCTGCCTGTAATATGTCATCTCTCACAAAACATGATGGCATCTCCACCTCTTCTGCATGAACTTTTCCTCCAGGGAAGGAAAATATGGGGATGAATTGTGGACCAGGTGAAGGAGACAGCAAGGGCAGAAGTGGTCTGATGGGAACAGGGATGGGAGCAGCACACAGAATCAGCACAGAAGGGATCTGCTGGATTTTAGGAACCTTTGAGAAATCATAGATGTACAGGAGCACAGAATGGTTTAGGTTGGAAGGGACTTCAACTTTCACCAGATCAGGTTGCTCAAAGCATCATCCAGCCTGACCTTAACACTTTTAATGATGTGGCATCCACAGCTTTTCTGCTCCACTGTCTTACTACCCCTAGAGTCCCTGGGGAACCTGTGACCAGGGTGGTCACCTGTCCCAGATGACCTGCTAGGGCATGGCTGTAAATCCAGTGGAAGCTAAAACTATGACAGTAAAGCCTGCTCATAGATGTTCCTTCCTCCATCTTGCCCCTGTCACAGATGTACTGTCTTGGGAATTCTTTTCCTCTCTCCTTTTCAAGGGAAACCTGTGTCTGTGCTTCTCCTAGACCTGAACAAGAAAGGCTGGGTAGAAAGTATGCAGTCCTTAGAGAAGCACTGGGAAAAAGTAATGTATTTGCCCATGGAAAATTTACACAGGAGTTGGCTTTCTACCACCCTAGTGCAGGTTTGATCATCCATTCAACAGTAAAAATTGTAAATGTAAGAGGAATTTATATAGGCAAAATATAATGGCCCTAGATATGAGCAAAATACTGGCCTCGAGAAAGACAGTATAAGCTTTGCCATTGATCTCAGTGGAGACAGGATTATATTTGTAATTTTGTCAAGATTCTATCATTAACATTATTGTTTTTAAAGTGTCATTGGATATTTAATTGCATCAAGTGTGAGGGCTCTTATTGTAAGATTAAAAAAGAAAGAAAAATATCATTAGTCTGAGACTTCTGTCAAGGCTAGCTAGTTACATTCAACATGTGCTTCAGAGGTGAATCCTCTGGGAGAATGATATTTAATAATGTTTAGAAATTATTATCTTTCAGAAAATCTAGTTGCTACAGAATTCTCCCGCAAATCCTTGCAGCACTGTATCCAGGATAGTTTTCTTTTTACTGAGCATCAAAGTCTTAGATGCCAAGAGCCAAGTCAAAGAAGAGTATCTCAAATTTATTGGCATAAGATTGTATTTAAAGCCCGATCTGACAAACCAGTTAACTGTATTTTTAACCTCAACATGCTAATTGTCTTTGCAACTTTATTCCGGGCTGAAAGGAATATTTAGGCAGTTGAAAACCCCTCCTGATTTCCAAGAATAATGGTCTCTTAGCATGCCATGTTTCATTAGAATGAAAGATATAAAGAAATGGAATGGAAGTAGGAAAAGAAAACTGGAGGATTTCAGCTCATAAAGTGAAAATATGATCACAAAAGTGCTGGACTTGTCCTATTTCGTGGATAAAACACAATTAAAAAGTGGAATTTAAACAGAGATGTACTTTTGTCCACTGTAAATATTTGTACATGTTTGGTAACTAAAACCACAAGGGGAAATATAATTAGCGAGGGCCATCTGGATAGTATGTCAGGAAGATCAAAGGATTGTTATTTTCTCTTTTTCCATCTCCACACAGATTAAGTTCCAGTCACCTGCTTCTCACCTCTTAACCCAACTCATTTCATTTCATCCTTCAAGGTTTTGTTCTCCTAGTAAAGAAAGAGAAAAGCTTTGCTTGGGAGCCTGACAATAGTATTCTTCATGTGCCCTTAACATTTGATGTTCAGTCATATGCAAAATCCTCATGCAGCACTTGGAGGCTTTGCCAGCTTTGGGGAAAGTCACAAGGATTAGGCATCAAACCTGACATTTTGTCCTTTCTTTTTTTTTAATAGGAAAATGTACATTTCATCCAATTCATTGTCTGTCATTATATTGGTAGATAGAGAAAGGAGTTGTCTACAGCGAAGGCACTCAGGAACAGCTTTTTTGAAATCCTGAAAAAAGATTTAGTTTTTCTGCAGTTAGGTACAAGGACAATAAGGCACAATATAAATTTTTCCTGTTAAAATTCTTAAATGTTGTTATTAGCTGTTACATTTTTGAACACCTCTTATTCTTACACATCAAGGTGTTCTTTTTGACAGCATGTTTAACTCTAAGAAGCTGTGCATGCAATCTCTTTATGTTGTATTGAAAGTAATTACTGGGCATATAATGAATTCTCCTTTATGTCTCTAAGCAGATGGGCTTCTATTATCAGATTTTCAAAACAAACTAATTCTCTGAACATGTTGTGTCACAACTAATTCCAGAAGTCAAGGAGGTAAATAACCTCATTTATTAATGATCAAGGAAAGTAAGAGAAATTCATTATCTCACACTTATTTTCTGTACCTGAATTATACACTGCTAGAATGAAGGTGAGATTACATTGCTCTGAAAGCCAGTAGGGAAAGGACACACAATTTAAAATTAGTTTATGCTTGGTTGTCGCTCTTTGGAACTCACAGAGGCAGCAGTTCAAGAACAGAAAAAAATTAAAATAGTCAAAAGTCATCACTGACTTTTGAACTTACTTAAGTTCTGACTACAAAACATATGCTAGCAATATTTATGTCTGCTATGGTCCAAAGTTATGCCTGGTAAAATTTAACTAATCTCAGCAGAATTGTAGTAGTGGTGTGCATAACCCAATGGCTTTTCTCCTGGGAATTATCTCACACAGTTTTATGGTATTAGTTGACGTGTTGATTAGTGCTAGTTGATCAGTGATTATACTGATAACTTAGATATTTACCAGCTGATTTGGGTAGTACTCTGCAGAGCTGACAGGTAGGTGAAGGGTAACTGGCTTTGGCAGCCCTCTCTTCCAAATGAGAACCTTGGCTCCCTAGAAATGGCACAGCTTTAGACAAGGCAATTTAAAGATCAATCTAGTTGAACTCATGCAATCTGCTAATGCATGTACATTTAAATTAGCTAATGACACAGGCAACATTACAATCGATTTGAGTGTGTCTACACTAGGCTTAGCCTCAGTTCAAGATGGATCTAAGCTAAAATAAGATCAATTGTATTTAAAATCCTGTAGCTTACCAGTGTGAACAAAGCCTGCCCCCACCCTGAAGTTGGCAGCACTCTAACAAACTCTAGGAAGACTATTTTATCTTATTTAAAATTTTTCTTCGCGCTAAGTTTGTTTGGTCTATTAGAGTACAATGTGGCCAGTTGTGTGATCCAAGAGATCCTTTAAAAACAAAATTCTAAAAGTAGGGTTCAAAAATCTTCATCCAGACCTTTAACTTGGTCTGACTTTCAAATACCCCTCTCTGGGTGACCTCAATAGGACTGGGGGTACTCAGCACTTGTAAAAGACCCAAATAACTCTCAAACTGGACCATTATTTAGGGGTTTAGCTTTGTATTTAAGAGGCTATTCTGTGCTCTGTTTTCAGATGTTTTGGATGCAGGATTAATTCCATTTTCTGTTTTCTTCAATTCTATTCCTTTTCAGATGTCCACCCTTCGATTTTACAACAATAATTTAGCATGTCTTAAAAAAAGAGTTCTAAATATATTCTCCAAATTTTATTTCTTTTGACATTTGATACACATGGAAGCCAAACAATACACAGTTTAGCAAGCTGTATATTTTTGTACAGTCATTCTCAGCTGCAGTCATCACTTGGCTGACAACCATCTGTGTCAACCTGCTTTTTTCTTCCCGTTTTGCTCAGCTGAAGTGAAAATAAATTGACAGAAACAACTTCTGCAGGAAAAGTGCAAAAAAGTTAATAGAATGGTGGGCATCTCTCATTATCTTTGAGCACAAGTTTTTTCTATGTTAAGTTTCACTTATATTCAAAATTAAAATGCTATTTATTTCAAATGGAAGAAGGAAAAGCTTGAAAGAAGGAAAACACAACTTGTTTGCTTACAAGGCAAAAATCTATTTCCAGTCCAAGTGGTCCAGCAGAACACAATGTCTTTACTGTTGAGCAGCACAAGGTGAGGGCTGTGGAGGCTGCCACAGGTGATGTCCCAGTGCTGGCAATAGGAAAGGGCTTGGAGAAACAGACCAGCATAAGAAATGCTTAATTTCCTTTCTGCCTAGACCAAGCTCTTTGTGTTCCACAGGCTTTTCTTTCCCTACTTTCACCTTCTACTTAAGGTTCCCTTATAAATTTAGTTATCTGTGAAGTCAGGGGTTGGAGAAAAGGGACACATGAGAGGAGCTAAAAATGATGCCTTGAGGCTTGAAATCAAACCAGACTTGTTGGAATTGGCTTCAGAGGTGTTTTGTGAAGATTTTGTGACTTGTGACTTGGAGTCACAAAATACATTATCCAACAGTCCTTATAATCAGATTCTAAGCTGACTACTTGTTCCTACTACAAATATTATTTTAAACCTTGTAGTATTTTACTATAATCTGTAGCTGTAGATCTCTTCAGTTTGGACCAGACAGAGATACCATGGAAATAATATTGTGTAGCAGTGTTAACAGAGACTGTATCAGAAGATGTTTGCATGAATAAACTGAACTGAGATTGCATAGGATTCTGATTTTTGATTTACCCAGCTACTGTAAGCTTGAGTTATAAAATTAATACACCTTCTCCCCCCCAATAAGCATACACATTAATATGTAGGATAAATTTCTGGTCCTATTTAATTCAGTGGGAATTCAATTTCAGAGAGTCAGAATTTGACATATTCCCATGTTTCTATTCCTTTTCCACCCGTACTGTGAGACTACACCCCTGCATCATCTATCTGAATTTTGTCAGTTTCTCAGAGCCACATCAAATCCCTGTCAAAACTCAGCACTGTCTAGTCACTAATTCATAGTTCACAGCAATTAATTTTCTATTTCTACCATAAAGAAAGATTGCCAAAAAATATTACCTTAATCTTAATCAGACATGTTCAACACCAGTTCAGAAATGTGATTAGGCTCTATTATAGTCATATAACCAGAACTAAGATTAGAAATGTATATGTTACAAATCCATATGCTTATGGCAGATTTCAAAGATGTACTAAAAATTACTCTTTCACCCTTAGAAAATTTCATCCTATTGAGGATATGAAAACTGTGGAAGATATGAAAACTCTGCTACAGACTGACTTGTCCATCTCAGGGGCCTTTTAATGAGTTTTGTTTAAAGTTTAGTCTTGGTGCTAACCAAGAGCAATCCTGAGAAGTTTCAGCAGACTTTAAGTCATGAACAACAAAAGAAATCTGTGCACTAGAGTGCAGCTTTCTCTAAGGCAGCTACCATTAAGGTAATAAAACATGGCATGCCTAATCCAGCTATAATTCATGGAGGTCAAATGGCAGATGCGTGGGAGCTCATGGCCAATCCCAACATTTTGTCAAAAGATAGAATAAACATCCAAGTCTGTGGCAGGTTTTATGGGGTAAGGCTCAGGCCCAGTACAAACATAATTAAAAAGTGAAAGGAGAAAAATGTAGACTGAAGCCACTGAGCAGAAGCTCTCAATGTCTCTGCAAAAATCTATAAAAAAATGCTTTAACGTTATACATTCAAGAGTTTAATGCATTGAATCAAACTATGATTTTTACTGTCAATCCCCTCATAAATTTTTACACATTTTTTCCTCTTTGTAGTCACAGTATTCATACCATGTCTAAAATACCTGAAAGTCCGTGAGGCAATCATGATTAAGAACACCTTTACAAATGATGAGTGTGTGTTGGAGGAGACCTACATGGAAGCATAGCTGCCACCAGCACTGCCTCACCTTAGAATTTACTGGGTCAAATCACAGGACATATTCCATATAATGTGACTTTAGTGGGAACTGTAGTCACTCTGCAGCTGTCATTCATATTCTGCTTATGGCTGGACGTGGATTTGATACAGAGGAAGAAAGAGGCAGTTCACTTGCCCTTAGTGTTACTGGGCAAAAGACTTGGGTACATGGCAAAGGACTGTCTGCAGAGCCCTGCTTCACCCTGTGAGCTTCAGGATAGGTTAAGGGCCTCAGTTTCAGTCTGGCTCCTCAGCACCCATCAGTATATTAAGCAAGTCAAATAATAAAGAAGATTGATAGAAACAAGCTCCTTTGCTGAAGAGTAATAGAATGGAGCCAGCACTATTCTCACTTTTGACTATGGAGTGGGATTGCAAAGAGATGATGCTGTTTAGGAAGGAGTCCAACACACATAAACAATTTGTCACAAGCAAGAGACATTATGACTGAAGACTTGGTTGTGCTTACATCCAGGAGGTCTAAGACAAAGGTCTTCAGCAATCAAATATAGAACTAGTGTTTAGTCTGTTAGCACAATTTCAAGAGTCAGCTGACTAATGAATGTCGATATACAATTATGTGGGATGCCAACAGTCTGCAGCTCAGCTTGTGCTATTCACCTTTATACTGTACTTATATAATAAAAGAATGCAGAAAATCAACTACCTATGAATCTTAAAGAAATCCATAATGGTAGTGGCAAATTTTAGCATAACAAGGAAATTTTGTGTAGGATTTTATTTCATTGTTGAAGTGTTTTCTTGTAGACCAGTATTACTCAGCACTGTAAATATGAATATACATATTAAATATACTTCAAACTTTATTACCTGTGTTATATTCTTGCATTAAAATATCCCTATTACTTCACGGCAAGAAGAAGTAATAGTTTCTTAGTTTCTTCTAAGAACCTGCATATCACAATTGCTGTGAGGGAAATCCCTGCTGTTGTATTTTTTGTTCAGCACATCTGGTTCACGTTTTTCTGGCATTGTGAAAAGATAACATCATAAGGGGGCTGAAAATGCACGTGGCGGAGAAAATGCATTAAGATGACATTTGCATAATTATTTCAAGAGTATTCTCGGAAGCAAAACCACAGGAAGGAAAGCAGGTCAAATGTTTAGAATATTGGAAGGGTAAAAGGTCAGAACAGTTCTGTGCAGGTGGACTATAATCCAGCAAAACATTTAAAACACATGCTGGGGAGGAAGCCACTTGCTGCTGAAAGCTTCAAAGAGCAGCTCCAAAGCACATCACCTCACTCCCATATAGCTTTTTGCCATAAAATAATTATGGAAATATCTCAGGGGAAAAATCTTTCAAGTATTTTTTCTGCTTTTCCTTTCTCCTGGATTTTCTCATGAAAAGATATTATGATGTACCAACATAAATGATTTAGGAGGAAGTGGGAGTTTTTTCCTGAAAATACATCTCTAAAAAACCCAAGTTTATCCATCAAAACCTGCTTATTGTCTTAGTCAATTTGGTTTCTTAAATGTTTGTTGCTCACTAATTCTTTAATTAGGTAGCTATGCTTTCTGCCTAAAATATTGGGAGAGCTGTGAAGGGGACCTTCTCAGTCATAAATATTAATTTTAAAATGTCTTTGAAAGAAACCCAGTTATTGTTGTGTCTGAATTTCACAGATAAATATGATGCTAAGGCAGATGTAAATTCTTCAGTTATATCAAACAAAATAATGCAGTGGCCAGTATAAATGGTTCTTAATAAACAACAGGGTTAAACAGAACAATTTACACTGGCAATCAAATTAGCATTAACTAATTTGGTGTTTTGGTAGTTTGGTAATTTGGTAATATGACTTGTTATGTTAACATCAGTGTAATATACTGACTTCCAAGCATCATTTGATATGACATCAAACACCTTTAAATGAAGACATTAGGGTGCAACAAATCATTAGTTACAGTAGCTACTTAAAAAATGCCCGATTGTTCACCCTCGAAGACTGGAGGGAATGGGCTGTTGACCTAGGTCATGAATTCAAGCAAAATCTTGGGTAAGAGATTACTGTTCCTTTGCTGATCAGGGAAAACAGGCAGTTGAGCTGCTCTGTGGTTGTGTGGGGAATGACATTTTGATAATACTTCACCCAACAGTGTATAATAAAAAGATACAGATGTTGGAAATGGAAGGTGGACAGATCCAGTGAAAATAAGGTATGCAAGACCCCCTTAGGCAGCTGAGTGTTCATGCAGTACTGCTGCAGATGTGGCCAGGAGTGGTCATGCTTTCCAAGGTGGAGTCTTGTGCCAGCCCACACAGCCAAGACAGGGTTTTTCCAAGTGTAATGAAACGTTCTCACAGGGCAGGCCCAAAGGCTCCAAGGCAGGAAAATGATAAGGATGTGCAGCGAATCTGCCTCTCATTTCAACAGTATCATTGGAGACACTCCTACGGAGAAGGTAGGTTTAGCTGGTGGTTGTTGCCTTATAAGTGATTTATTCATATTGCAAATGTGCTTTTATGAAGATGAAGGCTGTGTATACAAGTAATCTAAACATGGAACATTACAAGCACCCAGTAAGGAAAATGGAATTTTTTTGTTTCATACAGACAGTGGTTCTAAATCTCTAACTTCAGCTTCTAAGCTTCAGTTTTGATCTGTTAGGTTCATCAAGGTTGATGTTTAAAAATGCATTAAGTCAGTAGGTTGGAAGAATTTTTACATTTCTGTGTATTTTGTAATCAGGGAGAATAGCAAGTGGCAATATTAATACAAACAGTTTTTTCTCTGCATACTGGTTACTGCAGTTGTCACCTGACTTCAAATAATTTCAGGGACATCTGTCAGGCACTGTTTCACTTATACATTTAACCTCCTCCTGTGAGTTTTTTTTTGTTTTGTTTTACTTTGTTTTGTTTTGTTTTAGTTTGTTTTGTTTTGTTTTTTGTTATGGAAATAAAAGTATGTGATCCTGTAACAGTTATATAACAAGATTAGTTTTTATTTGATTATTTAGTGCTCTCCAGTAACAGTAATTTTTTTTTTTTCCAGTGTTCTATATTCTGCACTCTGATTTCTCTGCATTTCCACTCAGAGGCTGTTCCTGCTTGCAGTGATGACTCACCAAATGCACATAGTGGTGTTATTTGCTGAAACAGGAATCCAGGGCATTTCTCTAGCTTTTAGAGAATTATTCTTTATTTAAACCTTATTAATGGTTTTTAAATTATAGTATAGGGACCACATAATTTCAAATACATCTTATGCACGCTGTCCCTTATGGACTTTATGTAATATCAATAGTTTAGCTTTGGAATTCTTAGTTTGATACTGGTTTAGTGGAAGTTTTGTTCCTTTTTTTAAGGTTATATAGATTGAAATTTCCATCATAATTAATCTAGGAAGATAATTAAGGCCATTGTCTGACATTCTTACTGCACTTTCTTCTGCACCAAAATCTGCTTGCAAAATTTTTATGCCACTGTTGTGTCTTTTGTACCTGATTCAACTCTCCCTTTTCATTCATCACTTCTCCAGCAATGTGCATAACCGTGGCAGCAAACACTGCTTGGGTCATTTGGAGCTGTTATCTCCTGCTGCTTGACTGAGAGATTTTTCAGGTAATTTAACTGAAGGATACAAGGGGCATAGTGAGGGATCTCTGGAAAGAAAACACCTCCTGTCAGTGTCTGGTGAACATGCAGGAGACACTCTGCAAGGAAACTGTGTAGGTGTGAGTATAAGGTAATGCCTAAAAGACAGAATAAAGGGCCAAGAAGAACTGATGTGATGCACATGCACCCACTCAGAGGACACCAAGGATGATGGCTTAAAAGACATGCAGGCAGCCCGAGAGAGGAAAAGGGTAGGACAGGCTGCAGGGAGCTTCAGCAGGCTTGGGACTACAATACTGACCCCGTGCATGTTGCAGCCAGCTCTCCAGCCAGGTCCTCCTGACAACAGAGACAAAAAAAAGTCTGAATGCTTCATAGGACAATGTTATAAGGCCCTAAAGAGTAAGAGTTCTGAACTGCTTTAAAGTATAATTCTGAATTTGTGATAATGACACTGGTCCCTTGTCTCCCAAGCCCAGGAACTTCTACACAATTATTTTTGCTGGGTGCACTTCAGCTTTCATGATACATTGCCCAACCTAGGGGTGCATCAAAAGCAAAGAATCTGATTCAACCTAAATGCTTCATATTGAACATTGAGCATCCAGCATACATCAAAGATCTAGATTTAATATTAAGTCAATACATTTTAGTTTAGCATACCATGCAAATCCAGCACGTCACCTCTTTTGCTCCTCAAGAATAAAGGGACCTTTAGTCTTTAAGGAACTTCTGAGTCTTGTATTTTTCCGAACAAGAAAATCATCATAGAAGTGTTAAGAGAGTTCATAGAATTATCAATAAAACCTTTCCAGATGATTTAAGCACAAGAATATAGCCTCAGAAATTATGACCTGTCAGATTACAAGTGATTGAAAATTACAATAAAAAGACTTTTAGGAGTTATTACCAATCATAATCATTAACTTCCAGTATAGGATCTGAGTTGCTCCTAAGTGTGTTTGGTGCATATTTCATTGTGCAAGTGCAGCTTGAAGTCACTGGGGCCTTTTGTATCTTGGAGTGACCCTGGCAGTATGGGAGTATTCAGTGAGTTGGTTGCGGGGCACAGTTCCTGTCACATCCATGGCCATGAGTTTTCCTCCTTCAGCTGAGGAGGGAGCCACATGGCAGGTAAACTGTTCTGCTTAGGATAAAAAGGGATGAGGTTACTGGCAATACCAATAACATGATAGGAAAAAGTACTTACTGTACTTTCTGTTCTCTGAAATTTTGTTTATTTTCTATATCCCCTCCTAAAATCATACATATTTGGAAATATTTAAAAATCCATGCTTCTGATGGAAGGTTGCCAGGGTAACTCTTTGATACTTAATTGAAGAGCTGCCTCTCCAATCCCACCTCAGTATTCTTACTGTATCTGTATTTATATTATGAAAAGTTCCTCTGTATTTGCTCTGGAAAAGGGTATGAACTTAGTGAATTTGAAAATACATATAGAACAGGAGTATTACTTTTCTAGACATATTTTAAAAAGTATTAAAATTTTCCAGTTAAAGAATTTTTTTTGGGGAAAAAAATAGGACCATTAAAAATAATAATAATGTCTCTATACTTTTTTAGCTTGCCAGGATGATACACTAGGTAAAATTGAAGTGAGAAAGGTATGCAGGCTTCCTCCTTCCATGACAAAGTGAAAACAAGGTTTGTAGCAATTTATTTATAGTGAGATATTGCTGTTATTTTGACATGAATGGAAACAAATTGTCCTGCATGCTTTATGCTTTTTGTTTTGGTTTGGTTTTTTTGTTGCCATTTATTTCAGATTTCAGCAAAATAGAAAAAAATGTTCCTTCATTCAAACTCTAATCATCTTTCAGAATAATTCATACTAGGAAATTCTGATGGTGAATCTACTTGCTTATTTCAAAGACCTGAAATATATTGAAAAGAAAAATAATCGTGATTAAATAATCATTCTTCAATGCCTTCAACATAAACCTTGCCCCACACTGTAAACATCCTTGTATTTCTAGCATCCTTGGGAAGGACTGCTCAATGAAGGATATGTGTACTGAGCTGTTTTAAGGATCTGTAGGAAATATGAGGTGGAGGTTCAGAAGTGAAACGTGTTTGATTATAGACAGTCTCAAGAAAGAAGACTTGAGAGAAAGTCTGTGCTCTTCTTAAATCAGAATTGCAATTGCTTTCATTTCCTTGTCTCAGCAGGTAGCATCTGATCTCTGATAAATCTCTAGTCATTATTTACCATGCTGGTGAACCAAAATTGCTTGAATTTAATTCTATATATATTTGGTGTCTTTACCTACTTGAGTCAAAAGTCTATAAAGGGATATTTATAATCTGTAAATGACACCTAATTATCAACTAAAGTTCTTACCTGTATAATCACCAGGAGTTTATTAAACTATTGTGATATTCTTTAGAAATATAAATAAAGCAGAGAAAATGGCGACAAACAAAAGCAGCTAAGTTGTGCTTTGTCAATAGTAGCTGGCCATCAAACTTAATCATGCTTATTGTCAAGATTAAACTGGTGAGGAAATCAAAACCAAACAGAAGCATTATAAAAGGCACACTGAGATGCCAAGTCAATGCTCTGTTTAGTCTGACATCTTGACCCAAACAGAAGAGCTGCTGGGAATGCCTATATAAATAATTTAAAAGGATTTGTTATTCATGAGATAGATTTTATGGAAGTATTTCTGTATGAAACATTGCCCAGAAGAAGGTAGGATTTAGAAGTATGGCTAGGGAAGTTCAGATGAAAATGCAAAGATACAGTGGGAGAGAGAGAGCTACACAAGGAATCTCAAGGTTTTCTGTCCCTCTCACCAAACTCAGGACTACCTCATGAGGGACATGGTAAGGGATACATCAGTGAGTGTCACTGGATGAAATGGAGAGAGAGATTCTGCAGGAGGAAAAATGAAGCTGAGGAGCACTGTGGTCCACAAGAAAGCAAGGCAGAAGGAGAGAGTGACAAGGAAGGAGCAAAGGAAAGCTATCCCCATCCATTGGAAGAGCTGGAAGGAGTCAGGAGGGACTCCCAAGGGGTGATGAGACAGAACAGGAGACACGTCTGTTAGCAGCTCTGCAGGTGGCTGCAGCCGAGATGGGGGATTTGTATAATTTTTGGTTATTTGACTAGGTACATCTTAAAAACGATGTCTGGCAGACTAGAGTTATGAAACAGAAAGGTGAGTCATTTCCTGGCCACAAGGACACAAGCAGTGAATACACCACTTTTCACAGTTACAGCTGGTGGCAGCCACAGCACCCACTCCTAAAAGTGCCTCATTTTCCCAGCCCAGACTGCTCAACTGGAAACACACACAGGCAGTGCTGAGGGAGTTGGCAGCCCCGCTTACCTCTCAGATGAAAGAGATTTTTTTGATGGTGAAAGGAAGAGTCATCTTTCTGGTACAGAAGAATATTCCACAGTATCAGGACACCCAGGGAAAAAGGGTCCTTCCTTCCTTCCCCATGAGGACATTTGCTCTCCTCTCTTCTCCAGTTTTCTAAGGGAATTGCCTCAATATCTTGGGAACTGGGGAGGATCATGCAGTTTAGAAAGAGCTGATGCTAGACAGTTTTGCTGACCCAGACCTCAAAGGAAATGGTACAATCTGGGAAAAAGCTGAAAGGGGAATAAAAGCAGTTCAGTTTGACTTTGAAGGTTAATATGATTAATGACAGTATTTGGTTGGCCGTGTGTCAGGATGTTTCCTTCTCCTTCTCCTTGCTGCATGAAGAGCAAAAAGCAGGAGAGGGATAGAAAAGTTGGGCAAGGGGTATTTTGTCAAGTGAAAACAATTTCCCTATGGTGATTCAAGCCTCTAATTAGCATTAACAATCAGACATCCTCCACTACTGGCTCTTCCCTTCAGCCTTAGCAACACAGAAATAGCCCCCAGCAAATGCTCTGGACATATCAGTAGCTGGGCTGCAAAATATCAAAGTATTTTGAATGCTGAAAATACTGGGAAGTATGCACCAGGAAAACAGTAAGGGGGATATATATAAATGCAGCATTGCAGATCATGCAGTCCTTGTGTTTGCTGCAATGCTTTCTGCTTCAGGGCAAGTGCGTTTTAACCCCAGCATCTCCGAGGTATCATCCTTGAAGTCTTAATTGCCTGCATCAGTTGAAAGGGATTTTTGAGGCTGCATTTTAAACTCTCTCTCTCTCCTGTTCTCTTGTCTCCTCTGAGAAGTGAAAGATATTTTGCTATCAGTATTGGTTTCATCAAAACTGAGCAGCTAGTCTTGCATTTGTGCAGATGAGAGTACATGGCTGGTAGCTGTAAACACTTTTGACATCCTTAATAACTCTCTTTGGTTCTTTATTGCTTTTTCAGCCTGACAGGTGGCATCTCCAACAATATGATGGGCAGTGTTAGTGCAGGATTTGTGTGAGCTAATCATAAAGGTTTTTTGCTTCACTTATGAAGTTAAGTGTTTTGTGCTTACTGTGAACAAATTTGTAGCTTTTTTAGTTTGTTTGTTTTTTCTGTTTTTACTCTGTTTAGGAGAAAGTGACATCCATTAGATTCATGTTTCTTTTTCAATTACATATTTGAGAAACAGAACAAAATTATTGTGGCTGATCTATGTGTACAGAAAATATGATGAAGGTCACTGAACCAAAGGGCTTGCAATCTAAATGCCAAAGAGTGACAACAGCAGTCTTTTTATCTGTAGGAATCAGCTAGCCATCCAGTCTCAAGTGCCTTGTGTCATTTTTAAAATGCTAAAGAACATTTTAGAACCATAGCTAAAAGATAATTCTGTTTCAAAAGAAGTTAATATATGACAGCATTCTATTTCTGGTTTTCCTTTTTCTTTTAATGATATAAGGTAAAAAGAAATTACCTCATTAGAGGTATAGTTATTTTTCTACATAATGTTGGTTTTTTTCTCTTGATATTGTCTAGCTAGCTGAGTATGCTGTAGCAATAAGAAATGCTTTACAGGTATCCAGGCTGGCTATTTGCATCTGCTCATGTCTCTTTCTATGAGACTTTCATTCTCTAATGAGGTAAAAAGTATCTTTTGCTGTGATTAGGTCTGTCCCTCTGGTGTAATAGGAAGAGATGTGGTTTCCTTTGGTGCAGTCCTTGCCATTTTCTGGAGGACTAGTGAGATTACTAAACTGATCAGGACACCTCAATAATAGTGGGATTAAGAATTCATTAACCCTACTCAAGGAAACCAATTGATCACACTACCCGTTTGGGTTTTATTGTTTGCTTGTGGGTTTTTTTGTTTGGTTGGGGTTTTTATCTGTTCGGTTTTGGGTTATGTTTTGTTTTGTTTTCTTCATTTTACACTCCAGATATAAAAGCAGGAATAAATTATTTTTTTTTTCTGTTTTAGAGCAGCAGTAATGAAATGGTAACATAAGAGATGCTCATTAGCATATACACTGCCTGAAAAATCCTAATTGCACTGGGACATCCTGGGTTAGATTATCTCCCCCTGGCTCTTCTTGGGCTCTCTCTGTGCCTAATGATTTCTCATAAAGAATCTATATTGTAACAGACAGGTCTCTCCATATATACACACAGGAAAAACAAAACACTTGGCAGCTTGCTGGCAATATGACTGTGTGCAATGCAGCACATAAATCGTTTGTGGTATTTCCCTTGGCAGTATTTCCCTTGGTCGTACTTCCCTGCTTTGGAGCCCACCTTGGAGATGACTAAGTCTCTGGCCCTGCTCACACAGCCTGGTAATCCTCTCACAAGAACAGAAAGTGGCTGCAATAAACAATAGTGCTTGGGTAGCTGGTTTGTGTCCCCCACAGAAGCCTCTCCAGGGAGATTAAAACAAAGCCTCTCTCTCAAAGAGACCTGAAGTTTTGAAGCAGTGTATCAGAAAGGATAACCATCTTGTTCTTTGACTTCAAAGCCTGACCAAATTATGCAAATGACAGAGCAAGCAATTTTTGCTGTGCTCCTGGATGTGCTCTGGGTACTCTTCAGTTTTGCAGAGGAATACATATAAATGCTCTCATCCAACTCTTGAAAAGCCCCTGTAATAGTAACACAGCAAATCTGCCTCTTTTACAGACAGTTGACTTTGTGCAATCCCTCCTAATTTGCCTGACCTATAAAAAAAAGAAACAAAAATTAAAGAAAAAACTCACAAAATTAAGCAAACCCATAGAAAACCTTCTTTTCTAGATCATAACCTGTCCTGGTGTTATTTTCTCTCACCTAGACTTCTGAAAGAATATAATTTTTTCATCTGTAATGAGTTTTTTGACACAGTTTCCAGTTGTTAGACCTGCTTATTGTTGGCAAGTACTGCATCTCAGGGAGAGCAGAAAAGTTAATCTCACACTCTCATTACCAGTCTGTTTTCCCAGCTCAGATAACCACTTGCATGGGGACTAATACCTGGTGATGAACTGTGGCCACAAGATTTCCAAGTCGAGCCTTGCTGTACCACATCTCTCAGGAGGTATGAATTCCTGGCACAAGACTGGCTGATAGCTGGGAACACGCTCCACGCTTTCCACATTAGTGTTGCAGCTCAGATGAGCTGTGCTCTTCCGAATGATTTGCCAAACTCTGGTTCAGATTTTACACTGGTTCAAGACTGCATGAATCTGCTGTCATTCAAACAAAACTGAGATGAAGGAGATCCTCCAGAAAATCACATTCAGAAGATGGTCCAGCTGATAGTAGGCATCCTCATGGAGGTACTGAGGTGAGGCAAGAGCTACTCTAAAGTAACAATCCCTTGTCCCACTACATCCCTGTTGGATGGAATTAGCTTTCCCATAGCAGAACTCTATGGTGTTCTTTGGATTTGTGCCTTAATTGCTGTTGATCACACATCAATATTTGCTGACTGGCTCCTGGACACCAGGTCAATGCTTGTTATTTTCTGTTCTTCCAGAAAGTCATCTGGAGGTTAACAAGAGGGTGGGAAGGGTCACAGCCAAGACAGCTGACCTGAACTGGTCAAAATTATATTCTGTACCATATAACTTTATGCTCAGCAATAAAATCTGGGGCAATGGAATAAGAAAGGGAGATTTTAGCTTCCAGGGTGGCTGTTGCTTGGAGACTGGCTGGGCACTGGCTGTGAGAGGTGGTGAGTCATTGCAACATTTTTCTTTTTTTTTCCCTTCATCTCTTTAGCTTGTCCTGACCTGAAAGTTTAATTGGTTTTGCTTTTCCTGTTCTCTCCAAAGTCCCCTGGGAGTGGGAATTGGAAAAGCAGCTGGGTGTGGGGGTGCTTGGCTGCTGGCTGGTGTCAAAGCTCCATGCCCTGCCACCACATGCTTATGGAGTGGGGAGGGGATCCTCTGCACCACAGGATACTACTGATGTGCAGGGCATCTTGCTGCTGTAGACACAGACAAAATCTCGTGTCTCTGCCAGAGTTTGGTTCTCTGAATCTGAAAATTAATCTAAGAATGACATAAATAAATTGAGAAGTTACTGGGATACCAAACATAGCACTTATAGGGCACTCCAAGGTTTCTGAGTTCCTTGCAGTGTTACTATCCTTATTAATACGTTTGACAAGAAAAAAATTGATATTTCAGTTTCCTTTTTATTTTCTTGTAGTCTTCTAAGGGAGTATTTGATAAATATAAATGATCATCCAAAGTATGAGGAAAAGGGTAATGACCAGTATTTTTTCCTGATGGAGCTTTCTTCAAGTGAGACCAGTCTTGACAGAGGACTGTCTCCTGTTGAAGAGGCTACGAAATAATTCCCATAGAACTGCCAGCATCTCCCCTATGTCAAGCACAAGGATGAATTGTCTGTGCTGATCTTAAAGCTGTGTGTATTTACTAGCAGAAACCATTTGTGTATAGCATTGAAATGCAAAGCCAAATAGACAGGAAAGAGCTCTGAAAAATATATGAAAGGAGATAAAACAGACAGCTCTCACTCAAGTTGCTTGATGCACCATTTGAGGAGACTCAAGTAACAGTCTGATGACCATAGTACAAGATAATATGTGTAAGATAATAAGGTACACAAACCATGAAAAATTGCACTGATTTTCTTGTCTTCAAGTGATGCATAAATACAGCTTCAATTAAAATAAAGAAAAAAAAGAAATAAAGAAAAAGAAAGGCCCAAAACATCTATGCACCCTAAGAATACTGTAGAAAAATACCTGTTGTTACGTTCATGAAAGCCCAGGACTGTGCTCAGACTCACAATAATTTCATGCAAGGAAGACTTTTCTTGTCCAAAAGAAAAAGCCAAGATAAAACCACCCACCACTGTAAATTGCTCAGACAGATCTAGTTTTTAATTTCTGATCTGTCACGTTAGATACTGTTGTTTATGTTTCATCTGATACAGTCACCCTGGAGGCCCAGCTGATGCTCAGTAATGCAACATTCCGTTTGTAGCCTGAGGGTCGGCACAGATTTCGCTTCTTTTCCAGCTCTCACCCTTCGTATCACAGTGACAGCTTTGACTGTGCACTAAGAGGGTAAATTTGTCCCCCTTCCACCTTATGGTAAATCAAGCAAGACTCAAATCCTAGGCGAGATCACATGGACCTGATGGTTGGGAGGGAAGTAACAAGAGGGAGATAAGGATAGAGAGCAGAAATTCAGTTCTATTTTTTGTCCTATTCATCATGGATGTGGAGCACAAATTATTCCTTTTGACTTTGCAGCAGCCTTTTATATTTTGTTGTTCCCTCTGTTGATTTTTGTTCTTTCTCTTTTTTCTGTATGAGAAAAAATATCCCCAGTTCTTTCTGTTTTTGCAGATGATGTTTTAAATTCTGCCTGCTCTTATGACTCTGCTATGCCAAAGGAGAGCAAACCTCCCAGTCATCCCACTGCTCCTGTTACATCCCTGAACCTTATCCGAGGGACAGCAATGGAGAGCTGCTCAATAGTACCTTGGTGCATGAAAATACTTCAGGAAGTATTTTTCCCACTCTGGGAATGTGGCTGTTGTTGCTGTAGGAATAGTGTCTGCTGAGTGTTTCCACTATTTTGATAATATTAATTAACAAATTTTTGGTGCTGTTTTCAGCTGAAATACATAAGACAAAATAATCAGTGTATGGTGTGAGAATATACCTTAACAAGTGCATTTCCCAGACCTGAACTAAAATGTCAGAAGCAGAAGCCGAATCTCCATATTCCTTCCTTGTTCTTTCAGGAGCAAAAAGAATTGCTAATACTGAGCTATTAACACTAATAATATATAAAGAGATTAAGAGAGTTGATGATACATGCCAAAATAATGCAGTGAATAATTAGAATAATAATGTAAGTATATGGCACGTGGTTAACTGCCCTCCTTTCCTTCCTTTGCCTGTTTGTTCACCCTGTGTGTCATGAAGAGAGCTCTCAGGGAAGGAGCTGCTTCTCTGCTGTTGTTCACGGAGCATCTAGTGCAATGAAACAGGTATTGATCCCTGTTTGATACCCTAAGTATCACTGCAGATAAAGGAAAAAATAGCAGTATCTCTGTTGAATGGATTTCCATTTTCTTTCTTATGACAAAAAGACATACTCTGTATGATATTGTTAAAAATGTCAGTGCTGAAAGAGAGATAATGAGTAAAATAGAGCTGGATGAAGACACAAGAAAGATGGTAAATGACAATTTTGAAAGTTTAGATATTAATGAAAGAACAGAAATTTCAATGTGTTATCATATTAATTTTTATTAATCTTTCAGTGCAGATCCTGAGTATTTCTGTCATAATAAGAATGTAGTATTTACTATGTCAATATTACCAAGTATTCTTAGAACATGATGCCATTTTCAGCTTTAGAAAAAGTTTCATTGTACCAAAATCCTTAGAGAAAAAGACTTGAAATAAGTAAAGATCACTTTTATATATTTAGAAATATTAGGGTAGGAGCAGCTCCTATCCTAGTGAGCTGTTATTTATAGCTGATATATATATATATACACACATACATACATATTATATTTTAAGTGTCTACAAATACAATGTTTATCTAAATCCATCTATATAATGTTTGTCTAGATCTATCTATCTTTACTGACATTTGTGTGTTTATAGCTGATGGCAGTGGGCTGATATTTTTTGGGAAGTTTCAGAGAAAATATGCTGAGAGTTTGAGATATAAGTTTCCCATAAGAAAGAAGTGTTGTGTTTTACTTTCCCTTTTTGCCACAATAAATGGCTTTAATAAGGCAGCAGAAGAGCATGTCAAATCCCAAGAGCTGGAACATGGTAGGTCTTCTGAAATGCTGCTCCTGTCCTCCGGTGTTTCATAAAACTGTGTTCTGGAGTCCAAACATGAAACCAAGCTCATTACCTGGTCACTGTTCCTCCTGTGAACTATGCATGCTGAACTCACTGTCAGTGTTCAGCCTAAATAAATGTATGGGCATATATTTTTTCTTGTGCTCACATTGTTCATGTCCCTCCCTATGTTTGTTTCTGTCTTAATTAGTCTTTCCCTGGCAATGGTAACCAGAACTTAGATTACATCTCACGATGAGCTCTATGGCACTATTCATCATTCCCTGTCTGTACTGGAAGTGTTTTCCCACTATACCCTGTGATTTAATTTATCCCATTCATTGCCACATGTCACTAGTGTTTGTACACATCTCTGGTCAACAGACACTCACAGTTTCTTTCTCCTCATCATTGCTCTTAACTGACAGATTCTCTCTTCATAATATTTAATCCTGATGTTCAAATTCTATTTTTATATTGCTATTTAATTATTGAGCCATTCTCACTCTGAGTGTTCTAGTTCACTTCTTCTCAAAAGATATCCCAATCATACTCTGTATTAACAGTGAAACTTTTCCCAATTTTATGTTATCCACTCATTTCACCAGCGTTTCCTGCTAATTCCATTAAGGAAGCAGCTGACTGTTCCAAGAAGCATCTTATTTACAACCTTTTCTCATGAATTACCAGTCTGTATTCTAGAAATTATTTTGCAATTCTGGAAGGAGGCTTAGGTAAACTAAGTGAAAGTACTATGAGTCATAGCATCTATTTCCATTATTTAGGCATTCTTCAACAATATGTACTTGGCTATCTTGTCATACCTAATGCATGCCAGTGTGCTTTTAGCACTTTGTCTTTGATAAGGGAATATGTTTCCATTTTTGTTTGTTTGATGGGTGGGTTTTTTTGTTGTTGATACTTTTAAAATTTAAAAAAAAAATATTTTAAATAAAGGATTTCTTTCATCACTCTACCAAAGCTGGCCTTAGCCAATGTATGAGGATGTGCAACATTGCTGTATTACAGGAATCCTCTCAATTGACTGCTCCTGACACTGTGTCAGTTGCATGCCATGTCTCTCTCCCCTTATTCAGGCACAGGCTTCAGCTCTCACCAAGGTGATGAATGAACCAAGCTGATGTTCCTCAACTTAAAATAACAAAGTTACTTTCCATTTGGGCAACATTTGGAATAGAAACTCACTTTCTTCTAAATTTCTATTTCTGCTTGTCTAAAATGGTTTCCTTAATTTTCTTAGCAAAGACTAAATAAAATGGATTTTTGGGCAATTATTCACTTTTTCCTTACACTTCCTGGCTTTTTGGATAGAGCTTTCATTGTTGACTAGGTATCTTAGAACCAGAACTCCCTCATTAAGTACTACATGGGCTGAAAGTACTTTATAGTTCTCATGTAACAGCATGAAAACAGGGGGGAGAACCCTTGTAATAAGAAATAGGGGTCTCCATGGAAATGAGGTCATGGAAATGGCATGAAAAATAATTCACTGCAGTCAGGAGGCTGCTAATACTCCTCAGATATTTCTCATGACAAATGACAAGTGCTACAAGTGTTCTAAGAGCTGAGATGCAATATTAGATCATCTGTGGGAATACCCTCTTTTCACAAAACAAACTAAACAAAAAGGCTCTTGCCAAGACAGTCTAGAGTCAGATGAATCACCTCCACAGCTGACTTCACAGCATGAACCAGAAGACAACATAAACTATTATGCAGAGAATATGAATAAACTAATAACTAGATAATAATAATTAGTTACACTTGACAACACTAGTAATATGAGGGCACCATTTTTTCCCAAGGAAAGATTCCATTAAAAAAACTTTAAAGAAGTAAAAAACCCCAAAACTAAAACCAAAACCAACCAACCAAAAAATATCCATATTTTTTATTAGCTTAAATGAACCATGCTGTTATAAACATGTCAATTCTTTATGAACCATAATCAAATCTAAGAACATTACTGTTGTCTAAACTCCGGTGTAGATGTGGTATACTTGAGTGTTAGTCTAAGACATTCAGCCTTTGTCTCGTGAGTGTCTGGCATTGCTGGAATCTTCTGACAAATAGGAAGGGTACTGGAGAGGGGCCAAATCTGGCAAAGCACCATATATATCTAAATCATACTGCATTATATGCAGAGGTCTGCTTCCTAAGGGATTTGAGATGCTGTATATTACAGGATGCTGTATATGAATTGTGTCTTTTGGGACACTTCGGATTTTAGAAATTTGGTTTCTTATTCAATTTAACAAACACACACAAAAAGTAAGAATGAAAAAGAAAACATATGGCAGAATTGGAAAGTTAGATCTATGACAAATGTGGGTATCCTCTGAGAATAACATATCACTATTTTACATATTATATTGATTTGAGAAAAGCTTCAATCTCTTGATGTGCAAATAATTCAATTTCTTGATAGACTTTTTTATGAACATTTTGTTCTGTGGGTATATGAATGAAATATATTTCAAGTAGTCATCAGAAAAACGCTCCTTATGACAGCACTGCAAATTATTCTTCACCTATGTGTCTGTAGTTAAATTATGGGAAAGGCTGTAGTGTGACAGCCTTTGTGGGACTTGAAAGTGTCTCTCTGATACATCTATTTCTAAAATCATCTTCAAATAAGTTTCTGCTTCTGCTGAGAGTACAGAGGCAAAGGTTTGACTCTCATTAGGTGGGGCATTTCCCCACCAGCTTCATAAGAAGGTGGCCAAAGCGCCTTTGTGGAATTCCTGTTTCTGGCTGGAACATCCTTGCTTATAGTTTGGCAAATAGCATTTAGTGCACAAATTTTCACTGTATTACTTGTTTCTATTATGTCCCTACTAGCAATTACTGAGCTTTTCTTCCTGCTTATCTCATGCTGATAATATACTCCAGGGAGTACCGTACCCTGGATTTATGTGTCACACTCTTTGGCATTTGTGGTCTAACATCTGTTTGTGCCTTACTAAACACACCCCCATTTAACTGCTTCCTTGGACAGTTGGAACTGTTACCAGAGCAATAGCTAGACCCACCAGTTTCAATGAATTTTACCCCTTGTGAGAGCTGGAAGGATCCCTGAGAGCAAAATTTAGCAAAAACCCAGCCTATTTTCCATGGTAAGGCATGGTGCCATATCTAGGAGACCCTCTTTTCTCCTGGGCTACATGATATCTTTTTTACCAGCTTTGTAGAAGACAGCTGTTAGGGAGGAAGGATAAGACCAAATCAACCATGCATTTTTTTTCTTAATTCTTCCATCTCTGGCTCTTCTCCTTCCCCAGTCCTTGAAATGCAGAGAATAGGCAGAGTTAAATCTGGAAGAACAGATCCCCCCCAGAGCCACACCCTGTGTTGTCCTGGGGAAGGGAACTTTTGAGGTCAGTACAGAAAAACTCACTCACCCAAAATGGCCCAGATCTATATCCTTGTAAAGCTGACATGGGTACAATTTTCATTTTGACATGTTTATAGATTTAAATGGTTTCCATGAATTATAAAAAGAAAGCTTTTTGCTCTATCTAAAGTAGCACCTCCACTTCTTTTGCAGAAATAAAAGGAAAATGACTCTCTGACACATCTTGTTTGAAGACTAGAACATATATCCCTGGAGATCTGGGGAGCAGATGACACACTAGCATCAGGCAGGATTACTGGCAGCTGCTCCTGTGACAGTCATCTCCTTCAGGACTTGCAGTCCCTTCTAAAGCTGCTTTCTCTCCTCTGCAAACACTTCTGGTGCAGAAGTGTTGTCTACACTGCGAGAAATATTTGTGACATATAAAGCAGATGGAGGTACTAATTTCTACACAAGGAGATAATTAAAAGTGCTCTCTTCTGTCCCAAATGAGACAAGTTCCAGCACTTGTTATCTAAAATAAAGAGTTTTATAATATTCATCACTTCTTAATTAAATAATATATGTATTTCCTGTGGATATGCTATATAGTATTTGTAAACTAACCTTGCAAAAGTACATAGCCAACACTGAAATATTTATGAGTCATTGTTCTTAGAAGGTACCTGTTTTACAAGTGGGAACACTTAGCAACTCTGACTTTGAGCATTTATCCTTTAAATTGTAAAAAGAGGCAAATAGGCTCTCCCTTCCATTTTAGACTGGATGAAAGCATGACATTTTGTATAAGAAAAAAAAAGGAAGCAATTTATCTCTGTTATTTTTGCAGAAGATGTTAATGACATTCTGGGTTTAAAAAAAGAAAACCAAAAAATCAATTTGCATATTTTTTAAAGGCTAATCCTTAATTTTTATGATTTGGGGTTGTTAGTATATTTGATATGCTGCAACTGTTAGACTAAATGGATTTATCCTCATCAAGTTAATCTGGGATCAGCATAATTTTTCAGTAAAAACTTAATAGTCAGAAAGAAAGTTGCTTTGGCACTGGTTTAAGATCAAGATGCTTTAGGATTTTTTGGGCAAAATGAGACAAATAAGACTTGTGAGGAACTATTTATCTGTAAAAGGTGAATGCTGCATGAACACTCCAGTCCCAAATTTCTTCGAAAATGACACGTTTAGCCAAGAAGGAACCCCTCCCTGCCATACTTCCAGCTAAATAAAAATACTTAGCTCAGAATTGATTTAATGAACAAAGCTGCATACCCTGTGATATACAGGAAACAAGATTAATGTACCAGAATGGTTTTTTATGCCTTCAAATCTCCAAATTAAGTTCAAGAGTGGAGCCAGGATCAATAGCTCAAGACCGTTCTACTGCAAAGCCCTTCTGGCCAGGCTGTGTCCCTGAAACTTCCCCTCCAATAACCTCAGAGGCTTCTTTCCCAGCTGAAAAGCTGAGGGCTGTGAGGCAAAATCACTGCATTGGGAGAGAAACTCTTGCCAGTTTCTGTGTACTTTGGCCAGAGGAAGCATGCTGGAACCAGCTGCGTTCTCAGGGGGAGGGGAGACAGCAGCTGGCCTGAGTCAGAACTGCCTGGCACACAAAGGTGTGCAGGAGAGGCGGGAGCCTCCCAGCCCCCATTGCTGCCAAGAGGGGGTTCTCCTGGAGAGCCACATGACTGATCTCTGCAGGGCTTTTCCTGCAGTAGAAACCTCTGTTTTCATCCTATCAATATACCTGCAATAAATCTCTCTGAACAGCCTGCAGCAGAACTGCCTCTATATCCCCTACAATAACTGCCATGAAACATTTCTGCTGCCATAGAGCAATAAAGCTCCAATGGGGCACAGGACTGGGGGATCAGAAATTTCTGTAATACTTTAATCTAACACCTACATTTTCAGAGTTGTCCAGGCCTGTAACTGTGCAGATTCGAGTGCCTGAACTTTTAGGAAAAAGAGCAGCCAAATTGCTTCACAATTCTATCTGAGCTACATGGACCTCCAGGCTGTGTTTTCTTGTGGATTTATTAAAACAATTAAATACCTATGAGAAGGCTAACAATGAATAAATTGTATAACAACCATGGAGGTCTTCCAATGGCCTAACGATCTACAATCAATACTTCCATATGGTCAATTGATTAACAATATCACTCTTATAAAAGATAAATGGCAGGATATGGCCCTTTCCAGACAGCAAGTTTTTTCAACTAGAGGGCTAGATGAACCCTACGTGGAGGCTTTCTCAGGTGGTGTTAAGACGAAGGGAAAATCACATTGCTGGAGCAGAGGTGTTCTCCTGGCACTGCTCATCTGGCATTATTCCAAACAGGAGGGTGTGCTCTATTCTTGATGCTGCTCCATCTGCATTGTGCAAGGACTTGGATTTTAGGCTTTGACCTTAGCAGGTCTCATCATCAAGTACAACCAGCCACGTCCCTCATAAAATGCTTATTTTACCACATTCCCACTCCCTTCTGCTTGTGTGTTAGGATGTCAGATGGGGTGCCAGAGCCCCAGGGCAAGGCTTTAGCTGGGACACAATAAACTCTGAATTCAGACACAAAGCCAAGCCTGGGTGACAATGACACACACACACAGGCACTACATCCCTTTTCATCTCAGGTCCATGCTCGCCTCTTGGGAAAACACCAGCTGGGATGAATTTCTTAGATCACCATTGAGGTCATGTTTTTGATGGGGAAAGATCTGGCCTAGTAGCTGCTTCTGGCCATTTCTACAAGCCTTCCCCTCACAGTGATACTGTCTGGACTGCTACAGAAGCTTCATTCCAGAAGGTTAAATATATGCCATTTGATTCTGCACATCCAGTTTCTAACAAATATTACATATTAATTTTTAAGCCTGACTGAATATTCTGATTTTAGAAATAAGGTTAGATTTAAATTAGTATTCTGTGCAATAAACTGTTTTAAAAGGCTTTGAATTATGAATATTTATAATGCTATTAATTTGTGGTGCTACTAGTATTTTTCTTTTATGGTTAATTATCACAACTAATGTGTTTGAATTATTCTAGGAATCTTTCCATTATTTTTTTCTGTAAATATTCATTCTTTCACTTGTACCTTCTAATTTAATGCTCAGACTGAAGTGAAACATTATTAGAGTCTTTTAAAGAAAAAAAAAAAAAAAAAAAAAAAAAAGACCCTCAAAGTCAACATTCTCTCTTCTCTCTCCCCAAGCACTAGCTTGTTGTTTTGGGTTTTTAGTTGTTTTTTTTTAATCAGTTTAACACTAACTGATACTCAGGTTTTTCACCCTGTAAGTAGATTTTGCTATAGGTCATGCATTCAGAGATGTGCTGGCAGATAACAAAAAGAGCCAGACTGTGTGCTAGAAAATTCCATAAGGCATTAAAAAAGAAGCAGTGCTCTCCACAAGCTGCTTCCTAGCAGCTCTTCCAGCTACAAGTAGTTGCTGGGCATCCACCAGTGCTGCCACTTGGGGCTTGCCCTTAGTCCATTCTGTTAAAGATGGGGCATGAGTTCAAATGCAATAATCCTAATCCTTTCTAAAAAGAAGAAGGAAACAAACAAGAATACCCTGCCCATTGGAAAACTATTATTTCTGAATACAAATACTTTCAAACTTCTCTTTCTGATCAGATTAAATCCCATTGAAACTGATGCTACAACCACCATTTTCAAAGTATGTGTAAGAGATTACTGTGTCATCTTTCCAGCAGTCAAATTGCCATCCTCACTCCCTGGCCTTTTCACCTGTGTTTGAGATCTCAAAGTTTTAGATAGCCACTTCAGGTCAAATGAGAGCGCAATACTCAACTAATGATAGGAAGATAATATCAGTGTACTCTATTGTATTTGAAGTGGGAGAATGCCACAGGAACCAGTTCCAAATTATGGTATAGGAAAATGAAGAGAAATGAACATTTGAGTAAGATGGCAGGAAAAAAACCCTTCTGTCAAAACCAGAATCCCTTGGATGTTTCACATTCAAAAAATGTAGACCAGACTTTATATGTCAAGGATACAAAAACGTATCTCACGGTAGAAACATCCACAGCATCATTATATAGTGGTATACTGCCAGCAGTTTATACACCAAAACATTTGAGGGAAAAAGAGAGGCCTTGTAATTTGCTTGTTTATATTAGTCTGGACAGTGTCTTACCTGTGTTTCTCAGTCTTCAGCTCCTCAGGACCAGTTCTGGGCTGGCATCCCAATACAGACGGTCACTTTCCTTGCTTTCTGGGGAAAGACCAGAAAGTTGTTTTGGGTGAGAAGCACTAAACAAACAAGGTTTGCCACAACTATTTGCCTTATTGGCACCTAACTGAGTCTGGAAAACCCTAATGCTGTGATGTCATATGTGTTACTGTTATATGTCTGGAAAAGAAAGAAGGGAATGTAAGAAGCGATTTGGGAAAGAGAGCCTGGCTGCTGTTTATAGGAAGGAATAAGACATTTTGGAAAAGAATGTAAGGGGGTTTAAGCTGTGGTAAGGGAGATTCTAATTACACATTTAGGTAAGCATTCCAGTTGCAGAAATAGAGATGAGCAGTAGAATGGGCTGCCTGAGGATGTCATTAAAATATAATTGATCTCAAGCAGAAGTCTGAGTTAGCTGTCTCATTAAGTATGTTTACAAGACTTGGGTCTGCATCACCAGCCGTGCCTGAGCCCTGGTGCTGTGGAAATGCCATGTAGTTGGGGGCAGGGAAGGTGGGGGTCTCTATCAGTATCCCTGCTTGAGATGTGCACAGATGGGCACTGTTGCACTCTGACATTGAAAATACCAGTCATGGTTTTTCGTTTTCACTACTGCTTTCTGTAAACCTTTAGCACTAAAAGGCAGAACCAAAACTAATTTGCAGGGCTTTGAGAATAGAATTGACTAGGAAGAAGGAAAGCAATAAAAATTTTGTTGTTCCAAGCAACAAGAGTGTAGGATCATTTCTAACAAATCTAATGATCTTTAATGATCTTTAGCTAAATATTCATTAAGATAATTAGCTCAATTTCAAAGTGACCTGAAACATATCTGAGTCTGGATCTCCAGTTCCGATTTCAGAATGATATTAAAGTCCTGAGGGGAAAATGAAATACTTGCACATAAAATTATGTGGACAAGCTTTCCCCACTCTGATAAAGTTATCAAGAAAAAAAATCCTATTCCACACTGGGATGAACTACTAAAAGCTTTTCATAAGAAAAAAATGAGACAGAGAGACTGATTCTTATCTCAGAACTGTCAGCTGAGAGCAAAGCTCACTGCAGGGTCTTGCACATCACAGAGAAGCACACGGGTGTGAGGGTCTCACTGATTTGGCCTGCCCTTCCCAAGCTCTCCTTTATACAGAGCAAAAGTGTTTGAGTACAACCAAGTAACATGGGGAGTCCAAGTACAAACTTATTTGAACCAGAAGACCAAAGTCTTGAACCCTGTTCTACCAAGTCTCAGATGAGTGAGCCTTCTTCCTTTAGGCTCTTGTGGATTTCGAGTTGACTTTGATGTCCACCTCTGCACTCACCACTTTTCCTTTCCTCTCATCTTCCCCCTGTGTGTCTGCCTTTTATCTACCCTGTCCTCCTGGAACTGGTGCCTAAAAGCTGTGGCAGGTTTTATTTATAACAAGGTCCCTTTTCTTAGGAAAAATAATCTCTTTGCAAAATACCAGTTACCAGTATTTACCTCCCATCAATGTGATAACTCTAGCTGTTCAGAAGTATTTAAACAGATGGGTGGATAGCCCTGGAGTGCACCATACACACACTCATACTGCATGCCTTCTGCTGCTCCAGCACAGTGACCGCTGCTAGGTAGATCTAGCTCAAAGTCATCTCATCAATCACCTTAAAAGCCATGAAAACTAATTTCTAAGCTAAAGCATTTTCAATTTATCTTTCATGTGTCATCAAGATACTTTGAGTTGAAATTTCTTATTATCTGTCTCTTACCTCCCACCCCTACAATCACAGTACTCATCACTCAGAGAGTGAAAGCAGCAGAAGGCTACATTTTTATAAAACTATTTGGGATTTTTTTTCAAGATCACTCTCATTAAGAAATCAATGGGAGAGACATAGCTGAAACCATGGTAAAGCAATTTGAAAATTCAGTTCTGTGTGTAAATTTAACCATGCAAATGAAAAAATTGAAGAAATAAATGTTGGAAAAGCAGTAGGACGGGAAAAAAAAGTTAAAAAAATTATGTATATGCTAAAAATTGTGTATATATTTTAATAAGCAGTTCATGTCTATAATAAGCAGATTTTCTAACTGACCTGTCTTTAGGGACCTCAGACCTTTCAGCATCTTCACAGTATACTGAAGAAGATATTGTGCTTTGTCTTTTGTATAACTATACAAAGCTTCAAAATGTTTGGAAAGGAATTTATTACAAAAGAAGGATAACCTTTTAATCCTGAAAGCACAGTTAGCTAAAACTTTTCAGAGACTAGACTATGCAATCTGTGTATTTTTCTTAGCTAAAGAAATAAATAAAAAAAAAAAAAAAAGAAAAGAAGAAAAAAAGAAAGTCCGGTTGTTGATAGTCCCAGTCCACAAAAGTGACACATTCCAGTTTTTAGCCTTTGGAAAGTCAGATCTTTCTTAGAACTTTACAATATGTCTCTGTTTTTAGAGAGAGTACTCATGCTTTTACATTACCCCTGAGTTTTACATGGCACAGAAAAATTGTAAAATAAGAGCTTTTCTTGATTTGTCAACATTATGAAGAATTTTGGGGGAAAGCTTTTTCATACCTTACAATTTTGTTATCCTTCCTGCTTGGAGTAAATTTTTGTTTTCAGTTTCTCACACATCAATGCACTCCAGCATCTTAGCAATTCAGATGAAATAGTTTCATATCTAAAGAGAATGGGATATATTTGATAACACGAGGTTTGATAACCTCTTAGTAAGAAATAAAACCCAAACCTCTGTCACGATAATCTTGACTACAAAAAAGTCTAAACTACAGAATTTGAAAGCTCACTTAATTTTGAAGGATGATGTTATTTTATAAAAAAAGTGTCCAGAGGTAAAATAAATATACTTAAAAACTACAAACATGAAAAACTACAAAGACATACTGGTTTCTCTTTGCATTTCATGTAGTACCCTCTTGTAGGCTGAAAGTACCTATCCTCTGTTCTAAGGAATTTACATTTAATTCAGAAACTATCATGCTCTTCATAGATAAATGCAATCCCCTGAAGATGTAATTATTTCAATGAATAGTTCAACTAAGCAGCCTGTGCTGATTCCCATCATTGACCTATCCTTTGTCTGGTAGAAAATCTTGCTTCTTTCTTTACAAACAGAGCTAAAGCAATTTTTTGCTTAGATCAATATTTAATTTTTGGTTTAAGGTTAATTTGCATTTGCCTTTTTTTTTTTTTTTTTTTTTATATATCCCCTCCATAAATTGAATTGAATTGCAAGAAGCAAGGAAAACCAGGAAAACCAGGAAGACATGTTCTATTAGATTTCAGCTGAACATTGATGTTTTAGAGTTAGGCTGTTGGTGGGCTTAAACATTTCCTTTCCTTTTTTTCTGGCAAATATATAGTTTTACAATTGGAAAATACATAGATGAACATGAGTCTAAAAAATTATTGGACAAAAGGCATGTGTGTATGCTATTAGTGGCAAGGATGCTGCTAAAATGCAAAGTTTGTTAAGTTTCCTGATGGTGCTCTGTAAATTATATTGCCTATCAAAAAGGAGCCAAAAAGGAGCAAGTTTTGAAAATAGGTTTCCCAGATGCCTTTAAATAAGGAAAACTTACTGCCCAACAAAACAGAAAATCCTTTATTTTGAAGTGGAGACTGGGGAGAAATGCAACATAACGTAGAATACATTTGGGATGTTCATACTTAAAAGAAAAACAGACCAAAAAAGAAAACCCTAAAGACAATAGAAACCATAAAATACAACCAGAATATAAAAAAAGACTAGGAATATCTTTAGAAAATAGAAAATTTTCAAAAATATTCACAGGTCTTTTTTATATTAGCTTGACATATATTTATCTTCTCCTTTAAAACTATGCTTTGTAATTTAATTTTGGTTTAGATTTTTAAGAAGGTAAGATTTTATCTTTTTTTTTTAATTTTTTTTAAATTTTTTTATGCATTTGCTCTCTTCCAATATGCAGGAAGATTGAATAGACATACTAAAACATATTCATAACTGCTTTGGATTTATAAAAAGTAAAACTCATAGAGATAGTACCTGACATTGAAAAAAACCCCTGTGAAATCTGTTATACCCCAGTGTGATAGAAGCACTTTGGTAAAGCTGAAATTTAGGATTATTACTCATCCATTAATGAGACTATATATATTTTATTCTGAGATAAATATCAATACAGCTTGCTGCCTGAGAGACAGGCCAGCTCACAGGGAAAAAAGGTACCTCAGTGTCCCTGCCAGAACGTCCCCTGAGATTTATCATGGATTACTAAATTCCAAGTGCTCCTGGCTGCCTATGAGGGAGCTCCTGCTCTGTGGGCACCTGCCGACTGTGCTGAAGGTCACCAACACTGTGGGAAATCACAGAACCATTTAGGTTATAAAGGACCTCTGAGATAACTGAGTCCAGCCTTTGGCCACTCACCACCTTGTCAACCAGGCCATGGCACTAAATGCCACATCCAGCCATTTCTTGAAAACTTTCAGGGAGGGTGCCTCCACCTCCTCCTTGGGCAGTGTTCCAGTGTTTAAATGCCCCCTGGAGGGTGAAAGCCAAGTCTGGGGGAGGCTGGCAGCAAGGACACAGGACTCCTTGATGCACCCATGGCTGTGGTGAGAGGACACCAAGTGTTTGGCAACTTGGCAGGGAAGAATGAGGGGAGGGATTCAGAAAGGCTTCCAGGCAGCATCTCTTTGGACAAATGGGTGTTTGCTTTCTTTGATCAGGGGATCTATGACATAAGCCAAACTGAACCTGTCTGATTTCAAGTGTTTTTGTTAAGTTAGATTGAATAGGCAGCAAGTACAGGACCTGACTGACATCAGGCAATCTTAGAAATTACAAGAGCTTTGTTAACTTTTTACTTTGGCTTGTTTTTAGAAAACAAGGTTTGTAGCAACTTTCAAACCAGCAGGGTGTTCACAAACATGGTGATTTTCTTTAGAATGTGTCCCTTTTCTTCTCAGCAGCACCTGAGGTGTCCTGGCCCTTCAGGAGGCTCAGCCAATGCTTCCCAACCTAAAGACGACACTTCCTTAGATGGCCACATTAAGCTTATTTCCAAACCCATTTCTTCTAGAGCTGCGACATTTTTAACACTCCCTAGCAGCACAATTTACCTCATCCCTGCCTCTTTTTAACCCAGGGCATTTTTATTCAGAGCAGTGTCAGTGTGATGGGCAACATAATGTTTTTGACAGGGCATGCAGTAGGGTCTAATTGCCAAACTTGAGCTGTTTGAAGGAGTGCAATCAGTGCCACATGCAGTGTATCATGCTTTCTCTACTGGCCATCATCTTTTATCATGCATATTTTAACTTGTTAATTACCCTATCCATATGTTACACATGCTCCTAAGCTTCCATTAGTAGCAGTGTCGGTTCAGTTCCTGCTGTGTATTTTTCAATATTATTTTTGGACATTATTGGTGGGGTAGAGTGGGGATTTATTTCCAAGCTAGACACATTTGGGATCTACTTGTGTTCAGGTTGGTGCTATATTAAGAAAAGTTCTGGGCAATGAAAATCAGCAGAGAAATTCAATTCTCCATTCATTCATCCAGAAAGAAATTCAGCTGCTTAAACAAAGGTGTCTAGTTTCATTTGAGCTGTGACCTCAAACAAAACCATAGACCCCAGAAGCACTCCTACTGAGTTTTGACCATTAATGGTTGTAACCTTCATGTTCTTAGTAGAGCTCAGCAGAGTCGTACTGCCTATAAGTGCTCAGTTTAAAAACCTGGGTTATCAGAACAGCTGGTAGCTCTGCTGTACTGCATCACACTGCTTGCCTTGGTTGGAGACAGGGCTGGCAGGAGTGGAGCTAAAGCTTCTCCAGACCCTTCTGCCTGGGAGTGTAAGGTCAGGCAGCATTCTTCAGGGTGCAGATAAGAATGCCCAGCCTGTGCTGGGAGGGCTGAGTGCTGCTGGTAAACATTGTCAGAGGGACTGTTTCCCAGCTCTGTTGCCTGGCACCTACAGACTGTACCGTGACCTTAGACACCCACACATAAACGCAGAGTCTCAGTTGTGAACCACGTTCCTCCCTTTCAAGCTTTCATTTTGCCTTTATACAGCAGTACCTGAGTCTTATGTAGAAATTTGCTAAACCTCTAACAGATCAAAAAGTGATGGTCACTAGTGTATTTCTATTTTCTTTTCAGTCAAAATCTCACTTAGGTGCGCCACTTCTGTACTTGGGTAATGTAGTTTAGACCTTCGTAGCACTGCTTCAGACTGTGAGACTAATACATTTATCATTTTCTTCACTTAATAGAAAATCCTCACCTCTCAGTGTTCTAAATAAGGATGAGAAATCATAAGAAAGCAAAAAAGATTTATTCTCTTCAATAGTTATTTTAGCAGCCCAGCCTGTGGGTTTTTTTTGTGTTTGGTGTTTGTTTTACTATAGCTTCTGGTAAAATTCTTTATATTCAGTTTAGCAAAACTTCTCCTTAGAGGTTGATATTTAATGGGCCAGCAGAGAAGAATGTCAAAGTACCAGTTAAACCTCTGACAAGAATATTTCCAACTCTGTTCCTGACTGAAAAGCTGAAAGTAGGGGGAAAAAATAGTATTTCATTTGGTCTTCGTAGACAGGTTTTGAATAGTATCTTGCCTGCTGGAAAATCATATTCCTGCGCAATTTAATTATGTGTTTTCAATTAATTTTCTCTGTGTCTCCAAAGGCAAGCGCATCACTTTGTTACATAATTCACAGCCATGTGGAAAAGCAGCAGACACACCATTGGCAAGTGTCTGCATAAGTCTCCAAGGTTTTCACCCATGTTTTCACAGATGTCCTCTTAGAACCCATCTAATCCCCCACATCAAGGTTTTATAGATTATTTGCACTCACTGGGACTGGTGTAGTATAGAGCCAAGTATGCAAGGATTGCCAGCTGGCCAGAATATTTGATAAATGTGAGAACAAAAAAAATCCCACTTGTAGCAGCGAAGTGATCTATTCCTGGAACACCAGCTGAATTGCTGTAATAAGCTATTAAACCCGTGTAGTAAAATGAAACCCAGATTCACTATAAAGATTATACAGCATATCTATTTCCTTCTACAGTGAGGGGTTTTTTTAAATTTTATTTTATTTTATTTTAGATTAGTGGTCACTTGCAAAGATAACAAAAATATGTTATAGATTGACCTTTTAATTCACAAATTTTGAACTGGAATGATCCAAATTATAGGTGTACAGGACTATGCTCCAGCACTCTTTAGTAGCTGCTTCAGCGTCAAATGACTCTTTCATACTTTAAAATAAAATTTTAAAGAAATTTTATAAGAAACTGTATCCCAGACCTGGAACTGAGGTAATGATTGCAAATGCCATTTGAGTAAAAAATCTGAGAAAAATCTCTAATGCATACTACTTTATCATAGTATGTCTTTTGCAATAAATAAGAACTTGAAAGTCTAAAAGGACATGAGAATTGATCTTCATGGCCATATTTAATAGCGTTGTCTTTTGATCCCTGAAAAAAAAATTAAACCCAGATCTTTCAACTGGAGGTTGTGCTCTCTGATAACTCAGTCTTTGAATTTGTGATTATAAATAGCTTGGCACTGATCTATGGCAATAAACTACACATCCATAGAGAGCTTAATAAACGAAATTAATGAATTTAGCAAGAATCAGTACTGTTGAAATGCCCAAATTTCATTACTGTTATCTTGATGGAAACAAAAGAAGAAAAGCACTACAGAGATCCTAGGCCTCCTATCATTTGGGAAGAATCGAGTATTTTCCTAGTTAACCTGCTATTTCTTCTCATAAAATAATATTGCAAGGAACCTCAGAATCGCAACTCAACAGTGTCACCACTAGTAAAAGAATACTGGATTGTTTGTTCTTGCTTGTAGTTTTACATAATGAGGACTTCGATATTTTGTTCCTCTGGTGACTGAGAAACTGCTGTAGGAGTGACAAACTGAGCACCCTTGGGTCTGTTGGTTATTGTGGCTTCTAAACTCCAGATGAAATATGGGAGAGCAGACATTTGAAGGTAATAACAGAAAAAAACCCAAACCACATCGGGTTGAAAAAGCAATACATTTTCAAACAAAAAATGAAAAACACAAGGTGGGTCAGTTGCATATATATCTGTTCAAAGCTTCTTAGAAATATGCACTCACATAACTCAGGTGACACCACCTATAGCAGATTTAGGGTGTGGTTACAGGTAATGAGTATTGCCAATGGGAGAAGCAAGCAGGATAAAGATCATTTCCTTACTGCACCTGACTACCTTTCACAGTATGGGGGATGGAAACAGGTTAGTGGCCAAGAGAATTTCCAGTCTGGTGCCTTTGCTTTGTAAAGCTGTCAGATTTTAAGGCTGTCATAGTCAGTACTTCATATATGACTCTTATCCTGGAAATTGAGAGAATTTTAGTTTAGTTCAATGGATTTAAGAATTCCTAGTGTTTTCCAAAAAAAAGCTATAAGAAAAAGCTATAAGAGCTATAGTAAAAGCTATAAGAACTGAAGAACATCTCTCCAGTTTTCATCTCCCCCTGTGAGGTTTTGGTGAGACTAGAGATAAGAAAGGCTGAATTTTGAATCAAATTTCTCTGCTTGACATTTCAAACATAACAGATATTTAAAACACTATCAGGGATTTATTTATTATGTTCTCTGATTCCCTCTGAATATGTGAAACCTTTACTAACAGACACACAAACCAGCCATTATTTTTGGTGTGGCCAGCCACAGGTCCTCTGTGTCATGGATCTGCTGCAGAGCTCACATAAGCCTCACTAAGCCTTCTCAGTTGTAGTGGCAAGGAAAGAATTTTTTTTTTTTTAAATGCTGATTTTTCTGGCTTGGTAAATTAAAGCCATTCATCTGTTACAGCTGTCTATATCATAAATCAAAAGAACTATTTATATGTATTAACCTGGGGACCTTAGCAGCCAGGGGAGAGGGCTTTGTAGAGACGGCATTTGTGCCTTTAGAAGCCTGCCCTCCCTCCCTCCCATTGAAACAATCTATGATTAGCACAGGTTAACAAGATCTCAGTTTTTCCTGATGCAAAGAGCTTTGCTGTGGCAGAAAATACATCACTGTGAATTTCTGAAGAGAGGAAAATTATGTTTCTTTCTGTTGCAAGACTTAAATTGCTGGGGAATTCTTTTGTTACCTTTTTTTTTGTTGCTGCTGAGGCGTTTGCTGCAACTGCAATCACTGAATATATCTTCCTGCTCTGTCCTTCAGAGCAGACAGTTTCTGTTTTGTCAGTGTTTACAAATGACAAATGTTTTTGAAAATGAGGTCTTGTAACAAAGAAAAAGCCAGGCTGTTGCATCACCAGTGTTGGTGTGTATATTAATAAGGTTAGGGGCCAAATATGTAAGAGAAATGTTCATATCTAGCAAGCTCTTTTCTAGCTACCTATCTCTCCCACAGATGGTTTACTTTAATTACTGAGCTTATGAAATTAGGGTTTAATACACTTACCTGTGTATAAATGGATACCTAAAACATGAAAAACCAAAACAAACCACTTTTGAAACATATTTCTGGTGCCTGGATGAGGATTAGTTGCCCTGGGAAGGCAACTTGCAACCCAAGCAAGTCTTCATGGTGCTCAACAGGCATTACTGACACGAACAAATGCAACAAGAAGGTAAATAATGCTCATGTTGGGGGTCGGGTCCTTTTGTAGAATTTTTTCCCATAAGTTGCCAGGGAACTAATCACTGGGCACTGATGGATACTTCAGAAAGACAAAAGAAGTGGCTGAGGTGGAGAGAGAGGAAGAGCACGTGGACTTCTCTTTTGGGGGGTGTGCTTGTCGGGAGAAGGAAACAGCAGGCTGTGCTTTTCAGACTTCGGGGGGAGATTTTTTCTTTCACTGGCCCCACTGGAGCAGAGTTCGGGGTTTCCTGCCACGGTCTCTCCGTGTGTGCCCCGGCAATCCTGACCCTGCCCCTGTCTGCCTGGCGGGAGCGCTGCAGTTCCTGCCCCCCTCGCTGTCCCTTCGCTCCTGCTCCGAGTGTTCTCCACGCCTCAGCCCGCACCCCCTGCCTGCCGGGACTCGTGCTGCAGCTCCAGCCACCGCCGGGGAGCTCCTGATCCATCTCCAGCATCCCGGGACTCTGCACCACAGCTGCCTGTGTCGGGAACTGCACCAACGGGGAAAGGGTGCCAGCGGCACAGAAAACTGTGACTGTTTCCCTGGTTCTGTCTGGGTTCATCTCACAGTTATTGTTGCTCTGTTTTGCCTTGCTAAACACAAGTAAAGAACTGTTATCCATATCCTCACATCTTTGCCTGAGAGCCCCTTAATCCTAAAATTACAACAATTCAGAGAGAGGAGTTTTGCGTTCTCCATTTCAGGAGAGGATCCTGTTCATCCTTAGCAGACACCTGTCTTCGAAATGAAGACAGCTCATGAGCACGTTTAGAATTTATTGACAGTTACTGTGGCTCATGGGTGCTTGGTATCCTTGCAGTTTTTGATCTGGTGTGGCTCTATCTAGCTCAAGTCCCAAGACATGTTGTCTTGGGTGAGTTCTTGGTCTACACTGGCAAGCTCTGCTTCCTAACTGTGAAGATTCTTGACCAGAGAACAGTGGCTTCCAGAAATAATAGCTTGCCTTAATGCTAATTTGAGGATCTCTGCACTTTTACCTTATTATAATCTGTGAGCAAGCTTCAAAAATTGTGAACACTTTGGGCGCAGTTGAAGCATGTATTAATAAAATCAGTAGCAAACTATAGGGGCAGTCATGCTAGCTGAGGCTTGTGACAGCAAAATCCAAAAAGCTCAAACAATAATTTGTGGCACATCTTTAAGAATGAAAGAAGAAATCTCTTACAAAAGGTAGAGGCATGTGATACCCCCTAGCAAATTGCAAGGCTTCAATCCAGATAATTGATTTAACCTAAAGGTTACCAACGTGCAGATTAAATTCTGATTTTGTCGTTTTTCAAGTTTTAGGAGTTTAAAAATCAAGTTGGCCAACATTACTTGGCATGTTTTAAATTCCTTGGCTGATTTAAGATCAGCCAGTACTAGCAAATGCTGTTTTCCTTTCTTGGATGTGTCCCCTTGAGAGAAAATCCTCATTTTTCTGTCTTTTTTTTGTTTGTTTGAAAGAGATCCACAAAACATCTATCTGAAGCGTCAGTGGATATGTTTAAGTGTACAACAGTCTCAAAGTAATCTTATGTACTCATCAGACTGCTACTGGTGCCTGGCAGTGGCTTTTGTTACATGTGGAAGTTCATTTTACAGCTTTTAAATTCCTACTGTGGGCAAATTAAGGGTATATTAATTTTATGCCAACTTGTAAAGCCACCAAAGTATTTCACAATTTTGTTTGAATATGCAGAGCAGAAAAATCAGTCACCTTCAAAAAGAATCTTATAATCTGTCATTTTATATTTTGTAGACAATCCTATACTGAAGAAGAGGAAAACCCTGAAAACTGGGAGTTGCCTCTATTAAGAACATAAGTTAATTGCCCATAGAGGTAATCATAAATCTGTGTGTGAATTTCAGACATAAACATGAAAAAAAGAAAATACAAGTCAACAAGAAAATGCCTAACAACCCTTGAGACACAAATTGAGAGACATTTGGAAACATACATTTAAAATTTTACTTAATCTGACCTATTTACTGTGTGCTTCTACTATTATTTTCTGTTGATTACTGCAATTATTCACTTAAAAACAGATTCATTAATTATGTTCCACAAATAAAATCATGATAAGCTTTTTTTCTAATCACTAATTATTGTTTTTAGAATTGCAGGGTGGAGATGAATACATTAAATATCAGTACCATTCATTTATTGGTCTATACTTATCATTTAAGCTCGGCATCACATTGTAAGATTGAATCAGCCTCTGTCACAAGTGCAGAAAATAATTAAAAATTGGAAATATGCAAAACAGTTCAACAGGAGAGGGACAACTGAATATTTTCAGCCTAGGCTGTTAAAATACTTAAGGCACAGAGTTGCACAAGAAGACTTTAATAGCAGGGTTGGGAAAGAGGCTGAAGGCTGGGGTCTCCCTACACAGAACTACCCCCATCTCAAGGGCTGAAAAGAGAGGATCTTTGTCTGCCCTAACACTGCCATTGGCAGCAGCCCAATCAGAAATGTGTGAGATGTCTTGTTCACTGTCTACTAATACAAGCACTCATGTGGAGCACAATTAATACAAGTCTACATTTTCTGGCTATGTTGCTCTTCCCCCCTTTGTAGCTAGAACTCATGGTGAGCAAAGTTAATATCATTCATTAACAAATGGTGTGTATAAATAGTTTCTGTAGGAAGGGAATTACCTGTCCAGAGCGTGAAAGAGTAAAGGATGCAGATATCTTAGAAGCTCTTGCTCTACTGAGAAATATTATCCTCCTTATATTTTTAAAATACTTTAACAAAGTCTTAACAAATTTATTCAACGTTGTGTAGAGAACAGCTGAGATGCTGTTATATTGTTATGTTCTTAGGACTCATTTGATTAAAATTTGGGATATTACAGGCTACTTCAGAAAAAATTGACATTGGAGCAGAATGTTCCTGACAATCTTCTGTTTCATTTAGAAGAATATATAAAGTCCTGACAATTCACAGGAAAAATCAAGCTTCTAGCAACTGTCCCAGCTGGAAATCTGTATTGACATAATGAGCTAAAATCTGACTCCCAAGGCTCCATTCATTGTGTCACACCCATACTGGGTCAAGTTTTCTTTTCAGTCATGTTTTCTGTATTTTCAAACAGCCTTTCTCAGATCCCCACAAAAATCAAACCAAACCAAATCAAAACCACACCTCTGCCTGGAGATTATTTAAATTGCTTAGCAATGTTACATACACATACATGGAGATGGGGAGGAAGGAAAAGGAAAAGAAGCAGAAGTATGTATTTAGCAGCCTTAGAAAATGTTCCTAAATGACAGACAGCAGTTAAGGTCCGTCTCAGAGAAGCTCAATACAAGCCAGATAAATTCTCTATTTCCACAGAGCACCAGATGGCTGGAGCTGTTCCACACCACCCGTGGTCCAAGTCTTCTCTCTTGTAGGAGACAAATGAGCTGAGGTGGTACCAATCAAAGCTGCTTCACAGAATATCTTTCCCTGCATTATGATCTTCACCATTTGGTTACTGACTGGTAATTCTGCCAAAGCAAATGCACATGACAGTAAAGTAGGCATGAACTGTAATCTGCCTAAAAAGCCTTTTTGTGCTATTCTCTTTCTTCACAAGGTTTCAATCCCAAATTATCCTCCCAAATAGAAGTCTCTCTATTTCCCCTGCTCAGTTCATTGTTCAGGGTGAAAATGAAGAAGGAAATGCCATGTTTTTGTGACAGTACAGGTGAAAGGGATGACTGTATTGATTGAAAGTCCATCTAAAGAAGCACCATAAACAAGGATGGGCATTTAATCAATTGTTCAGATCCAAAGAATTCATTCTGCTTTCCAAAGGAAGTGGGAGAAGCCTCTCACCACAGTTTTTCCTTATTCCAAAATGAAATTAATCTCTGGTGATTAAGAGAAGCCGCTATTAAATTCTCAGCAGTTGACAAAATTAAAGTGAATACAGGAGTTGGTGAAGAAGGATTGAGTTGAGAGTACAGTTTATATAGGTTGATTGCATATGAAAGTTGAATTATAAAGAGCAGCTTTGTACTTACTAAGAATTTAAGTAATTCTCACTTTCAACTTGCCATCTGTATGTGTATAAGCACAGAACTCAAGGCAGGCATTCTAGACTAGTGTAGTCTACAAAAAAACCCAAAAACATGTAGAAATGCTAAAACCCAGTCAGGCTCAGTGTGCCTGAAGCATGTGGAAATCTTTAAGCAAATGCTTTCTTCAACCCATCAGCTCTGATATACAATTCCAGAGGAATTGGAAAGAGGAATGTGATGGCCCATTGTGGGAGAGTTTTCTCAGACATTTTACTGATTACATGCTTATCTCAAAGGATAAATTTTCATTTCATAAACCAAACAGTACTTACCCTGACCTCCAGTGGGCTGTAGTTTGGAGAAACAACCTCTAGACCAGGACTGTAAATGTTACCACAGGAATCACTTAGTCTACAAAACAGATGACGAATTTGGAATTAATCATAATTCAAAATGCAAAGAAAATTAAAAATCTAGTCTAGAGATAAGGAATACTGCTGCTGTTGAGTTTAAAAAAAAATAAAAAGGGAAATAATTTTTTTCTTTCACTGTTAGAACAGATGAACAAATTTCTGTTCCCTGACAAGGGAATATGGTCACCCCTTAATCTTTTCTTTAAAGTGATTAAGTAAAATGTTGTAGGATTTGGTTTTTTTTTTTTTTTTTTTTTTTTTTTTTTTTCTCTGTTTTGTGTTTCCCAGTTGTGTGTCTCCTCTGAGAACCCCTTTCACTGTTTTAATGGCTCTTATGAACAGTGGTTTCATGACCAGGTACAGCAATTCAGTGGTAATACCAGCACCGCTGGTTTGCATTATGACAAAAGGATACTGGGTAACTGATGGAAATGATATGAACTTTAAAAATCTATAGACACTCTATGATTCATGATTGGCAAATCAGCAGTATAACTCAGAAAAGATGTACTTGTTTTGCTAATTTCTGCACTTGTTACATCCAACACAAACTCCTGTTGATAAATCCTTAGAATAATGCCTCTGGTAGACTCTGCATACAATGTATGTGGCAAGGCTTGTGCTGGATATGTGATGTTTTCCTTTTTTGTATTCCCAGAGGATACACACAGAAACAGAAATTATAGTACATGCACAAACAAAAGCAGCAACAGGGAGGAGTGTCCATACTTATGCTGTTTAAAACTGAGATGGTAAACAAACACCTCAACTTGAGAAGCACAAAAATGCTGTGAAATTTGTTAGGGTAAAGGATCTTTGAAATGTTCATACAACCTTACATTGTCTATAGTTTAATTCAAATGTTGAATTGCTTGACTGGATTCTAACAAAGCCTTTATAAAATGTCAAATGTAGTTGATTATCCGGGAATGCAATGTAACACATTTGAGTTTAATACACACTGAGAGCATTTTAACAACTTATGAAGTGTACCTGCTAGTTACACTTTAAATTTATGTAAATCCTTTTAATTCTTTCCCAGGTTTATTTTTAAATCTGCGAAAGATTAAAATTTGGCATTTGAAACAAGCTATTATAATGAACAAAGCAGAAAAATCAGCTTTTCAAATCTAATGGTATTTTTTTTTTTTTTTGTAATTTTATAGAAACACAAGATTTTATAACAGATGACCTTACTGGTGCAGTTTACTATATTGGAAGTAGATGAAATTCATAGATAATTTACAAGGTAATTACTGACCTCTTGGGTTGACTGTCAAGAGAGAAACTGTTTTCTTTTTTCTTTTACCTGCATTTTCTTTGTATTTCATATCCTATATTAACTTAATGCTGGGAAAAAAACCCATAAAAATTAATTTTATTGACAATTAACAGACATAACACTAGGAGAAATTTACTTTGCAACATTAATCAAGGTTGTCAGCTTTCCTCCCCATTTAGTAAACACATGTACAACAATCTACTTCCACCCAGAAAATAATGGGAAGAACCTAAAACCAGAGCTAACAGTAGTAGACAATGGTGGAAAATTATTTAAGTAGGTATGACTCAGAAATTTTAGTTAAACATATGTCATTTTTGTAGTAATTTTTCAGATAAATTACAATGTAATGCTTAAAAGAAGTTTTGTGGCATATACCATTATTTACACTAGGTCAGCTTTGCAAGAATAAGTTAAATTCTACTTCTTATGCACTAAAAAGATTATTGTCTGAAGGTGCAATAGTTGTCCCTAGACATGTATGAAATTTCATGTATGAAATTACAGACAGAGTAACAAACACAAAACATATTACTATGTTTACATATATGGTGTCATTTTTCATCACATAAGAGAATTTTTCAGTAACCACATAAGATATAAACTAGTGAGGATGACACTTCTAGAAATAAATTCAGTTAAATCGAACCCAAAGTAAATATTAGCAATAAGTAGCAATCAGCAAATGTCTATTCAAAAATTAATAATTTGACAGGAAATGCAAAGTTTTAGAAAGAAATAATCTAATATACACTGCTCATGTCAGAAAAGATGATTTCTTTAAGGCTAAAATTTTTAATACATCATCAGCTGAACTCTGAACTCCAGTATCACCTCATTAGCTAAATTGCATCCCCTGGATATAGACATAGATATATTTCATAAGCATTTGAATTTGAATAATGATGATCACATCCAAAATATGCGTTGGGAATTTTTTAAGGCAGTCCATGAGTCTATACATAATTTCTGCTTTCCTCCTTCCCCTCCCCCTCCTCTCCTTGCTTTTGGATATCTATACCTTCACTTGTAATTTTAAAATTTTTGCCTCCTTTCTCTCTGTTTTTTAAAAAACTCTCTAACTTACTCTGTTTCTCTATATTAATCAGCTATTTAGCCTCCATGTAACTACATGAATTAACCACAGAGAGCCCCAGCATGAGAAATTGCTAGGATGGATAATATGACAGTATAAAATTTGTGGATTAATAGAAATTTAAGCACTGTTCTTCCAAATTATCTTTACTTCTCTTGCATTATTTTCTAACCTGTGATATTATGATATTTCTGACATATTTGTTCGGAGAAAACTATTTTTATTTTATTTCTCCTATCCAATTTTCTGTCTTCCATTCTTAGTTTGATTGAAAATTTTTGAATATTGGTAATACAGACGGCATTACATGTTTGGTGACTTCTCCTGGCCTGAAAGTTTATAGATGGATCAGAGGTGTTTCTTGCCCCAAAATGGAAGCATACAGGATAAACAGTTCTTTCATGTCAGTAGAAATCTTTAAGGCTTCTGCTTGTATCTATGCCTTACATATTCCTCATTAGACTTTACAAGTGTTAATGTTTTAAGATACAAGACAGCAAAGAGAAAAGAGACTGAATGGGAAAATAATTTTCAGCAAACAAAATCCTGTTGAAAAATGTACTTGATCTGGATATGATCTCTTCGACATTGAAGAGAACTCAACACAGAACATGAAATTCACTCAAATCAGCAGAACACCTTTGTCTTTTCAGTTTAGAAGTTTCTGGAGGAGGCAATTGAGCTACACTGCAGACACTTGAGAGTGAAAACTTGGACCTCTCTTTAGATATGGTTTATTATGATGAATAGCAAGGGGTGTCAGGGATGGAAGAGAGAAAAATCAGTAAATACTATCTGTCGATGCACTTAGCAGACAGTCAATGTGCTGCTACGTGTAAACTTCTCATTCCAGGTGCAACTATTTTACAAGTTTCTAGTCAGAAATCAGGAACTAGCATGATTAATTTGAAAGTATTGACAAAAGGTGGCAAGTCATATACTTTTGATGTTGTGTAGCTTTGATAATTTTAAGAACTTTGTTCATAGTTGGAAATGAGAACAGTAGGTTTAATCACAGCACTTTGTCCTTACACAAAATCTGTTTGTATAAGATATAACACATTTAACCTATTTCCCAACCTTCAGTCTGGGCTAGAGTTGTGAAGAAAATTCTCTTAATCAGCTAGTGATGTATGGATCATAACTGTTCTGAGAAACAATGATTAGAAAAACATTAATATAAGAACTCTTATGTGGACTGTACAACCAGAAATGTACTTTTTTACATCTATTGTGAAAGAAAGAAAGACTTTAAGTACTTCTTAAAAAAGGATAAAAATAAATAAAATTCTCTCCCCTTCAACCCACAGCTTTCTGCTTTTCTCACAAAACAGAATTTACAAATCCTCCATATATGCTTAGTTCCTTCTGCCCTCCCAAAATACATCTTTTGCATTTCTGAAAATAAAGCCCTGTGGAAGTTTCTGAGTTGTTGCATGTATTTTCAAGTATTCAAGAAGCAGCAATATCAGAATTAATCTTTTCCTAGGGGAAACTTGAATGATGGATGACAAACAGAATAATCAGCTGCTACAGCCAACCAGTCTAGTGCTAGAATCTGTTGATACATTTTCCTTGTGTACAAAGCAGTCTTCACCCTTCCAGCACCATCACATAGGAAACTTGAAGACAAAAATGGGAGCACTTTCCGTCATGTAAATAAACACAAATCATTGTTATGCTTCATCTGCCTGAACCCAAATTATGAGAATTCAGTTTTCTGACTCTCCTGAATGAGTTTCACACCAGTGTGACAAGATATTTCAAATTTCCTTAGAAGAAAAAATTAAGAGTTGATATTGACACAAGAAATTATTTATTTAGAACAGGGTTCTCTTAATATCTGGAGCTGATTAAATGTGAACTTGATTTTTAAAGCAGAATGTACAACAGCTCAGGAGTCTACAAAAGTTAGTCACTGTCACCTCAGATGTTAAGTCTTAGAAACTGCAAACAAGTTGGTGATGAAGTGGAACCTTTTTCCAATGCAAGTTCAACAAACCACCTATTTGTTCCACCTTCCTGCTAAAGTCTCTGACGAAATCTTTTTGCTAACAATTTTTTATATTAATCATACAGGAAAAGTGCAACTGAAATGAGAATCAGTCATAATTACATGTTTTTCAGTCTTTAAAATAATCAAAAAATTCTCCTTCACACAATAAATTCAATGGCTGTACCAACTCTTCTGACATTGTTCAAGATGTCCCCTATGATGGGATGCATTCTGTTTATTTCTATTCTCTTTGTAAATGTCTCTGAAATTTATAAAAGTGAAAGATTCCAGAAACTCATGCAAATTCATATTTTCTCAAAGAGAAAGTAGGATATGTATCACAGATATTTCACCACCATCTGCTGGTCTAGTCAGTAGGTTTGTCCATGGAACAAAGCACTGTTTAATAGGAAAAAGAGAGCTTGTTCCCAAGACTGATTTATTCTCCACTGTATGAGGACATCTATTAACCATGGACACTCAAACAGAATTCTCTTTAAAACTTCTAAGGAGGACAGTTTTGTCAAAACCTTCTGAATGTAACAATTTCCATGAAAAAAGACTGGACCTAGATCTGAATTATATGTTCTTGTATTTGGTGGGTTTTTTTTTTCCATAATTTGATTTTTTAATTTATTTTTAATCAGAAGACTAATTTTAAAAGTTATAGAAATTGAAAGAGTGATTACCTGTACCATTAGCTCTTGATGAAAACAGAATCACAGACGCACTCATATGAGAGAAAATGAATTTTTTTTCCTTTTGAAAATATGAGGAGATACATACTTCATTTTCTGTAGTTTATAAATCTATTTCTCATGTGTTCAAAGCCAATTTATATTTTTGCTTCCGGCACAAAGTTTAAATCCCACAGGGCATGCTAGTTTTTTGAGACAGAGATAATGCATAAATAAAACCTCATGGCTCTGCCTTGTCATTTTCTTCTTTTCTTCTCTACTTTGTTGCTTTATTGAATGTTACAGTAATCCATAAATATATGTACCACTGTTTTAATAATGCAAATTATTTACTTTGTAGCTAAGCCATTAACAGACATCATCAGTTGGTTTTCAGGAACATGACTAATACATCAACAATAGTGGGGTTTATAACCTTGTCATTCACAGTGAGCCAATATTCAAAAATCTTGACTTGATTATGATTAAGAGCTTTAAAATTCTGGAGCGCTGTCAGTACAGAGAAATTACCTCTGCAGAAGATCAGAGAGAAAAATTAATCCAGGCATACTTTTCTAAAACAGCTGGATATGTCCCTGATCAACTATAGTGCTGCATTTGAAGGTACTGGTAAACAAATATACTCCAAGGTATAATCAGTGAGCAGGGAAAAATAAAGGATTGCCTTAGTCATGGACCACATGGAGTTCTTAGCTCGTTTGCTCTCAAGTGATGTTTGCCCAAGTTTGCCCTTCTTTGTCACATCCCAGGTCAGAAAATCCCAGCACATGTGATACAGAACATGGCAGAACAAGGCTGGCATAATTTGTTCTTAGAGAAACATACAGAAATTTGTATTTTCTACATATTTTTTCAGTATTGGAAAGAATGGTACTCTGAGATGATCTACACAATAAGGAAAACTGTTACTGAAACAGGATCACTGTACTGCTATCTCCTGTAGAAGCAAGGGATTGTAAACAAAGATCAGATCTACTGGATCCCCATCCACCTGTAAATTGTGAATTAAGACTGTTACTGATGATGATGTGTAACAGAGTAATAAAAACAAGCCTGGGGGGCAGTAATTGTACTTTTAGATGTAATCTTAGAAAAGACTGCTTCTAATGCAGATGAAAAACATGAATTTTTGCAGAACAGCATTTACCATTTTCATATGACAAGGTTTCCATTTTATCAGGAATAAAAGTGGGTAAAGAGTATTTTGATTCTGCTCCTAAACAGGAAAAAATGATGGAGTCAAGATGCAAAAAGCAGCTTGTTCAAAAAAGAAGATTAAATTTTGATGAGGTAGAAAAGTTGTAAAAAGCCCTCATTGAATTAGAACCATATTTATTCTATTTATTGAACCTAAAATTATGTAAAATAATCAAAATTTAACTTAAAATAGGCCCTTTCAAACAGGAAATTTAAACAGCATATTATATGTTTTATAGAAAGGCACTCCAACAAGGAGAATTCTCTACAAGATTTAAAAGAATGGTACTAGCAAATGACTGGTATGCTCCATTTCCTTCTTGGGATAGACATAATCTTTCTCATCACTGTTTCTTGTCACTACTCACTGACAAGTGATAAAATTCATCATTTTATGTTCCTACAAATTAATCTCTGGTGGTGAAAACAGAATTAAAAACATCAACTCCACAAAATTTATGTTGTTTTGCCCTGTTGCTTGATTATCTCAGACTCATAGAATATGCTGAATTGGAAGGGACCCACATGGATCATGGAGTCCTGCTCCTGGCCATCTCCAAGACTCATACCATGTCACCAATACCAAACTTCAACCCTATCAGGCTCAGTGCTGTGATCTCCACTCTGAGGAGCCCAACCAATGCCCAACCACCCTCTGGGTGAGGAAGCTTTTTCTAATACCCAAGCTAAACTTCTCCAGACAAAACTTCAGGCCATTCCCATGGGTCCTGTCACTGATCACGCCAGAGAAGAGATCAGTGCCTGCCCCTCTGCTTGCCCCCACAAAGAAGCTGTAGCTGGCAGTGAGGTGTCCCCTCAGTCTTGTTTCTTCTGGGCTGAAGAGACCGAATGCCCTCAGCTGCTTCTCATATGACTTCCCCTCAAGGCTCATCACCATCTTTGTTGCCCTCCTTTGGACACTCTCCAATAGTTGAATGTCTTCCTTTTATTGTGGCACACCGAACTGCCCCCAGCACTCGAGGTGAGGCTGCCCCAGCCCAGAGCAGAGCAGGACAATCCCCTCCCTTGCCCAGCTGGCCATGCTGTGCCTGATGCCCCCAGGACAGGGCTGGCCCTCCTGGCTCCAGGGCACTGCTGGCTCATGGTCACCTTGCCATCCACCAGGACCCCCAGATCGCTTTCCTGGCACTGCTTTCCAGCCTCTCATTCCCCAGTCTGTCTGTACATCCAGAGTTGCACCATTCCAGATGTAAAATCCAGGAATTTCCCTCGTTAAAATTCATACAGTTGGTGATTGCCCAGCCTTCTAATTTGTCAAAGTCTCTCTGCAGGGCCTCCCTGCCCTCAAGGGGATCAACAGTTCCAGTTTTGTATTGTCTGTGAACTTGCTTGTGTCCCTTCCAGTCCTGCGTTCAAGTAATTTATGAAGATGTTGAATGGCACAGGGCTGAGGATGGAGCCCTGCAGATCCCCATTACTGACAGGTCCCCAGTCTGCTGTCACCCTTCACTGTAACCCTTTGCACCTGACCCGTCAGCCAGCTGCTCTCCCATCACAATGTGTTTATCCAGCTGTGTGCTGGACAGTTTTTCCAGAAGGATACCATGTGAGAGAGTATTGAAAGCTTTACTGAAATCCAAAAGATTACATCAAGTGCCTTTCCTTGATCAACTCGGTGGGTTACCTTGTCATAAAAGGAAATTAGGTTTGATAAGCAGAACTTTCCTCTCATGAAGCCATGCTGGCTGTCACAAGTGACTGTGTTGTCTTTCAGGTGTTTTTTCAATACCTGCCAGAATAAGTTTCTCCATAATTTTATCAGACACTGCATATATATTATCCTGCAGTGATGCCTTTGTGATGGACACTAACCCATGAGGCACAAAGACAGGTTTTCATATGGGAATATGCTGTTTCATTCCTCTGAGGGCAAGGTATTATTTAAAGGCACATTAAGCACAGGACTTCTTGCACACTGTGTGTGGTTAGGAAAGAAAAAAGATGGAGATATGTTTATTTTGCAGAAGCAGTTTGTAACAGTAATGAATTCCTAGAAACCAATCTGCTGATACCAAGGCTAACTATTTAGGCAATCTAACACAATAACTCCTGGCTTCTAAAATATAAACTGCAATCTACTTCCCTGTACATTCTAGAAATTGAAGGCAGTAGAAAATCCCAGAAACTGATGTGAAATAAATATCTTTTGAACTACTTGAAAATATAGGGAAAAAAAGTGATGAAGCTACTTAGAATTTAAAATATAGGCATTTTACAATGTGTTTTTAAAGATCACAGGAGAGGATAATCTTGTTCAAGGAGGCAACTGTCTCTGAGCTGAGATCTTAAAAATAACAGCTTTGTTTTTCTGTCTTATCATGTACCATCTCATCTCTGTAAACAATATGAGGTCTGAGATGGGCTTACAACCAGATAAAAGGAAAAAGGCATAAAAAAATTTCCCCTTAGCAAGAGAGATATGACCTTTAAAAACTGTCACACTTGAAAACAGTGTGACAAAAACATAGAGTATGAATCTGAAGGTATTTCAGAAAACTTGGCTTTTTCTCAATATGTAACCAGTTCATGAGCAGCTGGCAGCTGCTGAACTTTCTGCTGCTACAGCTTTGTTCCATCACCCCACTGCATCAATAGGATAGCTGCTCATGCTTGAAATTCCTGTGACATATTTCTAAAACCATGTATGATTGTAACCAGGACAACACCATCCCTGCTAGTGGTATTAAAAGAAAACAAAGAACCAAATACCAAAATTTTAGTCTACAGAGAAGTTCCCTGCAAGATTAGAAACAAGAATGGTGATGGATCACCTCGTACATATTCTCCAATTCATTATTATTTATCCTTCAATATTATGTATAGGACAAAGCAAAAATCACCAAAGCAAAAACCCCTGCCATCCAACCTGGATGTTCAATGTCTGATATGTGTCTTAGAAGTATATGTATGACATAATGCCTCAATTCAGCTTCTTTTAAATAGTTCTAAATAGCTGTTCGTTGTTCTTTAACATTAAACCTCCTAAATTCACAGCACAGTTTTGAGTCATTAAAGTCTTATATTGAGTAAAATGAGAGTATGAGAACACCACAGGAAATACTGCTTTGAGAGATCACACTCTCCCACCTGTTAGTGGTTTGGTCAGATCAGATAGGCTCCTTGGAAGCAAAATCTCCCATTTGTCTCCACATATCACGCTTCAGTTCGTGTTATGCAAGGGTCTCTGAGTCCTATCAGATGAATTTTGAATGGGATGAGATGCACCCCAATAGCATAGGTAACAGTCTTCAGACATTAGCAGGGTTTCAGTCCATGGGATCATATGAAAGCAAATATGAAATAAAATCTCATAAGGATCATTAGCATCATCGTCTTAACCCCTAAGACTTTTATCTTAGAAGGTCCTCTATTTTTAATTCCAGAAATGATCCCAAGACATAAAACAAATATAATTTTTATTTTGTTTTGAATCTGTAAGTTCAAAATTAAAATGGCCATTTTTGCTGTAAGTTTCTGTTTCAAGAGAAAATATTTTTTATTATATGTTTGAAAGTTTTTTCCCTGAACTGTCTTTTGCTGCAATGTGTGTTTTTCATTAAATCTTAAGTTATTTACTCAGAGGTGAATGGCAATCTGGCTGCTGTCAGGCAATCAAAAGCCACAGGGATGTATCTGTCTAAGAATAAAACAGGAAGGCTGAGGAAAGAAAAGATCAGTATCCTCACAAGACAGGGACTTAAATGGAGGAATTCCTGCCCTAAACATGTGTGCATGATGGAAGTTATCGCTACAGGTGGGCATATTTCTTGTGGAGCAATTCAGTTCAAAACTCCAGAATTTTTGAGTGGGGTGTGTATGTACAACAACAACAACCACAAATAAATCTCAAAATCAAAGACTAAGAACCATTTTAGCTTTCTAGTAGCTAATGGGAGCACTTTAGGCCATCTGGAAAGGAAATTGAAATGAAATGATTCTCTGGCTCAGCTCATGGGAGGGGACTTCATATGTCAGTTGCAATCAGTCTAAAAAGCTCTCTTAACTTCATGGAGCCTGTGCTGAGCAGCTGTCTAGGAATAACAATTTTCTGGTTCTCTTCTTGGACAAGTACACTGAGAGGTTTAGGAAAGGGGCAGCAGATATCTGTCACAATGCTTGGTCTCAGAGACCCTACTTAGACTTGTACATCTTTTATGACGGGATGCTCGTCAGTGCAGTGAGCAAGACAGGGAAATTTTCCTGCATTAGAAGGGACAGTAAAATAATTTAAAAATGGAATAGTGAGTCTCCATGAAAATTATCTCTGGGAACTAACTTGTAAATCAGCTGCAAAAAAGCAGTATCAGAGCACAGCATAAAGGATGTCTCATTTGCAAAATCAACTAAGATTTGTATTATGGGGAATAAACTTATCCTTTACTACAAGTCTTGTGGGAGACAAAAAACAACATTTCACCCTTTCACTCTCTAATCTCTTTGGGAAAAGGACTGGTGGGACAAAATTTTTGGCTTACAATGCTGAGCTGAATTCGTGTTCACAAGTTGCTTTGCTTAGCAACTGGTCAGCAAAAAGAGATGATTGACCAAAGATCTCTTGAAATCAGGCACGTTTCACTTGCTTAAAAGATGGAGACTGTTTCCATTTTACATAAGGCAAATGAATCTCATTCATTTATGCAAAAGCAGAGCTGTTTGGATCTCATCATGATGTGCTAAATTCAAGGCAAGGAGAATCAGTGCTGTGACATTGCATGATATTTTCATGGAATGAACATTGAATTATGAGTTTAGGAGATAAAATACTGGGAAGTTGTCAAAGCAACTTTGTAAGTGCTGAAAGGAATCCATACAATGATCAAATCCAAGCCAGAGTTAATCTTCTCCAATCATACCTTTTCTAGTCCTTTCAAGCCTTGGGATGGCAATAGCCTGTGGAGGTATTAAAAAGATTCTGATAAGAGCATCACAGGATTTTATTTTTCACTCAAGTTCAAGAATTTGTCATTGTTCACTTTGACTTAAGAGTAGCACCATAAAATGTGAACTATTACATTTGAGTTTAAAAATACCTCACACAGTCAAGTAATACAGTATTCCTTTTTTTTTTATTGTACAAGAGTAATGAGTTGTCAGTTTCGTCCCCACTCTTTCCTTCACAGAACAAGACACATGCATCATCTCTCAAAAGAAGTAGTGCTGCTGTGACATTTAGAAAATGTTTTTATAGTGTATGTGTCTATGTATTTAAAGGGACTGCAATTTATGAAGTTAAATTTCTTAAACAATAAGAACAAAATTCTTTTCTTTATGCATACTTTATATAGCATCTGTGATGCCTCTAAAGATTATACTCATCTCACTGCAATAAAGAGGTCACAGGAAGATTGTTCTGTTTTCACTACTGGCATTGTCTGGAGTTACTTTTTTCAGTCATGTGCAGGGGCACTGTAACTCAGTGCTGACAGGTTTTCCCAAAATCTGGGTGTGGAGCAATGGCAGAGAGAGCAGATTCATAGCAGGGTAAGTGCATGCGAAGAGCACCTGAAGACTCCAAGGAGAGGACTGTGAGTTTCTCACACACTCTGTGACCAAATCTAACTGGCTCATGTCACACCAGTGTGCAAGGCAGGGGCCCAACAAACTGGAAAAAGCAATCTTTGAGCAATCTTTTGACTCTGATCAGTCCTATGCCACCAGGGGCAATGAGGACAGATGCAAGAGGAGCAGTGTCTTTGAAGGGGCAGCTCTGGGAGGAAATCACTTTAAGAGAAAATCTGCTTTCCTCCAGCTCAGGGATGATGAAGTTTCTCTTCATTTTCCAGGCTGATGCACTGTAGTTTTGAATTTTGATCCAACAGTCCGACATTACACTTTAGGCTATTGCCTTGCTCTGTGTTCTGAAATTCCTCTCAGATAAGTTCAGCGCTGTAGGATAGGGCTGGAAATTGCTCTCTTCCCACAAAGAATCCAAGACACTGCCTAATGCACAATTTTCTTCTCTCTACAGAATAAAGCTGCTTAAAAAAGCAAAATGGCACCTTTCAGGCATGCTCAATACACATATCCCACCACCATTAATGGTGCAAATAAACTACTTGTCTGTTTACATTGCAAATATAGTTGAACTGGTAGGTCAATAAGGAATTAATTGAAGAATGTACTTGACAATGAAGACCCTTATGAAAAGGAACTCAACCAATAAATTACTTGCAAAAAGAACAGTGATGGTGATCGGAGCCCTACTGAAAAAAAAAAGACCAAATGAGATGGAATGAGTATTTCCCAGAATTTATGTACATTACCTTGTACTCCAGATTTTCTTGCATATCTAAGCCAACTTAGAAATAGATTGCAAAAGGAAATAATATATAAACAAAAATTAAAAAAAGGGGAAGAACATATACATGTCTCTGAGGAAGATTAAATACAGATGTCAGCAGCAAACCAAACTGCATTTCTCATGACTATTATATAAATACCTGACAGCTCAAATATATCACACCTTATCTCTGAATCTAAATTTTTTTCTTTCCTCCATACAGATAAATTTTACTATCTGCTATTTCATGGAGGAAGAAACTGAGGCAGATGATGAAATTTAAATTACCCAATACTACTCACTTCTTTGGATGAGACCATAAGAAAATACAGGCATTTTGGCTGTCTGAAGGAGCTGCTCAGATTAAACTACCCTACTTTGTGAGTACAGGAAAAAGTTCTAGAGGAAAATCCTGCTGCTTCAGCTATGAGACTGATGTGATTGTGTGGTTCAGGCTGCTTTCAGGGGGCAGAGAGTCTGTTCTTCCAGTGCACTGAATCTGACAAAAGAAGATAACTATGTAGAGACAAAAGAAAAGTAGGAGTTTTTTCTCCCTTCATTTTTGAACATTTGAAAAATACAGTATCTAGTCAATAAGAAGTCTACAAAGTCAGGGGTTGCCTGAGGCTTTCATTAAAACATTGCTTGAGGGGAGGATGAACAAGACAAATAATTAACATGTCTGCATGTTGCTTGAGAGCAATGTTCCACATAATAGAAGTTTGACAGCACGAATTCAGTCAGATATGCAGATTGCAAGTATTGCCACTTGGCTGAAACAGGCTTATTTGCTGGAGCTGGCCTAACTTACTAGGAGATTTATTTACAGATGGATTAACTAAAAAAAGAAAACCTCAGGGGTTTGGTACTCCCAATGTTGGTGATTTGTTACCCTTGACTACACATATATATATACTCACGTATCTTTCTGAATAATGCTATAGGAAAAGATGTCAGAAAACCAACTCCTTCTACAGGCTCTGGAGGTAGTCTTTAATCAGGTTTATGCTGAAGTTTGTTCTATGCCAGACCATTCTGATGTACACACACCTTCTTGAGACAAAGCCTCTCACAGGACATGACTTGTTTTGAGCTCCCACTTGTCCACAGTAGGATTTGAGAAGTTGAGACAACTGATGAGACATCATAAGATCAAAGAGGAGGATCTGAATCCCTATTCATCAAAGAGATGTGAAAAAATAAAAGCTGTCAGGTTTTACCAAACTAACCTGTGCCTTTTCCCTAAAGGTGTCCAACTGTATATGATATGATATGATATTATATGATGGAAATGACAGGCATCAGCCTTAGAGCAGGTGATAGTTTAGGGTCTAGGAACAAAGATTATAACTTGTTCAGCAGAGCCTTGGTTACATGATCCATTTTGAATTTGACTAATCCCTTTTAAGACTCACTTACTTTATTGTTCTCTTAAATATCCCGTGGCAATGATTTCCATAGCTTTCTCTTTATGATCTGTGAAAATGAAACTCTTTGTTGTAACCTTGCTGCCTTGTGAGTCATAAACTCTCCACTGGTTCTTGTTCTATGAATTCTTCAAGTTTTAATTTTTATAGACATCTGTCACTGTAAATTTCACCCATAGTCATCTATTTTTTCCAGATAAAAAATCTATCTTGCCTAGTTTGTCCCCATATTGGAAGCTGACACATTCCTCTGATCATGCCTGTTGTGCACACTGTCCTCTGCAGCTCCCAGCAGTGAAGTAGGACTGCACATGTGCATTTTGGGGTGAGGGAGCACCATGCAGGCAGTGTATAACATCATAACAGCATTTTTCTCTTTTGCTATTATTTATAACAAATCGTAAAATTTGCTGCAGGTCAATGATCCTGTCTTTGGATCATTGACCAGGTGTCAGTGCTCTGAGGGCACCACCAGTCCTGACTGAACTTGCCCACCCCTTCCATGGCTCCCCCATGCTGCCCACAGCCCGTGACCCCATTCCAGCCACGCTTTGTCTCCTCCTCCCTTCTCACAGAGAGCAGCCATCTCTCACTGCTCTCTGAGAGCTGAATTTTTTGGAGACTATCTGCAATTAATCTCAGAGAACACTCAGGGAATGTGAATTTCTGTAACCTTCACAACTTGAAAAAGGCCATATGAAAAAAAATCAGATGCTGATTATTGAATACGAAAGTGTTGAAACCTAGTTCATTCCTTGAAGGAAGTTTTGTACACAATGTCAAATCCTGTCAACTCCTTAAACAGAGTAATGCACATCTATATTGGGTTTATATGCAGCATTCAACTGTGTATTTTAGTTAGTGTATTACTGGATTTAGGTTGTCTGGAGTGAGTAAGAATATTGCAGGAAGGTGTGACATACTCCATTGACTCATATTGCTCAAAGCACAAAAGTGCTGTATTTTACTTTGCTGGGGTGTGAGATTTCTATCTCACATTCTTCCTAAGTTATGAAACTGTTTGAGTGACAGAAGGCAGAATAAATAAATTGTGAATCATTACAGTTTCCAGTCTATTCTTCATCTGGAAGAAAAATAGTGCCTTACCTGAGGAAAGAATGAGACAAGACTGGGAAAAGGAAGAAACAATGAAAGGTTGGAGCTTGTGGTGTGGTGGGTGCAAATTTACTGAGTCAGTGTTTATAACTGACTGAGGAAGAAGAGAAATGGTGAAACTGATGACTTGAGTTGCTAATAAAGGCAAATGCTTGTGATTTTGCAAAATATCTGGGAACACCTTCATAATTTAAGGCCTGGGAAATCATTTAAGAATGATGTAGTGTAGCACATAGTGGGTAGGGGAAGTAAGTGCAATCATGGTCACTACATTAGCTACCTCCACTCTAGGGAAGAGTGGCACTTAATAAAATCTCAATTCTAGAACAACTCCATCTTAAATTTTGAAAACATTCTGCTTCCTTCAGGTTTTAAAGGCTATTACTTGAAGTTCCTGCTGACCTTTTTGTACACACGACACTTAACAGTGTAGGAAACATTTCAGCTGAGAAAGAATGGACAGTAGTATCCCATACAACGTCCTTTAAAATGAAAGCCTTTTATAGCACACAAGACAGAAAATTTTGGTCAAAAGAGATTACACCCTTGGATTGTTTGTGCAGAAGAGAAGTTATTCTAAATAATCTACCATTTTCTGTGTAAAGACACTTAATTGTGTACAAGAGAATAGGTTAGGTGAATTAAATAAGGATCTTGGCTGGTAAGTATGAAATCCAGCAGAGTTATTGAGTGAGGAGGAGCTGGCTGTTGTCTGCTGTCACTTGAGAAGGGCCACAGCTTCAGGACAGTGTCCTCTGCTTGGTTGGGAATGCAACACTTTCCACTTTGTTTAAAATTTGCAGTGGTTTAATGTCACTGCGTAGAAGAGGCAGACCGACAAGCAGTACCAATGGCTAGAAAATGAATGTTTTTGGCCATTTAGCTTTGGCAAACTGTTTAGCCCTGGAGTTACTACATGCATCTGAGTTGGTGTTTCTGTTCACATCAGTCGAAGTGAATCCCCTGTTCATCTCTTGTGCTGGGCACTGGTTTGCACTGAAGCATCATCTTGGAGCACACAGAATAGCATTGTCTCTTTGGGTGAAACAAAATGGAAAGATATACTCAAGGAGTGCATTTGTTGCCCAGACTGATAAAGACAGGTGCATTTGTAACACAGGTGAGACTAGAGCTAGTAAAAAATAAAAGTCCCCAAAATTTGTACAGCGTTGTTGTCATGTCCTCAACAACAAAGCTCCATCTGGCTTTCCTGATGGGTTTCTAGGGGCCCACACTAATTGCTGATGAAAACACAGCTACTGCAGTTCAAACCACCCAGGCACTAAGAGCTGCCCAGTTGCCAATCCACTTACCCAGCATCTGGAAAAAAATGAGGCTAAAAATGCAACACTCTTCCTCTTAGTTGTGCCTTTAGGCAAGAGAGAGAAATTGGGATAGGAAAGCCTGAAAACAGATGTGCTCCACCCCTCATTCATACCATTTATAGAGACCATTTATACTCCTGATAGCCCCACTCAAGCTTGCTTTAAGAAATTAAATAATAATTTGTATTTTAAATTAAATTAAGCCATGACAATCATTCCGTTTTGTGTCCAGTTCCAATCACATCTTAAGAGAGTTTACATGCCAACAGATGGAAATTGTATGTGTAATTTTGATAACACTTTTGCTGACAGAGTCATTTAATTAACAGCAGTGAAATCTAAGATTGGATGTGAACCATGCCAGACAAAATAATTATTGCCTGCTATAATTTTTCCCCTAAAGGCCACCTGCATTATTTATATGGTCTATTAAATGGTGCATGCTTTTAAGTAGTTTAGTTACATTTTGAGAATGACCCATTCAAATCAAAACAGCATTTTTCTAATTCTGAATTATAAATGCCATATAAAATATATTTTATAATCTAAAATGAGAACCGTGAATGGCAATCATGTAAGTGAGAGAAGGAAAACAGAGATACATTGGGAATAAAGGGTGACTGCTCTTGATTATTCCTGTGTTTGGCTTGGATGGTCTGACTGGTTAAAAGGGTAGACTTGAGCAGCTAAAATTTCTCTGATGGCCCTTTAGGCAGTACAATTTTGCCACACAATTTTACAGACTCTCATTTGAGAAGTGCTGCTCTGCATCAATACACAGCTCTGCTCACTTAACCTATGTTAAATTTTACTGTGATGTAGAGTTATTCAAAATAGGGAACTCTGCAGAGCCCTCCTCCTCAAGGATAATTACTAAGTAGACAGTAATAAAAAGTGAAAGCAACTAATGAAATCCTGCTATGAGATTTCAGTAGAATTCCTTAAAATATTTTAAATGTCTGCCCTCTATTCTTATAAGAAGGAGAATATTCCTAGAGTTGTTTCAGATTGGGATTTCATTTTTGATCAAAGACAGATTGCTCTTGCCATTTCTTTGTACTGATAATGCCTCAGATGTTATTCCCATAGAAACTTCAGCAATAAAAGTCTTCTGTATGCAACAGGAGTGATACCAGATCTTAGTTACAAGGGATATGAAAATTGCATATTCATGAGGTTTTTTGAATGATGTAAATTACACGGCTGCTATATGAACTACTAAAATTGTTGCCATTTTCAAAGGTGTTTCTCAAAATTAATGCATCTAATGTACCCTTGATACTATTCTCAGTCTGATTATTTTTTGTTATAGGGGCTTTAGTGAAAACCAGAGGTGCTCAGAACTTTTGGAACAAAATCCCACAGCTAAATAAGGATTTATGAATCTGCTGAAAGCAGCAGGGACCTTCTGTTCTCTAATAAGTTGTTTTATACATAATATAGCTGAATAAAAGGAAGGTTTGAGGTGCTAGTACAGTCCAGTGAAAGCTGCATCCTAATCTGTGAATATATGTTAGAGAGTATTTCCATTTTTGTGGTTTATATCATCAGTTATTTGTCACTGGAAAAGAGATAAGAGAAAACAAACATACACTGCCTGAATAAAAGTGTATGGATGAGGAAAACCAAGGGAAAACAATGATCCTTTTAATTTCTATAATTATTTATAGAAATTCTCTGTTTATACAGAGATTTTTTTTTCTAAAGCTGTGTGACTCTCTGAGACACAGTATGTGCTTTAAAGTGTTAGATCCAAATTAATTTATTTCAAAATTGAAATCAGCTACATAGGCACATACCCTATCTGCAACTGAAAGCCCGGAATGGGCTTAAAGACATTTGTGAATTGAACACCTTGAGATGATGATCTCTGTGTGACTGGGGAAACAGCCTGGCAGTAATGAACAATGACGTAGAACCACAGTACTCATTAGTCATTACTGTAAAACTGAGACCTATTTTTGTCCTTTGCCTCTGAAATTCAAGGGGTTTTCCAGGCATACACCTTGTCCACATCCAGGCTTGTACACAGGGGAGAGCTGTAAATCTTTTTTGCATTGATTGTGATTCCTCTTTGTGAATAAGAAAGTAAGAGAAGTCCAAATAATTTGTTTGCTTTGGCCTTCTGCCTCATGGTAGAAATCAAAACATATGTCAGGAGGATTTAACATTTTATTTTTCATGCTCATTCAATTTTATGGATCACTGAGTTATTTAGATGTACAGTACTTAGCCTCCTTGTTTTTCTAATGAGAATTGACTGGTATGTCTTTTCTATTTCCTTACTCTTTGGTTGCTTTTGTTTCTTAATAGAAATAATGAAACTTGTGACATAATGGTTATCAACTTTCCTTAATAACTTTTTGACGAGCTGTAAAAAAATTCAAACAGCTTCAAAAGGTTAATAAATGATTAGTTTTTCCTTATTCACTGTTTGGTTAGCTTTAAAAAGAATTTTAAGGGAAGCTGAAGAACAGCATTTGTTTTTGCACAATTCATGCTGCACAATGGCATGAATTAAGGACAGAAATCTTTCTTGTAAATCTTGTCTTCTTGAGTTTAGACCTTCAATATACCTTTCTGGAGTGTTTGGTCTTGGGTTTCTTTTGTTCTTGATTTTGGTTTTTCTTGGGGGGATGTGTGTGTACAGAAAACTGAACTATTTATTTGAATTGTTGCAATTTTTATCACTGAAAAAATATATTTGTCGTGGACCCAAAGGCAGATTAGAAATGAAGTGTCATCATCTTTTCCAATCCTTCCTTAACACCATATAAGTATTTTTAGGCACTCAGATTCATTCATAGTGTGAATCAATATGGAACACTGAGGCTGTGTCTGACGACTTGAAAAATGACATTACTGCAATATTCATTTTCAATAAAACTAGTCAGACAAGAGGATGATTATCATTTGCAAACACTCATGAAGCAGTGAATTAATTTTATGAAAGTGTGATGGACTAAACTGGTTCAAAATGATCATTATAACCACTTCATATACAGCTATCCTTATATCCTTATGTTTTGAATATATCTTTATTTAACCAGGAAGAAAAAAGCTGCCTAAAATTCCTTTTGACATAGAACATAACAAGATAGCAATCCCTGCAAAACTCATAATTCTCAGGGAAATTGTTAACCAATTATAAACATAACACAAAATATCAATGGCTATGATGTATTTTAAACACAATTATGATAATAAAGTATAATCAAATATGTGCAAGCAGGAGCAATTAGTAGTGCATATCATTAAGCCATCTGCTAATTAATCCTAAGCAATAATATGGTTTATTTAATAAGTTTCAGCATTTCCCTTTGAAGATGTCTACAGAAAAATAAGTGGTTTATGTCTGGTGAAGCAGGAAATGATTCTGTGAGACTAGAGTTTTGTAATAACTTGGAACCACTCAGACTTTTTTTTTAATTGTTGCCACTACTGCAATAATTTTAAACATCCCCAGGCTGCTGGGAGCAAAACCTGCAAGAATAAGAGTGTGAGAGCTGCTTTTGAGTAGAAAGCAGTTCACAACAGCCAACAAATTGATCACAGAAGAGGTCATCTTGAAGGCCTGAAATGGCAGGAGAACCCTATTGATTTCATGGGACTGCATATGGGATGGCAACACTCAGTACCTTAAGATATAAACTTGTTTAGTTTTACTACCGAATTCAGTAAATTTATGAAATTGTTCCATCTGGCTAAATGCCTCATAGTTAGTGTCTGGTATTTTAAGTATCAAACATTTTTCCCTCTCTCCTACAATTTGCTGCTACACATATAGGATATATTTTGTTCTTATTCTCTCATGTGAGCATCTACTATCAGATCTGATCTACTATCAGTTTCCTCATTTCTTCTGTGAAAAAGTCCATTCTGCTAAGTATAAAGTACTATCCTCCCATAACAAAATAAAATATTTAAAGTATATTATAAACATAGCACTCCCTAAAGATTTAGAAAACATTCTTTAAACTGCACATAATATATGTAGTGCCAAGCTTTTGACACAGCTTCATTTTCTAAAGAAGAAAAGATGTTGCAATTTAGTGCTTTATGAATTTTGTAGTGTTTGAACTGCTATTTCAATAAATGCTAAATTAGCAATATTTGTTTTAAAAAGGGACAGCTTGTGCAAACCTTAGAGAGATGGAAAATTAAGTGATACTTTCATCAATCAAGATGACATTGCTTTTCTGGGGAAGGAAAGGGGGGCTGTGAGAAGGCAACGGGGGGAACAATCAACTTTCATTTCTCTTGAAGGAAGTACTGCAGGGATTTATCAACTGGCAAGTCAAATGCAGAAAATGTCATCTGATAAAAGGCTGTGGTCTGATCCATCAAATCCTCTGAAACTCTGCTGAAGAAAGTGTGTTGTAAAGAGAATAATTTCCAATTTAAACCACTGTATGGGTAGAAGCATTTCATATGGATTTTATCTGACAGTAAGATTAAATCAACTCAGTTAAAAACAGAAAAGGAGCACTTGAGTTTTCATGGTCCTTAACTTTTTCAAATAAAGGGAAAACATGACCTTGTGTGTCTTATTCATTTGGACCAGAGAGCTAGAACAGTCATGTAAATCTAAAGTTAAGAGAATTTACAGTACAAAGGGAGCTGACTTTGCATCACTTTGCATCACACCTACTGCTGCTGTTGCCAAAGGGAAAGGTTGTAGAGTGATCAGCTTGTTACTTGCCACCGGCAGCTCTGTGAGGTGAATTGCTCCTGCTTTGTAAATGAATCCAGAATGTGTTTTTAAACCCAACCGATTGATTTGATTATTGGCATAAGGCAACCGTGATAGTGGTGGCCTGGTCTGGGGCATCAGACTGTGAAGGAGAACTAGGCTGAGCCCAGTGGCCAGCTCACAGACCTTGCACAAATGATAGGACTCTTGGATTCATCTTACCTTCCTCAGCCTCCCTTCATCAGTTAGTTATGTACTGAGATTAATATGCAGGTCTCCTCTAGGTGCACAAGACAACAAAGAGGGTAAAGGAAACACTGTCCAAGCCATGTCCACAGTGGGTGGCAGTCTGGAGACAGCTCCTAGCTGGGTTTGCAGGAGAAGCCTCTCTGTGCTCCCACTCAACTCCCTGCCTGCTCTCTCACTCCTCTCCAGGCAATGGCTCACCTCCTATAGCAGGCAAACTGCACAGCTGTGCCCAGAATAGGACAGCCCCCCTATGCCAGATTTCCCCTCTTCCTGCTTTGCCAATGGATTGTGTAAATCGCTTTGTTTCACTCCTGTCTCATGAGATGAAGTGCACCATCACGCACATGATTTAACTGCATTATGTATATTTATTCTTATTATTTAAACACAACCTTCCACCTTATCTTGAATCCTTCATAGTTACGCAAAGCTATCTTTATCAAAAAGTAGGAGATAATACAAATGCCAAATGAGCTCACTAAAGAGTAAGCTGGTAATTACAGCAGAAAAAAAAAAGCTTTATACAAATATAAGGAAAAGCGTTTTAATTTGTGTGTCTAATAATAATATAAAAAACCTCCGTCGTTTGATGTCTCAGACAAAATAAATAACACCATTAAAAATATTATATTACTGCTGTCTGGGACTTAAAAAGACATCAGCTTCCACAGTTCCTAAGGAAATCAAACAGTACATTTTTAAACTGCAGGTTACTAATATAGAGCAAAATATTGCCATTGGCACTTTATGCAAATCAAAGAAAAAGATAGTTTTTTCAGTAGATAAAGCCAAAATAGACAAAATAATAAATGCAGCTACAATATGTTCATAGTTCTTCATGGCAAAAATCTACAGTCTCAGACTCATATAGCTTAATCTATGCATAGGAATTTAGATAAGAATTTCATGCAATAGAAGGATTATTTGAGAGGGTGAAGTAAAGGAAAATCTATTGTGTCACAAGCTGTTACTCTGACATGAAAGCATGCAAGCTTAACAGTCCAACCTATGACCAAACACCACCTTGTCAACTGGGACTAAGTGCCACATCCAGTCTTTTTGACAACACTCCCAGGAACGGTAACTCCATCACCTCTCTGGGCAGCCCATTCCAATCCCCAATCACAATTTTTGTGAACTTCCTAGGTCCAACTTAAACTTCTCCTGGCGCAGTTCAAGGCTGTGTCCTCTTTTTCCTGTTGCTGGTTGCCTGGGAGAAGAGACTGACCCTCACCTGGCTACCATCTCCTTTCACAGAGTACTAGAGGGTGATGAGATCTCTCCTGAGCCTTGTCCTCTTTATGTTAAACACCCCCAGCTCCCTCAGCCACTCCTCACTGGACATGTGCTCCAGGCCCTTCCCTGGCCTTTTTGCCCTTCTCTGGACACACTCCAGCATCTCCACATCCTTCCCAAACTGAGGGCCCAGAACTGGACACAGCACCCAAGGAGTGCCCTCACCAGTGCTGAGCACAGGGGCAGAATGACCTCCCTGCTCCTGCTGGCCACACCATTCCTGACACAGCCCAGGGGCCTTTGGCCTTCTTGGCCACCAGGGCACAGAGCTGGCTCCTGTTGAGCTGCTGTCACCAGCAGCCCCAGGTCCCTTTCTGCCCGGGCACTGTCCAGCCACACTGACCCCAGCCTGTAATGCTGCAGGGAGTTATTGTGGCCAAAGTGCAGAACCTAGCACTTGGACTTGTTAAACCTGATATTGTTGGACTCAGCCCATGAACCCAGCCTGTCCCAATCCCTCTGCAGAGCCCTCTTACTCACCAGCAGATCAACACTTGTGTCCAGCCTGGTAGCACCTGCAAATTTGTTAATGGTACCCTCAATCCCCTCATCCACATCATAAAAAAAGGTGTTAGACAGGACTGCCCCCAGCACAGACCCCTGGGGGACACCCCTGGTGACTGTCCCCAGCCGGATGCAGCACTGCTCACCACCTCTCTCTGGGCCTGGCCATCCAGCCAGTTCCCAACCCAGCACAGAGTGCTCCTCTCCAAGCCATGGGCTGCCAGCTATTCCAGGAGCATGCTGTGGGAGACAGTGTCAAAGGCCTTGCTGAAGTCCAGGTACACAACATTCACAGCCTCTCCACAGCCATCAGGTGGGTCACCTGGTCATAAAAAGAGACCAGGCAGGTCAAACACGACCTACCCCTCCTAAACCCATGCAGGCTGGGTCTGATACCCTGGCCATCCTGTACGTGCTGTGTGATTGAGCTCAGGACGTCCTGTTCCATAACTCTGCTGTGCACTGAGGTCAGGCTGACAGGCCTGTAGTTTCCCAGATTCTCCTTCCAGCCCTCTTATGGATGGTTGCTACACTGGCCAGCTTCCAGTCATCTCGGCTCTCCTCAGCCAGCCAGAATTGATGATAAGCCATGGAGAGAGGCTTGTTGAGCTCTTCCATCAGCTCTCTCATCACCCTAGGATGGATTCCATATGGTCCCACAGACTTGTGAGCATCTAGGTGACTCAGCTGGTCTCTAACTGCTTCCTCCTGGATTACAGGGGGGCTATTCTGCTCCCTGACACCATCCATTAGTTGAGGAGGTCAGCTGTCCTAAGGGCAACCTGTCTTGAAACCTTTCTTGCTGAAAACCAAGGAAATGAAGGTGTTAAGTACTTCAGCTTCTTCTTTGTCTTTAGTGACTGTATTCCCCACCATGTCCAATAAAGAATGGAGGTTCTCCTTGCCCCTCCTTTTCCTATCAATGCATTTATAAAAACATTTTTATTTTCCTCTGTAGAAATGATTATATCTACCTTAGGCTTCCATTCATCTCCTAGGTCACACATTGGTTTCTGTATTTGCATCTGTAGTTAACTATCTCAGGCAAGTGAGATACAATGTGTTGTCAGTCCGTGTTCAAATACATGGATAAACAGGTGTTTTAGTTTCTTGGTTTCCTAAAGGGTGTAAGCATGTGTAGGAGACTAATGTTTCATCTTCCTTTTCCACAGTAGCTCAAAAGAAATCTTGAAAACGGTGAAGACATTTTTTGGGAGCTGTATCTCTGCAGTAGGGACAAACTTATGTTTATATCTGGATTTAGAGACAAAAAAATTTGGGACATGTTTAAGGCTTGTGAGAAGGTTTTACACTGTCCGAAGCCAGAAACAATTGAGAATTTGTGTTTAAGTTTAGGCTTTGGTGCCAAGGCCTGCTCAGAAGTGGAAGGGAATGGACTCTCTGGATTTCACTGTTTACAGTGGTAGAATAGATATGAAAGAAGCTTTCATGCCTCCCTTCATCTCTCTCTGTCCTCATTTTTCCCTCATTTCTCTTCCACTTTTAAAACATAATGACAGACAGAAGTTTTTTTCCCCAAAATTTCCCATTGAGCCCAATATGCAGACACATTTATACGCAAATCAGTTATATAAAAATGCTCTGTATTATCTAAAAACCCTATCAGAAATGAAGCATTTATGCCTCAGCAGGTAATAGTCAAATATTCCAGTGATTTTTGTATTGTGTCTGAAGTGAATTATGAAGAATTGTTGAGGGTGAGAAATGACCTTTAAGCCCATTAAGTACATTAGAGGCTGATTGTTGCACAACCCTCTAGAATGGTAACTAATTGCTTCCAAGGAAACTCTGGCACTTCTGATTTATTTGTTGTTGTTATTATTATTATTAATCTTGTAATTTACAAGTTTCTTATCCATTGATTAAAAATTTTGTTCCCTTTTTCAATTAACATTCTTTTTTCATGTTCCATGTTTCTGATTTAGTCCCATCATCTACACTATGATTAAAGATGATGCATTACCAACATTAACTTATCATACACCATTTAACACTCATGACAGTTTTTTCCTTTTTTTATATGCCTTTTTCCCTTCTTCCTTTTTGTTAAATTATACATGAATTTTCATTTTGGCCTTATTTTTCTCTAAAAACAAACAAAAAAATTCTAGTCTATCACTTCTTTTCTTTGAATGCTGCATTATCACCACTGACACTAAAAATACAGGAACAGAAATCAGCTTTAAAAGGATTTTATGCTTGGTTGGAAAGAAGTCAGTGTGCATTATACAATAGACATTTTACTTCATTTTTAAAATAATGGTTTAGCTCCTCATTTTTGCATGAACTTTTAACTCCCTCCAAGAAAAGTGGAAATTCATGTCTGTCAAACTCAGTGTGATCTATCTGCTTAGAGGTATTTTGTAGCCCTCTGGTGTAACCCCAGGTGGAGGAGGCTCTCTGGATTTTGGGTGAGCAGGAGGAGGAAAAGAAAGTGTAAACTGTGGGTAATTGGTAAACAGTGATGGCACCATGAAGTGCTTCTCAGGACGTACTAGAGGAAAAGTAAATCCAAGATTTTTTCAATGCTGATGGAAAAAATTGTGCTGCCACCATCCTGATGCACCAGCATTTGTGTGGAAGGAAGAAGCGAGGTTTCTCTCCTTTTTTGCAAGTTGGGACGTGACTGGCACAAGAATCCCTCTCCTACATTGAGTATTACCATATTCCGCCTGCATCCATGAAAAAACTGTGGGTGCTATTTGAGCAGGAAAGCATTGCTTAGCATAAATGAATTTATAATTCCTCCTTGACTGTGCTTGGAGAAACATGATGGAAGACTGCTCTGAAACAGCTTATAAAAGCTAATTCAGAAAGAGTCACCAGTATAGCACACTATTAACCGAATTTCAGATATGAAAACAAGGGGAAAACAATGGAATTAATATTTAAAGATGTCTAAATGAAGAGAAAGAAGTATACTCCATGGGCCTTTAAAAAGCATAAATGCCTACAAGGTGCCCTGCAGAGAAAAAGAGATCTCCAAAACCACTTGCCATTAGAGCTGCAGGTTCTGCAAATCTCTGGAGATACTGTAAATTTTATCTGAACTCATAAATATCAATTTCAGTCCTGTTCCACTGGGAACCAGTAACTCTGCTTTGAGATCTCTGTCAGATCCTTGATTAAGGAATAGCAATACATGGAAAAGAGAACTTGTAGATGTGATTACAATCCACTGTGTTTGTACCCTTTGAAACTGGTATAGTAGGTTGACCCTGGCTGGATGCCAGACACCCACCTAAGCCTCTCTGTCACTGTCCTCAGCAGCTGGTCAGGGGAGTGAAGATGTGGCAAAGGGTTCAGGAATTGAGATAAAACTGAAAGAGATGTCTTATCAAATACTGTCACAGGTGAAACAGACTGAAATTAGGGATATTAATTGAATTTATTACCAACAAAATCAGAGATGGATAATGAGAAGTAAAATTAGATCTTAAAAAACATCTTCCCACCACTTATTCCTCCTTTTCAGCTCTCCCTCCTTCTCTTCCAGCAGCACAGGGAGATGGGAATGGGGGTTACAGTCAATTCATCACAGTTTGTTGCTGCCACTTCTCTGGTAGAGAAGTCCTTCCCCTTCTTCAGCATGGGGTCCCTTCCATGTGAAAATTCTTAACAAACAGCAGCAGCTCACTACATACTACTCCAATGTGGGTCACTTCTTCATGGAGTGCAGTCCTTCAAGAACAGGCTGCTCCAGTGTGGGTCTGCCATGGGATCACAGGCCGTACCAGGAAACTCCTCCAGTGTGGGCTCCTCTCCCCGGTGTCTGTGGATCCCTGCCAGGACTCTGGTCCAGCATGGGCCTCCACGGGTCACAGCTTCTTTCAGGCCTCAGTCTGCTCCACTGTGGGTCTCCTCCATGGGCTGCAGGTGGATCTCTGCATTCCTGTTGACCTGCATGTGCTGCAGGGGCTCAGGTGCTTCATGGGCTTCACCACAGACTGCAGACTCCCCTCCTTCTCCACTGACATGTTTGCAAAGCTATTCCTCTCACATGTTCTTGCTCCTCTCTTCTCTGGCTGCCATTACATTTGCAACATTTTTTTTTTTTTCCTTCTTCAATATGAGAGAGGATTTACCATCATTTCTGACAGTTGCTCTCTAAAGTTTCCTGAGCAGGGGACATGGAAAGGGACGTGTTGATCTCTTCTAGGAGTGCACTGACAGGACGTGGATGGGGATGATCCAAAGTGGCAGCAGAGGATGTTTAAACTGGTCATTAGGAAGCATTTCTTTACCAAGAGGATGGCTGATGCCCCAAGCTTGACGGTGTCTAGGAGGCATTAGGACAATGTCTTTAATAACCACCTTTAACTTCTGGCTGGCCTTGAATTGTTCAGGCAATTGGACTAGTGATAGTTGTAGATTTTTTCACACTGAAATATTCTGTTCTGGTCTGTTCATCCAGAAGGAATATAATAAGCTCTGAAGAGGTACCAGTTAAAAAACATCAGTTATGACTGAGGACACATTTGAACTGAAGTATTTGCCATGGAATCTGAAGCAATTCAGATCTGCTTTGCTCTCAAATGCCCTTGTGGGCCACTGCCAGTTAAATTAGGATTCTTAACCTGGTTCTTGTCTAGGTCTGTATAGCATTTCTTATTGTCTTTGGAATTTGACTCAGTCCCATTTCAATCTTTATTTTTGTCAGTTCATGCGAAGGTTTTATCACAGCCAGGATGTATAGCTAATAAGCTTTGTAACAGGGCTTGTTTTCTTAAGAGTTGCAGTCACATTGCCCAAATGTTCTGAGAATCCCACAGTTCAGACACGATGTATCATAAGAAGTTAAGTTTGCTGAAGTGCCTCTAGTTAAATTTTAATGTTGTCAAAATAAACCACCATATTCAGCTCTGTTACTAGGTATTTTGAATGGGGACACATAATTCTTCTAAAATAAGAAAGCCCTTCAGTTTTGTGGCACAGTAAGCTGCAATGCCTACCTTCCCCCTAAAGCAACACTTTATCATAAAAATAGAGTAAATATATATCCTACCAAATCAACTAGTCAAAAGGAGGATCTCATTTCCTCATTGGAGTGAGAGCAAACTTGACAGTTTTCTTCTACAGCATCTGTCATAATTCCTCTCTATATTCTCACTCTCTAAACCCAAAGCATTTAAAATAGAAAAATCTTTTATGATATATTCTTGATATATGTTTGGGAATAGTAGGTGTGAGTGCTTAAAAAGCATGATTCATATAAAAATGATATTGTACAACATCCAGCAACAACATAAGACTGAGATGAGAATGAAAATAATCACCTAAATAAGCACTGCAAAGAGGTGTTAAAAGGAATATTTAACAACATCCAGGGAACTTCAGCAAGACTAAAATAAGTCACAAATGTCTAAGGAACCCTCTTGTGAATTTTGTTCTTCACAAACATCACCTTTCAAGGTTCAAAACCAGAGACATATTTCAGTATCTCTGAGCATACCTCTTCCATGTGGCAACATTAAATTCCACATGCAAGCTCGGTTTTGCATCCTCTTTAAATTCTTTTGTAAGCCCGTCATATCCTCCAAGTATCGACTTTAAAAATCCTCCTGCTTTTGTCATCTATAAATTTTGATGCACTACATATCAAATCAATTTCTAAATCACTAATATAAATGTTAAATAGAAAATAGCTCCAGGCAACCTCATCCATCATATTCTGCCTGAAGAATCCTTTAACATTTGTTATGATCCTTCAGGGGTCCACTTACTACCTATTATTAATCCATTTTCCTTGACCAGTCTTTATTCCTCCCTCATGACTTTTCTTACTAGTTTCTTATGATCTATATTTGGAAAAATGCTGTTAATATAAATGTAAACTCACCTCACACTGTTAACCTGTTAACCAAGGCAGACAAAGAACACATTTTTCTCTATGATATGTTTCCAGTTTCATGCCAACACCAGCTAACAACTCTTTGCCTTCAAATACTTCAAATTCCCTAAGTATGAAAATGTTATCCCAGTTTAGACAATATTAAACACTGGCACTATCTACTCTCTTAGCTTTGGCCAGAATGAGAGTTGGTGGTCTAGTTTTTGCTATCAGGATTGTTTCTTGTGATTCAAAATAGAAGATCAGAGACATCTCTCAGGCAGCACAAATAATTCCTTCTCTAAACCAAAGTGATTTCACCGTCCATGATTCTCAGCTGCATCCTATTTTCTCCCTTACTGCATATGCTGCTTATACCATCATGTTCCAGGTGACAACAAGGATCAGCTAACTGTACTCCCTCTCTCAATAACTGCAGAGATCAGGCAAGTAAAGTGGGTGTTTAATTATCCTGCTGTTATCCCACCACCACAAAATGATTGCTTCATTATTTTGGCAGGAAATTCTAGTCCTTGCCTCTCACAAATACTCATTTATCTTACATCTTCTAGTTATGTTTGCTTTCAACATATACAAGAACACTGTGTAGAGGGCAAAAACAGTAGCCGTATCAACTGCTTTGGAATGTTCAGGAATTCATTTTCCAGTTCTAAATTAAGGCAAAAAAAAGATTTTACTCTTATTACTGAATCAATGGCCATTGCTCCTTAGCTAAGGTTAAGGTGCAGTTGCACAGCTATGGAAGTGTTTGCTGGGTTTGGAATACCATGAGCAAAGGGAGGCAGGTAACAGCTGCACCAAGTTGGTCCTACAAGTTCTGCTGAGATGGATTTCTCTCTGGGACAGGGAAACAGCAGCCAGTTGCAGCATGCCAAGTGTTACACAGGCAGACAGCCTGGGCTTCACCAGCTGTGGGGAGAAAGGGAAAAAGGCTTTGTGAGGTCTTCCCACGGACTGAAGAAAAGGTAAGTTTCTTCCTTCAAGGGCATGAGAGATTTTCTTGGGGTTCAGATAGCTCAAGACTCAAGGGGCAGCTGAGTAAGAGACTAACTCTTGGGGTGACGTGGCCCCTGAAATAGGGAAGGCAAGGGCTAAGTGAATAACCCTCATCTGATAAATCTGATAAGGATGGGAAGAATTTTTTATAGTCAGTGAATGTACATATGCTCTACCCCCCTTCCTCTTCCTATATATAATTACAGTACCTCCTTCTGGTGCTATAACATATGCCTATTTGAAGTATAGTGCAGCTGTTATTTTAAGAAGAAAAGCTGTTTAATTGGGTAATTAAACAGAATATTGTTTCTACCACTCACAGAAGCTTTTTTTAATATTTGAGGGAAATGAAGGCAAGTCACAATACATGTAGTCTCCAGCTAAAGTTGTGCATACGTATTCTCTAGTAAGAAACACTGGCTGATTTTTCAAGCACTTATTGAAATCTCCTGAGTTTACAGTATTCATGTGCAGGAAGGCTGGGAATTTTGGCAGAAGCTATGCTTGGCTAAGAAGGCAGAATCTTATTGACTAAAACACAAAAAGGAAATATACAAGAGGTAGAAGAGGGTATGAGGGGTGGGGGGAAGGTAAAATATTACCTGGGTGCTTAAGGACAAAATCAGCAAGGCCAGAGCCTGTCTGGAGCTCAGATGTGTAAGGCACACACATCTGTTACGGTTGGCACTATAACAAAGGGCTTCATCATCACTCTATTTGTAAAACAAAACTTGTGGGAACAAGGACATCCTTCTGACTGTCCTGGGAAGATTTATAAGTCACAAGAATTTAGATAGAATGATAATTAACATGTAACACGGCGAAAAAGTAGAATTTGTGGATTTTAGAATGTGAGATCAGGGGACAAAGATGGAGGAAATGGGTTGTGTCCCTGAGCTTCTTCTTCATCCTCTTGTTCTCCATCTTCTGTGGTGGTGTGGCACATTTGGGTTGGTCTGGAACAAAAGTACACTGTACAACATAGTGAATAGATATTGGAGAGTTGTTATAAATAAAGCATACGTAATTTTCAGTATAAAAGATAGTGCCCTCCCAAGGGCAGACAGACAAGGAGAGGAGAGCACAGCCCGAGGGGGAGAGAGCCTGGCCTGCAGAGAAGACCATGGCAGGACAGGGAACGAATATGAGATAAGCAAAGAATAAACAAATCCCTGAACATGAGAAAACAGACAACTCGACCTCTTCTTCAGACGCAGGGCTGGGGGAAAACAGAAAGCCTTCACAGAGACAGAGACAAGTTAAGTTAGGTGAAAGCCAAGCTCACAGAGCTCTCAGAGCCCAGGAAGGCCCAGAAAAGAAACAACAACAGAAACAGCACAAAATAAAGCATATATATTATATTTTTAAAAAACCTAACAAAAACTCAGAAAAAAAGTAGGGATGCATTAGCGGGGACAACAATGAACAATGTGGAAAATATCGAAGTATTCAGTGCTTACTTAGACTGGTGAACAAAACCTTCTTCTAGACCTCTCTATTTATCAGCAGAGTTTTAGAAGGGGGAGTGCAAAAAGTAGTGGAGAAAAAATATGTTAGGGACTCCTTAGAGAAGCTGAGCTCATGATCTATGAAGATAAGGAATTTGCATAGGGTTGCTGGCAGAGATTGTGGATGAGATGGTGATATTATTATCATCCTCTGTGAAAAGGAGTGGCAAATAGGGGAAGTCTTTTAAGTGGAAAAATGCTAACTCAATGCCTGTTTCCAAAAATGGCAAGGTGGAGGACACAGGGATCTATAGACCAATCATCCTCCATTCAGTCCCTGGGAAAATTGTGGAGCACATTCTGTTGAAATCCATTTCCAAGCTTGTGAAGGACAAGAAAGCAATTAGGAACAGTCAACATGGATTTATCAAGGGCAACTCTTGCTTAACCAACCCGTGGCTGCGGCCTTCTTTAGAAAAATAATTGGCAATGTGGATAAGGAGAGAGCTGTGATTTTAATGAGCATTGATTTCGGTGAGGCTTTTGACACTGTATCTCGCAGTATTCTCACTTGTCAGTTCAGGAGGTGTGAGCAGGGCAAATGGGCTGCTAGGAACCTGTCTGGACTGGCTGGCATGGAAGGTAGTCATCAATGGCTTAATGTCTGGCTGGCAGATGATGACAAGCAGAGCAGTTTTGTAGTCTGTCCATCAGCACTGGGGTTCACATTGTTCATTGTCCTCAGAAACAGCCTGAGTGGTGACACACAAGTGGTGACACACAAGCTGTTCTCGGCGAATTCATAGATTAGGGGGGTGGCCAGCACAATGAATTGCAGAGTTCCAACCTAGAGAGACTCTGTGCTATCTGAGAACTAGCCAGCAGACACCTGGTGGAGTTTACCAAGACCTACCAAGGCCTGTAACAAGTATGGAAATTCCCACTCATTGGTACAGGCTGAGACATGATGAGCTGGCCACCAACTTGCTGAAAAGGACTTGAAATTCCTGGTGGCAAGGTCAGTAGAGTAGACTCCTGGGTGAATGTGAGCCAAGATTCTGCTCTTAGTGCAAATAAAGGAAATAATGAATAAACTTCATTCAGGGGATTATGGTCTGCAGATTGGGGAAAAAGAGTGTACCCCTCTACTTCGTCATGGAGAATTCACCTCTGCAATAGTGGGTTCAGCTTTTATTCTCCCATTTCAAATGAGGTTGTGTGGAAACTGGAGAGTGTGAAACAGTGGATTTTCAAGATATTCAGGGATGTAGGACATATGATTTACAGAAATGATTTCTGAGAATTTTGTTTATTACACAGAATCACAGAGCAGTTGGGGTTAGAAGTGACCTCTGGAGGTCAGCTAGTTCAATCCTCCTTTCCAAGATTTGACTAGACAAGGCCAAGACTTGCTGATACTGGGAATATTCACTGGTTGGAGTGGGAGGTTGGACTAGGAGATCTCTAGAGATACTTTTCAACCAACAGTTCTGTGGGAAAAATCATTCATGGCTATGACTTTTCTGCAAGTATGTTACCACAATCTGAAACATAAAAACAACAGTAATATCTATATTAATCAAAAGTACAATTTCTTCTCTCTATGTATTGTACAGTAGTCTTGGGGCTTGCAAATCTGAAAAGATTGTGGTAGATGGGTCCTGGCTATGGAACAGCCCTATCTGAAAAGAAACAGATAGGAAGTCTTGGCGTCCTTTGAACAAACAACAAAATTCCCTTTAAAAATATTTTTACACAAACACATACAAAGAAATCTGACAAAAAAGGAAGAGACTAAAAGGTAACAAGATATGTTAAGACAGAACCTCTCCTAATACATGGAAAAAGTTAGATTCATATATTGTTGGCACTTTTCAGAATATGAAACGAAGATACAGAGTATGTGTCTCCAGTAACAACAGTAGGAAGATCTTGGCCATCTGTATAGTATGGGAAGGGAAAATGACAGACAGTAGGCAGAAACTCTCCCTTGGCAGATGATGGTTTAACTTGAATTGTTCATTCTTACATTGTTACTGCTGATGACAACAATAACTGTCTGTGGAGGCAAAGCTGTTGGTGTTCAGAGAACTGCAGCTGATGCAGCATGCTGTGGTACCTTTCCAGAATGACCATGGATTGTCACACCTCATGGCAATCCCCTCTCCTCTGTACCTGCCTACAGAGCAGACCCCAAATTATTGTTTTTGTTCTGAATGTAGTCGGTGCTTTGAATGAGCTGGTGTTCAAACGTACATCTACAAGGCCTGCAGAGGAAATTAAGCTGATTTTAAAAAACGTTGTATAACAGATAGCAACCAAACTAGTTGAGAAAAGAGAAAATCAACTCAATATGTGATATGGTAGCTAGATTCATTCAACCTCCTAAACTACCTCAAGAGCTGCTACATTTTAGTGTAGTTTAGACCTGTAAAAGAAGTCCCTAAGTGTCCAGTTCCAGTGGAGAGATCTGCAATGGGTAATCAAGGATAGGTTTGTGATAAGGCATCAGCCTGAGGCCAGGTTTTCCAGAAAGCAAGACAACATATTTTCAAGATGGTTAATGTGTTAAATGCTGAGTTATTCTGGAAATGACTGTGGATGAAATAATCGCAAGCACATACATGATGAGGATTCCACGAAATCAAAAATTACCATTTGCCAGTGATCAAATCTCACTGCGGCTACATTTAAATTGCATGACTCCTCAGGAGGAATACTGTTATGAGGATGAACTCGATGGGAGTTTCTCAGGCTTCAGTTGGATTCAAACATTCTCCTAGGAAGGACACATAGCTATAACTCTGAATTTTATAGCACTGTCATCCACAACACTATGACAACTATTGTTGTAACATCACCACTGGGGAGTTAAAATGTAGATGTATCTCAATCATGCTGTTTAAATTTTAAAAGGGGGTAAGAATTTGAAATACAGAAATATCTAGACGATTGTGACTATGGAATAACTGGTATTTTAGCAGCAATATTAGCCTAAGTCTCAAATTCAGATGATGATGAAAACTTTCTTCAAAATGCTGCTTAAATAGGTCCTGAATCGGGTATTATTTAATGAGCAACTGTCCTAACCTTGTCAGACACATTTGCTTTCTTTGTGTGACTGTCAGGAGGGAGACTAGAAGAAAGTTAGAAGTTGAACTTTAGACTTTCTCTCTGCCTCCCCTGTAGTTTCCCAGAATCACTTGCAAAGCAATTGCCAAACCCAGAAAGATATTCAAAACATGTGGGCTTAAAATTATTTTAAGACTGCAAGCCCAAGTATAGTTATATCAATATAAAACACACGGATAAAGCTGTTGGCCAATAATCCAAGTTTTATTCATGGATGATTTTGGACACAAAGACAAGTGGAGCTGTGGTGCCTCCTACTGGTTCTGTTTGTGTCTCTTATTACTATCTGCCATGTCTCATGAATGTTACCATTAGATTTTCGAACTATGAATGCAGATGTAATGATAGTTAGGAGTGCCTCAGAAAAGGTCTCAGATATAAAAGACTGCAGCTATGTAAATTTAAAAGAAACTGAAAATGATGAAAGCAGTAAGTGACTCACAAATATATGTCCAACAGGAGCAAGGTATGCCTTTTTTCTTACAATCTCACTTACCAAATGGATAAGGATTTTTTTGACAGATTATTTCATTTGATGCAAAACTGAATATGCTTTTTACATTGATCTTACTCCAAGACCCAAAAATGTTCTTTGATTCAGATGTTGTTCTAATTCAAATCTAACAAAGCAGGATCACAAGAATAATTAATTTTTCTGGTGCTACCTCTTTTCCACAGGCTCTAAATTGTACCAGACATAATTTTAAATTGCTCTATGGATGAAGAGCCTGGTGAGTCATTATGTTTGAAGAGGAATTTATGTTTCAGTATTACCGCATATATCCAGCCTTCCCATGCAATCTAGATACAAGAGCATAAATCAACATGTTCAAAATGTTTAATAAAACATATCCTTTATTATTTAGGAAAAAAAATAGTGTTTTAGCTAAAATTATAGCTTTTAATAAAGAATTAATCTAACAGTTGCAACACTGTGTATCAGAACATGCCTGAGGTTGGTGTGGCTTTTCCTTTGGCCGTTATGCTAGACAGGAGCATCCCTGAATAGGAACTGTGCACATTTCATAGTTTTCTGAAAACTCTGGGATCAGTCACTGATTTGGGATGACTAGGCATATTCTTGGACTGTACATACTCAGCCCAGCAGCGATCCACCAGTCTGTTCTGTAATTTAAACACAGTCTCCTCAACAGCTCCACATGCTCTTCTCTGCAAATTCTGTCTTCAAAGATAAATTTCATTTACATGGATTTACTTAGCACAGGTAAATATATGATCATTATGCTTTGGACTATTTGTCCCCAGAAAACCACATGAAAGTCATTGTGACCATACTGGATTTACGTTTAAATAAATGTGTAGTATGAAACAGCAAATACATAGCAACTATGTAGATACTGGGAACTCAGAGCTTTCGGATCATTATATTCTTAAAAAGCAGAACTACCATGCAATATCTTTTGCTGGTATTTCAAACAATTAGTAGGACTAGACAGGAAGATTCAGGACACACAGCAAACAGCTTTCACAGCTAACAGCTGTCATGCAGAAGAATTTGCATTGGGAACTTGAAATGTGCAAAAGAAGTAAACAGGATCTAATAAGGGAAATCACAGCACAGATGTACAAGTGATTATAACACTGCTTGCCTGAGATGCAAATATAAAAAACACAACCCTATTAATTCATAATCAAGCTTCTTGAGCTCATTCAAGTTTTGGAGGATACAAAAGCCTACAGTACAGGGGTTTCAAATGCTAGACAGAACCTTAACAACTTTCTAGCCCAGAAAGGCAAGGACAAAACCCAGCAAAAAACACTCATGGTGTTTTGTACTGAATTTCATCCAAAGTTCTTCTCAGGTTCTGATTCCAGATTCTGCAGAGAGCTAACTTTTAATACAGTCAGTATTTCTTCAGGAACATGACAAATTATTTGACAGGTTGAAGAGCCTAGGCACGCGAAGGTGAAGTGACTCAGATGCTGACTTGTCTGTCCTCAACAAAAAGGATGCTTTTGGGATGCAGCTGCACAGACACCCTGCCTTTGCAGTCGTTGTTCACACCCATGTTGTCTGAGGACAACATCAATATCAGGTACTACTACAAATAGAAATGGCTTCATGGAAGCGAGAAAAGCCAGATCTTTCATTAAAGGAAATGAACAAAAATATTTTACAATGTGCAAATGGAACAGAAAGGATATATAGGTTCTTTATCAGACTCATCAATTTATTCCTCTTTGTTTCAGCCATGGCCTTGTCCCCGTAAGTGCTTGTGTCATCTCAGCCTTCCCCTTAGCCTGTAAGGTCTCAGTTGATAAGGTGTTTTGAACAGAAGTTACTTCAAATGAACTTTTTATAGCACCTGTTAAATGGTTATTTGATTTTAATAGCAGATTCTGGGCACTCTGTCAACAAAAATAACTTACTTCACTGTTAAGCATGACCCAGAAAATAACTCTGTTTTTTTCTAGCTTCTGTTTAGTCTTACATAGAGCAAGAGTTTTGTTGCAAATTGGTAAAATTTCTGGCTAGCTGCTGTCTAGAAGGATTGTATTAAGAAGTTTGTAGCATTACACCACACACATTGTGTCAATAACCATACAGAATGAACATTGTCTTTCAGATGTTTTCTATAGGTTATGTTGAACTTATTAGTGTAGCTTTCAAACCACCAGTATAATTAAGATATTTAAATTATTGATGCCATTGTTTCCAATTTTTTTAAAAAACCTACTTAATTCTCTATTTTATAAAAAACTCATGGAAAAATATTACTGACATATTTGAGTACATGGTTTTGGAAGCATTACTTTAATCCCCAGGAAGTAATTTAATAAAAATGGATTTTTTTACCTCAAGACATCTGAAAAAAAACCTTTTCATAAATATTGGATATAGATATGTCCTTACAGTAACAGCTGCCAAAGCTCCAGCTTAAGTAATAAAAAGCATAATAAAGTTTACTTTTGAATAATAATACTTTCCTCTCCCTCTAATTTTGAACTAAATACCATCTGCTAATAGCATAATCAAGGGTCCCCCTACCTTACTTCTGTAAATATTTGCATTGTTCCCTATAGAATGCCAGCAGAATTGCCCCAGATGTGAGTTCAACGTGATGCCCTTTAGATTCAGACTTTACAGTTTCAGTAAGTGTGGCCCTGCAGAGGGCCACCCACTCCCGCTCCTGTCGCTGACTCCAGCCAGTGCTGCTGAGGTCAATGGAATATGAACTCACGTATGTCTTCTGAGGGTCAGTCATAAGCTGCACAAATACACTGACCAGCAACTGCTGCTGAGAAAAGGGAAATCAGACCAGGAGTGTTGGTTAAACTGCCTATTGTCCAGGCACACCTGCTAGATATCAAAATGCCAAAGGCCGAATGCGCTCCTGTGTTATGCCAGGGTTATGTCAGGGAAACCCTATATGCTGAAGCAAGGGGCTTTATATGTCTGTGGGGCTAAGGGTCAAATTCCAACCCTTGTGAGCCTCTCCCCTTTTAAACTCAACTATTTTAACATATTTAGTGATTGATGTTCCATTTCAATGTCCAGCCAATGTTGAAGTCATCCCATGGACCTAAAAGGATTCCAAATGTCATTTACCCAAAAGGGAAATTAATTTTAAGCTTCTAATTTCTACCAATTCTACAAATTTCTACCACTCAGATGATCTTTAATAGGTGTCAAGAAAATGGAGTAGGAGAAAGAGAGAATCTCTTCCTTCCTGAAGAGCAGAGTCCTGCCACACTCCTAAAAGCAAGGGTATAGACAGCTATCCTAGGAAGATTTTTCTGGCTTTTGAAACATTTTTCAACGAAATTGGTTCATATTGCAGCATCAAAACATCCAAAAATGTGGGATTTAAAAGACAAACCTTTATTTCAGTTTTCCTACTGATGCTTATGTGTTTTCCTCCCAGTTGACCTGGGTCCTATTCCTGTTGTGTTTGCCTCTTTAGACTTTACCTGTTGTGAGTGAGCAGTATCTTGCTATAGTTATGCCATACTATCTGATTTGTTAAATACATTTTAAATGGTCTGTTATGGGTGAATTCCTTAATGCTATACAGCTATTCTCATTTCTAGAAACTGTGATTGTTCCCCAGAACTACTGTTACTTTTGTACCTCATGATTTTCTAGGACATGTCAAACCTCTATTTATTTTCTAGGAAAGAAGTCACCTTGGTTTATGACAGTAATTGCATCAAATATAGAGTGACTTGAAGTTTTTTCTTTCTTTCTTTTATCTTCATTTTGTTATCCAGATATTCCTTATTGTCCCTTTGGGCAACTTCTGTCACAAACAAAATTATTGTTTCATAGTGATATAACCACCGTCTGCCAGCAGGAAGAAAAATGTCACACTGACTGTCGTTGCTGTTATGTGGAGCTTTTCCAAAGGCTGCAGGACTGGCAGGCCAAGTAATGTAAATCCTATTCACAGTCATTGTCCCATTGCAATTAACAGAGATGACATTTACTGGTCTGAGCTCACAAGTTTATGTTTCATAGCTGTGAGAAGAGCTTTTCAAGGCTTTCCTCAAGTATATCCCTCCAAAGTGGGTATGTCCTTTAAGAAACCATTTCTCTGACAGGTATCCTTACTCCAAATTTTGTATAGCCCCAAAGTGAAATAGAACATGGAAAGAAATTTAAGATTCTGTTTGCCTAGCTAACATACAAAAATAATTTTGGCAGCTGGGCCTCCATGGGGAAGGATGTAGGCAGGAAAAAACACAGTCTGGGACATAACGAATATTTTTAAAATCCTCACAAGCTTGGGTACTTACTGTCAAGACTAGCAACTGATGCATGCTATTATGAAAACGTTTCCTTTTTTATTTTTTTCTCTCCAGAATCTGTTTTTAAACATCAGTTGGTCATATTAAAAATAATCAATGGCAGTTAGTCTTATCAGGTTGCAACGCTCTAAGTTATATTTTGCAATATAAATCTTTATTTATATGATATTAAGTAGCATTAGCTCTATGGTAACGAGGAATGGCACATTCTGTACAAACAGATAAGCCTGCTCTTCCTAAGCCTGCTCTTCCTACGCCTGTATCCGGGGTGCTGGGCTGAGTTTGTTCTCAGAGAGAGAAGGATATGATTACTGAGATAAAACAAAATCACACACTACAGCCATTATGGTGAACAGAGAGAGAAGAATGTTAAATGGATTAAAACTTCAGGAGGTTAAAACAGTGTGTGCCAAAAAATCTCTGAAATGTCAGGATTAATAACAGCTGGAATCAGGACTAGAACTGACTCTCCATTCCTAATGCAGAATTCAGCATTTAAGGTTCCAGGATTTTGATTTATCAAGCTTTTTCCTTTTATCCAAACATCCCTCCTACGTAATGGTGATTGCTGCTGATAAAGAGAGTACACGAATATTAAATAATAAATTAATTTCTAGCCTCTGGTGTAGCCAAGGAATGTTATTTCAATGCCCTAGATTATTATGTCTCCAAACACTCAAGGAGTGGAGTGTTTGGTATATCTAAGGTATAGCAATTAAGCATAAATCAATTAAAAAAACTCCAACCATCCAAGGGCACAGTCTTAATGAAATAAAAATTGAAAATCAATCTCAGTAATATGAGAGAACAGAAACTCAGAACAAGCCTGTAGCTTTCAAATAAGACCCTAGTGCTTCTGAATGAAACCTCTTGCAATAAGATCAGAAACCAAGTCCTTTAGCTCCATGAGGTGTACAATTTGAGGGAAGTGGCATGTGAGGGACACTGATGATTGCATTTCAAGTGCATTTGAAGTCACGACCTTCAACTCTGAAATGTATGTGTAGCCTACTCTAAGTAGTGAAAATCTGCTAATCAGCATGATAGTATGTATTCATCTTTTGACAGCCAGTGGGGACAACCCTTTGATGGTGTTTATACACCTCTGATATGGGTAAAGTAGCCTATTCTAAGCATTTAAAAGACCCCGGTGTTATGTTAACGAGTAAAGTTTTATGATAAAGGCTTGCTTGGTTTATGAATCCCAAAGGCATGAACTAAAAAGCATACCAACCATAGCTGGTATGAATGAATATGTTTTAATGGATGTTAGCTAGAAGAGGAAGAAACCTTCCATTTTCCATCAGATCTTCCTTGTATCATTTGCACTATCAGTGCAAGTTAGGGCAATATCTCCTTTCACTGTTGCTGTCCAGAGGTAGGAAGTAGAGCTATTAGTTTCTGAAAATATAGTATTAATCCCTCTAACGAATAATATTTTCTACATAAAGATCCCAATTATTTTTATACTACATCTATCCTACAGCAGAAACAAAAGGTGGCAAAACATCTTGCTCCAAGATGAGGAGGTGGGTCTACTGCAGGTGCAGGAGAGCACCCTATCACCTGAACTGTAAGTTCTTAAACTGACACCATGCTGGGGTCAGCCTTTAACAGACTCTAAGCCTACAAGTTAGTAATAAGAAAGTTGAAAACAGACTAATGTCTACCCCACCACATGAATAAGTAAGTGCCATGAAAACAACAAAGGTGGTAAAAGAAAGTGCACTTTGTATCCTAAATGCAAGGATTTGATTTATGAGGAAAATAGAGCATGGGTGAAGCAATTATCAGCCTTCGATTTGTATGATGCAGTGATGTAAGACTATCTTCTCTGCAGCCAGTCATTCATGCCAGGTGTAACAAAGGTATATATGGTTACCACAGTGAGAATAAATCCTCTAGATTATTCTGGAAATCTGGAATAAAAGCAGTAAAAGAATTATGGGAGCTTTCCCCAAAAGACAAGCCATATACTCAAGTTTTCCTTCAACCCAAATCATGTTTTCTAACGAAGCACAAGGCAAAGCCAGAGCAAGCAAAATGATCCAGTCACAAAACAGTGACTGAATCTGTGACTAACAGTTGGATGGAGGATGGTTGATCACAGGGGTTTGCCTCAGAATTCCACTTTGCAAGTGGAAACTGGGTGGAGGGAAGACTGGGTCTCAAGACTTATAAAGCATTACTTTGGATGCTTGTCAGTTCAAAATGAAGCCAGCACCAACACACTGAAATATTTTTTTAAGGTTTGGCTATCACTTTAAAACAAGAGAGGATTTCTCTGGTTGATGGTGGGCTTGGGCTTCTCTGAGTGGGAAGTCTTGACAGGGAGCTGCTGCTGACAAGGAACTGTGGTTTGGGTGCTCAAAGTGCACTGGGGTCTGGGAGTGAGTGCTTTGGTCAAGCTGCTGATTGATGAAAAGTTAGTCTGATCTAACTACTGGCACATCGTTGTTTCTGGCAAAAATGGGTTGTGCTTGGGATGAGACAACAATTCTTTAAACCCAGCATGCAGTGAACATTCAGCAATGCCTAGAGAAAGCCAATTCCAACTGTTCCTTGCATGGGACAGTTGGAAGTTGGGTTGATATTTGGATTGATCAGAGGGAGCATGTGAATGTTTCAGATGCTGTGAGAATGCAATGTCACTTTAATGTAACTTTCTAGAGGGGTCTTCTGTTTTCCCTTGCATGATCTGAGAGATTTCCTGACTCAATTTTTTTTACAGTCTGAAACAAGTTACCTATACTACTTTAGCAGGTGAGTTGGAAGGTTGGCATTTTCTTAGTGCTATCTCACATTGTCTCAATGAGATACAAACAAGAAAAGGTCAAGAAATATCCAGTTGTAGAACAGTAAGTTATGCCTAGGAGAGAGAAGAGGGGAAAGAAGGAAGGATACTCTTGCATTTGCTGTCACTGTATCATTTCTAGCCAGGTCAAGGAAAAAATCTTGCTTCCTCCCTTGATAAACCATTAGTAATAGGTCAGGAGTCAGCTGCTTCCTTTATCAGCACAGGGAGCTTAAATGTCAATGATTAAATGTTTCCATGGAGATCCCCTGAGCTTCACTAATGTGGGCACATTATTTACACCCACACTGCTGGAGAAAGGAGAATGACAGCACGTTTTGTTGTGCCCCTGCATATCTGAAGCAAACACTGCAGCTGGACTCTGAAACAGCATCTTGTAACTCAGAGCCACATCTCAGGGATGTGACAGACACCTGCTCATCTGATTTTGGCTCTTGTTGGAAAGAAGCAGCCAGCAGCAATTTTAATGCTGAGTTCTGGAGACATGACTCCAGTGCAGAGAGATTGTCACAGCTGCTCAGTAGTAAAAAATGAATCCTTGCAGGAGGCTGCAGTAGGTTGTACATCAACTCTGTGACCTACATAAGCTGCAGATTCTTTAGTTGTTAATTTATTTCATCTAGGGAAAGAGCAGAAAAAATCACAATCAGAGGAGTGGAGGAATATCTTGTTCGTTCCAAATTGGTTCAGCCTGGTTCAAGCTGATTATCTTGCATGGGAGTCACTCCAGAGTGACTTTCTCCATTAGTATTAATAACTGAAGTGTGAAAATTAATGATGTTATTTTGATGAATATTTCATCCACCATTTAAAGAAACTAATTTTCATTCCTTTCCACAAGAATGCAAGTTAGGATATGGCTGTAAGTGAATTTTGACGTCATGTACACATTTATATAGCATGTTCCTGAATATTTACTTTCCTTCTGAGGGGATGTAGAAGGGATATTTTTAGGCAAAACTGAATGAACTGCCATGGGACTTGCTACAATACTTTCTGCAGCCTGAGAAACTGCATGCAGGTGACTGCCAAAATCTTGTGTCAAATCAAATATTTTGATGTCTGATAACCTAATAGAATACACAACTGTATATTTTAAGGCAGTACAGGCATGTTTAGTGATGAGCAGTAATAACCTATACAGTTTTCCATTAAAGAAAGCTTCAGAGGGAAATCTCTCCTTAGATACTAACGTCCAGATTTGCTAGGCTTTTCCATAGATTGTCCTTTTTTCCTCATGAGACATAAAAGCCATTGGAAACAAAATTGGCAAATATGTATGACAGAAACATATGAAATGTCGATCAAGTCAAATCAGATATGCCATGAGCAGCTTAGATTCCCATCTCCTCCACTACCACTGGCTCTCACATAAATTACATGAGCCCCAGAGCCACGCAGCCTTCTCCCAGTCCCTGAACGTGTTGGCTTATACCAAATCCATTGTTTGCTTTGCTGTAGATGCAACAGGGTAAATAGATAAATAGCTTTTCCCTTCCTTCATGGACACTCCAAGCCCTAGAGGAAGCAGAAGCTTGAGTTATGGGGAGAGAGGATAGGGATTTCTAGATGGGTGTAGGCAGAGCTAGAGGGTGGAGCAGGAGCTCTTAAAGCACTGGAAGCTGGAGGATGTGTGTTTCCTGAGTGCTGGATGCTCAGCAAACTCCACTGTGCAGAGAGTTTTCCCTGATTAGAGCAGAGTCTGAGTCTAGACCTGTGTCTTTAACAAACAGCTGGGTTGTAGTCATGCTTTCACAATAGCATTCCTGGAAGTACCACTTTGTCTGATGGCATTTCTGGGAAGGAAGCACAGCACCACTAACTGGTGTAGAGATTAAATTAGTCTTTCCTGGAAGTGTGGCTGATGCGTAGGAAGATGAAAAATCCTTGTATAAAATCTGTTAAAGCTATTTGTTTACCAATTTAGAAAAGGAAAACACTGCTAGTAAGGACAGTCTTCTAGATGTGTAAGGACCACATGGACAAATTCATTAAAAAACAGAGTTGGATTGATTGTTACTGATCTGGCTTCAAATAAATTGTGCTTTGAATAAATGCAAGACAGAAAAAAATTAAGTAGGTTCACAGTGAATTTAAGAAGAGAATTCTTCTGTTATCAGTGATGCTAATGAACTCACTAGCTACAAAGTGGATTTTTGATCTGGGTACCCTTTATAATGCTGAACTTGAAATAAATCCATCTTAATAAACATTAAAAAAATGTAGCAATGGAATCTCTTATGTATTTTAAATAGAAAACTGAGCTGATTGCTTCTTGTCAGTAGTCTTGTTCTGGTTTAGGCTAGGAAAAACAAATGACCCCAGTTTCACAGGTGCCAATGGAGGCGCCTATTCTTTTCCAGAGGGCCTTGGTCCTTTTCAACTCAGCTGGGTCTGGTCCAGCTGATCAGGCAGCTCACACACATTTGGTAATGGGGTCTACAGAAGCCCAGGGGTGGTGCAAGGAAACACTTAAAGTAACTGCAATCAACTCACTTTTGTTGTATCCTGGTTGGAGCTCAGGCTGGCATAGGTAAAGACCACACACGGTCATATTAGTTCAAGTCCAGCTGTGTAATTTTCTAATGGCTAATAAGTAGTGATGCTTCATTGTGCCCTGACCTATCACATCCCCAGAAGGATGAGTACAGAGTGACAGAAAACACATAAAGGACATCTCTTTCCACAAGGCCCCTGCTGTACTCCCCGACTCCTGCACTCACATGCACATCTTTATATTTTAGTCATGACCATCAGTGGCATGCAGAACACATCCTACCTAAGCTGTATAAAGATTAAAAACAAGGCATGAAGTGCAGCAGGAAACAAAAACAGAGAAATGTGGCTAATCAAGCTGAGACATAGGGACCAAATTCCTTGCTGGTCCTGACCAGCAAGGTCCATTTGCTGCCTCATCCTGCCTTCAGGCCAGTGGTTAAACCCTCTCCAAGGAAGACTTTCACAGGACTCATTTTCTTGAAGATCATCAGCCCTCTTCACTCATCCCCAGACAAATGGGCTACCTACCATGCAGCACAGTTTCCTGCAACATCATTTTTCACTAAGGTTGAGTATTGATACTGTTATTTTGACTTTCTTCCCACTTTGAAAGGACAAATCTGTATAAGCAGTTTGAGAAGCATGTCTGATACTCAGTCTAAATCTAGACATCCAACAGAGAAAAATACTGCCATATATGCCTTGCAAAAGAACATTCTGTTCTATTTTTAAGAACATAGAAGGATATAATCTGTATTTTTTCCTTCCACAAAGAAAAAGTAAAACACAAAGAAAGTAACTTTCACTGTGACTCAGGCTTTAATATCTTTTATTTCTTGATGCTTTTTCACACTGCTGCTCACTTTTTCTCCAAGTACATGTACATTTCTAGAAACCCATATGAATTCCAAATTTTCACTACAATATTTTATATCATATTTTTTTTTTTTCTATCGTACTTGTGTCAATATGGCAGGTTTTATTACTGTGCCAGGTTGCATCCTGAGCTGTAAAGAACAACCTACTTGCTTTAGATATTTAACGTGGAAAGAAGGATGGTAATTATTGATCCTTTCCAGAAGATACATGAAAATCTGACACTTGAAATAAACCAAAAACTTTTACAAAATGAGCACTGAACTTCAGCAAGTCTTGAGACAAGGAAACTCATTAGTAAATCTAGTTCAAGAATATGACTGCAGAGTAGCTAGTATCTGGCAGAGATAGCTAGCACAGAGAAAATATTCTTTCCTACTCTCTTAACTGTGTCTTTCCTTCCTCTCACACTAAACATAGTTTAGTTTAGTTGAAGACTTTTTTCTGTATTACCTTTTCTTGCTTTTTTTAATATGTGGGGCAATATTTTTAATCTGTGCCTGGGAAGGAAATAGGTTGATATTTTGTTGAAATGTTTACAGAACTTTGCATAACAATTACAGAATTATTATAAATACATGCACATACAGAAACAATGCTTAAAGTTCTTTGCTACTGCTACAAAGCACAGTACTGAATTTTCCGTATGTGGGAACACAGAACAAAATAATATTACTTGCTCTAACTCTTTGAGTTAAAGTAAATATTCTCCTTGATTTGAATCAGAGTTGGTACCTCGTTCCACATTAAAACAAAATCTGATTTCTTGCCTGTTTATCTTGTGGATAAATGTACATAAACCAATGATGAATAGCATTATTTCTGGCTGTTGTGTGCTTTTCTGAGTAGGTGGAATGACACAACACAAGACCATTAATAAAGACGCAACTCCTGTTCCTGAGGCTTCTCCAATTCAAGACCTTCCTGATTAAATCTTTCACATTTAGAGAAAAAGGAACTAGACAGACAACGCATCTGAGGCTTCTATCCAGTAGCATAAATAGCTCCTCTTTTCCACTTGCTTACATGTTATTTTTGCGTGCTCTTACACTGAGCAGCATGCTGTACTTTGTAGCAGGCTGAGCAGGAGAGCTGTGCTGATGTTCAGAGTTACCATGAGCTAAGACAGATCCCCAGGGAAAGCCTGTGTCTTTGGAATTGCTTAGAAAAGCAAGACAGACTAAGAGGCTAAAGCAGCCAGTCTGTAATGCCCTGTAGAAAGAAATAATGTCTAGTAACAAGCTCTCTTGGTTTATTATCAATGCTACTGTACAGCAAAAGGCAAAGAGGGTATTTGTTTGAATTTTTGGAAAAAATGCATCACCTCTTTCCCTAGTTTATTTTCTTTGCAATTTTTCCATGCAGATGTGTGCAGATATATGCATATCACTGGCTGGAAGTGACAGAGGCATGTCAGCATGATGTTGTGAATTGATCTCGTGTCTTAGAGAAGACACATGGGCCTGAATGCGTAGCATATGTTCATACAGGCCATTTGCTGACCCTGAATTTAGTACAGATAAGTAGGACCCTGAAGCATTCTGTAGAAACACTTACTCTTTCCATTCTAGTAAGTTACCAAGTGCTGTTTGAGAGTATCAGGAACAGAATCCAACACTAACGCTTGCTGCCATGAGAAGAGCTCTTGCTGTAATCTCAGTCCTGCAATGCTCCTACTGAGCCTGAGGTGGAAGGTGAGGTGTTTATGGGAGAAAATTCTCATTTTCTCCATTTTCCTCATCCAGAAATGCATGACTTGATACACTTTGTACAACAAGAAACATTATCTGAATAGCCTCTTGGAATCATTCTTTACCATTAGTTTGTTAATGTTATATTACAAAGGTCACAACATTGCTTAAAGTTTACTTTGAAATGTTTTCTAGAAGCGAAACAAAATACATCTAACTTGAAGAAGTCAATTTTAACATGACTAACATCATAATATATTTAATAACCTTCTAATGTATGTAGCAACCTAGAATATGCTCAGAAGCTTTATCACTGAAAAAAACAATCCTGCAGTAAATGCCCCTTCCTCTCACTATCTCTTTATATTTTTTAACAGTAATTAAATAATGATTAGGTTGTAAATTAAGTTTTCTTTTTCTCAAGGTTCTTCCTCTGTGCCCAAGGCATAATTACTCAGGCATAATTCTCAATCTGTCATTCAGGAAGGATTAAAGACCTCTAGGTTTATACATGTTATGTGGGTGATGACAAGTTGGTCTCTGCTGGTTGCTGGGGATGGGCTGTTACTGCCCATCCTGCATCTCAGTCTCAGACAAAGATGTACTTACTACTCTGCATTTCTGTTAAAGACTTGTAAATACTTGGTTTTTGTAAGACATATATAAGTCCTCTGCCATGATATATGAATAACTATGCAACTTTTATTTGTTTAATACACAGTTTCATTCTAAATATATTGTTTATATTTTAAACCCCCACCAAATGCCCTGTAATTTTGTCAGGTTTGCATGCTTTGATTTTGACTTTTGAGCATCTCTTTTTTTCACACCCATCTGTAGTAAGGCAAAACTCTGTAACAGCAAGGGAGACAAAAATTTTGACATGCAACATTAAGGTTAAGACCATGGCTGAGAGCACTCTTTCATCAGGGATTGGTTTAGCTTTCTTTAATTTTTTTTGACACAACCCTTCCTGCAGAGGTTTGATGCTGTTGAATGTGGCCATTAAGCTGCCTATTTTTTGTTGCAACGTTGTTGGAGTTTCACTCCTAGCAATGTGCACAGACTTTGCAAACCAAAACTATGCAGCTGGGCACTCTGTGCCTGAAGTGTTTCATTTCTAGGTCTAAAATGGTCACTGTGGTTTTATATTGGAGTTTTCCTGGTTTTCATAAACCTAAGCAGAAGACTATACTAAAGAAACAACTAAAGAAGTTGTTTCTGCTCTGTGCAATGATTGTGAGCTCTTTGGACTCGTACTCAAGTCCGTTAGAGTTGTTTCAACAGGAATGCCTCTGATGGCAAATTTTCCCTGAAATTATGGGAATTTATAAACTGTGTTGATTTCATCAGATATTTTCCTGTGGAAAAAAATTGAGAAAAACCACGTATGATCAGAATGGAGAATATGCATTTATGTAGAGAAAGATAGAGATGTTGTTCAATTTACATTATTTTTTAATCATCCCAGTTAGAGTTAACAGAGTTTGGCTGAGGTAACTACAGCTCTTGCACGTCTGTCTGCTACATGCCTCAAAACAATTGCATGCAAATGAAAAAAAAGTATTATTCCTGAATTTCTTTCACATTTTTTAGGCACATGCGTCCACTACCTTGTGCTAATATTGCTTGGGGTTTTTTAGAATCATGTTACAGAAGGAGATTAACAAGTGTACCAAATATGATATTGCAGTTAAATACAATTCAATCTTCAATATTACTTTAGGTTTAATTTCCTGATTTCTTCTGAAAGATTTGGCCCACTGTAGTCCTTATATGCAATGATTTTGCCATGTGTCCCTGAGTATTTCCTAAAGTCAGTGAGTGTTCTGTTCCAGCAGAGCACTCACTGACTTGTAATACAGATATGACTTTATTTAGTAGTGTTACCAGTAGTTTTTCTCACAAATTATTTTCCTCTGAGCAACAGAGGAAAACAGTACAACAGTTGTTCAACTGTTCAATGTTCAACTTGCAGCAAGGCAATTGGATTTCTCACACAATATAACTTGTCAAAATCAGTCTTTCTGCACTGAAGTGCTGAAGTGTAATTTTCCATTTTTCTTAGTACTTTCTGTTTAGTAAAATTTTATCACTGCTTTGTTCAAACAATTTGAACCTAAGCATCTGAGTAATTGCTGCACTACTTACCCAGCTTCTGAGAACTCTGGCCTCAGCAGTGTCTCTTGCTTTCTTTGATTCTTTTCTTTTCTTTCCTTTTCTTTTTGAATTTATACAAACACAAAGAACCAAGACCCTGAATCACCAAGTGGAGGCTCCTGCAATTAGAAGCAACCAGACTATGACCTGAAGGAGCCACCACACACCTGCTGCTCTCTGAGACAGGGACTGCAGTACTCCAGAGACTCACAATGCTGTTGAAGGCATGTTGTCATTATTTTGCTTTTTTTTTAAAAAAAAATTAATCTAGCTCTTGCGCCTGTTCATAGAAATCTTCTTGTCATGTTCCCATTATTAGGTTCATCTATTCACTGGTAGTTTAACTGAAGGCTATGGCACTTCTGAAGTGTAAGCCTAGGTACTTTTGCTTGATTATGTACCTGCAATTCATATTTTCCTAATTTTATTTTGTCTATGTAATTTAAATTTGTCTGGGATTTAGTTTTTTGCTGGTTTGTTTTGGTTTTTTTTGTTTTGTTTTGTTTTTTCTTTTTCTTTTTTTTTTTTTTTTTCCTTTTTCCAGCATCAGAAATCTCTGTATTTGGTGCATTCACCAGTGTCCTGCTGTCTGTTTGGCATGCCACTACCTATTTGTTTGCTGCTGTGTCTCTGCATCTGGTGCCTCTCTGAGCTTTCCAAACATTTTAATTTCTTGCTATTTTGTGTTGCATTAATATCCTCCATGCACAGTCTCATTCTTCAGTTCCTATTTGTTTCTCTGATAGATTACAATATGATTGTTTTAATTTGTGTTTAATATCTCTTACAATTATGGTTAGCAGTTCAGGATGCTTTATTTCAAGTCAGAAGTGGTGCAGAGGGTACGAATACATATTTACCACAACTGGCTCTGCACTGAGGTATAGCAGTATCTAACCTTGTTCTTTCATCAAGATTTTACCACCATATTTGCACATCTGCCCTCTTAATATATTTTTCTGCTTCTTTGCAGTATTTGTTTGGTATATTCATTTCTTGCTTTCCTTTTTATGTACAGCAGATGAAGACTGCTGTGATTTACTTTCAGGACTTGACTTGGCACACTGTCTTACTTTCCAGTTGTCCAAAGCATTTAGCTGTTAGCATGAAAGCTAAAAATATACCCAGATGTGCTTCTGAACCTTTGGTCCCTGTTGCTAGTCACAAACTACTGAATCTTTCAAGAACTGATAGTTGCATGGGACAGCTCTCTTCTGCAATGTAAGAGTATCCCAGCTGATTGCTTATTTAATGGTAGTTGTTAAAAAGGTACATTTTTATTATCTCCTTAAGGAAAAAGAATTGCTTCTGGAATAGTTCTGACCTTGGGGCATCCTGTTTGAGCACTAACATGTCTGACCAATAATAGAGTATGTGGCAACCTCTATTCATATTATGAACTTACATTGCTACATTTGTTTTCTTTTTCCTTTTATCTAAAACTATTATTATCAATTACTTTTAACACTGTTCATTGAAGAATGTCTATTTTTAATGAGTATTGCTTCCTGGTTATGCCTGTGAGTATTATGACTATGCCTTCAGGAGCTGACTCACTTTGGCCATCGTGCTAGGAGCAGAGCAGCAAAGAAGGGTCCACCAGGGCAGCACAATACTCAGGCTTTTCTTATAGTCCTCCATATACACCCTCTTGTCTCTTCAGACACTGTAAAGAAATCCCTAAGTTAACATGTCTCTCCTCTCCTTATGTCACTTTCTTGCATTAGCTGATTATATTTGAAGACTTCAGTGTCAGCAGGGGTAGCACCAGATGACAGCTCTCAACAAGCACTCTTGTAGGCACAAGACAAATCAAAGAAGGAGGAAAAAGAGAAGGGGAAATAGAAAAAAAAAGGAGAGAGAATGAATTGAAGGTCAGATTCCTCTCCGCAGAACAGATGGGATCAGAGCTACAGAATCTTAAGGTACAATTTGTGATTGTGGGGGTTTAATTTTCTAAGAATAGAAAATTCTGTGTTTCAAGAGATCTCTGTGCAGGGACATTTATATTTAAAAACCATACTTAAAGAAAAGTAGTATAGAAAAAATATGAATGTGACGAGTTTTAGAAAGAGCAAGATATTATTTTCTGTGCAATTACAAATATGAGTTAGGAGCAAATCATCTGCTGGCTCTGCTCATGACTTCCACAAAAATCTTAGCGTCATGGCTACAAGTAAGGAAGAACCTGACATTTTAACAATAAAAGCCAGGAAAGTGACACAATTAGAGACCCTCATCTCTACTTCTTTGAACCAACATTTAACACTCTCTGTAATTTTTATTTACTTGTAACGAGTCAGAAGACATTAAGACCAAGCAGGAGGCTTGCTTCTGCTATGCACGCTCTTAAAATTATGTTCAATAAAATAGCTTCATTTTTTACAGTTATACAAGCATGAAATCAATGACCAATGATTTCTTAACCCCTCAATACAGTTTTATTTTCAAAATCACTCTTCCAGCCTAGACTTCCTAATAATTTTATAATGTGAGTAATGATTCCCTAAGAATAAAATGTTATTAGCTGCACATCAATATAGGTGCAGAAATATGACTATATTCTGCCAGAGATAAGCATGAATTTTCCATTCAAACTATTTTTGAAGTTTCCTTTAGTTCATGCCTCTTAACTTCACCCACCCTGAAAAGCTGAATTATGCAAAATTTCAAGCATCTTTGGGGTGGCACGAGGAAAGCCAAAAAATCCATTGCAGGTGGGGAGTTCCTCATGAAAAAACCTGTGGCTTAGTGAAGTTTCTAAAATCTGTCTGGATGCCCCAAATTATTGAAGTCATTAACTCTCACAGTATAAAAACACCCAGAGATTCTATCTCTACTTCTATTTATAGAGGACAGACTATTGCAACTGGACAGACACAAGTTTATTTCTCTGAGACATACCTGCTTCTGTGGTTATAAACCGACAGCTGTGATGCTACGTGTCTATGAGGAGCTCACTTGGCCACCTGATCAGTGGCTTAATTTTAAGTCCCTCCTAACACTTTTAATAAGAACCAAATGAGGTGTTAGATTCATGAACATTTTGGCCTCTGCTTTTGGCTGTTGTGAGGTGAAGTGAATCCTCAACTTACATGGATTAGATACAGCCTCTAGCTCTTTTTGCAAGGCAACAAGTACCTTGCATTTAGACCTATCTATGGCTGGGATATACTGGATATCCCCCAGGGCATATGGTTTCTGAGATCATTCTACCCAGGCACACTGAAATGCATAGCACCCCCTGTCCAGCTTGCACAGTTGGCTTGTTCTGTAGATCTCTGCTGTGATGATGAGAAATAGCAGATACAGGGCCCCAGAAATAACTGAAATTTATCTGTATCCAATCTGAGTTATTTGGTCTTGCAAAAAGCCTTGCAGTATGACAAGTTTAGAAAGGGTCATGGAAGGTCTGCTTCAGATGCTACAGTCAAAAAGCTATTTACCACTAATGTTTAGTAAAATAAAGAGCTGTAATAAAGCCTGCAAGCTAGACAATGTGTCTTGAGAGGAAAGTAGGAAAAACAGACAGTTTGGTGCCTGAGGTCCCTGGAGTAAAATTTTGAAAAGGAACAATTCTGAAAGACAAACTCCAAAGCTGTTTCTTAGAAAGTGAGGAATGTCAATATTAATGAAGAGGAGAAAATTCTCAAAAAATATCAGTATAAAATTAAATTTAAGATCATAAAAAAAATAGTAACAGTGGCCCTACAAAGGTGACATAGGGAAAAAAATAATAATATTTTATCCTAAAGGTATGTTATAAAATAAACTTACATCAGAACGGGAGTGGGATAATCAAACCTGCCACTTGAGATCTGAATGCCCCAAGAAGCTTCTATATTCCCTGCTTAAATCTTATTCCTAGCTGTAGAAAATACCTGTCAGCAGCAAAGAATTGAAAGCCTCAACCCAAAAGGCCAAACTGAGTGCCTAATGCATCCCTGTTAAGGTATCAAACTCCAGTCTTTACATATGGGACAGCCTGCTTTATTCTCCTTCTCCTATGGTTATTGTTGATTAACACTTTTCCTTTCATAACATCTCTTTCTCTTGATTACCCAGCACACCCAAAAGCTGTTTAATTACAGACTCCTTCCTCCAAGCTGTCCCTGTTTCTTCTGCTTCCTTGTCCAACTGGACATCAACAAAGTTCCCTGCTTTTATGTCACAGGCACTCCCAAAGCTGCAGCTCAGTGTTTCTTGCCCTTGTTCTCAGCCTCTATCCCCATTTTCTTCCCCCTTAGCTGTGGTAAAACACTGACTCTCCTGTTGCCTGTGGTAGAAATCCAGCCATAGGAGGTCCACGTGCCATGGGTGACACAGATATTCATAGAAATTGTCACTGCAGCCAAGATGCAAACCTGCTTATGTGTGCTAAGGTTGTACCTGGGAGAGGACTAGAGAGGGGTACCAAGAATAAGGCACAGAAATATCAACTTTTACCTGGATTCAGTTATTGCATTTTCACTCCTTCTTCCTAGTGGGGAACATTGCAGCTGGACACAGGAACCTGCTCTTTGACTGGCTCTGGGAATCAGAAGACTTTGTGTGTCTTCCAGGGATAGGTTTCAGTGAGTTCTCTCTCCATGTTCTCTTACTCTCCTTCCTCCTTACCCAGTTGTATATGAGAACTAAGCTTACAGTTTTAGAGGGATGATTTTAACTTAAATGAATGGATTAAAAAAAAAAAAAAAAAAAATTACGAGTAAATGTAATGCAGAGATGCTGTGAACTATAAACTGTCATGTCATGCATAGAAGGAAATGTTAATGTTGAACTAGAATTCTAACTGTGCTCATAAGCCTCATAAATCACAGCCATAAATAGACCTCACTTAGTGCCATGGGGAAAGACTCTGCATATTCATAAGGTTCTCTTTTCATATTTTGCCACTAGAATAAGCCTTGAAACGATAAGTAGTTTGCATCCAGTGAATCAGTAGCAAGGTAATGGCATTAAACAAAATACTGTAGTGTGATAAACAACTGATATCTGCAGATCATCTATATTGTCCTTGTGTATAAAGTCAAAGCCATTTATTCAAATGTCACTTTGATTAATAACATAAGTTGCCCTTGATAAGATGTCATTTTCTTGAGTATATCTGGAGGCTAAATATATTATGATATTCAGAAAAGAAGAAAACATTTTTTCTTATTTCTTACAGATTTTGTAATTATTATTCTTTGCTTCAATGGCATCATAGAGGCAAACGATGCATTATAAAAATAAAATCCTTTCTGAAGCTCTTATAACTTGAAGTCCCCCAAATTATGTCTTAAGAAATATCTATTTATGTATGAAGATTTTTTTAGATAAATGGTATATCCCCTGAAAAAAAATCATTAGAATAATCACATAAATCCTATTTATAAAGTGGATTTATTATTTAATTTAGTCAGAAAACCTGATGGAACTGATATTAAAAATTAAATTAACATTTCATTTCACCATGTCAAAGCATCCTCTTTGGTTGCCATTTAATGAAGAAAAATCCCTTTAAAACACATTTCTGTTTAAATATCTGGGAGAAGGGAACAAAACTTTTAAAAAAGGGCAAAGTAATGATGGGGAAATAAATTTTAGCTCAGGTTGAACAAGATAAAGTGGGAAACTTCATGTGTATAAAAGAGAGCATATTTTGTTTCTATTTTTTGATACAAACAACAGAGCTAATATTCAAGCAGTTAAATTGGAAGAACAAATACTGATAAGCAGTTTAGCTATATAAAAATTGGAAGGGAAACAAAAGTCAATTTGCTATAGTTCTAGAAAGATTTGCTTGGAGGCAAAACACACTTCTGAGGCCATTTCTGGTTACACTTTTATATGCAACATAGTGATGTGGTTGAATATCTCAGAAGAACTCCTGAACATTTATTTGAATTCTGCAGTAGGAATCAATTCAACCGTATCAAAGCTGAGTTGAAGTGTATTAATGAGTAAGTGTGAGGAAATTTCTATTTTATCACTCCTAGAATTGAAATGCTCTACATTCACATAGTGGATAAAGTTGTTCTTCAGGAATACTACTTACCTACATATACTGTTTTATTGCAAAAATTGCTACAAAAAGATATCTTCTCTACATTTCTTTTTTTTTGTATATTGGATGCTATTAATTTTATTTCCTTATTTGATGGTGCTTATTTCTGTAAGTTCTGAAGAGCAGACATGTAATGGATGCTTGCCTTCTGACATGGGGAAAGGAAATGAGGTCACCCCCCCTGCCTCGTCATTCACAGGATGGGGCTTAACCCCGGTCAGGACTTAAAGTTCAGTCACTCTGGGTGAACTCGTGCAGTTTTTCATTGAGGGCACAATCTGAATTGCTGAAAGCTTGCTGCAGACTGAAAAGCTTTACTGCAAGCAAGAAAATAGAAGGTGGCAGAAATCCAACACGAACCTGAAATTTTTAACTTGCGGGCTCCCAGCAATGGTGGATGGGAAGACAAAAATTTTTATTGGGTAATTGAGCACATTTACATTAGTATAATTAAAAGTAAGATCACAATTACTATGGTACAAGTCCTGTGAGGAATATTTGACAACATTCATTTTTACTTGATTCATTTATTGTAACCAGCTCTCCAAGAAGTCTCAGATATGAGGTTCTATTTCCAAGTACACACATGGAAAAATCAGAAATCCAGACCAATAAACCAAATATGTACACAGATTGCTGAAAAATATTAAAATATGGACTTTAATATTCTTAGACATGTTGAGTATTGTATCTTGTTGTGAATTGCTAAATACATGTAATGGAAAATTTATTTTGTGTCTTCAAAACTAATAACTCCCTGTCTCTTTCTATTAAAGGAAAGGTTCTGAATGTATCATTCTCACTGTGACTGAAATCAGCAGTTTTTATAACTCACTAAGATACTGTGTCAGTGTTCCTCCTAGCTCCAAAAACTCATTGCATGCAGTTTTTCTTTGAAAGGTAGAAATCTCTAACACAGAAAGGGCAACAGACAGATTTAATAGAAATAAAATGAAGGCAAAAAATGAGCCATACTAACTTGGGATAAACCTGTTCAAATACATCAGGAATGACCCATCAAAAAACTGATTTTGGCATTTGCAACTGGAACAAACTCATGTATTAACTGATGTGTTCTGTCTTATCCGTTTGGACCCAGATTAGTGAGCAACTAAGGGTTGGAATTTTTGGTGTCCAGTTACCCAGCCTGGCACAGATGATGACCTGTGTTTATTATCTCTCCCTCTGCAAGTTTGCTCCATTGGTAAACTGAGATGAGGCTGGTGTGCTTGACAGAAATACTGTGCTGGTTGGCATCTATGAAGCATTTGTGCCCCTCAGCAATGAGGAGCATGAGCACTTTCATGAGAACAAATGCCTCTCCTCCAGCTCTGATTCAAGCTCCAAACAGTAAAGCAATTGCACAATGTCAGAACAATGGCATGAGGAAAGATTGTCTAAGGATTCATGTGTGATTTGAGGCTAGAGTTAGAGGTTTTGCCATGAGTGTGTAGAAAATGTCTAAGGGAGCTTCCATCTTGAAGACCCAGTTGTATGGAGATAAAGAAATGCAAAAGGCCCCTACTCTCCCCAGGCACAAAGACACCCAGATCAAGGCATAGTTAAGGTCAATGAAAATTTTTTGTCAAATTCTGTACCACTATTTGACAGAATGTGTTATAACACTTACTCTAGTCTTGGCTTTAATAGGAAAGTAAATCCAGTAGACAAGCTCTTCTAAAGAAAAAATAATTGTATAATTCTGATTTAAGTCTTTTTTGAGTACAGACTACCAGTAATTCTAATTATATTCCATGGTTTCTTGCCACTTGATAGGGATTGCTCTGTTTTTGAAGCTCAACCTGGACTTGTGCTGTGACTAAAATAAAAATAATTTATCTTCAACTGCTGTCATTAAAAACAGACCTAAGCAGTCACAAGGAAAAGAACATAATTTTTAAGTATTATCATTGAAAACCTCAGACATCCAGGGGAATGAGCACTTTCCCACACTTGACCTACACTCTGGTTTCACACTTCTCATTGGCAGTAGTTAAAGATTAGAGATTAATATGGAATTTGAATAGAAATGGCTAAATTGACTCAAGTGGAGCAAGGAAATATTCAGACTTACCTCCTCAAGCTCCATACAGATCTAAAGATGGCATACATGGCATCCCTGTGTCTCAGCTGCCTCAGTAGTTTGGATATTCCAGATTGTTTTCAGTCCAGAAAGAAAACACTAACTATTGATAAATTTTACATGGAAATGTTATTAACTTGTTCCGTGTTTCCATTTAAAGGGTTTCTGGCTTATTAAAATGGACATTTATATTTTTAAGACTGCCAGCCTATGAGTTTTGAGACATGAGCACAGACAGAAACTGTACAATATCAGTTCCAGACAGAAAGCAGAAATCATTTGCAATTGTTAATATTTTTAATAGAGAAGATGAGAAAAGAAAAATAAGTCTTTTAAGTCCTAGGTCATAAGAAAATGATATTATCTTTGAATAGTATTTCCTGATGATACCAAGAGAGTTGGTGACAATTAAACAAGTGCTGCTGTGATAAATGGTCAGTTTTGACCTGGCCTGCTAATCTTTAAGATTTATCAGTATTAAGAAACGTGTCTATATTGAACATACCAATACTGTAATTAGTAATGCTCCTCTCTTTCAGTCTTTGCTTGTGTAGTTTTCTATACTAGTCAGTTCATATCTTTCACCTTACCTCAGTAGTTTGCAAATGGATGATTTCTGATTACATCACTGTACTAAGCAAAACCAAGAAAACATAGCTATTGCAAAGACAACGACTTGTGTTAACATTTAACTCACACAGACTGCCTAAAGCTCTGATCAAAAAAAGATCAGAAGGCACCCACACACAATGAAAGTCAATAATCTGTCACAATCAGATACCCCAATGTATTATTATTTCCATCAGGTCAGTCAGCTGCCAAGACTGTTATAACAGAAAAGAGTGCTGAGATTTAATTCACAGAGATGTTAAGATGTAGCCTTAGAACTCCCTGGGAACTCTCACTGAATTCTCTGCATTTTCCATGCGGCACAATTTTTTGTGTTGTTACACCAAAGCTCTTTATAGGGCTCCCAAAAGAACATTAGCAGTGATGAAGTCTTGGTTACAGAATTATCAAAATTCTTTTCTGATGTAAGGAAGAGTAATGCTTTACAACCAAAGGATTAAAAATGTAAAACGACTTTTTGATTAGGCTGCTCTATATGCTGTTCAATAACTTTCTGAGGACTTAAGGAATTTTTTTTCATACCAAGTGAGAAACAGATTGTAGAATTGCACTACTATGCTTTGGGCAATGAGGAGATCAATTAAAATAGTTAAGGCATTCATGAAAAACCATGTCAGTAGAGAGTATGAAATGAAATATGAAAATCTGTCATAAGTAAAGAGACTCCAAAGAAGGAAAGTTCTGAATTTTCCTCTTATATATAGAGACCTATTAAGTACATTGAGCATTGGATGAAGCACTGTACTCCAAAAACAATCAAAGTTTAGCATTATCTTATTCTGCTATTTTTATTTGGGGCCATTTTGAATGCATAAAGGTCTACACATATATTTGTTTCTCTCTCTTTTTGTACATATTCTAAGTAAGAAAAATGTATAGATTAAAAATGCCATTAGGAATTTATTTTACAAGACTTATATGCTTTATATTTAGGTTATCAATTGAAGAGCTACAACACATTCTCCTGTGTGGATCAGAAATATCCATTTAAACATTATTATTCCCCATGATGATTATTTGGGCTTTTGCCAGATACAAGGAACCAGTCAAGAAGTTTTCCTGGACTGGGGCAGGATGGAGGAAGGGGAGAAGGTAACTCCACAGGAAATACCAGAAGGGATTGTCTCTTGAGAAAGCAGTACTATTAAGAGCTGTGAGGGTTTCCAAAGACTGTTAAAGTTTACCTGTACCATTTCTGGGTTGCTGTTATTATTATAAGGCATATGCCAAATTGGAGTTTGAGACACCAAAATCTCAAAATTCCTGAAACTTTCCTGATAGAATAAATAGACCTTGAGCCTGGAAGCACCTTGAACTGGCTGATGATGACTAGTAGTCACCCATCCTCTAATGGTCATGACATGCAATGGAAAAATCTTTGGAGGTGAGCATTCAAAAACCCAATTCCAAGCTGATTTCTGACATCTCCACAGGAAAACACAAAACTTTTAATTCAATTTAATTGGTTGTGATTTTGTTTTTCTTTATTGCTTGTTGGTTGGTTTGTTTGTTTGTTGTTGTGTGAGGTTTGATTTGCTCAGGCAAAGCTCCATGAGTTTTATCAGAGCTAGATAGTTTCAGACTCATCCAGAACCTGACAGGTTCCATGTTTGTAATGTTTTTGCTGGAGCACTGTGATAGAAAACTAGAAAATACAGTTAACTTTATAATCTCAGATAAATATTTCAAATATTACTTTCAAATATGACTTTCACTAGCAGTCCAATGAGAAATGACAAAGACTCAAAATCTTGGGGGAAAATAATTTCCTGAGGAACTCCAGTTCCTTCAGAAACTAAGGGAGCTTGTGCATATCTGGTATCTCTTATGAATAAGTCAAGAGCATCTTGAATGTTGTTTTGTCTGTTAGTAATTTGCATGGATTTGGAAAATAATATGGAGTCAGCAAGCCAAAAGGAATGTCTGAGCTACTTATAATTTTCATTTTGCAGTGTTTAACACTATCTTTCATAGTATGGGGAGAAGAGAGGAATGTTTAAATTATATTGCTAAGAAATTATCTAATTTCCATGGACAGATTCCTTTTCGTTGGCCTTAAGGCAAACAGAGCTGACACGTGTTCCTTATTCCACATGGAATTCAAACACTAACATTACTGAATCCAAACAAATGCACTGCATGCAAGGATATCTTCTACAATGTTTTTTCAAAATGAAAATTGCATCAGAAGCAAGACAATGGCTTAGAAAGATGGCTTTGTCTAATCAGAGCCTTGTGTTTGCCTGTAGGAAATAATAAATCCCTTAATACTTCTCCATATGTAGAATAAAGATTTGTTTTACATGTTATTAATGTGAAGCTTTTCAGCATATTTGTACCCATTAATTTGATTTAATTTGAAGATTTTTTTTTTTTTTCAAATTTTGCATTATCTCTAGAGGGGAAGCTTAGAAAGCCTTTTGTCAGACAACTTCCCAAAAATACTGGGCATTTTTTTATTGCAAGACTGAACTCTCTTGCTGGGAGAACTGACCTGTCTATGAATTGCAGTATAAAAGCTGGTTTCACTATCATCTTTCTCTTTTGTTGCTATAATTGGGAAGCATCTCCAGAAATCAGTGAAGAAACTCACATGAAGTCACCATGGAAGCTTCACTGATGACTTCGTAACATGAAGGTGTTAATCCAAATTTCCAGGGACAATATGAGGAGGGAAGGCTCAAGGAAAGGACAAAGAAGAGAGAATGACAAGGAATATAAAGTTCCCACAGAAGAGAGAGAAGCACCAGAAGATAGAAACATGAAGCAGGAGAAAACAAAATAGATTTCTAGGTAATTATATTAGGAATATAAGTAAGGAGAGATCTATTAAAATGCTTATTTGCTAGTATCTATCCAAAAGTGCTCCCTGCAAAAGTTTGGAAACACTGTGTTACAGATATAAAACGTTTTAATGAGACAGCTGTTTTTCACCCATATTTAATTTTTTTGATTTTGTAAGCAGGATTTTGTATGCAACTGCCTATTACCTAATAAAGCTACTGTTTTAGATACTGAAATTGATGCTTAGCAATTTTTAAGCTTTTTGGCTAACACATGCATTATTTATATTTCAGTATTGCTGAGAGAGCTGTACCAAATTTTACTAGGTGGCAAGCATAAACATAGCCATTCTTAAAAAACCCCTATCATTTATCTAGCCAACACAGAGAAATTGTAGGACACAGAAAATTACAATGTTTTAGTTAGGGAAGACAGACTTAATAGAAAATTGGGCGTAGGATTCATCTCTATCCATTTAGATGACTAATCTGACTTCTCTTAGTAGGTGGTGGAGAGAAGATATAAATTAACATATCTATTTTAGACTACTGTTGCAAGGTTTAATGAACAGTACTCTAGAGGTGCCCGTTTCTGTGTTATCTGTAACTGATACTGAGACAAGTAGCTCAGATGGGACTTTTATCTTTTTTTTTTTTTTTTTTTAATTAAAAAGTTAGAAAGTATTTTTTTTTACCACAATTAGGGGTTTTTAGAGGACTTCTATATGTATCAGTTTATTTTTCTGCACAATAGATCCGTAGAAGACATTATTATTATTATTATTATTATTATTATTATTATTATTATTATTATTATTATTATTACTATTTTCATTCCTTGCCAGTTTATATAACATTGTCATAGAAGTTATGTGAATGGCTATATAGCATGTCATATACATGATATACACTGAGCTCTTTATATAGGCTATTCTGGGATCTCTCACATTTTAATTTTTCCATATCAAATGTTATTTTTGCAGAACATAAACATTTTTTAAAACTTGAAAAAAAAAATATCAAAACTCTCCAGTAAGAGAGATTCTTTGTGTGCTGTGACTTGCTTACTGCAAGGAATGAACACATTCTCAAATGCAGAACTGCATAAAAGATTAAGTGAACTGTGACACTTAGCTGTGGGAGGCAGCTGAGTCTAGAGAGCAATTCCCCCTGGACCAGGGTTCTAATTCTAGCCAAACATGATTTATCAATATGAATACTTGACAAGATAGAAACAGTAGAGGCTGCATTAGAGGGAGCCTTTTAAGAGTTTTGATATTTTCAACTATTTTCTTACTTGCCTCATAACCATTCATTCATTCATATTTGTACTTTCCACCTATAAACTGCTGTTATCTTGCCTAGTATTCTTTTCCTTCTCCATCTATCCTTAGAAGTACTACTTTTAAAAATTCAGCTGGATTTATAACATGAGGAATTTACCACAGTTAGAAGCCCAGTGCAGACGCCATTAGAATGTTTTACGGGAATCATAATGTTGTTGGTTAAGCTGAGGGTAGCTTTGTTCAGTCTCCTTGTCCCTTTTTTTTGAGAACTTACTGTAGTAAACTTGTATTTCAGGAAAAAGAGTATATGCCACTTTTCTGAATACAGAATCATTGCTTTTCGTTATCAAATTCTTTTCTCTAGTTAGGCTATGTTAGAGCACTCTCTCTAGTTTAAAAGCATCTGTACGTGGTGAGACAAATGACACAGGGTTTTTTGTTTAGCAGAGATATTTATATTTTAAGGATTAACTTAATAAATGACTCAATTTAATGTGATTGTTTGGTACTGCGCAAGGTCTGTCTTCATATTTTGCATATGGCAATGCATACTAATCATCTTTACAAACAGCAACTGATTTCACAAGACACTTGCAGAAATATTTTCAACAGAGGGCTGACACAGTGCTCGAGAGGGTTCCCCAGCTAGCTCTGATCTCGGACTGTGCCCAGAGCAGTCTCTCCCAGTCTGGAATAGACCCAGGTAGAGATAAGGCAGTGGCTGCTGGATCCCCTGGCAGCAAGACTGCTCTCTGTAGCACCAAGGTGGGAAAGGCATCGAGGATTAGAGCAAAAACCAGAGAGGGATCTTTCATGTGATTCCCAAAGGTTTATTTCCTCAGAGAGGGTCAGGGATGAAAGGACCCAAACTGGGGTGTGCAGGGGTGTCCTAGTTTAGGGTAAATCTGGGAGAAAACTTCTAAAGGAAGCTCCCCCCGGAGATCAAACCCACACGGCCCCCCCCCCCAGCCGGTTCGGGAATGATTTCTCGGAGAGAAGTGGAAAGAACTTGTTTATTTAACAGGCACAGCCTCCCCCCCCAGTACATAAAATGAACAATACCAGATGACAACACTTTTTCACAGTTCTGAAAAAGAGATGACAAATGCAGCGAGTCTCTCTTGGGGGTGGTCGCTCTGCTGTCACTCCCTCCGGCGCTGGGGATGGCTGCTGCCGGCCACAAGGTGTTCTCAGGTCCCAGTCTGGAGCAGGTCCCAGTAGTTACAAGAAAAAAAAAGAAAAAAAAGAAAAAAAAAACAAAGCAAGAGCGAAGCGAAGCAGGAGCAGGAGCAAAAGCAGCAGCCAGAGCTAGAGTCAAGGAGAAAAGAGAGCAGTAAAAAACAACAGCCACACTATGTACTGTTCCGTCTCTGTGTCCCGCCAGTCGTGGGGGGGAAGCAGGCTGATAACAGAACTAAAACAAAACATTTGTCCTTCAGAGCCCGTCTCACAGGCACAGAACATAACATCCAACATAGCAGAACACACATAAATGGGGATACAAACATCACTCTAGGACATTCCACCCTTTATCCCCATATTATACTACTACACATTATACATTTTAAAACTTCTATCTGTCACTTGTTCAGACCTTCGACACTTACACATTTTCCAACAAATATTGATCATCTTCACCCCACAATCAGATCTCCCTGAGGTACACATTGTGTTGATCTATCTCTTTGCATTACCCACTAGGTGCAACCTGGTCTCTGAGCAAAGACAACCCCACGGATGGGTTTGTCTGTACTCGAGGCAGACTTGATCCACACCGTCTTCCCTAACAAACCTCTGACATGCACCACTGGGACTTTATCTCCATCTGTTGTATTCAAGGACTCAGACTGGGCAGGACTTGTTCGGTTGGTGGAACTTCGAGTGTTAACTAACTAAGTGGCTTTTGCTAGATGCTGCTCCCAATTTTTGAATGATCCCCCACCCAAGGCCTTTAGCTGGGTTTTTAGTAATCCGTTGTACCTTTTTACTTTACTTGTAGCTGGTGTATGGTAGGGAATATGATACACTCACTCGATGTCATGTTCCTTAGCCTAGGTGTTGATAAGACTGTTCTTAAAATGAGTCCTATTGTCCGACTCAATTCTCTCAGGGGTACTATGCCTCCAAAGGACCTGTTTTTTAAGGCCTAGGATGGTGTTCCGGGCAGTGGCATGAGACGTAGGGTAGGTCTCCAACCATCCTGTGGTGGCTTCTACTATTGTGAGCACGTAGCGCTTGCCTTGACGTGTTTGGGGCAGTGTGATGTAGTCAACTTGCCAGGCCTCCCCATACTTGTATTTGGACTATCGCCCCCCATACCAGAGGGGCTTCATCCTTTTGGCCTGCTTGATGGCAGCACACGTCTCACAGTTGTGGATAATCTGAGAAATGCTATCTATGGTTAAATCCACCCCTCGGTCTCGAGCCTACTTATAGGTGGCATCTCTACCTTGATGGCCTGAGGCATCATGGGCCTATCGAGCTAGGAACAACTCTTCTTTGTGTTCCTAGTTTAGATCTATCTTGGACACTTCTATCTTTGTAGCCTGATTTACCTGATTGTTGTTTTGGTGTTCTTCATTAGCTTTACTTTTGGGGACATGGGCATCTACATGGCGGACCTTCATAGGTAGTCTCCCTACTCTGGTAGCGATGTCTTTCTACTCTTCAGTAGCTTAAATTGGTTTTCTTCTACGTTGTTAGTGAGCCTTTTTCTACCTCTCCAGCCATCCCCACAGAGCATTGGCTACCATCCATGAATCAGTGTAGAGGTAGAGCTTTGGCCACCTCTCTCTTTCAGCAATGTCTAGGGTAGTTGAAGGTTTTGAGCTCTGCAAGTTGGCTTGACCCACCTTCTCCCTCAATGGCCTCTGCGACTTGTGTGTGGGGCTCTAGACAGTTGTTTTCTACTTTCGGTTCATCCCTACAATACGACAGGAACCGTCAGTGAAAAGAGCATAGCGTGTTTCCTCTGGGGGCAGTTGGTTATATGGAGGAGCTTCTTGAGCCCGTGTCACTGGCTCTTCTTCTTCATCTCTGACATCAAAATTCTCACCTTTGGGCCAATTTGTAATTGCCTCTAGAATCCCAGGGCGATTTAGTTTACCTATACGGGCGCGCTGTGTGAGAAGAGCAATCCACTTGCTCCATGTAGCACTGGTGGCATGGTGGGTAGAAGGAACTTTGTCTTTGAACATCCACCCCAGTACCGGTAGTCGGGGTGCCAGAAGGAGTTGCACTTCTGTACTAATCACTTTTGAGGCAGCTTGGACTCCTTCGTAAGTAGTTAAGATTTCTTTTTCTGTTGGAGTGTAGTTGGATTCAGACCCCCTGTAGTCTCGACTCCAAAATCTTAATGGTCGACCCCGAGTCTCCCCAGGCACCTTTTGCTAAAGGCTCTAGGACAGACTATGGCTCCCGGCTGTAGAGTAGAGCACATTCTTTACTTCTGGTTCTGTCCTGACTGGGCCAAGGGCCACCGTATGAGCGATCTCTTGTTTAATCTGGGCAAAAGTTTGTTGCTGTTCAGGGCTCCAGTGGAAATCGTTCTTCTTGCGGGTGACCAGGTAAAGAGGGCTTACGATCTGACTGTACTCAGGAATGTGCATTCTTCAAAAACTTATGGTGCCTAGGAAAGCTTGTGTCTCCTTCTTATTGGTTGGTGGAGACATAGCTGTAATCTTATTGATGACATCCGTAGGAATCTGACGCCGTCCATCTTGCTACTTTACTCTTAGGAACTGAATTTCACGAGTTGGTCCCTTGACTTTACTCTTTTTGATGGCGAAACTAGCTTTCAGGAGGATTTGGATAATTTTCTTTCCTTTCTCAAACACTTCTACTGCCGTGTTCCCCCACACAATGATGTCATCAATATACTGTAGATGTTCTGGAGTCTCACCCTTTTTTAGTGTAGTCTGGATCAGTCCATGGCAGATGGTGGGACTGTGCTTCCACCCCTGGGTAGTCGATTCTAAGTATATTGCACTCCCCTCCACGTGAAAGCAAACTGAGGCCTGTATTCTGTTGCCAGAGGAATGGAGAAAAATGCATTTGCAATGTCAATAGTGGTATACTACTTCGCTGTCTTGGACTCTAGCTCATACTGGAGCTCTAATATGTCTGGCAAGCAGCACTCAGTGGTGGAGTCATTTCATTTAATGTACGGTAGTCTACCGTCAATCTCCATTCTCCTTCAGATTTGCGCACAGGCCAGATGGGGCTGTTGAAGGGTGAGTGGGTTTTGTGACCACCCCTTGGTTCTCTAGCTCTCGGATTATCTTATGGATGGGAATCACAGCATCTCGAGTTGTTTTGTACTGTCGACGATGCACTATGGAAGTAGCAATTGGTATCTGTTGCTCTTCTCCCTTCAGAAGTCCTACTGTAGATGGATTTTCGGACAGTCCAGGCAAAGTGTTCAGTTGTTGGATGCTCTCTGTCACTACAGCCGCTATCCCAAATGCCCACCTGAGTCTTTTTGGGTCTTTGAAATACCCACTTCGAAGATAATCTATGCCTAAAATACATGGGGCCTCTGGGCCAGTCACAATAGGGTGTTTCTTTCACTCATTTCCAGTCAAGCTCACATCAGTTTCCACTAAAGTGAAATCTTGCGATCCCCCTGTCACACCAGCAATAGAAACAGATTCTGTCCCCACATGTCTTGATGGGATTAATGTGCACTGGTACCAGTGTCAATTAAAGCTGTATACTCTCGTGGTTCTGATGTGTTAGGCCAACGAATCTACACGGTCCAGAAAACACGGTTTTCCCTAGCCTCCACCTGGCTAGAGGCAGGGCCCCTCTAAGCCTGGTTATCCTTCTTTCCTTGGGTATATGTTTTGGAGGTTCCTTCAAGGGGATCGGACATGTCATCATTATCATCATACTTGGCAGTTTGGCTACGGGCAACTAGAGTTGTTTTCTTTTTGGTGGAACTTCCTTTCTGATCTTTGTCTTCTTTCAATTCACGCACCCGTTGGGCCAGAGCAGCAGTTGGTTTTCCATCCCATCTCCTCATGTTTTCTCCACAATCACGCAGGAAGAACCACAGCTCAGCTCGTGGGGTGTATTTTCTCTCTCTATATGGGGAACGTCTGTGTTGGGTACCAGAGCCTCTGATCTGTACTGCTGAGATTTGGAGAAGGTCTTCTTTAATCTCTTCTCTGAGCTTCTTATGATTTTGTTCTATCTTGTCCTCTAATTTTTGCAGACGTGTTTCTACCGTTGCAATTCTGGTATGTGTTGGGCCATGCACAGCATCTGTGTAAGCTCGGAGCTTCTTTGCCATATCCAGCACAGTCTCATTCCTGTCATCTCTCTTCATTATGGCTAAAGTAGAGGCATATTCTTGTGGCCCAAGTCGTACCAGTTTTCGCCACATCACAGACGTGCATGGTACCATGTCTGGATTCTTAGTTGTTATGTCATCTGAGAAGATAATCTCTGCCACTGCCATTTCTCTCAGGCGTTGTATCCCTTGTTCTATGGTTTTCTACTGTGTTTGCTGTATATAAAGATTGTCTGCACAGAGGTATCTTTGTGCTACACTTTCCAAGACCCGTGCCCAGAGGCTGTGAGGGTTAACCCCTCTCATCATTCCTTGGTCGATGACAGGATCATGTGACAGGGATCCCAAATGCCTCGCTTCAGTGCCATCTAGAATTGTAGTTTCACCTGTAGCATCCCAAAGACGACTAATTTACTAATTATAGATTCATCAGGTCGTCGAGTGTAGTCCTTCCGTAGGCCACGAAGGTCCTTCAGGGAAAAGGACTCAATATTGGCTTCTGATCTGGTACTTGTTGTTTTGACTCTTGATTTTATGTTAGGAGGTGTTGAGGGTCTTTCTCTTGTATCATCATCATCATCATTCACTGGTCGATCGGTCTTGTCTGTGCACTTCCTACTTCGAGTGTTAGTAGTAACAGTTATTGGTTGAGGCTTATTATCTGTTGTAGCTGCTGCCTTAGGCTCACTATCTGGTTTGGCTGTTGGCTTTGAGCCCAGGGTGTTTGCTGTAGCCTGAGTGACTGGGATAACTGTTGATGTATCTCCCTGCCCCCCTTCCTCTGTCTGTTGTCTTACAGTATCTAGTAGTGTGCGATAAGCATATGCCAGGGCCCAGCTCACTGTAATAATCTTTTTCTTCTTAGGATCATCATGGTACTTCTCTTTCAGGTATTCCCTACCTCAGCTGGGTTCTGAATTTGTTCATGGGGAAAGTCCCAGGCTATAGGGTCAGAGAATTCTTTCAGGATTTGGCCCATATCCTCCCATTTCCCACACCACTCAGGATTTTCTACACTTGGGTCTACTCTTGGGTCAGGGGTCTCATCAGCCTGTCTAGAAATCTCAGCCCTCATTCTAGAGAAGTTGTGGACTGTATAATGGAAGCTTATTAGATTAAAGACTAGAAAGATAGTCTCTTTAACATTCAGGGGAAATGAATATTCTCAAACAGTGATGTGACAAACTCAGAGAAGAAGAAGGAAAGCAAAGACTGAAAAGCCTCATCCCCTACTCCTCCCATAACAATCTGGGTAAATAACCATAGCCATGAACCATCCATACCTGGAACAGCCCCCAGCAGATTTATAAACTTCTTACAAATCACCACCACCAAGCCCAGCAGTATGGCTATTCTGGTCACTGCCCCTCTGCTGTAAAAACTACGTATTAGGGACAATAGTAGAACTATTTGAGGATAAGCAAATAAACCTAGGGACCATAGAAGTATTATGATCTCAAAAAACCCTAGGGACCAGAAATACAGGCAAGCCTTCACCCCAAGAGACATTATAAATTGAAAGCACATGACTATTAAATGCTTTATACCACCACCAAGTAGTAACAACCAAAATATACTCAAAACAGGGTTTTTCTACTCTCTCTCGAGCCCCACATTGGGCGTCAAATTTTTGTCCTAGTTTAGGGTAAATCTGGGAGAAAACTTCCAAAGGAAGCTCCCCCCGGAGATCAAACCCACACGGCCCCCCCCCCCAGCCGGTTCGGGAATGATTTCTCGGAGAGAAGTGGAAAGAACCTGTTTATTTAACAGGCACAGCCTCCCCCCCCCAGTACACAAAATGAACAATACCAGATGACAACACTTTTTCACAGCTCTGAAAAAGAGATGACAAATGCAGCGAGTCTCTCTTGGGGGTGGTCGCTCTGCTGTCACTCCCTCCGGCGCTGGGGATGGCTGCTGCCGGCCACAAGGTGTTCTCAGGTCCCAGTCCGGAGCAGGTCCCAGTAGTTACAAGAAAAAAAAAGAAAAAAAAGAAAAAAAAAACAAAGCAAGAGCGAAGCGAAGCAGGAGCAGGAGCAAAAGCAGCAGCCAGAGCTAGAGTCAAGGAGAAAAGAGAGCAGTAAAAAACAACAGCCACACTATGTACTGCCCGTCTCTGTGTCCCGCCAGTCGTGGGGGGGGAAGCAGGCTGATAACAGAACTAAAACAAAACATTTGTCCTTCAGAGCCCGTCTCACAGGCACAGAACATAACATCCAACATAGCAGAACACACATAAATGGGGATACAAACATCACCCTAGGACATGGGGGTTTTATAGGGGGAGGATCCCAGGGGCAGACACAAACTTACAACCAATAAGGTAGGGAGAGGGGAGGAGTACAAGGTGGGATTGACAACATCCTGAACTAATGAGGGAGGACTGGGGTCACCTGGGCCAATGGGGCATCGAGGTTTGGGTGACACCCCAAGGGGAGGAACCGTGCAGGGATAGGCTGGAGGAGGAATGACAAGGAAGGGTCTGGAACAGGGGATGGGACCACTGTGATGGATGGGAAGGAGCTGGGCAGGGAAACACTGACTGACAGGGAAGGAGCTGGAACATAGGGCAGGGTTTACCATTTTAGGGACCTTCAGGGGTGGGCACAACAGTAGGGATAGATCAACTTAAGAGAAACATAAGGGTACATTGGAATGAGCCATTAACAATTGAACTGTAAATAACATACAAATATAAAAACTAGGAAACTGAAACAAACAACATCACAAGAGGACATCTAATTCAAAGGTCTTACACAAAAAGGAAGGAATACATGATCGATACCTCAATAAGTCAAGGAATGTTCCCACAGGAGAAACAATTTTTACATTACTTACGTCTCTTTTTAGCACTTTAACAGTGTGGCTCAAGCAATTAATTATTTGGTATAATGCTCCCTTTTGTGACAGCATGGCAATATCAAAGCAAAAATTTTCCATAAAATTTTCCTGAGAAGTACTTATAATATTTAACAGTATCCATTTAACAAGACATTAACAACAGCTGTCCCCAGCTGCTCATACTGTGTATTATTTTCAGGGCTGAAAATCTTGCTCTCTAAAACAAACAGCGAAAACCATCAGAAATATGAGATCTATAGAGATGAAGACAACATCATTCCTCTTTGACCTTGGTGAGGTTAGGGTAAGGTTTAACTTAAGATCTTTGGCAGTTCAGTCATCCTGTTTTCTACTAATAATATGGTTTGTGACATCCCTGTTGTCAACCCTGCTCACATGATTGGGTTCTTCAAGTTAAAAACCCAGAAGTTTTCCTGAAAGAAGTGTTGCATTTACTAGGAAGGAATCATACAGCTAAGACAAACACTGTGACACTTTATTAAACAAGTTGGGGAGCAAACAACCCACTATTATCCTGAACACCTGGGAGCCAGTGACCTGATGTAAATGACACTGTGGTTCTAGTGGTGCCCAGAAACCCTGCAAAAGGGCAGAACATCAAAAAAATAATAAAACAGGTGTACCAGATATGTACTTACAGACTGGTAACACTGCCACACCTGAGCCTGGTCTATAAGTTAACCTGGAAGACAGGGATCTTGTCCAGCAGATACCATTTATATACTGAAGAGAAGCTGACAACTCTGTCTTCCTCTGACTGACAGGACTCTTTTCCTTATTGAGACCATGAGTTGAACAAATGAATCTTGAAGGGTCTTGAAGTATATCTGGGCTCTGAGATACATTAGTACTAAACTGGAAGAGCTTCAAAATGTAGAGAAATTAGAAACAGAATAAAGTAGTTGCAGACAAAAGAGTAGTAACTAGCTTTAAAGAGAGGAGGAGAGAAGGAGGTAAAATGTGGCCTATCCGTGCCGGTTTCCTACTGTGCTTCTTCTCCACCTGCAGATCCAGTTGGGAGGTGAAGAACAAATCATGCTTGATCAAGCTAAGTTCAAATTTGACAGTCAAGAGATTCTGATTGCTTGTCAATATGAATGGCTGCTAATGTTGACAGAGAATATTTGACCATAATTTGAAAGCCGTGAATTCTAATTTCACTAGCCCAGATTATAGCTTTGAAACTAACACTAACTCATGCACTAAGCAAATCGTATGTCACCATGGTGAGTGGGTCCTTAGGAACACACGGCCAACACCAGTTTCATTTGCTCGTACAACAAATCACAGCCAACATCCCATAGCCCCACCATGTTCAGGTCTACATTAGACAAAAAATTACACAAAGTCCTGCTGGCACCTGTAGAAATGCACAGTTGTGGTGGCTGTAGGAGTATTGCAGACATTGAAAGAAAATGCAAAGTAATGTCAAAATTGGCAGTAAGTTAATTACTTGATTAAGAAGGTTCTTTAAATTATTGCCAATGCCTAAATACTCAATGGCAGCAAATCCATCTTACTGTTTAGGGCCTTCCTAGTTTTACGTTTTTGCTATTAAAGATCTAGGGCATTTTACACACCTCAGGTGTTTTAAAAAATATACTGCAGATGCAGTGTTAAATCTCTTGTTCTTGAGAAAAGTAATAGCTGTTCTGTTTGTGAAGGACATTTTAAATGGATAGAGTTCCTCTTTTTCGTTTAGTTTTCTAAGTTAGAAGGTATCAAATGTGTTGAATCAATCTTTATTGTCCTGTCACAAAGCAGAACAGATTTTATTTAGATGTTGAAGTGAGTGATCTGTGCTCTGGGTAATGGTAGTCTCTAGGTAAAGATAGCTTACAGTGCAAAAATGAATTTTTGTTAAATTCACCTATGGACATACTTTCTATATTAATACAAGCCAGATAAAACTGGTCAGTCTAGGCTGATGTTCCATTAGGGATTGTACTGATTTTGGCCAAACTGATTTGTTTATAGCAGATTCATTTATCCCCTCATGATAGACTCTCTTTCCAGGAAAACGCAACCACATAATTTTGGAGGTCTTTTAGTTCAGCTGTTTTTAACAAATGGTAAGGATTTTGCATGTCATAAACCAGCAACATTTATCTTTAATTTGCATTAGCATGCAAAGCATGTCCATAGGTGAATTAAGTATGTAAAAATGTGTAATTTATAGTGTATAAATATCTAAATATTAGGCATATATATTAGGCATATTATAATATTTTTAAATTTTCACACTGGACACAAGCTAACAAAGAATAATATTGCATGAGTTGGTTAATAAAATAGCTATTAATTTATTGCATATATGCTATAGGAAATACATATGTGCAGAATATAAAGGAATATGAGTTCTTGCTCTGTTTTGCTAAAACTCTGTAGTGCTGTTTTGTGCCATCATACCTGGTGTGGTGTTTCAAGAGAACTACACCAGTGCCCATTGGTTTCACTCAGTGCCATGTTCCTACAGAACATTGTCTGTTCCCTAGGTAAATAGTTAAAGAGGTAATCCCCAGAGTGGAAGAAGACAAGGACACAAAATACAGTATAAAATAAGATTATTTAAATGTAGAGCAGAGAATTATAACATTTTTCTTTCTTCTTTTATTTATCTGTTTTTTTCTTTTGTCTTAAACATTCTGAACTTGAGTTCACTTTTACTGGGTCAAGTAATTTTAAAGCAACCCCTTCTAACTCTAATGATATCCTGGCATATAAATTCTTGCGTTCTTATGTTAGTAGCAGAAGATGTCTTCACTGCAGAGAAGAGTTTCTAATTCATGACAAATTACATTTCAAAACTTGATCTCACTCTAAATCATCTGATGAAGTGAAACTATTCAGTTTCCTGAGAATTACAAATTTGTTAGAACTTCCTTTTTGTAACAGCATCCAATGTTACTTCACTGACCTCATATGCCCTAGACCCTATGGCCCTCTATCTAGCAATATGACTGAGTTTCTTAAATGTAGATAAACTTCACTGAACAGCTGGATGCATCACAAGTCTGTGGGATAAAGCCTGGGCTGCTGTGGCCCTGGCTCCATGGAAGAACATGACTGTTCTGATTGGGCTGTCCTGCATCCTGCTCTGCTCTCCTGAGGGCCAGGTGGACTCAGGGCTCCTGAGTCCTTGGTGGATTTTGACTGTCTGATCTCCAGGGATGAAGGTAACTCAGCCAAACGTGCACCAAACAAAGGATCTTGAGCTGGATTGTCTAAACATTAGTGAAAAATGTCAATATCCTCTATTGTCACTTTTGATAAATGGACAGAGTTTATTGTGCTTTGCCCATTCCCATGAGAATGATTTAGTCAGCTGCCTCCTGTGTGCCTATTTACTCTCATCAGCTTGAGAATGGGCTATACAAACTAGACCCCTCAAGAAAATCATCTTCAGTATCTTCTGCAAAAACCACCTCTATATTTTATTTCAGAGGCCCAGGAAAACAGTCTGTACCATAGATGAGTTTGAGGAAATAGCAGTTAGGAAAAGCAAACAGCTTGGAAAGTAACCATATTTGATACTGGAGCTCTTGAACGACAGTAAACATGAAACCTACAGATAGCGGTTTCACAGGGTCTCCTTTCCTTTTCAGAGGAAAGCTGTGTGATAAATGATGTTTTTTGAAAAGGGAGAATTTTCTTAATTTGAATTATTCATTTTTACTCTTGACCATTATTCTTATGCTTGTTCCTGATAAAACATATAATATCAAATAATAATATGGTGTCATAGCAACATAAAGGAAACTAGTCTCACAGATTCTGAAGATGCTGATATCTTTGCATTTAGCTATTGTAAAACAATTATTGAGCTGGAATCTTCAAATAGCTTTATTTTCTGGTTAAAAATGTGGTGCTACTATCTGATATGACATTATGCCTCTAAGTTGCTTCAGGCTTCTTTTAAAAAGTCTCTAAAAGTCAATTCTTTTACTACTAAACAACTTTATTATGGCCTTGGCTCTTTAACTAGCTGTACTGGAAAATATTTTTCCTTCATTTTAATGTCAACCACCAACCCAAAACTGTCATTGCAATAACATTGAAAAAAAAAATGTGTACCAGCTAACATCCCCTGCTGTGCAGTCTCTTGTTTTTTCATGGAATTGAAGGGAAAAGAGCTATTTCAAAAAACAACTCACTAACTTGTGTAATATCAACTAGAGTCATAATAAAAGGAACTTAGACAGTATTTTTTATATATGCAAGTGTTTTAAAGCTCATCATCCTGACCTGAAACGTTATAGTGTTAGATCTGATTGGGAAAAAAAGAAAGTCTCAGATGTAAACAAATTTACTTCTTTCAAGAAACTGCAAAAAGAATCAGAAATTCAAGCTGTGTAATTAATTTTTCCTGCTGAATACCTGCAAGCATATTCACATTCTCGATTTTAAAAAATAAAAAAAATAAATCGATTTCTTGATTTGGTAAACTGACAGCTATATGGAAACAAATATGGAAATAAATGTACTCTTTGGTAATATAGCCCTTCCTTCCAAACAGTCCTCAGAAAATTACAATGAGATATAGATGCCACAAAATTGGTGCACTGATAATGGGCCATGCTTTTTACAAGGCATCTACCAGAACTCCAGAACATTTTTCCTGCTGTCAGTTTGGGTTTTCTTCAGCAGTGAGCGTTTTCCCCACCCGTGAAGGGCTCTGCCAGGGCTGTGCCTGCCCGGGTAGCTCCGTCCTGCACTCGGCTCCGGGACGCAGTGCCCTCCTTCTCAGGACCTGCTGCAGCGCTCTGCTTCGTGTTCACAATGCAAATGGCGTTGACAACATGTTGATGTTTTGGGGTTTTTTGCTAAATCGTGTTTATCCTAAGAAAGGACTATTTTCTTCCTTGTCCCATGCTCTGCCAGAGAGCAAAAAAAAACAAACTGGGGGAAGCACAGCTGGAACACGTGGCTGGAACTAACCAAGGGATATTCCACACCACAGAACATCATGCCCTGTGTATAAATGGGGGAATTGCCCAAAAGGTTGGCCCATCTGGGTTTGGGAAGGAGGATCTGTCAGCAGGTGGTGAGGAATTGCACTGTGCATCACTTGTTTGTTTTTTTTTTTTTCCTTTTTATTATCATTATTCTGTTTATTATTTTTTGTATTTTACTTCATTTTCAATTATTTAACTGGTCTTATCTCAACACAAGTTTTACTTCAATGCTCCTCCTCATTTCACTGAAGTGGGGAGGGAAGGGAAGGGGGGGTCAGGTGAGTGACTGTGTGGTGTTTCATCTCCAGCTGGACTTAAAACCATGAGACTCTGATTCCAGTAGCTCATCATTAATCTCTTTCCAACACTACAGAATAAAAATAGGACTTGTTCTGCATTTTCCCATGTGACTGTGATAGTTGCAGCATTATGTAAGTGCAAAGGAGGCCACCAAGTTGATCCAAGGGATGAAGCACCTCTCCTATGGCAAAGGCTGAGAGAACTGTGTTTGTCCAGCCTGGGAAAGAGAAGGAAGGCTTTGGGGTCACCTACTTGTGTCCTTTCAGTTCCTAAAGGGAGCCTACAAGAGAGATAAAGTAAAACTATTTACAAGGGCATGTAGTGACAGGACAAGGGGAACGGCTCTACACTGAAAGAAAGAAGGTTTAAATTAGGAAGAAATTCTTTACTGTGAGATTGGTGAGGCACTGGAATGGGTTGTCCAGAGAAGTTGTGGATGCCCCATTCCTGAAAGTATTCCAGTATTACAGTTGGACGGAGTCCTGGGCAACCTGGTCTAGTGGCAGGTGTCCCTGCCCATGGCAAGGGGCTTGGAACAACACTGTCCTTAAGATTCCTTCCAAATCAAAACATTCTATGATTATACTTTATGCAACAGAATTTTTTATTTAGTGTTTGATTATCAGAAACTGCCCATCTTGAACTCTGGAGACATAAAATGGACTAAAATGCAAAGAGAAATATGACCAAGATAATGTTTAATAATTTGTAATTTTACAGTGAAAATTTTATTAAAAAGACTGTATGTATCCATGACTACTACTTTGGAGCCAACTAAGCTGATACTGTGTAGATGAGAAAATACATTATTACAACATTACAAAAAGATGAAACTTGAAAGGCAAATTCAAATATTCAGAAAAACATTTATCTGGATATTGGGAAACACAAGTGCAGAGGTCTCTCAGTCTGCAGCTACAGGAGAGCAAAAACAGCCTTCCAAGTGCTCCTTGACCTGATTGATGTATATAATAATACTCTTGAGATCTGCTTAATGCCTGAGACAATAATTCCCTGAAAACTTTTCCTCATGAGTTGACTTGCATTCTTCCTTATGTTTGGACCAATCCAAGGAGGAAAGAACAGCAGTCCTGCATTAATAGCCAGTATTGTATCAAATATAATAGCCTGCAATTTTCCAGATATGTACAAGAATTGCTATTGCGAGCTCATCTGCTGCTTTCCTAGCTACATCTTCACTTTAGCCTGCAGCTGTGAAACATCACTTGACATAATGCCCAGTGCTTAAGGGACACCCATGGGGCCAGTGTGGAAGGGGCTCTGCTACAGAGAGATCTTTCCAGGGCCAGCAGCTGGCAAGGTAGGACTTGGAGCTTTTTCACTTAGTGTTGCTTCCCTCCACACTCGAGCCAGCTAAAGCAAAACAAAAACAGGCACTCTCAGAAATCACACAGCCAAGGAGTTCCTCTGGTCTGAGAAGCAGAACGACCTCCCTCTCCAGAAATTCTGATGCACCCAGGTGTCATGGTGCATCTTGCCAGGGCTGGACACATCCCAAAAGTCCATACAAAGCTCCTGGCCACAGTTGGCACTGCCTGCTGGCTGTCTACTCATGCAGAGAGGTTTTACCTGCAGAATGCAGGCCAGGCAGGCGGGCCTCTGGGTTCTTATCTGTCACTGTTACTCTAGGGAAGAAAGAATTTCAGAGCAGATTCAGGACTTTTTTACAAATTGCCACAGCAAAGTAACTTCTGAGGAGATCAGAAACTGGTCATACACCTGAAAAAGCAAATAAGGAGGACATGCTCTCCATGGATTTGTATTTATGGCTGTGGGAATGCTGATGTTGGCTTTTTTGAAAACTACTTTTTAAAGAACTGTATTCAAGATGAAGCCCAGCTTCCTTTTCTCCTCTTTCAGAGGGATAGATAATTGCACATTAATGAAGGTACTGCATACCTTGAACTCAACATTAGTTATGAATGTAATTCCTACAGGTAACTGAGTTTTCATGGGACTAAGTTGCAAAAGGAGGTACAGTGCTTTTCCTGCTCGTATTGCGAACCAAGGCTCCGGTGGGATATTCTCTGTGCTTTCCAGACAAGCCATTTTGTAGTGATATGGTAAATCTCTGTATATCCACCTGGATCCACGTCAGAAAATCAACTCCTTCTCCCCTGACTTCAGTGGAGACTGCACTGACACTTCCACATTTCCAAGAACAGTGAATAAGTGCACCAATATGGAAGCTTAATAACAATTTTACGTATTCTCATTCCAACACTTTCCTAAATGTTTATTGATTCTCAGAAAATTTCCATTCCATTTTTTACTCTTCCCCTCTCAATGGATTTTCTCTCTAAATGAGAGGTTGCTAGACTATTCTGAACCAGTTTCTGTGCTTAAAAAAAATATTACTTTGAATTTTGATTGTAAAGATTCTGACAGAATAAGAACTTCTAAAACTAGACATGAAATGAAGATATATGCACTGAAGGACAAGATTTAACAAATCCAAACACTAAAAGGAAAGGATTTATATCAGATACATCAATTAAACCCCAGGTATTCTTTAGTTTGATGCTTCCTACTGTCAGTTTGAGTAACAGCAAAATTACTTGTGAATTTGGGATTTTTTATCCCGATTATGGTAAAGACTTTTGAGGAAGCATATAAAAAAGAAATTACTTCTTTTTTTCTCTTTGTGTAAAGAGACATGTATGTGACTTCTGTATCAAATATGGTCAAGATTAAAACATGTTTAGACTTTAAATTACATCTGTATTTAATACTGATAAATCTAATTTGCAGTAATTCTGCTCCTTCTTTAACTGAGACACAGGATTAATATTTATGACATTGGTTTTGGTAGTGTACAAGAAATTCCATAAGTCAAATTCACTCAACCTATATTGGTTGGAATAAAGAATATTTACCTTTTCCATAATACCTTTAATTTTGTCAACACTGAAAGTGGATCATGACTTTATTTGTAATGCTGCTTAAAAAAATTGTCAAACTGTTTTGATATTCAGCAGTGCTATTCTTGTTCCCACCCCTCAAGAAAATAACAAAAGACCTCCAACCAAAACCAAAAATGAATGTTTTTCTGTCCTGGCAAGCAAATTTTTGGCATCTTGTAAATTACCTGCTTTATTTCTGTGGTGATAATAGCATTTAGAGAGGATAGAAGCTGCATTCCTTGTGATTTACTGCAAGTGCTTCTGGACAAAATTAAGGATCTTATTAGCCACATTTTTTAGCTGTTACTGAAATATTTTTCAAAATAGTTTTGTTAAGAAAGATCTAGACTATTTTCTCAATTATTAGGTAAATGGTTTGCTATGTTCCTTCTCTGCTCACTGTCTCTGTGGATAGCTTAGCAAATTCAGTCTTTGGTCCAAACCTCATTGTACTGAGCTGGCTCCAGATGTCATAAATACATCTTGTTGGGATGTTTTATTTCTCTCACATCCCTGCAGGCAGCCCAGACTGGAATGGATTTATGTATTTTTATTTTGAGACTGTTTTTGCTGGAAGGCCTACCAAAAAACTCCAGGCTTTGCATTTTGAGTGAGCTGAAGTTGCACAGCATGTACCTTAATTTAGCTAGTGAGTTGATTTATGCTCAAAAATATTTTAAGAGGTCTCCTTTCAATACCCTTCAGATTCTGAGATATTTTCTCTCATTTTCTTGTCCAGCTCCAGATGAGAACCACTTGGATAAGCATCAGCCTTAGATTTTTGCTATGAAATTTTGATTATCTTTTCAAATGAAGAGTGCCACGGAGGCTGCATTGAAAGTATTCTGAGAGCCTTTACTGTATCTAAAGGTGCTGATTCTGTACAAGATAATTATCTCTGTAAACATCAGTGTATCCATTTAAAAAACCCAAGCCAACAAACCAAACCAAACTTGGTTTATTTGATGCAAGGATTTTTTTTTAATACAATATTCTCATTAAAATATTTCTATCACATCTCCTAGGAGGTACCACTAGCCTCCAGCTAAGTAGAGTTTATAGAGATCCCTCTGAATGGACTCAATCAAAAATGCAGCAGCAAGTAAAGCACTGGATAATACAATAAGCATGTGATTCTCTGCTTTTCTAGCATGCTTCATAACTGAGTCTGAGTAGAGGGCATCTAAATCATCCTCAAACATTGTTAACGCCAGTTAAATTAAGTAGGAACATGTACATCTGCAAAACACTGCTTCATACTATCCAGATGAAAGTCAGCATTTGATTTAGTTCTCATTAAAAACATGTAATCTGAAAGAAAGTACTATTACAGAGAAGAAGAAATTTAAACAAATTCTGATTCTTCAAAAAACAAGGTGATCATCTCAGAAAATGTGATGCTCTTGGAGTGTATAAGGGTGTAAAAGAGAAATTAAACTATTTTATTTCATATTCTTAGTGTCCTTGTTTTGTGAGAGGGATTTTCTTTTCTTTCTTTCTAGTAACTGTTACAGTACAATGTTGATAACACACCAATGTTTTGCTTGTTGCTGAGCAGTGCTTACCCTAAGTAGAGTATTTTCAGTTTCCTGTGTTCTGCCAGTGGAGAGATATACAAGAATCCAGGAGGAAGCAGGCCAGGACAGCTGACACGAACTTGCTCAAATGTTATTCCACACCTTAGAACATCATGCCCAGTATATAAACTGGGAGGAGCTGGCTGGGACCTGCCTCTGATGGCTCAGGGATAGGCTGGACATTGGTCAGCAGGGGGTGAGCATTTGTATTGTGCATCACTTATTTTTCTGTGCTTTTATTCCTCTCTCTCTTTCTTTTGCTGTCTCCTCTTTATTAACAACAACAACAACAACAACAACAACAATAACAATATAATAATAATAATAATTATTATTATTATTATTGTTATTATTGTTATTATTGTTATTATTGTTATTATTATTACAATTATTTCCACCCAGGGGCTTTATTTACAAGTGTGTGAGCAAATGGCCCCATGGTAGTTGGCTGGAGTCAAACCACAATGCCTGATTACGGAGTGAATATCACAAGGACTCCTCATTTACAAACATACCTTCTAAGATTTTTATTTTTCACTGTGAAATAACACAGGCAGCATAGCCCTATACATATACTAGACAAGTGTGGAGAAGAATCTATTTTTTTTAGAGAAATGTAATAACTTCTCTCTCTCTTGCAGGAAAGTAACCTTGAACATCTGCAAATGGTTCTTTGAACCATAGCAAGACAAGGAGAGACTGCTATTAAAGAAGTAACATTTACTTGACCCCAGCACATGGGTGGAAGTATGGAACAAACTTGATGATTGTCAACTAAAAAGTTAGATCCATGAGCCCATAATTTATTTTGAGATATCAGATGTTATGACATCCTCCACTCTAGTTTTGCTACTGTCCTGTGCAGCCTTCTGAACAAACACTGTCAGCCTATCATTTGTTCCATCTATGCTCAAATATTATACCATTGATGTCTTTTATGGATATTTTTTTTAACTATTTAAAAAATAAGTGCCAATCTTACAAAGTTGGGTATTTCTTTCTAAGTTTCTGTTTAAAGCTGTTCGTCTGCATGTCTCCTTAATTTATCAGGGCAAATGAGACTAACATATATGATAGCTAATGCATATATAAATATACTGTTTCATAATAAATATAAAGATATTGCACACAAACAAATTAAGTGACTTTGCTCCTGAATGCATCAGAGCAATATCAGTTACTTGATGTGCCATAGTTTCTAATGTGTTAGATAAATGAAAAACATCTAAAAAGTATTAAGATAAGTTTAGAGAGAGATGCCATCCACATGGCTCTGAGGGTGGATGGCCTAGTAGAACTGGGTTTTGTGCAACTCCAGGACAGCACACAGACTGGCTGCATTCATCATCCTGGTCATCCGTGGTCTGCTTCAGCCTCAGTCTTGCCAAAAGGGGAATAAGATCAAGTTTCCTGGTGCAAAAGTGCCTGTCATGAATGTGTGCTTCTATGTAGGTTTTTGTTTTATTCCATAATGCACATGTACCATGTGTTTGTGGCTGTATCATCCTAGGGGCTGATGCAGCCTTAAGGCTAGAAGACTTAGAGTTCATTAGCAGACATTTGATTACAGGTAAGCCTAAAATGAGTATATTGTAGCCATTTCAGCAACTGCCAGCATATGTGCTTTCCCCAAACTGATTGGTTTGTAAAATGTGGTTTAAATTTTTTCTTTTCCTTTAAACTCAAGTGCCATGTGTTTACTGTGTGTTTTGTAGCCCAAAACCTGGTTTGGCTAACCTCGCAAAGAAATAACAAAACACCAGGGGTTAAAGTCATGGCAGTTTTCCACCAAAGTGTAACTTGGGTCATAATTTCACCCTGGGATATAAAACAATCACATATCATACAGCAGCAAAAAGCTTTTAGGAAACCCAGACTAACCGACTTGTGACCTACCCACTTGCATGGCCATGCTTCTGCAATTTGACACCCTGTAATGGAAGAGCCTCCAGACCAAAGCAGCAGTACAGAACAGGAAGATTTTACAGCAGCACTGCAAATAAATCATGAAAAAACATAGCTATCTGTCTTATCAAGAGGGAGCTTAAGCCTTTGCTTTCAGTGCCTAAGGTAAAATTTGGAAGATCCTGGATTAGACAGATGTCACTGAGAATGAGAGGGTAAAAGGAAATGGGTCACACATGCCAATGCAGAGTTTATGGGGAGTGCAGCCGAACACCAGAATTTCAGAGACAGATCTGAAAATGATGGAGGTCTCACAGTCAAGCTCTTATGTAATTGCAGGCATAGAGGAAAGATGAGGAAAGCCATAGAGACGAGATTAGAAAGAGCAGGAACGAGCATCCAGGTAGACTGAATCAGTGAGGCTTGGGCACATATTAATAGGCAGAAATGGATTTTGAAGTGCAATCAGGAGCATGGCAGCAAGGCTGGGAAGTTGAAATGAGGATGAACACCTGCAGCTGGGCCAGGTTCAGGTCTCAGTTCCGAGCTCAAGTCAATACAAACAAGAACCCTTTCGTGGTGTTCAGGACTGTGATATACGTCCTTACTTTGTTGCTTCATTATGCAGCTGTGTAAAGATAATTGAGAGAACTAAGCTAGATTTTTCATCAACAAGCAATAAAACGTGATAAATATGTTACATGGAATGGCAAATGTTAGAATTAATAAGCTGAAATGTTGATGAATTACTGTTTATATACTTGACATGTAATAATTGCTTCATTTATCATCTGAATCTGGAAAACTTAAATAGCAGGCATTTATAATTAATTTTCTCCCCTTGCAAACTGCAATTCATTCCACACTCAAAGGAGTCAGCATTAATTTCTTTTCTATCAGCCACAGGCCATAAGTTAATGCATTAAAAAAAGTCAGAACATTTAAAATAACAGTCTAATTAAATTATATCCTCTACTGTTGGAGAAAAACACATGATTCTTCAGGAGATAATCAGTCACCACAGTAAACACCATTTAGTTCTTCTCACAAATCTGCATCTACCCCCTGGCAATCTTGGACTGTCAAGATGAAGAATTCACTTTACTGAACAGATGAAGGATATTGACTTCAGCCTCATTAGCAACTTCAAATGAGAATGACAATGGGAGTTCATTAAATAATAATATTTTTCCATATACTGAGTTTTCTTCATCATGCGGAAGAATATGCTTTTCACAGCAGCTGACAAAGCCCGCATTTCTGATTCATTCTTCTTGATCATCTAGATAATGCCCTTTCCTGAGGATCTTTCCTATTTGAGCAGCAAGGGCTGCTACTGCCTATCTGAAACCAGTAACGCAGATGGTGCCTGCCTCAGCTCAGAAGTCTGGAAGGGCCTTGCTCCAGGTTGGGTCCACCCAAGTCCCTGGGAAGATCTGTGGATTTCTGTGAGGAATCACATTTCTGCATCAGTTGAAGTGCCTACATAGAAAGTGCTCTTCACAACCAGAAGTTGCTGTCCTATGGAGTGGAGTGGTAGAGTATCAATAAAGACTGTGGACTTTTACTCATACATAGCTATTGTAGTCAAAGAATGTTTGGCTAGATATGAGTGATCCATTTAATTTATACAGCTGGGAACAACTGTGAAAGAAAGGCTGGACTAGCTACTTTTACACAGCAAAATGATCTCAGGTCTCCCACAAATGGCTAGTCCTTTCTCTATGCATAGTGTGTGTGGTGCTACTGATGTAGCTACTCGAAAGGTTATTTTATTAAAGAATTGTTACAGCTGAAAAAAGATCAGGGTTTGTGTTTGGTTTGTTTTTTTTTTTTTTAAACCGGTAGACATTCTCACATCATAAATTTTATTAAGTTCTGGCAAGAGATTGAGTAATTCATGCTAAAAAAATTCCCTCAGTATAACCTATTTACTTTTAATTATGTTTTTCCATCTAAGTACTAGCAAGAATCTTGAAATAATAAGGATAAGGATATTTTGCAAACTGAAAATAACAAACGCTTCCTTGTGTACAACAACAACTAATTAGTTCCCAGTTCTGTGTTAAGAATGTCTTTTCAAGTATTTTTAATTTTAAGATCTTCAGGGCAAAAGAGCATGTGACTTCTCTTATGGCTCCCTCCCCTAATTAGACACTTAATTCCACATGCAGAGAACTAAGTAGAGCTGACAGACTACAGCTTCTCCTGCATTCTTGCAATTCTCTTTTTCACAAGATACCATTGAGGTCAGGGGTTTTAGAAAAGGATAGAAACCCCTCCCTTTCAAGATGCATTCCAGAACCTTTCTCATGGAAACTTAGGGAGGTCATACACTTGTGCAGGTTATTCTAAAGTCCTCCTTTGGTACTTAAACTTTCAAGACAGTGCTCCAATTCTTGATGTCCCCAGGAAAAGGCATACCACTCTCTAGCAAGCTTCACTGGAGATGTATTTAATCCATGAAGTCCTGGCTCCTGTTCCCACAACTGTTTGGGTATTTTGCATTGAAAAGTCTTGGGAAAAAATCTGCAGCAGCCTCTCAGAGGGCTTCACTGCTCCCTCTTCCCCACAGAGTGCCTTTTCCAATGGGCTGTTGGATCAGACTCCTTTGGTACTCCCTTGCCCTACCTGGCAGGGCAGTGGAGAGAGGATGGGAATACTTTGCAGCGCTGAGGATGCTCATTTGGGACACAAATAGTGAGCACTTGAGCTCATTTGGCTCACCTCGAATCAAGTTAAAGACACTTCATTTAAAAGTGACAGCAACTCCTCTTAGCAAGACTATGGGAAAAAGAGTAAGTCAGTTGTCTGAGGAGAAAGGGATAGCATCTAAATCCCAGACATCATTTTGATGCATGAAATCTGATTTTACTTAAGCACTTTCTGTTATCCTTAACCTAGCTCTGGGGTCAAACGAGAGACACTAAGCTAACGTTTGTTTGTAGCGGAGATGCCTCTTCCCTCCCTGCCTCAATCCCTCAGCAGACTGGCCATCAGCTTCAACTGCAACTTTGGCCCCTGAACTGAGGACCTAACAGGAATGTGGTGCTCAGCACTGGCACATCCTTGTCCTTTTGCCAATCATATCAGGAATCTCCTAAAGTTGTGTCAAGGAATCAGCATAACTTAGACTCATTAAGTCTGAACATATTTTATGCAGCAGAAGGGAAAGTCAACCCAAATCTCCTTCATGTGACAAAACCACTGGTTCCACAAAAAGAGATGTTCTAATCAAGTAGTTGACCGGACATCCTTATTGCAAGTGGAATATCAGGGATTTTTGCCCAGTTTCTCCAGAGAAATAGCAAAAAAATTTGAGACAACTAAAGCAATGGACAAAGAGTTTCTCTTGTGTTATACAGAAGATGAAACTATCAAGGAAACTTAAATTAAGACTTCATAATTCAGATACATTAGTGAGAATAATTTTTAACAAATTGCAATTGCATTATAATTACATTACAATTACACTAATTGTATTGTAGTTAATGTGCCTGTACTTTGTTAATGTGCTTTTGTTTTCTTTCCTTAAATCCAAATGATCAGGTGAACTAATTAAAATGAATTATTTGAGCTATATGAAAGCTACTCTTTTTTGTCAAAGTCTAGCCATGTTCATCATCTCAGCTAATTACAACTTGTCCTGTTCACTGCAGAAGGTGATCTTTGGAATTCTCCAATAAGCAGCACGAAAAATTATGCAGAAAGTGATAGAGCAACATTTTAAAGCCTTGAAAGCCAAGAGTAGATGTTATCACAATGTGGGATAAAATCACCTTCATTAATGAAGATCCAGTTCCAACTTTTTGTTCTACTCTAGTTACAGAAAGTACTTGAATTCACATTTCCTTATTTATTCAAAGATAGTTTAAATAAGTATTCTTAATGGGATTTTTTTGGTTATCTAAGATTACTCTGAAAGGTCTTCAATACTGGACCAACAAAATTCTTATGCAAATTGAGGCCTATATCTAAGAAAAAAATATCAATACATCAAAACAGCTGTATTTCATAAAAAGGTAGCTTTCCCAGACTGAAAAAACAATCCAAACCCAACCCCAAACCCAAACCTACCAACCCAGTGTCATTGCTACAGCAATGTTCCCACACCAAAGACTAACATATTTTGGACATCCTGTTTCAAGTCTTCTCCTCTCTTCTAGTCTCTTCTCCTCTCCTTTCTTACTCCCCCTTGTTCTGTTTTCCTTTTACATGATTTAATCCTGTATCTCTCCTCTTAATAAAAGGAGATTATAGTCTCTTAATAATAAGAGATTATCTTCTCTTGCCTTAACTTTTAAATTCATTGTAATGTTCTTTTTTCCTAACTTAATAAAATGAAGCAATTAATATCAGACTAAAAAAAATCATTAATTTGTCAGTTCTTAGCAGTTGCCAAGCAACAGACTACAATATCACCAGTCAGTTGATAATTGATTTAATTACTGTCTAAATTAGTATTGTTCAGGTTTTAATTCTCTCCTATAACATGGTCTCAAAGTGAAGCCCACTGGGCTAGTAGTTTCAGGTCCCCACACTGGAAGGATAGCAAGCACCAGGATTGCTAATTGCTCCACAGAATGCAAACACTTTTCTTTCACCTAATAAAATAATAATCTGTGCCATATGACTTTATATAGGATTCAAACTGTTGTTCTAACTATTGTTTTTACAAAGGTGTCTGGACACCTGAGCTTACAGGCCATACACACATTAAAATGTATGTCTTGTGCAGAACAGTGCTTAATTTATTTTATGCTTGAAGATAATATTTGAAGAATAATAAGAGCAAGTCAAAGACATAAGTAATATAAAATGAGGAAAGGGAATCCATGCTGTTAAATCTGAGAGGTTTATCTGACTATGGCAATTCAACAAATATCAACCAACTTTGACTCATAAACAATAAAATAAACCTTCTCCAGTCTTTATATTTTTAAATGTGATAGTTTAGATTAATCATTTTAATGGTGTTATTGAGACTTTTGACTTACCAAAACTGATTTTGTCTGAGTGTATCAATTAGTACATAGATTTTAATACATAATAAGGCCCATGTTCCATGCAAATATATAATTTGTCTCAGGACAGTGCTGCAGAGAAGAATTGACTCTTTTGCTACCAAGTAGCAAAATTCTGAATATCTTCTAGCAGAAAATCTACTGAACTTCTAGACAGTGCCAAAATAAAGAATCTACAATGAGAGATAAACGATGGCATTGAAGCATGCCACTGGTTACTCAGGAACTCCTACGGCACATGTGCTGAACATGGGAAGGGAAGAGAGGAGATATTGGTAAGATGAACTTGAAGAGACTTTTGTCTGTTTCATCCTTGGCCAACAGTAATTGTATGATGTTATATTTATGGGTGAATGAGAAAGAGCTCTGATCACTGCTGGAAGAATCTGGAGCAGCTGTGGGATGTTTCACAGTCCTTTACATCAATATGTGAGACTGTGAGCTGAAGAGGCTGAGGGAAGGATAAGGATACCATTCAACCAAAGTCATTAAGTAGCATGGTAATCCTCAGGGCATGCATAAAGAAGGAACAGTAACAAAATGTATTTGACATTATTGAAACAGATCACAGGAGTGAAGAGTTTTAAAAGGACCGCTAGTCCCACCTCTGCTCAAAGTAAGGTCAATTAGAGCGGGAGGCTTATTCTTGAAGATAAGATACCAAGGTCTCCTCATGAGTAGACTAGCAATCTAAACATCTTACAACTCAATATTAATCTTTGTCAGTGCAGGATTAGATCAGTCAGCTTAAGACAAAAACATACTTAATTTTTCACAAGGCATTGCAGAGATTCAAGTCTGCAGTTTGTGACTTTTTGGTAAATGCCTTCAATCAATATATTACATATTATATTGATTGAAGAAATTCTAATTGAAAAGTCACAAAGGTTTAAGATAAGGTTCATTTTACTCCTGATGTGTTGGGGTTTTTAAATTTGATGGTGTAAAAGTACATTTGATGTTTAAAAATCTTAAAGCAGTTTTCTTCTGATTAATTAACAGGAATGTAATGTAGGTTAAGATGATAAGTAGGACAGAGAGCTTAGTGTAATACTTAGAAGAATGTCTTGTGAGACAGTCCTGTCCATTTTATGGTTAAGTGAATTAAGGGTCACATTTAGTACTCACGTGAACGGCAACAGATTTGAGAGAAACCCTTTCAGGCCTTATTTGCATGATTTCTGTTTTTATTTCAAATGTCAGATCATTAAAAACTTAAAATCATAACTGAAGTTAGCTGCTTCACTTATCTCTAACAGTTTCAATGAAAAGTGTTGAATGAGACCAAAAACGGAGTTTTAGGGATCTGAGTTCCTCCCACTGGTCACAGAAAGTGACTTTTGTCTAGATGTATTAAGAAACCGTGTTAGGTCCTAAAGCAGCGTGTTAATTTTTTAATACAACTGGATTTACCAGTGGCTTTCTTCCTTTTATGCACGTGCAGTTTTGTCTGTGCATTATTTCTGATTTAAATAATTTATTGAGTCAAGTTCAGAAACTGAAAAATTTGAGGAAAGAGCCAAAACAATGTTCTTAGAGTAAAAAAAACCCGATGACTTCCCAAACTAACTGTCTTCCCTTCTTATTGTTATCTATGTGTACTTCCACCTATAACCATCATCTGATTTGAATATTTTTTCCCTATTTAAAAGAATCTCTATACAAATTTTGCTGAATATTGGTAAGGCTAAAATAATTGCTTTTATTTTCTTGCCCAGCAACCTCCTATCACTCAGCTCTAAGGTTGGGAACAGGACAGTGCTTTTCTGTATTTTAACTTTCATGATTCTTTGAAGGAAAGTTAATCATTAGAAATCATATAGATATAAAGGGAAGCTCAATATCTCTAGTTACAGCGAGAATTTTGTCCAAGGGAGAAAAAACAGATATAAGCATATACTTTAATGGAAGAAAATTCATTAGTAATACTGACTGAAACAGCAGAGTATTGCTTCACATTGGCTACAAGTGAACTGAAATTCCATCTCATTGAAGACCTTGGCTACATTTTAAATAGAAACAGAACACAGATTTAGCATTTACCAAGGCAGGGAGGGTTATTCTTTTCCAGAGGAATGTTTTTCTTTTATCTGTTACAGGATACCCAGTCACAGTATTGAAATGTGAACAATCTGGAGCTTTAGAGACTTATTTTTTTTTAACCCCTATGAAGCTGTGTGATCCTGATATACTCTAGTACTTTACAAAGGCATTAAGAAAGTAACAATAATTTTAGTTATTTAACTGAATAAAATTACCATCAAATATTGAGGGTTTAATATGAATTGATTTCCTTTGCTAAAAATATGAAAGTACTTGCCTTCTCTTCCCATTTTATACAGTGCTCACCTGAAATTCCTACTTCCAGCTTTATTGTAAAACCTTCTCCAACAGTTGCCCAACTATTTTCATTCCAATGACACAAATCTTCACTCCTTGTTTGTCTCTTGAACTTTCAGTAATCCGCACTCTGCTCTCAGCCAGCTCTGCCAACTGAGCATGATCCTTTTCTGAACAGCCTTCTTGGGCACGCTTAACTTACTTCCTATACTCCTCCATTTACCTTTCCTAATTACTCTTTCAGTGTATTTTTGGAGGATCCCTCAAACCAGACAGTCATGATCTGGCAATGAGACCCCCAGAAATTTTGAGAAGAGTGTAGATTAGACGTGGTGTTGGACACACCAGCAGGCAGGGCTACCATCCATGGGGAACCTTGGCAGACTGAGAGAGGCCACGTGAATTTCAGCACAGGAAATGCAAGTCCTGCCTGGCTGGCACAGAACAAGCTCCCGCACCAGCACAGGTCAGGAACTGCCCAAGGAGACCTGGTGCACAAAGCTGATCATGAGTCAGCCCTACACCCTTGTAGCAAAGAAGGGCATGAACGTGATCACAGATTGGAAAGAGATGCACAGGGAAGGTGTGGAATTTCAATTCTTGCAGGTAGTCAAAATCCAAATGCAAGAACTTGAGCAACCTGGTGTAAGCTGGTCCTGCTTTGATCAGGGGGTTGAGTGGATAACCTCAGAGGTTCCTTCCAAACCAATTTGTTCCATTATTCTATAGCTGTCCTGTTACTGTGGTAAAATTTACACAGCCATCCAATTTAGGGTTTTACATATTAAAATTATAACTATATTGTCTGCAACCTATTTCAGAATGAAACATTATGGCATCACTACTGTATAGACATAAAAATTAGAAAAGAAAGATACCGTGTTTTTTTTTTTTTCCTTCTACTTCCTTATTATTACCCCTCATATTCTTCTCTGGACTACAGTGTTCAGAATCAAAGTCAAATATGATCTTGAATCTTATTTGTGGAGTGAAGAACATACTGAATTGAGAAGGAATGCAGGGACAAAGATGACTTTCTTCAGCTGCCTCCTTAGTGCCCTTGCTTGGACCATGCACTGCTGACACAAGCCATCTGTTCCTCCAGTCATGTACTGGTCTGCACTGAACATTTGGGCTGCCTTAGGGTGGAAATGGCTACACACATGCAAAATGGGACACATGCTGTATCACCTACTTATTTCGGTCTGCTACGGTCATAGAGTCTCAATTGCTCACAAACTTAGGGACAGAAATGGTAAAAAAGGCATAAATTTACCTAGAGTATACAGGATTGTTACAAAGAAAAGTGGTAAGATTTTGTTGTGGTTTCACCCCAGCCAGCACCCAAGCTCCACACTTGTTCAGTCTCCTACCACTAGGATCAGGGGGAGAGTTGAAAGCATAAAAACTAGAAAATTGGGCGTTGAGAAAAAGACAATTTCATAGGGAAAGTAAAAGGCTATCACTTCTAATGTTGCTCCTTTCCTCTTCTTCCCCTGACTTTATATACTAAGCATGAACATGTTCCAGATGTGTCCACTCCTAATTTCCCATGAATGCCCAGTTTCCTTGCCAGTGTGGCAGTAGGAAAATGAGCAAAGGCTTTGGCACTGTGTAAGCACCACTCAGCAAGAACAAAATATCTCTGTATTATCAACTCTGTGTTCAGCTCAGATCCAAAACATAGCCCCACACCAGCTGAAGTAAAAAAAAAAAAAAATATATAGCAGACCACCAAAAATAGCAGACCACCACAGCAGCCAAAAAAAAAAGAGCTCACCAAAGTGATGGTAAAGCCACAACGTGAGAATCAGAGAGGCTTGTTGCTATACAAGTTTATAGCCATAAAGCATAATATGAAATCGTCAACAATGCTGAAGGAAAACAGAAGAGAGGTTTTTGTGAGTGGAAAGGATAACGCCAGAGCGCTAGACCTAGCGGGGTTTTGATGCCGAGCGTGCATTCCTGGTGCCGCTGCAGCCCTTGGAGCCCGCGCGGGGCTGGAGCGGGAGCAGCGCCGGGCGCGCAGCGCCACCTGCAGCCCGCGCGGCGCAGCGCGGCCCGGCCCGGCGCGGAAAGCTCGCCTCGCCCTCGGGAGAGAGCCTTACCAGGATAGGGCTAACTTCCAGCTGAAACTGCGCTGAAATTAGAGATAATGCTCAGAAAGCTACAGACAGATTAATATTCAACGCATAAGTAAGTTATCGGGCTTTTTAAATGGTGAGAAATCTAATACAGAAAATGTACATAGTCAGTTTAGCTGGAAAAGGTAAAATTAAATGATTGCATTTTGCAAGTAATGCTAGCAAAAATCGGATTATTTGGCCACGTAAACGATAGTGTTCCTTTAATGCAGTGTACTTCAGAGAAGGTAAACAGGAAAGATTAAATCACTTCTTTTTGGTGACTCAGCTTTATTGAGCCTAGCAGTTAACAGCCACAGTAGCCTTCAAAGTGTTTTATTGCTCTAAGCAAACACTAAGCCAGATCCTAGTTTTCCTGTTAACTACACTGGGATCACTAATGCATATCTAGCTTGGACATGAATTATTCATGTCTCGTTATTTTAGCATTATTAAAAACCTTTAGCAAGTCAGGTAAGTGGTTAAGAGAAGATAAATGTATTTGCCATGCTGTAAATGTAAAACATTTGCAACAGTTCAATTTCATAGTTAGGGGAGATTGAGTATTTGCTGATGATTTACATTATAATAACACTATAAAAATATCTGAAGACCTATCTTCACTGAAATCACATTTTAGGTCAACCTTGACAATGACTTCTGCTTAACACTCTGTCAGAGTTTGATTGGTCTATGAAATTTGTTCCAGAAGCAAACTCCTGAAGAAACCCACTCCTTTCCTTCTTCAATTGTTTTAAGCAAAAGTGCAGAACTTGAATTACTGAGGAGTGAATAAGGTTTGTGCCTTGGGCACTGACCTACAGAAAGATTTTGGCTATCCTGCACCACAAGCAAACTGAAGGATCAGCAGAAGAGATGTCAGGACATCTATGGGATGGAGGTGAGCCAGGCTTTTGATATGGATTCAAACTCAGAATAACCAGATACTTAGGGCACAACATTCAGCCACAGTGTGTGGAAATGACATACCATTAAAGAGCCAGAAGGTACTGCCTGCTCACAGGAGACTGCTCAAATAATGAGTCTATAGAGTAACTCTTAAGGAAGCAAGGAGCTTGTGAGGTTTTTTTCCCATCATAGCTGCTGCAGTCCAATAAAACTTTTAGCCACTTAAGCAAGCTCTAATTAAAATGTCTAATCTATACACTTCTAGCTATTTCTCTTGACATGTTCTTAAACGCTTTGGAAAATTACTCTTCCCTGATACACTGCATTACCAGCATTGCATAGAATGAAAAAATAAAAATTCATTTCAATAGGAAATCTTGAGCTGTGGTTGTAACTGGTATATCTGGGGTGGTTTATTGGGGAGCCTATTAACAGTACAGATATGGCTATAGATAAACTGCAAAAGCTTGAATGTATTATGTAATTTATTTCAGTAGTAATAAACAATTAGAAGGAGTCAGCTCAAAAGAACTGAGTTCTTCACAGCTTAATTTATACACATAGAGATAATTTTGGCAATGCGATTTGGAAATTACATTCATTCTAGGCAGAGAATGGCAAAAATTTCCAAACATTTATTTACACAATTACCTTTCCTCAGTACTAAGCACTAACATTTGTTTAGCCCCATGGTATCTACTACAAGAGGATATCTTTCCATCTAATGCATTACCAGTTAGCAAAAATATTACCTATTATTGTAAATAGAGGTATTTATTCTCCACTATACATATATGACATTCATTTATGCAGCATAATTGTAGGGATCACATTTTGATGCCATAGTCCAGTACCAGTCACAGGTGGGAGGCTGGCAGAGAACACTTGGGTTCTTGAGTGCTGGGTGAGATTCATCTCATCTAACTTCAGCCTTTTTCTTTTGCTTACCTAAATTTTATTTATTGACTCTAATGGAAGATTAACACCTCCAGAGAGAAAGTCATTACAGAGAACCAGGGCAGAAAAATCAATTCAATCCTAGATTTTTGACAATAGAGAAGTTTTGCCTAACACTGAAGTCTTCTATTTGGCACCTGGTTTGCCTTGGTGTTCCTGATCATTACTTGTCAACAGAGCTTTTCTGGGGGTTGTACTTCTTGCTTTCCCTGTTGATCAAAGATGATCTACTCCGTATCCTTTGGCCAAACGAAAACTAGGAAAGAAAGTTTGATCTTTCTAGTGGATATTGTCAGGCTTTTTATCTTTCAGAACTGGTAAGTCATATGCCAGTTCAGAGCTGGTTCTATTACAGCTTACACAAATAATATTCAATTCATTTTGCTGTTAGATTACTCTCCAGTAAAAAAAAAAAAAAATAAAAAAAATCAACCAAAACCATCCACCAATAGATGTCTCAGTAATTAGTACTTGTCTGGCAGCCCCGAAGGTAAGTTAAAATGAAACTGCCATTTTCATTATGACTGCCTTTTGGCAATGTAATAGGAACTTACTCTTATGGACTAGATAGGCAGAAATGTATATGAAAAATGTCAAAGGTCATGAATAATTCTTTCCAGGTCCCACTTACTCTTGGAACCTCTGTCAACAGCATATCTCTGCTGTAATAGGCTGGCTCATTTGCTGTGTCTACAAAGAGTAAGAATGATATCAAGACTTCACTTATTTCCGTGCCTGGCCCACACATTAAAGCAGATGTGAGGGCAGAGGGCATCCCAGCAGAGACTGCCAGAGACACACACCTCATTGCAGGTTCGCTTCTGAAAATAGGGCTGGAGAGCCTCAGCCTTTTGGGAACTTTGGAATATTACGTTAAAATTTCCTTACAAGGTCTTTATGATGTGGTGTATGTTTTATCCTAGGAAAGAACAGGGAGAAAACAGAGAAGTTTCATGCATTGTCTTGAAGATGCTGCCCAGAAAATTTTGATGACAAGTGGAAGATTTATTACAGTTCTCCCTTGCCACGCTGAAGTGGATGATTTCCATCTGCCCACTCCAAGAGTTCCAGAAATGGGAATAAATGTAGTAAAGAGTCCCAAAAGGTCTGAAAGGTCAGTAAAATTTTACACTTCTTTAAGAAAACTGATGATAATTTCTCAATTGGTTGGGATGTGCCACAAAAAAATCCCTACAGGCTGTTTGTGTGCTGTTAAATGGCTTCAAACTGTATTTCTTGACATTTTGTTGGCTAATAAGAAAATACACCTAAGAATAAAATGCACATATGGAACATTTATTTGTCATACCATCCTTGACAAGTGAATTTCCCTTTAGACTATAAATACAGAACAGCTGTGAAAACCTAGACAACTTATTATAAGCAAGTATATGCTGAATGAGAAAATGAAAAGCAGTTATTTTGGAAATTGAGTCTTAAGGCTCTAAATAACCTCATAGAAATTTTAATGAATTTCTTTATATTGATTTTTTTTTCTAAAAAGGAGAAATACGTATTTTTATATTTCTTGATGATACTGGTGTCTTCAATCTTCTGTTTAAATTTATTCATTGGACAGAAATGACAAGCAGCAGTAGTATATGTTATTATCTTACACCAACGTAAGTACAAATGTGAGATCAGATCCTTTCTAAACACTTAAAGTAGACTTGTAAGCAGCATGGAAATTGTAACATGGCTTTTATGGGTTTGGCCATGTCAAGACACATAGTTTTTTAAAAAAAAAAATTAGATGAAATCTTCTGTCTTTAAAACAGTATTTATGAAGATACTTGTTCCAAATTTTATTAGACTGTGTGACTGGTTTTCCTATGCAAACATAATGGAAGAAATATATCAAACAATTTATAACCAAACATGCTCCATTAAACAAGTGCAATGCAGCACATTCTAAACAAGTTGCTTGGAAGCAAGATTTTAGAAGCTTTTCTTTTCAAAGAAGAGCTTCAATGTAAAAAATTAAATGGAAGTTTTACGTAGTCATCTTATGTCAACAGAGAGGTATATATTTCAGGCACTGAAATCAACATAATTCCTCAGGCACATACTACAGAATAATTTAACACAACTGGTGATCCTTGCTTAAGAAAAGCCAAACACTGGAGCAGCAGGGATTCTGCAGGTCAGAAACAGCGTGGGAAAACCTGCTGGTACTATGGATGGCATCCTCATTTCAATGAACGGCAATTATAAGAATTCTCTGAAAGTCATCAGATAAATTTTCACTTTAGTTAATTAGCAGCAAAGATGAGAGATAAATGGTTTACTTTATGTCTCGCCTTAAGTAATTCATGATTTCTATTGCTAGTGTTTCAGGATATAAAACAGCATTTGGATACTTAAGACAGAAAATGTTTTCAAACTTTAGTTATAATAATCTGCAGTAATAGATCATATTCTTATATGAATAGAATTAACTTACAATATCACCATAAAAATAATTTTTAAAAGGGCTTCAAAGTTGTATTATATTGTATTATATTGCATAAAATGTCAAGTTAACATTTCATGTTCCTCAGTGTTAAAATTAATTTTAGATACATTTAAAACAAGTAATTATGGCAACTTGGTCTGATTAACAGGAGTTAAAGCAAGACAGAGGTTATGTTAATTCATTAAATATCTGAATTAGAACTTTCGTTATAAACAGAAATATTTCAGAAACTGATAGAAAAGCACTGAATAGCCTGCAATAAGAATTTGAATGTGCTCATTCTTCACATACTTTTTCATCTTTTCCATCAACATCCTGACAGAAGAAGCTTTCCTCTTTTCTCTTGTCTACCCCTACACACTTTGAAAGCATGTCATCACAATTGAGGCAAATGCTGATCATGAAAAGAAAACAGGAGAAATAAAGGAAGATATTCCACTTCTGTTTCATTACAATAGCAAATGTCTTTCCTTGCATCTTTTTTCACCAGAAATGTACAAATTCTCTCTTGATTTGGTGCTTGAACCCAGGAAGTTAGGTCTTTATTCTATTTTTAATAAGTTCAAGCTAGGTTTTGTGTGTCACACTCACATTGAAACATTGCACCACATTATGTCTACCCAGTCATAAGATTTAATAGACAAACCCCTTCTTTTTGACTGTATTTTTCCCAATGCTAGGTTTAGTCTGAATCTCTAAAATAACATATATAATTGACTCAAACCATCCTACAGTGCTGCCTCTATTCTTGCCAGAATTTGACATTTATACATTTATGTAAGGTCATCTTTCTCCACAAGCTACGAATTACAGCAATGTCAATTTTTCTGCTTAACAAAGCCAATTCCCAAAAGGGCAAGCGACTACAGGGTACAATTGCTTGGAAATTATTTCCAAAAAAATTGATAGAGCAAAGGGAAGATGAGGTTTAACAGCACCTCTCATTTATCCAGAAATTTAAAATTCTGGAGTTATCTGTTAAGAATGATGAGGCATATCAGTGGTTTTAGGAAATATAGACTGGTCAAAGAAGGGAGCTAATGCTTAAGTCCAGGGAAAGCACACATACATGAGCTTAGGGACCCTGGGTCACAACCAAGTTGTCTTTAGTGACAGCAATTGTGTGTATGTTGATGGAGCACAATGCTGTGTGCCTAGAAAGGAAAGGTATTCTCCCCATTTCTGCAGTTCATTACCCACATGAGACTGTGTGAAGTTTTGACCCAACTTCATTTTTGTCCTCCTGCTGCAAGGACTAAGTTCTTCTGGTATTTGTTTTCCCAGTATAACAACACAATGCCCTTCCCACTGCCCCCAGTCCCATTCCCTCTGTGTAGTAGCACTATGCAATTTTTGAAGTTTTGCACTACAGTCGGTTTGCATCTTTGAATGTATTGAAATGTAATTCATCTTCACGTAAACCCTGCCTCCCTGCCAAATTAATAAGTAAACAAACCCGAACCCAACAAAAACTCCCAAAACATAAGACATTTAGCTTCTTTCAGCTGGATTCATGCCACGAGGAACACCTTCCTCTTTCTGATTTCTGATTAAATTAAAAATGCGCCATATCCAACCAAAGATGGTTCAACAACAAACTATTACATTCCTCTTTTCAGTTGCAAAATTATGTTGTTTGGTTTCTTTTTTTAGCTGGTACAAAACCCTTTCAGTTTTAGCATATATAACATATATATATATATATATATATATACACACACACAATGTAGTTCATTATGCTGTAGATCTTGATTTGTACATGAGCTGCATTTACAAATCCCAGTTCTTCCTACTCTGTTTTCCTTGAGTATTGCTGTTACCTAGGGCAGAACCACAGAAAATACTGCTCTCTTCTACTGTTCTCTGCCAGAATCTTACTTACAAACTCTTTTTCCTTCCATTAAAATCAATGAAAAAACACACTACCACCCCAAAACCGTCTCTGGCAGATTTGCATATGGCAAAAGCCCCAATAGACATGGAAGTAGGGGGATTTTATCTACATTTTATCTTGTTCTCTGAACGTTGACTCTCACAGCAGTTTCCAACACTGACTTATGCCCAAAGCAAACCTTCCACTCAAATCAAGCAGCAACCTGGTTGCTCATTCACTGGCACTTTTCTTGGTGAAGTTCAAATCCTGCTATTCTGAAGCAGAGTCCTACCCCTGGAGAGATGCCTAGGAAGGCACAGGTGAGCTCCCTCGAGAGGTTGACACACCCTCTGATGCTCCTGCTGGGAGCTAGTGAAATTCAGATTACTCATGCACACATTATTGGTCTATTTCCCATTTTCAGTCTTTCATTATGTGGGATATAGGGCACATCAAAAAATGTCCCATGTCATATGTTTGATTCAAACACACAAAGGAACAACCTCTACTATGCACTGCAGTTCTTTCACATACCACAACTGAGATTTTCAGATATTAGCAAATATAATTTCACTCACCCCGCATATTATATATGAAACTGAGAGCATCTACGTTTTGCAAGAAAAAAAAATCAAACTTCTATACTTGACACCACTCTATTTGTTGGAAGTTTTAATGATGAAACATTTTAAGTGGGATGTGACTGAAATCCAAATCCACCAAAAACCACATAAAACTCTGTTGTAAAAAAAGTGAATCTTCACTGACAAATATATTTAGGGTTACTCTTGCTTTAATGGTACTGTACACCACAAATTCTAATGTAGTACTAAGTCAGAGGCTTATTAAAATTCTGTATCAGATTCACATACCCCTACAAAAATAAAATCAGGGCATTTGACAAGATGTATTTCTCACAGTATATAGAAATGTTGTAATTTACACCTGTCCTAGTTCAAATTTCTTAGCATAAATATCCAGCTCTATTATCTGGACTGCTGAATTGAACAAACAAAATTGTTAAAACCCACCTCAGCTCACACAGTTAACCTCAGAGATGTCTCAGGAAACAACAGTGTTCATATTTATACATTCATTAATGTTAATGGTAGATATGAAAATCAGTACTAATTGCTTTTGTTTATCTGTTCATCTGCACATATTCATACCAGAGAGTGTGTTTGAAGTACCTAACCAGGAAAACCACAGTTCTCCATCTCAGGAGAGTTTCACTATGCAGCTGTGTGCTACCACTCATCCACAGGGAAGCTGCAAGACGTGTGCTTTCCTCATGGGGCAGTTTCGAGAACTAAAGTGGGGAATCAGGAGAAAACAAGAAAAGTGAGGTGGTCTTTTAGGGTCTGTTTCCTGGCTTTGCTGAGAGTCCCCCACATAAATCATGCACCAGTGCCAAAATGGAATGCTGACATCATTTTATATCAAAGGCATCTGTGTTTGCTCCTCAGGTTTTTTGAAGAAGGTTCTGAGTGACACCTAAAATAAACTGTAAGCGTGATTTGCTTCAAATCAGGAAACTTTTTCATGTACAGAAACAATATTCTAATTTCTCTCACACAATGGTGTCTCTGGACTCCTGGCCTTCAAACATATACTGGATTGCCATCTCAAATAACTATTTTTTCACTCAGGGTGGCATTTTTTGCCTTTCTTCTATTTTATTTTAAGGCACTACTTTTCAGCAGTAACTGTGGTTAACTGAGTATAATTAATAAAGTGGAAATTACAGCTGATCCAAAATGGATATGGTCATTGGCTCACTTGGTAAAGTGGATAAACATTTTTAGAGAGGGGAAAATGGAACACAAAAAACCCCAAATAAACCTTTCTGTTCCTTCTGCATACACTGTTTCTTTCTACCTACCTTACTGAATAGGCAAAATGATGATTCTTATTTGTGTGCTTCTCTGTATTAGAAGGGCTAACTCAGTATTTTATTTTATATCTTTTTGGGCTGCATGGTAGAGAAATATTGATGGAGAAAATAATAAGAACCAATGCTTCAACTGTGAAAGACCCTGAATGAGACACAGTGGATGTTTGTTTCTGGCATGATAGGACATAGTCAGTGACTTTTATAGGTTGACTTACAGCTGAGTTTTAGCTACGTAAAATGGTTGAGCTGAAGATCAACTCTGTAAGCTCCCTATCACCTCCCTTTGAAATTTCTCAGTTATTTAATATAGAGAAAAAGCAGAGGATTTTCAAGACATCTAAAATGAAATAGTTTCTGTTTTCAACACCTATAATAAGAATAATCTTCATGAATAGAAAGCCACATGTTAGAAAAACTGAAATGGAATCAGGGGTTACTGTCCAGGTTGTCAGGATGCCACTAACATGCAGAGGGCTGATAATGGCATTTAGTTACTCACCTGCTGCTGTAAATGGAAGTAATAAAACAATGATTTTCTAATTTATTTTTTTTAATAGAGGACAAGAGAAAAATTTTCTTCTTTAAAAGGGAGTTGTGAAGGGCAATTATTGTTTGAAATGGGTGAGGAAATCCATGGCAATGACAAACCATCTATATACTTTTAAGGCACACAATGAAAAAATACTTTATGGATAAATTAAGGGAAGCATGCAAGTGGCATTGGTGTTGTATTTCTAAACATTTACTTGGAATAAATTTGGCTTAATTTAAAATATATTAAAATGCTTTAAAATATAAAGTATGTAATCTAAAGGTACTAAAATTATTTTAACCAATATAATTTTGATTTCTTTCTTAAAATAGCTTATATGATGTTGACCAATAAATGAGAGAAAAGGGATTCACTAGGGTAACAACAGTTAAGAAATGCAGTCTCTCAAGTTTAGGATGAAAAGCAGTGAGGTTGAAAATAAACGGTTACAGAAACAAAGAAGAAATTTCAACCAAAAAAGAATTCTTCTGGCACAATTTTTTTTGAAATATAGAAAATACTAAACTATAACTGACAGCAGTATTCAACTTGCTACAGAAGCTGACTCTGAGTGTATCCAGAGGACTCCAAAAATTCTGGTTCTAATAAAATAAGAAAGATTCATTTAAAGTTGTTTCCCACAAAAATTCTCTGTATACTTTCCAACATAATCTGTGTGAATTGAGACCTGAGGGCCTTAGAGATAAGATGTCTTAGAGTCTAAATATTTAGTCAGAAAAAATTTCATAAACATAGAAGTACCTAACATAAAATTACATAAAACTTAATTTCGCCTTTGGGATTATGCTTCCACTAAGGTTGCTGTTTCCTATTCACTCTTTCATTCACTCATTCGTTCACCATGCTAAAATGAACAGTTTCTGAGGAATAATATGAATGTCTATCTGCCCTACAATGGAAAAAAAACAAAACGGAGGGAAAATCATTGCATAATGCAATCCATTTTAGATATTTGTTCTAATACCATCCTTCTTCCATCTTATTTGAATTTCATAAGAGAAAAGAAACACAACAGCTGCCTTTCCCTAATCTTGATGTCCTGGCAGTTTCAGACTGGGGGAAAAACCCTGCAAGCTGCTTAGTTTTACATTAGCTGTAAGGGACATGATGACAACAATGTTCTTTTGTCTTCTTGTAAGTAATACTTAGAGGGAAAAAGGCGGAATAGAAAAAGGAGACTAAGCACAGCATCTTAAAAAAGAAGAATCTGAGATACTCTGGTGTGACAGCAGAGGGTATACTGAACTTACCATTCCTTCTATGCAGCTTGTCTGGAGTATCAGGGCTTGCAGTTCAGAGATGCAGGGCACTAAAGCAAAGGCCCAAAAAACCAGGAAAAATCCCAGTAATGATGGAGATAATGCTATAGATTATGTAGCCAGTAGATACCTACTACTACTACTATTATTATTATTATTATTATTATTATTATTATTATTATTATTATACATTGAGTATTATTGTTTTCCAATAAACTTCAGACAGGAACTGCTAAATATTTCCTTAAGACATAAAAAGTTTTGCACAAAAAGGACTTATTCCCATTTCAATTAAATTAAAATATTCCTTATCAACTCAAGAGCATTTTAGACATGCCTTCCTTTTTAACTAGATTTTAATGTTGAAATCCTTCAGATATTTTAGGAGACTTGCTTCAAATTTTTTTCTCATATTCAAGACCACAAAACCACAAAATATATTCTTGTATATGTCTAATACTACTTATGGAGTAAAAAAAATTAGAAAGCTAAAGATATGACTATATGGACTCTTCTGCAATTTAATTAAAAGTACTTAAATTCTGCAAGATATGGACAGATAATAATGGAATTGGTAAATTTGCAAGGCTGATTTGAGTAGCTGAAAAACTGTATGAATTAGGTGCTACTGCAGACCTTGCTGCATATACAAACCAACCCCCTTTATAATGAGTGAGATATATTTCCCATTGCCATGAATATCTACAGGATTCTGAATTTGGGTTTTTTTCCCCTACTCATAGTACTAAGCTAGAGTTTAACATCTTTGTACATTATTCATCTACTATGACAGATTTTGCCCTGACAGATTATTTCACCCAGTGCCACCTCTTCTTTTATAACTACTTTAATTTCTGTTAACTTAGTAGAGGTATTTAAGTTCTTGTAATGTATCCAATTGTTAACACTAGTTCTTTCTCATTTTCTCTAGAGAATATTGATGCAGTTCTGGGAAAACTTATTTAATAGCTTTAGGCATTTTGGGAATGAAGAAATAATTTCAGAATAAAATAACTTAAAAACCCGACTGGAGTGCACGTGTAATTAATACCATTTTCTCTTCTGAGATAAAGATTGGTCCTGGGAATGTAATTACAGTTTATGTATTACTAAATTCTATTTTTCCTCTGACTGAGGGGAATCCCTTCTTTTCACAAAAACGGTGAGCAGTTATATCGAGTAAGAATAGATAGAATATAAATATGTAGATATGAAGATATTTCAACATTATGTTCATGTCTCTCTAGTATTCTCATCAATAACAGCTTCTTTCGTTAGGAATACTTGCAAGGTGTTATATAAAAACGTATTAGGAATATTTTCTTAGTGGAGTTTCCATAGGTGTTGGATTCTTCTGAAGGCTTGTTAACTCCTAAAGAATTTTAAGAAAGATTAAAATTCTCTCAAAATACCAATGCACAGGCTCACTTTTTTCCACTAGTGCCAATGAGAGATTTTGTTCCACAGCTTGAATTCCCAAGGCTGTTGGAAGGTTTGTGCTTATCAACAAGCTGACAGCATTCATTATGCTAAATAAGTCTGTACATGTAACCCCTCTGATAATAGGTGAATTCCTCAGTCTTCACATCAGTGTGGTAGTAACCATTCAATGAATAAAATTTAAAATGTATAATTAAAGTTCAAGTTCAGAGTATATTATTTTACACGGATGTTCATCAAGGAAGGGTGTGGATTACTTTGCTATGTAATCACCTTTAAAGTCTATTTTTCTACAGACATATATCTTGATTAGCATTTTTTTCATTATGTTCATCAATATTTCTCATTTAAGCAGATACAGTATCTTATCAATTTGTAATAACATTTGCATTTCACTCTAATTTTTCTCATCTACTTTTCACAGAATACAGAAAATTCTCAAAAACCTACATGTCTTCAGAGATTTTTTTTTCCAAATTTAACTATCATGAATTTTTTAGGAGTAGATGTTGTGGAGAGAGAACAGCTTGTCCTCAATATTGCTGAATCAATCCCAAGACTCCTTTAGGTCAACTTGCTTTGCAATTTTAGTTATTATCTAATATTTTCTCAGCTGTCCGTTCTGATCTATCACTATTTTTGGCAAACTAAACAACACCATGTAGGATCTGAGATGTGTTAAAGCAAGAAAAATGTTACGTTTCACTCAATCCAGATAATAATAATTAGTAAACAAAAAAAAAAAAAAAAAAAAAAGGGCAGAATTTAAGACCAAAATAGCAAAAAATAAGAGAAAATATAGCTAAAATGTCTGTGAAAAAATGGGTTTCATTTTTCATATGAATAATTTTTCATATGAAAAGTATTTTAATTCTACCTACAAATAACAATTTGAAACACTTTGAAATGAGCATTTCCAGACACATAAACATTATAAAACATAATTTTAATTTTACTTATGAATTCGCTCAGATGCAACCTTGAGGTAATACAACAACAGCATCAACAAAAACAATGAAAGTAATAGTACAGTTTGGCCTCATGCTTTAAATATTGCAGAAAAAATACTTTCAGGAACATTCCAATCTAAAAGTATCACATGATCTAAGTAAAAGCTTCTATAGGAAATAAAATTGTGGGCTCAAGAATCACTTTTATTACATATTGCTGAGGATGGCAAGGGCATCTAAATTTCAGCAATGAGGCCCTTGACACAGCTTCAGATATGGCTTACATGATCTATTATATATATGGTACAGCATATAACAGACACAATAGGCTACCTATATATTTCTGCAGAAATACATGACTGCAAAGTACCATATCTTGTTTACCTTAAAGGTAAAAAGGAGAGAATGTAACAGTTTTAAGTGCATGTGTTTAAATTGCAATTTTGCTTTTATATGGTAATGATGCTAAAAAAACCATGTTCCGTTGTGTCATTAGGAGGGACCAGCATATACCTATAATATATAACATATACCTACAATTCCATGAGGGAATGGTCCTGACTTTTTACACTAAACAAGTTTTGGGGTGGGGCATATGAATTATTGATAGATTCCTAAATGCACCTGCTGCATCTAAATGTTTTGTGTTTTACCATTAAATTATGAAGCTGTGGTTTTCCTCTTGTCTGACATTTATTTCAAGCATATGTGATTCAAGCATTCCAAGTCATAGATACTGGTTATGTGCTGCAGGCCCAGCTGCTCTGTACATATGGATTAAATTACATTTTGGGACAGTGGTCAGATTTAAATGTGATGTGCTGATCATCAGACAGGGTTTTTTTGTTGTTTTTTGGTTTTTTTAATCACAAAGGTCACCAATATACTTTAAAATATAAAAATCCTGTTTAGAGCAGTCTTAAAGGTTTGAGATATTTCCAGCAGGATTGAAGCAGATGACATCTGAAGCACTGATGACCAGAAATTATTTTGAAAGTGGAATCCTTACTCTCCAAAAGCAGAACCTAAGAAGAAAATCTGACAAACTGACTGCTAAGGACTTGATGAAATTCATACATCAGCAATTGCATGAATACCAGGTATTTACATGCAATTTATTGGCATTATTGTGTAATAACCCTGTGAATATTATTTTTAATTCTTAATTGTAATTGTGAGTTGATTTTATATTTTATTGGAAGAGGTTGTTTCCCTGAATAACTTTGATGTAGATTATATTTTTATTTTTTTTTTAATATTTTTTTCTTGAGAAGTTTGTTGGTTCTGTTTTCCTTCACAGAAAGATATCATTAATATCACTGAAGTCAAAATTTGTACAGAGAGGAAATCTCTGTATTAGACCCATGATACAGATAGAAAGAAAAAAAGCCACATAGACAAGTGATTTTTTCCTTTTCTTTCTGATTTTTATTTTTATTTGTCATTTTGGTCTCTTAAACAAATCTCGATTTTTTTTTGTCTTAGTTAAAATTTATGTTTTGTTTTTCAGTCACAACAAAGAAATCTAATCTTGGAACATTAATGCTATCAATCTTAATTTCATTGCTGTCAGTTCATTGAAATCTATGTTAATTACTCATTTCTTTAATCTTTCTGTTCCTTTTTCCAGCTCCATAATATTTCAAAATATTCACAATAATAGAACTTTTATAAAGACTAAATTATCCTCACCCATTTTACAACAAGAAAAATGTCTAATCTCACAGAATATTTTAAACTAAATGCAGTGGCAACAAATTTAAAAAAAAACCAAAGAGAAATCAATAAAGATAAAAAATATTTCTTACTCATTGAAAAAATAAGGATTTTCATTTCCTGCAAATCATTAGGGAAACTGTATGGGGGAAAATGGCAATATTTTATAAAATTAATTTCTTAAGTAGCTTCTTTCACTTTTCTCCTGCAAAGCTTCCAGGTTTTATCTTTATTTAAAAAACTGGTCATAATTATCTTGGAACTGGCTTGAGTCTTTGGAACTATTCAAATCAGAGAAGAAGTATTAATTAAGCTGAATTCATTTTCAGTGTAACTTACATATGTTCAAACATATTTATAATTGTAAAATTCAGTCTTTGCATTGCTACTTTTAGCTATTCATGCAAAAATTATGGCATCCTTACTTCTAAGTAGACTAATGCATCACCTGGAAATATGTGGGCTGCAGTGAATATAATTTTGGAGAGCCTTTAACATATCATCTGATATGATCTATATTCATCTATACAAATAATAAAACTTCATTGTAAGTGTTTTACAGCTGCATCATTCTTTGTACGTACAAATATCTAAACGTTACTGTAATTGGATGTGTATTTCTGGTTGCTCAGTTTGTCTAACTCACAAAGGTCATGACTCAAGATGTTTGGGAGAATGACATTTGGAGGGAAAAGAACTGCTTGCTATGGAAAGCAAAAAGACATAAACAGAAATGCAGAAGAAAGCACTAAATGTCAAGCACTTCAAAACCATGCCACTCTTTATGTTTTTTATGTTGAAGTGTTTACATACAAATTCTTAACGCAGTTTGGAAAAGTGGCTCAACAGTAGACAAAGAGATAAGGCGTAATTAAAAATAGATGCTGGGGAAGAGATTACTTTCACAACATGAGAAAACCTAAACCGCAAAATCAATGTTACCAGTAATGGGGAGAAGAGGGAGAACATAGTTTTCCCCACATCCTGTTCCCCTGTTAGGACATTAGCACTTGGCAAATGCAGCAGGAAGTGCAGCACCAAGGTTTTCTCTGATTTTTCAACTGATGTATCACAGCCAAGGAACCAGAGAGAAGAGATGCCAGTCACTGGAAGATGTGTTCTGTGTGATTTCAACCAGACACTCTAAATTCATGCCTCCCCACCACAAACTGTGATAAGGGGAGAAAAGTTCAAGACCTCCTTTTTTATTAGCTTTGAACCCAAGTCATATACAGTATTTGCTGCATGGGAGAATGCAAAAACCTCTGCACAAAAGCCCTGTTATTACACAGCAGAGCTAGAGGAGATTCCAAATGGAAGCATCTAGTCTGCTCTAAGTGGCATATTACCACATTTAAATTCAAAATTTATTTAATTACTATCTTGACTTGATATTAGCTGAATCTGAAGTGTTAAAATCCTGGTTTCACTAGTAGCAATATGAATTTGATTATTGCCTTTACTGAGGCTAAATTTCAGCTGATGCATAGTGACTTGGTGAACCCACGATGATTTGCACCAGTTGAGGCTTTGACCCAGATTTGCTGAGAACTGCTGGGCTTTGCACTATGGACACTTGCCCACTGGGAATAAGGTTAACCATTAGCTTACTTTACAGGCAAAACTGCATCCATCAAAAGGTCAACACTCCCTGTCAGGACTAGCTCTAGGTGAATTTCAGAGACTGCTTTAAAAGTACCTTAATGAAACACAGAAGACAATGCAGTATCCCATAAGTCACTTTACGGCAAAGGAGAATATATGACATTCATACTGAAGAGCATATGATAGATTATTCTTTCCTCCATTATTGCTGTGTTGTTTTTTTTTTTTTTTCCTAATAGTTTCAGACACACAGCTGAACATTTTTTCTTTTAGTTTTGAGCCCATATTTTATAGTAACTACATGAGATACCATCCCAAGCCCTTTGTACAGATAATTTGATACCAAACAGATTCAGCATTTCTTTTAAGAATTCAGCCTGACCTTTGGATAAACCTTGATCAGCACATGGGAGTATGTTATATTTTCATCACTCAGAACAACTGGAGTGGAATTACCAAACTTCTGCTCAAATAAAATGTATTCACTCCACTAATAGAAACTGTTTCCTTGTCCAGAAAGTCTCTGATCCACTAAATTCAGAACTTCCAGTTCTTGCTGCTTACCATGTTCCTCCACTTGAACAAAAAAGGACCATGTACAGCAATGTAGGAACGGAACTAAATTTCTAATAGTCTGAATTGCCTATGCCATTGCAGCATTTACCCCATTTATCCTATGAAGGACATGAAAATTGTGTTTTACCTAATTTCTTATTTATTAAAACATCTTTTTAAAAAGATACCTCATCCTTTGGTGTTCATAGTCTTCTGGCTCTGACGGAATTACTTGTTGAAGGTTAAATGTCATAGATGGAGGCATTTAACTTTTGAGGGTTAGAGGGAAGAGAATAAAATCTTTGTAGGGGACATTACCTCAGTAATCCATCTCCCTTATGTAGTTTCTGCCTTTGTTTTTCATATCCATAGTAGTTCCAAAAGTCCATGTAGAGTCACCATTTAAGACACCTTCCATGCCTTCCTGCAGACTCTGTGAGTTTCCAAGGCCAGCTGCATCCCTCACAGGAGAGCCCGAGGGCAGTTTTTGCACATGTGGTATACACAGACTATCTGAAAGACTGCCTCTGGGCACCTCTGTTCCCAACCTGGTGTCTTCCCAAAGCTCACTAACTGCAAGAGAGGCAGGATTTGTGGCACACTGTGTGCATTAGAAGAGCTCCTTCTCTGTACATGAAGGATGAAATCCATTTAGTAAGAGAATCTAAATATTTTTTCTTATTGGAACAAAGGTACCCAAAAATGTGAACCATTTAATTTAATTAAACTATTAAGTGCACATCATAGCTCTTAAATATTAAAAGTAATGAAGAAAAATCATACTGGGTAGCTGTCTGTATTTTTAAGTTACTTTTGGGCTCTGGTGTGCTACTGTAGGAATTGTAGTTTTTTGAACTGTAAAATAAAATTCCAGTGATCACCATCCAAAAGACTTTTTACTCCAAAGCACTGTGACAGAAACAATGTTGTTATTCTGTATTTGCAGAATAGGAAAACCTAGCAAAATCTTAAATGCCCCTGCAAATGCTGACTTCTAATGTACATTTCAATAACAGAACAGATAATTATGTACACAACAGGAAAAACAGTAGGGATGCTAATGCAAGAGGAAGGAAGTGAAAAACATCATAAACATAGGCAAAGGTAGGTCAGAAAGTGCCTGAGTATTTAACTGTGATATGCAGCTTCTATGCACAATGTATGTGTGAGGAAAGATTGACAAAAGGAATAATGTAAGTCTTAAATATAGACAGTATGTGTAGGTTTAAACGATTATTATGAGTAGATCTATTAACCTGGCTGGAAAGGAATAGAAAATACAGCATGAAAAGGCTGTAAAGGAATAGAAAATACAGCATGAAATGGCTGGAAATAGCATGTGGTGAAGTACTCTGAAAGAAACATGAAGAGACCAATTATCACTGTACCCGCAACAAATTCTACAGAACAAGAGCAGAACTATATTAGGCAATTCTTACATCGTTATTTTGTTGAACTATACAAAGCTAGAAAGCTAGATGTTGGCTATAACGAGAATAAAGGAACATACCACATCAAAAAACTTTCAGTTTGATAGGAAATTTCACTTGACATGCAGAAAGCACTGATGGATATGAATAATTAGGCCAGAAAACCTGGAGCATATAAAGCAAAAACTTTAATTCCAACATGGGTTTCTATCTCATGTTGCAGCTATGATAGCTGTAACATATAATATTGTTTCCATTGGAAGATACCGAGTCCTTTCAAAAGCAAAATCCATGAACACTCCTAAATACTACAGAAAGCAGATAAAAAGTCATGGAGTCTTAATGCAATAGATGGCTGCTATGGTGATGTTATCCTTGACACTTGGGTAATTAAGTAAGGTAAGTAATCAACAGATTAATAGTTTTTACATATATTTCATTTTACACATTTAGGATTGTCCAAGGTAAAGAAGCATTATTATCCTTGTGCAAACAGCAATCCAAAGCACAGACAGAGCATCACATTTAATTATGTCTGCACAGAAAATCTGAAACATATCTGAGAACAGAGCATGAAGTTACTAACTCCCAGGCTAGGATTCTACCCACATAAAAAACATTACCCTTGGCTGAGATCATATTACTAAGTTACACTGTATGAAGAGAATTGGAATAGTAGCCATCAGACAACCATTATATTTGTACAACACTCAAATTTATAGGATCTGGTTTAAATCTCCTTTATGGACTTGAAATAGTGAATTTAGTGGAGTCCCAGTGGAGTGTGTGAAAGCGCTGTTAGATCAGAACGTAGCAGAGAATCATGACATATATGCTTGAGGTAAAAAACAGCTTTCTAAAGTAATACAGGATGAAGGCATAATTTGTTGCAGAATGAATTCTCTCAAAGAATATTTTGGATTGATTGGAATGATTCCAAAAAAGCAAAGCTTTTTATTCTCTGATAAAAACAAAATCCAGCCATAAAAGTTTCATTAAGAATTTCACTATTATTTGTTATATAATTTAACATTCGATGCACTTTAATATCATGCTTTTTGATACTCTTCAGGCAAAAGTAAAACAGTGATGCAAAAAACAAAAAAGGCCTTGAAACCCTCAGCAAAATCACATATGCACTCATTTTAAGCCTAAACTCCACTTCAGTGTATAGAGCTTCTCAGTCTGCACCTGCAGTCTAATGAAAAAAAAACAACTTAAGCTATAGCAGGTTCAGCTAAGGCAAAGAACAGTCTGAAATTCAGCAAAGGCAAATGCAATGTTTTTCCCTGAACCTGAGGGAAAACAACTCCTACACCAGTATGGGCTGGGGGATGACTTGCCGAATAGCAGCTCTATGGAGAAGGACCTGGGGATGCTGGTGGACAACAAGCTGTCCATGAGCCAGCAGTCTGTCCTGGGGGCCAAGAAGGTCAATGGGATTGTGAGGGGCATTAGGAAGAGCACTGTCAGCAGGGAGGTGATCCTGCCCCTCTGCTTAGCCCTGTGAGGCCACATCTGGAGTGCTGAGTCCAGGTCTGGGCTCCTTAGGACAAGAGGGATGCAGAACTCCTGGATCCAATGGAAGGCAAGAAAGATGATTGACGGGCAGGAGACTCTTACAAGGAAAGGCTGAGTTAGCTGGGCCTGTTCAGCCTCAAGAAGAGGCAACTGAGAGAGCCTCATCACTGTACATAAGTATCTGGAGGGAGCGTGGCCAGGCTCTGCTCAGTGGTGCTGAGCAGTAGGACAAGAGGCAATGGGCAGAAACTGATGCACAGGAAGTTCCACCTGAATATGAGGAAGAACTTCTTCCCTGTGTGGGTGACCAAGCACTGGAAGAGATTGCCCAGAGAAGATGTGGAGTCTCCTTTACAGGAGATATTCAAGAACCATCTGGACGGAATTCTGCGCAATGTGCGGGGTGACCCTGCTGGAGCAGGGATGTTGGACCACAGCACCCACAGTGGTCCAACCTCACCCATTTTGCGGTTCTGTCATTCTGCTGCAAACTTTTTCCCCAAGTAGTGGATGACACGAAGCTGATTTATATAGTTGGTATGCTGGAGAGAAGGGACACCATCCAGAGGGACCTTGACAGGTTTGAGAAGTGGGCCCCGTGAACCTCATGAAATTCAACAAGGCCAAGTGCAAGGTCAGAGCAATCCCCAGCATAGACTGGACGATGATAGGATTGAGAGCATCCCTGCAGAGGACTTGGGGATACTGTTGGATGAAAAATTGGACAGTAGTTGTGCATTGGGTTTTTGTAGCAAGATTTGGTAGCATGGGGAAGCAGGGGTGACATCCGTGAGAAGACGCCAGAAGCTTTGCCTATGTTGGAGTGACCCAGAGCCAGACAATTCCAAGATGGACCTGCTGCTGCCTAGAGCAAATCCATCAGTGACAGTGGAAGCATGACTGGGATAACTTATCTAAGAAGCTGATTAAGACTGTGTGCAACAGCAGCCAGGAGATAGGAGTGGGAAGATGTGAGAAAAACAGCCCTGCAGGCACCAAGGTCAGCGATGAGTTGTGGAGACAGGACATGGGGCAACAGTTTCAAAGTGAAAATGGGTACGTTTAGATAGGACATAAGGAAAAAAATGGTGGTAAGAAATTGGAATGGGTGTCCCAGGGAGTTGTGGGTGCCCCATCCTTGGAAAAGTTCAAGGCTGGAGTCAATGGAGTTTGAGATAAGTGATGCAGTGGATCTTGCCCATGCCCATGACAGGGAGTTGGTCTAGATAACCTTTAAAACCCCTTCCAAAACACCCTTCCATGGTTCTATGAAGTGCTGACTGTAACACCACCAGAAATGTAATGGAGGAGCCTTCTATGAGTTTTTGGAATATATTTCAATAGATTAATGATGCGACTGAAACAGAAATTATGTCACAGATCTTGTTCATCATCTGTTTCTCAAGAAAATTACTTACTCTACTGCCCCTGCACTATAATTTTGCTTTAATCAATAAACCCATATAAATTTCACTTCCTAGCTCTTCATATTAACTATCTTGTAATAAATAACTTACATGAAAGAAATTGTTTACAATTTTTTCCCCACTGTAAATCTGTCACCTTTCTCAACACTATCACACTCAAGTAAGGAGAGCCAGGAACCCATGAATGCACATATTAATTCATAAAACCCAACCATGCTAATTATGAAGGATGAATGATGAGACGATTTCTCTCTTTGTAAGCCAATTCCTTATTTATTTTATCGAATCTCAATATACTTCTAAGATAAAATGCTTAAAATGAACTTCAGATTTAAAGCATCATTTTAGACTCTGAAGTTATATTAAAAGATGTGACTGAAGACTGACTGCTTTTTAAAAAAATGTAATACCGTTATCATTCTGAACACAAGTCTTTTTGACTTTAAAATTTTGCAATTACTTTCTAAAATAATTAAAACAATTAAGTAATAACAAGAAACTCCCACTGTTTTGAACATTTTTATTTTCTTCCTAAATGGATGGCTGAAATGACATCTTGGTTAATCGACAGTTCTGAACTAACATGATTAATCAGAAATATAACCATCAGGAGAGCAGGATGGGATTTCTAATCTAATTTTTAGTAATGACTGATTTTTCTAAAGTAAAATAAATAGGATTTTTTTGTTTGCTTCTTGCAGGTGAAATCATTGATGATCTGAAGTTTTAGGCTTTTAGATGGTTGGTTTAAATTTTTGAGTTCTGCAAAGGAAAGACCAGTTGTTTGAATTTTATTTTGTATTTTTTGTAAAAACAGAGTTGTGATAGAAATATAGGAAAGGCCTTATTATTTGACTTCCATTTTTTACATTAAATATATAAATTGTATTTTAATAGCAGGGGAAATGTTTAATATAAAAGACAATCCTGTAGTGGGAATGTGGTGAGTTGACTTTGGGTAACTGCCAGACATCCACCCAGCTCTTTTACTCCCATTCTTTAATATGACAGGGAAGTAAATAAGCTTAAAACACTCATGGGTAGAGATAAAGACAAGGAGATCACTCGCCAATTAATCACAAGCAAAATAAACTCAATTTTGGAAAAATTAATTTAATTCCTCAACAACTTTAACCAGGTGGTGAGATACAAACATCTGTAAATACCTTCCTCCTAGGCAATTTTCCCCACCAGATTCAACTTTGCTCCCTCATTTCCAAATCCTTGAGCTGCTCCCTCATCAGATTTTACAAGGAAGGTGGGGAATAGAGATGGAGATTGTGATCAGTACATAATGGTTTCTGTCTGCTGCTTCTTTCTTTTTATATTTTTCACTTTTTCCAGAACAGCTCCTCTCCATGGGCTGCAGTCCTTCAGCATAAAACCTGCTCCAACACTGGGTCCTCTGTGGGCTGCAGTGTGAATATATGGACCAGCATGGTTACACAGGCCACACAAGGGAGTGTGCTCCAGTACCTGAAGTACCTGTTTCCTTTCCTTTCTCTCTGATCTTGGTGTTTGCAGGATTATTTCTTATGCATTGTTTTGGTATTTTTTGCCTCACTCCTCACGGCTGTATGGTTTCTTGCTCTTCATTAAATATGCTTTGCCAAGGGCACCGTCAGCTTGGTGGATGGGTCAGCACTGTCCCCTGGTTGGTCTGGTACAGATCCAGCTGGAAACGGCTGTGTCCCTCACAGGGCAGCCCCCAGCCTCCTAACAGAGGCCACCCCTGTAACTCCCTTCCAGATATCAAAACCTTGGGACCTACACCTCATATACACTCGCACTGGAAGGATGCCCTTATATTTTCTATTTAAAACATGTACAAATGCACTTTCAAAAAACCCCAAAACCAAAAACCTAGGAATGAGGAACTGAAAAAAGTGTACTACTATGAATGCTTCAGGGAAAAAAAAAAAAAAAAACAGATAAAAGAGGATGACATTGTTATGATCTGCAAGAATGGCAAATGCTTCTGGAATGAAGAACAAAACAATCAGTTCTCCCTGCCAAGAGAGGATGGAAACAGAATTAATGGGTTTGAAATACACCTTGGAAGATTTAAGATAGATATTAAGTAAAACTTTTTAATGACATGGATCATGACAACACTCGAACAGATTGCCCGAAGAGCTTTTAGAGTTTCAGTCATTGGAAATCTCTAAGGACAGGTTAGGCAAGCATCTATCAGAGTTGACAGGTGCAGTTGATTTCGCCTGCAGGCAAAAGCAGAGTAGGTGACCTCCTGAGGTCTCTTTCAGACTGTTTTTCTCTCATTCTGTTATAGGCAGTGATTTAGTCTACAAGTACACTCATGACTTCAATAAGGGCATTTATAAAAGAATGTACTTCTCAGAAAGACATTTGCAGCGATGTCTGTTTTTTTGAAAGTAAATAGGTATGCATAAAAGGATATATATAGGGCTCCTGGCTGAAAATGTAACCCACAATTCTTTTTCTAATAAAAAAAATAACATCTTAAATAGATTTTCTCAAGACTACAGGTTACAGCTGGGTTTGAATTTTCAAGGCGTGCATGGAAAGACACACTGCCTCCCTCAACATTATAATAAAAATACAAATAAAAATAAAGTACTGAAACACATTGAAATCTTCTATATGTCTACAATATATAAATTTTATAGAGAGCAACACTTGATTAATGGGCACTTAACTTACACTCAGAAAATGTTATATCTTTGCCTGAGTAACTGCCCACGCTTTATCTGCATGGAAATCTCAAAGGACAGACTGGGTAAGCATCTATCAGAGTTGGCAGGTGCAGTTGATTTTGGCCGTAGTCAAAAACATAAGAGCTGATGACCTCCTGAAGTCTCTTTCAGACTGTTTTTCTCTTATTCTATGATAGGCAGTGATTTAGCCTGCAAGTACCCTCTTGACTTCAATTGAATTTCCTTATCGTAAGAAACTTGGAGTTCTTTCACTGAGTAATCTGACCAAATACCTGCAGTTACAGACATTTTCACATCTGCACCTGAGATTTCCTATGCAATCAGTGGGAGAGGAACAGACACATTGTTCAGCTCACTTATTTTAATGTTGCTTTTAGTGTGAGATGAGTTGGGATGTACTTCTTTATTTCCAATGAGCATGAAGAAACTAGATAGGAACAGCTTAAAAGTAGACATATGTATTAAACAGGTAAGTAAGTACCCATCTTTCTTGGATAGATTTTTCACATTGTATATCTGTTCTCTTCACACAGCTTCTGTGGAATAGAAAGAACTCTTGGCTTCAGTGTGAATATGGGGAAATGAAGCACACAACAGTGAAAAGAATTGCTCAGGGTCACACCACAAAACTCAGCAGAAGAGAAAGTTTGTAAAGTCTCAGACAGTTCCACAGAATTTTTTATTTTAGATAAAAAAAAAAAATATTATTTAACAAAGCATGTGTTTTCCAGACAATCATCATGACAAGTTTATCGCTGCTGCTGCTCTTGATTTACCTCTCCAAACAGACATCAATTTCCTTAGCTAGATTATTAAATTAAAAAAAAAACAAAAACCAACAAACAAAAAAAGAAAATTGCTGCGTGTGAGAATGAGTGAGAGGACTTTTTAATTAGGATGCTGCAACATATTTTAGATTACATAATAGAAAGTTGTCTGGTGGTACAAGGATGGCAAATCTGCAAAAATACATTATCTTCAGAATGAGCATAATCTTAAAAACATCCATGTGGTAAAACATTAATTTTTTTCAGATTTGGAAAGGAATAAATTACCTTCCAGGCTAAAATGCATATACAAATACACATTTGTATTCAAGTACTATACGTGTATTCATACTGCTATGATATATATATATGTTGTATATATATATACTATATATATGATATATATACACGTATAATATATATAATATATATGTGTTTTCATTAGTTTAATCCAAGGATGGATCCAGGTGTTTTCTTCAAGATCCAACTGTTTTATTCAGAATACCTATTAAAAAAGAAACCGAAGTATGGAGTACTAAAGCTGATAATTGACTAGTGCTTTAAGTATTTTTTGATCAAGAATAATTGCCAAGCATATTTGTGAATAGGGAAAATAATCTTCAGCTATGTGGCAATCAGTACCAGTCCTACCAGAGAAGGTACCCTAGGCAAATAATATTTAAGAAATTATATTAGCCTCTAACTTTAAACAAAATTCGACAGACCTTGGTGTCCACAGTTTGGTCATAAATATTTGAAGTAAAATCCTGGTCCCATTTGAGAAGAATAACAACCCCTTGGTGTGAACAAAAGAAATATTTCCTCCTTGGTTCATGAGGGATTGGAGCTCTAGAAGCCAGTGTCTGAAATGTATATTTAGTTCTGGAAATGGAGAGCTGGGCAGAGAAAGGAGGAAAGAAGTAAGGTTAGAGAAAATATCATTTCTACAGGGTAGAACAAACATGCACTAGGACACACAGTGTACTTTGTGACACACATTAAAGCCTAGCTTCTTTTCCAGCTACCATGATATTCTCCAAAACAATTTCTGCAAACATCCAGCTCTTCTATTAAATCCATTATCTTATATTGGGGATAAATCTCACCTGGGATAATGCACCCTGCTTCTCAATACACAGAGACTTCAAAGAGCATTAGATGTAAGTCTGTTGGTGATTCCGATCATCTAATGTTTATTATGATCCTTGATCTAGGTGGAAAAATCCTGCAACACATGAAGTACAAATCAGAAACATTACTGAATGCTTCTGAATAATCTGTAAAATGATACTGCTAAGGTTCTTAAAAATTTAGAGTTTGTATAGATGGTTTTAAACTACCTAGCACATGAACCATCAGAATGGCGTAATTCTGGCAACGACAGGAAGTGGCTACAAAACACAGGATATGTTTTTTAATTGGTGTATGTGAAAAAATACATCCATTAGCAGCGATATTTTACTCAGACTACAAGATCTTACCCAACAACATTTGTGAGAAAGGTGTCTGGGTATATGCAAATAGTAATTCATCTTTTCAGTAAAACTAAAGACAGAGAACCAAGGAAAACTGAATTAACCTTCCTCATGTTAGTAGTTCTGGACACAAATCTGTGCTCTAGCTGGAACAAACCCCTAGTGAAGTGCAAATGGTGTCTCTGTGATGTGGTCTTTAAATGTATTACACAATGAGTTCAGCCCCTAATTTTTCTTCTAACACAACATATGTGAAACTTTTAGGTATTCTCAGTGAGCTAAGGCAAACTATACTTGCCTGGTAAACTCCACACAGAATTCCTCCACATAGGAACTTGTTCTGCTCTGTACAGCAAAAATAGTTTGCACCAGGATATTGTCCTCTCTCAAAATAATAATTTAATAATAAATGTATAGAGTACTAGGTGTTCTTGAACAGGCTTGTTTTAACTTATCCAATTGAAAATTCAACTAATTTAAATTGAAAGCTTTTTCTAAAATGTGGCAAGATGGAATTCTAAAATATCTATACTCTACTTAAAATTTACTTCCTGTTGATAAATACTATGATATGTCTAAACCAGTAAAAGCAATAATGATTCAAAGATAGATATCAACAAATGTAAAAATTACAGGAAATAAAACAATGGAAATTCACATTTCTCTTTCATTTCTGCAGATTGTTCCTTTGATACAGAAATTTCAAACAGATTTGCAGATTACTTTATCATTTTTCAAAGGGTTTTCTGCACAGGGATTCCTACCAATGCTGTGTTTTAGACATGCCAGTTATGTGGTAAGAGGAGGCCCTGCAGCATGTAACTCATGGCCACATGGCTGGCCTGCAGGATGGCTGGGACCCAGTGGCTGGTGTTCTGATTCATTAGTGGCACTGAAAATTGAAGCACAACAGGCATATTAATCTAGGGCTACACTAACAAAAATCTTCCATTTCATTACTACCTCTGCTTTCTATCATGGTGTTTGCTTTGTCTTTTCATTTTATACTTCTGGTTAAATTTATTGTTTAATGTATTACATATATTTTACAAGCCTTTATCTTTACCCTTCCTCTTTCTATACCAAATAAAAATGAACCTTTTTTTTTTTTTTTTTTTTTACTGTTCCTCTTTTTATATCTGCTATGAGTCTGAAGGTAATTTAACTCTATGAGTTCTGGGATGTTCCAACATTTTCTTCTTTGCTTAGCCTGCAAATTCCAGGTACAGTTTGCTTTTTGAGTAAATGTGCATGGCTTTTCTATATTAATGTCTTTAAACTCTCAATCCAGTCATTGTCTCTAATCAGTCCTCTCAATTACTTAAAGTTTGGCCTTTCAAAATCAAAATCCTTACTCACAGACATGCTTTTGTTTTATCCCACTGTTTCATTTAAACCGGATCAGATGGGGATTATTAGATTCAAGGTTTTCTGCAGAAGGCCCCTTTATAACATGACTCTTGTGTTGTCATGTACTTCATTTTATATACATGTCTTAAAACCTCTATTTAAAAATATTTATTGAAGATACAAGACAACTACTGTCTCAGATTTTTGCTTCAGTGTGATGCCCCAAGATTTTAAAAAGTCTCTGTTTTTCACAACCTGGCGACAGAAGAACAGCCCAAGATCTCTCTGTTCTCGTTTCCAAGGTTGTTTATTCTTTGTTATCTAGCACATTGTGGCTCTGGCCTCCAGAGATCCGTCTTGCAGGTCAAGATCAAGCAGAATCCCGACTCCTTTGGGCGGTGTTTATCTTTTATACCAAAAACTATGTATGCTTTATTTACAATAATTCTCCAATACCTATCAGCTATGTTGAACAGCGTGCCTCTAATCTAAACCAATTAAAAAGTGCCACCATCACAGCAGAACATGGAGAGCAAAAGGTGAAGAAGAAGGGCAGGGACATGCCCTGATTCCTCCATCTTTGTCCCTTGAACTCCACTCTAAAACCTCAAAATTCTACTTTTTGACCCTGTGATATGTTAACTATCATTCTACTTAAATTCTCGTGACTTATAAATTTTCCAGGACAGTCAGAGGAAAGTCCTGGGTCCTGACACAACTGAGTGAAGGAATTTTAGATATTAATATACTATATTCCATAAAGCTCCCTCTAAACCAAATGACATTAAAATCAAAAGTTCAAGCATTCTAAACTAGGAATTACAAAAATCAAAATTGCAAAAATCAAAATTACCCTGACATTTATTCATATCCATTTCTGATGCTCATCATGCTAACATATTTAGCTATGCAATCAAGCCTCACGTTTTCCACAGGATGGTGCACAAAAACCATGAAGATGAAGCTGTCATCTTCTATTGGAAATACATATACCTCAATTTTAAAAGAGCTGAATCACTCACTCAAATCTTTACATAAATAAGTCACAGCAATTGCAGAAATACTGTATTCCAGGCAACTGGCTCACTTCTCAGATTCAGTCACAGCAGTGTATATCATTGTCACATAAGGATTGAATCCTCTTGAGTTCAGCAGGGAGCAAGATGCAAAGGAACTAATTGAATATCTCCAGTGTGATACAGCAAATCAGGATAAAAACACCTCTCCAATAGTTGTTAAAGTTGACATGTGACTCATTTAAAACCCACAGTTTTGGGCTACACTGGTAGATGTTTCTCATGGAAACCAAGAACCATACAGACCATTATAGCTCGACTTTCTATGTCTTTAGGACAGTTTCCCTACAGTTTCATTTATGTAAAATAAAAGTATAATCCAAATACCCTGAGTGTGACTCTTGAAAACTTTCTTCAACAGTGACAAAATGGTACTATTATTTAGCAGTTGCATAGGTTTTTCATATGACCATTTCCAAGAAGTTTTTTGAGATGGAAAGGCTCAGGCAACATAGAAAGAAACTGTATGTCTGAATGTAAAAATAAATGGACTACTCCAAATTGAATACTTTAAAATAAAAAGCTTTCCTTAGATTGAAAATAGGCGTCAATCTTTTTCTTTTATAATCTGATCCTGTCTCTCACTTACATATTGACTAGGCTTATTTTAAAATAACCAAGTAACTTAGGAAATGGGATGCAATTTACCCAATTCTGAAAAAATCTTCAGTGAAATCCATATACTTTTGGAATGGTTTAAGTCTCCTAAATTGTCATGCAGCCCTTTAACACAATGTAATTTGTCACTAGGAAGGGATCTAGCTTACTCAAAGACATTATATTTTATTCTAAGAGGGTGAAAAATATCACTTTTGTGATGATAAGGAGATAAAGAAGGTAGGAAAACATAATGAAAGAGCTCTCAAAAATTATAATGTTCATGAAAGGGTTTTCTGCTGTTAAAAAGACACAAGTTGAATTGAGTTTTGTTATTTTGTCAGGAATGCCCTGGGCTAGGAGGACTGAAATGAGAAGGAAGATTTGATGTAATTTCTAATGAAAATAAAACATGATTTGTTTTTTTTTTTTCCTTGTAAAAATTAAGAACAATTCTGCCTTACAGAGCAGAATTAAGAAAGTGATGTATTTTCCTCATAATTTTATTCCTAACAACCATGAAATACTATCTTTTAAGAAAATCACAACCTGCTTTTCCTTTTTTGCTTCCATTCCATAGTTACCATGACAACCATAGAATTTTAGTAGGGATAAAACATTTGACAAGCACATTGTCTTTCTGATTTTAAAGTCTTCATAGCAATGCAGATGATCAGACAGGCATTATTAAACAAGGCTGAGAATTACACAAGTGTGAAAGCTACACAAACAACCTGAGTGGTCAGGAAAAATGGTATTTCCTGTCAAGACCGTGATATAAAACAACAACAGAATTTGTTGTTGCACTAACAAACATTAAAACTGTGATTTACTTCTTTATGTGAGCAGTGGGTAGGGAAGGATATTTTCAGCTAGACCTGATAAAAATGTGACAAAGTGTCCAAAGAACAGCTCAATATCCAGCCAAGTGCAATATCAGTCCAAATCTTCAATTAAATTAGAGAAGTTTAAAGAGTAGTACAAAACCCAAACATTCTCTGAGGAACCTCAACTTATTTCAGATGACAAAAACATCAGAAATGTCAAACACCAATACATCTTTTCCTAGATATTAAAATTATTAAACAGGTTTTGATAAGACTAAAGGCAAGCCTTTAAAATTCTTGTCAGTCTAATTCAAATTGAAAATGTAGTACTTCAATAAAGGGTTTCATTCTCATTTAGAACTAAAACTAAACCTTAAAAAAACTCCTAGAAACAGAAATGGGGAAAACATTATTTTGAGGTGAGTTTTACTTAGCAAAAATGAAAAAACCAAGCTGTACTAATAACTTTTTTTTTGTTAATTTGATAGATTTGCAAAATTTATCCTATGTGTTATTTTTATAGTTATTAGTTCACAAGAATAGAAGCAGCAGCATATTCAGTACTGCTAGTGCTACTGGCATGCGACAGTAAGAAAAATATTCAAGTATATTATTATTCTTAAAATCAATCCCAAAACTGATTTTGGCCTTTTTCAAAGGTCCTCTTTTATTTTCGCCTGTGTAAAACACCTTATTACATACCCAAACAGGAGATTATTTAATGTAAATATCAAACTGCTTCATGTTTTCCTTTCAAAGAAGCCTTTACCTAGAAAATTTTAGTGAAAATTAAATCTTTTAGAAACATTTCCATTCTAAATAAAAGTATATTTTCAATGATATATATTTACCTGAAATAATTCTGATGAGTTTGGCTGGCTGTAAATAACTATTTGTTTCTCTATTCAATTTGTGTATGCAATGGCATCAATTCTGCACAAAATGTTAAAAACATTGGAATGTATGTTGTGGGAGAGCCACAACACTTGTATTACTCTTTCACTGTTAAGCTCTGGCTACTTCAAACTCTGAACCATATTTTCAGAGTTTTTGTGGGGGGAATAAAAAAAAAGGAAAAAGAAAAATAGGGATTTTTTTCTCTTAGCCAAGAGAAAATGGGAAGTTTCTATAACTAATGGTTCTTGCTAGTAAAGGCCTGATGAGTACTCAATATCTTAAGTACATACACTGATACTGGACAAGCTGCCAAACTCCATCTGCTCAGTGACATTTGTAAAGACAAATCAGTCGTGTTGCTGGAGACACACAGTTCAAAATTAGCCTTGGAGGTAACCAGAAGAAATTCTGCTTAGTAGTAATAGGGGCTGTATTTTTGAAATTTGACAGGCTTATTTCACACGTCTAGCTAAGCCATAACTAATTGCTTCTTTCAGCCAAATTAGATCATCACAGCCCATGGCTGGACAAGAAGATGACAAAAATCTTGTTGGATGGGCAGGGTCAGGGAGGGGTGGCCATTGGGGAGCACTCCACAGGGCTGCCTGTGACCAGGGGCTACCAGGCACTCTGCACTGGGACCTGTCAGGTTTTATCAGCGACTTGCAGGAAGTAATGGAGTGCACTTTCATCAAGATAGCAAGTGACCTCAAATTTGGGAAAACAGTAAATGGGATGAAGGGCAGAACCACCATTCAAAGGGATTCAGGCAGGATGGAGAAAGGGCCCAGCAGGAATCCCAAGAAATAAAACAAGCATTGCACCTGAAAAGGAAGAATCCCAGGCATCAACACATGCTGAGGACTGACAAACTGGCACAGATCACTGAAGCATTTTCTTATAAAGACATCATATTTGATGACATTGGAGGGTGCATACCAGTACTGATAGCCCTGTTTATATTGTGTTTGGTCACATCTCCCTACGTTTTGGTATGACAGGGAATCATACAACTTTCACTAGACTGTTCTTCTGAGTGGCACAAGAAACAACACCACTAAAATTTATTACCAAGTGAAAAGAGGCAAAGAAAGCAACTTTTCTGGAATCCTTCACTACACTTAAGAATTTTTCACATATGTGTCTGTATACACATGCAAAAGCACAGTTACATATTTAATAATTTTTAGTACATTTAATAAAAGATTGGGTATAAAGGCAAATAAATTGCTATGGATTTTCTTTCTGTTAATTTCAAAATTAATTAACTTTAAAGAAAAGACTGTTTACAATAGTCTGAATTATTCTGTATTTAAAATCTTAGCATTTGCAACACGAAGCAGGAAAATCCATAAAAAAAAATTTGAAGGATCAGCTTCTTAATTATAGTCATTTTTCATTCTTTCACTTTTGCTGTTATTTTAAGTCGAAGAACAGAGTACACAAACAACAACCTCTTAAGCACATCAAAAGGTTTCCTCTTAATTCAAGGGAACAAAATGTTTTTATATATCATGCCTTACTTTTAACTATTTTGTGTTCAAAAAATGTTACTGCAGACATTGAACAGGAATATTAAGACTTCATAATTATTAGCTAGGTATGTTTAAAAAGGATCAATTAATTATGTTGCAGTTCTGGTATTTGGAATGATGTTTTCTTAAATATTTTGCAAATAAATCCTAAAGTATGAATGATATTACAATTATATATTGATGCAAGTTGAGAACTGATACGTCTTGTGTAATAGGCTGGGTGGTTGCTTAGGACTGAGGTTAATTAAAAAGAATTATTACAGTTGTTCAGGCTCTACACATATCCATTGATGGATTTCAAGCCCAAGAGGGTTTTCACCTTGATAGGTCTGTGTCTCCTTGGCAAAAGCAATAATGGCAAGCAGGGTAGCAAATTAAATTGATAAATGCACGGAAACAATTTTCATACACATATAAAAAGTAAATCTGATATTTTCTTTTTACATGATTATAAATCTGATTGGTGAAGGCAATGTTAAAAGCATGTCACTTGTCTTATTATTTGACTTTCTAACTAGAATTTGACATTCAGCAACAATCAGTGTAAAACATTTGTATTATGTAGACTAGAAAAAAAAAATTAGAATTATACTCTCTCCAAAACTAACTATAAATGAAAAAATCATAAACAAATTAATGAGTTTAGGGCTGTCTGTTCTGGACTCAGCGTTATTTAGTTTGTATATTGGTGATCAGAGACATATAATAAAATCAATTTTTACGAAGTTTCCATTTGATATAATTATTGACTCAAGTGATAAACAATATATACAGAATTCTGAATCACTCAGTAATCTGAATTCATTTTTAAACATCATGCATTTTAATGCTGCCATATGCAAGACTGTGCATCTAGGAACACAGAAAGTAGGTCATACTCACAGACAAATGTTTCTTGGAAAGTCTTTGTCTCTGAGAGCCTTTGGGGTCTGGTGAGTAACCAACTGAACATGAGCTCCCAGCAGAATACAGTGACTTAGACTAATGTAGCTCTTAACTATTTAAGTTGGAGACAAATAAGACAGATTATAGATATCGTATTTCATTTGTATGGTATTATTGACTCCATTACTGGAGTCACATGTCCAATCCTTAGGTATACACACCAAAGTTGGAAAGTCTGAAAAAAAACCAGATTTACGGAATCCACAATACAGCAACACTTCACAAAGAAATTTCAGTTTGGTTCATTTATAAAAAAAGTTAATCATGGTCTGTTGTCCCTGAAAATAAGACTTATGATTTGTTTTAGTATAGTGGAGTCAGTTCTCATGAATTGTAAGATAAACAAGAATCATGTTTGCATTCCTTTGTAAAAGATATCACCTGATGGACTTCTCAAGTGACCAGTGGAGATGGAGAGGTGGTAACTTCTCTGTCTAATCTCTGGTCACTGTCCAGAAACTTATATATACGAGGTCAACAATAAACTAGAGACTTCCTTTCTTCTTCTCTGCCTGAACACCTGTTGTGTGTGTTGCTGTGTGTTTCTATCTGAATCACAGTAACAGTGGTCTGCAGAGAAACCTCCCTTATATCCCAGATTTAGCTTCAGATACATCTTGACCTATCTTCAGGTGGATTTCAACATGAAAGGAAGTCTTCATCCATCCAAAAGGTGCAAAAAAGCTCTATGTCTAAACATTAATAAACACTGAAGTCAGACTAGAAATAAGGTACACATTCTTAATTTAAGGCAACTACATAAAAAAATTTCCCTAAAGATGTGTTTCTTTTTACGTTGTTTTCTCTCCTGATATAAAGAAGAGTGCCTGTTTAAAAAATATGCTCTAGTGCAATCAGAAGGAAAGTAAGGCATAAACAAAATGCAAAACAAAGAATTATGGACTGTTTGAAACCAGAAATCAGATCAAATGACTGAAGTGACAAGAAGCAGTTGACACATGCCAGTAAGATCTAATTTTTATTGGAAAACCTATTTTTGCAAACTAGTTGAAAACACAGATTGGGAATAATGAAGCTTTGGATTTGTCCTATTCTGTGTGACCCTGCAGAAGATGAGAGTCTCTGGGAGGAAATAAGTATGTTCATACAACTAACAGCATAGCTTGCCTCTGACCTTTCCTTATGAGTGTCTCAAGTGCAACATTTTCCTAATTCATCTCATTTAGTCTTCTTTCTTTAGTCTTGTGGATGAAACCTTATTCAGGATCATCACTTCACTACCATATTTGAGTCTAAGGTGTTGGTCCTCACATCTCAAAAATTAAAGTTTGTCTAAATCTGAATTGTTTGGCATGTCTCTAGTAGTCAGTCCTTTATGTACATATACAGCTAAACTCATACAATCTTCCATTCTAAACATTGCAACTTCTTTTCTTTGCTCTTGATATGGTAGAAAATATTTATTTGCCAACAGCAGAGCAAAAAGGTGCTTTCTGAGCCTTCTGTTTTAGTCATCATATCTCATTTTAGTCTCACTGTATTTTGGAATTTGCTTCTCTTCTGCACTGCATGAAGACACAGAACATTAAGTTGTAGTTCAGCATTGAAAACTCAGTCTTTCTTACAGACAGCCGGTGATGTCAGCAGCTATTCTTCATTTCCTAAATTTTAAAATAAGCATTTTTATGCTTTCTGTTATGTTTCTTATGCCTGGGAAAAACTCACTAAAATTATCCCATTTTGCTTCAAACCCCTCTAAAAAACCTCACTGCTCTTGTGTTTCTCAAACATGCAATATGACACTTACCACATATTCAAATTACTTAATATGTTTCCTATGTTGCCCCAAAAATCTTTGGATAGACATCTATTTCCCCTTGCTTTATACACAAATGATGAGACTTTTGGAACAGTGAATCGTCACTTCATCCTGCCTTCCACTGTGACTGACAACTGCACTACTAATATTTTTACTACCTATTACTTCAAGAGGAAATGGTGATGCAGAAAATTCCTATTGAATTGCTTCCAGGATAAAGTATTATTATAAGGACTCAGTCTATGAATGAAAAATACCAGCTTTACAAGACACAGAGATAGATTTCTGGAATTTACTCACAGGCTTGACCTAAGACTATGCAAAATTCTGTTTCTCAAAAGCAGTTGGAGAAGGTCATTAACTTCAGGGATCACATGAGGAAGGAATGATTAGACCACCCATAAGAACCCATGGGGAAAAAAGGGTTACTATGCAGTCCTCACCAAAGGAATTGAGTTGTATTTAAACCTTGAAGGAATGTCCAGAGCCATAAGAAAGTATTTCTCATCCTCCCATTCACAGGCATGAGCGTTTGTATTTGTCCTCAGATGGCATAATTTCTGGCACAAATTAATTCTTTCAATGTCTGCTCTGGCTTCCATTGTTTTACTTGCAAAAAGAAATGGTTTTGTGGAAGCATCTTTCAAAATCCCTTTATTTTCCATGGTAATTTCCGATTTTCCCTTGAGCAGCAGAAAACTATAGGATACATAGGCTGATTTCAAAGCTCAGAAAGAAGAAAAAGGACTGGTATTTAGCAGAGTTCTAATTATTACAATTTCTTTGGTGAACTGTTGTTAGCAAGAAAACAATCAAGAAATCATAGGTGACCTGGCCATCTTCCAACATTTTTTAAATCTATAAGTGCAGTTAATACAGTTCTAAATATACTTAATATTACAACTAAATTATTGTATATCTTTTATACTTATATATTCCCTTCCTTGTATATATCCTGAATTAGTGAACTAAACAGGCACTGTAAGTGGGACATGTAAAAACCTCTTTAATCTCTGGCCATGAATTCATTAACAAAACAAACAGACCACTGATATTAAAAAAGCCATATAGTTGAAGTATGGTTGTACTTCTGCATTAAAGAGATACTTCTAAAAAAAGTACCTGCAGACTTCAGTGTAGGCCATGGCAAGCCTACAGTTACTTTTCAAGGCAAACATTTAAAACATTTAAGGTGAACATTTTTATTGAAATTTCTTTTTCATTTGGGAAATGCAATTGAAAATACATATGTTTGTCAGATATTGATCTGTTCAAATCACAGTCTGGTTGAGGCTGAAAGGTCATCCTGAAGTCATCTGGTTCAACTCCCCTGCCAAAGCAGGGACGTTTACAGTCAGGACCATGACCAGGTCCAGACACCTTTGGAATATCTTCAAAGATGGAGAAATCACAACCTCTCTGGGAACCTGCATCAGTGCTTGACCACTGTCACAGGAAAAAAAACATAAAATGTTTCCTAACGTTCACAGGAAACCTCCTCAGTTTCAATTTGTGTCCATTGCCTCAGGTCCTGTCACTGGACACCACTGAAAAGAGCCAGCCTCCCTCTGAATTTTGTATACATTAAGGAGATCCCCCTCAGCCTTCTCTTCTGTAGCCCAAACAGTCTCAGCTGTCTTTGCCTTCCCTCATAGGAGAGATGCTCCAGTTTCTTCAGCATCTTCATGGCCCTTAATGGATGTTCTCCATTATGCCTTTGTCTCTCTTGTGCTGAGGAGATGGAAAGGATGACCACTCTGGATCTGCTTGCAATACTATACCATGGGCAGACAAGAATATCTCTCACCTTTGTTTTCCTGTCAGGGCATTTTGGTGGCTCATATTCAACTCCACCAGGACCCCCAGAACCTTTCCTATCAAGCTGCTTTGGTAATGGGTGGTCCTTGGCATTTTTATCTGTGCATGGAGCTGTTCCTCCTGAGGTACAGGAGTTTCTACTTCCTTTTGCTGAACTTCAGAGGTTTCTGACAGCCCATTTTTCCAACCTGTTGAAGTCTCTCTGCATGGCAGCACAATTGACTGGTGTATCAGCCACTCCTTCTTTTGTGTCATCAGCAAACTTGTTGAAGGCACACCCTGCTCCATCAGCCAGGAGAAGATGCTAAGAATTCAGGAAGTGTGCCTGAAAATGTATTTCTGAATTAACTGCTCTATCAGCTTTCCAGGGATCAAAGTGAAACTTCCCGGCCTGAAGTTCCTTGGGTTGACCTTCTTCCCTTTCTGAAGACAAGTCACATTTGCTTTTCTCCAGTCTTTGGGCATTTCTCCCAGCAAGTGATCAAAGATTACCAGGAGTGGCCTCACAATGATATCTACCAGCTCTCTCAACGTTTGTGAGTGCATGCTGTCAGGGTTCATGGACTTACTCATGCCCAGTTTACTTTTATGTGCACTGACCTGATCCTTTGCTGACAGGGCTACAACCTTCTTGCTTCAACCTTACTCCTGCTCTTTGGAAATGGCATTCCTGAAGGCTGGTCACGATAATAAGGTCTGGGGCAAAGACAACATTCAGTTTAATCAAATCCCGTCTCCCTAGGAAATGGTCCCATATTTTCCTTAGCCTTACATTTGTCTCCCACGTACTTATAGAAGCCTTTCTTGTTCTTGGCATCACTGGGCATAGTCAATTCCATTTGAGCTTTAGCTTGATCCCAGGATTCTCAATGTTTCTGCATTCTTCTCACTTACTGATCCTTGCTTCTACCCTCTGTAGGCTTCCATTCTGTGTCTGAGTATTGCTAGGATCTCCTTTTTCATCCACAAGGTTCTCCTGGTATTTTTGCCTTCCTTTCTGTTCATTGGGATGGACGACTTTTGAACTTGGAGAAGGTGATCCTTAATATTAAATGACTTTCTTGATTCTCTCTTCGCTGCAAGACTTTATTTCATAGGATTCTTCCAAACAGATCTCTGAAGAGGGCAAAGTCTGCTCTGCTGAAGTCCTGGATTTTAAACTCAGTTTTCCTCTTCTCCCTGCCCTCAGGATTTTGAACTCCAACTTGCTGCCACCAAGACTGCCCTTCACCTTCACATCCCAATGAGTCTCTCCATGTTGGTATGAAGTCTGGAAGATCACTCGTTCTTATTGTCTTCTCTGTCTCTCAGAGGAACAACACACTCCAGAAATCTGGATTGCTTTTGCCTTGCTCTCTTGTCCCTCCAGCCAATGTTGGGGTGGTTGAAGCCCCTCACGAGGACCAGGGACTGAGAACTTGGGGCTGCTTCTTTATGTTGGTACAGGGTCTCATCCACTTCCTTTTCCTAGTGAGGTGGCCTATGGCAGACACCCACTATAACATCACCTTTACCTGTCCTCTCTTTAATCTTGACCCTTATGTGCTCATCTCCCTTCTCATCCATTCCCAGACTGAGCTCCACAGACTCCAACTCCCCTCTCACATAACGGGCAACTCCCCTCCTCACCCTATCCTTCAAAAAAGGCATATGTTCTTCCACTGCAACGCTCCAGTCATGGGAGCCATCTCACCAGGTCTCCATGGTCCTGACAAGGTCATGGCCTGCAGCTGCAGATGGACTCTGTCTCATTGCCTTTCCTCCCCAAACTGCCTCCATTCGTGCACAGGCACTTTGGAGAGGCACCCTGGCAAGCTGAGTTCCTGAAGAGGGTTTGGGGGATTATGTTGTACTCAGTTACAATAATTTTTGTTCTAATGTAGTTAAAGGTAAAGACAATTGAGTAATAAATGGCACATTAGGATGATTTAGTATAATAAACTAAACCTGTATCCTAGAATATAGTGGTTTGAGAACAATAAATATTTTTAACATTGACAATATCTCTTTTATTTTTTTGCCTGAAATTAGACCCTGATGTTGACAGTTCCCTACAGAGTAAGAAGCAATTCTTTAAGATGAAGCTATCTTAATTCAGAATCGATGAAACCAAACTCATTAACCAGAACTAAACAGGCACAATGCCCGGTGTCTCTCGCCTCGCAATGCCAGCATGTGGCGCTGTCTCCTGTGAAAAAACAGCCCCCGGTTTGCAAAAAACCTCATTTGAACATTTTCAGACTCTTCTGAAGCACAGGCAGGAAAATAATGCAGATATTTTTAGCACAAAAATAATACTCTGCATTCACAAGAATTTGTTAGCACTAATTCTACTACTTCTAATACAAAAAGAATATTTAATGTAATTTTTTGCTCACACAAAAAAGAGTGAGCAAAATGTATGAATATATCCATGTCTATTTATCTGGTTAAAGACCATAATTATATTTACAGGTTTGTTGAAATGTATACATAATTTATTTCCAATTTTCTTTATTCTGTAGCCAAGTTATTAACGCCTTTAAAATGAATATATTTACAAACTTGCATATTTACTCTTTTGGTCTAACTTAGTCCATAGTGGGTTTTAATTACCAAGTAAATTCTTGAGCTACTGAGCCTGTTTCATAATCTCCACACAGGGGAACAGGACCTGTGTGACTACAGTTTTACTGGAATTGAACAGCCAGTCTTTTGTGTGCTAACCAAGTCAGCCCTCACTGAGAAGGAATTTAGTAACTACACTGATGATCTCTGTAACCATGAACTTTCAAACAAAAGCAACTGAGCAAACTGCGTATTCACTAACTTTTTAATCATTAAGGGTTCCATGCCCTTTGCTACCAGACTTTATAAAACAAAAGAAACAGGATTCATACCCTTTTACTTAAAGCTGGAGTTTATAATATATGACACAAAAGGCATTCGTACTAACATGGAAGGGATATATCAACAGAATTTTCTGGCCTTTCTAGATTTGCATCTGATTTACAGAAAGTTACATATTTTTTCAGGCAGTTCTTATTATGTATGGTAAAAGTCCAATGCATTCAGTGTACCTGTAAACACTATGAATCAGCAAAGCAATTTTCCTTTCATGACTCAAGGCAAAAAATTGCAAAATTTTAGTCAAGATTTAAGAAAAACTGTTTGAAAGATTGTCAGCTAGAAACTGGGAAGTCCTGAATTTAATACTGAGGCCTGAATGGAGTTACCACTATTTGTTATAACATTGCTATGACTGTGGATTTATTTCTATTTTTGTTCTCTCATGTGCTATTTTACTTTGTAAATATAGAGATGCTGGATCAGGCAAAGTTACCAGTTCTCTAGTGGTAAGATATCAGTCAGAATTAGGAAAAGCATTTGTGAACCCCTTATGATCTCTGCTCACTATAAGAGGAAAGGTAACCATTCCAGCTGCAAAAATGAGGAAGCCTTCAGGAGGTGTATGTAGCTGAGATGGTTTTCCTTGATTAACCAGAGTATTTCCAAAATGGCTGGCAGAGTGTGGTAAACAGTGCAAACAGCAGGGCAACTTCTGTGCCAGGATGTGGCAGGTGACCTCGCCTTTTGGCAGCTGCAGTCCCTCCAGCATCCAAGGACACAAACTGTCATCTCCATTTGGTAACCCTGGCAGGACTGACTCTGGCCTTCTGGCTTTTCTTGAGTGAAGATTTCTGACAGCTGACAAGGGAGACCATAAGCTGCAAAGTAACATCTAAACTAAAACGTGCCTTGCTTTTTGTTATATTTGTATGTTAGCGATACATGTGACAAGAACTCTTTTCTTAATCTGTGCCTTAATTTTGTGATGAGATAATAAAACTATAGCTAGAACCTAATGGTGGAATTAAAAAAGCAATTTCCTAGTTGGGATGCAGGAGATCTTTTAGTGCTTTGAATTTCTGATATATAAGTACGTGAAAAGTATGCATATAGCCTGGTAAGAATAATAACATTGTGAAATAGGTTTTTATTTCACATTCGTATATATAAGTACATTCATAGAATTATAGCCATGCAAAATTAGTACCAGTCAGAACGGTTGAAGATCTTGTTGACTCTTATGAGATTTTAGATGACTTTCTGAGTGAACACTTAATTTACACTCGAACTTGTTCCAGTAAAGATGATTCTCGAAGTCTTTTTAATACAGGGTTTGATAACCATACTAAACTACTACTTATAGTAACAACTAACCTAGTATTAACTCCTGAAAGTTACTTATTTCAACTCATTCAACTGTGAGATTTCCAAGTTCAGGAGGCTCAATCCACAGGCTCCTGTGAGAAATGGATCCACTTGCTCCTTCTAGCAGCACATACTTGCAACGGGAGGAGTCGGTGCAGCGCGCAGGGAGAGGAATGCGGTAGGTAACCTCTGTGCTACATACCCGGCACACGCTCCGGCCCTGGAGCTCACGGCAAGAGGGAAAGGGGTTAGGCTGGTATTTTCTGTATGGGGGCCATTTTACAGCTCAAGGTGCTGTTTTAATCTTTGCAGCTATTACAGAGACATTCGGAGCAATGACTTGTAGATTTTAATTTTTAAATAACTCTTCAGAGGAGCCTGTCTGTGTTTTACTCTGGGACAAGCGCTCACCGCTTCTTACTCTATAAGAAACACCGAGTATCAAAAAGTGATTTTTCCCTCCGTCCTTGTTTTCCTGTCCTTTTTTAAAATAGACTGTTAAGAGTCTTAACCGGGGTATTGAGATAGGCTACGGGCGGCCCCGGCGCCCAGCCGCCCGCCCAGCCCGCTGTGTGTGCGCACCGGGCGCTGCCCCGCGCCCCGCAGGTGGCGGCGCGCGGCGAGGCTCGGGCCGCCCGCGCCGCCCCGACCTGCCCGCGGGCACGGGGCCCGCCCGCCGCCGCCGGCGCTCGGCGCAGCCAATGGCGCGGCCCTGCCAGCATCGGCCCGCCCGCTGCCGGCGGGGGAGGGCTGTGGGCCGGGGCGGGCGGGAGCGAGACGGGGGTGAGGGGAGTTGAATGATTGAACTTTCTTGTGTAGTTTCTGCGGGGCGGAGGTGTCCGTCCCCGGCGCAGCCCGGCACCAGCCCGCCGAGCGGGAGCGAGCTTACCCCGCCGCCTGCAGCCCCCCGCGCCGCCCGGCCGCCCCTCTGCCCTCCTCTCCCGCGGAGCGATGGTGCCGAGGGCGCCCGGCGTGTCCCTCGCCCTGCTTCTCTGGGTGACGGCCGCCTGCGGCAGTCCCGACGGGCCGGGGGCCGCCGCCGCCGCCCGAAGGCAGGACGAGGCTTTTGCCACCGCCAGATGCACCTCCAGGTGCCTGAGCCTCCAGATCACCCGCATCTCCGCCTTCTTCAAGCATTTCCAGGTAGGGGCATGGCACCGCGCCGGGAGCCCCTCTGCCGCCGTCCGGAGAGCGGGTGTCCCCGGGGCGCGGGGTAGGGGCGGAAAGGACGGCCGGGGCCAGGCGCCTCTTGGCGAACTTGGCGGCCCGCATTCCCAGGGGATGGCCGGCACCTGGAGGCGCCGGACAGGTGGGCACGGCCCCGCGGCAGCACCGAGCTCCGTGCGTGCCTGTGGGTGCCGGCCGGCACCTGGCGGGTCGTGGGGCTCCTGGCACGCTATGCCCTAGCTCCTCGCAGGTGCCCGGCGCCCCCGGCCGCTGCCTCCAGTGGTGTCCGGGGCGGGCGCGGCACGGTTCTCCCGGGCCGGCGGTGCGCTCGTCGTGCCGAGCGGCGGGCGGTGCCGCGGGCTCCGCCTGCCTTCCCGCCGGTGCGCCAGGCCGCCCGCAGGTGGTTTGCTTCCCCAGCCCGGTGGGAAAGTTTGAGCCTGCTTTTTAAGAGCGCTAATCATGAACGTGTATTACTTGGTTCTGACCTCCTGGAAGGTAACGCGCTTTTTTTTTTTTTTTTTTTTTTTCCTGTTCTGGAACAGAGAGAGGCATATCTCTGGCTGACGGGAGTGAATAAATAGGGATAAAGTGGGGAGAAATGGAATCGAAGTGCCGGGAGACCTGCGGGGCTTAAAATGAAAGATGGAAGCCCTGCGGCGCTAGTGCAAGAGCAGCGGGTGTCTGCCCGTCCTTTTCCCTTCTAGTTACACACACACACCTTTCCTTTTTCCTTTCCCTACCTGTTCTTCACTGCGCAAATACTAAACCGAGTCGAATGCATCCAAATGATGGAGACCTTTCTGAGCTGCTTTCTTTCTGTTCTCCCTCCCCGGAGCCCCAGCCCCTTTGGGGAGGGCTGACCCGCTCGCTGTGAAGGGGGCACCTCGGCCCTTCGAGGTGGCACGTACCCGCGGGAGCGCGCTCGCTCACCCCGGGCTTGCCGGGCGCTGAGAAACCGGGCAAATGCTTTGAGTGGAGTTGCGTTCGGGGCAGAGGTGTTGGCATCAAAGGCAGCTCTCGGAAGTATTTAAGGATAAACCGATTTAAAAATTAAAAATAAAAAAGGAAGTGTTAAAGGAGAGCTGAGCCTGTGCGTTGTAAGGGCAGCAGGGAGTTGGGTGGGTGCCTGCAACCGGGTTTGGGTTGAAGAGAGCGGGCTTGCCGCCCGAGACGGCTGGAGAAGGGGCGGGCTGCCCTGCCCGGGCCGCCGCACGGCGGGGCTGCACCGGGGGCGGCGGAGCGCTCGCTGTCAGCGCGGACCGTGCATCACGGGATGGCCGAAAGGAGGGTACCCATTAATACAGTTCATTATCCCGGAGAGCGGTTAGTATTTTTATTGCGTTGTCAAGCGATTGTAACTTACTTGTTTTACAGTTTCAGTGGCTAAAGAGACAGCTTAGATCAAGCCATAGTGAAAGGCTTTTTTTCCCCTTTTTTTTTGTGTGTTTTCTTGGCAAGATTTCTTTTTCAACGTAAAACTGCTGACAGAGTGCATACTGCCAAACAATCGTGATTACATTTTAATTAGCTAGAGTGAAATAAGTAGGGAATTACTCAGTTAGGACTTGATAACTGGCTGTTTTTTTGTAATCAGTTGAAAATCTCAGCGTTTTAACCCCAACCTGCTAAAAAGCACGTGGTAATTTATCTTAATTGCTAGGGATTAAACTCCTGTTAGACATGAAACGACTGTAATGTTTGGAAGATAAAGTGCTCTCGTTTATAAAAGTTAAGCTCTCCATTGTCTTATAATGAGGAAAAGGAGGAGAGTTTTAAAGTACGTCAAGCATCCAGTATTCTCACAGGAGACTGATAAAACGCGCTGGACTGTAGGATGCGCAGGTTTGGGCCAGATTATTCCGTGCTGGCCAAAGGGTATGATGTTCCTTCCATTTCTTTCTCTTCTCCCTCTTAGCCATTCCCCTCCCCTATTCATCTCAACTCGTAGCAATTTCTGGAGTTCTTTTCATTTCAGATGCCCACTTATCTTGTAATCTGATTCAACCTTTGAAGCAAACTAAACACTAGCTCTTCCCAGTCAGAGCAGAAAGGAACTCTAGAGTCTCCCAGTTAGGCAAGAATTGAAAGAAGACTGACCCACTCATTTCTCAGCCCTGCTTTAGGTACAGCCTCAGTGGTGGGGGTTAGGGAGACAGCAGTTGGATGCTTTGCAAGAAATGATGTCCCCAAAATTTCACAGAGAATTAGTTTCACATAGTTTAAGGTACTAAAATCACATTACTAACAATTTTTAAAGATAATGAGGTAGTATTAGTATAACCCAGAGGAAGTCTGGGTTAATTCTATACTTTCTGGCTCTTGTTTGAACGACAACTAATATTTTTCTAACTTCCAGATGTTCACAAGCAATTTTAATTAATTTTTCCCTCTCACAGAGAATTTTCACCCATTGTTCTTTACTGTCCTTTTTTAAAAAAGTTTCAGGAGAGATATTCTTTCTAAAAAACTTATTTGTTAATTTAGACTTGGGAAGCATTTCTAAGCCTATTTTAAATGTACATTGGCAGTAGGAAATTATTTTAACTGAGGCATAGGTCATATAATGTATTTTTTTTTTTCTATTTAGGCTATTGATGTGGCCTAGAAGAAGATTTGGTCACCTAAATCAAAAATCTTTGATCTTTAAAATGCTTGTTGAAGGGGCATGGATGCCTGCTTATTCCTATAAAATTTCCATGGCCAGCAGTTTCCCAGTTCTGGTGGTGTTGGGAAGTTCCATGTAGAGGTTATACTGAAGGATACCTGAGATCATTGTGAGAATTATTCACCACATGGGTCTTACACCCAATGGAATGTGTGGTTTTTATATCTATGGCCATGAACTTTCACAGAGAGCATACTAGCACAAAGTCCTTTCATCCAAAGCAATCAAACAAAAAAAATGTAAGCAGAAGGGGTCATGGTGGATTCTTCTTTGATATAAAAAGTAATTAATTACATGCTTATCCATAGTAGAGAATTATGCTGAATGTCTAATTGAAGGGATTCCAACATATCTATCTCTTCTGTCTTACTGGAATATATTCAGTAGTAGGCTTTAGTTTGCTCTGAAGTTTTGTAGATGTGAGAAAGTGTTTTTATCCCACCTGTGTAACTTAGGCCCCTGGACAGCACCGAATGAAGCATTTGTTGACCTGTGACCAGAGAACTCATCTCTCTAGCCTTATGTTCAGAGGACTTATTTTAAGCTGTTTTGGGTGTTGATGCTAGAGTTTTACTATGACAATTGCAAAACATGTATAAGGGAGTAATTGGAGCATTCACTGGAACCTGTCCATGCTCTTGGGTCACTGCCTTGATAAAGCAGAATGCCTCGTGCTGTGCTTTGTTTTCTGACAAAATTCTCCCTGGAACACCTGAACAGGGGAGGATGGCAAGAGGGTTCTTCCAGTAGGCAAGAGCATGACCATCAAACGGCCTGCTTAGGAGGAGAAGGTGTAGATTTGAACCTTACAGTCCTATATCATAATCAGTGTTGTGTGCATTTGGCTGTTATCTAAGAGAGCATGCTTGGGTGTTAGTATGGTGCCCTTATAAAATGGGAAGGGCAATTCCTCCTCTAGTTTGGAAAGAGAGGAAGGCCTAAGGTGTTTGGCTCCATAAGAAACACCCAGACTGTGAATGCTGTGTGCAAAATGGCATACTATTTTAGGGACAGAAGTTGTACAGTGATATCATTGGATATATTCTTTTCCTCAACATTTTCTTATTAAGGCAGTTTCTATCTCAGTGTTTTAGTTGATCTCCAGCAGAAAGGTACAAATTTTAATTCGATGTATTCAAAGTTTGTTTTTGAATCTAGTGTTATAGTAATTTAGTACAGTAGGTAAAGAGCTCATGAAGATGAGGTCAGTTACTGCACAAGTTTTTGGTTTTTTGAAAATGGTGTGGATATAAGCAGGGACTTCATACAGCCAGCTGGACAACAGACCTGAATGCTCAGATTAGTTTTGTTAGTGCTTTTCTGCATAACCTGACTGTTTTAGTGGTGTGAGACTAAATTCCTTGCGTTGCTATCTGTGGGTGTAGCTTTTCCCATTTGTGATATTAGTTGCGGATGTACTCCTTTCATTTTGGAGGAGCAGGCATGGCAGTGTCCTTTAGTGTTTTGTTTTCAAGTTGAGTGAAGAACAATTTGGATTTTAATCTCTATTGCCAGCCATCTCAGCCATGTTTTAAAACTGGCATGATTAAAATTTTCTTTGTGAATCCTCATAAAATTTTCTTTGTTTTGCTTGAACATCACTGTAACTACTTAGGGTAAAAATGTTATGGAGAGCAAACTGCTTTTACCTGTGAACTTGTTGTTGATATTTGCTGGTATCTGTTATAGACCTCTCAAGCTCAAGTGTCTTGCTGCGTAATATGTGCAGCTTGATAATTTACTTAAGGCAAGGGAGTGGCCAGTCTTGTTTACTGGATCAAAAGCTGAAAGGGTGGTAGAACATGCCCTGAAAATTTGGGGTAAATGCCACTAAAGTTGCCTTTGTTTGTGATGTGGAGCCACTGGAGAGGTTACCGCCGTTTGCTCACAGAGTAACAGTAGCTGAACAGCAGCTCCTGGGAACTTCTTCTACTGTTTAACCACCCTCACAGTAATAACAAAGGTGTATTCTCATGTCCAGATGAGGTTTCCTGTGTTTCAAATCTGGGCATTGCATCTCGTCCTGTTACTTGGCTTCACTGAGAAGAGTCTGGATTCGTTTTCTTTACTCTCTCCCATCATATACTTAAAAACGTTGATGAGAACCCTTTGAGGCTTTTCTATTCCAGACTAAGCATTCCCAGGTCTATTAGCCGCTCCTGAGAGATATTACTATCCCTTTTCTGGTCTCCCTCCACCAAGTCCATCTCTTTCCATGTAATGGGGGGCCCATTCGTGGACCTAGCACTCCAGATGTAGAGGAGTGACTAGAACAGAGAACAGGATTGGCTACATTTTAAAGATATAATGCCTGGTAAATACAGTTACTTGCTTCAAAATTAATTTTTTCATGATTTAGATTTTCTTACATTAGTTCATATATGACCATTTATGATTGTCAGTGCATTAAAACCAAAATGCTAATGTTAAATCAGTTTTTTTCCATCCTTTTAAATATTGGTACATTTCATTTTTTTTTTTTTTTTTTTTTTTTTTTTTTTTTTTTTAGGGGATAATCTTCAGTAGTAAATTGAATCTTAGCAAATTCATTTCTTTTTTCATCAAGGGAAGTCCAGGTACCTGGAGACGTATACATGTTGTGTGATCCAGATGTGATTGCTGCTTGAACAGGCTCATGAGAGATTGTTTAAACTCATTAAAATGAGTACTGGTTAGAAGCATACAGGCAGCACCATGGATGACCTTGGTCACAAAGGGGTTCTATGTTCATGTTGACTTATTTGGGAAGTAGATGAATTGTAGCTGAAAATTTTGATACAACATAGACATCCCTCAAGTGGTAACCCAGTTTTGTGATATATGAAAGGAAATTAGAGAGAAATTTTCTCTTGTAAATGTGATTTAGTGTAATTCTAATAGTACTATGATTTAGTAGTTAGGAATTAGTACTAAGCTAGATGAGCCAAGGCCAACTCAAAATTGTTTTTGAAAGTATGGAAAAATATTGTTTTAAGCTAATAGAGCCATATGTTGCATAATGTTTAATAGCTGTAAAAGTGAAGAGTAAGGCTTTAAAAGTTTGTTATATTGAATGACTGATAACTGTATGGTGGTAGGAGGCTGTTTTTACAGTTGTAGAAGGACTGTTGCCTTTCAGGACAACTAAAGTTTTTGAAGAAAAACAGGCAATTCTTTTAAGTAAGTAATAAAAGGTTCTCAGATTTTATATCTGTGAGCAAATAATCTGTAAGTGATTTCCTCTGGATAAGCAATACCAGATTTCACCTACAAGTCAGGAAGCTAGTTGTCTAAATGCCAGCACATCTGCCTTCAAGTTCCCTGTAGTTCTAAAGTGACTGCACCTGCAATAATCTGCAGTGGGTCCCAGCTGGGAAAGTGGTGGCCAGGCTGAAAGTCTAGGGTGCGTGTGTCTCTTTGTGCTCTGCTGTAGAGAAGCTGGAAATCATGAAGAAAGCATTTACTGTAACTCTCTCGAAAAATTCTGAAACTGTAAATTGTTTTTTCATTAAATCTTTCAAAAAGATCTGTGGTACTTTTGTAATGAGATGTGGTAGATACGTAGTAGTATGTTATTCCCAGAATGTTTCAGTTCCAATGGACAGGCTGCCCAGGCTCTGAGTTTGCTTAGTTCTCTTGGGACATGTTCACAACCTTTTCTAAATGTGAAGGTGTGTGCCATCTGCTTTTGTTGTCTTTTCAGTACTCATCTCCTTTCCAAAAATAGGCATTTTGTTAAATAATTCTGACTTTCATATGTCTTGTAAAGCACACTGCTGTTAATTTATTTCCACAGATAAATTGTATCATTTGTCATTACTTTGTTTTTCTCAAAACTTGTTAAAGTCCCAATCATTCTCCTGTTTTTAATGTTCATATGGCATATGATCTGGATAATTATTCCAGCATTTGGTGTGCTCTTATTATCAAGATCTGCAGTTGTGAACAAAAGGTGCATACATCTAGCAATCTTAGGGAAAACCTGTGAAAATGAAAGGTTTATTTTGAATAACAATGGTTGCATCTAGTGAAAACAGCTGCATTGCTCGCTATATTGTGTAACTGAGCCACAGTGAGACTTTGCTGTTGTAACCTGGTCTGGTATGAACCTCCCTGATTTCAGTGGGAGCTGTGTTGACTTTTTCATAACCAGACCCAATCTCTTTGGCCTCAGTGAGTTCTTGCATAGTTGATATGAGTGCAGGGGTTTACACCGCCTGGTCATTGTTTTCTAGTGGTTTTGATGACTCAGACTTGCTCATTGCTTTCCTAAGTTAAAATACTTGTCTGTGTCTCAAGTATATGTTTAAATGCAAGTCAAGTGAACTGTTTGAAAATGTAAGTGAATGATGAACAATTGTACTGAACAATAGGAGCTGCCAAGATATTTTTCTCATATTTACTTGTGTATTCTTGCATATTAAGGAAAAAATTTCATTATGCTTGTGTTTGTAAAATTAAAATTGCTGTTAATTTGGTAAATGTGCTGGATACCGGGTCAATAAACCCAACAGGAATTACTAATAGGTTTTAAAGCAGATGTTTTATGTACAGAAAATACTGGCAAAGAATAGTTTAAATGTCAGTCATGTTGGTGAGGGGGAGGAGATGCTGCTTTTCATAGCATTAGAAAACTTCTGAAAGAAAAATGCTGTCAATTCTAAAATGTACCTCTCTTTCCATTGGAAGATATAGCTGCTTAATAAAGAGCAAAATGTTTTTCAGATGGGCAATGTTCATATTAAAACTATTACTTAATCATTATTTATTGTCCGAATATGGATTGTCTCTGTGATTAACGAGTGCTCTGAACTTAATTTAAATGTATTTGATTTAGTAAGTGTTGTATAAGGAAAAAAACCCTAAAAACATGACATTTCTGAGACAGTTTGAAAAGCAAACTGATTTTTCCAGATGCTTATCATTGGTCGTTTTGTAAAGGGAACTTCTTAAGATTATGTGCTGAATTTGTGTTTACTGATAGAGATTGTTATTCACAAACTGAACTACATCTTCACTGGCCATTCTGAGTGAATTTTTGCTCTCTCTGACTATCTGGATTGGAATATATAGCCAACTTTTGTAAACAGAAAGTGCTGTAACTTAGCATTCCTGTTTGTAAAGATTGAAAATAGGAATAGTGACCGAGCATCCTACAGAAGATGGACAAATCTGTGTTGCTGTTTAGTGGCTGGTGCCTAGCAAATGTAAGCCTTGCACTGTAAAAGCACTTACCTAGGAGTTTACACCAAGTATCTTCATTTTTTGATCTTTTCCACAGCTGAGCCTTATAAGGCTTTATACTTCAAAACCCTTTGAAGTCCATGAAAAGCCTTCTGTTGATTTGTTGATTTCAGCTGGATCAGGTCCATGTATGAACACTAGGTCCATGTAGTCAACAAAGCAGAGTGCTGTGAGCTTGATGTTCCAACTTCAGTTGTATGCGATTTTCAGTCTTTTAATGACCAAGAGGTCACAGGACACAGACATGGAGAACTGGGGGTGTTGAAAGGTAAGTGGACCCTTTAAACTTGAAAGTAGAGTACTGTTCCTTTCATCTCTGATTAAAAGGAATCACACAGTCTTACCATCCACTGAAAAGAATATCAGATATTTCCAGATTTGGGGAACAACCCCAGTCTAAAGTTTTAATTGAATTTCTGTTGTCTTCTGTGAATAACATTTTCACCAGTGTGTCTCTAGACTGTCAGAGAGATACAACATCAAAGTTATGTCCATACAAATGTAATTACATTTCTTTAAAAAAAGAAGGGACTTGTCTCAAGCTTGCAAAGGACATGACTCCCCTGGTAAGCAGCTGAGATTGCTGAGGACACATGTCTTCAGAACTTGTAGGAGAAGCAAGAAAAGAGACAGAGTCTCAGAATGGAAAAAGATGGAGATAGGTGAACTCTAGCAGGCTTACAATACTGGAAGGAGAAATTATGTGAGAGTAGAGGGCACTGTAAAATGTCCTGTGACACAATTAATTGAAATTAAGGAATTATGGAAAGAGAGAATAGATGTAATGTGTCTGTTGGAAGAGTTGTTTGTTTCTTGTGAATATTTTTTACTTCTGCTTTTTCTCAGCTGCTTGAAGTTTTACTTGATTTAAAAAAATTATTTTTTCTTGTTTGTAACATAGTAAAAATGTTTTGAAAGCACTTTTGTCTTCATTGAAGAGGTCAGTTACAGGAAAGGCCACTATGGAAATTCACAAGGAAGCTGACGTTGTCTTTCACGTCAGAACGTAGACAACCTGCTGCCACTGTAATTCCTCAAGTGGTCACAGCTGAATCTGCAAACCCGGCCAAGGTAGTGAAGCCTGTTTCTTGCCTGTGTGGGCTGCAATCTAGCTGTCATGGATCCTGTAATAAGATAATGTGAGGGAAATAGGATTGCTTCAGAGCAAATTTCTTCTGTCCAGACAGTCAGAAATTGAGGCTGATGGTGAAGATTGGATGAGAATAATGTACTCGTTTAGTGCAAACATCATTCAACCTTCCTTGCCATTCTTATGAGAATTTAGAAGCATAGTTCCAGTTTTTCTTTTTTTAATGTGTTACTCTTTGGGGAAGCTATCTTCACAGTAATTTATATTAAAAAAAAAAAGAAAAGCAGTGTCAGTTCTTGTACATGTATGTGATTTCTCAGCTAGTGATTTAGGCCTTGAGCATAGGGCAATACATCATTTGTATTTAACTGATCATGCTTTTTAACTGCTAATGACTGAAATATTCCAGTCAGGCCTCAGGGTATTTTTGGACTTAGGCACTAGAAATTCATTTTTTGACCTCAGTGCTATAAGACTTTGGGTTTCCTTTGAATTTAGCACATGACTGAACAGATATGTGAAGCAACAAATAGTGAGGAAGGGGTGATAACAATGTATTATTATGACGATGATTCCCAATACAGGGACTATTTGTCATTCTCTTCCGTAGAATTTGTATCCCTATATATAAACGATTTCAACAGTGTGGATTTTTTTTTCTTTTTCGATTAGGTGATGGTTGTAGCTCCTTTGACAACAATAAAATCATGTTAATGTGTAACTACAGCTAGACAATAATGAGTCACACCATTATCTGCCCTGATTTTAATTAGTTGCAAAGAGTGTATGATATGTTGACATTTAATTTGTACCTAACAATTTTAGGAAGGGAACTGGAAATTATAAGAGCTTGAGGCTTTCTTCTGTTTTGAAATTTCCTTCTATGCAACTGTGAACTGAGATCAAGAATTAGCCAAACGTTGGTCAGTCTGAATATGCAGTAGGTGGAAGAAACATTTGGGATTAGACAAACTGACAGAAAGAGGTAAAAATAATCCAATTAATGAAGTGTGTCACTTCATATAGTATTTAGTAGCAGCTATGGGACATGTTTGTCAGAATAAATAAGAAAGAAGATGTAGATTTTTAAAGCTAGGATCTTATTGCTGGATTTCTTCTTTGAGTTAAAAAGTTGAATGCACAATGTGAAAGACAGTAGGCTTTTGGTAAGTTTCATGGGTTTTCTGCCCAGTGGATCCTCAGTTACTAAGTGGAGTAGAAATGCACACATGCAGCATATTAGTTCAGCTTGTAAAAGAATTGGTTTATTCATAGATTCACATCCATGTGTTTGAGCACTGGACATCATTGAAGCCCAGATTTTCAGTGGCAATTAATGTGGAACAGCAAAAAAGTATTTCAAGTCTTGTCTTCAGAACTGTTCTTATGCAAAAAAAAAAAAAAAAAAAAAAAAAAAAAAAAAAAAAAAGAAGGAGCAGCAGTGTGAACTAAACTTGAAAGTTAAACTTAACAGCTGTTTTCCCAATTGCAGAAAATGAACATTTACAGTTTCCTAAAGGATATGCTGGCTGACTTTTTTTGTAATGGAAAATATTGCTCTCTTGGTTTTAAAGACTGAAGAGCTCTACAAATTAATGTAGGGTAGGCTCATGTTGTTTTCTTTAACTGGAGATCTTTTAGATTTCTGACTGATACTCACTGATTCTTCCATTTATATACTGAATAGCTTGAGACAGGATTTTTCTGGAGCTTTTGTTAATGGCCTTGGTCTGATATCCCTACATTTGACAGTAATGTATCCTGTGGTTTCAATGGAAATAAGCTTAGGCCAGTGAAAATATACTAGAAATACCTGTTCAGAGTTTATAGATAAAACTGAGAAAGTTCTCAGTATGCTGTTTAAAGACAATTAACTTGAATTTGTTAAAGAGCATCTTATTGTATTATGATATCTTTCTTTTCAATTCAAAGTGGTAGTAAATAACGCAATGCCATTAGGACCAAGTAAAACTGAAGTGCCAGTTATATGCTAGATGTAAAGCACCTTCAAATATTTTTAGAAGAGATTCTTTCAGATGATAAGGGGAGTTAGAAGCAATTTAATGCAACCAGAGCTAAGTCCCACTAAAGACAGGAGACAAATATTTTTTAAAAGATGAGGTACAGCCTGGTTTTTGGTGGTGACTCCATGTATTGAGGTGCTCTCAGGGATTCCAGAGTATCCCTGTAAGTTTCATCAACAGGCATGGCTTCTTCTCTTAATAATAGGAGCAGATGTCAGTTTTTTATGCCTCTAAGGTGCTTAGTCATACCTAGTAGATCCATCTGGTATAGATCGAGCCTCAGTTAACTTGTTCTCACCCATGAATTTCCCACTGAGAAAGTAAATGGAGCAGAGCTCCTCAGTCCAATGAAAAAGAAACTTGAATATTATCAATCTACTTGTAGTACCAGAACCCCCTTTGCTGTCTATATTTCTTTCTTAACTGCCTTACACAGGTGAGAAGGCTAGTAAAATGGATGGAAACTTTATAATGGGACAGAATTCCTGGAGCATACCACCGGTATCAGAGACTTTCCAAAAAGGGAAAACCGGAAATATTTGTCAATTCTGCAAAGAAAGAGAAACACAATCTTGATATAAAATGCCTGCTGATTCTACAAGTTATTGACAACTGGTATTAACTGCAGTTGTCCACATTTTATGAGCTTAAGGGTATATATTACAATGGTTTTCTTTTGTGGCTGTTGATTTAGATTAAAGATATAAAAGCAAATGCTAGGCTTCAGAACTGGTGAGATCCTTGCAGTGGAATTCTGTGAAATTCCATATCCAATTGTTTACATTAACTGGAGGCTTTAAAATGCTGTGGCTTTGGTAGGGAGTTAGGCTGTGCTTTGACATATCTCATGTTACAAACCTTTCAATAACTTCAATGCAAATTAACCTGATTTAATTTTTAACTCTTTCACCTGGTGCCAGAGAGGTCTGAAACATGATGGACCTGTCAGCAAATGCTTGTTCTGCATGACAGCTACATCTCTGGTAACCATATGTGTCAATGACAAATGCTTCAGTCCTGCCTTGAAGAGAGATTTGTTTTCCTTTTATGGTATGTCTTCATTAGTTAGTTATAAGACTGTATTCTAAAAACCTGGTATATGAGGTACTTTTATGTTTGTGGGAAATTTTGTGGCAATGTGATGAAGCAACATAAATCTTCCACTGAAGAAGTATCAAGTTAATACCTGTGTACCTTGAATTGTATGAGTAGTTTTAGTATATTGTTATCAATAGAATTTAGTGTTACTTCTCTCTCTCATCTGTCCTTTCAGAGTCTTAGGTTGCTTGCAAGGTGGTCTGGAACACTGGCCTGCAGCAATTGTCCCATGGAATATACATTTTTTGAAGCATACAGTTCTTAAACTGGGAAAGCCCTTAAAAAAACTGGAAGAATCTCTTGTAACTTGCATGAAAAGGCTGTTTCTCTCAGGAACATACTCTGTGTTGCAGGGCCAAACTAGCAGATATTTTAAATTTCAAGTGGAAAGGGAAAGAAGAACCCTTCAATGTGCTCCTTCCCTTGATGCCCATTTTTCATCCATTGTCAACACAGTGTCATCGCAACTTCTGCTGTTGTGGGAGCTCTTACCTTTCCTTAAAACAGGATAGGAATAAGAGTGTGGTCTGCACACGAAGACCAGCAGGGATTCCAGGTCTGGGAGCTGGGGAAAGGCAGCAGCACTGACTGGTCCAGGGAAGGCCATCACTCTGCAACGTCTACAGTGAATGAAAATGTATGGAAATATTAATAATTAAGATCTATCAGGGAAATAAGGCTTCTTTCTGAAATGTTGCTTTAGCTGTTGTGGTGAAAGACTTTTTGTGTGCGTGTGTGTGTGGTTTCTATCTAACAATATTGTGTTGGTTTTGGTTCAGACTGCAGATAGGCTATTCTGTTTAAGTCCAAGGGTCATTTTTATTTGAAAAAATCTCTAATTCCTGAATGGCCACAACCCTTTTGCAAATGTTTCTAGGAAATCTCAGGTCTGGTGAGGTGCACTTCACTCACTGAGAGAGGTCTTCTCTGGAAAATGGAAAAAAAAATCCCCAGACTGTTTACACAACTGTTAGACCTCCAAGCACTGTGTTAATTTTTACACTTTTTACTTTTGAGAGCTTTGCTATGCACTTTAATAATTCCTCCAAAACATGATTTTTGTATAAAAAAATGTAACAAATATTAATAGGTCTCTGGAGCTACCAGTGAATAATTATGGTCAAATTTTAGACTTCATATTTCATCTGTAGGATTGTTATTTTTGCTAATTTTTACTGCTGAGATTATACTTTATTGTGTGCTTTAAAGATATTAAAAGATAGTGAAACACAGTATGTGCATTGGCAATTATGTTCATTGAGCTTATTGCCTTCAAAGAGGAAAAATTTTATAGTAATACATGAAGACAAATAGGAATAAGGAGATACTTGTCACAAATATTTCATGTTGAGAAAGCTCAACATGGAATTAATATTTTTATTTGTTTTCCTTTAAAAGGGAAATGAAAATATATGTATCCATCAGCTTGTGGGGACATGGCTGCTACTGTGACTTGAAATATTTAGTATCTTGTAAACTAGTAATACATGCCAAAGAGAAAGGGAATATATTCCTGAAATTTATCATGTGAATTTCATGCAATTATATTGGAAATAAACTGTATGTTAAGAGTATGAGCATATAATTTGATGGTACCTGACTGAGTCATAGTAACATGGCTACTGAAGAGCTGCTAAGTTTGAAGGACAGGTGTGTATCCTTACTTTTGCCAAGGTTACCAGTGTAGTATATAATGATGTCCCTCTCATACATGCCAGAAGAGAATAGGGGAAAATACAGTGAAACATCACATGGCCAGTGTGTAGTACAGTACAATGCATTTAGCAGTTTTTGTAATCAGAAATTACTCTGTGACAATGCAACATGCATGGACTGTTCTATGTTTGTGTAGTTTATGGTTAGACTATTTTTAATGGACATTTTTGTTGATATAAAAGTGCATTGGTGCTATTCTTTTTGTGTGTGTGGTTAGTTTCTTAAGGATGTGAGACAACAGAACCTTAAGCGTTTTGCAAGTGCAGAAAGGAACAGTGCCCTGACTGGCCCTGAAACAGTGTGGCTTTTGAGGAAAATTTAGTCTAATAGGAAGCACTGAATTACTGCTCTTGTGTGTTTGGAATATGTTAGAAATGTCTGAAGTGCATCTACACATTAGTGTTTTAATGTGGAGCAGAGTTTGCTTTGGGAGTGAGTCTCTTAAGTATCATGATCGCCTTTTTTTTTCACATCATGGACTAGCCTGAGAGTTCATGCAATGGACTTGTACTGGATTAACATAACTGGGAGAGATGATCCAGGGGGGTCTAATGTGCTTTGGCAACTAATGGGCATTGTGTCTTTAGGACCAGACTAGAATTAGTTGAAGGAAAGGGGAAAGTTGAAATATGTGTGAGTGCATACATCAAACCAATCAAGACCAGGTGTTTTGCTCAATACATGTTTCTGTGGTTCTCATGACTCCTAGGGGGTTGGTAGCTGATTCTGGAATGCTCTGTTGGTAGGAGGTGGAGGCAAATGCAGCCTGTGATAAACATACCACATCACATGCTGTTGGGAGTCACCCAACTAACCAGGAATCTTATAATTACTTATAATACAGAATAGTAGTATGGAGTATAGTTTTTAGTTATAAAATCAAATCAGCATTCAAAACAGCTTGCAAAAATTTCTGAAACATTGAATCCTACAGTATATTGTGTACCAGTTGTATTTTTTTCAAATACAAAGTAGGCTGTATATGTCTACATATTGTATTTTACATAAGGAAATATTATGTTTTTAGAATGCATTTTGTTCTTTTTGGTGTTGATTTCCCAAGGCTATACTTCTGTCACATCACTGAGCCAGCATATACTTTTATTATCTCATTATTTCATATGTACAGCAAATCTAGTTTATGATACAACAGAAGAGGCACATTAGCATTTTGAAAGGGTGGGGATTTTGAAATAGAGCTTTCAAAGAAGTAGTTGACAAGCTATCTTTTGCTTCCTGTATTAATGCTATTAGACTAGTTTCTGTTCACTTCAACTGGTTTACTTAATCCCAAAAAATGTGTTTGAAATTTGGCCCAACTGTACCTTGCGATTCAACATATAACTTTGATATCTTCAAGTTTGTGTCAGCATATTTAATTCCTCCCGTCGCATGGATAAGTAAAACTTATTTCATCTGGATTCGTTTACAGGTTGGTAAAAACTTCTGCTAAATAGAATAAGACTTCAGTTGAGATCAGTTTTAGAAGTGGTAAGAGTGGAGTCTATGAAACCACAAGAAGGCAGTCATAACTCACAAGTGTGTGGAGACACAAGGATTCCTGTGGCTCATTTGTTTTTACAGCTTGTGTTTATCTAGTAGTTTTTCTGTGCATTTGAGAAGACAGTGCTGTAAAAAGAGGAAAGGTGTAAATTTAATCCAAGCAATACATAATCTGTTTTCAAAACTACTGATCTTTTTCTTTTTCATTAGTAATGGCCTTTGGGTTTTGATGATTGTCTTTCTAGGAAGCTAGTAATGATGACAGAGAAAAAATAGTGTTGTTTCTCATGATTTAGGTGATGGTGGCTGATTTTACTTAATTTCTTTTTTAATTACTCTGGTATAATTTTTTTTTTTTTTTTTTTTTTTTTGTGTATAGGAAATTGTGGCTTTTAATGTTTTGGACTGTAACTTCAATAGAGGTTGACTTGTATGAACTGTTTAGGAAAGACCAATGCAAAGTTTAGGTCAATATAGTTCTATTTGTAGCCATTCATCTACAGGAGGACCCACCATGTCATTGTGATAGAAGCTAGCACATTACAGATAATGGCGGTTGTCAACATTAAATGCAAAAGAAAACCTGACTGAGACTTTCTAAAAATTATTTGTGATATCCATTTTCTGGTGTAAATCCAGATGTTTAAAATAAATGTTTAGATAGTAGTGTGAATCACACTGTGACCCATGATAATTTTATTTTGGTTTATATTTGCAGTTTTGTATTTAACTGCAGTTATGTCAGAGAATGAATTTTTAGGCTCATCAATTTTATAAGTATTTCTTACATTCAGTCTTTAACTTAATTACTTTGGGTTAACCAGTAACCAGCATTTCTTTTCTATGGTTTAAACATTTGTGGTATAAAAATGACTTTCTCTAAGGGGGTTGTACATTTGATTTAGTTGAGAGGAATCACAATCATTACTTACAGTAACAGAGTAACTTCAGGTGTTTGTTCCAAAATGTGTTCTTACCCTCAGCTTCTTTTTTCAGGATACTTTTGCTCAGTAGTTTTTTTTTTTTTGTTTGTTTGTTTTTTTTAAATAAGTTATATGTCATTATAAGATGACGGATGAAACATATGAATATATGTACATAGTTAAGCTTAATGCTGAATTTCTGCACGTGTTTATATAACAGTCATAAAGTTATCTGATAGTAATATAATAAACTTTGACTAATATGTGCTAAGTGCTGTTTGATCTACCTTTTCTCACATTAGAGTTCTATGCAGTATTTTTTTGTTCCTGTTTTTCTTGTAGGTTTTACATGCCTTTTTGTTTTCTCTTGTTTGGGTGATCTTTATTTGGTTTTGGTGTCGAAATTTTGCTTTGTGCTTTTGCTGACTAGAATAAAGTCTAAGGACATTGCTTACACATCAGGAATAGATGAAGGTGTTAATAGGATCTTAAAGCACAGCCTTGTGCTGTCACTCTGAGCACAGGCTGCTCCCAGGGCATGAAAAGCCAGGGGCAGGGGGTGACCTCATTGCACACTATGGCCTCCTCGAGGGGAGCAGCCCCAAAGGGGCTGGCATGGGGTGAGCAGAGCTGGCTGCTGGTAACAGGGTCATCAACAGCCTTGGGTGTAGCAAAAGATGAGCCAGACTCAGGGAATGCCAGGGGCAGCTGTGGGATGAGTGGGTTCATGGTGTGCTGGGAGAACTGGCTGAAGGTCAGGGCTCAAAGGGTTTTAGTGAACGGGGCCACATCTGGCTGGTGTCTGGTCATCACTGGTACTCCTCAGGGCTCAGTTCTAGAGCCAGCACTGTTCTATACATTTGTCTAGTGCTCTGGTGCAGCAGGTGAATTCACCATTAGAGCAAGTTTGCTGATGTTACCAAATTGGGAGGTGCTGGTGACTCTTTTGAGGGATGAGAGGCCTTTCATAGGGATCTAGATAGGTTAGAGCACTGGGCAATGTTTAATGGGATGAAATTTAACAAGTGAAAAGTGTTGGATTCTGCATAGTGCTGGGCAAAAGTATATAAATTGGCAGAGAAAGGAGCTGGAGCAGCCCTGAAGAAAAGGATCTAGGGTGCTGGTCAGCATCTGGCTGAATAGGAATCAGCAGGGTCCTAAAGCATCCAAGAGGGCAAATCATATCCTGCAGTGCATCCAACACAGCACCACCAGCTGCTGAAAATGGTGATTATCCCACTGCATTCAGCATTGCTGTGCCTCACCTGGAGTGCCGTGTGCATTTCTGGGCCCCACAATTTAATAAGGATGTGAAAGTCCTTGAAAGCATCCAGGGGAGGGCAACAAAGCCAGTGACAGGGCTGGAAGGCATGTCCTGAGAAGTGTGGCTGAGGACTTTGGGCTTGTCTGGTTTGGAGAGAAGGAGGCTGGAGGGTAACCTCATTTCTCTCTCTGAAAAGGGGAAGTGGAGAGGAAGGTGCTGATCTCTTCTTCCTGGGATCTGCTGACAGGACAGATGGGAATGGCTCAAAGCTACACAGTAACATTTAATTTATTATTTGTTGCTTACTTTTTTCAGCTTCATTCTTTATTAGAACCATTATAAGGTCAGAGAAATCCCTTACTAAGGAATTATTACTGTAAAATATAATGTACAATGAAACCAGAAACTATATAAAGAGCAAAATGTACTCATTTCAGTTGTTTGTGTTTCCTTCCTTTCTTTCCTTAATGGAAGACGAGGAACCAGAATATTACTGCTGTTTTGTTGTATTTTATGGGTGTTTTCTTCTCATACTGTTCTTCTTCTATTCATGGCTTCGCCAGTGGATGGTCTTCAAACTTGACATACACTGGACAAGCATGTAGTAGAAACAATGCTAAAAATATGTTTGCATAAGTTGTCCTTGAAAGAGCTAGTCTTGTTTCTGAGGTGGACCTCGCTATTGAGCTTTATAACTTTCTCCTTCACCACCTCCAGCTCCTTGTTTCTCCTGTTCATTTCTCCAGAGTGGTTTAGTTTCACTGGCCAGGTTTTAGTCTTCACCTTTAGCCTGTTGTGGAGTCATCTCAAAGTGTATAAGGCTTAAATTTGCTGTAACATGGTGAAAGTCTTCTGGGGCAGGTGTTCATAGTGTTGTATAACAGGGTATCCTCTTTTCATTTTCCTGGTTATTTTCAAAGAAAAATATGTTCCTTTCATTTATATGCAAAAGGAGAGGTGGTACTGTGGTACCCCTTTTGTGTTTAGTCTTGAAAAAGAGCTTTGAGAAATAAATTTTTCTTTGGCATTTCCTATCTCTTGGTTTGGATATCTCTCCCCACTAAGTGTACAGACTTTTCTGAAATTCATTCCTAAGTGCATACTTTTGTATTTGGGAGCTGTGAAGCCTGGTTTGAATTTGTTGATTCATTTTGCACCTCAGTTCCACATTTCAGAGTGGGGCCTGGGGACACACAGCACTGACATAGGTAAGTCCCTGTATTAATTTGTGTCATAGTGAACATGAAGTCAGGAAATGCATGTCAAACACAAGTTATACTTTACTGTTACTTTAATTTCATGCTGTTGAGATTTTTTGAAAGGGTAAGGAAAATGTATATTGTGAGCCTCTTTTTAAATTCATCATTGCAGCAGTTATTGATTTGTCTACTCAAATGTTCTGTTTTACTTCAGCGGGTACTGTTATTTGAAGGGTTTATTTCTATGCTTTTTGGTCATTTTGAAAGAATCCGTGAGGTTGTCAGGAGATGCCACTTCTGAGAGACAGTGGTTTCACACAAATGTGGATTGAAGATTGGGTAGGGGAGATTTCCAAAACTGATAATAGATCTATAGGTACTGTCAAAGCAGATTAAGTGGCTAGCTCATTTTCATAGCTCATCTCTGGCCTTTCAGAAGAAGGGTTCTATCTCCTAGCCTAATTATGGACAGAGATGCAAATTAAGTAATTTTGTACTGGGGTTTTTTTGCTGTTGCTCCAATTTGTACCAGTTTGTACTTGCTTGTGAATGTTATTAACTTCTTCCCCCCATGGGGCCCACTGTAGATAGGAGATTGATTTTTCTTGCTTCTCTACATGTATTTTTTTACATGTACAAGAGATGCTGGACAGCTTTCCTTTTTTTCAAGTAACGGAATATAGATGTTTGTATTAACTGTTTAGGACCAAGGGCATTTGTGGTTTACCAGAGGAAAGCAAGTGTGCACAAATACTTGCTGAAATGAATCTTGTAATAGGATCTTGTAATCCTATGAGTCTTGTAATATTTATCTATTGTTTTGTTTTAGTTTTTCTCCCCTCCTGTTCTTGCTTTTGTAAGCTCTTTTTCTTGTACGTGTCAAACAGCCCTGGGCTTTGAAGGTCTGATTCTTGAAGTCTGTCTACCATTTTTTTCCTTGCAGATTGAAAGTGTGTGGGGCTCAGGTGGTGACCTGAGTTCCTCTAATCCATCTTCTATATGCTGTTGGAGACTGCTTTAGTTTCCTCTGCCTGACATCTTTTGTATGATGTGTCAGGCCTGGGAAGATGGGGTACTTGGCGTTCGCTCTGTTGAATGCACTTCGCTCTCCTCAGTATGCAGATTGAGATGCTTCAAGGCTGCCCTGAAGATACCCTGAGTAAGGCTTATAAATGGGTAGGAGCAGTGATGTTTAGTTCTTTTTTGAGGCCATTTCTGCACTGCAGATTGAAGCTACCACTAAAGAAAAAGTCAAAACTCTCACCGGCATAAGTCAAGTCAGAATTGAGTTTCAAGAAAAACAGACATGGGGGAAACTGAGAATGGAATGTGTGAGCATGTAAAATGTTACAGATAAAACACAACTTTCTGATTATTTGAAAGTATGGTTTCAGCCAGGTACACTGGTGTAAGCAATAATCACAGCTGAATGTTTGTGATTAACCATGTGTTACAATGCAGAGTGGAGGAGAGCCTTCCTTAAGTGCTTGTGCTTGCTCTGATACCTTGCTGTTCAAAGGAAGCCTGTAGAATTTGTTTTTCCTTATACAATGAAAGCTCATTCACATCATGTTGGTTTGTATGAAGTTGAAGTTGCTAAACAATATTTTTGCATTTTGATAGACTTCCTTTTTTAGCTCAAGTATTAGTAGTTTTCAGTAGAGAAATTAAAACAATTGTAGATGTTGAAATTATCAAGTAGGGGAACCACGCATCTGGTCATTTATGGCTTTATTGTCTCAAGTAACAGATATAATTTAAAAGCAGAGATGCTTTTTCTAGTTCAGTGGAAAGCAGCAGCATAACTGAAACAAAATGGTGAGCTGCTACTGATCTGTTATTGCAATCAGCTACTTCTGTCACATTTTATGTGAAGAAGAAAGGGAGATAAATTGAAACTAGCACATAAAATATTGTTTTAACATTGCTGCTAGCTAGATTTGTAAATGGAAATAATAAATCCTAATACAACATTGAGAGTAATACTAAAGAATTCCCACTAGCTAATGTTATTTACAGCTGTTCTAAAGTTTTATTTCTTTTATTTATGTCTCTTTTCAAAGGGTTTGGACCTGAGATGGTGCTCATAGTTTGCTAATCTTATGCTAGCGAATCTCAGTTTTAGCTAAATTTTACAGTAATGACAGATAAAAATCATATTATAAAATCAAATAGTACTGCATTGTAATCTGCTGGAAGATAAAACAATATATTTTCATAAAATATTGAAATTAAATAGTATGATTGTTTTAAAGTGTTCCTAAATAACTGCAAATAAGTGTAAAGGAGTGAAAAAGAGTGGATATGTCTTTATATTTATTATCCCCATAGCTTCCTTGGTAATGCAGAGTATCTCCTATGGAGTAAAAATTGTCAGCATTCCTGTTCATATGAAAAAAAGACATATATAAATTTTCTGAAGTTCAGATTAAGAGTTGTGGTGAAAGCCAAACCATTCTGTGATTCTGACTAAGGAGATCATCAAAGTCATTAACAAAACGGAAGTTGGAAGGGCTTTTTGAATGTCCATCCATCATGCCCTGGGATCTTCCATGAGATCATGTTGGTTGGTCATTGAACAGTTCCAGTGATGGAGCATCCATCACTTCTCTGTTTCAGTATCTTACCACCCTTATCATAAAAAGTTTCTTCCCTAGATCTAATCTAAGTTTGCCCTCTCTCAGCGTTCATCTGTTGCCCTTTGTTCTGTCACTACAGGCCTTAGTCTCTGTCTTTCTTGTAAGCCCCCTTTATATAATGAAAGGTCTCTCTGGAGCATTCTCTTCTCCACATTGAACGACCCCAGGTGCCTCAGCCTTTATTGAAAGGTGCTCTGGTCCTCAGATCACTTTCATGGCCCTTCTCTGGACCTGCTTCTTGTCCTGAGGATCGATCCCAGAGCTGTATGCAGTTCTCCATGTGTGGCTCGTGAGAGCAGGTTAGAGGAGGATGATCTCTTGCCTTGACCTGCTGGCCATTCCTTCGAAGCTTTTGTGAACACATGACTACGCCCTTGTATGAAGACGTGCACAAACATGATCTTTTTAAACATTCACGAGGAGAGATCCATCTTCAAAGCATAGGCTTCATAGTTGTGGTAGGAAGTCACTGTGTTCAAGCTTACAAACTTGCTGAGATTAGAGCACAGTGCTGCAGTTTTGAAAAACTATTGTGATTGTCTCCATTACAATGATTCTAATGTATCTATTTCTCCTTCTGAATTGTATGTTGACAGAATAATTTTTACTTTATCTGTGTGAGTTTTATACATAAAAAGTTATGTATTGTTGTGGTTAAAGGTCAGATGGCAACTAAGCTTCACATGTACTCAGTTGATCCATGGCTGGGACTGGGGGAAGCATCAGAACAGTAAAGGTAGAAAGCCCTCATGGGTTGTGATGAAGACAGTTTAATAGGTCAAGCACAAGCAAAGCAAGAAGTTATTTCACCGTTTCTCGGATGTTCATCCATCCCCTATGTCATGCATAGTGGTGATTTGGGAAGACCAATACCATCACTCCAAATATCCATCCCTTCCTCCTCCCCTTGGCGTTATATGGTAACTATGATGCCATATCGTATGGAATATCCCTTTGGTCAGCTGGGATCTTGGGATCACCCCTCACAGCTGTGTTCCCTCCCAACTCCTTGTGCACCCGCAGCCCTCCCTGGTGAGATGGGGTGAGGAGCAGAAAAGGCCTTGGTGCTGTGTGTAAGCATTTGCAAGCACTGCTCAGCAGTAACAAAAACATCCCTGTTATCAACACTGCTTCCAGCACAAATCCAAAGCATGTCCTGTGCTAGCTACTGTGAAGAAAGTTATGCCAGATGAAACCAACATAGGTAACATATATATATTATTTCATTATTTGCATCACTCTTTAATTAAAAATTAAAAAAAAAAAAAAGGAGAGAGAGAAAAATGTATAGTGCTGTTATATTAGTACTTTGCATTCTGGCCTACTTGAATTCCTTCTCCTTGGAAACTGTTTCCCAGATCTATAGTCACATTCCCTGTGGGAATTCCTTGCCTAATTCCTATGAAAACCTGTCCTTTTACTCCCTCATAGACTGACAATTGTAGTCCAGTTCTGACTGGAAAATAAATTTATCAGAATCTTCATCATTCTGGGTACAGAGAACTTATAAATGATGAAAGAAGTACGTACATATGATGTCCTAAGTACATCAGCATAGAATGTATTGCAGAGTTTGTATCCCCTTTCTCATGTTTAGTTATTTAGGTCTTCTTGATGTTGTTTCAGTCTTCCATGATAAAGAAGGTAAATAATTATTTTGTTTCATCTTAATACCACAAACATTTACTTCTGAGCTGTACGGATTTTAACCAGGAAATACTGTTTCCAAAATTGATCCTTCAGAAACATCTCTAAAAGAATAACAAGTTGCTGTTTGTCCCTGTTCCAGTTCTATATTTCTCTTCCTCTTCTCATCAAGTCTTCTTTTCCTTTAGCTTAAATCATTATTTTGCATGTTACACTGTATTGGTTGTTTTACTGCAGTCAGGATAAATCAGAGCTATACTGTTTCCTTATCTTGGAAATGCACTTTATTATCAAAAATACAAAATAAAACTGGCCCACGTGACTTTTGGGAAACTCGTGTTGCATTTAATTGAATTTTCCATTTACTTAAATGTTGTTCATTATGTTTGCTTGACAATTTATTTTAAGTGTTGTGCAATATTGGAATGTAACTAATGGACTTTTAATGAATCACTACTAATCTATATTAATTTCTTAAATGCACATGTTACCTTTTGTCTACTACTTAGCAATTCTAGACAGCAGGTGCTTGCAAAAATGGACTAAAAGATGACTTCGATCAGTTTTGCACCAAACTTGCCTCCTGAAATGCTTTCCTAACACTTTTATATTGACTTTACACTTGTGTGAGTCTTTAACTCCACAAAAGGGACTAGGAGTCAGGATTGGTCCTTGTGTTGTGGCACAACATCGTTGTCTAAGCAGAACTGGATCATGTATTCTATTTAAATATGTTAGAGTGAATATATCTAGCCTGAAAGATATATTAATATTCACGTACATTTCCTTTGTCTTTCAGAACAATGGGTCGCTTGCTTGGTGCCAGAATCATAAGCAATGTTCAAAGGTAAATCCTGTTTTTTCCTTTCGTTTATATTTCCTATCTGCTTTCAGTCTCTTGTCTGTAGATTAGGTGCTTTTCTTCTTAGCCTGTTTTCAGAAGTGTCTGTTCATACTCTATTTGGAAACCTTGACCTGTAATAAAATATCAAAAATTAAAGCCAAGTGATTTACTCTTTCAGGACAAAAGAACCATGTTGGAGGATACATATCAAGCATAGTTAAAGCAACAGAATTCTGCCATTTTAAGCAAGTTTACACTGGCTAAAAACTGGTGTCTCATATGTGGGTTTTTTCAGTATTTTTGGTCAGAAGAGAGTAAAACTGTCAATAACTTAAAAATCTTCCTGCAGCAGCACCAGGTTATTTCAACATTCAACATTTCATTCATTTTGGGTATTTAATTTTAATCTTGAACCTGAGTTTCTTTGAAAGTATTCTTGACACAAATCCCGGTGGCTCTACTGATGCCCCTTTCCCATTCTAGCACTTAAATCCCGAAAGTCTAAAGGGTAAGTAAACTAATTATCAGCTGATTCTCCTGTGCAGGGTGCCTGGATGGAAGCAGCAATGATTTGGGAGCTTTAGTGGGTCAAGTGGAATTGCACATTTGTTGCTGACTGTTCATAAACATCATGGAAGCTGCACTCATTGGAAATTTGCCTAAACATCTTTAAAATGTATTTCTAGAATAATTTAGGTCTTTTAACTTCAGTAATTATTCTTTATTCATGAAGGTTGTTCTGAAAATGGTATTAAATTGAAGTTGCATTATTCTGTATTGTTTCAATAGTGCAATCGATGTTAAATGCTGATGCTAACCCTTGATTTTTACACATGTTGATTTCTTGTCTATGTTTAAAGAATGAGATTACACATTTGGTGATGTAGCTTCTGTTGACATAAAAGGGATTGGAAATGGGCAAATTTTTTGACTGCTCTGTTGCAGGTAAATAAAACAAAGTTGATTGCTTTTATCAGTATTAAGATCCAGGGTATAAGAGTGCCAATATAAGAAAAGAATGGAACATTTCCTATTAGCTGTGCCACACTGCTAAGGATTTAACTTCTGCAGTGAAATCATATAATTCTTAAAATTCTTATTGAAAACCCCAAACAGATGTGCAAAGGATGAATTGGCTTTGCAGGAAATCATGAGGGCCTGATGTAGTATCAGGATTGATATTACATGGTATAGAATTCTTTGTGTACTGAGGTTCCATTCAGATTTGGTCTAGGTAATGAAAGTTAAAATATAGCATTTGTTTTCTTTTACTTTACTAGTAGATTGCTGGCAGCTGTTGGACTTGCTGGATTATGCAAAGGTGGACTCACAGACAGCAGCATGACGAAGTAGAACTGCAACATGGAGAGACTGAAGAAGAAAGTGGGCTGGGCTAAGCTGGACTCAGTATTTCTTAACAACAGTTGTTGGACCAGTACCTAGATCTCAGTCAGCTCTACTCATTCCTAGACACCACAGGGGGGGAAAAACTTATCTGGGGAGAGAACCAGACAAACAGACACTCCCTTCTTTTTTCTGCATACATGAGTATATAGAACCCCAATTCCTTTTGCCAACAGGTGGTTCAGCAGAGGAATTGAAAATAGAAGCTCTGCAGAGGTTGTTGTCTGGTCGGGGAAAGACAGTTAAAGCTGGAAACTGATGGATCTAGTTTTCTTATGCATCTGGCCTAGAGTCTTCCATCACAGCCAACTGTTTTGCAAAATATCGCAAAAAATATCCTCATACCTGTCATCTTCAGACTGTCTTTTAATAATAGTTTGACATAGGTTATGCCTGCTTTGGGGTTATTTCTGCTTTTCCCCTCCAACTAATCATATTTGTTATGATATATCAAACTCCGAGTTACCTAAATGATTATTTTTAAAGCTTTATGAGGTACAGGTTATATACAGGATGAAGTAGTGTCTGTAATGTATAGATTTCATCTAAAACATTATTCAACTTGTTTCCTACACAGGTAGTCAGTCAGCTTTGCTACCTGATTATATGTACATAACTCACTAACACTGGATCTGTGCTCTCTAAATGGAAATGTATAGAAAAAAATTAGTCTGTTTTTGGATGAAATGGCAGCTGCTAGGGAATGAAGAGTAGAATAGGTCAGTTTTTAAAACAGTGTTGGTCGAGTATGCAGTATCTAAACCAAATGTCTAGTGAAAATATTCATTCACACTTTTTGATAGAGACTTGCTTATAATGTGTTAAAATAATCGATCTCAGAATGTTTGTCTTTTTTTAAAGAGAGATTTTATAATTAAAAGTCACATAATAAAATCTGGATGGATTCTAGCTCTTTCTGCGAGCGTAATTCTCAGTGAAATTACTGAGAAATTCTGAGGGTTATGTGTTCAGTGTTCAGAGAGAATTCTGCCCAGATGTGGTTATTAGGTTTGTGTTTCCTGGAGCTAAACTTATACATTTTTACTTGCAATTCTCAATGTTCATGAGAGTAGCAAATGCTATTATGGTTTTTATTCTATGTACAGATATTGTTATGTAGCAGTTTCATTATGTTCCTTCTAAAAATGAAATGCAGGTTCATGTGTTCAGCTGAAATACAGAAGACATTCACACTTTTTCATGACTGTATTTTTTTTTTGTATGTATCTCTGCACACGGCTGAAGGGTTGGTTTCATGTGTCATGTTTACTTTGACTGGTAACTTTCTCTTTATGTAATCCAGTTAGAATCATAGAATAGTTTGGGTTGCAAGGGATCTTAAAAAGGTCATCTAGTCCAATCCCTCTGCAATGAGCAGGGTCATCTTCAACTGGATCAGGTTACTCAGAATTGCATCCAACCTGACCTTGAATGTTTCCAGGGATGGTGCATCTCCCAGCCCCTGGGCAGCCTGATCCAGTGTGTCACCACATTCATCATAAAAGATGTCTTCCTTATATCTAGTCTTAATTTACCCTCCTTTGATTTAAAACTGTTACTCTTTGTCCTGTTCAACAGGCGTTGCTAAAAATTCAGTTCCCATTTTTCTCATGAGCTCTTAAGTACTGAGGGGTTGCAGTAAGGTTTTCCCAAAGCCTTGTCTTCTCTTGAAGGCTGAACAGCTTCAACTCTCACAGCTCTTTCTGGAAGAGGTGCTTCTCCCATTTGATCAATTTTGTGGCCCAGGTCTGGCCCAACTGTAACAGGGACATGTATTTCCTGTGCTGAGGAGCCCAGATCTGGAAGCAGCACTGCAGGTGGGTCTGTCTCAGTGGAGCAGAGTAGGGGGACAGAATCACCTCCCTCAATCTGTTGATGATGCTGCATTTGATGCAGCCCAGGATGCAGTTAGTGCAAGCACATGCTGTGGGCTCATAATCAGCTTTACATCCACCAGTACCCTGAAGTTCTTTTTCACAGAGAAGCTCTCAATCCCTTCATCTCACAGCCTGTATTGATACAAAGGATTGTCTCACCTACATCAGCACTTTGCACTGGGTATTGTTGATCCTCATAAAATTCCCATGGGACCACTTTTTTTAGCTTGTCTAATGCCCTCTGGATGGCACTCTGACCTTCAAGCATGTCAGTCACACCACACAGCTTGGTGTCATCTGCAGAGGGTCTTGCTTAGGGCCCCCTCAGTCCTGCTGTGCCACTGATCACGACTATAAGCTGTACTGATGCCCGGGGGTCTAGTGGCCTCTAGGGAACATGACTCTCAGGATGAGACCAGCCAACCAGTTTCTCTTCTACCGAAGAGTCCAACTATCAAATACATCTCTAATTTAGAGAGAGGGATGCTGTGAAAGATCCTGTCAAAAACCTGGTTAAACCAAGCCATGCCATGTATCTCAAATCACCTCCCTATCCTCCATGTACCTTAGCATAGCTTTTAGAAGGATCTGTTTCATGACTTCCCTGGCACAGAGATGAGGCCGACAGTTTAGTAGTTCCCAGAGTCCTTTTTACCTTTTTCAAAAATGAGTGCGATGCAATAATGGTACCTTTTTCCAGCCACCTAGATCTTCACCTGTCTGCTATGACTTTTCAAATATTATGGCAACTTCATCAGCCAGTTACATCTCATCAGGTCACATAGATCATGTATGTTCCAGTTCCTCAGGTGGTAATAGGACTGATCTTGGGTTACAGGTGGAGCAACTTTGTTCCTCCAGTCCCTCTCTTGCAGCCCATCCACTCAGGAGGTACGGGGGAAAAAAGGTTGCCTTTGAAGTCTGAGAGGAGAAACGTTGACTATCTCGGCCTTCTCCCTAATCCTCTTTTACCGTGTCCTTTTATACCAGCCAGGATAGGTGTCTATACTTCCACTGCCTGTGCATTCCCTTCTTGCCCTTTAGCTTGACCAGGCCTCCACTCACCTATGCAGGTCTCTTGCCTTCCTTTCTTGATTTTTTACGCTTGGAGATTTAGAGTTCTTGTGCTTTATGGAACATGTCCTTAAAGATCTGCCAGCTCTTTTCTGGTCCCTTGTGCTGTGGAGCAGTTTCCCGGGGAGTCCTGTTGACATCTTGAAGAACTGCAAGTTTACTTTCCTAATATTTAGGGTCCTGACTTTATTCTTTACCTGACCCATCCCTCAGGACTGTAAACTTCACTAGTGCATTAACATTGCATCCCCAGACTGCCTCCACCCTTGATATCACTGATTAACTCATTTGGTTAAATCATTACACTAACCATTAAATTTGCTGATCAATATTTCCCTAACCACTATATGTGGATTTAAGAGCTACTTGATATGTGAAATACTATCAAAACCTGGCCTAAGAAAGTAATCTGCAAAGCTGACTCAAAAACTTCAAGGGTAACAACTTTGTACTGGAAATTTGCTCTTTCTGTAAATGGCAATAAACTGTTTTATGTTTATGTTGTGTTTTGAATTCCTTCACTGACTTGACCTTTGCTGTTGGATTTAACTTTCGCATCCTTACATAATTCCTGGGTTGGGATTTTTTGTCTCTCCTCATCTTACCCTCTGAAAATTTTTGTGGCATGCTGTCTCTTTCTCTCCACTAGTGTGACTATTCTGTGTGCCCATTTATCTGTTTCTTAAAAATCTGTCAAAGAACCAGTGAATTGTTGAGTTTGGAAGGAAAGCCCTTTTAGATCTTTTAATGAAAGGTCAACTAGAGTAGGCTGTCCAGAACCACATCCAGTTGGATTTTGAGTATCTCGATATGTAAAGACCGCAGCCTTTCAGTGCCTGTTTCATTGTTTGACTACCAGCACAGTAAAAGAGTTTTTGTATTTTACGTATTTAGATTTGTGCCTATGGCCTCTTGTTTAGTCCATAGGCATGACTGAGAAGAGCCTGGCTGCCTCTTTCTCATTGCATCCCAATGAATATTTATAAACATAAGTAAGGTCTCTCTGAATCTTTTCTGCAGGCTCATCAGTCCTAGGTATCTGCACTTCTCTGTATATGGCAGATGCTCCAGCCCCTTAATTGAATTCTTGGCTCAATGTATTCTTCTTTCCTACTTATGCTTTCTTAGCCCCAAATGACTCATGCTTTCTGCCATTTGCAAAGATCCTGTCCTTAAAATCCCATTGCCTTCTAGTGGCCATTCTTGCCGAATTGGATGTAAATGCACAGCTTTTGCTGTTCCTGCTTCATTTTTCCAGTTTGTTTTTACAGTGTGAGCTCCACAGTTCCAAGGCTGTTCTTCTCCAGCACTTGGAAGTGCTGAGCATGTAACAGGCGCTTCCCTATAAAAACAACAGTTAGAGCTGATTGCTGCTGAGTATGAAAGGGCAGAATCCTGCATTGATGCTGGTTTAGTGAAAAATGTATTTTAGCCCTAAGCTGGGGGGGCAAGGGGGATGAAATGACTGAGAAAGGCATTTCAAGTGAGTTTGTGAAGTAGACATAATTTATTTTTTTTTTATGGCTCCTTACACAAGGTTTTCTTTTTGTAGGCAGCTGAAAGTCAAGAGACCAGCAGGCATAATTTAGAGCTGCATGTGCTGTGGCATTTACAAGGACTGGAGATAAATGGGGATCATCATAACGCACTGTGAATTGCAATACAACTTTCTTGTTCCCAGTGGCCAAGGCAGTGGTCCCTGATTGATTGATTCTGTGAGAAGGCTGAAAGGCTATTTTTTGAGTGTTCAGAGCTGAGAGGAAAATGTGAAAATAAACAATTTACAAATTCTGCAGCCAAATAAACAGACTGACTATCTCAAAAAGGCAGTTTACTTTCTTTTTAGAATAATATACTCTCCTGAATTCCTTATTCGAGCAATTGTTTCAGGCTTCCAGCTGAGCTCTTTCCAGAGATAATGCACGTGGAAAGATGAGTTAATGGTTTAAACAATTAGAGATTTGATGCAGTCTTCCATCTGTCAAAGCCCACTGAAATGAAAGCTCACAGTTTTAATTTGTGCCTCCAGCATCTAACTCAGTCTGAGATGGTGTCAGCGATTTGCCCTGCCCACAGTAGTGTTATTCTTATGTTAAGCATTCTGTGCACACATGCTGAGAGACTTCTATCAAACATATTAGTGTGCATTTGAGAGATCATTAGCCTGAAGTAGCTGAAACATTCCAGGTTTCTTAGCCAGGAAACTCATATCTCTGCTGGAAAGTGTGTTGAGCCACTGTTATTTACACAATAAAGCTAGAGCAGGATAGGGATAGCTTTGTAAAGTTTAGCAGGATTTAAGTTTAGCACTGTGATTTAAGTGGCACCCATAAAAGGGTGAGATGATGAATGTTTTGGGTTTTTTTGTCTAAAACGATAGAATGAATAAAAATTTCTTGATCTGCCAGACAGATTGTTTTTCTTTCATCTGGTAAAATCTAAGGTAAAACCATTTTATAGAATCGGAGTTCTTAAGACTTGATCAGATTATTGTTCTGCTAAACACATAAAATGTCATGAGCATATAAGAAATAAAACCGATAATATACTTATTGTTTGCATTCTTAAGGATTTTTTTTTTTTTTATTCATCTATAGGAAAGGTAGATGGAACTGAGAGAACCATAGTGGTTAGATGATTAAAGCTGTACTAGCTAATAAGTAGGGTGACTGAAGTTTCTGGATATTTGTGTTTTGGGAGTAGAAGAAAGAGCTTTGTGATTCAGTGTTTATGTTTATACAAAAGTATTAGTGTGTAAGTGTGTTGTGATTACAGGAATCCCTTTGGGCCTTGAGAACTGAAAAATAAACAGAATTGAAATCCCAGCAATATTTTCAGAGTACAATAGTACTCTGTAATACTCTTATGTATTGCTCTGTATTTGTAAATATCAAGTTCTATTTTTTCAGCTATTGAAAAAACAGTTGTGTTAGAACATGAAGTAAGTTCATATTCTTTACAGTTACTATATTGGATCACCTCAGTCATCCTTCCAGTCTAATACTTGTGCTACCAGATAGATTCTCATTAAACCTGTAAGTCTGGAATAACTTACTGCTAGGAAAAAAATTTACTAAGCCCTATTACTTATTTTTGTGTGATACTGTGCAATCTAAAGGATATGTTCTTTTCAGAATGCTCATTTTGGCTTCTTATCTCTTGCTGCTTATTGTTTTGTTCACCTTAAATTTTTTTACCTTGGAAGAACAGACCTCAGGACTTCATGGAAGGTGTTTTGCTTGGCCTTCACTCTGAATGATTCTGCTGATAACTTTCTGTCTTTAGTAAAAATGGTTAAAAACAAGTTACTTTCTTTTTTCCCTTAATAAAAGATTATGACAACTGTCAGGGCCCTTGTGAGGGATAGGGAGGAAAGGATCAGATTGTTTTTATGTCCTGGAGCCAGGTTTTTGTTAATGCCGAATTCTGCTGAGGTTCTCATTGATCTTATGGGTTTACAGAAAGGTTTAGTTCTTTTGGAAGTTGCTTTTTTGGCCAGTTGCATCCCTTTTAAGGAGGTAGTCAAGTCTGATCCCTGTGCTGTTTGAAATTTGAACTCCTGCATACCAAACAAACCAGCCAATGCTGAGCACAACCAGCTGAAGATTAAGTAACCCTCTTCCACAGAGAAAAGACACAAAATTGTCATTAATGACTGAATTGTGCCAGCACTGTCTTTGAGGGTAATAGCATAGAGTCTCAACTCTTTTTTCAGAAAAGCAAGTGCTGGCTTTAGAATTTAAATCCGCATACGCTGAGGTATATAGAGACATACACTACAGCTAGAGGGTGAAATATGTGCATGGGGGTGCTCACATATAAACACAACAGATATTATTGAAGCTGGCATGCTGAGGCGCTAAATGCTTCTTTAACTTAGCTTTATCTGCTTCAGTGAGCACTCTTCAAAATCCAAGTATATTCAGACTGCAGAATCCTTTATTTAGAGGTATTTGAGCACAAAAATAATCCCTTCCTAGAAACTTTTGAGATACCAATGCAGCTATGCAGTCTAATCAGCTGTAAATTTTTGTCATCTAAAAAGCAGTTGATTAAGAAACATCTAGCAGAATGATGATTATCACTGGAGCAACACTGGTCAGACAGTAAAGACAGATGCTTCTACTGAGACTAAGGAGAATTATCAGTAAATCTTGAAAACAAGCAAGAGATTTATCTTTCTAAATCTTCAGTTTTACCACGTCTCTCACCACTTAGTTTGCTCAAAGCTTGTACGTATTTTTTTCTCATCTTTCAATAACTTTGCATACTATATGCAGAAGGCAATATGTGACATGAAAGTGTATTTGAGATTTTGATTTCCCAAATACAGTCTTAGTTCCCAAAGCTCAGCTGTCTGAATTACTATTAGGAAATTTTAATAGCTCAAAAAGTCAGAGAATCTGTACAAAATTTATAAATTTGCAGTTGAGATGAAATCTTAATTTTATCTTATTAGATTATATTTCATTAACCTAATTAATTTGTAGTGGAAAATAGGCTGTAATAGTCTTTAAATGTTTGGTCTTTTTCTCCTCTTGTGGGAGACAATTGCAGAGTTAGGTCAAATACAGCTCTAGTTAAGTGACAAAGAAAAAAATGTATTTGCATTGACCTTTAATGTAGCAATAAAATACATTCAAGGACTGGAAAGGGACATATGTCTGTCTCTTAACTGTGACTTTAAAAAGAGTTTTGCTTGACTAGACCCAGGGCAACATTCAAAACCCACTGAAGTAAAGAATACTGACTTTCAACGAGCTTTATACCCATCTATAAGTTAAGATCGTGCTTTTTCAAGTGACCTCCTTTGGAGTTTCTCCATTACTCTAAAATTGAAGGAGATGTAAGTGTGCTTAGGTGGATGGAGTTACTGTGCTGAGAGGGAGGCAACTGTCTTTGAGGCAGACAGGCAGGGATGCAAGTGCCCCTTTCTCCACACATTCATTGAAGTGCAAGGGAAGCATTAAACTGGAAGTGAGAGCTATGACTGTTTTCTACTTTTGAGTGTCTGCAAAGAATTGGAAAACTGTCTGAGCACAGAAGCATGGTCTGTCCATAAACAGAAATTGCAGGTTTTATTTTGTAGCACTAACTGTGATATTTAATCAGACATTAAAGAGTTAATTGCCATTTAGAACTGACTGTATATTAGAATAACTCTCTATGCACAACAGACAAAAATGCTTCTGAAAGGGTGCAGTGTTAAAGAGCGGGTTTTGTGCTATGAATTTTAAGTAGATCTCCTTATTGAGTTTCCTTAAAAAGTTCTGCTTAAAGTCAATTCAGGGTATAGTCTCAGGTTAATGGGTCAGAAAGGTTCTGACAATTCTTCCATAATACCCACATCTACTATATGGATTACAGGCATACATTCTGATCTTAGTCATATCAAATACTTCTAGTTATTTCTGTAGCCTGAGGAATTAAAGTGCACAGTGGAAGTATATAACTGTACAGATAGAAGTCCCAATATGGAGATAGTGACAGGAAAATATTCGTGCCTTTTTTTCTGATACCATAAACTTTCTGAAGTGGTTCTAAAGGCTACTTCCTGCAGCCTAATTTACAATTGGTTTGCATCTTCATTTTAAACAAGTGAACAGTTACTTGGGCTGTAAAGCGAAAGGTAAATTCATAGCCATATTTATGAATGTTGGCATATGCGTTTAATCCACGTGGAAGATGTGAAGCAGTATTTTGGGTTCATGTTCGACACGAGGAGTTGATCCTGCCGGAATGCCAGCAGGATCTGCTACACTGAAACGAAAGAAGGCACGCGTAACTATTCAGCCTTGTACTGTCTTGATGCTGGTGTACGTGTGTACAAAATTGATTTCTTGTTTCAGGCAGGTGTTTTCAGCTTAGGCATTTAGAAATTAAAGGATTGCTGTAATTAAATCTGTAAATGATTTTTTTTTTTCCTTTGGAGTGTGAACCAGAAGACTTGGTTATGAACGAGGATATTTTCTCCAATATATCTATTATTTTGTTAGCTTTAAGTTGTAAAACCCATGGGTTTCAACAAATATCAGAGTTTGTAGCCTCTGACTTTGAATAAATAATACAGCTGTCTATGTTTATTTTTCTCATAGATGTGATATTGTTATATCCAAAATCCATTAAATTTCAATATCCACCATAAATCTGGGTATGAACAGGAAAAGAAGACTGAGTTACATCACTTTGGATTTGAACTACACCCCCAAAATTAGAAATTTTCCAGAGCTAGAAATGAAGAATCACATTTTAAAGTCATTTCATATTAGGAATAAAATATTTTCATTTTTTTGGTTTATGTGAAACATTTAGCTGCATTTTTACTCACTGAACTTTGAACACCTTCTGGAGGGAAATAGACTTAATTTTGTTTTACATAAATATGACCACCTGTTAAGCCTAGTAAATAGCAAAATATTGGCTAAGCAGTAGTTACCACTTTATAATTTTTTTCAACTTTTGTCCAAATAAATCAGACTTTGGCTTTATATGGATTCTCATGTGTTGCTTTTCCTGAATCTGGAATTCTTTCAGTTTGGCCTAAAAACACAATACTGAGCACCAAACACAATCCCTGGCTTGGTCCTTGCAGTTTTCTGGGAGGAGAACTAGCCAAGATTGCTTGCAGGAATGCTCATGGGAGGTATGGTCAGACCAGCAGGCAGAGCTCAGTCTGGCTACACTTGTTAATTTTGTTTGGTTCTGGACCATATTGTTGAGTGATAGTTGAGGATATAGTTATTCACTCACTAGGAGGCAGGTCTAAAGCTCCTAAAGGGCCAGGAGCAAGGGAGGAATTGCAGTTTTTTGGGTGAGATTTTTAGAAATGTTAGGATTTATATCTGTAAAGAAGCACTGAGACAGTAGAGCTGATGAATAACTATTTAAATCAATGAAGACACTACCAAACCTGTCTTTGCCACCTTGGAAGATCATTGGCACAGCAAATATTTCTTAAGGAAACATTGTTTTTTTCAGAGAAACTCTCCAACATTGTTCCACTGGTGATCTGTTCATATATTATTCAGTGTTCTATTTTCCTTTTCTATTTGTCATTGAAGGTATCTGCATAACAGAAGTATTGTGTTTATTTTAGAGTTCAGCTGTTCCTGCCGTAGAATTTTCTCATCCAAAGTCATGTTTCACCTTGTGTCAAATACAACTCCTATGATAATTTTGGTGGGGCCATGATACAGAAAATAATCCTCTTTTAATTGCTTATTTTCTTCAAAAGATGAATTAAATCTTTCTGTTTCATAACTGAATATTTTAAAATTAATCTATAGTTAAATAACACATTTGAATAACAAATGAGGGGATTTAAAAAAAAAGATATTTAGTTGGTAGCTTTCTTGCCTTATATTTTTTCCTATTAATTTCTACCTCTCCCATTAAATAAACTGAAACCAGGAAAACAAAATTGGTATGGTTTTATTGTTGTTAATAATAGTGGTGCCAAAAGTCACAACATGAACTTCATTCAAAGTAATATCCATCTGTAGGGAGTCATCAGATTTTCATGTTTTCTAGGTTTAATAAGTGTTTGAAAGTATTGCAGATTGAGGACTTTAATTCCTTAAATGGCTAGTAAGTAGGTCATCATCATCTTCAGGGAAAGGCTTATTTGTCCTCATTATTCCTGGAGTCCAACATTATGCAAATTTACTTTATAATACCCTTGAAAGTAGTTATTGTAAGGAAGTGGGTGTATCTATAGGCAGTACTTTAAAGATTTTTATCCTGACAACATCAACAGCAAAATAGATTTGCAAACACTATTCATATACATGAATGATTTTGATCACTAATAGGGGAAGATTGAATTAATTAGAAATTCAGCTTTTCTTCCCCCTTTTTACTGTTTCTGTGGTAGAAAGATTGTCAGATGTAATACTGATTTAAAAGGGTTAGTGACTTGTATGGTGCATTTAATGGGTATTTAAACTTCTACTTTTGGCAGATGAAATAAAAATGTTAAAAGACATTCATGGTATTCTGTTAAAAAAAAAGTAAGGGCACAGCAGGGTGGTGAAAGAGCAATGAACAAGCAGCATAGTAGTGTAGGCAGATCACATACTTGCATCTTTACCACCAAATGTCATTTGGGGGATCATTCCTGCCCTGCCAGCAGGATCCTAGTGGAGGCTTTTTGCACCTCTGCCATCTGCCTACCACGCCTTCCTCTTAGAAAAATGAGTTGTGGTTTTAATTGTGTAACTATTACTTAAAAAAAAAAAAAAAAAAAAAAAAAAAAAAAAGTTGTTCACCATGGAATTGAAGAAAGGAAGAAAGTGCCATGTTGTAATAATTTGAAAGTTTTTTTTACCCCCACCGTTGTCAGTTTTCTAGGTAGATCAATGCAATTCAAACAATTGCATGTGTGGCAAGTGTGTTTTGTGTTTGCACAGAAACTCGATTGATCAGTTAGACTGGGGTGGCATTTTAAGTGCATTACAGTTTGGGGTTTTGGAATTTTTTCCCCCTGGGGAAAGGCTGAAAAACCTCAATAAAGCTTTATTTTAATTTTATTAAATAGTGAATTTTCGGGTAAAGCTCTTGAGTATGTTTTATTATGCTGTCATAGAACGCTAGTGCATTTTTTTTTTAATTGCTAACATTTGTTGGGTGATGACAGGTTATCTAACAGTACAGGGCTGTTTAACACCTTGGAAGAAGACAATAAAGAAACTGGTGACACTTGCTTAACAAGAAGCACAGTGTGTTTTGGGAAATCTGTCAGTAAGAAGACAGGCCTGTAAAGATGTCAGGCCTATTTTGACCTTTCCGCCCCTTGTTTGTATTCTACTGTTTCAGCTTTGCAAATGACTCCACATTTGGTAGTTGAATTGAAAGTAGGCATCACATAACAAGGAAAAGATATGAATAAGTTTCAGGAATGTATTGTGAAATTGAAAAGATGAATATTTAAAAAATGATTGTGCATTTTGTACATGGCTCCATAATAATATTAAAGGAAATAAAAATATTTTTTTATTTAGATGAAATATATATGTAGTTATTTTGGGGTGGTCTGTCAAAGTAGTAGATGTTGCATTAAATCCAACTACTACTGAAGCATGGTACTGTGTGCCTACAGTAATCTGACCTCCTCTGTAATGATGGATGACATTCACTTTGCATGCTCAGTGCTATATTTTATCCAGCATTTGGATAGCATGATATTCTGACCTTGTCTGATTGGTGATCTCATTTTCTGTGAATGTTGCAAGAACAGTAAACAAAGCCTGGAAGAATTGTCAAGCTGACAAGTTGTATTGCTCTGTATCTTTTCAGGACAAACCCACAGAAATTTATGTGTCCTGACACCTTTGTCTCTTGTATAAAGAAAGCTTTAACTAACTTCTCCTTGGTTCTATAGTCCACCATCTAAAAATGCCACATCTTATAACGATAACAGGTAGATAGGCTTTTAAGGAGAGACCTCAGAGAGATGGAATAAGTTAGGAAAAAACAGGAGCAGCTAAATTGTGGAAGAAATTCCAAAACTAACAACAGTGCCTCACAAGAAGAGTGTTTGAAACATTTAAATGACACTTCTGTATTAGAGTATATAAATAGTTATGTGTAAATACATTTTACAAATACGTTGAGTAGGAGAGCAGTTTTTTGCATGAATCCCACAGCCATTAACAAGTGTCAGTGGTTGCAGGAATGCTGAAATGATTTTGTTTTATTGTGTTTTCCTTTCACCTTCCTCTCTCACTCCCTCAAGGAACCTATAAAAGAGAAATGTTCTACTCTGTTGAAACCATATGGGGGTTTTACATCTGGAAAATTTGAACCTAAATCTGTACGTAACTTATTTTCAGTTGAATAATGAGCTTGTTTTATTTGCATTATTTAAAATCTATGTTTGAAAGATAAATTACTTGTTCTAGAATTACATCTGGATAACGTAGTTGTACTTTACTTGCTTAAACTGGATTTCATAACTATTTTTGCTTTTAATGGGGAGTTGCTATTGACAATACACATCTTCCACAGGTATTTATAAACAATGAGAAATTCAAAAATGAGGGAAGTATATGGCTAAGTGGCAGTCTGAATAGAAAGTGGGATTACAGCATACTTCTACTGGGATTTGGGTGTAAGGTCTCTAATTTATTTATAACAGAGTTTAATCATCTTCTAGTCGAGCAGTTAAATACTGAGGACATCTCTTTTTGGAGTCGTCTTATGCTTCAGCCAATTGACAGAAGATAAGCTTCTGCACCCATCCCTCCAGCACTTTCAAAGCGCAGTGGAGCTTATTATAAATGAATGACTCATACACAGGGTGGAACAAATGCACCATTGGTAGCCTACAGAGATAATAACACTGACCTCCGGTCATTTTACAAGGGAGCTCTCTCGTGTAGGTCGACTTCCCACTGCTTTAAACCCAACCTAAATAGACTATTCACAGGCAACTGGATTGACAGATTAGAGATTTATATGCACAAGTGTAGGCATTAGCAGCATGGTCTCTGCGCATCGGGACATGAGAAGTAGTTGAAATATCTGACCACTAAAAGCAGAGGGACGTTTTTCTGTAAAGAAATAAGTTTGCAAACTTTCTTCAGACTTAGTGAAATATGGGTGGTAGGGCAGTCATAAAAGTCCAAGCTTGCAGTCTCTGTTTATGCAGGACTTCCAATAATATGAAACTGTTTGGAAATAAGGGTTATGAGAGCGCTGCCACTTCACAGGGAGCATTGGAGTAGGTGAAAAGAAGACAGGATTTTAGGTTCTAAGTCAAAATACACTGTTTGCTTTCTCCTCTTCAATACATGTGTATACACAAAGTTAATAATAAATATAATAAACTTCATAATTGTAAGGGTATGAAGTTTAACATTTGTCAAATTATACCAGTTTTAGGAGGAGCTTATGCTACTGAATTTAGCCTTGAAATACAAACATGATAATTTATACTAGCTCAAACGTTTATACAGAGTATAACATAAGTATGATATGAGATCTTTCAACTGTTTTAATATTCATAAAATACAATTTGTCAGTAGAACTCATCCACCCAGTGTGTACTAGAAATTTAATTTGTGCCTTTCCACAGAGATGTGTTCTATTGCCTGATCTTAACAAAAGGTTATATTGAAAGGAGTGATTTCAAAGCAGATGACAAATTACTGAAAAGACATTTTTATTGTACAATAGCATGCTCCCACAAAGAAAAACAAGGGGTGAGGGGGACACAACGCTGCTCCCCTCCAACATTCCCTAACACTAATTTAAGGAAAAACACATTAAAAAACAACCTTCAGTGGATTTATTCTTTTCATTTCTTCAAAAGGATGAGAATCTTAACAGGTTCTTTTTTTTTGCTTGGGCCCTTCAGTAGACAGCATTAGGACATTCCTCCCAAAAACCTCCCAAAAAAGGGTTGTTTTCTAAACTTACTATTCCTGTTATGTTCTATCTGCAGAATATATGGTAAATACATTAATGATACATGTTTTATAGAGACAGAAATTATAAAAATGTGTTGGAAATCTGTTTCACAATTTTATTTCAAACAAACGAGAGCTTTAGTCCAAGTGTAGATAAACCTGACCCCCTTAGTCAGCCTTTAGGTGGAATATTCGATTTTTCAAATATTCCTAGATCTGATAATGTAATGAAAAGGAAAACATATCATAATGTGATGTTTTTTCAAGATGCTAATTATCTAAATCTGTTTTGATACCGTAGTTTCCTGACTTTTACTGAAAGCAGTGAAACTTTCCCTTCTTTTTTCACAAGTTTGTATGCTCTGAACTTGTTCATTTAATGCCTGAGATTTGTAATGCAGTATGCAGATTGTCAGTGCAGTATATATGTTTCTATATATTTCTTTGAAAATAAGGTAATTTTTATTCTGACTGAAGCAGATGGATTGATGTTGGCAGTGACATTGAATTACCTGGCCCGGAGGCTTTTCTTGAGACCTGGATCCAGAGGCCTTTTTTTGGTCGCACCTCCCAGCGAACAAATCCAGCATCGCAGTTTCCTGGGTCTTTTCTTACTTTATATCTAGGTAAAATTTTGGTGAAACTCAAGAAACTGAAGTCATATAAAGTCTTCCTCCCGCAATTGCATCCTTCAAATCGAAGATTTTGCAAGAGGGGGTCAAACCTGCAATTTTACTATTTGGAAGTTTCAAGCTACAGCTGGGATAATACATACATAGTCATTCTTTGTCACTGGTTTATGGTGGATGTTTTTACTAAATATCAAGTTTTGTACAGAATTCATATTTCAAGTCTGGTCATCTTGTCGCATATCTGAGCTTTTAAAAAATAACGTAAAGTTGAAACTGGTGTCTGAGAGAGGTAGAACATTTTCCCTTGTATTTCTGCTGGTTATCTATGTGAACAAACATCTACCTAAGTAGAAATGCACAATTCTCAAAGATGCTAATCTCTCTTGCTTTCCAATTTCCACTTGCTTAAATTCTAATTTTAAAGGGCTGTGTGTTTGGAGAATCTTTTGATTCTTGAAGTATGTGGATTAGTCTTAACCTTTGTCATGACTTTGCTAGCATTTACAAGTGTGTGCCTTTGATCATTAGAGTTGCTGTGAAAAGGAGGAAAAGAAGCCCAAACATTTGGCATTTTCTACTTGCAGATGTCCTACACATCATCTCAGCTCATCTCTCAGCTTCCATCCTGTAGTGACACTTCCCCGAAAAGATTTAACTGCCTTTCCCTGAGTCCAGTATTTAATTCAGATAAGTAGAAGCATCCTTTTTCCCTAGAAGGGAAGGAGTTTTGTTTGAAAGCTGTGAATTTTGTTTGGTTTTAAGTGCAGATTTAATTTTTGCAACTTCACAAAATACTGCTTTTATTCTAGGGGGGACAATAGCCTATGGCACACTGAGAAAATTGTGGCTGTATGCAGTCATTGAAATTTGTTTGGGACTTCTGCCTCTCTTTGAGCTTCTGAAATGAGTGAAACAAACTTCTCATCTTGGTAAATACATTAGTTCCTATGAAATTTCTGTCTCCTTGTTTCTTTAACAGTACACAATATTTTAAAACTCTATTTTTTGCTTGCAGTCCGGTTGGCAAGACATCCTGATTTTTATTTTTGGTTTCAAGTATATGTTTTTATAAAGCATGTCCAGTAAAACATATGTTCAAAATGGCCATATTTGTTCTTGGATGTAACCAGGCTTCCAAAATAATGACAACCATCAGGATATTCTGAGCGCAAACTTTTTTAAAAAGTGACTGTGCAATGAGAGGTTTCTGTGAGAAGCTACAAATCTGTTACATTTGTAATCATCCATCATAGATTTCTCCTCTTGGGCCTCAGTTTTGAGATACTTGTACATGCTTTCTCTACTGTGTTTTCCAGGTAAAAGCTGAGTCCCCAAGGAAGTTGATGTAATTTTCTCTGAATGTGTCAGTGTGGTAACAGCACTGAAGTTCATTGAACTTGCAGTACCATCTTTGCAGATAGGGTCATTCTGAAGCAAAACACTGCTGCTCGCAGTAGTTCTTACTGCTTCAGGATTTGCTTTTCCTTGTTGATGCAGAAATGCTATTTCCAAGAATGTCTAGATAAATAACTATACATGTAAAAACTCTAACTAAGGAATATAATCAAACCGGTTCCGACCGGTTCCGACCGGATCCGACCGCTTCTGAACGGTTCAAATCGGTTCAAACCGGAACCGGTCAGAACCGGTCAGATCCGGTTTGGGCCGGTCGGAACCGGTCGGAACCGGTTTGAACCGGTCGGAACCAGTCGGAACCGGTTGGAACCGGTTTGAACCGGTTTGAACTGGTTGAATCCGGTTTGAACCTCGGAACCGGTTTGAACCGGTCGGAACCAGTCAGAACCGGTCGGAACCGGTTCAAACCGGTCGGAACCCGTCGGAACCGGTTTGAACCAGTCGGAACTGGTCGGAACCGGTTTGGATCGGTTTGAACTGGTCGGAACTGGTCGGAACCGGTTTGAACCGGTCGGAACTGGTCGGAACCGGTTTGCACTAAGGAATTATGCCTGTCTAAACTACTATGCTGACACTTGTTGCTGTTTCTAAAATAGGTTAAATATCTGTTAGTGACTGATATCGCTAGTTTGGCAGAATTACAAAAATAAGATTTCCAAATTCCTGAGTTTTGTTTATACGTCTTTTTGTCTGGTAGCTGATTCATGTTTAAATATGCTTCCTCAAGTAGTGCCTGTTCCAGGCGTACCCACACTGAAGAATTCCCATGGCCTTGGCCAGTCCTTAAAACACAGCAGTTGAGTGGCTTTGTATGACAGTATCATGGAATTTATCTCTAGTGTTACTCTTGTTCTGGCGCTTCTGTTCTGTGGTGAAACAGAACACTGTGAAGACTGAGCATATCTGTAATTGTCGTTACCTTTTTTATGTATAGTGCTGTAGTCTTTTGTTGAATAATTTTTATTTGCGTGTGAAACAAGGGAATTATGGAGGTTTTGTGCATGTAGCTATATAGGATCAAAATATAATCAAAGAATGAGCCTGTGTAAAAGTGCATACAATAGCAACACTCTTTTCTTTCTGTATTAAACAACCTGCTTTAGTGGGCTCAGCTTTGAGCAGAGGGAGTTGGACTAGATGCTCTCCAGACCTTTAACTATGCCATGATGTATCTATAGGTATCATCTTGAAGTACTCTACAAATTAGAAAACAGACCCTTTGATTGTTTATAATATGTGCTTATTTGGACAATGCATTTCTTACCAGCCAAATTAGGGAATTTAAGATGAAAAATTGAAAAGAGGAGATATGAAACGTGAAACACAAAAGGAAGAGTAGGCAGATACTCTCTTCATTATCCAACATAAAAATGTTTTATTTCCTTTGAAATGCAGATTTTGTTTAAAAGAGGGAAAAAAAAAGAGAAGCCGCATTTAATTTATATTCAGGTTGATGTGAATATTTTAAAGGAATGGATAAAACACCTTGGAGGAGGGGGATGTGCTAATTTTAGGTTTGCACAGGATGTTTTTTGAGCTGCAAGAAATATAATTAAGTTTTAGCAGTCTGCATCACTAAGGAGTATTGCAGGTAGGATTGAGAGTTATCTGGTCCCTTTATAATTGCAGGTCACTTTATTTACAAGGGGACACTGTTAGGATTCACAGTTGCAAGAGGAATACAGAAAAAATAAGAAATTACTCTAAACTGAGTTGTGATATGGCCATATTGTTATTACATAGAATTATACCAGTGTTAATTTGCATACTAGCTACCCTGCTAAATGTTTTTTTAAATCCTTGGGTTTTTTTAAATTTACATTCACACTTACTGCATATGAGAGGCTGCCTTAAGTCCATGGATGAGAACTAAATCAATCACTTTTTCTCCTCTCCTTTGAAACTTGTAATTTACCTTCAACCTGTGCTCTTACCATTCTTACAGTTCAGTTGGCTGGGCTTCCTCACTGTGAGCATTCACTTAGCATTGTTCAGAGTTCTGGTTAGTGCAGTGCTAACCAGGTAAATTCTCCTCCTAGGACAATACCTTTCCTTCAAGATGGACAGCAGATTCTGGTTTGTGCACTGTGCCTTCTTGGATTCTTACAGTACCACTGAAGAGGTTATTGCACCCTAGCTTTTTATCATTTCTTTCCCCTCTGTGTTATCCCCATGATTACTGCTTCTCCACTCTGCTGCTCCATTGAGCACATCCTAACCTGTTTCAGTCAAAAGCAGTTAATCTGGACAAATTTAGAGTTTTCCATAAGCAGCCTAATTTTGACTGGAAAACATTAAATGCCCCACCTGCCTGAGGAGATCTCAGGGTACAGTATTCTGTTCTGCAGAGAGCACAACAGAAGACAGAGGTGGGATATGGGGATCACCACAGCAAAATCTGAATGGAGTGCTTTAGCCTTGGGACATCTGTGCTGTCACCCAGGGATAGAAAATGATTTTAGATGGTGAGTTGCTTATAGCTGACTGTCACTCAGGTAGGAGTAAGGTTCTTTTGATTTACCTGCCGTTGAGAAATACACATTCTTATTGCTCGTAAACTTTAAGTTGTCTTGGCAAGTTCTGTGCTCTCTTTATTCTATAACTTCCCTGGATCGGTAAAATTGAATAATATATACCTCCCATGGACTTTATTGGAAATATAAAGATACCACTCAGTTCAACCAAATACATAGATATCACTCAGTCTGCTGTTGTACTGAAGAATAATTCTATTACGTACGTTTTGCATCACATACTTGGGTTTATGTAAGAATTGCAATTTGTCATGAGAAGAAAGCTGTGATGATGTTTGAAATTAAATTAATACTGGTATCCTGCAGTTGTCTATATAGAATGAAGTATTTCAGTGAACACAGGAAGCTTAAACTGTCCAGTGTCTTTGTTAGGAGTCTAGTCTTTGTCCAGTGAGTTTGTTAGTTGGGCACCAGCTCAAGTCTGGTATGAATTTATGTAAATCAGCAATGAGACACAGGAAAGAAAGAAATATGAGTACACAAAACATTAACAGAATAGCAGCCAAGGGCAACTCTGGTGGAAGAGAGGCTTGATTTCTTGTCAAATGTTAGTCCTAGTTTTATATTGCTTTTTTGTTTTTTTCCCAAGTAAGAATAAGACAGAAAAATTATTTTTATGCTCACGTGCAGGCATATCAGGTGCTGGTCACTAGTATCTTCTTGTATAATACCACTGAATTCTATAATCATTTTTCATGGCATCTGGTCGTGTACAAGAAAGAAAGAAAGAGTAGCAAGTAACACAACAATGAAAAGGACTCATTATACTCTCTACCAAGAAAACCAAAAACCTTTTTTCACCTTTTTTTCTACTTATATCTGTGTTTACGTTTTATTGTGCTAAGTAGGAAAAGGATTACACTGTTGTAACAAGTGTCTTTCCCAGTGTGGAAGTTTTACTGGCATATTTATGGACTATTCAATGTGTTATAATGTAAGATATGTTCCTTTTGGCTAGATTTGCATTTTGGATTAGTTCTGGGTTTTTTCCTCTTCTTTTGGATGATAACTGATACCATGATAAATTGATAGGATTCTGTCGTAGTTTGTTTTTCTATTTCCAGCACTACATCCAGACAGGTAAAGAGCATGATTCTTCTTGCAGATCATCAACTGTTCTAATAGATTGTTTTAATGTCCTCTTAATAATATTTGATAAGTTAATTTCAAAATAGAATATAATACCAGTCTGTCATGAACATTTTCTGTGTTGATTGTAGTAAACTTCTTCATATAGGCAAACAATAGACAGTGAACTTGCAGTTAAGGGGTGTAATGTCTTTTGATAACAGTTGGCATAATCGATCAAGGAAATGACTAGTAGATTGGTGGCCTATATAGTATTTTTCCTACTTGCATCTCTATATAAGTCCTTGCTATCCTGACTGAAGCAGCCTCATGCTGCTGTGTAAATCATCTCAGTTGTTTTAGTGATGATGATTGAAGTTTATGATGGAGATGTGAAATATTATGAAAGTATAGTTGTGATCCAGAATGTAAAAGATTCAATAATCTAGTTCATAGGAAATCAAATGCTTTACTTCTCTTCCCTGTGAAACTAAAATGTCTACTCTGTTTTATGGTGCTCTTTTGTATTTTTTTAGCTTCGGTAGAAAACTGGCTTTCATTTTCATATTTAAATCAGCTATAAGAGACTAAGGAGCTGCAGAGTGAGTCTGAGACAAATCTAATTTAGAGTTCAGATTGAATAATTTAATATTGAAGCATCCTGTATGTCAGCTGAGTGTGGGAAACAATCATGGTTAACTTTTTTGAATATGCAAGGTGGGCGGGATGAAGAAAGCATTTGGATAAGCCCGTAATTATCATACTTTTAATTTTCTTTAAAAGCAAAACAGGTCTGGCCTGGATGGATATTATTTAAGCTGTCAATTGTTCTAATGTGTCTTTCAATTACAATGAAGAAAGAATTGACATCAGAAACCATCTGTAGCAGCTCTTTGGCTTTTGGAGTTAGCGTAGAAAGGTGGCTACGTAATGAAATAATCTACAAAGTTGTCTGCCAAATCTTTGATCTGTGGATCTTGCTTTTCCCTAGATGGCATTTATCCTAAAATTATGACAATATGCAAAACATATTGTATGACTCAGAAAATAAGTGAAGTTAATATATTGTTGTTTCAATCTCAGAGTATTTTACTAAAATTGACTTAAAAATGTCTACATGAATTTCCATGTTTTTTCACTCAACAGACAGAATTTACGCCACAGCAGTTTGCCTGCCTAACAAAAATATGCAATATGAAAAATATGAAATAAAAATACGATGAAACTTATGTGCTTATGATGCGCAAAAAACACTGTAGCTGTGACTTAGTGACACCTTTGAGCTTTCAGGGAGAAATTCTGGCTGTGTCCTAAATCCCAGACTAGGACATTGCATTCATTTGTTCTCATGGCTGAGTTAATACTTGAATCTGTTTCAATGTGATCGGGAAATTGTTTGAAGCACTTCTACCCTTCAGAGAAAAGTATTTTATCTGGGAATGGTACAGAACAGCAGAGTCTTCTGGAGTATTGTTCCCCATGTGGAGTCAGCTCTCTTCCCTGAGAATACAGTCTCATTGTAGACACACTCAGGGAGGTCTGTATTTAGGCATATATTTCCTTCTTCAGGATGGTTCTATTGCCATGTGATGTCAAATTCCATGTGTCCCATAAATCTTGTTACCAAGCACTTCCAACCAGCCAGATAGAGTTGGAGAAGCTGATGGGTGTGCAGGAATGTTGGATGAGGGCATCAAGCTAGAGAGGCAGGCTTGAGGGGAAAGAGGGAGGGAGAGAGGACTTAAGGTGAAGGGCAAACTGGTGGGCATCTCTTGTGTCACAGTAGCTTGACAGGTCTGCTGTTTCACTCTTCGTCCGTGCAAATCAAGAGAAGTCATCTATTGCCAAACCATAAACAGACTTTATAGGGAAATCACATTTTAAATTCTTTGAGAACTATTTCAGGAGCTTCTTCAGCACTTTAATGGAAGTGTGGTGCAGTGCAGAAGTACTATCACATATTGCTTCCATCTTATCATCTCTATGTATTTTAGATTTTCAAAGACAACAAAACATGGGAAAATACAAACTGTTGTATATGTGCTTTTCTGTTTTTGTAATAGGAAAGTCCTGTTAAGTTTTTAAAAATCTCATTTCTTGCTATGTACCCTAAATTCTCATAAAAATCTAATTGAATGTAATTTATGCATATTCAGTATTAGACACAACTTAAGTATGTAACTAACGTATCAACCTAATTTTTTTCTGCATCTGTTGTTGGAGTAAACATATTGCAGAAGCTATACATATAATCTTTACATATGTACAGACAAAGTTTTGAAACAAAGGCTGGTGTGTTTCAAATTAACATAAGATTATTTTTCTCAACATCTTTTCCTGTTTATTAAACTGTAATGACATTACATCATTTGGAGTCAAAGTAAGGAACCGTTGTAAATATAGATTAAGATTTCATCAGATATTATCAATCAACCTAGTCTAAATTGAATGTCTGGGAATAATTCCAACTTTTATCAAATCATGCAACCATTTTATAGTATTTCAGAGAAAAATAACAGGAAACAAGAAAATGTAAACTCATAAGTTTTCAACAGGTCTTGGAATTTTTGAGCGCCAAACATGTTTTGTATGCTCAGAATCTATTGACCAAAATCCTTTTGAATTACAAATTATTTTCAGCTTGAAAGCCTGTTGTTAGGGAAATGCAGCCTGTGAATTCTAATTTGGATCTACTTTAGCAATTAAGAACTGTAGTTTGAGCTGGACACATTTTCTGTTAGAAGTTCTTTATTATAAATGTGTGCATACAATACCTAGAAGTTATGCTAATGAAGCTACTATCAAGTTTAACAGAAAACGTTAGTAATTAAACACAATATTTTTGAAACTGGTAAAAAGGTCTAGAAACAGTTGCAGAATTGTAGAAATTTGTGTATTCTATATTGTTAAGAAGCTTTAGCAGACAAAGTTTGCTGATACATCCTGTGCAGTAATTTAGGTACTCAGTGAAAGGGATAGACAAGAACTATGAGGACATGAGACTAATAAAATCACCACTTTATAGATATTTTTCCAATAAAATATAAACATTTGCATACAATATTTATTGCTTTAAAATTGCTGAAGCTTAGTGAACAAGGTTTAAAATGTTTAATATTTTGACATTATTATGAAAATGTGCTCATCTGTGGAAAAAAGATCTACTAATCCTTCACTGATAAAATGTAAAGCTAATTGCACTGGAAAGGAATGGTAGGACAGAATTGCAACTTTTCTTTAAAGGGCAAGCTGTTTCACACCTCGAATAAACAAATGCATAAAGAGAGTTGAGCAGTGTAAAACTTACTTTAGAAGCTGCTGATGACAAAGTGCAAACTTGGATAAGTATTTACAAAAATATTATTCATTTAAACAACAGAGATGGTAAATGAATGGGGAGAAAAGACCTTTTGTGATTAACAGGCTCAATTTTCAACTATCTATTATCATAATGTGTATGATATGATCAGAGTTATCTTTCAAGACTCAATTAAAGCAATTATAGCTGTATTGAAAGCCTGCTGAAGTAAATCATTGAGTCATTGAAGATATTGCATTCAGTTGACTTTGATTCTAAGTCTTATTGGCTACTTGTGATTATTTTTTTCAGTTTTAAAAATCTTACTTCTTATGATGGAGTTTTCAGATTGCAATTTCTTTCCCTTCCTCTGATTGTTTTTTCATTTGACAAGTAGTATATCTTCATTTCTTCCATTTTAAGCTTTTCAGGGCTTGATAAAGATCTATTCATTTATATTTTTGCTATCTACCAGAATACCATTTTAGGAAAGATAAGAGATATTTTCTCTCTCCTTCAGCTTGGATTCTTCATGTAGCTGAGAAACTTCTAAGCTTTTTTTAAAGAGAATTTCTGAAAATGGTTGCATACGCCCAAAATTCTCATGAAGTTGCAGAGCAAGGAGCGTGTAACATGCAGGGTGAGATATTGTAGAGTAGTAACAGGCAAGGACAATTCAAGCTCGGCTGAGATTTGGGAATTCTTGCTGCAGACCATGGAGGCCAGAACTGAAACCTGGTAAATTCTTCAATTCCCACAACTTCTTGCTTTCAGAGGGGACGTGTGAGATTAGAATGAAAAGCTTCATTTTGCTCCTTAATACATGTGTCAGTTTGAAAATAAAGTCAGAATTTGAGATATATGCAATATATTATTGCAAACACTGTTGTCCAATGTTAAAGTGTATAAGCTTTTTGCCTGAATTGCTACAAATTAAACAATATAAAAATGATTTAATTAACAAATTTTAATTTCTGTGTGAAAATTTGTTTATGTGACTAGTCATAAGCAGCATGGTGACATTAGTGTCTTCTTTGTGAGTACGTTTTCCAACTCTCGGATTGCTCAAGTTTATGTGTCTGTATTTGAGAACTTGAGAAAAATAGGGCAAATCACGCTTTATTGTTTCAGAATGCAATACTCCTTTTTTTTCAGGATTTTGGCAGTAGTTCACATCTTCTAAATACAGGAGAAAAAGCATTTGTGCTCAATTTTTTATTTATTTAATAGTCACTTTAAGATCCCAAATTATTTTTCAGTTTAGTAAAAGGGTGAGTTAAAAAAGAAAATTTTTAAGGCACGATTCATTTTTGGGTTGGCTCTCCATAAGGCTGTCTTCTGTATCAGTAGATGTGTGAAGAGAAAGTCTTCCCTTTGCTCAGCTCCTGGTCCCATCCCAGTGCTTTATGTTGACTTGGCAGTGAACAAGGTGGTCAGCTCACATGCTGGGCTGGAAGCTGCTCGGGGTAGAGGAGATGAGCAGGTGGAGGCTTGTCAGCACTGCCAGCCCAAAAGTCTGTTTACTTTTTTAACTGAGATACTAAAGAGCAAACACAGTGGGCGGCCCAGACCGAGTGGGAGGACAGAAGCAGAGCTTCTGCCCAGAGTTGACTTGGTTTATGCTGTTGGAGCCACATCTGCCCATCTCTGCCAACTGCTTGTACACCCTCATTATGAAGGACAATGGGACTGGAGTCTCCTCTCACATGCAGTTCTTAAATGGGGGCAAGAATGCCATTTCTGGACTTCATCTTGACTAATACTTTTGTCTGCCTCTCACTTAACCTTCACTGATTGCTTTGTAAAGACACCATCTCTCATTCCCAAATGGAGTTCAATGAGTTGGATAACACTGTTGTTCTGTTTTCGTATCACTTATTTGTGCTTGCTTGGAATGGCTCTACAAGAAGCAAGGCACTGGAAGGTAAAGCCCACTACAAGTCTTGTACTGTGCATGATCCGCATAATGTTGAATAAAGCTTTTGTAAGATATTGGTATAATTTTCAGGGGGTGGTGGTGTGTGTGTGTGGAACTAAACAAAAAACACTGAAAAGCTTTAGCATATACACACTCTCAAGCATATTTATATATAGGGGAAAGGTGGTAAGTATTCTGGACTGATGTTGTATTCCTTGTGTAGACTTGGAAAGTAGATGCCACTGTTTAGTCCGCTTCTGCTTCCGTATGTTTTTGAAGACATGTTTCAAACGTGAAATGTCCCTCTCTTCTATATTATGTATTCTGTTATATTAGTCAAAGTGATCCTTTTAAAGCTACATTTGTGCTTATTTTTTAAAAAGAAATCTTGCTGTAAGGTTGTTGTCATTTAGAAAAAAAAAAAAAACCAGTAAAATGCTGTGATGAGGGAAATAGCTTTTGGACACTCATACAGGAAATGTAATGATTGATTGTCCTTCTTGGGAATAACTGGAGCAGTTTGAGTTATTAATATGGCACATAACAAATTTCAGATTATTTTTTCTTCTGAAATATTACATGGAAGTTTGCAGAGTAAATGAAATTTAGTTCTACTATTACAGTGGGAAAGGGCAAAATGTGCCAAAACTATCCATGAAGGAAATAAAATAAAGCTCTTAAAAGAAAACCGTAGCTCATAGTATTTGCATTGCAAGTCAGTTACTTGAGAGCAGTTAGTGCTAATAAATTAGCTTAAAATGCATTACAGATGAGGCTGGTATGTGTTTTCTCTTCAACTTCTTGGGTTGGATTTGTGCCTGAGGAGATACAGTGACATTTTTAAAGAACTGAGCTATAATGGTTTTTGGCTAGAAGTATCCTTCTACTTAAAAAAATATTTTTATGGCCTTAACACTGTAGCTTTGTCATACTGTTGTCAGGTCCAGGAGAGGAGACAAACATAAAATTTTATCAGCAGCTGGTTTGGCAGTATAGAGCTTTTCAATACTCCTCTATCAAAGTACAAGGATGTAATTACAACGGCATAAAAGGGCTTTTACTGGCACAGACTATTTCAACTTAACTGTAATAGGCCCTGTTTCTAAGAGCACATTTTATGGTGTCGTAAGATTCATCTAGATTAGAATGAGTTTGTATGTATCTTGTGTCTTAGTAACCAAAAGAAAAACTTAGATATACTCAATAAGTTTAGATTTTCTAACACATATGAGGTCTATCTTTGCCTGCAGTGATGCTCCCTTGCTGAAAAAGCTCTTATGTTGAAAATATCTTGATGCATATGTTCGTCTTTGTTGGTCATCTTCAGGCCTGGAAAGGACTGCAGTAGTTACACTGAGCAAGAAAATGCATGAAAGGAATGAGAAGGAAGTAAGTAAATCTACTGTAATTGCCACAGTTTAGAAGAACAGAATCTTTAAGCTACATTTTAATGTCTGAAGGAAAATTATATTCATAGGAAAAAAAAAAAAAAAAAGACTTTTGAAATGAGTGTCTTAAAAATTCAGGTATCGATTAGTCTAAGAGGTTAAAATTAAGAAGTGATAGATGTATTTGGGCAATGCACTGAGACAGCTGTTACTGCTCTTGCCTTTTGTAAGAATATGACTAGAAAGATTGTTTATGTAAGTGGCTTGGCCTAAATGTTGTTTCAGAATTTGTGCCAAATACATAAATTATTCTTAAGATACTTAGAGCCAAAATGTGTCTCCTTGATTGCCTAGGTGGCTTCTACTAATTTTAATGAAGATTACATGTTTTAATTGAAGCACAAAATTGTGTCTCTGATACTGAGGTTTTTTCTATATGAACAAGGAAGGAATTTTAGGATACTTGAAGAGCACATTTGTCAGATGCACGCGAACTTTTATAGTGTTCCATTAGGCACTTGTAAAATGCAGAACAGAGGGATTATTCAGATGTTTTTAGTTGTCAAATCCTGAAATATTCTTCATTCTCATGTATCTATAACCTCTAAAACTTTCTGAGCTGTTCCCTAAAAAGGGTAGGTTTTTCCTAATTTGATTTGTAACAATTGACATTTACAATAAAGACTGTATATCTATTTTATGTTACAAGTAATTCTGTAAACATTTTCAATATACTAGTAGTTTCGTCTCTAGGCAGTGACAGTTTTTCATGGTGATAATGGTAAAATAGGAAACTTTTATCTAACTGCCTTGTGGAGGTTAGTGAAAATACAGAATTAGTTTTTAGTATACATTAGCAATTGATGCATTTATTCAGACAAATATAGGATGGTTACCCTCAGATGCTTATATATTAACCTCTAGCAATTTGCCCAAAGAAGTACAGTGGAAAAAAATAAAAAGACAAGGACAATTTGCTTGAATAAGAAAAAACTTGTGTCTTGATGGTTCCATATTTGGAACATATTTGAAATGTTACAGCAGCATAAAATTATATAAATTCAAATTGGGTTGAGGGAATAAATATGAGTAAAATCATGTAGCCTGTAAAATCATGTGACTGGTGGTGAAACAGATTATATTTTTATGTCTTGTACAGAAGTCTCTTCCTGAGTTTTCTTCTAGTTTTCTGAGTGTTCTTATATTTAAGAAACAGAATACAGCTACAAGATTAGAAATGTCTGCCTGAAATAGTTGTTACAGAAGTATTCTGTTTTCAGGAATGTTCTGGAATATCACAGTTGCTGGATAAGAAGTGGTTACTCAACACTGAAGCTCCACAATCCATTTAACAATTCTTAAGAATAGGATTTGAGATTCAGACATCTGTATTTTGAATTATGTACAGTTATTATGTAATGGACATATCCAGACTGTTGTCTGGACAAGGATCAAGTTAGAAACCCCCAGAGAGATAATTATCCTGCCCTGAAGGAATTACCTGGATGTCATCCACGAGTGGTTTTTCACATGCCATTCACTGTAGTGATGAGATCTCCATCAGCTAATGACAGCTTCAGTCTCTGTCTCAGCTGTCTCATGCAGCTTAGATGTCTGAGACTGAATCCTGCAGAAGAGCCATATTGGTTTTTACACATGAACACCTGGTTCCATTGGAGCTTCTTTAGAGTTCTGGAGGCATCCATGTGGGGCTGGCAGGTGTGAGGCACCTAAGAAAAAGTGTTTGGCTTCCAGGAGTAGCAGCTGGAAGCTAGTTGCCATTATATGGGATATAGCTATTTGTGAATGGGCAGTGGTCCTTGATACTTTCTTTCCTGATGTTTGGTTTCAAAAGGAGAATTTAACTAATAAAAGAAAATCCCTAGAAGATTTCATTAAAAGATCTATAGAGAAAATAAAGCTATTAGAAAATAAAAAACGTGGTATTATCCTGACTGAGTGAAAAGCTGCAGTATTTGCTTACACATTAATTTACCCTCAAGAATGTACTGCAGTCCTTGCAGATGACTTCACACAGAAAGGTTTGCAGGACTGTTTTTTCACCTTCCCACCCCCTTTTCTTTTTCCCTCATCCATTGTGCCATTGTTTTCTTTCTTCCAATTGCAGGGAGTCCTCCAACCTGCAGTCTTATCACTCCTGTCCAACCTAACCCTGTTTTTATCGAGATGCGTGGTAAAAAATATCATCCAGTTAGAGCTACTGCAACTCCAAGTAAAGATTTTTCAGGATTGTCAATTTTGCAGTTTACAATGACAGTAACTACAGACCAGCTCACAGCTTCATGCTTTCTATGCAACACTGGTATTGAGTATTCTGGTCCTCTTATCTAGACACACCTTACTCTGAGATTTGGGATGCCTCTGAGCTATCAAAGGGAGTCAGTTCCTGAGATTGGTGGGCAGCTGCAATCTGTGCTGATTTAATCTGGAATTATGACGACTGGTCCAGACCCTTTGGCTGTAGTTCATTAACTAGTGTGCCTTTCCTTGCATATATTTGCATAAAAAGGCAAGCTATCCATTTTGTCTGTCAGCATAGTGCTATGCAGTGTGCTGGTTCCAAGACAGTTGTTCTCTTGGGGCTTTATGCCGACTTGCCTCCAGAATCTTACTCTCTGATTCCTCTGAGAACTTGCTCAAGAGTCCTGTTAAGATGAATGGTAGAAAACTAGGTGAAGCATTACATATCCCAAACGCCCTCTTGACATCTTTTTGCTGTGCTGCAACATCACCTTTATCACAATTATATTCCATTTCAAAGAGTCGTGGAATCATTTAAGTTGAAAAAAATCATCGAGTTCAAGTGTTAAAGATCATTTCATCATCATTACATCTGCACACTATGAATGCTCACTTTAGGGTGTCTAGGAGTGTATTACTCTCAGTCTTTGCCTTTATGTATTGCAGTTCATGACAGGAAAGATCAGTGTGTTTGAATAACATTTGAAATTGGTGGATAATGAATTAAAATACACAGCTTCCAAGTTAGAGTTAAAATGCCTTCTATACCTATTGAGTCACAATTCTAGAGTAGTTTTAGGAATGATGTGTGATACCTATCAGCTAAATTTCTAATTTAGGAAAAGCCTTGGAAGAATTTTGCTTGCCCAATTATCAATCTAAGTTCACACAGTGATGAAAGTTCACACAGTGTTGCTTGTTTGAGCTGCAGAGGTGAGCTGTAACATCTGTGTGCACTGAAAGCAGAGTGTGGTCCTGTGGTGCAGTCTGTGACAGTCTGGGCAGCCAAATTGTCTTCCCTTCTGCCTTGGAAGTAGAAATGCCCAGTAGTCTGTCCCAGACTATTGACAGGGAAAATGTATCCAGCTAGATTTTTCCAGCAAAGTGCTGAAGTTTGATTTAATGGTTTATGTTCTATGACAGTTTAATCAGAACTATTTATTTATTAACTCAGCTGCCATTTTGTCCTGCTTACCTCTCCACACCATAATGTTAACCTTCATTACTCAGCCTTGGAGGGAAAATCAGATATTAGTTGGTTTTTAGACTGTGGTTTTATGGCTGGCTTAAGCTGTTGTAAGTTCAGACTCTCAGTTAAAGAGGTGTTTACAGACTCCTCTCTCTTTCCTTTTTGCCCAAGTCCTCATCCCAGACATCTGATTTTTATGAGACTACTGAGTGAGCTGAATGGGAAAGTTTACTTGCCTAAAAACTGGTCAATTTTTCATCTAGAATGCCTCTTTTAGCACATTTACATCAAAAGGAGTAGGCTAGCAGAAGCTAGTTCTAGTTCAGGACTACCCCTGTTTTAATGGCGTTATGGATTTAGGTTTCATCACATAACCATAACCTAAAAACCCATAACAATTGGAGGTAAAGAAATTTAGTATGGATGCATAGCCTTCCTTGCTCTTGTGAAGCATGCATTGCAAGTAATAAGGGAGAAGGCATTTTTTTTAATAACTTGAAAAGAAATTAAAAAAAATAGCTATTTTAGGTTACTTTGTTTAGATTTAATTTTTCCCCTCAACAAATATATGAAACTATTTAACCTGTAAAGCATTTCCAAGCAGTGTTTATTTTATGAATTATCATGTAAACTAAAAGAATTGTAGTAATTTTAATGTTTCATTAGACTGTGTTAAGATACATGAAGAGAATATTGTGAAAGTATTCACATATTCTCTTCACAAGAGATTCAATGAATACAATAGGGTTTCTAAACATGGGACAGAAACACATTCAGTGTATAGTGGGAATATATCTGAAATAGCCAAGATAAATGTAGAAAACTTGTCAGAATTTCTATAACTTTTTGCCTTTTCTTCCTGTTGTGCTTGGGATTAATGGAATTATAGCTTCTACTTTTAAAGAATTGGGGAATATTTCTCTTACATAAAGAAATTAATTCTAAAAGTACTTGTAGGAGCACCTTATTTGTTTGTTATTGCTGATCATTTTCACTGGTTTACTCTGAAATTTTAAAAATATCCAAATTTATTGTCCTTATATTTTTTTTTCCTTCCTCTCAGATATTTGTATCTTCAGTGTACTTTAGGTCAATAGATTTTCCTGTAAAGCAACAAGCATAACTTCTGAGTAAAATGAAAACTTTCTAGAGTTACTAGTATTAGAATGATTGGCCTATCAATGAGGTGGACAAGAGATACATTTAAAACTATTTAGGCCAGGCAGCAGAATGTGAATCACACGCCTCAGAGGAGGGGATTAATATTTTTTTTTCAAGACAGCCTCCTTTTTTTTTTTTCTGTTCCTTCTCCTCCCGTTTTGCCATAATTGCGTGAAGAGGCACGCACAGATGCCTGCTGCCAGCGTGTGATGCTTAACCTGACCGTCAGAGCAGCCTCACAAAGGAAGGCTTTTCAGGTCCCCCAGTGAAACAACCACTGCATTTTATTGTGGCGTGAAATTAGAAGTGAAAAGCCCTATGGCGCTTGCTGTTTAGTAATGCGGAATATGTCGTTTCTGATGGTGATGGTAGTGCTGGGAGGGAAATGGAAAGCCAGGGGAGAGAAACAAAGTAACGATTTAGACAAAGAGGGCCTCCCTTTTTTTTTGTCATTTCTGATTGTTCGGTGGTCTATAAAACCATAGAACTGTGGTGGATACAAGCAAAAAGAACATTTAGTTGCGGCTCTCTCATTCAGAAATGTATGTGTGAATTTGCAGGGTGATGTATAAGGCGAGTCATCTGTTATCAGAGGAGTTCACTAGTTTAACTCATTTATAAAACGGCAACAAAAATTTTGACTTTGCTTGGAGGGAACAGTGCTGCTCTGACAGACACTTTAAGTTGCACAGCAAGATGGTGTTTATAACAAGACCGTGTGTGGTTTTCTGAAGCTGCCTTGTAACAGATTGGAAGGGGAAAGTGCCAGCTTGAAGAGGCTTTCCCTTGTCTGTTTAAAATTAAAAGAATGATGTTTTCTCAATGGAAATTCTTTACATATATAGACTGTCAAAATATTTATACTCACTTTTACTTTAAAAGTATTACATAATCACAAAAGCAAATGGTCAACTATTAGAAAATATGAGAGAGACACTTTAGTACATAAGATGGGCTTCTTTTTTATAGAATCATAGAATCATTTATGTTGGAGTAGACCTTTAAAGTCATCAAGTGTAACCGTAAAGTTATCCTTGAGCTGAGCGCTATCACTACTGCTGGAAACAACTGGTGAAAGTCCATCCACAATTCTAGTATCTGTAAGGGAAAAGCTGTTGCATTTTGCAGCCTTGTGTTACTAGCAGTAAATATTGCTGTTAGTTTTATTCTATCTGCATGGAAGTGGTGGCAGGGAACAGTGGCCCAGAAACAGTGGGGAACATACAGGTGGAAATTTTCTTACTAAGTTCCAGAAGCAATTGTGGAGAAGCTTTAAAAGCAGAAAAGAAAAGGTTGACCTATGACAGATTGGTGGAAAAGATGCAAACATGACAAATCAGTTTATTGGTAAACTGCACTGCAGGACTGCAGCCTGAAGAACGTTTGGACAGAGAAGCAAAACTGCTAAAAATTGTTTAATTCAGGAAGCTCATTTCATTGTTCGTTAACACAGCAGCTACACTGCCAAAGAAGTCTGTAGGTAAGTAATAGCACAGAAAGAACAGGAAGACACTAAGCAATTAAAGCTATTACCACTATCAGAAGGAGTCTATTACAGAGAGCTTCTTAATGTTTTTAAAGTGTATCACTCATAGTTGGATTTAAATAATTTATGCACTTGGCTGCAGTATGTGTGTGCACTTGTGCTCCAGACTCGACTTGCTGCTTCATAGCATTTTGCCAATGCTGTGCTTTATATCTTGACAGGTGAAAACTCAGAATGTGGAGACTGAGAATAAGGGCTAGGAACAGAATTGGAAAAAAACCACAAATTAATTAGCTCTTGATGCAGCACATAGAAGCAAGGTAACAGAAGGATAGGGAAATGATCTTTGAGGCAACAGTTTGAATAGGCATAATTAGAAGAACGATTTTAAGTCCATAGTAAGTTGATAGATGAATCAAAGATGTGAAAAAAGAAGAGAGTATTATCTCTGTAGCAAAGAACTGGTGGTGGAACAGCTATGGACACTGAGAAAGAGACAAAATTTGTACCTATTATAAGCATTTCAAAAGAACTCCAGGAGGCTCAGAAGTGCTGCCTGGGCATACCCCTTCATGGTGAAGGGGTGTCATTTAAGGCTCTCTTCTAGAGAAGAACTCATTGCTTATACAAGGGGAAACAACTTCAACAGGAGAGAGAAGGCTCCATCAAATACTCTCTTTAGGAGGTTCATCTTGAACATAGGGGATTTGAGTTTCAAAATCAGGCAAAATAAGAGCTCAAATTGTTATTTGGTGACTGTTAAACTTTTAGGCTGTGAGGCAGAAAAAGAGAAGAAAGTACGTGTCCCACTTTCATATGGTGGTACAAAATCCTGTAAACAAATTTTGACGAGAACTGGTCAGGAATGAACTAATGTTTGAGAGCCAATTTTCTGTTGACATTGATGGCCATGATTTTGACTTGGTAACAAAGAATAGAAACATGAAAAGAGTCTTAGGATTATTCTGTCCTTTCAAACAAACACTTCTGCTGGCAAAATTCGACATGCCAGACAACTGAGCTATACAGATAGATACCAAGCTGTCAGAGTTGAAAGTTGTTTTCATTCTATAAGGATTATGTTTGAAACTGCTGCATTTCAGCTGAAGTGTGATAGTATTTTTTTTTTTTTTTATTATTTAATATAGTAACTTATCTCCCAAATAATTTGTGTCAAAACAGTTCCTTTTTGAACACTTTCAGTGATTCTTGCCTTTACAAGTTGCCAGTACATGTACAACTTTTCTGGCAGCTTTTACTTTCTGTTTAATTTTGGGAATTAAAAACAAAGGCTACATGGAGTTCCAGAATATTTGACCTGAAGTTCTTGGCAATGGTCTTGGTCTTCTGATGCCATAATTTTAGGAACAAAGTCTGTAGTGCTACTTTGTATATTTAAAGGTCTAACAGACTTAGCTGATATAATGTGACTAGCCTTTTCCCTATCTCTGTTCCAGAAAATACTGGTACTGTTCCTAGTCAGATCCTACAGGTCATAAGGCTTCTTTTATTTGCTTAGGGTATTGAACGTATTCAGTAACTCAAATTGCTAACAGTTAATATTGTGGGACTTGCACCATGATTTTGTGTACTGAAATGAGCTGGGCAGCTAAGAAAAATAAATGTTTCAAGCTCAAGTTTTTGTTAGATAACCAACAATCGGCTCTTCTGAATATTTCCTTTACTCTAAGTCCTAATTTGATACTAGTAAGTTTGCATAACTGGTGGAGAGTGGTCATGCCTGTCCGTGTGTGTGCTTTCAAACCCTCCACACCCAAGTAAAATAAATACACACCAAATGCAGCTATTTGCCACCCTGCTCAACTTTGCACCCAATTCTGAGTTGAATTTGTCAGAAGTCTTCCATTCTGCTCTGCAGTAACTATTTGAATGACCAGACCACTCTCCAAAGTGCAGGTAACAGATAGGAGACAGTTGTACCTAAAGGTTCTGTAGTTTGCTTCATTAGCTGTTTCTAAGCCTTGTACAAGGCAGAGAGAGCAGAGCTGTACTCAAGGTTTTGACCACATCTCTGCTAAAGTAGCAAAACAGAGCTTCAAAGATATGTGTCAGTGCATTGTCCTTCTCTTACTTATCTGGATATTATTTTGAACATTTTTTCCTATGTCCTTCAGAATTTTGTGATTGGAATATACTGTAGGTACGTTCCGCATGGCTTGCTGAAACAAAGGTTGTAGTGGACTGCTGTGAGACACTGACAGTCCCATCTGCAGGTACACTTTCCATTTTACTGAGAGCACATTTCTTGAATGTGAAACCAGAAGTTAAACTTTTTAATGCTGGTTTACAGAAGTAATTTTAAAAAGTATTCTTATCTAAAGTAAGTGATATGTCTTAAGTTCTGTATTTTACCTGCAAGTTGTATATGTCATCCTCCTTAGATAAGAATTCTTAAAAATAAATCTGTTGCATATATAATATGTTTTGTGTCTCCGTTATACAGTTTTGTAATTCTTTTTGTAAGGGATATACCAAAATCTGCCAGGAAATACGATTCTCATTCCTCTTGACTAAGGTCAGTGCTGAATAGCTTATACTCCTTCTTATGTTTCAGTGTTAGAATTCAAGACAAAATGCTATATTCCTAAAGCCTATCCCTTGGCACTTTTAGTGCCAAGTTGCTTTACATGCGGTTCCATGTGAATTAACCGTAAAGTCTCTTAGAGTGTTAATCTCAGGTTAATCCCAACCTGCAGGTGCACCCTTGTGTGGTGTGTTACAATATAATGTGATGGTGGCCATGTGGCTGCTGTTCCTTGTCCCTGTCAGTTCCTAACTGCTGCTATAGGACCCTCTGTGTTTGTGCTTCATTCTTTTACCTTGCAGTTGTTGAGGATTCAGAATAATTAAGGTAGCTGTAACTGCACCTCCAAGAGACACCATTCCCTTCATTTCTGTGCCAGCCATTTTGTTGTTTCCTTGTTCTGAGCAGTAGACTTCTAAAAATACAATTCAATCATTATTAGCTCTAAAACATAAGATTTCATTGTCTGAATGTTGGGTCCATATGAAGAATATTTCTTTTTCTTTATATGTATATATTATATATATATATATATAAGCATTTATTAATTAGAATAAAGTAGTACTTGCAGATGATAAATTCCACATTAGCAATTTGTTCCTTATCATCTATCCTATTACAATCCATGTCAGGATGTCATCGATACAGAACAACAAAAAAAAACATTTCAAGAAATCTAAAAGCCCCTAACTATTTAAAACCTAAGACCTGGCTTTCATTCAAAACCAGCTCTACAATTAGCAATACTTTCAGACAGTATCAGCTGGGTTCCCAGTGTACATGATAATGTCACAGAATAACCCCAGCTGTAACTAATTTAATTAAGACTTGATCCTCGAATACAAAATCACTCCTTTTCACCAAATCGTGATGCTTACTGACCTGCAGGAGAGAAAACAGGCAACGCAGACAGGGAACCATTCTCTGTCATTTAACCCTTTTGTTTATTCAGTTACAAGGGAAATATATTACTAGTGTAATTCTCATGAGAACCTCTTTTACATAAACAGAGGAGTGACTCCAGGTAGCCACATGAAACTTCTATTTTACACAAAAAGATTATGTTTCACAGTTGTTTCCATTAGGCTTTCACAGTTTTGAAGATAAGTAAACCTCTCCCAGTCTACATTGTATAACTGAACTTAAGGAGTTTGTTGTGGTTTAAACTGAGCTGACAACTAAGCCCCACACAGCCTCTCAGTCAGTTCCCCCCATGATGGGATGGGAGTAGAGAATCAGAAGAGTAAAAGAGATAAAACTTCTGGTTTGAGATAAAGGCAGTTTTATAGGTAAAGTAAAAGTTCTGCATCTGAGCAAAGCAAAACAGTGAATTCATTCTCTGCTTCCCATGAACAGGCAGGTGTTCAGCCATCTTCAGGAAAGCCAGGCTCCATCACACGTAACAGTGACTTGGGAGGACAAAACCATCACTCTGAATGCCCTTCCCTTCCTTCTTCCCCCATCACTATGTGCTCAGCACAATGCCATATGGCATAGGATAGTTATCCCTTGGGTCAGTTGGAATCAGCTGTCCCTGCCAGCCCCTCCCTACTCCTGCACCAGCAGCTCTCCCTGGTGAGATGGGGTGAGGAGCAGAAAAGGCCTTGGTGCTGTGTGTAAGCATTTGCAAGCACTGCTCAGCAGTAACAAAAACATCCCTGTTATCAACACTGCTTCCAGCACAAATCCAAAGCATGTCCTGTGCTAGCTACTGTGAAGAAAATTGATTCTATCCTGGCTTAAACCAGCACAGAGCTAAAATGTCTCACTGAGTTCAAGAAAGCTGATGACTGGTGCTCTGATTATTCTTCTGCTGAGAGGGAGGAGAGAGAAAAGAGAGAGGCAAGAGAGTGATTCAGTGTAAAATGGATCTCACAAAATGCTCAGAGGCTTCTTGAACAGCTCATATCAACCTACAAGCTAACATGACACCTAATGATTCTGCAGTCGTACTCTTTGGGTACATGGTTTGTTATTTTTTTTTCAGCCTGAGTAACTGACTGATTTTTTTAGGTCAGCTTTACTTCTAGTAGTTTATTTAAACAAGATAGATGTGTTCAGGTGCCTGACCTGATAAGGGTGTATGAGCACCTGAAATTGCTTATACCTGAAGTGCTGCAATGCCTCATCTTTGGCATTGGTCATGAGGAAAGGTGCCCACAAGCTGAGTGCAATACCATGTGGTACCATGAGCCACTCACATGGAGCAGTGCTCATGTGAAGCCTTTGAATCAGTCGAGCTGTCCAGCATGGGTTTTGGAGAGCATTGGGAATGATCCACTGGGGAAACAAGATTCACCTTCCTGCCTGTGTAAGATTCTTTACGCTTGAAATTCTCACTGCATATAGTCCTGTTTACCGAGCTTTTAATTTTGTAAAATACAGTCACACTTGTGTTTTTTGGGAAAGATATTTAAATTGGAGATTAAAAAAAAAAAAAATATAGAACAGGGATCTTTAATAAAGCGTGTCTAACTTAAGTTTCAGAACCAAACACTTATTTCCTTTTAATATGCAGAATACAAATAACTTGCTGTTAATCTTATACCCATCTAAAAGTTTAGGAGGACATGAATTAACACAGGAGAGACAAGAGTACAAATAGACTTTATAAAATGAATTGCCAAAAAATGATATACATTCCTCAAATGGGCAGCCAGAGTCCTAGTATTTTTCACCAAGCTAACATGCTATTCATTGGTTTGAACTAGGTAAATGTGCAGCCGTGCATTTACTGTTCTTCAGACATCTCACAGTCTGATTTTTGGGAAACAGAAGGATGTTTTAAAAATATCTTAAAGATGTTTTAAAACAAATTTTTTAAAAAAAATCTTTAAAACATTAAAGATGTATAAGAAAGCAAATCTCAAAATAGTTATTTCTCTCTTGCTGTATGTTTCTGTTTTACATTGTTTACTGCCACTGTGCTGAAATTTCCAGATTCCAAACCACTTTTCTCATTGTTCCATTGACTGCAATTGTATATTTAAATGTACCCATCACAAAATCGTTCTCTCTAAGACTGATGAACACTGTATTCTCCTTTGACTCTGGGTAAATTCCTGACCCTGCTCTCTACTTAGTGTCTGATAGTGAGCAAATGCATTTTTCAGGTACTTGTTCTCATGCATGGCTAGCTACTAGGAGATTGTATAGTGAAAGATTTTTTGTTTCTTTTTTTTTTCTCCCAACCATCTAAGTTCCATTTAATTAAGTTCCACAGGATAACAAAGCTCTTATATTGCATATATATTATAAACATCAGTCATTAATTTCTGACCTGGGGAGCAGTGTGAATGTTGAATGATAATGAAAAGAATAATTATATTCCAGCTGTAACACTTAGATTCCGTTGTTTTTACAACAGTTTGCATATGACTTGGTTTCCACTCTGATGAAATAAAAAGCCTTTTTGGACAAAAATATTGTGGGTATTCTTTTCTACTCTGATAGAAACATTTTTTTTTTTTTTCTGTTTGAATTGTTAAAAATATGTCATTTGCAGCCATTTAATTTACATATGATATTTTAATAAATATATAGTAATATAATAAATGTGTATTTCAGTGCTTAAATGATGTTTTGCAATTCATTAAATTCTGAAAAGTGCTGTGTGGGTGTAATTCTCTTCCATTCAGTTCAAAGGCATAATTTCCTAAGCAAAAGTGTTAGGAGACTTATTTTGAATGAAACCCCTTTACTAAGTAATGCATCATATGCTAGTCTCTTGGTTGTTTTATTTATAGATTAAAAATTAGAACAGAAAAGAATTCTCTAACATGGATTCATAATTTTTTAAAAGATAAAATAAAAAATACAATGTAAAATATTTTAAAGTGGTCACAACCCTTTTTCCTTGAATGAAACTATATTTTGTTCTTGTTTCTAATTTTATGCAGTCTAAATATCAGCAGGTCTGTAGTATTATATTATACATAGATTTGTACCTATGTGGGTGTGCATATGTACACACACCCTCCCACCCCTCAAATTTTGAAGCATGCCAAATACTGTGGTGCTTTCTATTAGCTATTGTTTTGGCTTTTGATAAAATTGTTTAGTACTGAATAATAACTGCAGCAGTCTGGACAAAGAAAAAAAGCCTCCAACTTCCAGATTTAATCATGGGGGTTGATGAAGGAAACTCTTTAGGAGGATTTGAGTTACCAAGGCTGGTGTGATTGACACCCAACATCTTCTGACAAGTGCCACTTGTCAGCGTTCCGTGCTGTGTTTCACATCTCATCCTGCCCCAGCAGTGCAGAGCCCACTCGCGGTGCCAGGGCAGGTGAGTGATGGCTCCAAGGCACCAGTGGCACCTGCCAAGTGGGCTGCTGGGCTGCTCCCTGTGCCACTGCCCTGCTGCCTACTGGAGGTCTGCCATCTACATACCTAAGCTTAGCTTCTGTGGGCAGGTGGCTGTGTCTGCAGGTACTTTTTATTAGATGAAGTAGAGCCCAAATCTCAGCTCATTTACGTTTTGAGTCATGGACTCAAAGGTGAGACCTTGATCCAAGCTTTCAGTGTTTCTTCCCACTTTAGGGAAACCTCATGACAGGTTAGCCAAGAGGATAAATGCACAGACCTGTGGTTCTGAGGTGTTCTCATCTTTGCTATTGCAGGGTTAGTAACTATCTCTTTAGCAAGACAGTTCCAGATCTTCTATTGGCCACACTTTTGTCTGCTAGCAGTTGCTCTTCACCCAACATGGTACAATGGTCCAGCTCCACTAAAGGCAGGCGTTCAGCTTCTGCAGCTGCCTGTGGTGCCAAGCGAGCCCAGTGCACTGAGGATGCCTCATACAGCAGGAGTAGGGAGATTTTTTTTTTTAAGTGTTTAGGTAAGTGTATACCCTAATCAGAGTCTGTAAGAGCCTATGTAGGCCTTAGGACAGGCTCCATCATCTCTTTTCCTTGACATATTCCAAGAGCAGTGTACTGAGTTGCCCTGGATCATTTTGTCCACCTTCCCTTGGAAGATGGCCATTGTCTCTGGCTGCCCTGAGGCAGGAGGTGCTGGGGCCCAGTGAAAGCATCTCGGGCTGTCCTGAGTGACTTTGGAAAGAGGGCGACTGCTGGATGAGGCATCAGTGCTGGAGCTATACTTGCACTGGGGATAAAGACTGGCACAAACACCTGGAACAAACCTGGCAGTCTTGGGCATTACTGGCAGAGTCACAGAATGGTCAAAATGTCTCTCATTTTGTCTCTAAACCACTAACACCTGAGCAATTTTTGGACTAAATTAATTGAACAGGAGAGTTGTAAAATGACATGACGGTGGAATTGGGCTCAAATGCTCAGTATCTTACCACAGGAGGAACAACACTGTGGAATTAATTGAATTTACTGACTTCAGTGACATTTTATAATGTATCCTTCTAATTAATCTGTATACAACACATTGTGAATTTTGAAGAGCTAGAAACTGAGTCTAAAATACTAAAATATGTACAAAGAAAATGCATAATTTTTTTTTCCCCCCTGAAATATACTAAAGGTCTTATTACAATTTTAGGCTTTGTTGCTGGAAAAATGCTGAATTTTTAAACCACTGTTGTTTTCACTACATTGATGATACAGGTGTGCCACTGATGTGCAGCCTATATGTATTCATGTTTGATTTTGAATAGCATAAATATACATTGATCCAGTCTAATACTGTGTGTAAGAGGAAATTACATAAATACTGCATTTTGTGTCAAAGGCCTTTCTTTTTGGTACAGTAAGTATCTTTCCACTATTACCAGAAGGAGTAGGTATTATTAGTTCCCAACAATGCTAGTATTTTCCAACATTTTATGTCTAACAAAGGAAGAGAAAAGTTTTCTGGATGTGAATCTGAATCTGTTTCAGCTGTTGTAAATGCTCTTAACAGTGTGGTTTTTCTTTATGCTGTTTGAAGCTTAGCTCTGTATCTCAGCTCTCTGTATAACCATTGCAGCAGAGGTTGAAATAATGACAACATGGTACTTGAAATAAAGTGATTTTACTAACAGACCAGTGAACATTATCTATTTATACAGAAATAGTGTTTTAACTGCTGCTGAGTTTACTCCATAGCTTGATGGAATAGTTTCTCGCTTGGGAAGGCAGTGTGCCTGTCTAATCTTTAGGCTGGTCAGTGAGATTTCATTTTCTGTAGTTTAGAGTAGTGCTTTTGGCATTGTATCTGACCCAGAATCGTGGTGTTTAATGGTATTAAGAACTACATCCACTAAGTCAGAAAGTAGGATGGCTAATAAACAAGTGAGTCAGTTGCCTTGTACTGTGAAAAATACTGAAAATATTTCTCGTACTCTAACCATGACTTCTGTTGACCTTGTTCTGACACCATGACTCAATGACACAATTTTATCCCTAGGAGAAGTGGATTATTAACTTCCTGTGAGCTGAAAAACTGGAGAAGCAATAAGGTTATTTGTGGTTGTTTATTTCACTCTCTTTCTAATACTTCTCTGCTTCCTGTTTCTTCGTAGTGCCTGGAGCCCTGCAAAGAGTCCTGGGACCTGAAGAAAAACCATTGCCAAAGCTTCTGTGAGGTAGGTCAGCCCAAGGGCACGCTTTCTCACTTTGTTCTAGCTGTCTCTTTAATTTAAATTATTCACTTCAAGGAGACAGCTGAAAAACATGGTACTTTTGCAACATTTGCCTTCTTTTGAAAGGATACACATTTAACAATGTAGCCATATTAATTTTGAGTTAAAAAAGGTTTTTTTTTTCTGACCAAATGATTTATCTCGACTTGTAGCTTAAAGACTTGATCCAGTCACACTTATATAGCATCTCAGAAGGTGCTGTTACATCCTTTCTCTCAGATGCTATTTCTACCACTTACCCTCCTATCTTTTCTGGCTATGTGTTAGAAAGACAATCTTTGTTTAAAAGAGGAAATGTTATTGTGTGAAAAATCCATGTGCAGGGTTTTTCCTGCAGATGACAGCAAAGAACAGATGACTTTTCTGTATGCTAAAGTCAGTCTGATTTATAAAAGAGTAGTTCCCCTGGAGTAACTGGATTGAAGTTCAGAATACTAATATCAAAATGTGTAATTATTCAAGAACAAATATTTTGAAAACTATTTTTGAACCATCAATCAGAATAATCTGTGAAGAAGCAAACCTGAATCAGTCAAACTAGAACAAAGAAGATTTTTTATATAGATTTGAAACATGTCTCTGAGTTGGCAGAAGTGATCCGTTGCAGTTCTTAAGTGTCTTTTAGTTCAAAATGGAAGTATCAGCTCAATAGAAAGTTGCCTTACTATAAAAAAGGTTCAAATATATTTAAGTCTATGAAAGTGAGTTATTAGGAAGATTTTAATTTTTTCCTCTGAAAAAATAGAAGTGACCTTACTTGATATACTGCTCTTACTGGTACACTGATTTAACTCCTCTCTCTTTTCTGTGGACACATTTTTTCTGGTGTAAGAGGATGACTTATGTTTAAATTATTTTAAGCATCATGAAGATGATTAGGAAAAGCTGTAATATCAACTAAAAAAATCATAGATGCAACAATGTGTTAATAGGGATTACTGAATTACTGATCTGTGTAGTTACAGCAGAAGATAAAATAAAGTTTCCTCATGAAAATCAAGCCTTGCTTCCTCATATACAAAATTCTAGAGTACAGTGAAAAAGCAGTTTTAGTGGATCTAATTTCTGTTTTTCTTGTATATTGTACTTCACTCAGACTGTATGTTTCCAGATATGGGTGAAAATATGTATAAAATTGGTTTAAAAGGAAAACATTTGTAGAACACTGTTCTATTGTAGTTAAAAACAGTGAGCATCCTTCTTTGATTAGTGTTTTGTGGTTAAAGTTAAATTTAGAACTTCAAAGGCCCGTAATGAGGAGCAGCACATTTAGCAGCTAACTGAAAAATGAGCTGTGAAATAGGGTGAGGAGGAGAAGCCTTGAGGACGTATTATGCCTCAGGGAGCTATAACATTTTTAATTAAGTAGCTGCAAATTTGTGATGTTTTAGGATTTGAAATTAGCTTCAAACACAAAAGCCCAGGACCACTTTCCTTTCTCTCAGACTCATAGACATTGATTGAGTTAAAGGACGTTGTTTTCCTGTGAGAGCCGTTTTCAATCTTTTTTGCATTTTGTAAAAAATCTGGAAGCAACAATTTAGCTTTGTGTTTCTCAAAGTCCCTGCTTCATATGTTACTTCTTATCTACCAGATGAGTGTACTACTGAATGTTAAAGGGAACCTTATGTGTGAGAGACAATTTATCTGATTACTTGGGTTTTAGTTTTGGGTTTTTTTTAGTTTCGGCTTTCCCCCCCCCCCCCCCCCCCCATAAATTTAGTTTTCTGTTCGTTTAGCTTTTTTAACTGGCTAACCAGGGCATCAGGTGCATTCCAATCAGGGGGAACAGCAGGAGTGCATGTCCAAGAATCACCAGGGTCAGTAGGATACAGAGACTGCTCATTTTTGCGGCATTTAGGCTGGTTAAAGCCTGTAACACCCAAATCCATGCCTGAAAGCTTGGTTCTAAATTCTGAACTGTTATGTAGGAAAAGATGGGAAGGGTAATGTGGGGATACATTCTTGGGCTACAGCAACTTTGGATGATAGTCTGTGAAATACCTGGGCCTCTATAGTAACTGAGTCTTCCTCATTTTGCCAGAAATATGAGAAGAGTAAAACCAAGAAAGTAAAACATTTGAATATGGAAGAAGTTTCAGAAGTTACATAGTTACATGGCTAGTTGGATATAGAGAGTGTAGGCTTAGGAACCTGTAAATCAGATCTGTCAGGGTGGAAAGTTTTTTGTTGCTCTAGTACAGAAAGGCCAGCTACAGACAATGCCAGTTACATGCTGCAGTCATTCTGAGGAAATCACTTAAGCTTCTTCTACACCAAACTAAACAAAGAAGAGATGTAATTTCCATATCACACACATATTCTCCCAGGGTTGTAGAAGCTGTTTTAAATACTGTTTTAAGTGGACTTTGCAAACCTCTGAGTATTACATATGCTGCAAAATGCCTATGCATCTTAAATATTGAGGACTAGGTTTCTCAAGTAAATAGCATTCACTTTGATCTTTAATCAGTATATTTAAAGCTTATTTTAATTTGTATTTTCTGCTGACCATTTTATCATAAATGCATCTCCGGTTCCATGAAGAATTGTACTGATATGCTGGCAAAAACATAAAGATGCTGCAAAATCTTCTCTTAGCCAATTTAGTTCAAACATTATAATGGAACAAGATTACCCTTGAGTAATCTCAATCTAGAGTGGCAGTACATCAGATACTGTGGGGAAAGTGTTGTAAAATACAGAGGAAAGAATGTGGGGTAGTCCAAAAAAAGCAGACTGTCTGACCGTTGCTTCCCCTTTGTTTTGGGAATGTGTTTAATCTGTCATTGAGCAGCTTTATAGACAATGTGAGGAACACAAGGGAAAACTGGCAGATATAAACGGCATTGTTCCTTTAAATATGGTGGTCTTACTTGAGGGAATTCATCATTCTGTACTTGAAATGCTTTTTTAGAAGTGGCTTGAATATATAAATATTCAGGGATAGTCTTGCAAAAGCTGAAAATCTGAATAATCCTTTAGGAGGTCTTGGAATATTGAAAACATTTTTTCTTTGATGGGGTTCAATTGGGGTTTTTTGGGGGTTTTTTCAGTTGTTCTTGCTGAAAACATTTTCTTCTTCTGTTTTCCTTTTAGCCTCTTTTCCCCAAGAAGAATTATGAATGCCTAACTAGCTGTGAATTCCTTAAGTACATCCTATCTGTGAAGCAAGGGGACTGCCCAGCACCTGAGAAGGCCAGTGGTTTTGCAGCTGCCTGTGTTGAAAGCTGTGAAGCTGATATTGAGTGTTCTGGAGTGAAGAAATGCTGTTCCAATGGATGTGGTCATACGTGCCAAATTCCAAAAAATTTGTACAAAGGTAGAGATCATTAATGTGTACTCATACTGGGCTAATAACTTCATAGTGAAGTTTCCTAGTAAACCAGGACTTCCATTTGCTGGGAGTTTGTATGGATGGGAAGAAAATGGAGAAGTGCCTGTAGAGATGTGGCTGCACAGTGAATGGGTAGAAAACCAGAGAGAAATGTTGCTTGATTTTCTGATTTTTTCCCCTTTTGAAGCCTATGTCTGGAAATCTGTGGAATGCAAACGTGTGACTATTATGAGTCATCTTAGCAGAACAAACTTTGTCAATTTAGGCGAAATCTCACTTAATTTGATGCAGATGAGAGAGAATGCATCAGGAAAATATTTAATGATAAACAATTTATGTCCTATTAATCAGAAATAACATTTTTGTCTCAAGCCAAGCAGATGGGACTACCAAGTAGGAACTGTGAAATAATCTGGTAAAAGAACAAATCAACGCAGGACAACATAGTGAAAGATTATAATATAGATATATATTAATTCATTATTTAAATCTAAGGCAATCTGATTCAAAAATTTTCAATTGATTTGAGTCCTTAGATTCTGTGAATAAACCTTTTCTTTGACATCCTTTGAAAAGAACATAGAGGCTAAGAAATTTTTGGTTTAGACAAATTCCAGATTTTAATTTACTGGAGTTTAAAAAAGCTATATTCATAGAAAAATGTTTTAATGCAGAAAAATAAGCGTTTGTAAAAAGAATATTTTTTTCCATACAGTTGGTGTTTTTGTACAAGAATCAATTCTTCTTATGTCAGTGATAAAAAATAAACATTATTCAGTTATTCACTTATTAATCAGATAGTGTGGGCTCTCTGTGGTGGCCTAGTCAGCAGAACTCTGATCTAAACTCCAGGCTTAGGTCTGAACCCATGCTTATTTCCATCTGTGGATGGAAACATGATAAAATAGGTGAAGATGGCAAATTTATTTTGAAGTTCATTATTTTAACTAAAATGTTAATAAATCTTTTTCAATGTGTGTGGAAGGGAAATTGTCTTGTTTGCAGGATACTTTAGAGCAGCCCCTTTAAAACTATAAGGAATTAGTACACACCAGTACATAGCATCTTTCAAAATGAAAGTTATTAAAATGGGTCACTATTTATTTCTTTTCTATTATTGAGACAAATGATCAATGGTAAACAGGCATTCATGTTGTGTATGTAATGATTTACATAATCAAGCTCCATGCCACAACTGCAAAGCTTTCCAGTAAATATAATAACTGGAGAAGATAAAAAAACAAACAAACAAACAAGATTAAATACCGCTGGAGCTGACACATATGACAGGATATGATACAGTCTTTAACCACACACTGGAAGGTCTCCTCTGTTTGGCCTGATTAAATGGGAGCAGAACTAACCTTCCCTAACATCTTATCACCAATCTGCAGGAGGTACTGGCTTGTAAGAGCATATATGTCTTGCAGAGGAAGGGCGAGCTCAATACCCTACTGCCTTCTCAGCTGATGAATTCAGCTAATTAGCCTCTTCAACCTGTCTTTCTGCAACAAAAGACAAATAGAAGTGAAGCAGGCGTGTTATTCATTTCCTCCAGGGGTAAATGACCTTCCTGTCACTAAGGAAGAGCAAACTCTGCAAGCATGACTAAGATCTAGTGAATAAGTTCAGTACTTATTCTTATCATTTTGACAGCACTCACAGCTTGAAAATGAACTTAGATTGAATCTAAGAGCCTGCAGACGTTTCTATAGTTTTACTGTTGATCAAGTGCTGGAGATTAGTTACAATGGTAGACGTAAAATTCCTGTCTGATTTGCTGGATTACCAAACTGAATTTGTCCTCTAGTACTGAATGCTAAAGCCCCATCCTATGAGAAGTATTAATGTAAGTACATGCCACCAAAGACATAAATTACAGATGTTTTTGGATTAATGTAACAAGTGTTTTTTCATCTCTGTTGGGAGTATTACTAATTGGTTATGTAGTCTTTACATATTTATGTCCCTTTAGTGGTAATATCAAATGTTCTCTCCTACTTTTCTATCACTGGTCTCACCCCTCTTCTTTACACTGTCTCAGCTAGTGAAGGACTTGAGAAAATGTCTCTGCAGATCTGTGTAAGAAATTGTGAAGGGAAGATTAGGATATTCAAAGGGTCTGATGGTGTGGCAAGATTATAGTAAGTTATCTGGGGTCAGATGGTCACTTTGCATGCTTAAAGAAAAATAGTTTTGTAATATAAACATAGTGTACAGTGTCCATCTCTGAGTCCTTGCAGAAATGTTTTTACAATTATTACAATATTGATGCCATGGATGTACCTTTACAAAGCCCTCCATGGAAACATTTTGAATTCTGGGGGAAACAATGTTTAAGATACAGGTTTTCATGACAGAACCGATGTGTACTTACTTATCCTGGCACAGAGATGTTTGAAGGACACCTTTAGAAACGTTTTTCCTGGACTCTGCTATTGCACACATACAGTGATGAGTGATTTTGAATTCTTTGGTTAAATACTGTAGACTTTGGACTAATGCAGACTTTGGAGCTCTGCAGACTGAGGACTAATTTGTTCCAGCATGAAAAAAGAGGCTGACCATTTACATAATAAAAGGCACATTGAAGAGTAACTGGATCTTCACATCTGGATATTAAACTGATGGTGCTGGTTCTACAAAAGTATTTTAAAGTGCACTTGTGCTGTGCTTTCATTGTTTGCGCTGCCGCGCTCCATCTGCGTGCGATTACGTAACGCCAGAGAGGCTGAGATACTTGCAATCAAGTGAATCCAACTGCCCCTAATGCAAAGCAGATGGAAGTTTTTTAACATGCAAATTGTAGTATTATTGTGTATCATAAATCAAGAAGGATTTGTAAATGTGGAAATCTGAAGTCACGTTCTTTATGTTAGAGTATGACTTTAGGCTGTTGAAGGATATCCAGGGTCTAAACTGATGTGATAACCAAATTTAGATACTGCATTTTTTTTCAGGTGGACTTTAAGTTTCTTGAAGATCTATAAAGTCATTTTTGTTTACTTGTACCTACTTATATGCTCAGATTTATAAGAACACATCTTAAAGTACAAAAATGGTTTGTTCACCTGAGGAAATTCTGGTACTAAGTCATCTGTGGCAGACTGAGTAGGAAACAGTTTCTCTAATCAATACATACAGCTGTCCTTGTGTGGACAGTCACTGAAACAATGAAATAACTAAAGTGTGTATGATAACTTCCTTAAGAAGGTTTATATGTCAACATAGAGATCTTATTTGTTACATATCCTCAAGTGACAAGATGTTGCACACTCAAATATAAGTGTTCCTAACGTTTGTCTAGAGAAATGTATCTAACACTTGATTTGTTGATTTAATCAAAAGATGCCAAATTTGAAGAGTTGTTTTTCCTTCAAGCTACGGCAGATATTTTCAAAAAGGTGATATTATTGGCAGTATAACAACAGAAATAACCGTCCTTTGGTGTCACTGTGTAATGAAAAATTACAGTAATATTTTAGAAATATATATTTTTCTCTGAAATGCAACAATTTGACAATATACATTAGATATATCTATTCCAAGATGTCTTGGAATTACCTTTCCTAGCTCTTTAGGGAAGAGTGGAGAGTGACATATCATGCAGTACAGCTGCAGCACGTGAGTCAATAAGATCATGCAGCCACAGAGAAGCAAACAGCTTTCTTAAGTACATCAGACTAATGTAAGATGTATGAAATAATCACACTTCACTGGTCTGCACTGCTAAGAGCTTAGGCACAGTCTGCGTCCAGTTTTAGGCTTGACTCTGGAGAAGGGCTGCTGGGCAACTGAAGAGTCTCTAGAGGGAACTGCAAGAGTGAACAGAGGTCTGGGAACACCATTTTAAAGGGAAATCGAGTGCACTGTGGTTATTAGACTGAAGAAAACATTCAGAAGCATGATAACAGTCTTGTGGTACATGAAGAGCTTTTCCATAGATAAAAGAAAGAATCTGCTCCCCATGATCCATGAACATCTTGGAGCAGTACTGAGTTCATGATGCAGCTGAGGAGACTAAACAAGGCAGTGAGAAAGGATCCTTATAGAAAGGATAGAGAAGCAGTGAGTCAGACTGCTATGAGACACTGCGGAAATTTCGTTATTAGATGTGTTTAAGGATAAATTGGGTGAAAAAATGAACAAGTATAGCTGATTCTGCTTGGGATCAAAAGAATCTTTCTCTCAGTTGTATTGGGCAAACGTTTTTAGCTTACAACTTTTACATCCTTCAGTTTTTTAATGAAATAAAGAAATAATTTCAAAATTAAAAAAAAAATAATAATTTTAGCAGAGATGGGTTAGAACACTTCTTAAATTTCCGTGCTTATCATTCCTCCCTTTTTGGCCTTTTCTCTGACAAACAATATTTTTTTAATGATTTTTTTTATACACCTTCATCTACAAATGTCTTAATCATATCTTGAAAACTACTCATATATTTTTATCTGTGCATTCCTACTACAGGTGTTCCACTGAAACCCCGGAAAGAATTAAAATTCATAGAACATCAGTCTGGAGACCTGGAGGTGAAGTGGTCTTCAAAATTCAATATTTCCATTGAGCCTGTCATCTATGTTGTTCAGAGGAGGTGGAATCAAGGAATCCATCCAAGTGAGGATGATGCTACGAACTGGCAAACTGTGGTACAGGTCAGTTCATTGTAAGCAATGTGGATCCAATCTCAGAATGTCACAAATCTCTTGAAAAATGTAGAATTAGAGACCAAAATTCATTCAAGGAAGTGCATTAGAGACATCGTCCTGAGTTTAGTGGGACTCATTGCACAGTGTCCAAGGCATGGCTTGAGACTTGTCAAAAGTTAAAAAATCCAGCTGGTGAAAAGCTATTTATCTTTAAAAAAAAAGAACAAACCCAGAGTGAAAAAAAAGTACTGAAACTTTTATTCTTTGTAAAGTTGTTTTTATCAGGTGTGACCCTCCCAATTCAGAGAAGTCTATGATGTCATGCTCTTATCACTCAGTGCAATCCAGGCTGAAAATGTAAGATTCATGAGCAAATGTTTCTTAATGAGAAGCAGCCAACAGAGCATAGATTTTTACTTAGTTTTTTCCCAGTTTCAATCTGTTTTTTACCATGCTGACAGTCCACCTGGATGGCAGAGTTCCAATCATTTATCTTACTGCTTCACCCTCATCTCTGCTGACAAGAAAAGTAAAATGCTGATTTTGAAAAGATCTAGAAAATATCATTATAGCTAGGAAAAAAAAGGAAAGAGAGAATAAAGTAGAACCATCAGCAAAATAGAGTAATGGATTTGAATTCTGTGACAATTTGTGTTCATTCTCAATTCAGGTTGTATAGGAAAATGCAATCTTTCAATAACATCAAGCTTGTGAGACTGAACACTCAGAAGTGAATTTCTTAGCTTCAGCGTGGTGCTAGAGGGAGCTGTCACTGTGTTGTAGTCTTGCTCAGAAAAAGCCCCCTGCAGCAGACCCTGGCAGAGAACCTTGCTTGTGCTAGCCCAAGGGGGCACGTCCAAAACTGATCAAGTCACAGTGACTTAGAAACTCCCAGATGAGGTGCAGGTCTTGAACCTGCATTCTCCATTCCAGGAAACAACCTCCTGCCTTTGCAAGGAAAATACCAAATAGCAAAAATGTGCCAGATCTGAAATATTCCTCACTCTTGCCAAACCATGTGTATGTGCTAGACTGTAGAAGCTCAGCTGTTGTGGCTGGTGAATCCAGGCTGCAAAGGGAGCACAGTGCTGTGCTACTTCTCATCCCAGGAACAGACCTCATGCATGTTTCTGGAAACACACACTGTATATGCTCCACAGTAGCTGAACATATATGAACCCCTGCCTTGCAGTGGATCTGCAGGGAAAAGTGTTTCAGAAACATGTTCCTGTGCTAGAACATTAAGAAGCCAGACAGCTGCCGTTCCTGGGGTCTGGTGAATGTGGGCAGAAGGGGCTGAGTTAATCACTGTGGCAGGAGAAGCTTCCTCTGACTGACATCTTTCTGACAACTTCACTGTCCCTTCTGCATCACAGGAGACAAGAATTGAATTGTGTGATGGACCCTACTGGGAATGTCAGTTCGAAGCACACTTCAGGGTGCCTGACTGGCTATGTGAACTGTGTATACCTTATGGGACAGGCAGCCTGGATGTCCTTGAGGGGTGCTAGTAATCAGAATTTCTGTCTTTATTTATAGAGTAAGTGTACCTCCATGGTGTTTGTAGTTTTAGATGTCCCACCAGGCAATCAAATGTGTTTGTCTGAATGTGATAGAATTTATTTTGCAATATCAGCAACAAGGATGGATATCTAGTTTGCCTAAAGTGATTGTGTGCACAGCCTCCATGCTTTTCTTGTCTGCATAACTGAGATTTTTTTTTGTATGATTCCAAACCATTGGAATTATGAGCCCTTAATTATAGGCAAAGGGTGAGAAGAGCTCAGCCATTTAGCTGAGAATTCCTAGAGCATCTCAGTCCAGGGGAGATGATTCTGGCTCTTTCTTTGCTCTGCAACTTAAGGCAGAGATCGTGTGAAGAGCAATCCAAGATCAAAAAGGCTGTGAGTGAGGATCTGAATTTCTCTGTGCTTATCCCCATAGGTAGTATAATTATGGAATGTTATTGTTTGCATATTCTTGTAAGAAATTTCATAATATTTCATCAGAGTTACTCATCTAGTATTTTTGTCTGTCCAAGAACAAATGAGGTTATAATTTTCAATAATTTTAAGGTGTTTAAATTAAAAAAAAAAAAAATTATTTCTATTGCCCTTAGAGGAGCTAATTTGCTAGTAATTTCTCATATTTCACACAAATTTTTACTTTGTATTGGAACAGTAATGTTGAAAACTCTGTTTATTGTATTGTGCCATGTTTGTTGTGTCATCTTTATGTTTTCTTTTTAAGGAAGGAGGCTCAGTCTATTGGCATACTATTTTGCTCTCCAGTTATATAAGGAAAGCTAACACATTGAAAACAATTTTAGTTATTTTTCATTTCCAGAGGAGGGGATTTTTAATGTAGTTTTTTAAATTTGTTTTTTGGGGAAAACTTGATGTAATTAACCATTTGTCAAATTTCCATTGGTTCATATAGAAACTATGGTTACTTAGATGCTAGTTGGCCAAATTGGCTATGATGTAGAATGCTCTAAGTGCTATATGAAGTTTCCTGCAGTACTGTGACTTTAGATTTAGCCAGCTGAGCAGGAACTGTTGCATTATGCTATGGAAATACTGTATGTCTTGTGAACAAACTTACCATTCCATTTGGTACTAATTCTCTCTAAAAATAGTAGTATTTCTGTTTGCGTCAGAAATTCAGGTATTTAATCATACTACTATAATATAATAAAGTAAATTAAAATATGTCAGAGTAGTTATTTTCAGACAGAACACATCTGTGTTGTGTGAATGGGTGTCATCTATACACACACACACACATACACACACATATATATATACATATGGGCAGACATTAATGAAGTACATTTATTAGTCTAGTCCATTAATAAAACAATTAAGGGACAGCATTTACTGATAGCTTGATTGTGACAGACCTTAGTGCTTCACCTTGCAATTGTCTAAACTCTGTGGACAGCAAATCTGTTTCAAAAATAAAACTTCTGAAGCACCTAAAGTTCTGGTTCTGAGGATCACAAGAAAGTTCTCAGCCCGTGACAGTGAGAAATACCTGATGGAGCTAACCACCATTCCAGTACACTAAAGGTTTCTTTCTCTATCTCCCAGGAGGGGCTTTCTTCGGTAAGCAATCTTAAAGAGACTTGTGTGGGATTGCAGTCACATGAAATAGGGCAGGTCTGCTGTTCTTTGATAGAGTAGTGGATAGAATGCTCAGAATTTCTTTTGTGTTAGAGGAAACATAAACTGAGATTTTCTGACACCCTGGATGGTATCGCTTCACTCTCTGAGATGCAAATTCTTTTATCACTGTGCTGTTTCTTTGTGCTACGGAGAGGAGTCCAGGATTCATAGTCCAGGGAAAAGTAAGGAATCAACACAGCAAAACAATCCATTGATTAATGTAATCCTTGGATAGAGGAGAGTCTTCTGTACATCTTTGCTCTGAAGACTTTCTGCACCAATTTTTAACTTATATATATAACATACATACACCATTTGGAGTGTTGACACAATAATCCCACCTGAATGGTCAAGCTGCTATGCTGCTGGGTCATATATGATCTTTTTTCTCCCTCCCAGTCATAGTAAATCCCGCCTTTCTCTTACAAGAAATTCTAACTTCCAGCCTTTCCTTCTCCAAGGAACAGTTTTGCATGTAAATATATGACGTGTCATACTTCTAAATAGCATGCAGCATTCAAGGTGCTAGGGAATATCTTTCCCTTGCCTCTCATACAAAGGATGGAATTGAAGATAGGTCATCCATGCTCTGGGATGCTCTTAATCATTAGTCAGTTGTAGGAGCAGCAGAGGGAGATTTCTGTAGGTTTGTTGAAGACAATAACAGATAATTCCCTTTTGAAGGACAGGATGAGGGGACTACTTACAGGAGAGGGCTCAGGATTTAAACAGTTAACAGGTGCTGGACGAGGAGTAGAATTGTCAGTGCTTCCTACATGGAGCAGCTCTGGGCAAGTCTCAGCCAGATTCTCACATGACAGCCCAACCTCCTTCTGCTTTCTGGCCCCTGGAGGTGGCTTGTTGTCCCTTGGACCTAAAACGAACTCTTGAGAAGGAATGTCAAACTATTTTGTGTATTGTCCAGCTTATGTTATTAAGATTACATTCTACTCATATGAAGTTGTATCCTAATGTAATTAATAGGGATTTTCCTTTTTCTCCATTGAACTTTTCATGATACTGAAGGTGGACATGTTGGCCAGTTATTTTGTCTGAGGACTAATTTACTAATTCATTCCAAATAAAATTCCTACTAGGATTTGAAGCTACCTTCCAAACATTCATCTTATAAGTAAACAGGTGATGAATAGCCAAAGAAATGGTAATTATGATTCTGTAATGATTTGAGTGGTGATCTTTTGTTTTTCTTTATTTTTCTTAAAAATTCTATAAAATTGTTGGTTTTTTCTTTCATATTCAGACAGAATTTTAGGTGTTTGATGAAATGTAACCATTAGTTATTTAGTACCACTTAGCATAGTTTTTAGTAGGTTTATATTAATATGAAATATATTGAAAGGACTCTTAATATTATGATTGCAGCTCCAAACATACTTAAGTAGTGAGAACTAACTAAAGTAAGGCAATTAAACAAACAAACAAAAAAAACTCCAAAAAAACCCCAGATATAGCATTAAGGTAGTGTAAGATATCTCAGTAGTACTAGTTCTTTCTAGAAATTTATTAATTCAATGTAAAGGATTCTTAGATGTGCCAAAATAGTTTATATCGTGGTAGTTGGAGGTAAACCCCCTGCATGCCATTGAGCTTAGCAGGAGCTTGACCAACAAAATGAATGATGAATGTAATAGGCCCAAGGCATGTTCATAAATTAAAATAATTTTGGCATTATGGATTGACAATTTGTTTAATTTTACATTATTTTGTGGTTACCATGGGAAACTGGCACAACTGAATTACTTTCTTTTAATCAACAGAATAGCTGAGCCAGTGACAAGCAAGATTCCTTTGAGGAATTTGGGATCAAGTCTATTGAGATTAGGCTCACCTTGTAATAAAGTTCAGCAAACATGTTTTTAAAAGCCCACAAGACTGTAACTAGTTATTTACAGTTGATTATTGGTCCTGAACCTGTTTTCAGTTGCAGCAATAGGGGACCTGGCTGTTGGAAAAAATAAGTTGAGTGCTTTGTAAAATAAAAATAATGGCAAAAGTTGATTCAGGTAGGCTGTTTCTTCCCTGGGGCAAACCTTGGATAATTCACTCTGCCGGTAAAATAAAAGTTAAAAAAGGAAAGGAGATGAGGCAGGCAGTGTCAGTGCCTGCTTAAGCTGAGAAGACAAATACAGTGAATGGAGAGGGACTCTGAGGAGCAGCAATATGTGATGAGCTCAGAGTCTGCAACACTTAGCAGTCTGAGAGCAGTCAACAATATGGTTTAGAAAGGATCTCCTTTCCTTACATGGACACACAAATGAGACATCTGTTTCCCTAAATTTTGTTTGTCACCAAATGAAGAGACTAAGTGCAGGATAACACCTACAAATTTTTTTTTGTCAGGACTCTGAAAAGGCCATTGCTGAAGAGCTCTGAAGCAAATTCCTCAGTTTCTGGTTATCTGAGTTATGTCGACAGCTGCTGGTTTCTTACAACAGATTTGAAAGGGAGCAAAAAGCAGAAATTGTGTTGTGCCTTTTTTGGGGAACTACTTGGTATCGTTACAAGTAATGTTGAATCCTGTACAGGGAAGTTGGCTTCTTGAAGTTGTATAAAACAGAGCTTGTAAAAATAAATTGATGTAACTACATTTTTAATGAGCTTGCGTGTTTGGTCAGTAATGGTAATCAGTAATGATTGTATAATATATTTAGACATATTCATGACGTCTGGTTCAGGTTTGTGCATTACTTTGATTATGGAATTAAATCAAAATGTAGTAAACATGACATACTAAAGTAAATTGAAAATTTGGTAATTGAGAGGTAATTGTAAAAGTAAAATTTCCAAGTGGATGTGTTTTTGATGACATCTACAAAAATGATACATCTTCTGTAGTTGTAAGTGATTCAGTGGTTACCACTAGGCTGTGTTCAGTTCTGGTGTTTGTACCTTAGGGAAGAAAAAGAAAGAGTGCAAAAGATAGCTCTTCAAAAGTTTAATGGGGTAAAAAAAGTGGAAGAAAATAGGGCTCAGAATAAGAATGTGTAAACCACTTCCTGCTTTAAGGGTTCAGAGTGTATCTGTGCTTATGCCATATTTCAGTGGTTCTCCCCTCAGGATTTGGAACTTGAACTTATGACACTGGCAATCTCGTTAGGTGTTGTTGGAGAAAAGGTCAGCTCCTATGACCTGAGAAAGGTCTTCAGGGAAGAGTTAAGGCTGTAAGTGTCTTTGACATAAGAGCCAAAGATGTGAAAAAGGCTAACATTCATTATCTGAGAGTTTTGTGTTTCCTATGGACAAGAAAAGGTGGGTTCTCACAGCAGTGGATTTCATTAAGCTATATTGGACCCCTAATTCTCTGACAATTGAGACTTGGAGAAATCAGTCCCCTGTCACTTGGGGCAACGAGTTCCCTGAAACATCAACACTGACACTGAGACCCTAAACACTAGTGCAGATTGTGATAACTGCAAAACTAATCTTGGGAATTTAACAACACTTCACTTGTTTCCTAAGGGCTTCTTTTTCCAGAAGAGACTTACAATGCACTGTGAAATTGGATGGTTCTATCATTTTGTTCACAGCTGTAAATGCTTTGCTGTGCAGAGTGATGGCTGGAGTCAGGTGAGGTGGTTGCGTGCAGCCTGTGATGCTGGTGTGTACTCAGCCAGTCTGACTGGTGTTGCACAGCAGATGGCAGGTCAAGCAGTGTAAGTGTGACATTTTCCCCACCAGACCACGGATGAGCGCGTTCGGCTGCCGGACATCCGCGCGAGCAGGTGGTACCAGTTCCGCGTGGCTGCCGTGAATGTGCACGGGACGAGGGGCTTCACAGCACCCAGCAAGCACTTCCGTTCCTCCAGAGGTGAGTTTTCCCTCATGTTGTCTGCTACTCACCTTCCTCTCACTCACACCTGGAGCGCAGCCTGATCTGCCTGCTTTTGTGGCAGAGGTTTTTAATGGATGGGTTTTTGAGTAGTTTTGCCACTGACTTTAGAAATGGTGTGAGATTTGTTCGAAGTCAACAAACAAATTAAAAGTTGAAGTGTCATAATTCTTTTATCAGTAAGGGTCTCCATGAGTAAAACCCCAAACATTGTTCATGATTGATATCAAACTCCGTGACCCTGACCATGAAATATGAAAGAACTTGGGTTTCAGTGTGTTATTCTGAGAGGTTTATATTTTTTTTTCTTTTTATGAGAAATATGTTATTGTCATATGTTTAGTAGAGTATTGGAATATTTTGTTGCCAGTATCTAAATAATTGTAGCAGCATTGTTTTGATGGACCTTTGATAACTTTCCCTTGCTAGCACTAACTGTATGTGCTTAAGAATAAAAAAGAGATAAATGCAAACAGCATGTTTCTGTTCATTAGAAAGGCATGCCTGGTGATCCACAAAGTATTGTAGGAATTTTTACTGATGGTTCTGATTTTGCAACTGTTTAGGTAATAAAATAACTTTGAAAATTGTTTCTGTACCAGTAAATGGCACATGGGGAATGGAGGAGATAGAAACAATTCTCCCATCCTGTGGAGTTCCTGGCATTCTCCCTCGTATGCTTTTGACCAATAATATAATAATAATAATTTTCCCAGATAACTCTTAGGCATAGTGTAGGGGTTAGCACAGGCCAGGAACTATTCCCTTTAGACAGATGATCTGGATGTGGTCACCCTCTCTCAAAGGCAGTCAATAATGTGGGCATATCCAGACCATGCTAGTCAACTTTAGTGCCAAAGAATGAGATCCAGCGCTCTTCACTCTTCTGAAAGAAGCAGTTTCTAATAGAAAGACTTGTTGTTATTTTAGTCACAACAGAATCTTTGCCCTGATGTAACTTTGCATACTTTAAGGAATGTATTTCCTCCTCTTTCTGCAGACAGAATTTACTTGCAGTACAAGCAGTTGCCATCTTTGGGTTCCTCTGCTGGCTTTTAGCTTAATGTTTGGTCATTGTCAGTCCTAGAAAAAAAATTTTTTTGAAGATGCATTTATAGAGGCATGCAAATACTTTTGCTGGTATGGAAGGTTTAATCACTTACTGAATTAGTTATATGTTAGCCTTAATAATTTTTTTGGTGCTCTAGATGTATTTGTGGTAGGAAGGTTGGCTGGCATAGCTGTCTCATTACTGCTGTGACCACAAACCTTTTCATGTATAGAAGAAATATTATTTTAGGAACTTATGATACTTAAGTAGCATAGCATTTCAAAACATAAAATAATACAGTTCCTTTGAGCTGTATTAAGTTTACTGTAAGAACTCTTCAGCAGCAGTACCTTTTTCTTTGCTTCTTGAACAGCACTTGAGCAGATACAGCAGTTTGTTACTGAATCTGGCACCAACTTTCTTTTAAATGGAGATCATTGACAGTTGTTTTACTGAGTTTGTAAGTATTTTCCAACTATTCTGCTTGAAACCACTATTACTGCAATTACAGAAAGGTATATCATGGTAGCACTGAGGTTTTGGCTTGAACATGACATTTTCAGGCAGGATTTTTATTACTTTCAAAAAAATTGGCCCCCTACTGAGTGTGCTAGCCATGCTCAAAATACCATCCTTGGTAATGAATATAAGAATGTCCATGGTAAGTCATCCTGAAGGTCTCTTTAGCCCAGAATCTGACCCCAGCCAGAGGCGGCTTTCTGGAAGACAGTGCAAGAGCAGGATAAGCCCATAGGGGTATTTCTTCAGAACAGTGTCCCAGCTGGCAGTAGTTTGTGTTTCAGGAACTTGTGGTTTTGAAATCATTACATGAATACCAGAGTCCTCTCATGGTCTCTGCAGCTACCGCTGAAGCACTTGCTCTCCTTGAGAACTGCTCATGGCTGTGTAGTGGAGGTGGAGAGCACTTTCAGGACTTAGTGACAAGGCAGTGGGAGTCAATAGTACCTTTGCATGCTCTTACCTAAAAACCAAAATTTTGATAATGGCAGCAAGTATGTAGTCAGCATTCTTCAAAAGGCTTCTGTAACTCTAAAAATAACTGTTTTCAAATCCGAGCTCCAGCTCTTGGCAGAGGGTTGTGAATTGACACACGAGCAGCAGGGAGTTCAGTTAGCTATCAGCTTCATAGCCCCAATCAGCCTATGCTGGCAGCTCATTTGGCCATTCTAGGGGCTGTGGAACTGTCAGTGGTTGTTATAAAGATGTCGAGTTTGCCAGATGAAATGTGCAGGCACTCTAGGTGATCACATGAAGATGCTGCTAGGTGCTGACTGCTGGGAAGGTACTGGAGTGCTTCGATTGGTGTCTGAGCCTCTGTGTCCTCAGGTAGGCAGTCAGAGTGATAACAGTTAAAGTGTCACACTAACACTTAATTACTACTTCGGAGCTCAGTGGGGCATGACAGCTCCTGCCTGGTAGAGAGGCCAGAAACTGCTGCTCAGATGTGCCTAGTTTTTTTGCGTGCCAGCATCTACTGGCCCCTGCTGAGCTCCTACAGGCATATTTAACCTCCAGTTTGGAAAAGAAGAGTGGATTTTGGCACATCACCTTTGGAAGTTTGCTGCCCTCTGTGCTATGTTTGTGTGAAGCGTGGACAGAAATTCACATCACTGTTTCACTTCACCCTGTTGTGCCAAGCCCAAGAGAAGATTATTATCTTGGTCAGACTTAGCAGAAGGTTTCTTCAAAAATAAACCCTTTGATCAGGAAACACAATGGTAATTCCTAAGACAGTTTCTCACACAAGATACTGAACTTCTACCAATTGCTCATAAGTAACACTGAATAGAAAATTATTTGGGTTTGTTTTTTTCCTTTAAAGGAGGAAAAATATGATATTTAATCTGAATCTAGGAAGAAGTACGGCACCACAAAGTCTCTGTCACTAAATATTTTAAGATCTTAAGAGGAATATTCAAAAATACGCTGTAATTACTCAGAGAGAGAACTTTTGTCTGGTTACTGGTTTATACAGTTTTGTGTTTTTGAAAATACAAAAAGCATGCTCTCTAAGTAGATGCAGCAAAAAAGGTTTTGTTTTATTCAAAATGATGTTAAGTCTTCTGAGGTAATGTCCATTAACTTCTTTATCACTAAATAAAGCTCCTCATTTTCCAAAGTAATTTAATTTCTTAGTCATGAAAAAGACAAAACCAGGAAAACGAGTATTTCATCAAGCATTTCAACTCGCCATTGTTCATCCATTTGTGTTTTGAGGTCTGATCTACTGCAGTTTTGGAGGCTCTTATACTGTAAACATTTGAGGTGAAGGTTTATTAGCTGTTCTACACTGCCTCATGTGTTCATCTAGAACGAACAATAATTTGTTGGCATTGGTTTGTAAATAGTAAATAAAGTGACACAGCTAAGAATTTTTTAAATATATAAAACTTAGGCAGAACTCCTTTTTTAAATGCTGTTTATTTATTTTTATAAAGGAAGTGAAGGGTGTGCATGTACTTGTGTGGCATGACCCTTCACAGGGAATAAAGTGACTCTGTGTTTTGCCAAAATACAGTTCCAAAATTACAAGAAACACAGGTTGGACTGTATCTGTCTGCGGCAGAGTGGCTAGAAAATTAAGTGAATACTGCACCTTGAAAGTGGATTTTTTCATATAAGTAGGACTGTGCACAAGGACTTTTACATTGATACTGTCAGCTAAAATTGATCAAAATTTTCTGCTATTTTGGTAGTGGTTTCCACTTCTTTTTTTAAGGTTTTTAAATTTTGTGCACTTTCCTTTTGTCTTTAATTTAGTGACAACAATTTGCAATAACAACAATAAATAAAGGTAACTAAATACCTGACAGAACATTTTTGATCCATAAAGATACAAATATCCTTCTATTCATCCTTCATTTAGGCTGGCTCTCTCCAAGTTGTTTCCTTTCATCTGGAAGCAGGAGAGAACTGTTCCTACAATCCATAAATTAGTCTCCTTGGATGAAAACTACCTGTGTTTTTCTTTCAGTAAGCAGGCACTGGATAGCTTAACCTAACTGGTCAGAAGCTGCTTGGCACTAGTAATGCGATTTTTAATTTGTTGCATTTGGTTCAGAGTTCTTAGGCTATTTTTTTCCCAGCTTTTTATAATTTGTGATGAGAATGAACTTTCAGTGAGTGAGACTTCAGTTAACTCTAGGACTCAGTGGTAGGCATTTCTACGTCAATATATTATCTCACTGGTCTGTAGGTAGGTACTGTGTCACTTCCAGGGACAAGGAGATCAGCACAATGAGCCCAAACCATCTGACCCTTCCACTCTGCTCAAGGTTTTTATCTTCACCGTGAAGGCAGTTGCCAGCGTACACTGGATAGATTGTCAAGCTAAAGGAAGCAGACAGCATTGTTTTCACAGCACATAAGTACCATGCTGGATGTGATTTCATGCATACATAACTGAGTGTTAGAAAAACCAGAACAGACACCCACTCCTGGCAATAAAATTCTTTCTGTTGCTCCTTTGAGACCAATGATTTTTTAATGCTCTCGCACAGCTGGTTTATGTGTGCCATTTCCATCGGGCAGAGTCAGTCCTCCTGCTTACGCTGTGGAACTGTTTAATGGTTGGAAACTTGTCTGCAGAGCAGCTTCAGCAGACTTTTAGAGTTGGAAGGTCTTGGGTTTGAAAGATAGCAATGGGAGATCTATTTTTAAGTCAGGAAAAATGCTCCATAAAAACCAGTTTGAATTATTGTCACACTTGCTCTCACTTTTACAGCTCAGAATTACAATTCTGATTCCAATGCCATTATTCCCTCTCTGACGCCTACTACAGTTGCCACATTGAAAGACAAGTGGATGCACTGCGGCAGTGTATGATGTGATTCATGTGTATAGCTAGCCCATACTGTTTTTTAGGGTTTTGCAAAAGTGTTTCCAGATACTATTGATATAAAGAATTTTGGAAAATATAAACTTTTACTATGTTCACAAATATGAGTGTAGGAAGATGTTCATTTTGTAATGGTGATGATGTGAGGGTTTTCTTTCTTTCCTTTATTTGCAGCAAGAAATCCTCCCTTTTGGGGACTGGAGACAGAATTTTGCTTGTGATGGCTGAGTAGCCAGCAAGACAGGAATTTAGGTCCTTTGGGTATACTCAAGCCAAACACAATCCAGACAAATGGAGTACTTACCCCATGTGCTGGAACAGCAGCTTCAGCCTTGACCTAATGAAGCTATCATTTCTAGCAGTGAGAAGCGATTTACTTGTCAGGCTGCTGAGACCAGAATTTTTTTGGAGTTGAGGACAGCTGTCTGTGCCAAATTCTAGGATATATAGAATGACTTGTATTTTATTTGCATGGTCGTATAAACTGCAAAGGAAAAGCTGCAACTGGCATTGCTCTTTCTGCAAACCAAAGAATTTGATTAAACACTCAGATAAATTCATGTATATAAAGTTTCAGTACTTTGCATTCAAGAAACTGGCAGCAGTTTCCATTACAGTAATTTTGCATCTGTGTATTTGAATTATACATGTGGGCAGTCAGTCAAAGGGGTCACAGGTATATGAAGACTAGCAGCAGAATGGCTATTAGCTTTATAGTCAGCAGAACGTCACTATAGCTTTATAGGTAGGTTAACAAACACCTTATGTAGTCAGTTTTATGATTCAGTACCAGTTATTAGACCTTGAATTGTTTTAGCATGAGTTGTATAGTGCTTGTAATATCTACCTGGACATAAGCATAACAGACCACCTTGTAGAAGCATGACTTTTCCATTCAATAATGCAGAAAAAAACCCAACCAATATGTTGTGTGGTAACTGGCTGGCATGCATTGTAGAGGAACACGCTCGTAAACATGTCACAATTTTTTTTTTTGTTTTCCTGGGTTCTCGTTTTTTTGGGAGGCCTAGGAGGTGTAGGGTTTTTTTTTGAGTGCTTTCTTTGAAAGTAGGGTTTGGGTTGTTTGCTTTTCCTTCCTGTTAACAGTGATCACATTATTTTACCCTGCTATTCCTTCTCACTTGTCTGCTTTGCTGGTGAAACTCAATCATTTCAAATGAAGAAACAATTAATATTCTTGGGTTCTTAGCTTACAAAATGATCATTCTGTCACTTGTAATAGTGATGAATGTCACAGAAATATATTAAAATGGTGAATAAATTATATAGTGGTATTGAAATACTTACTATAGAATGGATCCTAATCTGATATAAAACTCTCACTGTCTGTCTTAATATTTCAGGCAATACACCCAAATCCATGAAATATTTTACTTATGCATGCATACAAACAAGATTATTTTTCAGTTGATTAAATGCAAAACTGTAATATGTTTTATCTTTGATATTTTATGTCTTTATAACTTAGTATTTTCTTAATATGTCTACTAGTTTTAATAAAGTTCTTATAGAAAATGTGTTACTTTCAATGTCTCACCTTTTCATGTCTGTTAGCTGCAGATCTCCTTCCTTCTGTCTTCTACCACCACCACTGTTACTGTTCAAAGATATTTTTGTGGATGACATTTAAGAGGCTTGCAAAAGAGTCTTTGAAGAAAGAGGGCACTCAGGAAAACATCTGCTACTGCTGTAGCATTTTACATGTATATTCCTTCTAAGAGGAAGGAATTCTTTCTGTCCTTAACTGTAGTTACCCAATGATTTTTAATGCAATGTTTGTATTCTCACACAGCAAACTAGAAAAGCTGATAGATTTTCTTTCAAATGCTGAACAGCATTTTGTCTGCTGCCTGGACTGTGTTGAGTGAGCACAGAAGAAGTGCTACTGATAAAGTAAAGTTTTCAATATACTGTGCAATTATTAAAGGTACAGGTGATACACTGTAGAATTTAGAAGAAATGATCTCTTGGTCTCAGTACACATATAGTCCTTTCTTACTGCTTTCTTTTGCTGGAATGGACATCCATTTGAAAGAAAGAGTTTAAATTTGGTGGTCTGTTTTTAGACCTACAAAAAATTGGTGAAGAGAACTTTCAGATGTTTTTAATTGTGTAATACACTTTGTCCAAAAGAGCTATTTAATTTAAATTTTATATATTTTTCAAAATTACTCTCTATCTCTTGTTGATGCAGAATGAAGACAAACATGTTTTGTAGGTTGAATTGTTTTTGCTTATATCTGACCATTTGGGAAGATATATTCTCTGAAACACTTTAATTTTATCCCATATGTTTTGTATACATAATACATGATGCATAGCACTTCTGGGAGATAACCTGAATAATTCACCTACAGTAATAGGATCATGTTGCACTTCAGGTTATAAATGTTTTATATCCCTAATATAATGTCATATAACATAAAAAAGCCCCTAATATTTTAAATCAGTGAAGAAGAATGCTTAATAACTGTCTTAGATGTGTGAATCATGATTTTGTTTATATTCAGTTTACCTAAATTACATTTTACACCTACCTTTTATATAATAGAAATAAATGTAAAATTGTATGAGAGAATAGTGCAAGCCATTTAGCTAAATTTTTCTGTAGTTCTGGAATAAATAGTTTAGCATACTTTAAGATGGAGTGGTTGGCAATTTCTCAGGTAAGGAAATAAGCATAACAGCAGCGCTCCTCTAAAGCCAGAAAAAGTAAAAACAGCTGACTTGCTAGTGGACTCAAAAACACAAGTGAGAAGTGAGGCATTCTTACTGTTTGGAAATTATGCTAAATTTCTAGAATTCTTAAGTATGTTTTGTGACTTTTATGGCCAAAAATTAGGTTGAATTATATGTGTGAGGAAACAGGGACATCTCTTACTATTTAACGAAGATGGAACATGTGGGGAAACAGGAGTATCCATTGTTATTTCAGCAAAAGTCCTGTTCAATAATAGGAATAAATCATTATTTCACATCTTATTTAATTCTGAACGTGTCTTTTTTCATAAACTGAATGATGGAATTTTTCAGTGAGACCATTTGTCATAGGGATTATCTGATGAATTAAGTACACCTGGAATGTTTATTTAACAGCTCATTTAACATAAAAATATGCAGGTGAACTATACAGTAAATGAGCGTTTCATGTCTCCTTCTCACACCTCTAGTTTTATTTCTAGCAAATAAGTGATGGCTCATGTGGCTGTAAGTTTGTAACCTGTCTTAATTATTATGAATTTCCTTCACTCTTCTGATATAGTGGAGTTTTTTTGTTTGTTTGTTTTTGTTTGGGTTTTTTTGAGTCTCATTTTTTGCTTCTATGTCAATTTTGGTTTTGCAGTTTCCTTGTATTTTGTCAGCAATTTTTGGCTGCCACAGACATTTAAAAAAGGGTAGAAATTACAAAAAAAAAAAGCGGGATTAAAAAGTAGGAGTTAATAAACAGCAAACTGGACATTCAGAAGCTTTGTTGCAAAATCTTTATTGATTCACATTACTTGGGACCAGGATATTATATAGTGAGTCCACAAGGAGGGCCTTAAAATCAGTATGGAAAAGATTTAACATTGAATCCTATTCAAGCTCTGACTGCCATGTGTCCTTGACTCTGGAGTCAGCACAAAGACAACTGAAGGAATACTGTTTCCATTAATATTGACCAGGAATTGAACTGGAATAGTGAAATAAATCAAAGGGGTAGCTAATTGCTTTTTGACATTCTAAAAAAACCCACTATAGATTTCTACCAGAGTGTAATATATCATTATGCTTTAATTACATTTGTTCTAAGGAAGTGTTTATGTCCCATGGTATTGGTAGATATCAATATTAGAATTTTGAAGAATGATTCAATGTGTCAAAACATAATTTCGTCATCTGAGAATTACCTGGCAACGAAAAAATATTCAGTGTTTCAGCCATAGAGTTCTGTGGTGACTCTACAAGGCCACTTGTAGAACCTGAGTGTTTTACACTCACTGTGTATTTAAAGTAGTGAGTGGCAGAAGGAAAGCTGATAGTCTGGTACATTTTGATAAAGCTTCATAATGTTTGTGAACTATCAGCAACACAGAATGATGACAAATGAATGACTAGATGCTAACCCATAATTTTTATTTCAGTAGAGTTTGAATTTCTAGAATTTACAAGAAGCCATATCAGTTATGGGATGTCTTTGCCTGAATTATCCTCGATGGTTTTAGAGTGTTTAATCAAGCTAGTGAATGCCTTTTAAAATGCTGAAGATAATCTTTACCTTTCTGAAGATAATTTTTCCCTTAGAATATTTTCTTTTTTTTTTCTAAATTCTAGATCCATCTGCTCCACCAGCTCCATCTAATATCAGGATTGCCAATATCAGTGCAAACAATGATGGGAGTGTAAATGCAGTGATTACTTGGGATCTTCCAGAAGAGCCTGATATCCCAGTGCACCACTACAAAGTCTTCTGGAGCTGGACATACAGTAAATATGTAATTCCAGCAAAAAAAAAGAGAAGGAAGATTACCGATGGGGTAAGAAAGAAATCAGTAACTGGAACAGAAATATAGTTTATTTTTGACACAAAACAGAGAGTAAGCATAAAATGTGTGGTAAGTTCCAATGATTTCAGCTACTGGTAAAGTAGTTGTCCTAATTTTTAATATCATGAAGTCCATAGACAATTTTGACCTCTCATTCCTTTTCTTACACTGAACTTAGGGAGAGAAGTAAACTTCTGCCTTAGAATATAGGTAAATACAATTAGATTTTTCAGGAAAGATGAATGAAAAGTTAAATGGTGTTCATCATCTAAATTTATGCTTACTCAATTAGTGCTTCTTAGAGTGTTTATTTTATTTAAAAAGCCTGACATCTGTCACATTGTTCTTTCACTACACAAGTAAAACTTGTAGACACGATTGTAGAGTAATTGTTAAATAATGAGTATAGGTCTGAGGTAAAAACATACTCAAAACTCTTTAAATAAACTGCTGTACCAAATATCTGGTAATATGTCCTTAGCAGCAAGTTCCTATGAGTTTCTTGAGTAATGTATTAAATATTGCTTTACTGGAAAGGTTTTTGTTATGATATCCTTAAGCAGATTGCATATTATTTTACAGCAATTAATAGAAATTATTAGATAGAAATAACAGAAATCAGTTAGACGTAACTTTATTCTCGTTGCTTTTGATAGTGAGAATTTGGTCCCGTGTCTATGTTAGCACTGTGTTTTGGCTCTGCTTGCCCATTGACAGGGCACGAATGACAGTCAGTGTCACAATTCCCCCTCTGTCCCTTAGTCACCAATCCCTGATGGAAATAAAGACAGTGAAGGCTGTGTGATGAAATCATGCAAGTCAATTTGCACAGAAAGGAAGTTTAGTTCTTTATTGTCCTTTAAAAAAAAATACTTGTGGCAAGATAGGAGTAGGGTTGGACTGTGCTACATAGGAAAGTTTGCGTTCCTCAGGAAACCTGACATTGGGTAAAGACCTTCAGGAAAGAGGTTTCAGCCTGAAGATAACAGAGAGCTTTCTCTCTACAAGCTGATCTGTACATCAGAAACCCCAGAGAATTTTAAAATTGAGCTGGGTCTTTAATACCTTTCCATAGGGTACTTCCTGCGTACAAATAATATTAAAACAGGTCCATTAGAACATTACAGCAATTGAGACTGAGTTCTGACCTTGAATACAAGGTATTTTATAGAATAGGCTGGCTCTTACAATATCTATCATATTACTTCTGACTTGTACTGCTTTTTCTTCTTCAGCATATCATGAAACTGCACAGCAATGCCAGTGAGATTCAGGACACTCCAGATACTACTGCTAATCAATGGTCATTTGATTATTGTAGCAGCTCTTAGGCTAAAGAATGACAAATGCATGAACATTTAAAAAACAAAAAAAGGAAAGGTGGAAAAGTCTTAATTGTTAAAGATCACCGGAGATTATTTTTATCCAGATTTTTTTAGATGTAGCCCAACCCAAATAATTTCGTACTGATTTCCATATGAATTCATTCCAGGTAGACACTGAATTAGTTTGACTAATTTGACTACAATATTGACACTGTTAATCAAAAGTTAAAGTCAATATGTTAGTACTAAACAAGTAAAAATAATTAATACGAAATACTTTTTGCCCCTTTCAGACGTCCCAAGTGTTAAATATGGTACATGGTACCATATTGGTATTGGTACATGGTTGTCTTTTCTACTCTATAAGGACTGTCAAACTTAAAAGGCACAAGGTATTCTAATGAGAACATAGAGTAATATCTTCTACTTGGCATATGGACTAGAAGGATATTTTTATAATTAAATCTAGCAAAATAAAATATAAGACTAAGAAGGCTGGACTCTTCTTTACAATATCATTTGTCTTGTCTTATATGGGTTTTTGACTGGAGAATGATAGACCTAATCTTTTGTTTCCCCATTTTATACCCTTCCATGACACTGGAAACTGTATTTTTTCTATTCTGTATTCCATTCTATACAGGAAAAGTGTTATTTCCAATGAAGAGGGTATTTCTGGTTGGTGTTTGTTTTTTGAATTTTTATTTTCGAAAGTTGAAACAAGTAGAAGGTATTGAAAAATGTGTTAAATGTTAGACCTTAGCTATCATTAGACTGGCTGTTTCTAGAAAGTAGTTTTCAATTGCTTTACTAACACAGAAATTGGGGGATAAAGTGCTTAAATTCCTTTTGCTAAAGTGATTTTGGCATAAGAGACAAACCCTGTTATATGGATGAAAACCCCTTAGGTTTTGCCTAAACAATAGGTTTGGAATTGCCAAGAATCTGCCAAAATTATGCAAACATCAAGTAAGTTAGTATTTTTAAAATGACACAGGAAAACAGAGTCCAGTTAAAGAAATCTTTTACAGAAATGAAATTTCCCTTTGAAATTTATATATGAGTTTTCTAACTTCTAAAAAGTAGTGTGCCTAAGATAACAAGCCTGCTTTTAATAAAGGCCTGTGTTTCAGCAATATTATAACTGCTTTGTATATTTATTCTATTATAGGCCCAAAATTATGTGGTCCTGGAGGGGCTCCAACCCAACAGCAACTACAATGTAGAGCTGCAGGCAGTAACACGTTGGGGTCAGATACGCCTAAAAAGTGCTAAGGTTTCTCTCCATTTTAGCACAACTCAGGACATCAGGAATAATAGTGAGTAATCACACTCAAAACACTTGAATGCTTTCTCTCTTCTTTATCTGGAATTTGAATGTTTTATATAATGATTTCTTAAATTTTAAAAAATCATTTTCTTAAAGTGGGCTGTTCCATAGCACAGTGATCATCTCCTGGTCAAGTTGAGTAACCTTTCCATGTTAAATTTTTTATTTAAAAATTGGGTACAGCTTTTGCTGAATTCTTTGGCTTGGACTCTACTCACCTAAAATAAACAGTTGCAAAGAAAATGGAAGCTTTTGCATAACTCTAGCGTTAATATGTTTTAGATTCAATACAGGTATAAATACTGACTGTGTTTCTAAATGGATGGAATAAAATCATTTTTGTGTGTCTTAACTGGAAAGTATTAACCTGCAACGTTTTTCAAAATTCTGGCTTTTTTCAGTAGCCCATAAATTCAGATTCTTGGAACACAAAAGCTTGTGTCTATTATGAATTGATATTTAAAGCACTGACTCTTCTTTTAGGGATTCTAAAATATTCCTTGTCTGATAACCATGCATTCTCAAAATATTGCACACATAGGATCCACATTCAAATTAAAATCTCGAGATGTTTAGATGTTAGGTTATATATTGTTAAGGTCTTTATAACCTCACATGCTAAGTAATATAATTGCAAACTGTATCTGAATCTGGCAGAAAACCATGATTCTTAGCCTTGTTTAAATGCTATTTATGCAATTACAGTACAATACTGAATTACTGCCCAAATTGCTGATGGTTGTCTGATTAATACAGCAGAGTTCTGATAATAAGATGTTAAAGAATATGATCTTAATTATTCTGCCCTGACTCCATTTAATTTTCTATTCATTTACATTCTTTCTTTAAAGTACACTCACAGTTTAAACTTGTAGCCATTTTCATAAGAGGACTGTAATTACTTTCAACCTCACTAATCAACTGCTGTTGTTGCCATATTCTGTTTGGGTATACATAAAATACTGCAATGTGTTTATTAGTGGTAACAGACCTTCTTGTCTGTGGTTGCTTCACATAATAATGTGCCAAGGAGAAAAAATAAGCTGAAGTATCCTTTTTCCCATATTAAACTGATCTTTACTATTTTTTTGGGCTATCTTGAGAGGCAGCAGAAGGTAAAGTTTTTGTCTGACACTGAGTCTTTGCTTCAAATCCGTATCAGAATATCAGCTTGAATCTCCATAATCTGTGTATTAGGCAAGTTTGAGTTAAATCCTCAGTGAAGCCCAATGTAAGTGAATAAGACTTCTTTCCTTATTTGCCCTCCTAGATTGTACCTGTGCTTTTTTTCATCCCCTAGAAAAGTGGCCTGGTTTGTAGGACTGTGCATGATATCAAAATCTTACAGTTGCCACATTACGTTCTCCTTCCTTTGCCATTGAGCTCTAATAGAAGGTATCATTGGTTTTTATGGGAGATTTCAAATTATGCTGATTCTTTTCCTAAGTTATTTTTATGGGGTTTGCTACTTTTCTTCTTCACATTTTCCCCCTTGGCAAAGTTCACTAGATAAACAAGCAAAAATCTTTTTCCACACCCTCCCCCTACCGAATTTCCTGCACCTTTTGATAGAATTTCTGTGAAGTTCTGCCTCTCAGTACTAAACTTTAAGGTATTTAGTTTTCAGTCCAGTCATCTTGGTTGTCATGTGGTGACATGACATCACAGCTTTAAGGAAGAACTCAAGTCACAGCTGAGTTTATGTTGAATCCAAGAATCCTGATGCTGGGGTTTTAGCTGTCTGAGGTTCGTCTGTGTCCTGCTAAGTGGGAGAAAATTCTACATGCCATTATATGAAACTAGCCAAAGAAAAAATGGGCAAGCTTTTTAAGTTCTTTGTCTCATTTTATTTTTCAGATAGCTTTATAAAATATTCCCATCTTGGGAGCAGGGATAATTATTCAACTGACCTTTGTCATGCTTTATTGGTACTCCTGACATTAGGTCAGACCATCATAATCTTTAAGCGTGATAGTAAATAAAGACTTTCCGTATAACAGAAGCTTTCTAAATTGAAGCTGAGTAATTGAGGTATGAGCATGTAATTTTTTGTCCTGTTCCATATTTACCGTGAGAAATCCTTTTACTAGTAGGGCTGTATTAGCTCTTCATGGTCTCACTAATGTTCTCTTGGTCTATATCATCCCTGGGCTTATGCTGGGAGATCTTCGTTTCAGTATTCCCTCTTCAGAACATTGGGTTTTTCAGAATCTGATGCAAGTCACATCTGAGTTATTACTTATAAATCCTCTACCAAATGGAGTTCTTTTATGCTATACCTCACATGTGACTGGCTGTTCCATCATTTCCTGTCCTCTCCAGTGGCATTTCTTTCCTATCATTGTCACAGCTAGATTTAAATTCCTTCCACAGTTTTGCTTGGATACCCTGCTCTCTCTTTGGTTGTTTTGCTTCAGAAAACAGACCATCAGTAGTTTTTGTGAAAGTCTGCTATCTACTTGCGTCTAATTAGTACAGACTTTCTAATACCTTGTGGTTTATTTTGCTTTACTGGGGTGACCTTTTTGTGCTAAAAGGTTCATTAATTGTTGTTTGTTTTTTTTTTTTTAAACTAGAGTAAAACTATACTGAGAACAATATTTTTGTAACCACATATACTTCAAGTATTTTGACTGTTCAAATTATGAACATCCATTTATTCAATGAGCAGTATTTTCTTTCTAACTGCAGATCATTTCCTGTACCTGAATATTTTTATTCAAATAAAACTATTTGATTTTGAGTATTTAAGTAGACAAATCTGGGCATCCCTTCTCTTAAAGCTGTGAGGTAAAGAATTCAGCATTCTTTGAACCTAAACGACTGATATCACACATTTTAATCAAAAGAACTCTCTGCTGAGACGTGTATTTAAGGCTTTTTGGTCTTTTTTTTTTTTTTTTTTTAATGGCTAGATTATATCTTACATAGGAAAGCAAGTAAAAACTACCCCTGAAGGAGATGAAAATTCATCTTCTGTATCTCACTCAGGTTAGTTAGGTACAGAGCCAGTCCTGCTTGATGTACTTTTGAGAATACTCAGAAGCAGATGGAGAAATATGAAAAAGAAACAAAAAATTGCCTAAAATATTATCTAGGACATGACATTCATGGCTTGTCTTTATTTTGGGACTTCCATGGCCTTTTGGGAAGTAATTCCAGGAGCAACATGCCAATTTTGCTGAAGTGCCACTGTCACACTGCTCTGTGTGGAATTAAGCTGTGTTTTTTAGGTGTCTGGTCCTATTGTCAGAATAGAGATCATCCATCCCCCTCTGAAGTAATTTAGTCCTACACACCTCTGTGAGCTTTGACCTCAGCCCTCTGGCATTACATTTCCCTACACTCAGAAATGCATTGTCTCACTATATTTGTGTGCTTCACTTCTGGGAAATGTAACAGGATTCTTGCTTGATCTTCATATAGAAATATTTTAAATTGGTGTCCTGGATTTTGTGGAAGTGGAGCAGACAGAAAATAGCAAAGCAGAGATTTAAAAAATTAAAATAATTTAAATTGAGGAATACCTAATAGATTTTAGTTTGTACTTCTCTCTATAACTTTTTCATTTCCATTTAGGAAATAGTAACCTTATGGTTACCTTAAGAAAGAATTCCATTAAGTTTGGTAGTTTAATTTAAAGCAAACAAACAAAATGAAAATTTGTATCAGATTCAGCAAAGGGCTGAAAAAGTAAAAATTTGCCATAAAGCAAGTGAGTTTCAATTGAAGCTGCATGTAAGGCAAAACGTTCACGTTTATATGTTACTTATGACAATTATTGAAACCTGAATTTTTCCCTCTTTTTCTCAAGTATATAGTTAATAATTTGCTACTTCCTTATTATTAGACTCTTTAGTTTTAATTTAGATGTAATATTGGATTAAATACAGCTTTTTTGTGTTTATAATCTGATTCTCCTAATTGGATCAGATACATTTGCAAATGTGCCATGAAAAGTGTAGTTTGAGTGAATATTTCTTTTCTTTTCGACTGAAAATATTTGTAAGTACTGTCAAGCCCACTAAATGTTGATAAATTTTTACCAAACAAAACGCCTGATGTAGGACAGAATTGCAGTTGCCTGGTGGAAGCAAGGCACACAGCACCAAGGGAATTGCTGAAAGAAAATTCTGCTCTTGCAATACTTTCCTAAGCATTCACCATTCATGGCTGGGAACAGGAAAGTGGGCAAAACAGATCTTTAATCTGGCTACAGTGTTTTTATATAGCATGCCAGAGGACTATATTTACTTTGATGTAGTAGCCACATGTGGCACTCTGTGGGTTACATTCAATGATGTCCTTGGATTTTATGCATATTCTAATACTGCATGAATATAAAGACTGTGAAGTAGTAGAGAACTACTGGTAGATACTGTGCCTGTTTAAAAAATCATTGTGTTAACATTTCTTGTTCTAAGGGATATAAATACAGTCCATTTCCTTATTACTCCAGAAAATTTACAGGGCATTTTCCTGTAAAAACATGTCTTTTTCAGTCACTTTCTAAATTCAACTGAATTTCAAATGAGTGCTTTTTCAACCACTATGGAGAGTTAATTCTTTATATTTCATTTAGGTAAGAAACGGAAATTAGATCATTTGGAATAAAGATACCATTATTTTCTGAATTTCAGCAGATTTATCATAGTCATTATACAGAACTGTAGTCAACTAAATAGTTTCCTGATTGTTCTGTGTATTTCAGAGGAACGGACATCTGCTGGGAAACCACAGAAAGGACTGGTAGATCCTTACCCATCCTTTCAAAGAAGGAAAACCACTCGTTTTCTTAAAATTGGAACTCCCTTCTATCAGGACAATCAGCTACAGGTCAAAGTCTACTGGAAGAAGACAGGTTTGTCAAATTTTGCTTTACCGTTTTCTCTAAAGAGGACTCTTATCATCAATCTCAAAGTTGTAGAACATTAACACAGTATTATGAGTAATTAATAATTGAATCTTACACCCACCCTTTTATCCCTTCATCTTCACATAAGAGAGAAACATTGTCTCTCCTCTTTGTGTTGTTTCTGTGTATATGTCTTACAGAGGGAAATTACATGAATCAGTATCCTAAAATTATAGTCAGTCACTAATCTTCACTGAGCTGAGACAATTGTTATTTTGGTAGGAATTATCTCTGTAGAGTTTTAAAAAGCAGAACTTGGTGTTACCAAAAAAAGTTTTGAGGAACGTATGAATGTTTAGCTTTATGCTAAACTTTATCAGTCACCTTGATTTATAATAGAATGGATAATTGTCCACAACCAGAAAACATCTTGAAGTTAGTTTCCTTCTAGGCTGCATCCTTCTGGTTTTCAGAAAAACCTTAACAACAATTTTATGGTTTAGTCCTCCAGTCAAAAGGAAAATTGCATAAATTTAAAGTGTCTATTCATATTCACAAATCCATAAAGGGATTTTCCTTTCTTGTGCTCTAAGGGCATATAGGTTACTCCAGTTTATCCATTACAGGTTTATATGCTGTTATTTCAAAATGTTCTCACACTGTTCATTTTTTAACTTGGAGCAATCTACATGTGTATCAATACCACTAGTTTAAATCCATTCAATTTTTGTGCTTGAAATAAAGGGCTACAAATTGGATAATCATGTTTTCTTCTTGAATTTTTGAAAGAATTCCAGAAATATTGAAGTGCTTTTGGGTTTAGATGCATGGGGCAACACCCTGAATGAGAATATATAAATGTTCGATTATGCTATGTAACATATGTCACAGTGGATGTTGTGGATTATGAGGTATCCTTTGCTTCTTGTCCTTTGCCTGCCTTTTTGAATGGTTACCTTCCAGGCCCTGCTATGCCAATTGCTTTCAAATCCATCCTTATTCCTCCCTAAAACCTGCAAGCTTTGATTCAGCTGAGTACATGAACATTTCGAATATTTGTCCCTGTCTTGGCTGTGCTGTTTGTTTGTTTTTTCTTGCTTTCCCATTATATTTCATTTTTGGGTAGCTTCCTGGAAAGCTGGAACAATTTAAAGTTTAAATATAAGTTGAGGCAATTTTAATCAGGAATACTCAGTTTACCAAAAAATGTAGCTTTTATTATCCAAAGTGAGATTTATATATTCTGAGCTTTGTTGGGATTGATCACATTAAACTTTAGCCTCTGCAAATGAGATGTCAGCTCATTGTCCAAGCTCCTTTTATTGCTAGAAAAGAAAAGCAGGAGACTTCCGAAGCAATTCATCCCCCACAGCAGCAGAATTGCTCTCTGGAGATGCCTCTCTTCTTCACCAAGAGCAGAGGAGCCTAGACAGCTCATTTGTAGAAAGCTTAGAGATGCCCAACGTCTCTCTGTGAGCTGAGGTTCTATTCTTGGCAGTCTGTGTTGAAAGAAATGAGGGACAGGATTTAAAGATGAGGAGACAATGATGTCTCCCACAGGCGTCAGACAGGGTTGTGCAACTCACAGTCTGCAGGCAAGATTCAGCCCAGTGGAACAATCAATCCTGCTGCAGCTGTTTTCCTGCCAGCCTGCTGCTGGAAGAATGATCATGTGTCCTGTGACCAAAATGCCAGCACCCCTACTGACATTCACCTTGTGAGTAGTTTGCCAAAGTTAGTTATTTTTAATGGAGGGAAAATCTTGAGGAGAACAGCAATATTCTTGTTCCAACACAGATATCTTGAGCTAGGTGTCCACTATTTATAATGGTATTATAACATAGCTATTGAACTGAGAGGCATTGCACCATAGAAACCTTAATGTTTCCATCTAAATCTGGAGCTGAATCTCACCTTTGCTACATACCTGGAGGTAATACTTGTATTAAAGGCCATAAGTGTCTGTAAAAAGAAATGAGGTAGTCAGAATCCTTATAGTGACTCATAGTTTGGAAATAAGAGGATTTCAAAGTGGTATAATTTCCAGAACTGGAAAATGTCAAAGACAGCTATGTCACAGACCTAGCAAAAATGACATGTATTTCCATGCTGTCACCTTGGGCCAGGGCCATGCTAAGTGTCGTGCTGAGTTGCTGACTGTACAGATGACTCATCTTGTGTACACCCAGGTGTATAAGGGGATACCCAGAAACCCATTTTGGCCATGGGCTGTGAGGCAAGTTCTATGAGGTGCACTGGAGTGTTTAGGTACATGCCCCAGCCACGTGGAAGATGCCTTCCTTTTTCTTGCAGAAGAAGCAGTGTTAGCAAAGGTGTGTGAAGAGGGACTGAATGTGGCAGTTCATCACATTTGCCTTCTTTTCCTTTTTTAAAAAGAAAATACCAGTATTCTGAGTGACATCACATGCAGTAACTCAGCAGGAGCCATTGCCTTGTGTTGAACTAAAATATAGCCAATTACCTGCTTCTGAGAAGGCACCAGCTTCTCTAAGCTCTTGCAAGAGTTTGGAGATAATGTAGTGCATGGATGAGGTACTGTAAATTTGCTAGTAGCAATTTACTGCAGAGCAGGTCTGTGTGACTGTGCAAGGAACACAGCAGGAAAATCACATTGTCTTCATGAAAAACAGCAGTAACTGAGATAGCTGTATTGGGAACTGTACCCACACATCTTTCACCTTTATGAACTTCACTAGATTATGTTTGGGGAGTTGTAGGACGTAGTAGAGTGCAGCAAATATAATAGGAAATACTGAGAGAGACCTTACCTGAGTCTGCTCAGTGGCTTGGCATCTATTTTTATTGCAGATCAGGCAATCAGAGTTCAAACAGTTGCTGACAAAAATGGACCTGTTTGTCTCCTACATGGTGCAGGAACACAGAAGTCCCTGTTGATTGCACTAATGTTCTCATTTTTGTTTAGTCTGCTATTAAAAATCAACACTTTTTTTTTTTTTTTTTTCTTTTATGGAGACACACAACCATTCTATAGTCCTAAATTAGAACATATAGCTTTAAAACAGAAAAATTAAGCGGCCAGCATGAAACCTTGTGGACTAAATAGGTTGATAAGCATAAGAGTTACCATGTTAAAAAATAATTAAAGAAATAAATGTCTCAAGCTTAAACATGTTGAACATTTGTAAATTGATCAAATTTCAGTTGGTTGTAGTAGTCTTTACTTTGTCTGGTATGGTTTTCAAATATTTTTGGACTTTCTGTGTTGGACTTCATGACATGAACAAGAGATGGTTGCAGAGATGATGAAATAAAAATGTCATTTAGTTTTTGGATGGACTTTTTTTTGGATGAAAATTTAAACCAGTATGTTATCACAGAATGGCTGGGTTTGGAAGGGACCTCTGGAGATGATCTGGTCCAACCTCCCTGCTAAAGCACATTCACTTGGAGTAGATTGCACAGGATCACATCTGGGCAGGTTTCAAATATCTCCAGAGAAAGAGACTCTACAACCCTTCTGGGCATCCCGTTACAGTGTTCTGTCATCTTCAAAAGTAAAGGATTTTTTCCCTCATTTAAATGAACATTTCTGTTTCAGTTTCTGCACATTGTCCCTTGTCCTGTCTCTGGGCTCAGCTGAAAAGACTGTGGCCCCATCTTCTTGATACTCATCCTTGAGATATTTGTAAGCATTGATAAGGTCCCCTCTCAGTCTCTCTTCTCTAGGCTGAATGGGCCCAGCTTGCTCAGCTTTTCCTCATAAGAGAGAGGCTCCTGTCCCCCACTCATCTTTGCTGCCCTCCATGGGACCTGCTCGCTCCAGGAGCTCCATATCTCTCCTGTCCTGAGGAGCCCAGACCTGGACTCAGCACTCCAGATGTGGCCTCACAGGGCTGAGCAGAGGGGCAGGATCACCTCCCTGCTGATAGTGCTCTTCCTAATGCCCCTCACAATCTCATTGACCTTCTTGGCCCCCAGGACACACTGCTGGCTCATGGACAGCTTGTTGTCCACCAGGATCCCAGGTCCTCCTTCTCCACAGTGCCCTCACCCTGTACTGGCACAGAGGGTTGTTCTTCCCCAGGTGCAGGACCCTGCTTTTGCCTTTGCTGAAATTTACTGAACTTTGTTCAACCCTATAGTTGCCCTTGTTATGTTGAAATAGTTTCTTTTAGCTATAATGAATACTTTAATAACTGCTATAACAACAGTCTTTCTTTTAGTAAGAACAGAGTTATAACCTTTCTATATTAATAACTGCTCAGAATTTTTTATTGTATTTCTAATTCAGTGGTTGTACCATGTAGACCAGAGATTTTTTTTTTTTAAATTTCCTCCTAAACTAAGATGGATCTTTAGGAGAGTTTTTTACTGTGTCCCAACACTGTAGCCTCTCAGCATACCACAGATTACAGAAACAGAAAGAAAGACCTGTGTGGATTGCTTATATAATTTAAAGAAACACAAACATGCTCCTAAGATTATTTTAGATTATTTCTTTATTTTCATTGGTACCATTTTAGCTGGAAAACTCTTTTGCTTTTGAATCATTTTACTCAGTCTAAAGAGCTAAATATAGGTCAGAATCATAGAAGAATTTAAATGGGCAGGCAGGGACTTTTGAATGAAGGTCAGCTGGTCCAACCATCTGCTCAAAATCGAACTAACTGTGAAGTTCAATCAAGTTACTCGGTTCTGTCTTAGGGCCCTGTAAACAGATATTTTCACTGTTTTTTTCGATGACAGGGAGTTTATCCTCCATCAATACCAGCCTGCAAAGGCCATCTAAGTTTATTACAGTGAGTATTAGGATTTACAGAAGGTATGGTGTTGTCTCTTGATGATTCAAAGATAGTTCTTCCATGACTGATGAGGAACCTCAGTGAACTTTGCAGACGAGCCTCTGGGAAGGCAGTGAAAGGAACACAGTGATGACAGGGCCAAAGCTCTTGGGTTTATATCATCCTCTTGAATAGCATTCATCAGACCTCTGTCCTGTGCAACAGCTGCACCAGAGGGGGTGTTGCAAACTATTACCAAACTGACTTTGTTATACAGCAAAGGAGTGACTGCATATCTGTACTCAGAAACTGAACAGTGTTTGAATAAAACTCTTGAGTAAGGGGATGCATTTCCATATATATGCATCATAATGTGCCACAATTTGGTAAGCAGGAAGGACTTATCTAGGCCTGTTCTTTGAGTGTCACTTCTTTCTAAGTCCCACTAACTTCAGTAAGCATAAGGCATGAACAGAATGTAGAATCTGGACTTTACATTAAAATAAAGCGCTTTCTGAAATAATCTTTGAGATTGCGTACTTTGGTATGATGACAATAATCGCTTCAGGATGTATGCTAGCAAAAGTACTCCACACTTCAAACAGTACAAGATACTTAGCAAATGTACATGATGTTGCTAGACAGAGTAATCCAAAAGCATGTTGCATATGAATACAATAGCTTCTTTCTGAAGGGAAAAAAAAAGTCTTTTCCTTGCTGCCTTTCATTTAGGCCTGGGATTAGAGAAACAGTACATTCCTTAAACAGCATGAATCCCCCTTTCGTAAATGAAAAAGTAGAAAGTGTTCCATGACCAGATATTTTGACAATCTTGGTGTGTGAAATTAGAAATTATCAAGTAGTGGAATCAAATTAAACAAATCACATTTAACTCCTTGGTGCTGAGGTCACAGAGTACCATCCATTAACAGAAATGGCTGAAACCCCTATTTAAAGGGATTAGATACTTAGGATGATTAAGAACCTCAGTATATTGTGCAGTAAACAAGACTGAAAGTGTGAAGATAAAAAGATGCTAAAGTTTTCTCTGTTTTTCTGTTGTTGGGCAGCTAGAGAGCTGCGTGTTGGACTTAGCTGAAAAGCCTCCAAGTTGCTGCAAATCTGTGCATGAAAATAAAATTTTGCCCACAGGCAAAAGGAAAAAAAAAAAATCTCACCTTTTATGAACTCTCTGCATCAGTTCTCATCACTTGCTGCAATAATTATAATGCACTAAAATATCAGATTGTAATTTCTTTCCAAAGCATTTGTAACAACAATATTTTCTAAGTCATTATTCCGCCTTCACTACCATTTTCTCAGTGTCTATTATTTGAGTATAATACAACTCTCCTTGCTCAGGTAAAGCTTTAGTTTCCTTTTCTTTGATTAAAGTCTGTGTGCATTTACTTCCCCCTGTTTAAATTAAACATTTTAAGTACTTGTAGATATTTAAAATCAATATATCTGCCTCTTGGTTTTGCTTAAAAAGACAAATATTTAAAATGCATTAAGACTTGGCTTCAGGCTTCTTTCTTTGTGTTTCTGTAAATGGTAAAGCAGAAGAAAAAAGAATACTTAAGGCAGGGAGAGGCAGAGAATCCTCTATTGTCTGATAAATCAGCCAAACAAGAATAATGAATTAAATTACAGAGAAGAATAAAATGCAAGGCATGGCAAAGCAAATAGAGAGCTAACACAAATGCTTTTAAATCCAGATCTTAGGAAAACAAAATTAACTTCCACTTAGTTCAGGGACATAAATGAAGTGACTGTGTGTGCTGACTCTTTGTAATAAGGTATTTCATATGGCAGGTTTTGAAATGAAAGCTTTCCCATTGATAACACGTATCAAATGGTCCTTTCTCATGGAAATAGAGCCATTGAAGGTAAAGAAATCCTTTAGTAGCAGTTGGAGTTTCCAGCTCTTAATGTAAAGAATTCTGCAATACTTGCTTAATGCTAAAGCATTATTTATTTTGGTACTTGCTGTTACACCAGGCAGATTACTGTTTGAGCAGCTGGCCATACTTTAATTATTGATATTCAAGCAGTAAAAGACATGTACTTCAAGATATCACTGTGGTCCAGATGGTTCTTTCAACAAAATGACCTGACTGTAAATTGTAGTGAAGTATACACTAATATATTGCCCTCAGACTTCCATGAGAATACAGGGGCATTGTCTCAGCAGTGGTTGATTGTGTGGGTATGCATAATGTGCATCAGTACTTAGGGATTTAATTAGTAAAGCTGGCTCTAAGCACAGGACTCTTCAACTAGACACCTCTTTAGAAATGCACTGGTTGATGCTACAGAGTTTGCTTTTCCACATGTGTTACTCCTGCTTCAGATGCCTGTATCTTATGGGCTTCCACAGCATTATGCCTGGGGAGATACGTAGTGCTGTAAGCTTTAATTATGGGAAATTATTCTGGAGTTAAAAGAATATCCTGTCAGAAATATTTGTGTGGTTCCTACACTTCCCTGACTTTGTCCTTCTCCTTTACTTTGCCTTAGTTTCAGGAAAAAATCTCTGCCTTTTTTAAAAGGCTATAAAGGGGAGCATCTGACTATCTCCAGTTCTGCTTGCTTTACTTTATGAAGTGCCTATAGGACTCTGGTTTCTGTCCAAATGTGAAATACTTACAATACTTAAAAAGTTACTAGGAGGAGTAATGAAAAATATCAACCACAAATAATAGAATTTGGTAGAGCAGATGGTTTTCAAACTCTCAAATGGTCTGCAATTGATTAGTGGGGCCAATTATAAAGTTTTAAAATTATATTTACAATGGTGGCAACCTCAGTGGCGTCTCCCCTGCAAATGGGACACTATTGGAAAGTCTTTTCAAAGGCAAAATCTTTTCAAAGGCACAGTTTTCTGCATTTCTTCATGATTTCACAGGCAGAACAGAAAGCCATTACTTTTTTCCTTGCACTTGCTTCCAAACCTCCATACCTTTCAGGGTAGGTGGTTAAAGCTCTTGGTATGAGAGATTTAGAGGCAAGTTGGTCCAACTGCTAGTCTCAGGAAATGTAACTGGAATTGGTTCAAAGTCTGCCAGGAAATCAAATAATCACAAGTCAAATCAGAACTACCCACTGTGTTCCCAGAGCACAGACAGCACTGAACACTGATTTTACTTAACAGGCACCCGCTGATGTTTGCTGAAGGCTGTACTAGGCTGGTTTGTACATTTATACACTTTGTACATTTAAACCATTTATTGTTTAATTTTAAAATTTATGAAGTGTTGGTCCTCATAATGACCTGAATCATATTCCAGAACACCTTTAGTCGTTGTGAAACTGTTTTTAATTTGACTTAATTTTACGCAATTGAAAGAAGTTTTTTTGTTTTTTTTTTTTTTTTGTTCTTAAATTTAGTAACTGATAGAAACTTAAGCTTGATTTCTTTTGAACTTACATTAAAAGTTTAACTAGAAATGTAATTGCAAATATAGACCATCATTAGGTGGAATGTATACCTGCAGTCAGACTGCAGATACACATTCAGTATTCCATTGCAAAATTTATCAAGAGTTAATCCACTTGAAGGCACTGAAAAAGTTAACCAGCCAGCTAATAAACTCTTGCCTGATTTTTAGTTCTTCAGGAAAAATTACATTTTCAAACCCAGCATCTTTATGTACCTTCAGTATGTCTATGTCTGAGTAGTACATATGTCTGTATTTCTAGTTGCTTCCTGAGTACTGCTGCAACATACTTTAACAACAAACACAGTACTTTATATATGTGTGTGTGTGTGTGTGTATATATATATATATATATATATGCATACATATATAGTATCACTAAACTTGTCAATGGCAATGTCTGATGTGAGGCAGTCTTCATAACTGAGGGGTAAAGTACAGGATCACAGAATATTCTGAGTGGGAAGGGATCCAGAAGCATCTCTGAGTTCAACTCTTGAGTGAATGGCCCTTATGGGGATCAAACCCATAACCCTGACACTATTAACACCATGCTCTGACCAGCTGAGCTCTTCCTCTCCTTTTGACAAACCGTATCACTAGGTCATATTAAGTCAAAGCTCTGTCTAAGAGGCTTACAATAGCATACCTGGAGCAATCCTACCATTCCTACTGTGGGTAAAAGATACGGAGGTTCAGCAGTTTACAAGATGTTTCTCATAATCTATGGGCTAATAACTGCTCATGAGTGCTCTCTTAGCCTGCCTAAGTTCTGGATAAAGCACTGATCTTATGATCCAGGGGAGGTTAACCTATCAGCAGGGAGTCATCATGCTTATGGTGAAGGTGGTTTAAACTAATGAGTGTCTTCTTGTAAACTGGGTCAGTTTTCCTCCACGTGCCTCTTTTTAATCTGTATTTTTAATTAGCTGGTTTATAAGGTGGCCATAAAACCAGTTGGATGAACACTACAAATAGAGGAAGGAAACTGGACTATTTGAAGGAATAGCTAGACTTGGAGGGAAAGAAACATAAAAAAGGGTATCTGAAACTGAAATTATAATGTAATTTTTAAAATGACCCATGTATGCAGCTGATGTATAATGAATTGTTAATGTCAATTTCTTTTGCACCTGTGACCGTAAACTGGATGCAAAAATACCCATAGTACTCTAGACCAAAGATCCTACTCAACAGGTGTTCTGTTCTTGGCAGTGGCCAAAAGCAAATCCAAAGGAACATCAGAATAGGGCAAGAGTGCAACGGTATTTCTGCATATTATTGTCCCAGCTTCAGTCAACTTATAGTTAGTCAAAATTCCTGAGCCCAGTGTGATTTCACTGTGTTTATTCACTTCTGATGCATTTATCTTCACAATAATATACACTTTCCTCTGAAAGTAACCAAGTTTCAAGGCATCTGAAACATCCTGAGCAATGGATGCTCCAGAGTTTTAAGTGCTCCTTCTATGTAAAACCACCTTCTTGTTTGTTTGTTTGTTTTTGTTTTGAAGCCAATTCTTCTACATTTATATGAATCCTAATTCTTGCTCTGTTTACCTTGTCTGTACACACATTGTTTTACAGATACTTAACCTGGTTTTCCTCTGTTCTATTTCTCATAGACACGTCAATCCTAAACTGCAGCTTTAGAAACTGCATATTTATGCCCTAAACTTTTCGAATGCCAGTTCAGCAAAGCAGCATTGTTGTAGGACATTCCATAATGCATATCAGGAAATTCCAGTTTTGGAACTCCATGAATCACTGCACATGCATGCAAACCCACCCATATGCAGCTTTTACATGAGGTCTGAGAGAGAAGGGAGTAGCTGGTGCATCTGCATCTCTTCCCACTGTGGAATTAGGGGCAAGATGAGTCTGTACTTTGACTCTGAAATTGGGAGAGATTCCAAGATTACTTACCCTCAATATAGTGAATTTACTCTCATTATAGTCTGCTTGTCTAAATTGTCTACATTTTTCAAAGTTAGACATAAGGGTTAAGTTAATGGTAGAGTACTGGTGACATTGTGAGTATATGTATAACCTTAGTGAGCCTTGGACTTGTTTGTTTGGGTTTTTTTTTTTTTTTTTTCTTTTCTGTTAAATTCAGGCCTGTGATTCTTAGCTAGCTTTGAAAATCTGACTATGAGGAAATAATGTAGAAAGCCTCTATTCAGGCTACAAGCAGCTATTGTGAAACTTGGAGCTTACAAGAGGCAAATTTCCTTGTAATGGAAAACCAGAATGAGATACTGTTGAACTCACTTTGTGTAGGATGTTGTGTGTGGGAAAATAAGTAAGGGTAGAGGTAATCCGGCTTAGAGATGATCCCAGGCTTAAACCCTTCAATATAAACATCTTCAAACCTTGAGGCTTCCTAGTTCTAGATATGGATGAAAATGCTGTGTCTCAGGCCTGTCTTTAAATTACACAGTAATTATTAATATAATTCTTTGAAAGGCTTACTGTTGTGTTATACAAAGATTGTGTTCTGTAGAAAGAAAGTTTGTTTTGAATGGCATAATGTGAGAAACAAAGTCTTTGTGATTTAATTGAGACTGTTTATATTCCATGTAAGAGCAGGAAACAGTATAGTTTGTCTTGCTAAGAATTGTTTGTTGAGTGAAGTTTAAATGTCAGCTGAAGGTTTTGGTGTTATTTTTAAACATACTGCTTGAATAGGTGATTATTAAAAAACTTTTTTCCTCAAGATGTGTCACAAGTACCATGAATTTCATAACAAAACTTTGGATTTTGTTTTTACACCATCAGGTTAATCACTGCAGAGGAAACAAAAGAGACAGAAGTGTTACAATTTAATTTTTTTTCAATAGAACTTACTTAAAATGCCTGTGACAAAACAAGTGGTTTTTACAGGGAAAAGGGAAGTGCAGAAAACTTGCAATGCGTTAGCACATCGATACAGCACTTTAACATTAGTTGAAGGTAAATTGTGTTTACCTCATTTTGCATTTGCTAAACTACCATGAGTAAAATAGCACTTGTTATTATATTATTACTTGTTGTTCTTTCATTAGCTTCAGATTGCAAATGTTGGGCACCATGAATCAGAGTAATACAATGGCTCATGAACCAATATATGAAGAAATAAATAAGTTTTATGATCTAGTACTGAGTGATATCATATTTTGCTTCTCTGCATTACATTGAAGTATCGCTTCCCAAACTGGTCTTCTGTCACCCTGTTACTTAAATGTAGTAAACACCATGAGAATCACTTCATGCTAATCATGCCTTCAACACTGAAGGAACTAGCAGTGAATAACACTGCTTCATTTCTTCACTTGGATTTCGCCCATATTTCAGCCTTCCCTGCATATTTTTCAGGACCTCTCCAGCAAATGAATTTCATCAGAAAAAGCATTGATGGAAAATTGCATATATTTGAGGTCTGTGTAGACAGGGAATAAAATGTTTGTCCAATAAACAGATGAACATGAGACTGAGATAGCAGCGGACACTTCATCACATTCTACCTCAAATATTTGCTTTCTAGTTTGTGGTGTGGAAATGCAGACAGGTGCTGCTGTAGAGCATCCTCTGCTGCTCATCCTTCTGCTGGGGTGGTGAGCTGGACTCAGTGCTGGGTTGTAGTGGATGCTCAGCTGTAAAGGGGGTTCCGTGCTAGGAGGAGACAGAGCAGGAACATTTCTTCAGGAAGCCTTTGACTTGTACAAATCTTTGAGCACTTCAGAGTTGATAATATCTTTTACTTTATACAAGGCATCATTAATTTCACCACTTACCATTGCTACAGCTTTGCCATTTAATACAGTGAGGTAAATATTTTTTCCTGGATGGTATACTGACATAGGATTTATACAGAGCTCTGAAAAATACTATGACTTTACAGTAGCATCAATTAACCAAGCTTGTATATACTGAGACATGTACTTTGTGTGCTCTGAGCAGATTCTGCCCTGTGTTGTGATATTAAATATAAAATATTTTCCCCTTGCTCTAGCCTATTTTTAGAGCAGTAATGCTGCAAGACACATGATCAGAAAACAAATTACTTAATGTTTTTGATTTCCTTCTTCTTATTAAATTAAGACCATCAAAGACATGTCAAGATCATCTTTTAACTATACTTTTGATGGTCATTAGTGTCTTGATCTTGCTAGGTTCTGAACTTACTGGCCTGATCCTTTAGCTCCCCTTAACTGTTGAAGTTAACACAACTGTTCATATGCCCAAGTGCTTTGTTGAATAATGGCCTGTGTGCTCAGAAGCTTGTAAGAACAATCCTGCCCAGTATGCAGAGAAAACAAAAAACCATGCGGCCAGTCACAAAAAATCATTGTGGTTTGCTATATAAAATATCAAACCTAACTAAATATAAAAAATTTAAAGGTTTAGCTGCACATAGAACAAATTATTTCAATAATTTTCTTACAGAATAGTTTCAGAGTTATTTCATCCTCCTTATGGCATTCTGTTTGAAGAAAGGTTATCTTTGAATGAAGACAGCAGGTTTACATATGGCTCATTATGTTCCAAGCTTTGATAGCAACTCCTTATGACATACAGTTAGCATATTAATTATATGTATATATTTTGGAAGGGGACAGTTTGTTGAGGTATCTTGACAAAAAATACAGAACGTAGTTTCTTTTTTCACTGCATACTCATACTCATTTCACAGCTGCTAGTTATTTGTATTAAATTACTAATTTTATGCTAGTAGGTAAAAGTTTTCATGTCTTATTTTATAATTTTTACTTTTATACTGTATTTTATTCTAATGGGAGAAGCTATCAGACATTGCATGCTAATCACTTTCAGTCCTGTTATGATGCAGAAATCAACTTGATGTTACTGTGTTTATTGATGCCAGACATTTTTATTGTAATGAAACCTTAATTTGAGCTGCTGTTGTTGAACATGTCTGCTGTGAAACCTTGTTTTCCAGAAAATTCCTTTTGATTTTCCTTCTAATAAGTTTCTGTAATTTGGTTGCCTGCATAATAGTGCTGTCACAGCTGGTATTAATTGCCATTTTTGTACCAAATAGTAGAGACCCACATCAGAATACCATGCAAGAGATGAAATACTTTTACAACACACACCATTATCATTTTCACCACTCAACAGGGGTGGAACAGAGATAGGGAGCCATGAAGTACTTTACCTAAAGATCTCAAGCAAACCAGAGGCAGAATTCACTCCAGTTCTTGAAACAGTCTGCTGCAATTTTCCTGCTGTGGATCACAGGATTCAAAGAAATAAATACTTCTGCTTACCTGGTTTACCTGGCAGCTCCATATTGATGGTGTTGGGCTGCATGAGCAAATTTCATTGCTGTTATGCCCATGCTATGTCAGTTTTTAAGCTACAAAGCTTCAGTTCCTTATGATAGGCACTATCCTGGAACAGTAACTGCAATATAAAGGAGAAAAAAGTATTTGAGGCAGAGAAAGTAGCTGTCTGCAGTAGCATGGAAAAAAAAAAGAAACCACATTAGATGAAATTATTCATACAGCCAGCAGTAGTATATTTGTACAAAACAGAAACATGGAAGAGGTTGAAAAAGATGAGAAAAAGAAAAGAAAAAAACTTTAAAATTTAGTTTATTTTAAATAAACAGTAGAACCATTTAAACCAGAAATTCTCTCTAGAAAAACTTGCAAAATTTCCTGACATTTTGTTGGATTATTTTTCTGAATGATACTCAGAGCTCTAAATTCTGTGGGGAGGTGATTTAGCCCAGGATATTCCATTGTGCAGCCATAGCTATATTGAGGTCTGTCAACTTAAGATGCTTAAATTGTGCATGTGAACCTGAAGTTTTTCAAGTGCAAACACATGTAGTTGGCATTGGCATTAGTAGAATTTTGAGCTGTTTTTACAACTTGAAGATACAGAATAAACACACATTTTCCATCCAGAAAATCAGAAATATATTTATTTGTTTTTATTAAAATAGAGCTAAAGGGTTTAAGTTGAGGAGGGAGAGAAAGCACAAAAATCTGGTTAAGAACATCTCTCTAAACACTATTGATAGAGAGCTTGGTGGAGATACTCCTGTGAAAATAAAAACAGTTTTGGGTAAATTAAAAAAAAACCCGTGCTTTAGAGCATTCTGTAATTCTCTAATTAGAGAGATGTAATATTTCTGTCTAACAAAGTTAGCTGCATATCCTTGTAGAGCAAAAGACCTAAGCATACATGGGATTGGAAGAACATGATTATGTGTTATCTGTATAGACATTTTTTCTTAAGTCTAGAAACTCAATTTATACTTCAGAAATTCTACTTTAAAAATCACAGCAAAAGTAATTAACATCAACTATTAGTTTATTTTAAAAGATTAGTTGCATGAATTTGTGTTACAGACCTAAAAATCTTTTGTTTGGGCATCTGGAGATAATGTCAGTATCACTGAGAGATTTTTAACTTGTCCTGGATTGTGGGGGTTTTTTTCCCCTCTTTATGTAAATATAGCATAAAAGTAATTATTTAAATAAGCTGTCTGCTGTTCATACTTAAATGGCTATTTTGTTGACTAATTTCACAGGCTCCTCAAATGAGTGCTAGTACTTAATATGTCCTTCATGTTTAGTGTTTTTGTACAAATATTTTGAGTTCTGGGAAATATGAACGCTTGCTGTTTGTGCAAGCATCACTGTTTCTCTAATGAAATGATAGACATTCTAACCATGTGAACAGTTAAGTGAAAAAGCTTTGTAAAGACTCACAATTGAAAATTTAGAATCAAGAAAACTCCAGGTATTGAGAAGGATATTGATACTGTGGTATCTGAAATACCAGGGAAGCATATTGAAGCAGTCTGACAATTTCTTGACTGTGTTTTGAACTTACTTTAGAAGGAATAGCTGAGTTTTCTGATAAAACTGCCCAAAATCTGTCCCATTAGGTAATGAATATTCTGTTCATATTACCTACTCAAATGACTTTTTGGAAAAGATGTGGCTGTGGTCTCAGTGGATTAACCTTAGCTGAGTTGAGCCACAGCCCTTGGCTCTGGTGGCAGTGGCTGACGTCCAGCTGGATGCAGCTTGAGCAGCTCATCCTGTACCCACCCCTCGGTTTGCATGGGACAGCTAAACCCAAAAAGAGAAATAGAATTTGTAGTAGTGATCTCACTAGGATAATGTGCATTGCTGAAAGGAGGGCTGGGAGAAGCTTTTCCTTTGCATGTGTTGTAAAAGCAAAACAAGCTGAATAATGTTTCATAAAACTCTAGACTCATGATCTTTATGAGCAACTTTATAAGACAAAGGCATATTTTCATCATTTTTCTCAGTTTCTTATTGGGCTTTTTAGATAATTTCATGCATTTTGTCTCCTTTTGCTTTTAAAAATATTAAAGATAATTTCTAAATTGTCGATTCATGTGCATACTTCATGCATGCATATACATTTTGAGTTTTTCAGGCTTCTAGCATTTTTAATCACAGAATTTCTCTATTTTTAAAAGTTTTCTGTCTCAGTAGGTGCTTACTTCCTTATTGTCTTTCATACTTTATTCTTTTGTATTGCATTGTATTAGTCAGACTAAATAGAAATTTTTTTAAGGAGAAAATTGAGGGGCTTTGTTGGGAATTGTTTTTACATTTTCCTTTTTTTTAACACATGACATTAATTGTGTATCTTCCATTTTTTTTAGTGATAACAGTAATCATAAATACAGAGTTGAGAATTGAAGGAGTTTTAGTCTTGCTTAGCTGTCATGATGCCTTCCAGTTTATAACAGTTGATGTACTTGTAGATGTGATGCAAAACCTCTTTTAGATAACCTTTAATTACATACTGAAAAGGAAAATTCTCTGTTTTCAGTATAGGTTGTTATCAGAATACCAGATATTATCAAATTTAGATTCATTAGCTCAAATAAAATTAGTTGTTAGTTTATGAAATCTTTCACCTACTTTCAGTACAATGGTAGATTTTAAACATTTCTAATTTCTATATTTTCTTTAACCTGTTTCTGTTTTCTTCAAGTAGAGAACTTATCAGAAATCACAGGTGTTTACAAATGAGTTACTAAGTTGAAGTTTGGAGGAAGGAAGTGTCGGGAGGAAGAAGGGTAAGGAAGGAAGAGGAAGGGTGAAGGAAGGGTGGAAGGAAGGGTGGAAGGAAGGGAAGGAAGGTAAGGGAAGGAAGGGTGGAAGAAGGGTGGAAGGAAGGGTAAGGAAGGAAGGGTGGAAGGAAGGGTGGAAGGAAGGAAGGAAGGTGAAAGGGAAAGGGGTGAAGGAAGGGTGGAAGGAAGGAAGGAAGGAAGGAAGGGGAAGGAAGGGAAGGAAGGAAGGAAGGAAGGAAGGAAGGAAGAGGAAGGAAGGAAGGAAGGAAGGAAGGAAGGAAGGAAGGAAGGAAGGAAGGAAGGAAGGAAGGAAGGAAGGAGGAAGGAAGGAAGGAAGGAAGGAAGGAAGGAAGGAAGGAAGGAAGGAAGGAAGGAAGGAAGGAAGAAGGAAGGAAGGAAGGAAGAGAAAGAAGAAAAGAAGGAAGAAAAGAAAAGAAAAGAAAAAGAAGAAAAGAAAAGAAAAAAGAAAAGAGAAAAGAAAAGAAAAGAAAAGAAAAGAAAAGAAAGAAAAGAAAAGAAAAGAAGAAAAGAAAAGAAAAGAAAAGAAAGAAAAGAAAGAAGAACTGTGTGGAGGTAGAAGGTCACATAATGAATGGAGGTGGACCTGCCCGAAAATACAAAGGGGATTCCAATGTACCAGTAGCTGGAAATATTTTTTCCCATCCCTGGCTAGGTCGGGTTGTGTGGGGCATTGAGCAACCTGCTCTAGTGGGAGGTACCTCTGCCCATCATAGGGGTTGGAACTGAATGATCCTTAAAGTCCCTTCCAGCCCAAACCCTTTGATGATTCTATGATTCTGCCTTGAATTACGCTTCTGAACAGGCGTCCAGTTAGCCTCTACACCAATATATCTGAATGCTGAGCTGTTGTCGTTGCTGCTTGGGATTTGTCTTTTCCCAGTTGCCCATGTAGTGGTATTTTGTGACCTACCTTAGGGATGCATTTTATCCAATCACTGATTGCTGGACAATTACAAGGTTTAATTGGCTTGGATAAATGTTTAGCCAAAGGACAGTGACTTATTTATAGATTTCAAGTGAAAATACACTTTTTGTAGCTTTCCAAAGAGCAGTCTACCCATGTAGATAATTTAAATTTATCAGAGAACAATAGAATGGCTTGGGTCAGAAGAGCCCTTAAGGATCATCTAGCAGGTGATACTCAATAATGGAGTGAACTGGAAGAGATGAAATCAGATGAAACCTACTTACAAATGCACTGTGAGATTTTGTCTTCATCCAGAAGACACATCAAGTGGGAAAACTTGAAGAGACAAGCAAGAGCACATCCATTTCTTTATTTTAAATGAGAGGGAACAATTGCAAAGCAGGAAATGTATTTTTTAATAGATTTCTTTTTGAAAGAAATCGTGTTTCCAAAGAAATTGCAAAAATAATTAGCATACATGTTGTTATGAAGAGCAGCTACTGCAAAAATCTATTTCAAGGGGCCATTTCAGCTAGTTTCCTACACTAGTCGTTTTCTCTTTAGTTTACAATCCTTTTCTTCTGCATCCAAACTGCTCATAGCAGTCTAATAACAGATCAGCCCTTAAGGCGTCAGAGATATTTGTTTTCCCTCCCAAAACCCACAGTCAGGCACATTAGTGGCTCTGACATAGCAAGCTAATTAATAATAACAGGCATAATTTTGCATCCCCTGTATAGAGAATGAAACCCAGGAAAATTTCAGGAGCTACTTGCGCTACCTAATGAGTTTTCCTTCTTTTGTCAATTCTTTTTTGCTCTTTGTTTTGCTTCCTTATTCAAGCATGAGGCAAAAAGCTAGAAGAGCTGGAAATAAGTTGAAAGCTTATTCTGTTGATACTGCAGCAAGTTTTGTCATTGACTTAAATGGGAGTAAATTCGAACCTTCGATATTACTCATAAGACTCAAGACTAGAATTTTATTTGGACAGATACTGGACAGGTTTTGTGGTGTACTCTGAAAGAAGAAAGCTTGGAGATTTACAGACATTTTCACATATCTTCAGGCATAGATTTCTCAAGCAGTGCCAGGCATCAGTATTGCAATGCTCTAATATAAATCAGCCAGTTGACACCAAGTCAGTCCTGTTATTTGCAGGATAATTTGCAGAAGTAGCAGCATTGAGATTATTTTTTTAATGTTCAATTTATTTTTTTTTAATGTAAGCAGTATATGTTAACATATCTGAAAATGAAATTTCACTATTTTATCTCCTTTAGCTGATACAAGGTTTAAATTACATTGGTGTATAGTATTTTCTCCATTATAGTAAAGATTCGTAGTAAGGAACTCTACAATACTTAAAAGTCCTTCTGTTTTTATCCAGAGAAGCCAGAAGAGTTGCAATGATGAAAAAATACATACATGTCTTTTGGTGAAAGCATACTTATATGTCTTTTTCTCTCTTTTTATATAATTTAGATATCAGCATGAACCAATTCCAAGTCCACTGGTTACTGGAGTCCTGTGCACACAATGACACTAAAGGACTTAGAAAAGTAACAGAGCTGACTTATGTAAGTCTCCATTCAGCCCTCTGCTTGACTCTGAGTAGCTCCTAGGCAGCAAGAGAAAGGAGGGTTCTGTAACATAACACAATATGTGTTATACCCTGTTCCATAGAACAGTAAGGATGCTATCTTTTTTATGTTCCTCTTTGGCAAAAGATAAAAGTTATATATCTGGACTGGCTTTGGATTGCTTGGATTTCCTAAATCCAAGGCTGAAATCTTTTATTTGTTTTTGTCGTTATTCAGAAAATGAGACCAGACAAACTTCTTAACTAAGTATTATATATCTCTATAGCATAAAGAACACAGCATTTTATCTGCAGTTAATGATACATGACATTAGCACAGTGCAAATACTGAACAGTAATAATAGTAATTAATAAACCAGGTTTTCTTTTAGACATGCAGGTGAGTTTCAGGTGATGATTCTCCCTGAGGAAAATAATAGATAAGAAAAGAAGGACTATAGGTGTCAAATACTAGATATTAAATCCGGAAGTCAGACAGATTTCAGGTGGGGAGAAGAGCTCCGTGTAAGTACATGTCAGCCCAAATATATATTGCAGTAGCAGTACTTCGTACTCAATTTGTTGGCAATCTAGTGTCATCTTTCTCTGTAACACATTATTTGAACAACAGAGTAATGTGATTGGTGCATCAGAATTGATTCGGTGTGTTATGCACAATGGACAGAATCACAATTCACCTTTCCTTCTTACCCTGATCTGTACTACCCCATCAATTCAGGAGAGTTAATGGCATGTAAAAGCATAAATCATACGACATAATTTCTCACACTGGATGGTGTTAGCTTGTAAGATTTACTGCTTCATAGGGTCAGCAAAGCACATATTAGAGGTGGATTTACACGAATGATTTTGACATAATGTTATGAGCATTTGCAATATTTCGAGACAATGCACATTGCAGATGAGAGAAACTTTACATTTAAGAAGTTCATTTCCACTAGAGGTCAGGAAAGACTGTTTGGACACCTGTCCAAATGCATTGTGGGATTAATGAACTTTTTTCCTTATTTCCAGTCATTTTATGGTAATTCATCCAATCTGTCATGTTAAATAAAAATAGTACTGTCACAATTTTAAGGAGACATCAAACCTGTTGGACCATTCTCCTGGCAGGTGGAAGGCAGGGAGTCCAGTCTCAGCCCAATCTGTATGTCCCATCAAAGATGACCTTCCAAGTTAGACTAATTTGCAATTAGAAAGAAGAGGGAGTTATGCAGAAGAACATGGGAAATTATTGATTTTGAAGAGAATTAAATATCTAAAAGGTAGTGAAAGACTTTTGATCTTAGCCAGTAACATATTATTAGAGATTTAACATATTATTAGAGATTTTTCCAGGATAAAAACCAACCAATCAAACATATTTTTCCAGGTATGATTTGTGCTAAAGCTTTCAGACTGTAATTTTCAAAAGTACTTTGGACAACAGTAAGAATTTAGCAGGACACTTATACTTTGGGTAAAGTTTTCTTCACCACTCATTGTCCTTAAATAGAGACTTGTGCTTCGTATTTAGCTGTGGAGTTTTTCTTCCTGATAAGAATATAGAAGTACTTAATGTACTGAAGTGGAAAAATATGCATCCATAATGCCATGCTGAACTTTAAATGTGCTTTTAAAAAGTTAAACATAGATGAAGCCTGTCATTTACAGCAGCTTAACTCAGCATTCTTACATTTATTTAATTTGATTAGCATTTATATGCTACATTGCTACCCCCACTGCCATCATTCACAGAGACTGTTCTAAATATTAGAAGTCAGTTACTTTGCTGCCATGTGTTGAAGGAACTGTGTAGAATTGAAGGGCATATTCAAATACCATCCTAATATATTTTACTACTGAAAATGATCATAACATTGACAATACTTGCTTTCTTCTCTGAGTTAAAACCACATTGGCATGTGTTAAGCATCCAGGAAAATATTTTTTTTGAGAAAACCCTTCATCTTTTGCCAAAGTTATTTTTCAATTTGTTCGGGTATTTTTTTCTTTTTCTTTCCTTGGGCTCTATTTGCAGCATGTGATCTTTTTGTTTTTCTTTTTGTAGGAAAACTACATTATTCTGAAGGACCTGTCATTTTCATGCAAATACAAAGTAACTGTTCTGCCTGCAAAATCTAAAGGTCGTTTTAAGGCTGAGAGTACTTTCTTTGTAACACCACCTTGCTCCGCATTTAAAGAAAAAAAACACAAGCACATTAATTGTCCTGCTGAAGGAGGTAAGGCAAGATCTGGAGAACTACCAAATAGTTCCAAAAACATTTATAATCACCAAAAGGGAGTCATTAAAAACAGTTCTAGAACAGGAAATGAGAGATTTAAAACAAATAAAAATATCACTAATGCTTATGTGAAAAATCAACAGAAATACACAGCAGTATCGATTTTGACTAGTACATTATTGCTGTTTTGACAATTAAGTGTAATCGTAGTGGATATACAATAATATTTGTAATGGCATGGTTTAGGTTGTTTTGTAAGGAAGAAGGGTTTCCCAATTGTATTTATTTAATGATGGATGTTAACTGTAAACATGATTATGGTAGCATGACCCATATTTTCAATGTTTTGCTACAGATGGAAGCTGCTTTTTCAGTTTGATTTTGTTTAGGTTAATTCTGCTGTCAAATAAGAAGTACAGGCCCTTATATCTTTTACAGCATTGTTACAATGTGTAACTAGAGGGTTATGGAAGTTGCAGAATTATGGAGATGCTGGTTGGAGAGGAAGGATCTCTGTGGTCAGCTGGTCCTGGGTCAGGTCAGCCATGGCTTTGCACTGCCAAGTGTGGGTACCACTTTCTCTGGTTAGAGGGAAACCCTTTCAGGCTGAGTCCCTTCTGTTCCAAGGGTACCCCCATGCTCCATAAGTCACCCAGAACCCTGCTGGCCATCACTGCCATTTCCTTAATGCCTGTCCTGACAGTTCCCAGCATTACAGCCTTCCTGGGCAGCTGTAACTCAGGTATAACTTTCCCGTAATCACAGTGCCCCTGTTAACTTGCACTAAAGTTTTAGTACATGAATTTTACTTTTTGGCTGAATTACAAAGTTCTGTGCTACCTGTGCATTTTTTTGTGGTCCCAAAACTTCCAGTCTGAGTTCAGGTATTCTGAAATACAAGGAGCAGGATTATGGCTCCCTGTGAATGAGGCACTTAAGTCCTTCTTTCTATACCTGCAGCTGAGAGTATTTTATCTGAAGTTTGAGTCCAAAATGTCAGTGGAATACATCACATAGGTTTTTGGTTAACACTGAAAATGTTGTGGTGGAAAGCTGACTGGATCCTGTGTAACACCAGAAATACAGCTCTGCCTGACCTTGATTCGTGAGAGTAAATGAATAATGTTGAATATTATCTCTAAAAGTTTAGCATATCTTTTTTTTGCTTTCCAAATTTATAGTGCCAGTTCTACCCAAAGTGTTGGCCAAACCCGAGAATCTGTCTGCGTCATTCATTGTTCAGGAAGGTAACATCACCGGTCACTTTTCCTGGAAGATATCTAAGGCAGACCTTCACCAGCCCATGACAGGGTTCCAGGTCACTTGGGCAGAAGTGACCACAGAGAGCCGTCAGAACAGTCTACCCAACAGCATCATCTCACAGTCCCAGATCCTGCCAGCGGTAAGTTGTTTGCTACTTTCTTTTGCCAGTGGCTCCCTAAGTTTGTGTGTCTCTGGCTCATTTGTAATGTTTAGTGGTGATGTAGATGGCAAACACTCTGGTTCTGCAGGTAAGTTGGAGCAGGAAGTGCTTAATTTTTCCTTCTTGATGGAGATACAAAGCATAGGTACTACACTTGATGATACAATCAACATTTTAAACTGTAGAGCCTGGAGATGCCTTTAATTATCTATCACTTTAATTATATATCACTGTATGTATCTGTCTGTTTATAGCACCTGGTTAACTTGCAGAAGGCTCTGATTTGAGTTGAAACAGTATCTTCTGTCTCTCAGGAACCACCAAAATTTAGGGTATTTTATGCCAAGGACCATTAATTCTGACTGATAATGTAGTATTTACACAACTAGGGCTGAAATGCACAGGGCCCAACTGCTGGAGGAGCGCCTGAATGAGCAGAGTGAGTGTACAAGTGCAGTGTATGTACTTCTCTCTCTGCCCTACCCATGCAGGATTTTATATGAGATGGAACAGCTTCAGCCAGGTCTGTTAAAGGCAGTCACATCTCAGAATATGCACTAATTTTCTAGGAAAACATGTTTTCCCCCACTTTTTCTCTCTCCCCTTTCCCCTTTACTGTCTGCTCTTGCAGTAGCAGCAAATTATCCCACAGGAATAACTGAAGTTATTCCCACAGCTTGCTTTAGCTTCCCCACATGTGACAGGTGCAGTGCCAACCAGAATAACTTGTCCTATGGATTCCCAGCCAGACCAGCCTGGATGGTGGCAGGAATACCCTGTTGTCATCACTGTCCAGCATCCAGCTGTCCCCTTCCTGGGACTGGGCCTTTACAGCTTGGAATGAGTGATTTGTTACAACTTAATGCAGATGATGCTTTGATTGATAGTTTTGATTTTGGTCTAGATGAATGACTTCTGATTCTTTAATATCTGTTGGTCTTTAGCCAGATGTATTCCCATCTGGAAGATTCGATGAAATTACTTTGAAATTATTTAGCACATATAGCCACTAAAGGTATGGAGCAGTGAAAAGTGAGTCCATCACACCATAAATGACCTTAAGAGCAGAAGACAAATTCTTATGGTGTAACTGGGTGAATCTTCTGTAAATCTGAAATTACTGTGGTCACCCTTTTCTTTCACTAGCTGCAGAAGTGGCCCCAGGTCAGCCACTACTTAAATTACCAATTAGTAGAATTCACATGCAAATCCAAAATAAAAACAAGTTTATGTAATGAAAATGTTTGTTAAAAAGAATGGTTAGGAAAACACATTTTAATTCATTTTTTAGTGATGAGCACATCACTAAAGTGGTTGGCACACTTTCCATAAAAGTCTGTAACCACTTGGACCTTGTATACATGAAACCATAAATGTGTCTGTTCAAAGGGAATGGTAAGCAAAATATTCAAAACACACTCACTCACCAAAGTGATGCATATGTTAAATCCTTTTAACAGAATTCTATGAAAATAGCTTGTGGCTGCTGAACGTGATAGAACCTGTGTAAACAAATCACTGATGTGTGTGAGTCGAACAACTGTGTTTTGTTTTCCAATGGTGTGAGAATGGAAGTGTTTTGTTTGTTTCTAGGATCATTACGTGCTCACCGTGCCCAACCTGAGGCCCTCGATGCTGTACCGCTTGGAAGTTCAGGTGCTGACGACTGGTGGGGAAGGGCCAGCCACGATTAAATCTTTCCGAACGCCAGACCTTCCTCCATTTGCACCCCACAGTAAGCACTGCTCTGCTCTGACTTGTGCTGGTGTCGTGTTACAAAAATTCCATCTTCCACACCTAAAGAGTGGAAACCCTTTTCAAGCCTTGCACTTTTTACCGATTCCAGTAGCAATCTGTAAACTTAAGAAGTGTGAAAATACTGGCTTTTTTTCCCTGTCCATCAGCAAGAGCAAATCCAGTCTTTCAGTTTCTGTGGGCTAAGATTTGCCATTTGTTGCAGCCACAGCTCTTTGGCTTATGCCTATAGCACTTGGGATTCAAAGCTGGTCTGTCCTCCAGATGCAGCCTGGAGGATTACACAGCTTTCAAGATTAGATTTTTCTGGGTTTGCTCAGTACAGCATGGCTAAAGCTTAAATATATTTCTAAAGCAAACCACTTAATGGCCATTTCCATCACTTTGTGGGTTGAAAAATACAACTCAGTGTTGCAAAGCCAAGTAAAAAATACAATTAGTTCAAAATTTGCTTGAATATTTTTGTCCTTTCACAGGCCCACTAAAGTTGCATGGACTGAATATATATATAGCTGTCAGCACAGACTCAGCACTTACAAGCTAAAGTATTGAAAGCTGAAGGTCTCTCCAAGCCTTTTCAGTATGGATAAATGTTGGTATTACGTATCTAGGGTTTGAAATGTGCATAATTTCATATTCTTTTGTTTAGGACCTCATCTGAAGCAACATCATCCACATCACTACAAGCCTTCCCCAGAGAAATATTAGACTGTTTCAGATGATTATACAAATAACTGAGGGAAAAAAACTGAGCTCCCAAATGAAGGCTGGGTAACAGCACATCTGTTGGAGCAGTGAACCCAGTTTTCTAATGGAAGTTACCATCCTGTATGATCTGTATCTATTTCTCTGTAGTTTAGCCATGAAGAATTATGTTTGCACCATGACCAGGATGAATCATACAGCAAGTATCATTTCAGTACCAGCACTATTCAACAAATTGAAGATTGCACCCAACTCAACACCTGTGAGATGTTCTTTATATTGTTCATTATAATGTTTTCATGTTCTCTGTTTAAAGTAGGTTGAAACCGTGCAGTGTATTCAGCTTTTTCTCTTATTGAATTCAAGGTTACTATTTGCTAGGTCCTGTGATGTATACATACTTTTGAAAGAGGCCATGTTCTCATCAGTGGATTTAAATTATCTATTTTACTTCTAGCCCTGGCTGTCAGCAATTTAAGCCCTAGTGTATTTTGCTATTAGAGAATATCTCCATTTGTCTGAAATAAGGACATAAGTAAAATAAATACCAGTAGCAGAAACCCTGAAATACCCAGTTTTTAATAAATGCAGTGTCATCATAGAGGAGGATAATAATACATATTATTACCCATTTGGTCTAAAAGGGTAGTGTTCTATCATGTAGATCTTCTACTAATATAGTCAATAGATAAAGGGTATAAAGGGTAGAAATACCATTGTAGAAAAACAAATGGCAATTAATAGAATTGTTTAAAATTGATGGCAATGAATGCAATTAATTGATAGGTCCTAGAGGAATAACTTTTAAAATCTTGCTTACAATGTTTTGGTACATAGTATTTCAAGGTATAATATTATCTTGAGTAGAAATCCCATTTTTCTTGTTAAAAATCTGAATAGTTAACATTAAAGTTTTAGAAACTGAAATTCTGAGGCACATTTATTATTCAAGTAGCTGTATAGCTACTTTTTGGCTTTGAATTTTGATGCACATATTTCTTTTCCCTGTGGATCTTTAGAACAGAAGGATGGATGTATTTGCTCTATTTTGCTGTTCTGCTTACAGAAAGAATTATGTGACAATATTCTGACATCTGGAAAACATTGGCTTATAGTTTATTTGAATTCATTTTTCAAATTTAGACAGAAGGGTGCCCTTTTTAACCATAAGGGATTTCATATTGCCTTATTGTGCAATATAAACTGTCTAGAATAATTTGTCACACAGAGACACATGTCTCAATAGTGAACAGAAACTTCTTGGATTTATTATTGAGAGGGTGGAAAGTATCTGCCAATAAACATCCATACAAATACCCATAATCAGTTCTTAATGTTCAAGATGTTCAAAGTACTCCTGAATAATTTTGCACTTCCATTGCTCCTTGAATCATCACATCAGACTAATGTACCTCAAAACTTGACTCCAGCTGGACAAAGTGGCCACTTTTTTTACCAGCAGATGCTACAGACACATCTGTGCTTCATATTTTTCTGAGATACTCAGTAAAAGGAGCTCGGACATTAGTGGTACTTGTATTTTTCCCTTGTCTTGATGACATACTGTTTTGTGAAAAAGCAAATATGAAGAAATACCTGTCTGAAACCGAGGATCAGAGCTATGTTTATCATGGTAGAATGTTCATGAAATACTCAATTTGTCTATAGCAAAGTTAACAGCATTTATACCACAGAGGGAGAAGGAAACTGCATTAATTTTTGACCACTTGCTCATTACAATTTTTCTACAATTTTACCTTCAGTTTTAAAGGGCTCTTTTCCATTCTATTTCTATTTTGTTAATTGTCTTTTTTGATATTTACTTAGGGACCAAGAATTTTCCCAGACATTTTCCATTGCTACAGGGTTTGGGCCTTTAACTTTGAATAGCTTAAAATATATTAAAGGCTGTGGTGCTTTTAATTCCTTCCTTTATTTTCCAAAATACATTAGCAAATCAGCAGATGAACTCTTCCAAAAATCTGTACTATAACAGTTTATTTTCAGTTTTTTGAGAATGCCAAAGTCTGAGATATTTTTGTCAGGATGGAAATGTTTCGTGTGTATGTTTTTGCAAAGAAAACAAAATTTGCATTGGACTGGTGTGCAGCACTGTTTTCATTTGGATTGCACAGGGCATAGATGAGTCTAGAAGTGATCTTTGTGGTGTTTGCTGGATCAGCAGCATCAAGGAAAGTAGTTACCTCAGGCTTCTCTGAAGGATTCTGTCCAAACCTTTCAATCACAGTCTGTTCTAGTTGTGCTGGATCAAATCTACAGTGGCTCGATTAACATTAATGAAATTACATTTCATTCGTAGTGGCACTGTAAAGCATCGATGCTGGTCTTTGTTACAGTGATGCCAACTCAGTGGAGATAAGCAGGAAGTCAGGAGCCCTGAGTCCTCCCTCATATAATCATCCTTCTGAGAAGAATCTGAATGGTTACTGTTTGCTGAGGCCATTCTCTCTGAAGCATTCTTCTGTTCAGAGTAACAAGGTACTTTTGAAGAACACTGAGAGGTTTTCCCTTTTGAACTAGATTGGTCAAAGCCAAAAGTTGATAGAGTAGAAATCTGTTGATCAAGTGTATTATGTAGAGTTCACTAAGATGTAAATTATTTTTTTCCTCCTACAAATGATGTTATCATCTCACCTTTCAAGTCACCCTCCAAATCAAAAACGAAAATTACAAAATCAACAAAACTCATGCATGGATGTTAAATTCCCAGCTGTGAGTGATTACCTGATTAGTTTTTTTAAATTTAGCAGTACAGATTTGGTATGTTTAGTGCCTAATTCTAAAGCTTGCTTTGCTGAATCACACAGGGTGTTGTCCTAATTTACTAGACTAAGCCACACTAAACATTTAAATCAGCAATAGAGTTGCAATTTGATACTTAATTCTCTAATTAAAGATTTATTTTCTCTAATGATGCTGTGTAATTCAGAGTTAATATTGGGATGATATTAGAGATACTGGGATGTTTTAAGATACTCTGCACCTTTACACTAATGTATTATTTACTGTGTACGATTCTGATGGATTTGTCAGTTGAGTTCAGAATACATTTTGTTTATCTTTATTTCTTAAAGGAGAATTATAAGATTATGCTATTTTTGCTAACCGCTTTGTGAAGTGGAATTTTTTGTTCATTGGTGATTTTTGTGTAAGAAGAAACTGGTTTGTTCTTGTTACATCTCTTTTTTTGACCATTTTTGAGTTGTTTATAGAGCAGGAGAAAATCAGACAGAACTTGTGCTGTATGGTCCGTATGTATCAACCTGAATAACCATTAAGAACATAGTGCACAGACAAAAAATAAGAAGTCTGGTTTTTTAAATGCTTAACATCCTCAACTTAGTGCTTCAGAAAGAGCTGAGGATGTGGTGTGGCAATGCTGACACTGACATTGATACTTGGCATGGTCACACACAAAGTCATTGCTAATGTGAACGGAAATTTGGCAATTCTGCTAATTGGTATTAGCAGAACTGTATAGAAACCTTAATACTGAGTCAATTTATTTCACAATACTTTCATCTTCATCTCCCAGCTGGAGCCAGGAGAGTTTCCAGTAAGCAGGTCCTGATTCAGGAAGCTTGGCACAAAGGAAGTCACTGGAATGGAAGTAAACCTGTGCAGTTAAGAATGAGCTTTAGTGATGCTTCAAATCAAGCATGGATGTCACAGTTTGTTTGAATAATGTCTTAAATCAGGGCCTTGTGAAAAAAAAAAAGGGGGAACCAGACAGTTCTAAATTCTATGTAAAACACCATAAAAATTTTTATTTTTGTGTATATGTAAATGTCATAGTGATATTGACTTATTTATTAATTAATTTTCTTATACTATGTGCCAAGTATGTTCCTACCCTTTTGATCAGTACCTGTGAACATCAATTTCTAAAAATAATGTTATGCAAAACTTGTGCATTTTAATCAGGAATATGCTACTAATAAGCTGTTGCATGTAGTTTTCAATGATTAAGAAAACCCTTTATTTAAAAAAAATGTAAATGGATACCTGCAGATGTTGATGATTATATGTGGGTTTGCATGCCAAAACTCTTTGTTCAGTTGTGGGCATGAAATGTAACGACTGTATTACCTCTACTGATATGTTAGTAAGGTACAATTTACAAAGTAATTAACAGAGCTCTATATGTAAATTGTTTTTTTTTCACTTAATTATATTGTAGTAGAGGTAACAAATGCTTCTCTGTTACCCAAATTGGCTGTAGAAAATATGTTCCTATAACAGTCATTTAAAGTCAATATTTATTTATGTACGTAATACAAAAAGATTGGTCTTATGTGTTTGTCCTGTTATTTAGAGAAAAAATATACACTTCCTGTAAAAACATTTTGTAAAAAAAAATATAAATGTAAATAGAGTCTGATTTCTTTTACTCACTATTTTCATGTTTAGAATTTGTACATACTGTTTATGTAATAAACTATCCTACATCGAAATATTGCTACATTATCTCCTCCATACAGAATTTAAAATTTTGCTTTTCTTGCGTTGAAGAGAGAGCCATCTGCAAAAAATCAGTGTCACACCAAGTACTTCAGGCTCATCTACATTTCATTGTAGATGAAGTCATACCATTTTATCCTCTCTTTACTACAGCACTTTGTTTTCTTTAGGTAGTCATCAAAATAATCTGATAAAAAATTAAATATCATTTGAGTCATTTACATTGTCAGCCAATACTGGAAGTAAAAAGTCAGGCATAAGAGCTTGCTCTTTCTTTATCCTAACTGGATAGTTCACAGTGAAGATTTGTTGATCCTTTTGTTATGCTAACTTAAGTTAATTAAGTTGCTGGATCTTTGCCAGTGCCCTAATCCTGCAAACCAAGATTTTCATGACTGAAACTCATGGTATGCACTAGATTTGGAGTATTTTCTGTATAAAGTGCAGTATCCCATGGTTTAAATTCCATATTTTTAACAAATATAAATATCTGTCTTAGTACAAATACTTAACTGTTTCAAATTCTCATAGATGCACTATTATTCTCAGGTGCAGTATCCTTAGTTTGGAGATGCACCTTTGTGTAACTCTTGACTTACCTAATAAACATTTATTTTCTTTAACTTGATCAAAAGCTCCAACATTTCTTGGTATTTCTATCTCATTAGAATAACTGCTTACATTTCTGGTTTTGGTTTTCTTTTTACATAAATTAATATTATTTAGAAACAACCCTATTGTTAAATTTCTCTGCAAGTTGGACTATTTCTATAATATTTGCTGTTGTGGTTCAGTAAACCCAGATAAGAATGATATATCATCTGAATAGGTGAATGGATTAAGTTGTCAAAATAAATGGTTGAAGTAATCTATACTGTAATTCAGAATAGCCTTGCATTTTTTCTTTCCATTTCTTCAAATAAATGTTTTATTCTGCATTGGATTAAAAGACACAGTGAATGGATTAAATAAAGCATATTAAATAAAGTAAATTTGCTGTATATTGAACAGTATACATCATTTTGGGGATGGGTTTTGCCACTTTTGCTTCTGTACAGCATGTCTTTTGTGCTGCTAAAGTCAGAATACGCTGAAAAGATTCCATTTCATAATAAAATGAATACAAATGAAAGCTACTTCCAGTAAAAAAAACAACCAACCAAACGAACCCACCCTCCCTATTTCTGTTTTCTGATTGCAGGTGTTGTCCTTGTGTGCACCTATGCCAGGCTCCTGGAGGAAGGCCTTGGGCCAGAAGAGTGGCTGTGAGCCCCTCGGTGGCACTGCCACCCCTGGCAGGGTGGGGCGAGCTCCAGGGAGGACAGTGAGAGTGTGAGCTGTGAAACAGAGCCCATGTGCAAGGGGCCGATTGCTGGCCCCCTTGGCATTGTGCTGCATTTCCTGCCTGCCTCTGCTCAAGGTGGTGGCAGGAGCACAGATGAATATTTAATACACGCCTCGCTGTAAGCATTTACTGAGAGTGCTGTGAGGCACAGAAACTAAAGAATTTATGAATGCTTTCTGTACCCAGTTCCTTACGTGTGCTGGTGGTTTATTCATGTTACTTCATAATGAGCTGCATTCAACAGGTCTGTTTCTTCTCAATGGAAAATCAGCTTTGGAGACAGTGGACTGTCATTTTTCAGGAGCGTTAGGCAAATATGCTGTACACAAATATCCCTTTATATTTGTGTGCAAATGCATACAGCAAATAGAGCTTGCTTGTCTTTTGCACAAGCTGTTCAGTACTAATATGTGTGCAGTAGGTTCAAAATTTTCAGTCTGACAGTAACTGGGTTTGCTGATTAGTAATGATTACTCAACATTTTTATCATATTTTTATATTTTATTTAGAAAATGTTGCCTTATTTGAATGGTTCAGACTGCCCAGTTGTTAGTAGATGCAGAGTGATAAGCTGGAATTTCCATGCTGTCATTTTATATAAGTGAAAGATAGAGGAGACAATGGGAACAGAAGATCATAGGTGGCAAAAAAGAATCTGCTCACCTGATCTATTAATTTCTTTGCCAACATCCAATTTGTAGTATTAATTTCAGTATTTTCAGTCATCTGCAAATGCACAAATTAATATTCTAAATTTCTTTTCTGAGACGTGCTGCAATACTTGCTTGAAATATAAATATTACAGACTTTCAGTGAACATGCCTTCAAGCCAAGATCTGCTAGACTGTGACCATAAAACAATAATTTACAAGAAATAGATAATCTGGTGAGTGCTAGTTGACCTCTCAGAGTGGTTACAGACAACTGCTATTTTTGCTTGGTGTTTATTGAACCATATTGTGGACAAAGAAGATCCATACATGTTTTTGCCGTGCTTTGAGGGAAATTCCTCTTGTCACAAAGGATAGAATTTAATTGGTGAAAGTGCTTCATGAGTGGCTAAGTCACCAGAGGCTTACAGTAAATTTACACTAGTTAATGAACCCTGTGTCTTTTATTTGTTTGAAGATGGTGTTAATTTCTCTTGTCTTTTAACCTGAACTTGAAAGGGCTGCTCCTGCTTTTAGTTTTGCTTTATAGTGGATCTGTGTGTGTTACTTTCGTTGTGAAAGGCTTGTCTCTTACTATTCTTAGTGGTACATGACACTCTGAAAGCATGTTTCTCTTCACTGCTTAATGCTGAAGATTAAGGTTTAGGTTTATGGTATCTTTCCATTAGAAAAGAAATCCATTAAGATAATATATATTAATCTTTTTAGAGCAGATTTCAGTAAAAGCTTCCTTGTCAGCAAAGTAATATTTGTTTTTTCAATATAAAGAATATTTGCAGCTGTATCTAATTTAAATTATTATGTAGACAATATAGTTTTGTAGAACAGAAAACCTGTCTTTCTACACATTAGCCATGCTGGCCACAATAGATTTGTGATAGCACACAAAATTAAGTATTAAATGGATAGATATAACTCATATTTGCATTGGTAAATGCCATTAAGAATAGTTTATGTTCAGGTAACTAAATGTGTCACACTGAGTAAAATGGATCCCAGTTCATCTGCAAAACTTTGATAAAATTCTAAGGTGATCCCATATGTATTTTGTAGATGATTTTGTAACATTTGTTAGTAACTTTGTAAAATATGTGGAACAAATGACTTTTTATTTCAGAATTTTGTATACAGTTGGGAAACTATGAGTCAAACAACATAATCAGTGTTTTCATTAGCTCCAGACTTATCTAGGATACTTGTTCTTTTATCTCAGCTAACCTCAAAATCTCTAGAACATCTCTGTCTCAGATGATGGGTTGCTCAGAGCCGTGTCCTTTCATGTTTTGGAGATAATGAAGAATGGGGATTCCTCATCCTCTCATTAATTACATGTGGAACTTACAGTAAGGCAAGCATTGGCATCTTAAATATCAAGGAAATTTTATGGAGAAAAACAAACGTGGCATAAAACAACTTCAACTGTGTTGTGGGCCTGTCAAATTACATAGAAGTTGAAAAATAGTCTTTTAACACAAAAGCTTATACATTCTTTTATTCTCAGTAGGTTTGTGGTTAAACCCTTCCTGCACTGCCCCTGGGAATGTAAAGCTAAAAGAAGCTGAAACTTGCAACTTCTCAATAAATTTTTATTTTGTCAAACATTAGTTATCTCTCAAGTCTTGAGAAATGAGAACTTGATCAGCCATATTTCTAGAGAATTTACTGGTTTCTTAATTCAGAAAACTGTGTGAATTAGGATTCATCTGTTATTTGCCCATATTAACATTCAGTGAGTTCTTCAATATTAAACTGACCATGGCAATGGCCTGTTTGTGTTGCCTCTGTTAAATGCCTAACATTTTGAGGAACTGCAGCTACCCAAATTGTCTGTCCTCCTTGGTCAGGTAGCAGTACTCTTAGCAGGGTATGAGCTGCAGGGCAGACCACCAAGGGCTCTGGACAGCTCTGCTGAGGTGAGTGGGTCAGGCTGCTGCGGCTGTGGCTGAGTGTGCTGGGCACCCAGCTGGCTCTGCTTGTGCCACAGGTGAACCCAGGTAGGGATGTCAGGGAGACAGGGTGGCTGGCTGGGAACAGAAAGAAAGGAGTGCCTTCGGTGAAAGTGGAGAGGCCGCTTGTTCTGCTACAGAGCTATAGAGTGAGAAGGAAAGAAAGCTTCAGCACAGAGGTGCCCACTAACCCAAGCTGGGAGAGGTGTAATGACTGCATGAGCACAGCCTCGACAAAGGGAGCAAACAGGTGGTGGAAGCCGTCCTGGTCACAGGGAGATGGCCCTGCTGTTGAAACAGTGTGTCCACAGCAAGGGCAGGGAGGAGCCCCTCACACTCAGTTCACTGTCTCTCTGAGGAGACTCGGTGAGAGGGAGGGTGGACAGGATGCAAGGAAGACTGGCACAAATCCCATCACTGTGGAATCGCAGACCTTCTGCCATGGAACTTTGGTTTGCAGGAGAGTCATCGGAATAGCTCTGTTTGCCATTAGCCCAGACATCTGTAGATGCAGACCTGAAACTGGGACCTCAGTGCAGAGCATCACCATGGCTGGGGTACTAAATGGGACTGAAGTAAAAGGCAGACAGGTGTGAATTTTGACCCCCCTGCACATCTCTTTTCTGTTCATTAGGACTGCTCAAGGTACAGTCAGGCTACCCACAAATACAGTAAATGTGCCACTGACATGGGACAGCACTTTATTAAGAACAAAGAAAGCTGCTTCTGGTCTGTGTCAAGCTGCTATCATTATTCTACTAAACTCTCCCATAGTATACGTATGGAATAAGCATATACTCCCATGGAATACTTAGCTTTCTCTTAAATGAACAGATCCATAGCTTAAGAAAAGAAAATTTCTTAAGTCATTGTGGGAAGGAACCTATACTAAAATGACCCAAAGGGGAACAATAAAAAATTTAACAAGGTAAAGAGTAAAAAATGTATGATTCAAAGAAGCTTACTTTTTTACATATTACTTAGACATCAGGAAATTATGGAAAAATATAAAGAATGACATGACAAAATCTCTCAGAAACTTGGAGACAACATTTCTACAAATTCTATACTGTCAATCTGTGAAATATGTTTCTAATCTGTCATGGGAATCAAAAAAACACCTGTACGATGTTTGGAAGATTTTAGTTGCAGCATTTCTGTGAGGCTGGACATTTTGGAATATTGCAATTATTTATTAACATTGTATTGCTGTTAATATATTTTAATGTTGTTGAGAAATGTATATATAGCTTAGCTAAGTGATGACTGACATCAGCTGTTAAAGGTCCACTACACTGTCAGTTTTAGTAATGACTGCTGCTTTGGTGTTTCCATATTCTTTAACCAAATGAGCAGAAAGAATGGCAAAAATGCATAAGCAAAAGGCATGAAAAATGGTCCCTTGTTTCATGATTTTAGGACAGTATTGCCAGATTTAGGCCAAGGTTCTTCCAATTGCTTTTAATCTCCTCAATGGCTGTGATTTAGTTAAGGGTTTCAGTGTCTGGAATCCTATTAATGCTGGGTTTGTTGAAGGCCTTCCCTGTGTCACTGAGGAAGAGTTTGCACTAAACAAGGCAACTCCTATGTCCCCAGGGCTGCTGAGCACTATCCGTAACCACTCCATCTGGTTCCAGGGATCATCTCTTGCAAAGTCTCTACAAATCACAGTCACCTCTGCCCTTAAATCCATTTAAAATTTGATAGTAACACTGCCAGATTTGAAACCAACAAACCAAACTTGCTTATCATTGTTGACTTTGAAAACAGATCCTGGGTTCTGTGACCCACTTACCCTTTATTTGGTGATTTTTCTAATTCTTTATTTTTGAGAGATGGTCCTTCTGATTTTTCCTTTACACATCCTGGATGTTGACTGCTTCTGTTGTCTGAGTCCCTGTCCTCTCTGCTGTGTTCCTCCTTGCCCCTAAGAGCCATAATTCTGTCATGGGAAGTCTACTCTTCTAAAAATCATTTTTATGGGTTCTTTGTTTCTTTACAGAGCTTGCTTTTGCTTTTTGTTGACTGCTGTTCCCCTATTTTTTCATTGGATATCTTGAATTTTGCCTGAATTAGACAGTGGTGCTTCTCCATTACTTATTTAAGACAAAATGCATTTAGTAGCTACAAGATGGGGTTTTTTTTAAATTCCTATTACAAAATATGATGTCATGTGTACCTCAGTCTCAAAATCGTCAGTTTCTTGTTTATACATCAACAAATTTTTTATGCTTAATTAAATTAAGTTAAATTTTATGGTTAAGAATTAAAGAAAAATCTTTACAGCAGCTAATCAGTATGACACAAAAAGATGGATTTGATATTTTATTAGGTTTCCTTTAAAATGTTTCTGAAAGATAACATTGCATATGGCAGAACACTCCATGTGTATAGGTTCATTTCACTGTAAACCTGGACTTTTTACAAGAGTCTATTTCAGGAATTCAACCAGAGGATTTGCTAAAACAAAAGATTATAACTAGAGATGTTTACCTTCTCTTCAACCTCTTACCCTGAAGGATAGATGTGTTTGCATCCTTTTATTCTGCAGTGCTTTTAATTGTCATTGGTAAAATAATCACTGGATTTACCAAACTCATATATGCTTTAAAAAGTACTAGACTTTTATAAAGGTAGAAAATATGAGGTTTCATTCTGTTTGATTTGTTATTTTCAGTTTAATTTACCTTCTGGTTTATTGAAAATCATATTTATGTTTTAAAGCTTTTTTCCCCTGTAAATAGAAAAGGTATGATTTTAAAAGAGTGAGAGAAATGGAGGGAGAGAGTTTGGAAGAGAAGAATGTGAAATTCTCATGAAGGTAAGAATTTAAAGGATTAGGTTGAATGAGGAACACGAAGTAACACCACTTTTGTTATGAGATTATAAGCTTTGTCAGTGGTAGTGGAGATGAGCCTGACAGCAGGACCCATCTGTTGACATGGCTTGACATTGGAGGAGACATGTTCACTCTGAGGAACCCAAATCTTTGGTGATGCTGAAATATTGCCAAGACTCCTCCACCCCTCTGGACACTGGTCCATGCTTGTGCTCCATGTGGGTGTTTATAACATTACTGGGAATGGGCTTACACAGATCAGAAGCTACTGTAAGGATCTGGAATGGGGAGGTGAAGGGGTCAAGAGCTCAGGTGGCTTTTTTGTTAATTCTGCTGATCAAAGGTCAAGTCTTAGGGACAGATGTGACATGGAGATAAGTATGTCTGTGAACAGATGGTGCTGCCAGCAGAATGTCAGCTGCCTTGACCATGGAATAATGTTCCATAAACCCTGTGACACAAAGAAAAACGGCACCTCTCTCAAACTAATTCAATGATTTATTGAGACAGGTTCACAAAACTCACCAGATTGGTATGAACTATTCTGCCCCTAAAAAAATTCTAAATATTGGCAAAAAAAGAAGTATATGCCATAAGGTCAGGAAAGGGACAAAAAGGATAATGGTGGGTTGGTTAACAAATAAATTCAATAGTGTAGGGATTAACTAGGAGGAAGCAGAGACTTTGTATGTAGCAACATTTTGCTGTAAATGATACTTGGTTGATTAAAAATTTCTTGGATGGTTGACATGTGTCGCAGCACTAATAATTGAAGGACATAGTTTGCTCAGAAAAGGCAAGAAGAAGACTAATGCAGATGCAGGATGATGAATATCTAATGGACTCAAAGTATTTTGGAAGTATTTTATATTAGTGGAGTAAATAAAGCACTAGGGAACCTGGCCTGAAGAGAGAGTCTATGTGGTTTCCAGGGCTTAAGAGACACTGAAATAAACTACAGTCCTAAGCATTATTAATTTTGCTTTCAGGAATGTGAATGTTAAAAGGAATGTTAGAAGGTCTCAGCCAGCATTATATATATGAAGACTGGCTCCTACTTCATTCCTGAAAGACTTGTTTCCAGAAGAGGTGGATATCTGAGTAGGTGCAGCACAAGTGAAATGGACAGTGAGAAAGTCCCCAAGAAGTGCCACGAGATACTTCGAGCTCGTTTCATTTGCCAGCCTGTTTCACTGTTTCCCTAATAGTCATGTAGTGGTTGCTATGTGTTGTCATTCCAAAAAAATGAAGTGCTCTTTTATTGCATTAGTTATCTCTATTTTCTGTTTAACCTTATAGCAGTGACTTTCATTTCACATTCAGTTTTGATTTTTAGTGTAAAGCAGCAAAGCTATGAGTTGCACACACTTCATGTGATTGTTACATATGCACTTTCTGTGTCCTATCCACGACACATTGTTCTTCGTTTATTGTGCTTCATGTTTCAAAGTTTAGGAATCTGTCTCACTGATCAAGTTTAGTGTCCTTGAAGAGCACTCCTAGAGCTGTCCCAGTTCCCACTGAAGCCTGTGTCACCATTACCTATTGCATCCAGTGTTCCCAGGCAGTGGAGTACCATTTCTCAGGCCAGTATTAAAAAAAATCAGTGTCTACTTCACTTAGAAAGAAAAGTGAAAGCAGGTTAGTACCCTGTCTGAAAACAGGTTATTACCCTGCCCAAAAGCAGCTTTCCCAGGTCTTCTCATAAATGCCTCCATATCTTTTCTGCAACGTTTTAGTGCATCCTTCAAGAAACTGCAAACTTACTCTTATTGATTCCCAAAGGACTTGAAAGGGAAATGTCAGGGTGGAAAGCACAATTTGCCAAATTGGAAGTGATTATAATTATTGAATGCAAAATGGTGATAGATAACATTTTATTGAAATTAACATGGGCCAAACAGAAATGCAATGTAACACAAATTCTGAAAACTGAAATTTTTAGGATGAATATCAAATGCAAAGGGAAAAAACGCAGATTATATATTTCTAAAGTAGATGAAGGTAACTGCAGGATTATCCCTTCTTTACGGATTAAAATCTCAATTTTCCAGTATTTATTACTATTTGAAACAAAGAAGCTCTTACTACTAAATCAAAAATTATTTCCAACATTACTTGCTTATATTCTTGTTCTATTTAGAACTTGAATTTCTAGCTCTGGATATACTATTATACTTCTCAGAAAATAGATGAAGCAGTGTATATAATTCTAACAATACTGTTACTAGTGCAAGATTGCTTCTGATTGGTTTTATAAAGGGTCTTATTTTTAAGAGGACTGGTGTTAAAATTGAAAGGGGTCATAGGATCACCTTACTTCTAAGAGCAGTTCCTTTGACTTCGGTGAATATAGAATACTTATGTAAAACTACTTCATAGTATGAAATGGAGGTCTCAAGAAGAAACTGTCCTGTAAAAAGCTACTATCGTAGCTTTTTTAAAACTGAATTTTGTCATTATTGCACTGGTGTAACAGATATGCAAGAGTACAAGACTTAAAAGCTTCTTTGGTGTTTTTCACTACATTGAAAGATAATTTATATATATATAAATATCTAGGCATGCTTCTTATGTCCATGAGTAATCCTATTAATAAATTAATAAATCCTAGCCTTAGTCAACTCTGATTTTTACCATACTTTTGCAGGAATGTTATCTAAACTGGTCATGGTATATTTTCACTGGTTTTGAAGCAAAGTTACGACTGAGAGATGAAAGATACCAGATGTATTTTAGAAACTGTTTATCGCCTCAGAATGTAAAGCTGACTTTGCAGGAGGTCATAGATTATTATTTGCTTTATGTAAAAATATGTTTTAAAATTTCTTGTAAATTGAGTAAAACCTTAGGAAAAAAGTTAGACTGCTTTAATTTTGTATCTTTTAATAGAAAAATACAGTGGAAGAGGAAAAAGTATTGCTTAAATCAACAAAAGCCATGTAGAAAGTCAAAGATTTGGTAACGTGCATTTGCACTGTATGTTTGCAGTTATTCATCACCTAGAAATATTGCCACTTGAGGAAAGGTCAGTATTGACTAGGAGTTTCCACTATTACTGAATAATTCTCCGTGCTTCACCACTTTTGTGGAATTTACTTCTGCCAGGCCTGTGTATGACATTTGCCTTAATGCTGTTTACTGTATGGCAGAAGCAGCGGCCGCCTGGCCGGCAGTGCCGTGTCTTTCAGGGTACACTGCAGGAACGGGTGCAGTCCAAGGGCTGGAGGCCAGTGCAGCTTACAGCACAGTCTGGTCTAATCCTACTGCAGAGGAGTGAACCAGAAGCACTGCCACACACCGGCCCTGTCAGCACACAAAGCTAACCTCTTTTGGAGGACTAGAGACAGAGGAAATTTGGCTTCATTCAAAGCATCAAAGTTGCTGTTTAAACTTTGGCAAATAAATAACTGAATTTCTCTGTTTCCTGATATTTGCCCTACTGAAATATCAATAACAGCAATTTCTTGGTTATTATTTAGGCAATAAATTTGTCTATAATAAAAGAGATTTATTTTTACATAAAATCCTGTAATGCATCAATAAATATATTCTCAAGCTCCTAGGTGTTTCTTTGGTAGCAAATAAGGAAAGATAGGGAATTTAGAAAGAAAAATCTTCACTCTGTACTCAAGAATTTTTTACTTTATTAGATATTGTAAAAATAAACCAAATTTAATTAGCTTAATAAGATAATTAAAACCTGCTGCTAGGACAAACAGTCTATATTACATGATAAATGATTCCCTTCTGGTCATCTTTTTCTTTTCTGCTTCCCGATTCCCCTCCCAAGTTTTTTCACCAATCCTGCTATTATGGCTACAGTACAGCTGGTGTCCTCCCCAGTTGCATACCTTCAGGAGGAGAAAGAAGTAGATTTTTCACAAAATTATACATGTATGAAGCAAATGTACAATCCCAAGCTGTTTTCTCTGAACAGGCAACAGTTAGAAAATCAGTACAGAAAGAACATAGACATGCATGTTGGCAGATCTTGGATTGATTAGCTTTTTTTTTTTTTTTTTTTTTTTTTTTTGTGGTAGAGCTGTGTTTGAAAGAAGAAAATAAAAACAGAAGTATCTTGTTTATTCACAAATGTAATAGACATGTGGCTAGTCTGCAAAATTTTGCTCTGAGTCCTGATTTACATCATGTCAGATATTTTCAACTCTCAGTTCTGCTGCTTAATGTGGAAGTCCAATGTTTGGGATGCCAGGAGTTTTATTAATCTCTTTACAGCTACTACAGCATCTCAGAGTCTATATAGACCTTTCCTTTAATAATACTCATAATATGCACTGTCACCTACAATAACGTTATTAATACATAACTGTATTTCGTATCAGAGTTTCTCACTGACTGGGTTATTTCTGTCCAGCCAAAGAGGAATGCAAGCATACCTGACTGTATGTAAAGTATAGCTGAACTGAATGCTAATGGTAGAAAAGGAAATACCCTTCCTGCCATGACCTGATGGGGAAAGAGTTTGTATTCTCATTGGAAATCAGAAAGGCAAGAGAAATATTAATCTACATATGGGGAACAATGTTTTTTATGACAGTTATCCCTCAAGGTCAAGAGCAAGTTAACAAGTTCATCTTTCATTCCATAAGGCAAAACCACTGATGTTGAAATCCTTAAAATTGAGCTTACAATGAGAAAATACAGTGCCATTTTCTTTTAGCCAGTAGCATCAAACATGCAATCAATAAGTTCACCCTGTAGCAGCATCCCTATATGTAGAAACTGTCTTGAGGGAAATAATATTACTTCAGTCCTATATAATTTAAAGCTCCTTGAACTGGAGTCTTTGAAGATAAAAGACTAACTTCTCAGCTAGAGTAAATCAACATAGCTATGTTGACTCTAAGGTGCTACCAATTAAAGTGTATTTTTGCAAGACTCCATTCTCCTCTTGCTCAATAGTGACTTTAATAATGTTTTATTTAGTCTCTACTGGTTTATGCTGTATGGTCACACCATAAAGAGTGAAGCAGTTCTTTTCCTCCCAGGTATTATTTTCCTTGGTGAAGGTCTTCAGCCACAAATTAATTTTATTATAAAGTTGTTTTATAAAAACTGATCTCACAAATCCTTGCTAGGATTGCACTCCTATGTTGCTGTTATGTTATTTCACTCTTAGCAGGACTATTTTGCAGTTGGCTCTGGCTTGCTGAATTACATTACCTTAATTGGTAAATGTTCTTAGTTTTTCTCTTTCCATGCTGAAAGAGTTGGCATACCACCACATTCCTGACAAACCAAACTTTTCCACAGCAGGCAGTTTCTCTGAATATATTTTTAAATCTTTCCTGAGACTAAAATCAACGTAATGAGAAGGAACATGAAGGAGGTTAATAAAGGTTTATTAAGGAAACCTTTGACTATCTCGTGTTCTTTCCTTTCAGTCCTCTCAGTGTCCCAGAATGGCTCAGCTTCATTAGAGCAAACAGACAACTTAAGTCACAGGACAAAAGAAAGAGTTAAATTTACTGACAGATGGTTAGAACAAAAATAATAATTCAGAATTTCCCAATTTTTCTTTATAGTCAATGGATACATGATGGAAAAGACTTAACTTATCTATATTTTTACAGGTCTGAATTCTTTCCACATTTCAGATTCTTGACATAAAGTCTTCCCTGGGTAGGACCAAAGTAGGTTACACCAGAATTTTCATCTAAAAAGAAATCGTTTAGCTTTTCAGGAAAAGTGAAATTATGGAAAATGTACAATATTGGACTTGAAGATATGGATATTTTATATATATATAATTATATATATATATTATAGAATTGTGATCATATAGAGTTTAAATTTTTCAAATGAATTTGTACATATTTACCGTTACAGTATCAATAATAGAAAATACTCTCAGTATCAAAGACTGCATATTCAAAAATATTTTATTCTCTAATAAATCTAGTATGTGGTGTTGAAGTTATCCCATATTTAACCATCCTATATTCTAATACATCTGCCAAATGCAAAATAGAATTAATTTCCATTCATAAAATTATTATAAACAGCACTTCTGGATGCCAAGATATTATATAATTCTTCTTGCAACGAGAATTAATTAATTTCCAACTTGAGTTCTACTAATACAAATTCAAAGGCAATTAGATGATATCAGGGTCCAAGCAGTGGTATTTCAGATTTTTATGTACATAATCATGACTAAAATCTGCTGTGCTGATAACATTTTACTTAGCTTGTGGTTTCATTGGCTTCATTTATTTAATTGATTTGAGAGGCATGCAAATGGTAATAGCATTCCCTGTAATCTTAGCATTATACAGTTACTCAATACTGCAACAGATTAACTTCTGACTCAGATGCTGCAGCTGATAACATGAAAGCCTAATTCGAAGAAAAAAAAGGAACTGTGAAAATCTTTTATGGTTGTTACACTTAAATATATATTCTGTATAATTTAATAAATACGTATCCAAAAGCTGTTTAGCACCAACAACATAGTTGATTCTATATTTCTACACAAGACTAATTTGCCTTTCCTACCTCGCAAAATGCAGACTAAGAGGGAGTAATCACTTCAGGTGATTTTTCCTTTTTCTTTGACAGTAAATAAACTTATGAACAAACCAACAAAGAGGACTGTCCATCTGCAATTCGCCTGCACACAGAGAGCTTTTTAAGTGAGACGTAATTGTAGAAAGCAGATGGCAACAGCAAACTCATGGCAACAATTGGAAAATGGGTTGAGGAAAGGGCAATAAATAGAGAGGTGGCACCGTTAACAGTGCAAACAAGGTGAAGGTCATGGGCTATATTCAAGGGATTAGTTTGAGTAGAGCTCAGCAAACAAAGCTAAAAGCAAAGAAAGTATCAACTTCCAGTAGTTACAAATTAAATAGAGGAAGCAACTCTGAAATAACTTTCTGAAAAGAGGGGTAAATGTAGCATAAGCAGGGATGTGCATTTTAGATAATCTGAAATGAAGGGAGGTGATGACAGTATATGTGCTTCTCCCATAACACATCACATATTTTAAAATAAATGTCAAGGTTAGGTGAGAGGCAAATTAAGCACCTTTATTGCCCTGGCCTCAAGGCAGATGATCTAATGGCATGAGAAGAGTCAATATTGTCATTATAGAGCAAAATAGCAAAGATGTGCTCAAAGAATAGATTTTTTGTTCTTATCTTCAAAGAAATAGAAACCTTGCTTGTTCAAAACAGCAGTAATGTAAAAGACTGCTTTTCACTTAGTGTCAAATAGTCAAAAAGATGTGCAGAAAAAAAGAAAAATGCAACAAAAAGCTCTTACTGCTGTTGGTTTCACATTGCTGGGAAAGTAGTATTCTGATGTTATCATGAAATGAGAACAGCAGGTGTGTAACTGTGATCATGTTTTATTTGTAAGAAACAAAGAGTGGTGAAAGATGGGAGGAGAACAGCACCAAAAGCAGGGCAGAGGAGGTGAGGGATTCAAACAGCAATGGATTAATACAATATTGAGAAGGGAGATCTTTAAAAGAGACACAAGCATAAAGGCAGATAATCTAAACCCTACCATATAAAAAACCTGCTTTTCAGATCCTTGATTATTAAACCAACTAAGTAATGATTAAACCTTTCAAAAAAATAATAAAATTACTCCATTAGTAAACACCCATGCATGGGTGGGGTGAGGCAAATGCACCACTCTGACAGTGATAATCCCTGTTGCTACAGCTGTCTTCTGGGTAGACCCTCCCAAAAGGCTTTCCTTCCATCCAACCACAGATGCCAGGACCTCAGTGGCATTCCAACACTGGCTTCACTGGAATGCAGAGAAAATTGTGAGGTATTCCTACAGAGAGCTTCACTTCTTTGTACAAGTATATAGCGTGTGTGTGTGTGGGGGGGGGGGAGAAATTCAGAAGCTTTGCAATCATGAGAAATCAAAAACCTTTCAGAATACATTTAGACCTCCCAAGAATTTCCAGCAAACTATCATTAAGCCAAGACATTAACTTCCTTCATTTCTCAAAAACATCCCTTACTTCCCCAACATGTGTTTACACTACCCCACTGAGTTGCTTCTTCCTTGCTGTTGTAACTTTCTGTGGTTAACAATATTGCTGAGAGTATTGTCCTGTGTGCTTAAAAACTCTGGCCTAAGCTTTTATAACACCACAAATGAACAAGCTTTTCCTTTTTGCCCTAAGCATGAGCAGAGATTTCATCTTTTGAGAATTTGTGGACGTGCGAAATAGAGAAGTCTTTAGTAAGGGCAAACAAGGCCTTGGAATGTGAGGAAACCCCAGTGATAATTTAATGCTTATGGAATGACCAAAAAATTTGGCTCCCCTGTAATCTTTCCATTCAAGTTGGACAAAGTGTCTGAATGTCTACCTTTTGTAGAGATAAAAATAATTGAGTTGGTTAAACTCATTGATTCATTGCACATGCATACATCAAGCTTCAGGAGAACCCCGTGAACAAGATTTCTGCAACCACAGACGACTCTAGGTAAGTCAGACTTCACTTACAACTTGTAGTATTAACATTAATAGTAATTACTTGATCAGTATTCCAGTCATTTTGAAGTGACTGCATGTTGATCCCATTACAGCTGGAGGGACTGCTGCCCCTACAAATACTGCTCAGCAACTCTGTTTGCATGTTGGTTAAGGAGATTTCCCAAGTCTGCTAGGATTTTGGAAGAGGTTTATTTCTGAAAAGTTGGCTTCATTCTGCTTCATTCTCCATAGCTGATACCCACATCATCTGGGACGCCAAATGCAAACGTTTTTATGCTAAAGATAACCCAGGATAGGGTTTTTCCTTACTTACTTTTCTTTCCTCTTTCCTTACTTCTTGGATTTTAACAGTCAACTCCCTACCAGAACGATAGTTTGGTATGGTTAGGATGTATTCTACCTGTGACTACAATTAGTGTATAAAATACATGTGAAAATAAGGCTGTCTAAATCTATGATGCTCCTTTCCTCCTGAAGAAATGAAGATTGTTACCTGAATGTTCTAATAGCTGTTTATATAAAGCTTATTTTTCACTGTTTTTTTTCCTTATTTTCCCAATTCCTTTATACTTGCTACTGCAACTCCCACATTAAGAAACCCTATCAACAAACATGCCCTTTTTTTTTGTTATCCTTTCTCATGCAGAGCTGAGGAGCCAACAGAGACAGTGACAGTCCACTACTGTTAATGGAGGTCATATGGGCTACTGCAAGTGTGCCTGGTTCGAAAATAGAAGTTTTATAATTATTGACAAAATCACTATAGACTAGGGCCATGGAAATGTTAAAATGTCTTTCTTTTTTAAATCACCTGATCCCCACTCAGTTTTCACCTTCCATTTCCATAACTCCTTCACCCATCTCAGAACAATTTGGAGAATTAGTACTGTCAGCACTGCTGAGCATAATAGTAAATATCATCTACCAGTGAGGGCATGGCTCTCCTTGTAAAAGAGAAAGAGAAATCTGAAGGGCTTTTTAATAGAAAAATGGGGACCACAAAATTTTTCTATGTCTTATTTAAGACAATTCTGCAGATGATTTAAAGAATTCTTACTTCTGCTGAAGTGATTCTATTATCTATAGTATAAAGTAAACCTAAAGCAATACATTTTTGGGAGTTAATGAAAACATGAATGGAACAAGCCAAGAGATATATACATTTGCCTTTGAATTGAAGACATGTCTACCAAACTCACCTCCACAATGTTAAATGGCAAAAAATTAGGGCTTTGATGTGAATTCTTTGAACTACTCCTATCTTAAGTAAGCTTCCAGGCACATGAAAAGACCCCCTTAAAGCTTTGTAAGCATGTATTCTGTAAGATTTTGGTGGATTAGAGACTGATTGAATTTGCTTAAAAGTACTCATCACTGAATATTAAATCTGTGTTCTTCACAACTAGTAAGAAACTTACCTTCAGTAGGCAAATTAACTGTACAAGTGAGAAACTTTCCCTTCTAGTTAAAGTTGTTGTCAAGTGTTTATTCAGCAAAATCTAAACAAAAGCTGTGAACTAAATGCTAAAGTTGTGCGCATTGATTAGGCCAAACTAGTGAGGCTGGAAGTCAGTTTTGCTATCATAACAATGGTATTCAGATGGTGCAAAAAACCAACAGATGTTTGCAGAACTACAGATGCTTTCTTTGAGCAGTATCATGACCACTGTTCACAATACTGATCAAAACCCCCCCAGTATTTAAACTACAAAATGTCATTCTATAATTACATAGTATTGAGTGTAGTAGTATTTCAGGATATTTCCATAACATAATGAGTTAAACATGCTGAAATGATATTACTATACATTATAACCACTTTTACAGGTTTCTGTAAGGATATTTACTACTGTAGTGTGAGCACAGACATTCATTACATTATAGATTAATGTATTAGTCATGTAAGGAAACATTTATGTAACTTGCTGCTGCTATTTTAAAAAATATATAACATAGGTATTTCTGGCCATTAACAATATGATGGTATTTCATAGCTGTTGCACTTTGTGAACTGGATATTTTCCAGAGCAGTTTAATCCAGATTCTGTTATAATTTGTTGCTTTGCATAACACAAGGGAGGAACAAAAGGAAATAAAACAAAAGAAGAAAGCAGTAATCAATTACTGTTCTCCCCTGAATCCTTGAAGCAGCCTTTAAATTGCATCAGCCTGAAGTGGAATCCAGGGGTTTTATGATGCAAAAGATTTTTGGAATGATTTGAGAGCAAGGCACATTTTCTCTCTGAATATTTCCCAGGTTATTCATAAAAGAGTGCTCTGTACTGGGGGGACTGGCTAACACTCAGGTTTTGCATACTTAGCTGAGAGGCTAATGAAGGTGTCTAGTTCCACTTCACAAACTGGTAAAATAGGGCCATGTAGAGGTTAGGATTTAATGATTTGAATGGCATTGAAGGAGATTAAGATTTTTTAGCAAAATCTCAGTATTTCTGCATTGCAGTATTTCAGAAAAAAGATTAAGAAATCTACCCGAATTTCGCTGCAAGGCATGACCTCTGGATTCAAAGAACAGCATACCAATATATCAGGATTAATCAGCACAAGAAATTGCTGCACTGTACTTTGTAATTACTGAGGTTGCATATCTTGCTTGTTAGTATTTCAGCAAAAAAGCTAAACAGCATTAAATATGCACAACTGGTAGATGGGAGCTAAGTTTTTTTAATGTCTGGTATAGAAAAATGCAGTTAATTTTAAAAGAAACCACTTTGACTAATTTAGTTTCTCAAATGTCTACCTTTTTGCTCTCTTTTCCCCTACAAAATTATTTATTAATCCAAGGAATAGATATGTGGAGTTTTGGAATACTTCTGGAAGAAATGGATTGATCACATTGCAGTACAATTCATTAACATCAGCCAAATCATATTACATTATAGTTAATGCAAAACAATACATTTTTTTTCCTTCCTTTTTGAAAAAGCAATCAAGGTTTTGGAGATACTGAGCGATTTAATTAAAATTAATTAATGATAGAGTAAGCACTTTAGTCTATAGAAGAGTAGAATATTTTTCCAAAACTGCCTCAGTCTTATCAGGTAGAAAAATATTTGTTTGAAGAATGTTTTGATCCATCAGTTGTTACAGTACCACAGTATGCAGTACCTCCTATCTTGCTTTACATCTGAAAGACATTTTTTTTTTAAGAAAAACCTGCAAAGGTGGGTGTGTCACTTTCTTCAGAAAGATTTTCTTCAAGTCTTTCCCCCAGTTAAATAGCTATCTAGCTCATGAGTGCCATTAGACTGACATAAAATCTCAAATTACCTGAGACTTTGTTTCACATTGAAATATGTAATGGATTTTTGTTTCCCATTTGTAAAACAGTGTATTTTATTAGGGCCATGCACATAATTTGCTACAGGTAAAAAATCTTTAACTATTAACTATATTACTCTTCATAGGCCCTGGTAGCTCTGATATTATCAGTACTGTAATGAAAGCAGAAAATCTGTGGTATCTGATAATCAAATGAAGCTGACTCTTGTGTTGGTACTGCTCTTAGAAGAAAACACTGGTGGCCTGTATCCTTAACATCTTCTGTAACTAAGTTTGTGCCTGGAAGACTTAGTACCTCTTGCAGCTCAGTGAATCAGTGGGGCTGGAATGGAGATGCTCCTACAGCACTGCCTGTATTCTGTCACTACTGCCTTTCAGCATATTCTACCTCTGAGACTGTAAAGGTAACATATTTACATGCAGAAATTAAGACCAGGATGAATGGAATATTATACTGTGTTATTATAAAGAAGAATTTCTACGAGGAGCAGAAAAACCTAAGCAGTGGAGTACTGTTTCTCTGGCTTTGAAAAAAGGGACAAACCCTTGTGTGACTGAATGTTGATAAAGTCAGTATTTGTGTAAAGAACTGAACAAGGAAAAATATATCCTTGTGACAAGCTCTTAGAAAAAGAAGGAAAAGCTTTGAAAAGGATATTTGCTTCCTAATAAAATTGTGATGTCTAAAAGTACATGTAAGTGTTGATTCTGTCTCAGTTAAAATACACGTATACGCACCATGTGCAAAGACAAATATGAACCTTTTATGGCTATAATTAACTAGGTGCTTTCAGCCTTTCATTCTGTCATCAAATTTGTGCTTTCTGTCACTAAAGTCAGCACCTAAGCAAGAAGCTGAAACGTTAGGGGAAATAAGAGATTGTGTATCTAAAGGTCACGTGCATAATGACGTATATACTGTTTTTATTTTAGGTGATTAACAAAAGATATAGGCTATTTGTTGATATACTTTAATGATACTTCTGATTACAATTTTGTGTGAAAATTGTAACAGTTTCAAAATAGAAATAACAATCTTTTATTCTCTTCTCAAACGGATAGAATAATATTTTTTCTTTAAATATAAAATTAAAAAAAAGAAAATGCTATCTGTAAACCTCTTTTTCAATGATAAAGCTCAGTATTCATAATGCCACCAGCTATGCTTATAACATTTATTTTCTGCCTACTCCTGATGCTGAACAAATACCACAAGGTTAAAAATTACTGCCATTAATGGAGAAAAATGCATGGAGCAAATGGTATTTTTTAAAGATGTAGTTAACCAAGGTCAAAAGGTCAAAAGAGGTCAATAATCCTGCCGCATTAGTGTTTGCAATAAAACATTGGCAAGGATTGTTATAAACCACTTTGTTTCTCTTCATATGTTTTGGGAAAGAGATTATGTTTTACTTCAGTGTAGCTAGTAAAGCACAGCTCAAGCTGGGAACACAATTTCTCTCTCATTCTATCAAATCCATTACCCAGAAAAAGTAAGGATTGTTTGGAGAACTTCCACACTTTATTCTACCTAGAAAAGCAGACATCCAGCCCATAAAAAGTAAAATTTTATTGTTCAAATACCTCCTTGCAATGATGGAGACCCAACTGTAAGTCTGCTGTGTGATGTAATCCTTTGCCTTGTTCCTCTTACTGGCAATTTTGTTCTGGTTTTGATAAACATTTTTATTTTAGATACATAGAAATTCTAACTTTTTGAGGCAAACATTTTAGTTTACATTAACTGGTATTTTCAGGTGCAGAAATGTTAGATGGAGACCCCTTTTTGGGCAAAATATATTCCCTGAATTCCCATTGAGAGTGACCTCCTGATGTACAGGAGAACACAGAAAAATCAGAATGGGATGGCCGGGGAGGTATTTTTTGAGGCTTTTTCACAGTTTTGCTTTAGGTTTTTTTCTGCACTAGGTGTTTACATATAGATGAGAAACTGAATGGGAGCTAATCCAAGCAGAAGATTTTTGTTGTGCTCTGAAAAATCGAGTCTTTCAATATAATTTATTGTGTTATAAGAATTCAAAGCATAAAGTCTGCTCTAGGTGAAGAACTCTTTTCCTCCTATAAACATGGCTAACTCTTTCTTGTGGACACGTCTATTAAGGAATGCTAATGTCATGGATGGAACTTCAGTGACTTTAGTAAAACTGATGAAAAACTACATTCTCTTTTTCAAAGAAATAGTAGTTTATATGTGAGCTCTTACTGTGGCCATTGCCCTATGCTGCAGTGGCAGACCTACTCCAAATGATGCTGATGGATTTTGAAAAGGTAGACAAATCAACCATAAAAAACTACTTATGGTGTTAGAGTGGATAAATTTATAATTTGTACATGAACGATGTGCATTTCTTTAAAGTTTATTGTCTATAAATAATTTTAAAGGCTGCACATATTTTTTTCATCAGATAACTTTCTCATCAATCATTGACTTCCATGCTCTTTGGAGAAGGGTCTGTAGCTAGCCTTTTAATTAAGGGTATGCTTACCCCTAATTCTGAAGCCTTGAAGGGAGGTTCATATGACTGATGACATTATTTTGGCCATCATGCTAATTTATTGCCTGGAAGCTGAAATTTACATAGTTACAAATTTTTCAAGTATCACTATTTAGTGTATTAGTATACTGTAAGTTTCACTTATAACTACTTCATTGTCCAAATGCTAATAGAGACACGATTAATCCCCCCTGACACATCTAAACCAGTAATTACCAAATACCATTCACATGGTGTGGGGTTAATTGAAAGAGATCTTGACACTCATGACCTGTCATTTTTAGTTCATCAGCTTGACCCAGGCAAGAGATTCTCCCTGAAAACTTCTGCATATCAAAAAGGTTTTGCTTTGTCTAGAAACAGCAGGTGTATGTATATATATGTGTGTGTGTGTGTGTGTGTGTGTGTGTGTGTGTATACACACATGCATATCATAAGGGGGTGTATGCATATATATATATATATGCACAGTAATTGCTAAATATAAACATTAATTATTTGTGCCATTGTGCCATTGGCTTTTAAATTTTATTTTTCTTTTTAAGTAATATAGGAATAATGTAAATTGAAAAGTGAAGACTGTCTTATTTTTGTGTGTAGCTAAAATATGATACCAAAGCAGATTTTCTAGGTGAAACTAGAGCAAATTTATTGTTGATTATGTTATCACAAATATTTCTGAGGAAAGAATTTGTCTGACATAAGGTTTTCAAGGGCTAATATACATTAAACTAAGTCCTCTTTCATGTCAAACAGTTCTTAATGACTGATGCACCTGTTAGAAGGTTACAAGATTGAGATACTTCTCAAATTTTATGCTGTGTTGTAAATGGAGGGAAATATGTATTCCATTACATCTCCCAAACTTATTAAACTGTGTTTCCCTCTGAACACCAGAAAACACTTTTTCACGTTGAGAGTGACAAATCCCTGGCTCAGGTTGCCTGGGGAGATTTGGAAATCTCCATCCTTGGAGGTATTTAAAAGCTGTCTGCTGAAAGTCTGCACGAACAGCTCTACATGGTCCTACTTGAGCAGGGGCTTGGACCAGATAGCCTCCAGAGGTCCCTTCCAACCCCAACCATTCTGTGACCCTGTGATAGGTAAAGTGGAGCTAAGAAAACCATCTTAAGTTTTCTGGCAGGATGTGCTCAGTTGCTTTGTAATTAAGATGCACATACTGCCTCCGTGGATAAGAAAGACATCCATGTAGGAAGCTTCAGTACCAGATGCTTGACCAGCCACATTGCTTAATTGTTGATTTATTTCTTACCCTAGCTAGGATCAATCCAACTAACAAGGCCTGGGATAAAGCAGGAGTTTGGATAAGTTTCCCTTGGCACTACTCTCCAGAGGCAGTGGAGAAAAGAAGAAATGAGTGCGTTCTGTTAAACCACACCATTTAGGTCCCCCTGCTGGCTCAACCTAGCACCCCTCACAACTCTGGCAGTGTCACTCAGCCCCAGCATCATTTTATATTAAAAACACTCTCGTGGGATGCACAATCCTCTCATTATTCCAGAGAGTTCAGGACATGTACGACAGTAATGATGCAGGAAGCAGAGAGAGCAAGTGCTGTGATGGACTCTGGGCAGCATGGCTGAGTCAGCCTCCCTGTGGTCTGGTGTGGGGCCCTGGGAAAGGTGGGGGACCCAGGTGACCTGGTGGTATCCTCCAGTCCCAGTAGAAGCCAGTTAAGCCATCCCAATGGATCAACCACTCCTAGTCCATGTGGGGCTTTTCTTATCACAGCCATCCAGTCCTCTGTTAGTTTACCTACATCTAATTCTGTATAATCACACTTTAAAGCTGCAGTGGTCAATATAACATTTATAACACTTCTAAGATGAGCCGTAATGCACGCAGTTATTAGTGCATTTTCAGTGAAGATTTGCTCGTAGGTTACTCTGCCTTCAGAGAAAAAGAGCAGATCCAGCAAGCTGACCTGACAGAGGCCCCCTGCATACTTAACCCTCAGTTCTTTATGTATCACATGCACTGTAATCTTGTTTTCTCTGACATTTCTCAGATGCACTAATCCTTTCATCTGGTGAGATCAAATCTGAACCCTCATTGATTTTATGCTTAGGCAACCCATGGACCCCTTAGACAGTAACTTCTGTTCCCTGCCTGTAGTTCGCCAGTTGTGGTGTCTGTCTATTTCCTCAATGTAAAAGTACATTTTATTGGTTATTTCACCTACTAAATCTGACTCAAGCATGCTGATTTGCATCTGTTTCACCTATTGATCTAAGTGTAGTTATTCTGAATCTACACTGAAATAAATCACATTACTAAAGGGATGTACTTTCTTACATCAAAGGGCTAAAAGGCAGACTGCTGCCAATCCTGTCCCTGGGGGATGTATCCCCATAAATACTTGGTAAAATAGACAGGAGAACAGGAGACTGCTGTTGATAATGTAGTGTTGTGCCTGTCTATCACTGACGAAGGGAAGGTACCTTTCAGTTCCAGTAGAGCTGAGATTCTTCACAGGCAGAATAAATTAAAGAACTAAAGACATTTTGGAGTCCACAGGAACATAAAACTATTTTCAAGGCACTAACAAAATATTTCTAACCAGGTACAACTTATAATAGCCTTGAGTATTCTTTTTCTTTTGTATACAGCAGCGTTCCTCAGTTCCCTCTGTTAATTGAGATGAAAAAGTAGGTAGAAGAAGGTAGAAAAGGTGGCTCATTTTCTAAAACACTTGTTGGATATTTTAAGGAAGCAAGTTCTTGTCAATAATATTTATGAAAAAAATTGTTATGGAATTAATTGTACTGAATATCCCAAAATTTTACAACACTTAATCCCATGAATAGTCCCAGGAAAGTAAATCGTGCTTCTCAGATATCCCGGTTTTACCTTCTAGCAGGTATAATTTGGCTGCATATTACACTGAATTTGCAGAAGTGGGATATTTTGTCACTGATATCTGCTTGGTATCTCTAGCAGGTCTGAAAATCTGTCACAGAAAACTCTTTATTTGTCTTCTGCTTGTCTTTTTTCTTTCACTGTAGCTTTCTCTTTCCAGTTCACCTCAGCCCTTTCTTTTTCTCATGTGATTTATCTCCATGGTATTTTTGAACCATGATGCATTAGATATAAAAACGATCTGAAACTGCCATCCACTGAAATAGAATAGCTTACATATATCAAGATATGAGTCTCTCTTGTTGTTGTAGATTTATATATATACTCCCCACCTAGTCAATGAGATGCATGTGTCTCTGGTGTTTGGGTACTTTTTGAACATGTAGTAAATATTATTCCTGGCACGTGTGTTACTGATTGTTTCCAGAAGGAACAAAACATGAGGCAGCATCATTATGTCTGGTAGTTGCAGGCCACACTCTCAACAGTGGTCTTGTTTCTATAAATTAGTTAAATGGTTTCCAGAGAATGATGTGCTGAACTATTTGGGACACATTTCTTTTAAGAATATGATGAAAGGATTTCCAAGTAGTTCCAAATGGTGCAAATTTCCCCTGTTTAACATTCAGGCATACTAGTCACCTGGAAAGTATCTATAAAAGATTGAGACTGTGACAGAGTAATTTACTTTTATTTAATCCTTACTTTGATTCTAAGCACTGCATTTGTACCTAATAATACATTACCATATTAATGAGGATTTAATATAAAGTCATGAATAGAATAATTTTGTTTGTGGCTTAAATCTGTATGAAGTGCTTCTTTAAATATATTTGCATTTTAAAGAACTGCTCACCTTATGTTCAGAGATAAAATTGTTGCCTCATTCTGGCAGAGAATACAGGATATTTTTTTTGCAAAATGGTAAATCTCAGACCTAACTTCATCTGAATAAAAAGTAAAGTTCTCTAATGAATGTGGGTTTTTTGTGCTGATGGCATAAAGAAGCTAACAGAAAGCATCTGATTACTCCAAATTGCTTTACTTCCCACCAGTTTCTAAAAGGAATAAGAACAAAGTGATAGAAATATTACAAAATTATCAAGGTTCACAGGATTGCCTAGGGCAACATATCAAATAGAGAAAAAACATAACCCTTGTTTTCATCTTTAATTTTGTATCCTGAAAATAATTTCTTTATAAGATACCTCCAGAATGAATGTTTTGTTTCCTGAAGGAAACTGGTTTTCATTGCATTTGAAATATCTGATTGGGACACATTGAGATCTGTATTATTTCAAATTATTATAATGGTCTCTATTGGAATCTGAATGATAAACCAAAGAGAGAATTCATTAAACAGCAAGAGTTGAACAGCATTTAACTCTGTCCACACAGAAACAGATTTTTGTGTTGATAGGAGTCTGTATGATCTCCTGTAAAAGAAAACATGAATGTTCCAAAAGCTAACTTTTTGATTTAACATGACCAGATGGAATGAGGCAATGAAAAACATCTTTTTCTAATGTTTATTTCTGTTTATTCTAGTTTCTGATGATCTGAAATTTCTTACTATCCTTAGGTTTGGGATTCCCTAGTATTTCCATATATACAAAGAATATACAGCAATATATCTCTTGTGAATTAATGCATTCCATCTAAATTTGGAAACTGGTTTCTGCAAGTTTAATTAATTTTTAATATCTACTTTTTCAATATGTATTTGTGTTTAGAGACCTACATAGAATGTTAACCTAAAAACCCAGAGAAAACAGAAAGAAAAATTTGCCGATTCTGAGTGTGATTTGCTCACATTGTTCTCATTTGTGAACTGCTTCACACATATCAATGGTTATTGATAAAATCTGTACCTGGAAAATCAAACCTCAAGCTTAAACAGGCTTTCTGATTGCCAAATATTTAATACGTATCTAAACCAAGAAGTGAAAAAATTGAAAATTCCATTTTCAGCGAGAAGAAAATCAACAGTTCATTTAAATTCCAAAGAGAAAGCAAAATATTGGAGATTCAGGAAATGGATTGAGACATGTCTCCAGGAATCAACACATTCTTTTGAAACTCCTTTTCAAGAGAAGATTGCCAAATTTCTCAGAGTTACATGTTGAACCTGCTTTGGGATTATTTTGTTCTGTTCTTTTGCAAAGGAAAAGATTCCTTTTTTCCCAATTCACAGGTGAACTGGCTGCTGTTCAAAGTCATGCTTTCAGGTAAAAGCTCAGCATAAAGCAAGGCTAGCAATTTGGATTACCAGAGCTATGTTCCTTTTGTAGGCATTGCAAATAACATGGACTTTCATTATAAAGCTCCTGCATAATACAAACTTTTTCTTCCCCATCTACTAATCCCATAGCCTTTCATTAAAACCCTGCTTTAAAAGTGCAACTCTGAAATAATTATGATCAGCAATGCCAGAGTCTGACTTAATCTCTAAACAGTGCCAGCAGCTTTCAGAACAGCTCAATGTGCTAATTGCTTAATACACTTTTCACAATATGGTCTTTCATTTCTGTATTTTTTTACAGTGAAATCCTTTGATTTTAGTTTGCAACGACTATTTCTTTCTGCTTTATGTAGTATAATTTTAAAAGAACTGAAGAACTTGTAGGCTGAGAAAGGTAAACTGGTTGAAATGAAGCTGATGAAAGGGTTTTGTTTCATTTTATCATGACAATAATGCCTAGTTAATGAAATACAGCCTTTGCCATCAGTAAATGTCTCTTTTAACCTGTAAACTTTCCAAAGGAGTAAAAAGAGAATTTAACATGCTGAACTTTTATTAAAAATATATATATTTTTAGAATAAATCCAAAAGGAAGCATCACTTCACTTACTGGACTGGCTGAGGCAGAAGGGTTACTTTGTTAATAACTGACAATCAGGAAGGTTATTTGAAACTTGCATGTACATACATCCAGAACCACCTTGAATAGCCAAGAAAGTTATTCCACCTTAGTCTATGCTCAAGGAGACAATTAGTCTTCTGGTTGCCTGGAGAGGAAAAAAGATCTTTACTACTTTATCCTGCTGGTGTTTGCTCAAAAAGGTCTTATGTCTCTGGTCATATGAGTCCTAGACTCTAGACTACTTTTGCACAATTTTAAAAATTATTAGATTAAACCCCTTTAAAAACTTCTCCTTGGTTCTGAGCCTTGACTAACTGAAGAACAGATTCTATTTTCCGCATTTCCCTACAGTAGAACCTGAATCAGAGTGGATAAGTGGCAACATGACAGAGAGGTTTTATCCATCTGGCTTACTATACTTCATGTAGTCAGATAATTTATTGCACAGAGAGAGAAATAACATTGCTGTTAACATTTCTGAGTCGGTGATTCCAATACTGAGGTCAGAGAATACTGAACTCAGCCATCTTGGCCATTTGTCCCATGTAATCTGAAAACGGATCCCAGAATTGGATTACTCAGAATTTCACTGAATACATGAGTTTGGATTGTCTAGTCTCTTGGGATTTTCTAGTCCAGTTTACCTGCTGAAGCAGAGTCCATTACCTCAGGTAATGTGTGCTGTGTTGTGTCCAGTCAGGTTTCTAGTATCTCCAAAGATAGGGACTCCACCAACTCCTGGGCAGTCTGTTACAGTGCTGAATCACCCTTACAGATTCCTGATGTTCACAGATTCCTGTTCATGCCTTTGTCCTCTTAGTGGATACTACTGAGAAGTGTCTGTCTCACTCTTTATTTTCCCCATTGCATATTTACACTCATGGTTAACATCCTCCCTGAACCTTCTCTTTTCCAGGCTGAATGGTTCCAGCTCTCTCAGCCTCGTCCTGTGTGTAAGATGTTCCATTCCTTTAATCCCCTCTGTGGTCCTTTGCTGCACTCACTCCACTATGTGTACATCTATTTTTTTTATGGGAAGCCCAGAACTGATACCAGCACTCCAGATAAGTCTCGCCAGTGTTGAGTGAGCAAAGAGGAGGGATCACTTTCTCGGACCTCCTGTCAATGTTTTGCCTAATGCAGTTTAGGCTGTTACTGGCTTTCGTTGCCACAAGAGCACACTAGAGACTCATGGTCAACATGTTGCCCAGCTGGATTTAAAGGTCTTCTTTGTCAGGGTTCTTTCAAGCCATTTTGCAATCAGCCTGTACAAGCACAGGGCTTATTTCTCCTCAGGTGGAGGACATTGCTTTTTACTTTGCTGAACTTCATGCATTCTTCTCTATTCCTTTCTCCATCCTTTTGAGGTTCCTCCAAATGATGGCACAGCCATCTGGGTATGTAGCACTCCTCCCAGCTTTGAATCATCTGCAAACTTGCTGAGGGCACACACTGTCCCATCATTCAGATCATTAATGGAGATACTGAACACTGTAGGAGCCAGCAGTGGTCCCTGAGGTAGAGTCCTAATGACAGGATTAGGATTTTTCAGTCCTAGAAAATAGACAACTTTTCCATTCAAAAGAAGAAAAAAAAACCCTTTAGGGGATCTGACATGGGTATGGATAGTCACTCATACTCTTTTGAAGTATTTAATTTTTTTATTTAGATAATATGTAGTGCATACAAGTCTTGCAGACCATCTTAATTCTTTACTCTTGTAAATGACTGTGTGTCTAAAGAGTCATTTGAGAAAGATTTTCTTTCTGTTATTTTTCTTAGGGATTCTTACTGGATTTAATTTTCACCAGATGCAATACTGGGGGTGGGGCAAAGAGAGGCATTAACAGAGAACTGTCCTGAAATGGAATTAACTGGGAACCTGTAAATCTGTTAATTCTCAGACATTTCTGTCCCTAGATGATCACATCTTTTCTATCAGAGTAAAGGAGTTCCTACTTAGGTTAGAATCATTCTTACAACAGAACAAAAGGAATAAAAATGTAGGGACACTTACAAGAAACCATGACTGTTTGGTACATTAAAAACCGAGCTGGAAAACAGATTATGTAAATAACGGGTTTTTAAATGGATTTTTCTTGTGCCATAACATTAAAGAATTTTTCAATATGCGAACTTATTTAAATTTCAAGTTATGTTGAGTGGGATACCTTGAGAACCTGCAAGCACAAATAGTGATCTTTTGTCATACCATAACATTGCAACACGTTAAAATGAACTTGTTTCTTGGGCCTCCTACCTGAGCTATACCACCCATGTGCCTTAGATTAGTTGGAGTGAGTTTCAGGAGTTATCAGAGAGGAAACATCAGTTTCTTCAGCAGATTGGCTTGTCTGGAACAGTCAGGTTATCAGCATTACAGGTGTTACCATAGAGGAAGAGAGGATAAATCCCAGCTTTATAAGTGATTCAGATAAAATAATTTATCTGAGAAAATAAGGCTGGGCATTCAATTTATGCTCTGGAACATTGTAGTTTGCAGTACATAAATAACCTGACCTCCAAATACCAAGGCTTACAAAGGGCAAGTTTGCCACATTTATAATCCTAGGGACCTTAGAGTTTTATCAGTCTTAGTTTGTCAAAAGGGATGGACTACGTGATGCACTTTTGCAGTAGAAAGAAGAAAAGAAAAAGTTGTGCTTAAATAGGAAAGATAAGCCTTGCAATAATCAGATAAGTGGGAAGAGCTAATGACTCAATTAGGATGCTCTAGATAACTGACTAAGATTTATAATTTGGCAAAGGCTCAGCAGAAAATTTTTTATATGTTTTGCAGTGGAAGGATAATTACACTGTGTTTATAGCAAAGCATGTTGGACCTTACCCTGGGTAGTCTTGTTTGCTTACCAGAATTGTTCCTTGATTTCAGTGTGACTTCAGGTCCTCAGCAAGTGTGGACTATTAACTTCAGAAGGAGAGGTACTGCTCAGAATATGGTGTGATTGCTATACTAACTGAGCTCCTCTCTGCCGAGATTGTCACAAAGCACAGACAGGTGCTAAAGGGCTGTGGAACAGGTGCCATTTCCTTCATCGTGCACACACATAGTCCCTGGTACATAGGGAGAGCTGCCCCACAAGCACATCAAAGCAGCTCTGTGTGCTCCCACAGCAGAACACCTACTAAAGCAGACTATGCTTCTGAAATGTCAAAATGTGTGTCACTGCCTACAGTTTACCTTTCAGGAACCACTCCCCTCCCCAACAAACCAACCTTCCTCCCCTGCCAGAAAAAAACCCTGAAGATGCTATTCACATTAGAGTACCTAAGAAGCTTGATAGACAACACAGATCTGTGGGATTTTATGGGAGCTTACAGATGACATCCTTAGAGTGGCCTAGATTGTGCAAATCCTAAGAAAAAAGTTTTATCATGGGGCCACAAATCACTGCATAAGCAGATAGAAGTATTACTATCACAAGTGGACTGAGGTTTTCTTTCCAATATTTTACAGTAGACTTCTCCTTCACTGAGTATTCCAAATGGGTGCAAGTCCATAAGCAAAAAGGCAAATTAAGCCACCAAGCACATAAAGCATTAGCATATAACAGGCAAGGGTACTGGTGTTTTTAACAGGCTACATCAAACTGAAATATAAGGCTTGATCATACTGAGTCTGCAAAAGGTCAGCATTTTGGTATTAAAAATCATATTGTTCTGAGCACTTTTAGTTTTGGCTTCCTTAGGAATCCTTGCAGAGTGATTGCAATCACAGGGCTGTGAGGAGGCCAGTTCATTAAACTGCTGACTCGGTTGCTTGCAGATGTTTCAGGCAGGTGTTCTGTGCAGAGCAGGGAGTTTGCTTTCTTCTGCAGCATGTTGCAATGCAGGTCAGAGGTGACACCTCAATGGCAAGGTCTCAACTACATGGCAAGTCTCAAAGGTGTTTGTTAAGGGAGAAAAAGAATTCAGTCTCCTTAAAATTTATGTACTGCAAAAGATAACTGCACCTGCAGACTGCTCTCTTATTGGAAACACATGGTAGCTGTTGGAAGAAATGTAAAATGCTACTCTGTAGTTCCTATTTAGAATATGCAGGAACTCCAAATGATCAGTATTAAACTAGAGATACCTAAATGATTCATGATTCCAATAGCACACAGTTCTGGTACAAAGTGTATGTTTTTATCATATGCTTAGGGATTTGTGCAAATCCACTTGTTTAAAAACTGACTGTGGTCAGTGTTGTATTACCATCCAGCAGTTGTCTTGCCTAATATAATGTATGCCAGCAGGCATTCCCAATGACCCAGCTAGTTCATAATTACAAAAGGTTAGTCCAGTCTTTCCTGGCCACCTGTATGTTTGCTTTGTAACTTTCCAAATGGAAAGAGCAAAGATAGATTCTTCTAGATGCTAGAAATCCTGTAAAATGGACCACCCAAATTAGAGAATCCTCTGCCTTAGAAAACTATTGAAGGTTTACTTGGTAAAAAAATGTTTTGCTCTTGCTAGAAATAGACTCCAGCTATAAAAAAGTTTTGGTCAGCTCATGTTACATTAGTCAGGTATAAGCATTAGAATCATAGAATGATTGGTGTTGGAAGGGATGTTACAGGTCTTTCAGTGAACCTACATAGTCATATCCAGAAATCCATTTTAAGTATTAGTAATGAGATAACTTTTTTCAACTGCCAATTAATAGGGCAAATTATGCTGGCTGGCATATTTGGCAAGAAAAACAACTAAGAGTTTATATAATTGGAATGATGTTTTTCAGAACACTTAATATTTGCAGCAGCTGCATTCTGTTCTTACAAATGACTGAGAACCACAAACCCCTGATGGAGAAACATCAATGAACACCATTTCATTCAGTTCTTTATGAAATATTTTTATACCCATCAGACAGTACTGATGTCAATGTACAACATACTGTTGAAAGTTATCAAGACTTCTACAGTCATATTTACCAAAGGACAACAAGGAACCCTATGAGACTTGACATTATCTGCAAAGTCTCTGTAGGAGGAAAAAATCCTGCACAAATATTATCTATAAATAGAGAATTAGGGCAATGTGGTGCAGAACTAGATTCCGAGCTGGCAGCACATTGAGTGAGGAGCCATCTAAACTAAGCCAGCAGCAAATATTAAGAATAGGAAATGTTTTTTAACTCTATTTCTTTTCATAACTTCTCTTTTGATTTTATAACAATGAACCTTCTCCAACAGAGATGGCTTTTAAAAATTAAACAACATTGGGTGATTTTATAGATAACATTTTCTTAAACTTTTAGACAAGAATAGAGGAGTTTAGTTCTGTTTACTGTATTTATATTTGCAGTACTCATCTAGGATCTGGGAAACTAAATTTTACTTTTCTATCTGAAAAAAATCACTCCCATATTTCTCACTATCATTCTCTTTTGTGTTATATCTTGAAATAGCTTTCTTTAATGATTTGAGTAATTTCAATGGCTATGAGTGATAGCAGGTTTAGCCAGTCTTATGTTTTTGCTCTGGTGAATATCTCTCTCCATCATGTTAACAGTGGTGAATGTACCCAGTTTCCATTCTGACAGGCCAGATTTTCTGTTGAAACTCTGTTTTATCAAAGTAATTTCATTCACTTGTTTTCTCAAATCCTCTCTTACATATAAGCCTGATACAGAATGAGAGCAAAGTAGAAAATAAGGTTTTTAGATTTATAGTTTGAAAAGAGTCAGAATGGATAAACAGGACAAGACAGAGACCAAATGGAGCGTTCTGCCACTGAGGTGAGATAGCTAACACACACTTAGACCACATTTGCATCCCTTACATTAAAGAACAAGGTATTAACTCATCCTGTTAAAGAGCAAAGCAGGAAATTTGTGTTCACAATTTCAAAATTAGACATGTGGGACTCATTTGCAAGCCTAAATTTTTCAGTTAGCTTGCAAGTCTCTGCTTATTACTGTTATTATGATGATAAAGTTTTATTGTGGATCATATAAAGTCTCTTTCAGGGAACATCTTTTTATGTTTCCCATCTTGTGTACTTTGCTCAGATTGCTCAATCATTTGAGTCTCACATTAGAACACACATATAGAAGCCCAAGTATAAATCTGTCATCACTTGCACTATGAATCTGAGTGTTTTAAAGATTTTTTTAATGTCTCGACTGTTTTAATTTGAACCGGAATATGCAGCATTTCAAGCATCAAGAAGCTTTCTGCTTTTCTAATTTCCCAACGTATAGAAGTATTGTTTGGGGGTTTTAGTACATTACATTAATAATCTGCTGATTCTTCTTGCTTAGAAGAAAATACAGTCATGCAATGCAACAATAAAAATATTCCCTGTGTCATTTTATTTTACTAATCTGCAGGTGGATTTCTGTAATCTTTACTTCTAGACAGGATAAGAGATTTCCCATCTGAGAAGCTGTGATGTTAATGTAAGGCTTTTTTCCTGTTAAATAAATGCAACACCCCCAAACCCAAGCAAGAAAACAAACAAACAAAAACCACCAAGAAGACCCCCCCCCAAAACAAACAAACAAAAAAACAATCAACAAAAATCAGGCCTCCCTCCCCCAAACATAACCATAACAAAGGAAACTTTTAATGAGGAAAACATTTTAAGTATAATCACTTTATACAGCATATGTGACTTCTTACACATTGTCAGGTGAATCTGGTCCTCTACTGTTATGGAAATGAGAGTGTGATTGATATTTTTCAATTTTTTTCTCAGGGCAGAGCTACTTCTTTATAAATTGCTTGAGATCTATGAAAGACTGTTCTTTCTCTGTGTTGCAAATAACAGTGAGATGTATATACAGCATGCTGTTCTGCAGATTAATTCTGATGTGTGCAAAGCCCCATTTACATGAATTTCACCTTCTAAGTTAGCAGCTCACTTTCCATGTCCTTGTCTGTGTAATAATTCTTATTTTTCTCTCTTTAGCTTGGTCCCTGACAGCTTTAAATATTCATCAGTTATGATATTCATTGTTTGACCATTATTCCTGGCCAAGTTTCCAGGCAACAAATGAATGCCTAATCCACTTGGAGAATTATCTATTTTCCATATAAACCATCAGTAGCATAAGGAAGCTATTAATGAGAACAACATTCTAAAGATGCAACAATTTTAGGTTTCTTTCTTAACACTCCTCTTAGACTCCCTCCACATTAGATAGCTTTCAGCAACTATGAGCAACTCATCTGGACCAAAGTAAATGAATACAAACACCATTAGATGATTTCTGCTTGAAGTTCTATGCTGTTGTCTTTCTGCAGCTGAAGGACGGAATTTGGGTTTCACACATTAGAAAACTATTAGTTTGGTTCACAGAATAATCCAATGATATGTCATGAAGTGTAAATGTTCTTGCTCTGAATGCAGTTCAGAACAGCTTGCATTTGATTTACTTGTATGAAGTTCTATAGAGGTCATAAGGATGGACATGGGACCTTTAAGAAACCTTGAGCCACAGATAGTTGCTTGTTCTAAAAACCAAGTAAGTATATGGAAATAAACACTTCATTTGAAAGATAAATAGAATCATAATTAAGGCTCATCCATACATTTTATCATAATATAATGAATCATATGGTAATTTTCCAGATTACCTCCTAATGTAACTCATTGCCTCACTATTTAACTCTACACAGCATTATAAGACAAAGCAGCTGCTATTGACATTAACATTTTATACCAAATCACAATAGGATTTCCAACATACCCAACTTTCCTGCAGAAGCCATTAGGGAAAACAGCTTGTGATTAATTTCAACAACATGTCAACCTGTGATAAAAGAAAATGAGCCCCCAAACCCAACAAGCTCACTTGTTATGAATGAGTGTGTGTAAAACTTGCCGAGACACAGGGTTTAAAAGAACTGACTCATGGATGTGCCAGGCAACTAGGAATTGCAGTGTAGGAGGTCTTTTTGAGACCTTTCAGCACATGTTATTTTAATACTGTTGTGCTGCCTGGGGGCCTTGGGAAAAGCTTAACATATCTTTGCAGAGTGAAAACAATGATAAGATGAATGAAGTATAACAGAATCCAAGGAAAGAAATTTTTTCCATGTTTGTTTCATAACTCAGGAAGGGTTTGATAGCGTCTTTCTGCAGCATGCTTTAGGTTAGAGGTCAAATGTCCAAAAAGCTAACCAAAGGGAAAAAGAACTCTTAAAGGGGGTGAAGTTTTGCTTGTATGCTTAGGGCCACAGAAAGCCCGTCTGTATGAACTGTACAGAGACATTTTGGTATTTCTGTTCACAAGTAAAAATACGTAACTTTAGTAACTCTGAAATATGAAACTGCAGCAACTCTGAGAATCTGTACATGTGGCAAATGCATTTATATTTAAATGCATTGCTACATTTTTTATTATATATCTGCTTTACTAAAATGAGCTTGGGAAGTCATAATCTGTTTTCCTAGGTTATCAGCTTTTTCTTCATAAAGTAAAACATTTTAAACTGCTCCATTCTCGTTCTATCTTTACCCTATGTTCATTCTTGTTTTGTGGTGTCTTGACAACTAGATCAGGAAGGTAAAAGACAGCTAGAGGAGGATGGCTTAGGGAATTTTGACCTTCCCCACCTCCCCAACAGGAATCATAGTAATATATAAGAGGAATTGAGAAATGTTTTCAGTTTACCTTTATTATAGTGGTTGTGTGCACTCTGGGTGAAAAATACTTCTTAAAAATTCATATGTGAACAGAACAATTTACAAACCTGCAAATATTGTATTTCAATAATCTGAGCTCTGGATTTCCGGGCATATTTTCTGACACAAAGAAGCTGCCTGTCATTGGCCGTGCACCATGTGCATAGGTGTTACTCAGTCTGTTACAGAATATCACAGAAGGAGTTAAAACTAACCACAGCAATAGCCTTGCTTTCTGCTGTCATCAGAGTCTTTGTCATCTTGACTGCTTTGAAAAGACAATGATACTGCATTTGGCTCAACAGAGGCACTCCTGAAAAAATTCAGTGTTCTTTCTGCAAGATAACATTTGTCTTACAGAGTTGAAATGGAGTCATCATTTAATTTCATCTTCATTGAGTGTAGAAACATTTTGAAGGAATATTTTCAACTTGCTTATGTCTTATATTTGCTGCTTTGGTAGAGTTCCAAGACTAGTGATAAGTATATGGTTTGATCTTGACTGAATACCAGACATTTCATGATCTATTACTTTGCAGTATTATACATATGATTACTCTTTGTGTGATGAGTTTAGGTGGCTAGATTAATCAATATCCCTTTATGTTGCTTGGAAACTTTTGGTTTCCTTGGGAATTTTGGCTTTCTCACTCTATATGACCTTAAACTTCTCTGATCTTCCTTCCAGAAAGAATTGTAGTTCCTATCTGATCAGCTGGACTGAATGAAATTGCTGTGCCTTTTCAGTGTGAGACACTAGGGTAGATAAGCTGTGTTTATGTCCCTTTGACTTAGTGCCTTGGAAAAACAAAATATTTCTGTGGAAGTTATAGTCCAGAACATTGAATATCATATTCCAAGATCCTCAGCAGCATACCAAATTGTCTCTAATGCCAGAAACAGAAAGCGGTGCTTCTGCTTGTCCCTTCAGTTAAGCAAGAAGGAATACACATCCTGTGATGTGACTGATATTTCACATTTTATGTCCTGATATATAAACTTTCATTTGGGTACTTCATGACCAATTCCTGAAGTATGCATACACAATGATATTTTGCTAGATTCCTGGCCTGCAAAATTCATACAATGTGAATATTTAGATTTTGCTTCCTTTAACTGCATTTTTTAATAATATTTGTCTACCAAGGCTACTACCATTAGTTGTACTATATAACAGTTTTCTTGACAATTGCTGATAGACACATTAAAAGTTAATATTATATCATTCATGACTGGTATACTTTTGATAAAATACAAGTCTTATAAAAGTCAATAAATTAAGGAAAAATAATGTCATCACCACATATGACATGCATATAACTCCTTCCTTGTGTTAATCTGTTTTATTTAACCTACCATAATTATATGCATCACTTTCCAACAATTTCTCAAAAATATTCTCCCATGATTTTTTTGAACCACTGTTACCATTATGTCATTTTGAATGGCAAGAGTTTATATAGGCCTTCTTTCACTCACTTTGATGTGAGTGAAAGATAAACTTGTTATTCTGCCTACAAAAAAATCAGTGTAATGAAGTAATAGCAGAGTTCTCCTTTTACTGAGACATTTTCTATTTAAGACACCATCTTGCAGTTCAAGTCCTTTTTAATGTGGTGGTAGGTACTAAAACTCCTTGTTTTCTTAAGGGTTTTTTTGTGGGGGGTTTTTTTTGTGGTTTTTTTTTTTTTTTTTCCCTTTTGCAAGAGCAATAACTTTGGATTATTGTGGTTTTTTTTTTTTTTTGACACGTGTCAGCTATTCCTCAGTATAATCACTGCCCTTACAACTATTTTGCAAATTATAGCCAGTTGAAGAGGATATTTGCTCCCTGTGCACAGTCAAAAATAATTTGCACCCAAAACTATAGCAAAACTTATTCATAAATTTCGTAACTACACAGCTTAGAGCACAATTGGATGTGGAGAGTGACTTTATTTTCTGTGCAAGACACAAACTGAATGTATATGGGAATTCCTAACAGTCTGAGGTAGCTAATATATGACTGTTGGAAATACCTTTAAGGAAATTACATTGCATCTCATCAGGACATCCAAGGAAGTTTATCTTCTTGTTTTGGACTTTTTTCCTTCTTATTGTTTAGCTGTGTTTTAAGTGTTTCAAATCAAGAATGTGGAAATTTACTGTTATTTTGTTGGTCATTAACCATTAAATAAGGCTTAATTGGGACTGTAGAATGCAACACAAAATATTCAACAGACTGAAACATTTGTCTGGTTTCATGACCTGATTTCTGCTTTTGGGAGGCAGTCAAGGTAAAGATAGGAGGAATGAAAAAAACTTCTGAACTTGGTGATACCATAAGGATTCTAGTTTTATGTTTTAGTTATCTACCTGGTTAAATTAGAGAAAGGGCTTCTTAAAACATTAACTGTTCCTTTTCAAAGTAATTTTTCTTTAAGGTTTTCCAGAGTTCTATCAAACCTGAGGCAGAGGAATGATAGCCTATTTTAGCCGTAGAAAGACAAAGAGACTGAGAAATCCATGTATAAAGCTAAAAAGATTTTGTAACCTTTACAATAGAAGAGGGATCATGAAGACAAAATGAAAGGGAAGGACTGATCTTTAGCTAGGCACCTTGCAAAGGGAGTTTAATTTACTGAGCTATTTCCCAACCATGGAAGCTAAAGTTCCATCTATATTGCTAAATAAAAGTCCAGGGATTGATCTTTTGCTGAAAGGCTGACTGCTGCCAGCTGGCTGTGGTCCACAATGCTTAGGGCTAGCCACCTCTGTAAGAAATTTGTCTTGGAGACAGCAAGCTGGAGTATTCCAAAGAAAAAAAAGGAACCAGGAAATGCTGTTAACAATTAGGCATTGAGGGTCATGTGGTCGCCAGTGCTGACTTCAGTCTTTGGCCCTATTTTTAAAACAGTACAGAGGTATCCAGAGAGAACTTTAGTCAGGTATTATCCATTGGAAGCCATCTGATTCTCCAGATGAGAAAAGGACATTTCAGAGAGAGATCAGTATCAATAGTGTATGACTAGTTCTAGTTTAAGAGTCCATATCCAACTTATTGCAATTAGAATAAAAATTAAAATTATGTATTATTTTCTTTTTTTTTTTTTTTTAATCTATTATCAGAAATGTTTCTTATGTCCTTATGATTTACAATGTTCTGTTTTATTTTGGTTTTACTGTTTTCAATGTTATAACAAAGATTATATTGAAAACCTTGAGCTGGCTTCATGCTTAGTTATATATTTGATTTTGAATTCTTCTGCTGACTGTAATGAGAATATTAAGAAATATTAAGAGCTTTGTTGGATTGGGCCAAGATTAACATTGCTAGATAGCCTAAGCTACACTTTTACATAAGCTTTAACTGAACCTTCATAGTCTTTCTCTGTAATGTTGAAGATGAAAATCAGCCCCAGCTAAGTAGACTACAGACATTACACAGTGTACCACAGCAGGAAGGGTAAGTTGAAGGTTGTCAGTTTGCTTAATGTTGAACAAAAACAAAAGGCTGTTTCTAAATGTCTGAAATAATAGGACCATCGTGGATCTCAAATCCAGTTTAATCCTCTTTGGCAGCATAATAATTTTATAAAGCCACATAATCAAAGCATGGGGAAGAAAATGATGAGTTTTAACAGACAGACTAGAATTTGGACCTCTGTATGAAACCTATGGGTTTCATACATAATTTAGCAGATGCATTTTTCTTATATATATCCTTATATATAAAAGGTATACTATTTCTTTAAGACTTTGTTGATTCAGTAATTTTTCTTCTATATTTGCTTTATTTCTCCCCACAGAATCTTCTTTTACCAGTGTTCTCCTTCTGGTGAAACAACCTTTCCAGTGTTTCCCCTGAAAAGCTGTGCTTTATGGGACTAACAGTGTCAAGTTGGTTGTAGGCATGTATTGCAATGCTAGCCCTTTCAAAGCCAATATTTTATTTCCTAGTCTTGAAAAGAATACATTTGATACATTTTTATTAATGGTCACTGTTTTTATTATTGACTCCTGGTGACTTGTAAACCCAGGAATTGGGAGTCATTGCATTGCCTCTCCAAACCTTATTGCAGTCCAAATAAATACTGAAAGAAAGATCAAAAAACTAGAAACAAACCACACTAAAAGGTTAGTTTTGTGTCAGACAACGCCGTTCTAGAGGTATCATTTCAGGAAGGGGAATTGTAGGATGTGATTGTATACTGTTTAAATAAAGTAAAAGGAGAAAAAGGATATGCAGATTAATGAAGAAATTATAGGGGAAAAATAGGTCAGAAAGGGACTGCTGTAGTGAATTCAAACCAAAGGTATTCTGAGAAGAGAAATCAGGGGGAACTGGAGTGAAGTGCTTCAGGACAGAGCAGAGTGGCTCCTACCAGACTCCAGCCTTTAGGTCTCTGTTGTAGCAGATTGCATGCTCTGTCTCCTAGATTATAGTGGGAAATAAATATTTCTTTAACTACTCAACTTTAGAATCTTCTCTGTTTGAAATCTTGTTTACTGCAGTCTTTATATTAGAAGAGGAATCATTGAGGTTAATACTCCTTAATGTCAATTAACTTTTTTTTTTTTTTTTTTAAATCATCAACAATGCCAGTGTTGAAAAGCATGCTTGTAACCAGTATGTGGACTTGGTTCATTTGCAGAGTTGCAGATTAAGGATGTCATATATGCACTGACACAGTTCCTGTTGTAGTTTATTTTCCCAATGATCCATGTGGGTAAGATAAGCATGAAGTGATACAGTCATTAATAACTTTTGTTAATCTTTGTAAATGACTCATGGGTAAGAACAATTTATCTTGTATTTTGATTTAGTCAGAGTTTAGAAAGCGATGGCAATACATTTAGTATAAGAAATATAGATTTCACTTAAATGTTTCTGTGTTTTTAATCATGTCATGTCATGGAAAAATAACAATAAAATTTGCATGAAAGAATTTTTACTTCAAGACAATTTCAAGATGTTATCTGTCATTTTCATGGTATTTGTTTAAGTCTGGAAAGAATTTGGCAATGACTTTATATCTTTACAGTCTAAATCAATATTTTTACCATCAAAGGTAGTACATACATAATCTTTTTGTACAACTTCATGATGAAGAATCTGATAGTAGGAAAATACACATAGACACACACATATAATTGTATAAAATGTATAAATTAATGGCCATTTTGACTTCTAGTGGGAATTGCTTCTTAGGTGAATTAGTTACATTTGAAAATGGGTCATATTTTTGCTGAGATATTTCAGGACTTTTGAAAACTCTGCTCAATAAAATGAGGATCCCAAGATACCAATCTAATTGAAGTCACAATTTCAAAGAGAATTAAAGTGTACATATCACATTTCAGGCATCACCAAGATCCTGTCTGTGCAAGTCTGTGTTAGAAATGTTGTGTACTGGTCATTATAGAGGACTGTTCAGATCCCTTTCAGCTGCATTTTCAACTTTTTTTTTTTTTTTTTTCGTACTTTTACACTTTTTCTGGATGTAATTCATGTGCTGATTGGATGTGACCAATCAAACTTTTATTGTTTATCTTTTGTATCATAATAATTCTCATTTCATCTTTCAATAATGGGACTTGTTTGGGACTCAAATTACATGAGTTAGTCTCATAAAAAGAATTTAAAATTCATCCATCTGATGCATAGTGCCAGTTTAAGAAATCATATACTTTTTGTATGAAATTATCCTTACCTGTGTGTACAGACTAATGTGGATTTTGAAACTGAACACAGATCACAAAATCACAGGATAATTTATGTTGTAAGAGACCTCTTGACATCATTTAATTTGACTCCCCTCTTGAAACAGATCAGGTTGATGAGGGCTTTTTCAAATCTTGAAGACTTCCAAGGAGGTAGATCCCATAACTTCTCTAAGCAACCTGGCCATTGTTTGTCCATTTTCACCATAAAAAATTTCCTTTTGTCTTATCAGAATCTCCCTGCAGCAAGATGTGTCTGTTGCATAGTCTGTTTCTCTTGAACACAAAATGTGTTGGAGGCAGTGCTTGTGTGTTGAGGACAGCTGATGTGGAATAGACCACATTTGTTACATTCAACAACCTTGTCCTGTAAAAGTAGGAGGTTGCACCCAAACTTTGTTGTTGATGGCTCCTGGCCCATGTCAACTCTTGTCCTCAGAATGGTTTGGGAGTAAAATGTGAAGGCCAAAAATATACACAAGACATACCAGAGATTTTTCTTGTTTAACAGTACAGATCAAGTTCCAGAGCCTGGAACTGCTGAAATTAATAGCTTTTCCCTTAATACAATCTTCATTTTCCATGTCACATCAGTACCTCTTGGTGGAACACATTCCAGTTTGTAAGGCTTGAAGACTGGCTTTTCATTGAGGAAACTTGTTCTGTGGTGTGAAGTAATCCATTTTCATCATAAAATCATCATAGAGTCATAAAATAATTTGAGATGGGAGAAAACTTTAGAGGCCATCTAGTCAAATCACTCCACAATGAGCTTTGACATTTTCCACTAGATCACAAAGCCTCATCCAACTTGAGACTGACTCTTTCCAGGAATGGGTTATCTACCACCTTCTTCTTTAGTTCAATTAGAGAAGGGCAACCTTCTCTAGTTCTCTCATTATTTTTTCATATTTCTTGCCTAAATCAACTCTTTGGTTTAAATCCATTACGCCTTGTCCTATTGCAATAGACCCTGATAAAAATGTTGTCCCCATCTTTCCCATAAGTGCTGTTTAAGTTCTGAAAACTGAAATAAGGTTTCCCCAGAGCCTTCTCTTCTCCAGTCTGAACAATCTCAGTTCAGCCTTTCCTCATAGGAGAGGGGCTCCAGTCCTTTGATAGTTTTTGTGTTCCTCCTCTGAACTCATTCCACCACGTCCCTGATTTCCCTGTGGTGGGAGCTACTGAGGTGGATGCAGGACTCCAGGCGGGGTCTCATGGGAGTGTAGAAGAGATGGAACATCACTTCCCTCAACCTGCTGTCTGTGTTTCTTTCGATGCTTGCTGGGACATGATTTGCTTTCTGGGCTGCAAGTACGTTTCTGCTGTCTTTCAAGCTCTTTCTTCTCAGCTGCTGCTGACTTGCCCCTCAATTTCGATCAGGGATTTTTTCAGGTTTCACAGAGACAGTTGCTACAGCTGGGCTGTGTTTTAAGTGTTTGCACAGCTTTACTTATATCATCAGTCAGACAATGTTACATGTAGATGTAAAATGTTTACAAAACTATCCCTGCACAATGCTCTTTTCATGACCAGATGTTTGCACCAGATAAGGAGTTTGGAAGAAATTTCATGACTGACTCTAAGCACTTATCAAAATGTTTATTTTAATGTAACTCTTTGAGTATTGCCAAACATTAGTAGCTAAGAGTGGGCCAATCAATCAGACATGAATTTTTCTTTTCCAGAATAAGCCTAAATGATGCAACATATTTTTCCTTATTGGGTTCTGAAGACAGAGGACTCATCATGAAAAATGAGTGACTTAGATGTACATTGCAGCTGTTCAAGTCTCAACTAAATGAATAGGTCATTCAAAGTCAGTACAATCTGTAGCTTTTCAATGACTGTTACTGAAATGAACTAACAGAAACTATCTGTTTCCTATTAAGTTTATGCTAATGAGAAAAATACCAGCTAGTGCACTCATTAGTAGTTTTATGGGACATATACTTGAAGCAGACCTTCTGTCTCAGAATAGAACTCATCTCAACTCTGCCTACCTGAAAGACAGATTTTCAGGTTTCCTCACGATAATTTTCTCTTTAGGCTCCATTAGTAGATGATTTCAACACGCTACAGTGTACATATATCTGAATAGTTCAGGACACGTTATGCTTCATTATCCATAGCACTTAAGTTTTAATTTTTTATTATTACATTGTTCCACATGATATCAATGCATTTATCCAAAGAAAAGTCTATACCATTTGAACATGTATCAAACTTTCCCAGATCTGTGAGTTGTAGAGACTCTCCATTGTCTTTCTGTGCAATGATTTGCCTCAAGTCTGAGGGCTGTACACTCAAAGTGTGTGTCAACCTTGAAACTTAATGGCCATTTTTTTATAATGGGATTTCTTTATTCCAGCCTGATGAAATGGATTTTAATATTGTACTGGTGGATTAATAATAATTGCTACAATGTGTACAATAAGTATGCTTAAAATGTTAGTACTACTTCTAGAGTACTCTCTCTTTTTTGAAATCTGGAAAATATAATTTAGTGTGCCAGTCAGTAGTAATTTTAACCAATAATGAAGTTTATATCTTTACATGGTCTGTATACATATAAGAAGATAAAACAGTAAATACATATATAAATATTACTCCTAATAACCACTGTTTGGATTGGTTGGTGATCCTATGGGTTCATCAGACATTAGACAGAAAGCAATCAGTTCTTCATATGTGTTCTTTTTGTTAACATTCTTTTTTCTCTGCAAGTGTGCCCATTTGACCTGCAGGTTTTATTTTCTTAAATCACCTTTGCTCATCAGTTGTTTAACTTTCTCAAATGGAATCTGAAGCAGTTGGCCAGCAAGATGTCTGGACCACAAAATTCATCTATCAATACATGTGCATGTGTATATGTGTATATGTATATATGTATATATGTAATCTCATAAATATTCATATATATGTATCTATTTTTTGTCTTCTACCTGTCTGTCTATCTATCTATCTATCTATCTATCTATCTATCTATCTATCTATCTATCTATCTATCTATCTATCTATCTATCAATCTACCTATTTATCTACAAATAATAATATACATACATGTTTGGAGACATTTATGTGCACTGAAGAAAGGCTTTTGTTACTTAAGGTAGACCTTTGATTTTTCATTTCTGGGTCCACTCACATCCATCTCACATCAGCAAAACTAATTTAATTTCATCGGGTTTCTTTTGATTTATACTGAAACGAACATAACAGAATTCCCTTAAATCTATTGTTTTGCCAGCAGAATTGGTATACAATAACTGAGACATGAGGAAAGTAAATGCCTCAGTTATCACATGCTGTATTGACTAGACCCCTGTGAGTATATTATGAACCATATTAACTGCTTTCTCATATGGATTTGGATAATCCAATGTGGAAAGTAAATATGTATATGTTCTAACAAAAAAGTAAGAAAATGTGTATTTATGGCTAGGATGCAAATTCTGTAATCTGGGTTGAATATGAATACCAACGTAGGCTTTGCACTAGAACTGTGTGAATGTCTTCATGGAAGAGATGGGTCTGTCTGGTCAAAAGAAGTCAGATAGGGCAGAGGGTGTGGAAGTTTTGCATGATTTATTGTTTCTTTATTGTATAAATTGGTGTGCTGGAGCCAAAAAGAAAGGACCACTATTTATGTGTGTATCGTGTTTAGAGCTGTTACTGCTCTGCAGAAGTCCTGGGTAATACCTGTGACCATTGTTGTTTTAGAAGAGGCTCAGTTTTGAGCTGTCATGCCAGTTTCTCCTAGAGCTACAGGAGTCCTTGTTCTGAGTCCTCCCAAAAGGTTTGGCCTACATATATAACTAAGATGAGAATGTGTGTCTGTGGTTTATGATGGTGATGAATGATGGTTTGGGAATAATTTTTGATATTGATAAAAGATAAATATGATTCTTATATACTTCTACTTAGCATGATGTGGTTAAGTTTCAGTCGAGAAAGCACACTGTGGATTTTGAGTGAGCTTATGGTTTTTTGAATGAATTTTTCCTTTTTCAAATATAATGCAATATTCCATTTAACAAACATTAAAACAAAGTCTAAAGTAGTGCATCACACCCTTTGTTATAGTGCATCATACTTTTGTTATAATGCTGGCTGGGAATCACAACATGGACACCTGCTTGAAGAAGGTATTTTTCTCTCTACTGAAACACCAGGTTGCAGATTGGATTGTATATATTCGTTGTCTTTCCACTGGTCTATTAAAAATTCATATTAGCATAATTTTATTTATCATTTTGGCTGCTTTCATTAAAGTTCTGTCATAGGCTTTTTCATTATCCTTAGCTCAATTTATGTGTTATGGTAAACTTGCTCTTTTACTTTTTTTGATTATTATTCTCGTAAGAATACTTTATCTGTTCTGTAATTTTCATGGCTTCACTCTAGTTGAAATCCTTAAAACATTATTTTTAATGCACTTTACAGTTTAATGGAAATGTGTTACAAATTATTTGAATTTTTTAAATGCATCCTTTTCAATTTATGGATGTATTACTTAGTCCATCATGTCCATGAGTATACAAAGCAATGCGTAAAAGTAGTTTGTTAGAAAAAGACTCAAATATTTCCAGACTGGGAAAAAAATCAATCCTCAATACAGCCTCCTCTGCTTTATTGCTGTATAAAACAAAAACCAAAAACCAAAAAAAAAACCCAAACCAAAACTGCCCCCACAAAATCTCAACAACCTCCCCCCAAAAAATAAAGAAACAAAACAAAAAATCCCCCAAAAACTAAAAAAAAATCCCCCCCAAAACCAACCAAAAAAAACCCCCAAGCCAAAATACCCCTCAAAAGCTCAAGAACAAATATATTGAGATTTAATTACTTATATTAACAAAATTTAGCAGAAAACTTTAAATTCAAGAAGTATTATACATTTTTGCACATTAATTTAATTTTTAATTTTTGCACATTAATTTTATTTTCAACATCTCAGGGCTCATGGGACCCTCCATGGAAGGCATCAGGGCACTGCCTGTCAGCCAGCACTCATCCCAGCCCAGCCAGGAGCAGGGCAGCCAGGAGCTGGAATGTTCCACGTGTTGCATCATTTTGCTTCTTTTTTCTGAAATTTTCCTTCCCTTTCTCCTAAATTAGTCAATGAAAAAATTAGTGACTATGTCAGTAGAAATAGGACTTCATTAATAATCAGAGTACATGTGAATATGCTTTGTATCTGTTACTGTCTGAATGAACATGAAGCTAAATTTAATGTATTTGTTGTAAAATGAGAATGGCATTTTCTCTGCATTGCTGATTCTGAAGCAGAACTCTAACTGAGATGCTGTTCAGCCAGCATTATTAGCAGTTTCTGCAAGGAAAATATACAGGAATGTCTAGACATGGTGGGTTTTGTGCTTTTAGGTTTTTCTTACCCCATAACAGAAAACCTTCAATTTTTGTTATTACATTAAAATATACACAGTTGGTACATTCATCAAAACTGTTAACCAAGAATCATCTTTGACAGATTATACTAAGGAAAGATTTGATATGAGAAGGAAGTCCTGGACTGAAAGAACAGTTATAAATTAAATGACCTGAAGACTCATGGTCAGAGAGTGAATGTCAGGCCACTTTGATGGAGTCAGAGATGCATGGAGAGCTCTGTGTAATGTTTTGCAGGACCCTAGGAAACAGATGTCTCCACATTCCAGTGAGGAGGAGGGATCTCTGCTCAAATGCCTCAATAGAATGGAAGATGGAATAAATGGATCACATCATAAAATGATCAGAAATTGTAGGAACAGCATTAAACAGCAGGGCTGCAGAAGCTGTGATAAATAGCAGGTTGTAACACAAAGTAATGTTTTTTCCCTTATTTTTGCCTTTTTCATGTATAAAACTAAGAATCTGACTTTTTGCTGTGCATGTGATTGATTGAAACAAAAGCCACTAGGTATATTTTAAAGGGAAATAATAAGAACCTATGAAATTTTCATAAGAACCTATGAAAAACTACTAGCTTTTAGAATACTACTGTTCTGATTCTTAATTTGAATATTTGTCTTTGTTTATCTCGTGATGCCCCTGACATGTAAGTCACATCATGTCTGTAGCTGTAATTTCTAGAGAATTAATGTCCAGTGATTCTAGCATTCACACAATAATTACCAGGCTCCTGTTTAGCATATATAGTATACCTATGAATACCTGCAGAAAAAAAATCTAGAAAGATGTTTAGAATATATGAGTGCTGAAATGCTGAATGGCTAAAGAATATTGATCGACAATCTTTCCTGCACTCTTTTAGAATTTAGGCCCTTCTTTAAAAGCAAGCAAAAAATCAGTCTAATATAGGCTTATTTTTTTGCTACAGTGTAGTGTAATTTGAAAAGTCTTAAAGACCTCAATGGCTTATTTTGTGCATTTAAAGATGGTATTTTTAAGGGTATATAATATAAATACACATCTAATCTGTCTAATCCTCTCCATATAAAGATATATAATTCTTCAAATTAAAAACCTAACAACTGGCCTAGAATGTTGAACTCTTCATGAGTTCAGAATGAAGAATCCAGTCAGTGTAAAGTGAAAAATAGGTTTGTTCTCTTTCTTTTGTTTGTTCCTGTTAAACAAATTTTACAAGGTAAATTGTCCTGTAGCTGCTCAATAATTGCTTTAAAATAGTAAGGTACATCCAAGAAAACATGGAATGTACAGGGCATAGAAACTATATCATGACAGTAAGTTTCATTTGACCAGGTAAATCTGTAGTTTACCTCCACATCTGAGTTTTCTAGAATGTCTTTACTGTCAGTTAAAGGGAGCAAACAATTTGTTTAGATGCACACAAGTCTATGAGTCCAGATGTGTTTCATTCGAGCGTACTGAGGGAGCTGGTGGAAGCTCTCACAGAGCTGCTTTCCATCATTTGTCATCAGTCCTGGCAAACTGGTGAGGTTTCTGTTGACTGGAGGTTAGTAAATGTGATGCCCACCTACAAGAATGACCAGAAGGAGGATTCAGGGGACAACAGGTCTCCCAGACCTTTCTTTTTAGAACTTGTTCCACTTGAACTGTTCAAAGATCACAAAATTTGAGCAAGATCCAGGGGGCAACTCAGTTGCTTAAACAGAAAATATGTAGAAGTTACTCACCTGGCCCTAGCAAAGTCTCCAATGGAAACTTAGCCTAAGGCCTAATCACCACAGATAAAGAGAGATTTTTTCCTTGGAGAGGCAGTTTCTAAAAAGTTAGATCATGAGTAGGGAGCCATTGCTATTGAACATTAAACTGAGATGTGTTTATTTTTCTGGCCATCTCTGAGATACCAGAAGGAAGAGAGGATCTCTAAAGGACAAAATAAATGTGAATCCACTCTTTCATTCATAAACACTTAGGTAAACAAGAAGATTTGTGTTTTCATTTCTCTGTTTCCAAGTTTGGCTTTGTTTACATTTTGTGACTGGAATGAAAAAGTGGAAAAATCTGTGTATTTTAGGACAGAGAGTTCCTACCAGAGAACTAACCTGCCACTGCCAATCATATTGGCACTGTGCTCTTGTCGAATGGTTTACTTTTGGCTTCTTCCAGATATTTTATATGCAGGTAATAAAAATATTCTCCCAGGAAATGAGACAGCTGTATTTCAAAATCCTTAAGCTGTTTGTAGTCCAGGATCTAGAAATGCTTTCTTTTCTGAATGCTTTCCTGCCCTCCACCAAAATCTTCTGTATTCTCACTTGTTCTGCACTATAAGCCGAAATGCAGTAATGTTTCTCTTTGAAATCAAAGTAATCTAAGTGACCTGTGGCCTCATTGAGTTACATTGTGGCCTCATAAGCTGTTGTATTGAGGATGAGGAATATAGCATTAGCATGAGAATGAACGCTTAAATAAGGAGGGGGAAATAGACTCCTTTAGCCAACTCATCTAGCAGAGAAAACACATGGTGTAACTGCGCCCCTTGTTAGAGAAAATGAATATTTACTAAGTCAAGGATTTGAAATATTTGACTAATAATTGAATTGATTAACTGTCTAAAATAATTAGCTGTTGATAGGTAGAAGGATTATTTTACAAGAGATATAATGCTTAGAATGTTAGAATTCCTTACCAGATGTGGGTTTTGATGTTATGGGATCTAGTTTGACATGACTAACACATTGTTTATGGTCAATCAAGTTAATACAACATGTAAATAGGAAATATCTTGTTGGGTTTGATTACCTGTTTCAGTTGTATAATAATGGCTATTATCAGAACTTTACTTGTGCATTTATTGCTTTACAATGCAAAGCTCTGAAAAAAGAGTAGACCATGCAAACTCCTTGAAGTGAATTATGCTCAAGGTTAAAAAACCTTGTTAAAATTTATGAAATAGCCACATATGAATTGCTCTAAAAGGGTTATATATATATAATAGAAGTAAATACTCTCTGGCTGTTTTCACCGATGTCAAGAGACGTTCTCATATGTACTCGTGATAAGAGCTGCCTAAGAAAGAATGAAGAAAATGAAACATATACTTCTTAGTATCTGCTTGCAAGTGAGCAGCAAACTTCAGGGATTCATGGAACCCAAGAAAACCCCACATTATAAAATTGATGACAAGATCAGAGGTTTCTCAAAGCGATTTACTGACTTGTACAATAAATATGAAGCAGTAAACATGCCAGGATCCCACTGCACTTTACGGGTAAAACAGTTGCTGCATCTTGATAGGAGAGCACTTTTTCAAAGTAACCTGCGCAGCATGTTGACTATGATCTATGGTCCTGTGTGCTCTATCTCCATGAACTTTTTTTTAATTTTTTGAACATATCTAGCAAACTTGAAAACTACTGATTTGGGAGGAAATCTGTTGTTGATTAGACTGATTCACAGAGCTGTACAGTGCCTCTTCTTTAATGTGGTAGTTCACATATATGCTTTGCCTAGGCATAAATGGCAGTCCTGGGATTTAATCTACTGCTTCCTTTCGTCCCTATTACTAGTGTACTGAGGAGGAAGTGTCCTCACATTTATTCCAAATTCACATCTGTTTCTCCAGTTGGATAAACTTCTAAGGTTTAAATGTGATGGTGCAGCTGCTGCCCTTTTGCACATGCTGTCTCCTTCTTTGGGAACTGAGAATTAATTTTTTCCTTTTACAGAAAAAAGATACAAATACTTTTCTTTGGGGGCTAGATTTCATCAGGCTCTTTTCACACGCAGCTTGATAGAAGGGCAATTCTCAGAATACTTTTCCATTCCTGTGAAAGGTTCCATCACTGCTCCCTTGTTTAACTTCCAAAAGAGAGAAGTCACCAACTAGGTTTAAAGCCAAAGAATCCTTTCCCATAACTGTGGGTAAGCAAATTGTATTGGAAGAACAGACAATAGTTTGCACAATCTCCTGGACACAGAAAACTGTGTATTTATGATACGCAAATGAACCCAAAGTTCATTTTGCAGACCACAGTGCATTAAATTACTAGTGCAAGCTTTCATGGACACACAGAAAAATGTGTTTATATATGCCATTTTTTGTCTCATGCCATCTTGTATACATGTCTGATATTTTAGCTTTCTTCACTTTCAAATACAAGGTGGCTTGTGTGTGTGTGGGAGGCTTGGGGAAGCATTTTTCATAGTGAGACACTGGCAAACTGAAATGTGAAGGAAAGTTAATTACGGTAATTCCTTCCTTGAAATGTTTTAAAACAACTAAATAATATAAATGATGATTTCATGTTCTTTCAGTTTACTGATAATAGGCAGTAATACTCCAATGAAAATTTATTCTGCACTTCAGTGCAGTTTGAAGGTGATTTTTTTTTATTGCCCTTAATACTGTTTTATAACATTCCTTTGTGTTTTAGTGTGTATGCCAGGATACTATTGAAATTAAGAATGGATGATTTCAGTACCCTGAGAGAACTAATGAAGATTAGTATAAGTAGTTCCATGAAGCATGAAAATAGTGAGATTTTGGAGAGAAGATGACAAATCAAGGTTAAATTTTGTCTCCACAGAAGAATGAGGGTGTAGTCAAATTATCTAACAAGAGCTGTAGAATCCTTTTTTAAGGGAAATAGAAAAATCTTTTTCATTACATTCCCGTGATTTGTTCTAGTCCTGCTGACACAGGCCATTAAAAACCTTGTTTATGTTTTAGAGACTTTTTAAAGAGCACTTTGGAGCTTTATATTGTTTGTAGAATGTTCTTTATAGTTAAAATTACATGCTGAGATGGCAGGCTGCTGAGCTAATATATTGTTACACTGATTAAATTGATTAAAACTTCATTTTTGACAGGCAAATTGTAGAGGCTTAGATTTCTTTATCGCATGTTTCAGTTATTCAGCTCATGTCTTGTCCTATCTAATAATCACTTCTTTGCCTCCCTGTTTAGGAATCATCTCAGCAGCGGGTACATTTTCAAACAGCATATTAGCTTCACATCTGAATTACATGAGTCACAGTGCATTGGCATTACAAAAGCCTTATTCAAGGTAATGGCTTATTCAGTGAAACACTTGAAATATATTCCATTTTGGTTTTTGTTTTTTTTCTTGCTATACTGTGAAAAAAGAAAGGGATCCTTGATTTTTAGATTAGAAAATAAGAGATTGCTCTTACCATAGCTGTAGATTGACAGCAGAGGTCATAGTGCAAAAACATTTTGTCTTCCTCAGAACAACATATGATTACTTAAAAGCATGTGAGAGAGCAAAGCAAAAAACCTTACAAGAAATTACTGAAGATATACCAGGAAAATAAAGTAGAGGTTCAAGAAACTTAAATCAGCTTCAGAGGAGATGTTTTGCAATAAATTCGGAAAGAAAGTGAGGGTAGTTATAAAAGTTAGTAAACCTAAATTGCTCTAAATAAATGTAGAAGCCTACAGAATTGTCTTGTGATGGTTGTGCAAAGTGAAAAGTGTTCACAGCTTGCAAACAGGAGACAGGCAGTCGAAAAATGTGAGCTGGCTGCTGGTAGTACCACACAGATAGGGGTATTCAGTGCCAGCTACAAACTGTACTTCTGCACAGCACATTCTCGATTTGATACAGGCATTAAGTATTTTTCAGGGTAAAAGCAGACTTGTTTATCTAAAAACCAGCACCCATCTCAGTGGCTTTATTAAAACAAGAAAACATTGCTTGCTTACATTACTGCATGCAAAGTAAGAAGATGTAGTTGGTCCACCTGGTTCAGATTGAAGTTCTGTTAGATCAGTATCCTGAATTGCTGACTCTGTCCAACAAGTCATATAACCCAGCTTCTGGTTATTACAGGATTAAAAACTTCTGAAGTGGACGTGACATTCTGCTTACCCTATTTGGATGCCTCTGATGACGTTTATCTTCGGATTTTGCTCTTTGAAACTATTCACTGTGTTGGCCACATGGTACCTTGTGATATTGAATTCAGCAACTGAGTTATGTTCCATTTTAAACCTGTCGTTTTTCTTTTAATTTGACGAATGATAATTAATCATTTCATTTCTTAATTTCATCCTACTATCCATCATGTCAAAGAGCTCTGGCTGTCTCCATGCATTAAGTTGGTAAAGCATCCAAATACAGACAGCAATGTTTCCAAAACTATTCTAAAATCACTGGCAGTTGACAGAGAAATTAGTGCAGGCATAAAGGCAGTTTTAATGCTGGTATCTTTCCCTCTGCAAATAGAAATCTAAAGGGCAAAGTGCAAAGAAAAAACATAGGCTTAGGTTTTGCTTAGAAAGAAGTAAAGAGGCATTGGAAACATATAGAACTCTCAGCCACATGAAAATCTGGGAGACTGTGTCTTCCAGAAGCTAGAAGTTGATTTTGTTTGGTCTTAATATCTATAAATGCCTCTGGAAAAATGGAGACAGAGGAGGGATGGGAAAACCTGTTGTACAACACAGATCACTGGAAACTGCTTGATGCTAGCAGAATAAAGAGTGTCTACAGAAATTCTGGGAAGGGACTGAGAAGTACATATAAAGCCTTCATTTTAAATTTTTTTTTCTTCTTTTTTTCTCTTTTTTCCTTTTTTTTTGGTTATTGTTTGTTTGTTTGTTTGTTTGTTTGTTTGTTGTTTGTTTTTTGTTGTTTTCTGATGAGCTAGGAAAATTAATAAAACCTTGTAAAATTCATGTGGGAATCCTATGTCTTAAGCATGCATCAAATGTGTTACACATAAGGGGTAGAATAATGAAAGTTTGGCTTTTATACAGGGCAGAAATGGGAATGGATAGAGATGATAATGGTCATCCTGGCATTTTGACGAGCACCAGCAGCATATTTCCAATCCCCAGAGCTACAGCATCTAAAATCAGTCATACACAAGTGCTGGGAATTATTTATAGGAAGTTACACTACATTTCAACCCTCTCCCTAATCTGTACATATGTGATAACAGGCACATAGGTATTTTTGATCCCATCTAAAAAAAAATATTCTCCATAATCCACAGGTTTGGAATTCCTTAAATCAACCCAGCTCTTAGCCCAACAGTGAATTACATGTCTTTCTTTCCTGTAGCCCTATGACAGAACTTGCTTATTAGCCTCTAAAGCAAGTTAAGAGGTAATTTTGGAATGACTTCATCCAAGACTTATTCAGAAGTTCTCTTTCTGCTAAGTCTGTGTCAGGATAATGGTGCCTAATCATAGAATCATGGAATGTTACAGATTTGAAGGGATATTATAGATTACCTGGTCCCATCCCTCACTGCCAAGGACAAGGACACTTCCCACTAGATCAGATTCTCAAAGCCTTATCCAGCCTCACCTCGAACACTGCCAGGGTTGGGACAACCACAGCCTCCCTGGGCAACCTGTTACAGTGCCTCACAACCCTCACAATTTCTAAAAAAATTTCTTCCTAATATCTGACCTGAATTTCCCCTCTTTCAATTTGTACCCATTACTCCTTGTCCTGTGACTACAGTTCCTGATAAAGAGTCCCTCTCTGGCTTCTCAGTTGGCCCCCTCCAGATCCTAGAAAGTGCTTTGAGGTCTCCACACAGCCTTCTCTTCTCGAGGTTGAACAGCCTCGGCTTTCTCAGCCTGTCTTTGTAGAGGTGTTCCAGTCCTCTTAGCAACTTCATGGCCCTCCTCTGGACTTGCTCCAACACTTCCATGTCCTTCCTACGTTTGGGGCTCCAGAGCTGGATGCAGAACTCCAAGTGTGGTGTCATCAGAGCAGATCAGAGGAGGAGAATCAGCTCCTCTGTCCTGCTGGCCGCGCTGCCCTGGGTGCAGTGCGCAGTGCCAGCTGGCACGGAGCTTGGCACCCGCCGTCACCCCAGCGCTGCTCCACAGCTCAGCCACTGCTGCACTCAGCCTGTAGATGTGCCTGGGACTGCCGGGACCCATATACCTCCCTGAGTGAAGGACATCTGTGTGCTTTTAAGAGATAATGTGACCTCCTATGTAACCCTTAGCAACAGCTGGAGAAACCCCTAAAACATTTCTCTACAGTTAAAAATACAACACAACATGAGCCTATGAGAAAAATACAGCGTACAAAAAACCCCATGTGTCCAATAGGCTTATTCATCCTTCATCAGCCACCATAAAAGACTACACACTGAAGTTTTTAATTTAGTGAGGTAGAGATTTTACTCATTACCCATGATGAATTGTCCCACACACTGGGGATTTGTAAACCCTATTGACTCTTCCTGCTTACCTTCCTATAATCCAGAATTTTTTTTCACCAGAAGTCTCCTTGTGAATAAGACATGATGCTTTAGATGATATTTTAATTTCTACATTTTGTGCTATTGCACATCTGTAAAAATACATTATTTCATTAAGGAGACTAAATGCAGAGCCAGAGGAGCTTTAAGGAACAGTTATAACAAATTCTGTTCTTCTTTAGCCAGTTAACCTCTTCTGCCTTTTTCCATATTTTGCGTTGTCACCTGTCGTTTTAATTTTAAAGACAAAATTTACAGAAAATGCAGGGACTATGGAATCAGGGCTAGAAGGTTTGTTGTTATGCTCCTCATCAGAATTTGTCCAACTTTAAAAGCAGAAGCACATATTCAATCATAAAATTATTCCAGACTGTTTGTTTGTTAGTTTCATCCAATCTAATGTTTCTTAAATTGGAAATTTCACCATGTTTGTTTGCATAATCAGACTCATTTTCTTTTGATTGACTATGAGGAATCTTCCCCGCCTAATTTAGGCACCTATCTTTGTTTCTTTCTCTCTTTCCTCTAGATACAGTGATTCAGGGCAGGAACATATTTGGAATAGTCTGTCTTTTCAGTGTCTGTATGGATACTGCCAAGACTATCCTCCTGACTGAAACCTATTAATCAGGTTCATAATGGTAGGTGATGTAAATATTCCTTTCTACAAAGGACTGGCTTTCCACTCAAGTGCACAGTTACTTTGGGATTTGGGCACCTCCTGAGGATGTCACTGGTGTACAAAAATGTGTTTTGGGTTTAGGCATGGGATAAATATATATATGCATTTAGTTGATTGCACACTGTTTCTCTTCCAGTGATACGCACTTTACTGGTACCCTCTTAAATTTCTAAAACTGGATTCAAATGAGAATATTTTTTGTAAATCTTATCCTTGCGTCTCATTCTTTACAGTCTCTGTCCTTGCAATTTTTAACTGTTAGCCAATACAGAAGAAATACTGTTTTGTCTTGGGACCTTGATGATTGTTAATACTTAGAGAATGATGAATATATTTTAACAAGTGTATATCCAGCTGGCTCTGGACACCTTGGGAAACAACACAGATGTGTGGAAGAAATGAGTGTAAAGACAAAACAGAGCAGAAAACTGTGCATGACATTCTTCCAAATTTTTTTTTTTTTTTTCTGAGGTCAAGCAATTTGAAGTAATTTTTGGAACTGTATATGACAGACACAGGAAAATTCAAATAAAAAAGATAAATTCCTAGAATTCTTTGGAACTGAAGTGACATTCTAGCAGGAATACTCTAAGGTGTCATTATAAATAAGCCAAATGATGTGGATGTCTACTAATCACTTTGAAATCATTGGGTAATATTGGAACCATCCTTAAAGAGATGTGTTTCTTATTATGAAAGGGGATGACACTCCTGGATCAGGCAGCTTGCAAGCATACAAAAAAAAAAAAAAAAAAAAAAAAAAAAAAAAAAAAAATCACTATTGCAGATTATTCTGGATCACTGCTGGAATCTCCCCTTTTCCTATCCATTAGTGATCAGACCTCAAAGGCTTAAGAAAATTTCTGTTACATATATTTATCAGTTTTGAGACAGAACACTATGGAATATTCCAGGGCTCCATTCAGATTGGATATTAGAAATAATTTTTTTTTAAGGATGAAATTTTTTTACCATGAGGGTGATGGAACACTTTAGATGCTTCATCCCTGAAAGCATTCAAGGTCAGACTGGATGGGGCTTTGAGCAAGGTTATCTAGTTGAAGGTGATCCTGCTAATTACAGGGGGATTGAGCTAGATGAGCTTCAAGATCCTTCCCAGCTCAAACTATTTTATGAGTTTATGGCTGTTTCCAGTGAGAAACTGAATTCTATGTGCTCTATGAATGTTAATTTATATTGTGATCATTTTTCTCATTCTGAAAGATGCAGTCAGTTTTCTAATTCTTAACTGAAGATCCTAAAGGTTAACAAACTCAATTTCTTTACCCTATAGCTACTTCTCAAAACTTTTGATGGATTTTTCAACCATCATCTTCATCCATCTACATTTAGGGCAGAAGTCCAGCCCTAAGAATGCATTCTAGGTCTTGCACTGCTTGTGAATGCTAAGAAATTTGAGAAAGATCTAGAAAAATGGTTTCAGAGACAGAGCTGAATAATTGGAAAAAGATATGAACTCCCTGTAAAGTTCACTAGTACCTACTCATCTGAAGCAATGTGGTACACTCTTGTGGATAAGTAGGGATAGAGATTACTTCAGAAAACCTGGCCAGAACAAAGAAAAAATCTGGAAGGCACAGTGAGTCACTGAATGGTCTTTTCATTCATTTCAACAGTTTTCTTTGCTCAGTTCTTCACAAAAACACAGTCTGCATTTACAGAGGACTTGTAAAAAGCCAGAGCATCTCAGCATATTATACAAAGAAATAGCTTCAATCATTTAAAAAAACAAAAAAACAACAAAAAAAAAAAATTGGAATGCGCTTTCAGTTTAATGTAGTCTATCTAAAGAAATGCTGCAAATATTACTTACACACTCAGTTCATTTCAAATGTAATGAATTTATCCCATATATTTACTGCAGTAACACTTTAACAGAATCCCATAATCAAAGTAGGAAGATACTTTCAAGATAATCTAGTTCAACCATCAAAACAGCATCACCATAATCATCCATGAACCATATCCCTAAGCACCACATCCAGATGCCTCTCGAGCACTTCCAGAGAAGGTCACTCCACCACCTCCCTGGGCAAATTATTCCAATATATAACCACTTTTCCAGTGAAAGCTGTTTTTCTAATACCCAATATGAACCTTCATGGCACAACTTAAGGCCATGTCCTCTTGTTCTTTCTTTTGAGACACAGCAGAAGAGACCAACCCCCATGTCACTGCAACCTCCTTTCAGGTAACTGTAAAGAGCAATGAGGTTTCTGCTCCTCTTCTCCAGAACAAATTACCCAGTTCCCTCCATTGATCTTCAGAGGACATGCTTTCTAGACCCTTCACCAGCTTCATTGCACTTCTCTGAACATGCTCCAGCACCTCAATGTACCTTTTGAAGTGAGTGGTTCAGAAATGGACACAGTTCTCAAGGCGTGGTTTCAACAATGCTGAGTCAATCACTTCCCTAGTCCTGCTGCTATGGTATTCCTGATACAGGCCAAGATGTCACTGGGCTTCTTGGCCACCTGGGCACATGCTGGCTCATATCCTGCTGGCTTTTAAACAGTACCCCTAAGTCCCTTTCAGCTGAGCAGCTCTCAAGACTCTGTTCTCCAAGCCTGAAATGTTGCATGGGGTTATTGTAACTCAGAAGACGGACATGTTATTTTCCCTGATCCTTATGCTGCTCTACGCTTCCTATTGATCCAGCCTGCCCACGTCTCTCTACCAGAGCCTTCCTGCCCTGCAGCAAATCAACAGTTCCACCTAACTTGGTGTCATCTGCAGACTCACTGAGGATGCACTCAATCCCCTTGTCCAAATCATTGATAAAGATATTAAACAGGACTGACCCCAGTACTGAGCCCTGGGATACAGCACAAGTGACTGGCCTCAAACTGGATTTACTTCCATCCACCACCATTCCCTCAGCCCAGCCACCCACCCAGTTTTTCATCCAGTGAAAAACACACCTGTCCAGGCCACAAGCAGCCATTTTCTCCAGGATAATGCTGTGGGAGATTGAGGTGGTTCATTTCTAGGGTCCAGACCTGGCTAGCTCTGAACCCCAAAAGCATACCCCAACAAGGGCAAAAGTGAAAGATCAGAGGTGCTCTTTATCTTCTCAGGACCATGGTCCCACAGCTTTATTTTGGAACCCAAACTCTGGGGAAGACAAAGAGGCCCCAGCATCAGGGCAGGAGAAATTTAAAGTCAAGGAGAGGGAGAGGAAGGAGGGGAAGCACAGCCAATGGGAAACAACTGATGGGGAGGGGAGTAGGGAGAGATCAGACTGGGGAGACCCACACCACGAAACTTGGAGAGGGGTACAGAATGCAGCATGTGTAATATAACAAACTAGTTATGTGCAGTATATATTAATCACACAGTGAAAAATAATAACTAAATAAACCAACTGTTTAGTGCAATACAACAGGAGATGGTGTCAAATGCTTTGCTGAAATCTAGGTAAACAATGTCCACGGCTTTTTCCTCATCCACAGAGTGGGTCACTTTGTCACAAGGAAGAGATCATGTTGGTCAAGCAGTACCTGCCTTTTGTAACCCCATGTTGTCTGAACCTGGTTCCCTGGTTGTCCTGCAAAGGTATATGATGGCACTTGGGATGATCTGCTCCACCAGTTTTCTCTACAAGGAAATTATTTGGTTTTTATTACTTAAAATAAAACAGGTATAACAGGTACAGAGCTGACATGGTGGTCATGAGACAGAGCACAATTATGTTTATGTGTGGCAAAGTGAATCATGCATGGATTGGGAACTTCATGGCAGTGAGTGCAATGGTGACAGTTTGTCAGCAATTCAGAATTACTGATTAAACATCATAAAAAGTTTTTCAGAATGCATATGGTTGACTTGCTCTGATTGGTTAGAATGACAGCATATGCAGAAGACTGCAAAATGCAAAAGAGCATGTTAATGGAAAAAATTGTGACTGCAAGTAGAGTTTAACTTTCATGAAGAGAAAATAGAAAGCTTCACTCCATTTTCTGTTTATACAGAGAAACATCCAGACAGGAGAATAAGAGGTGTTTTCTAAGATTTATTAAGGATAAAACTGATATAGGATGCTGAATGAAAATTTTCATATTTGGGAAGGTATTCTTCAGTGAATACTTGAATTTCTCTCAGAACAGTGTTAAAAATGTGGGTAAATATTTTTTTCCCATGACACAAGAAAAAAATTTTAATTACTTGATCTTATACATGTCAATGTTTATCACAAAATGTGTAAGTGTGTAAGGGTGAAAAACAAGAAAAATAATTGAAAGGTAGTGAATGTAAATCTTACTGAAACTATCAAGGCAAAGGAAGCAATATGTATGAAAAGATATACCAGATATTCATTCTTGTATTCAGGGATTTCAGTAGGCATAATTAGTGTAACAAGATCAAGCTATATCTCTGAATAAAATGTTAACTTTACAAGAGATCATAAGAACTACTGAAGGGTTGAGTCTTGACAGAAAGCTGGGTATGAATAATTTATATGAGGAATGTTATATACTGAGGTTTTGCATGTGTGTGCATGTATTGTGTACCTGCACTCACATGTTTGTGTGGTTCAGAAATATGCATGGGAAATGGAGTTCAGGTTTATGTCCTAATCCAACTTCTCTAAATACCATTGAATTTACAGAATTTATGTACAGAATTTATTTTTATTACTTTAAATACAACATTTGAAAGAGTATTGTATAAACACAGTTGGTCAAATTACAGAAACTTGTTAAATATCAATTCCACTAAGGTTTAGCTTCAAACTCATGTTAATTTAATTACATTTGCCTTATTATTGCCATCATTTTGCTTGCTTACTTACTTGCAGTTAACAAAATGTGCTGGTGTGAAAAAATTAATTGCCTTTTCCTTACAGTACTCATAATTCAGGGGACTTATTTGTAGCAATTGTACTTATAATGAGTTTTAAGAATTAATGATAAAATACATTGAAATGTATTAACTTTAGTACCATTTTTCAAAACAAAGCTGAAGGTTATGAAAATTGAAGTATAGTGTTATTGGAAGTAAAAAGAGGCACTTATGATATACAAGTTTGAAATATATTGAGGGGACACTTTTTTTTGTGTATGGTGCCATTTTATTTAAAATGTTGTCATTTATTGTACTAGATTCTAATTTGCATTCAAGAAAATGGGGTCACACACCTTCTGGTGATTTCTGAGGTGGGAGTTGACTACCCCTCTTTTGAGGAGAATGGAGCCCTTTGCTGTGTCATCAAGACATGGTCTAGATGGGTAAAGCGGTCTGCAAACAATTACCCTTGAGCAGCGAGATGGGACCTGGCACTTGAAAATGCAAAGAAGCAGAAACCAGAACTTCTCTGACTTACCTATAAACAGCAAATACAAAGAGAGCTGTTTTGCATTCAGGGTGTGTAACAGACCAGTAAAAGAATTTTAAGCTTATTGAAGGGTGGCAGATGTCTGGAATAAACTTTCTAGATCATGTTGCATTGGAGAAAAATACTTGGGGTAGGAATTTCCCAAAATATAAAAGTCACATGACCAAGAATAAAAAAATACCTAAATTAATTGGATTTTTCTCAGATTTTGAAGAGAGAAAGGCAACATCTTTTTTTTTTCAAAATGAGACAGGCCATTAACCATTTTCTGAATATGGGTTTAAGTGACAAATGATGATTTACAACCACACATCTAAAATCTCTTCCAAAACATTGTAGAAACACTGGGATTACCTATCTAAAACAAACCCCAAATACACAGTTGTCATCTGGGGCACAGTTAGTTTCTAGACAGGTCAGAAAAAGCATCAAAAGGCAAATTCAAAGGCAGGGTATTATGTGCATTACCATTTTTCTGGAGAAAGCTGATAGCATGAAATTTGTTGTTGTCTGTCTTCAAAGAAATAAAACCTGTACAGAGATTACTCATGAGAAAAATCTTGCACTAAGCATCATTCCTTCTTTAAATGAGGAACAAATCTTTTAAGTCTGAAGAACATTCAACATTGCTTTTATCGTAGCCTGATCATGCAAACAGAGTATAGTGACAACAGAAGCAAATCCAGACTCACAGTGGGTTCAGATTTCCTACATTCTTTCCTTTGTTAAGTTTATGCCATTTTTCATTTTTGTAGATTACCCTTATGCATTATGTCATATTTCAGTTGTAAAAATCCCTTCCAGTTAAACATCAAAGGGTACTCTATGTTAAAGAATGTGTATTTAATGGATCGTATGTTTAAATCCAACTGCAGTTATTGGGAAGCTCATCATTCAAAATAAGAGCATAATCTTCTGCTTTGGGCTGGTCTCTTGTCTGCTTTGACAATGAGAGGTTGATTCACAGCCTCAAGACAGTGATGCTGTACCCTACAAAGGAGGAGTAGCTGTTGGTTAGTTCTCCCAGCAGCAGAATGATTGAGGGTGGGGCCTGAGACAAGGACTATGATACAGCTTAAGGTGGACAAATTTATGGGTGACTGAAAGACGCTGAACTCAAGAGTAATTTCTGTTTCTAGACCAAGACAATAATTAGTAAATATCTACAAGAAAAAGTCAAAACTGTAGTTGCAATCATTATGATGGAAATCAATGTGTGTTTGTAGAAAGTTTAATTTCATCCAGGCCATTTAGCAATTTAGAAACAATGCTGTTTTAATACCTGTGTTCAGTAAAAATAGATGCTGTAAGGAAATGTTGTCTCAGTTGAACAATGCTTTTATTTAGCTTAGATTATTTTCTTGCAGTATCTCATATAAATTTGAAGTCAGATGTAAATGCTTTGGGTACATTCCTATGTTTGCCAGCTGGGAAGAAAAAAAGCAAGATCTTCTTCTAGCAGCCGGAATGATTATTGATAGAGTGTCCCTCAGTTACTATGTTCCCACTGCCAAAAGGTGGGAGGGGAGGCTTTCATGGATCAGACAGTGAGACACCACTTGGAAGAAAAGAAAGAAAAGAAAGGCAGAATGAATGAACTGCAGGGATAAAAGGGATAGGGAACTTGCTAAACTTCTTCAGAAAATTTTGGCTCAGTTTTTTGGAAATGAGAGCTCAGGGGACAAGGAATCATCCTTTCTAAGATTCTGGGAAGCTCATAGAGGTCTCAGGGGAAAATAAGTTACTAAGCAGAGAATTGTCACTAACAATGTATCTGTCTGTTTTCTCTCTCACTCCTACTTTCTTCCCATTTCCAACGATTTGGAGTGGGCTGTGATTACCCTGGTGACCCTGGTGGGTGATTTCCCTCAAGAGAAAATAAACTACAATATTTAAATGTAGTGTTTGATATAAGTGAGCCAGGCCTCACCTTTTTATGGCTGGAAAAGAAGGAAACACAAGAGACTTATGATTTCACTATAACAGTTATGCTAATAGCCAGATTGGCTGGTGTCAGTGTGCCTGAGACAGGCCTCAGCATTTTTCTGGTGTAAAGGAAGAAATCACAAGAGACACTCTTTTTCCCTGTCTTAACCAGGTGTTTGTTATTTGACCTCAGTAGTGGATAGAATCGTGTATCTTATTTTTTTCCTCTCTTGCATGTATTGGATGTTTAATTTCTCTCCATAGAACTGTGTTTTTAAGATTTATTCTGGTGGCCATTAAAAGCTAGAAGAAAGCAAAAAGACTTTTAGCTGAACACTAGTTATACTGGACAAGTTTTAGTTTTTTGGACCACAAAAATTAATTGCCAACAGTCCTCAGTATATTGTGAAATACAAAAAATGCAGAGAAGTATTCAGAAATGTAGGGCTTGCCATACTAAGTCTGGCTTGTACTAGACAAAATCCATATTGTCTAGTATTCTGTGTCTGGGTGTGGCCAGATGTTAATTAAAGTAGTGTTTTTACATAAAATTTGAACGTGTGATTCCCTGCTCTGTTGCCAATATAACATCAATTTTGGCAGAGGAAATACATGGCATCTGTTATTAGGCAAGCAAAAGAAGCTTTACGGAGGAAATGAAAATAATATGTCTTTGGCTTTGTTTGTGTAAAATAATTCATGGCTAATTGTTAGCAGATACTGCACTGAAATACTGAGTTACATCCTAAGCTGATGCAAATCTTACAGCTCCATAGCAATCAGCAGGGCTCTTCTGAGAGACATATGCTCATGGTGTGATTCACAGTGAGAAAGACTGATTGCCATAACAGAAATTCCAGTTGGGAGTTAACTTTTCTTCACTTTTTCCCTCTTTGAAGTGTATTTTAATGTCCTTTTCAGTCTCAATTCAAAAAGTTATACTTAATTTGAATTTATATAGCAAGTTAAACAGAAGCTTAATCTTGGTCTGATTCTCTACTGTTCAGTACCCTTTGTAGCCACTTCAGAATAAATGTGAAAGGTTTCCACTCGTATTTAGGAGCATTTGGTATTCATTTCATCCAAGTCTAAATGACAAAAAGGATAGAGGGCAACATATGATAGAAGTACAAAGCCCCAGTAGAACTAAAGCAAAGCAGTGGCTGTTTCTGTTCGTGCTTCTTTGATGGCAGTAGATTCATCGCAAAAAATAGTTATGTGTTTTGTGAATACCAGAAGCACAGTAAGTTCTGTGCTATGTCAGAATGCTCCCTTTATAGGATTGTTTACAACAGACAACCAAAAGAGGCATAAAACTGTATCAGCCTTATAAAATGTCAATGCTAATTACATGTAAATTAGTATACACTTCCATTCATATTATGCATCTAAAAGTCAGACTGGTCTCAAAATCCAGAAAACAGAGTTGTTCACAGTATAACTTGAAGTGGTTTAAAAGATTTACAAAGACTTTCAGCTACATTTATCTTATATTTGACTTTAAATATATTTTCTAGCAAGGCCATACAGATAAAGAACATCAAAATATGAAACACAAACATAAGAAAAGATAAGATTAAAAACTTAACTGATTTCTTAGTGTCTTAAACAGATTATTGTTTTTAAGGATGAGGATTTCTAGTAAAACAAGTAATTTCTTTGTCATCAGATTTCAAACTATAGTTTTTTATTGCTATTTGCATTGTGTACCAAACATACCATATACTCCACCACCTGCTAACACTATGAATTGGTTATTTCAAACCTGTTAAGCTATGTATACTTTGGCAAAGGAAGAGAGAACCCTCCTACTAAAAGATTCAGCTAATATGGAGAGTGTTTTTAATAAGTTCCAAAGAAAATTTAATTAACAAAGCATCTGGGAGTAAATAGGAATGGAAAAATATGCTGTGCTAGCATAAAAGCACCAAACTGAATAAAGGCAATCATATGTGCATTACAGAGGAGAAAGAAAAGCACTATTTTTTCATTCAGAGAGCACCCCTGAGCCTTATACAGTAATTTTGATAATAATATCTTGGTGACTAATGGTCAAATACACATGGTTTTAGGCTCTTTCTTTGAAAAGTATGACTAGAGAAACTTTCCTCAGTAGCTCCCTGACAGGGGAAGCCCTCTGGCAAGTGAGTTCTCCCATGCCTGCAGTCTCTATACATATTAGCAGGGCTGCTTGGCCTCAAAAGCTGGTTTCCCTGGCACTCACCTAAATCTGGCTAAATCTAAACTAAAGCCTCTAGATCAAACTCAATTTGGTCACTTGAAATAACGTTGTAAATACACGTGGCATTATCTGCTGCAATTAAAAGTTCACAGAAGAAGAAGCTTCTTGGCAAATTACAGAAGAGAGGGAAATGTATGTCATTGCACAGTCAGTACTAGAGAGCTGCTGCTAGAGGATCAGTATGCAGGATGGGATATGGTGCCCCATCCAGTTAGGGCACTCTCACCAGAGCTGGGGCATCCAGAAGCCACAGCTTGGTATCAGTGTTCATCTCAGGTACAAGGCTGCTTGAGTATGATATCTGCCACCAAGACTGTGGGGCTTGGGTTAGTGGAGGGTTTCTGTGGTGTTGGGTTCTGCGTGTTTGTGGGTTTTTTTGTGGGTTTTTTTTGGGTTTTTTTTTTTGGGGGGGGGTTTGTTAGTTTTTTGGGGTTTTTTTTTTGGTTGGTTGGTTGGTTGGGTTTTTTTTCTTTGCCAGTGGTTATCTTTTTACATTAATGAAATGTCTGATTTAGGTAGGTGGGAGATCTGAATATCCTTAGACTGAAACAGGAACTAAACACTTTTACTTCCTGGACAAAAGGTTCCAACTAGCATTTTAAGTGAAGGAGCCAATAATAAATATATTTTTATTTTATTTATTAATTTTTAAAATCCCTTAAACAGCTGTCCTCATGAGTAGCTTAAACACCTGGGCACACCTTCTCATGTGATTTGGAGCCAAATGACACTTTACTAATTCTCATCAAGTCCTCAGCTACCTCTAAGGGCTAAAGATTGAAGATCCCTGGTCCTGTTCAAAATCAGTACAATGTAACTTCCTAAATATGCATTGGTTCAGTAAAAGGGACTGCTGTCCCATGTCAGAGACATCCAAGCCCTCCACATGTTCAGTCCTTCTGAATGACAAGTGCATTCCAGCACAAAGATTCGCTGGAAAGAGGCAGAATTTGGGGTATTGTATTACAGCAATTAGTGAAAAGATTTAGTGAGTCATATGGTACTCATTTATGGATGTGGATATGGAAAGGAACTCACATAAATATTTAGTGTGTACCATTAATGAAATCCATAGAAATTCCAAAAATCATGTGTTTTACCTGATTCCATTATGAGTAATTAAAGTAGTGACTAGAAACTGTAATTGAAATCAGGCTTTGTTCATACAGAGCAATATGCAAAAATATAACGAGGGATTGTTCTGACCTTGAAAGAAATTATAGAAAATATTACTTATCACTATTCTTACAATATATTATAATGTCTTGAAGAAACTTCTTGTGGTAAGCTTGAAATTTCAAGAAAGACAGAAAAGAATATTTTAGCATATTTAAAACTATTCTATCCTATTACAACTGGGTCATAATTAACAACTTAGCTGGGGCATAATTAATATAGGTTCTATTTAATCATATTTGTAAGTTAAGAGCAAAGGTTAATGTTAATATTCTCACACAAGGTAAGAATGCATTCATTTGCAGCTGTGTCTGTGAAATAAGTCAGATCTCCTTTCTGAGTTTGAAATTGTCTTTGAGGCAGCGCACTAAGAAAGTGTTTTGGGTACAGTGGTTATCAACCCCTTTGATTTAATCTGTAACATCTTTGTGCAAATCTTTGCAGTCAGTAGTTTAACATTCCAAGTCATCATGAACTATTAGGGGAACTTCAAGGTTAGTTCCTAAAAACATTACAACAGGAGAAGCTCATCTAACATTGTAACAAAGAACTCAGGTCATACTAATTTTTAAGTTCAAAAACAGATAGAATATTGCAGTTCTAAATCAGCTCTGAAACTGTCTCACATAGTCCCTCAATTGTTGATATAGGGAAGATTTTTTCAGTGTGGTTTAGAAGGGAAATAAAATATCCGGTGCTCTTATTTCTTTTTTTTTTTTTTTTTTTTTTTTTTTCCTTACCACCTAATTCACCTATGAGTGTTATAAGGAGATAAATATGGCACTGGAAGATCGAAGACAACACGGAAAATACATGAATGTTTAAACTTCATATTGAGGGCCTGTGAAGAAAGCAAATTTTGAAAAGTAGGGCAGATACCCACTCTGGAAACTGCTGTGAAAGTTGCTCAATCAATGTCTCAGCAGCATTTGGGTCTAGCTGGGAAGGTGTGTGGCAAGGTGGGAGCGGAAGGGATTCCTGCCCAGAGAAATTGCTGCGAGAGGACGCATGGCACCAAGAGTCTGGAGAGCTGCCGCCATGCCCCGTGCCCCTGGGGGCAGTGCCAGGCTCGGGCAGCAGCCCCGCAGAACCAGCACGAGTGAGAAAGGCCGTTCCGTGTGGCCAGCGAGGCTCCGTGCTGGTCACCCAGCCCTCGCCCATGGACTGCGAGGGGCTGCATCTCAACTGCCGGTAAGCTGGGAAGAGACGGACGGGAACTCACGTCCCTGTCAGGTTCTGCAGAGGTGTGGGATGGGGAAACCTGGAGGTGTACATCTGGCAGTCAGGGGCATTCACAGCCTGTGCACGTAAAGATCAAGAACAAGACAGAGCAAGGGTTGTTGCAAGATTTTAAATGCAACCCCCTCCCTAGGATTTCCTCTGCAGCATCTGCCTTTTCGTCTGACTTGTCCCCTTGATTCTGAACTGCTGATTTCACAGCAGAGCAGAGCTCAGAGAAGAATAAATCATCCTGCAGAAGTGGGCTTTGCAGTTTAGGTTGAGCACCAGTTGACTACCCCCTGATTTGAAGCTTGAAATGAACTAGTCTCTCTGTACTTGTAACCACCTGGGAGGGTAATTTGGGAAGAGGGTGTATCACAATTGTATAATTCTGTCTCAGTTTTACTAAATTTGGATAACTGCTGACCTAACTCTTCTGAATTTCATAAGCATTTAAAAATGCTGACTGGCACACAAAAAATAATTTTTAAGGTCCAATTACAGATAATGATTTCACCTCATTTAAAGATCAAAATTTAAACATCTGATTAGTCTTAAATTAAATTTTGCTGAATACAGCTGGCTTGCTGGATAGGTATCCTAATGACCTAACTGAGAATTTAAGTGACTAATTCCTACAGATGTTGCAGCATAATTTAGTGCTACCAGAACAGTGCTTGGCTCCTTTTGTGGGTAAGAGGGAAGAGCACAGTGCAGCATCATTTCAAGAGCAGCAGAAACACAGCCTAGGAGTGCTCTGGGTAGGAATGGCAAGGATCACCAAATGCAGACAAAATACTTTGCTCTTGCCACACTGAAGAGTAATAAAGCAACTTTCCAGACCACATCAAGAGTAAAGTAGATTTGAAGACAAAGAACTCACTAGAAATTGAAGTTCAGCTTGTTTGTGAGACATTATTTCAGTTCCGGGTATCCTGAAAGAAAGTCAATCTCTTGTGGAATTTCTGGACTCAGGAGTCAATGATGAGATGGCTACTGATAATATCAGGCTCTGTCTGAGGAACTAGGCATAGTAGTTACTCAAAATAAAAATAAAACCTGCTAAAATCTTGCACACCTTAACTGCAATAGTTAAAAGGCCTAAAATAATACTAGAAAAATAAAAGAGCGTATAATTCCACAATTTCTGAATCTCTGCCTCTGAAGTACAATTGTTTGTCTTGAAAATCAGCTTTTTCTATATATACTAAGATGCTGAGTAACAAGAAGAGATTCAACACAGATGTATGCATGGAAAGTCAGTTTTTAAAGCTAATTTATAAATCATGGCAGAATTTGCAGGCAACAACAGTGACAGTGACAACAGTGACAACTCCATCAGAATGAAACCTTTATTTAAGATTATAAATTGAGGCAGCAACAAACCTCAAATGCATGACAAAATCCAATCAAACAATATTGCTAAAGAAAGTATAGTATAAACTCAAAATATCAGGGTAAGTGGTTGGACTTCAGAGACATTCTTTATTTCTTTTTAGTTTTGGGATTTTGTTGTTGTTGTTGTTGTTCTGTGAGATTAATGTGTTGCTAGAACTTACTATTTTTTCAGACCCAGGTGGATTATTGGTATGGTTTGTTAAGCCTTATTTGCATTGTGTTTTCTCCAAAAGCTTAAGTAAAACAGATAAATGAAGACTGCAGACAAATCTATAAATTGTTGTCCACTGCTGATGTTCTTGGAACTATGACTGTAATGGTGGCTAGACACAATAGTTATAATTACTCTTTTACTAGCTCTGTTATTCTCATTTAGTACCTATGCAGTTCCAGGCTTTCAGTATTGTCAGGAAATTGAGGAAGAAATTAGAGTTTTATGGCATGAGTTTCTACAATACATGTACTTCTTAATCTGGGATTTGGTTTATTTTTCAGGCAAAGAAATACGAAAAATAAAAAATTTGATCCTTTCTAGAATAGATAGCAATATTCAGTGAAAAGTGTGACAGTAATAGTGGAAAGAGAAATTGAGATATTAAAAAAAGAAAAAAAGAGGTAAAATAAAAGGACATGGAGGGTCACAATAAAAGAAGTTTAAATATCATTAATGCCCAGACTGTCAGCAGCTCAGTAACTGTGACACTTACTGGAGATCACTATCACTTTCCTTCATATCCCTGTTGTGTAATACTGGGGGTTTATTTTCCACACATTCCAAGACAAACATTGTGAATAACAATGGCAGTTTAGAAGTCCATCTGATCAAAAAATAATAATAAAAAAAATGGGTTACATCAAGCATTATTATATATTAACCTGTTCAAAGAAGGTATATATTGTTACTACTCTGTGCTTACATACTCATTCCTTATGGTAATGAACAAGCTTTTTCAAGGAAATACAACCTCCTGCGACACTTACACTTTAAATTTATTCAGAACAAATAATTAGCAGCTATCCTAGAATAGGTGCATTCATAAATTTGATGGTAATTTTCCTCTACTCTAACTGTTTATAAATCATTGCATAAAATGGGTTCTCATTTAATAAGTGCTCAGTTTCCATAATGACCTATAATAAAAGCCTGATAAATGACTTTTGGACACTTAAATAGGCTGTATCTGCTGGGTTTTCCTTATAAACACTAAAGTTGACCTCTTTGACAAATGAAAATATATTATTGAGGTAGAACTATCATAAATGTATGACAAAAATTGTATTCACAATTTCCAAGTAAATGATATTTTTTTAATCTTGCTGTAAATTTTCAGAGGTTTATGTGAATTGGAGCTTTTTAAATTTCTTCATAATATCTTTTGTTATTTATGTCATTTCTATATATTAATCATCCAGTTTCCTTCCAGATTTCAATTGGAACATAGGAGGATATAGTTTAGGATAAATTTCACAGATTTTCTTTTCATATATTTAATTTGATAACTCCCCATCCCACTGTGTTTTAGTAAAGAATTCTATGAATAGTTTAACTTCTATCTCTAATTTTTTTCCCTAAAACAGGAAGTCAGTTTTGAACCTATATAAACATTGTCTACAGCATTTAAATGGCAACAATTCACACATTTTTTTGTAATTATTTCTGTTCATGAATCTAAGGATTATAACTCTTATTAGAATCACACCAATTTAACATCTACAGCCTACAGCTTGCAAGAGGAGTATGTGCCATAATTTAACCTAAGGTTGTTGTGAATGTGTGATATTCAGAGACTTGCTAATAGCCACCACTGGTTCTTCTTTTTCCTTGAACACTCTAGTTAACAATTTACTTTTTTTTTTTTTTTTTTTTTTTTTTTTAAGAATACTGGCTTTTCTAACCTTGATTTTGACATAATATATAATAATCATTCGATAGCACATTTGGAAGAAGCTATTGATTTTTAAGGTCTTTGGCATGTTCCATACTTCCAATATTGTTAATGAGAGAGAATATTGTGAATATTTGCATAGTGTTGTATGGCATATCTTTAAAGTGTTGTTTTAACATATAGAAGAAAGATATTTTGCTCTATATACCTTATTTATCTTTATAAAGAATGACCCACCTTTGTCCATTTTTGGAAGTATTTTCTGTGTCTTAACTTGTGATGATGACATCCTGAAGAAATAAAACTCTCAGACTCTTTATGAACACCAAATTGTTGTATCATACAATTCCATGAAGAATAAATCTAAAACCTTACAATTTGATTCAACAACCCTATTCTTTTTTATGAAATATGTGATGTAATATTTTTATATACTTTTTTTTTGAAAATGAAAGCATCAGTCTTGCCAGCCATTGTTCACCGTGCACAATGAACCCAGCAGCAATGTATTCACCAAGGTTTATCTCCACACCTGAGCTGAGAACAGACTAAAGTGCTTACTAATGCATTGATTAAAACATTTCTTTGCAAATACCTTTCAATTGTAGTTGAGAAACCTTCACTATGATACTTAGTGTCAATATTTCACATTCTCAGCCTGTTCTGAAGCTTATTCTTGAAGTTTGGGGATCTGAGGTGTCTTCAGGGAGGATGGCTCAAAAAGCCATCTGTGACAGTGTTGGTGACACACAGATCAGCATCTGACTGCGAATTCTGTCATCTATGTTGTCAGCAGTGTGGTCACCATGGAGGAATGACGTTTATTCTGGTTATCTTAACCTGGAGAAGAGAAACAGGGAAGACGGTCTCTCAGAACATTTTTAGGATTTTTTTTTTTATGATTCTAAGAAACAGTGGAAACAGTGCATCTGAATCCACATTCACACAAATGTCAGTATTTTTTTCCCCCACAAATACTCTTGAGGAAGAGGAAAAAAATAAAATTTTAAACAAACATTTTTTAGCCTCGGAAAACGTAAATGATATTTTGTGTAAATTTCATATTTATTAATATTTTAATTAAAAATCACTTTTTAAAAATAGGAAATATTATTCTAGCTTTTTCTGAATGTATTTTTTAGACTTTGACATTCTCTGATTGCCATCTATTGAACTGTGAGCAATTGTTTTATGGCATTCTCTGTCAACAGATGTACTGTTATAGAGATCCTTTGTAGACTTACCCAAAACAATTTTTCAGAATATCAAGGTTTGAAAAGCCCATCACACAAAGACTTCATTTGAACATTATCAAACATTGACTGTAATTGAGTTAAAACTTACTGACAGGAGTGGGTTTATGTCAGTGTACTGCTTTGAAGAGCGCAACAAATATTTTTGAAAAATTACGTCACAACTAAGACTTGTTCATTACATGTCCTTCAAAAAGATGGGTTTTAATGAAAACTTGTGTCTTGTTCCTTTCAACTTCTAAAATTTAATATTTGAGTATGTAATAAATATGCCATTAGAAAAGTTGCTTGTGTGCTTGCATACAATTGTTGTGTATGCCAGTGCTGTGATGAATTAGAAGAATCATGGTTGAAATATGTGCATTTTCAGGTATCTGTTAATATAAAATAAGTCCTAGGAAGAATTTATATGGATTTATTTTTCTTGAAAAGAGACCTAATTTATGGTAGCTTCATGGGCATATTACTTTGAATAGAAACATCAATGACAGCTGTTGTATGTATTACAAGAATGCACTTACAGCAAATTTGTGAGAGTCCTGTGAGCATTTCAAAGAAAAAGACTACTTTTTTTTTTTTTTTTCCCTGAATATCATCTTATCCTGGGAACTTTAATTCAATTTACATACAAGTTATTCCTTAAAAACTGGTTGAACTGCTTCATATTTTTCAGGAAGAAAAACTGCCTTCCAATAAGGTGAAACTGAATGACACATTCTAAATCTTCATCTCAAGGACTTGAAATAGGAGCAAAAATTCATTAGGCATTGTATGGTAAGTAAATACAGTAGTGAGATGCCTCTTTTTAAAATAGTGTATTGAAACATTATAGCATTATATATAGTGACCACAATATCATATTTTTATTGTGTCTTCTAATTTGCGAAACTAGAATGCAAGGGTAGCTTTATCCATTTCAAGTGCTTGAAACATTAAAATCAAGTATTTTTTATTATCTAGATATCTTTAATTGTAGAATTTAATTTACTGCTACTAGTAAAATTTTCTGAAAATATCGCTATAATACTGTGCTGGAATAGAGAGAGGGTTTCGTATTCCTCTTACTGATTCTTTTTCTCACAGCTTATCTTTCAATGATAAGATTTGAGATATCCTTGTACTTGAATACTTATTGCACAAAATGTCTAGATCTAGCTGAAACTTCTCAAGTTAGCTATTAGAAACTGAGCCATCCGATGTTGCTAGTCACTTCTTGAAGTTGAAACTTGGCTAAGCTGCAGAATCCACTGATTTGAAAGATCTCTTGAGATTTTTGCTGCTGCCTGAAGTCAGTTTTCCACATTTATCACTGGTTATACAGACTGGAGAGAAGGTTAGCATAGATTGTCTGTTCTTTCCTCTTTCAGTTGCAAAAGTGATTAATGACCATGTTGTCCCAGAGTTTCACAACTCCTTGCTTCAGCCTAAATGTCTTCATGTCCCACATTTTCCACTATATAATTAATTTCTCAGGCAAGGAAATTCTAAAAGATGGTACCGGCTCACTCTCAAAGTCAGGTAGTGTGGACTTCGCAGGGTATATGCTGTGGGCTGAAGCTCAGTGGCCACACAGCTTAAAGACAGCTAGAGAAGAACCAAGAGAGGTGAGGCTGTTCATAGATTTCCTAGTATTTCCATGTTCAATTGTCATATTAGGAACAAAATACGGTGGATTATCTCCCTTCAACATGTTTCTGCTAATTAGTCTGGGAGGAGGATCAAAAACACAAAAAACACCCTGGCCTGCTAAACTCAACAACAGTAAAGACCTGCACATCCATTGTGGAAAAGACTCCTACTCTTGGAATACCACCAAATCCTCTGACCCTCCTTCTTATAAACATTTCCATTAACACCAGTGTTCTTTAACCTCTGATGATAAACCAGGGTTAATTTTTTATCTTATAAAATCGTTAATGCTTGCAATAGATATCCCCCTTACAAAAAGATTGCTGTAAGAATCAATATATCATAGAATCATAGATTCATAGAATGCCTTGGGTTGGAAGGACATCCTAAAGATCATCTTATTCCAACTCTCCAGGGTTGTCCAGGGACACTTTTCACTAGATTAGGTTGCTCAGAGCCCCAGCCAACCTGGCCTTGAACACCTCCAGGGATGGAGCATCCACAGCTTCTCAGGGCAACCTGTTCCAGTGGCTCAGCCCCCCTCACAGAAAAGAATTGCTTTCCTAATACCTAATCTAAACCTAATTGTTTTTCTAATACCTAATCTCTTTCTTCTTAAATACATTTTCCCTTGTCTTGTCACTACATACCTTTGTAAATAGTCTTGCCCCATCTTTCCTGTAAATTCCCTTCAAGTACTGGAAGGACACAATGAGGTCGCCCTGAAACTTTCTCTGTTCCAGGCTGACATGCCTCAGCCTTTCCTCACAGGAGAGATGCTCCATCTCTCTTCACCCTTTGATGAAGTGTGTGGCCACCTCTGGATTTGCCCCAAATGGTCCATGTTCTTTCTGTGTTGGGAACCCCAGAGCAGGATTTCAGCATTCCAGGTGGGATCCCACAGGAATGGAGCAGTGGGGCACCATCCCCTTCTTCACCCTTCAGGCCATGCTGCTTTGGAGACACCCCAGGGTACAATTGGCTTTCTGGGATGCAAGGGAACACTGCCAGCTCGTATCCAGCCTCTCCTCCACCAGCACCCCATCTCCTTCTTGGCTGAGCTGCTCTCAATCCCTTCATCCCCAGCCTGTGCTGACACCAGGGGCTGCCCCAACCCAGGGGCAGCACCTTGCACTCGGTCTTGTTAAACTGCATGAGGTTCCCATGCACCCACCACTTGAGCCTGTGGAATACATCCAACCATGGGAATTCTTTTGCATTTTGACATCAGAAAAGATGTTTTTTGCTATTGTTTCTTCCTAGTCCTAATAATTGGAAAATTATTTTCAGTGACAAGAAAGAATTTTTTTTTCCCTTAATTGTTGTAATAGTTCACTTTACTTAACTATTTTTATAGTTACCTGAATTCTCAAATTTTCTCAAGTGATATTTCTATTCTGGGTCCTTTAAAATATTCCACAGTTATGTACTACCATATAGCTCTTCAGGGACTGAATTAATTTATTCAAGTGACAGTGATTGCACTATCCAGGGTCTTTCTCATTTTAGCTATATCCCACAAACATTGACATTATGTCAGCATTTTCAGAGTTAGCTAAATTACCAGCTATTTATAGCTGAGTGGCAAAATTTCTCAGACAGTTTGGAACGGAGTGGGAGATCTTCAGGGTAAGATTTACTCTGAGAAGTGTGAATGAAATAATGTAGCAGCTTAAAATATTTTGAGGGAATGTACAGTGTAGGAATATGTGTGTAATTGGCAGTTGCAGCCATTTTCCTATGAAGTTTTGTGCCTGGAATGGGATGGATATAGTTTTGAAGTTTATAGTTGTTTATAAATTAAAATGATAGCTTTTTTTAAAAAAAATTAGTTTGGTATTTTAATGTTATAGCTTTAGATTTTTGTGTATTTTAGTTTGGTATTTAAATATCCTTTTTACAAAGACAGTGTTAAGTGGACTAAGTGAATAAAATGGCATTCACAGAAATTTAGACAATTTATGAAAAGATTTTTCTAAATTATATTGTAACTTCTAGGGAAAGGAGAGATTCAACATCCTTAAGAGAATGTTTTTAATCAGCAGAAATTATGAGGTCCAGAGGAAGGTCCCCAAGACAGTGGGACCAGAGCACTTCTGTGAGGAGGGGTTTGGAGAGCTTGGCTGGGTCATCCAGGAAAAGAGATGACTTCAGGGGCAGCTAATAACCCCTGCTTATCTACAAGGGGTCATCAAGGAGATGGAGCCAGGTGTCTCACAGTGGTGTGGGAGGGTGAGAGAAAACAAACACAGATTGTAAGAGGTTCATGGTGGGCATAAAGAGTGTTCTTTCTTGAGTGTTCCCATGGAGAGTGAGGCAGGGGAGAAGGTAATCCCCTGAGAGGCTGCATTATCTCTGTCCTTAGAGGGTTTCAACCCCTGGCTAGTGCAAGACCTGAACAGCCAGGTCTGTCCCCAGGGCTGTAGCTTTAGAATTGCATTATATAACACTCTGTGGCCCAGCTATGGGCCATTGAAATGAGAAACAGAACTTTATGGGGATATTTCTTTATTTTGAGTTATATTGCTTTTCTATGGTGATCTGTTTAATGGTAATAATGTTTTATGATCTTTTGTGGTCAGGGAAAAATACCCAATGTAAATACTGTAAGTAGTGTAATACACACAGTTCCCAGTTACTCTAGAGAGTTGAATTGTTATCATTTGATGAGACCGTCTAGTCACTGCTAGAGTTTTTATCAGGAAATGTAAACAAAGAATAGACTAGTTCAATTCTTCCAGGATTTGAGATCTGCTATCTGACACTAGGATAAATACCAGATCACTGTCAATCCTTGTAGCATGCCATAACAGTCAGCTCTTTACATTTTTTTCTCTTTCCTTTATTCTGCAGTAGTACACAGGCAGTAGGAAGGGGGAGATTTCCCAAACACAAGCTGTGAACTATAGATCCTGTTCCCTAATCCCAGGGTCACACCCATGAAAATAACAGCAATCTTCCCTCTGATTTCAATGGACTTTTCATTAAGGTTATGATAAATTGGAGATTTATTCCTCATCTCATTTGGTTCTGAAACCAATGGGAAAACCCCAACATACTCACATATGAGACAGTAGTTTTGCTAAGTTTTTTCTTTCACTTTTCTTGTTGTTTGAACTGTGATGTTTCAATCATCCTTAGGCAAAACATATTTTGACCTCTCAGAATTACATTCTTGGTTAATATTACACTTTCTAAATACTTCTGATGTGACACTGCTATCAAGTTATTATGGTAAACCACTTCCCTTTAGAAATCTGTCTTGACTGGCCTATGACTTACATTGTTCAGGGACAGCTTTTAAGGTGAACTTGAACTCTGACCAAAATTGTGGCCTTCATATTCTTCTGGAGAACTAGATCTACTTCTACCTACATATTTTAATATGCCCTTGCCTGTGAAATATAAGGAGGTAACCATAACCACTAATGCCTGTGTCTTTCAGCCTCCCAAGAAGAGAGAAAATGCCCTTATTGTTTTGCATAACAGTATTGCAAAGTAACCTTTAGTTAATTTATCTTTTTAGATAATATTTATTTGTATTGTCCATGAGGTGAAACTCTCATGGGCAATACAAATAAAGAAATTACTCCTTTTGGTTGATATCACCCAGAAAACATTTCTGCCATACACGTTTGTCATTCAGCTAACAAACAAGATCAGCAGGAAGACAAAATTACTGAACCACCAAAATGTAATAGAAATCCCTCTGCACATGCTTTTCTTACTGGTGGCTAAACAACAAATAAAAATGAATCATCTTCTATAAGAGTTTCAGCCTCTCTGTCCGTAACACTGCTTCTAGCACTGCCAGTGAGAGATTCAGAGGTCTGGAAAAGTTTAAAACTATCCAAAATAGTCCCATAGTGAGAACAACTGGAATAAAGATATTCTAAAAAAAAACCAAAACAAAAAAAACCAAAACCTGATTTAGACTATCAGAAACACACACAGTGGAAATGTGTTTTAAAAGTCAGTTTTTCATAACAACTAAAGACTCAGCTGATTTATATCTTTGGTATTGGGTCTGATTTCATGAAAAGTTTGTCTGATCCTTCTCAAAAAATTTCTGCAGAAGAATTGGCTTACATTACAACCATAATTCTTGATCAGTGACCTTGCATCTGATGGTTTTCACACATAAGGTAACATTTATCTCACCTTAACCTGTCTCTAAATTTGAATCAGTCATCAAAGAAACCTTCAACTGAAGAAAGCTTTTATGAGAGAATATATCTGGCTCAATTTTTTTTTAAGGTTATTTTTATTTTTTAAAATTTTAAAGGGCCACATCTTAGGTGACTTGTTTATCTCCATCAGTTGTGAAGAAGTCTAGTCTTGTGAAGGGTGTTCAGAAGTTTAGGTGAGTTTCCTCAGCACTATCCTTTCAATGGGAAATGGCATATTCACAGATATTTTCAAAGGCATGTTTATCAGATATCATTTATGTTTGTCTGAAGCTCTGAAGCATTCATTTCTGCCTTTCTATGATGAATTTGTTAATGTCTAAAAACACTGTAGGAAATCCCCAAGTACTGTGGAATGATGCAGAATGGTACTAATGGTACAGATATATATACAGCTGCCATTTGGAGTCTCCTCTCAAATGCAGAGAAGGTTTTACATGGTGTGCCAGTGATTGTGCCACTGTGTCATTCCCACAGTATGTACCAACAAAATCTTGCTCTCTTCTCTTTGATGGTTGCCAGCTACATTTAAATAGCTTGAAAATTGCTCACCTGTTTTGATATTAAAGTATTCGAATGTCTTTTCTCAGTGTGTGAATACATGCCAAGCATTTCCTGCAACTTCCCAAGAATCATCTGCTCTAAATATGTTTTTGTATTTTCCACATGGATGGAACTCCAAAAATATTTCATTCTACTGTTTCTCAAAGATTAAAAAGACCAAAAAAAAATTTTTAATAAGAAGTGAAATTTGCACACTACTTCCAACCAAAATATGGTTTGTTTGTCCTTTTAAGAAACCACTGAATAAGCACATTTTGCATTTTGCTCTAGTGATTGAATTATTTACTTCATGATCTTTTTAGCTCCTGCCCAGATTGCATCAGCTTCAGAACATAGCTCTAATGAAATAGAGTATTGTGAAAGTGTTCTACATAGCTGTCTGTAATACATTTCCTAAATAAATACAAATTAAAATCATAAAAGTAGACTGTGCATCAAAGCCTTCTTTCTCAGTTCTTGGCATGTGTGGGACTTGGCCAGTGTTCTGTTTTGCCAGTTGAACCAAGTATGAGTTGGTATAATGATCCTACTCAGTCTGACCAACATCTTTTGTGTATCTTTGGAGGTTTTCCTCATTGCTTGTGACTTACAGCTGAACAGGGAAGAATGTTACTCTTTACAGCCCTCAGACACTGCAACACAGTGCTTAGATGAATAGTTCCTTTTAATAAAAAGGATCAGTGCAATTTTTCTTTGCATTCATATCTCCCACATGAAAGTAAGAGTTTGAACTGTAACTTAATGCTGTTTCTGAGCATAAGAAAACCCTTCACCGATCAAAGGATGAATTCTATTTATTTTTCCTTAAAAATGTAACTCGTTCATGGGGAAGTTAAGGCTATTTAAGGTTATATTTTGTTCTGTCATTACGAAAAACCTTAATTTATAATATTTATGAATTAAACAATTAGCTAGATAGCAGAATGTAGCTCATAGTTTATAAAAATGCAAAATACTGCTTTTCAAGAGTTTTTTAGTAGAAAAATATAATGGCTAAGTGATAACCATTTTGTCTGATTAGCTCCACAAAATCCATACATACAGATATAATTTATCAACTTGATCACAGTCATTAAAGTATCTTCACTTTATTTTCCCCCCAAACTTAATTCCCTCTCTTCTTGAACAGAACTGAGGAAACTTCACATCCCTTCTGAGCGTGGCAGAGCATTACACATTTCAGCTATGCTCATGGCTGATGGTCTCAGCCTATGTCTCTTCCTGAGTCAGGGTGAGCTCTTGCTGATCTTGTTGCGTTGCCCTCAAGGGCCAAACTCTCCTCGTCTGGATTCTGGCAAACACTAGATTTCATTCACTGGCACGAGCTTGTGACACTGACACTTGGATTGTTTAAAATCACAGCAGGACTTTGTGGAGAGGTTCTATGAAGCATTAATTTGAAGATGGAGACTAAACTGGAAGCCTGTATACTCCAGAAGATATGCTGGTATGGGAAGTGCGGGCAAGACCAGAAAAGTATGAGGTAGTTGGAATACAGAAGGGCTTGGCATTAGAAATGGCATTTGACCAGAGATTGTAGCAGGAGCTACACTAGTGAGCAAGTAATTTGCATAACTAATTTTTAATGTTAACTATTCAGAAAATAAATTCAGAATGATGAATAAGGAATTAAATGGAGGACTATTTTTTAAATGTTTAAACCCAAACAGATTATGCTTCTCTTATGAAGAGCATCTGATGGGTATTCTCAGATATAACCAAGAACTTTTACAAAAAATGGCTTCTCTAAAAATACAGCAGTCAAAATACCTGTTGAGGAAGAAAGTGTCTTGTAAAAATGAAAATGGTTTCAGGTGGGTTGGATCTTACAGTTTGTGTGGGCATGACTGAGGAACATAAACTAGATGAGTAGATAAATTTAGTTTGGTGCATGGAACTTTGTACATGACACAATCTTTTTGAGCAACTGACCTGGAGTCAAACATACCCTTGCACTGGAAGGTTGGAAGTTCAGTCCCCATCTGGGGTTAAGGCTCTGCCTTGGCCCCTGACATGAATGTAACCGAAATCTGCTCCATTTTCAAGGAACTAAAAAAACCTTGGCAGTTTGAGTAAATAATTGGAAGATCAAAGCTAGGTACTTTTCTGTACTGAGGCTGCAGGACAAGGCTGAACCTCATTTCGCATTATCTGACCTTCAGGCTATATTTTCATACACAGCATAATATTACTTTGCATAAAAGAAGGTTTTCATATCCACCCCTTAATACAAAATTACACAGAATTAAAATATAGTCCTTTGTGTAGTGCAAAAATCAGCAACTGGAAAATTTCCTCCCTCCTCTCCTTCCTGAGCTACTATAAATTCTTACTGCAACAAATACAGTATTTCTGCAATTTAAAGGTGCGTTCTGGAATAAATTTTCTTTCATTGTCATTGTATAGTAAAAATTGTTTTTTCAACTTCAGTCTGAACTTTTGAGCTAGAGAAAAGCTTGGGATTGTTCATTCAATGGTAGAACAGTTTTATTCAGTGAAGAGTCGGAAAACATACTTAAAAATTTTGTAATTTCCCAGATACATTAAAAGACTTTGCTATGCAAAAATAACAGCCAAAGCATTGGAAACAAATCTGGATCAAGTCACAAAATAATCTATTTTTTTTTTTTCTCCTATTTGCCCACACCAATTATCCTGCTACAGCTAGACAATGCATCTGAGAACTCACATCTAATTTAGATGGTTTCCTTTCTGTTGTTTCAAGAGAACTTCTGGCTAAGACACGAGAATCTCTGGAATGCAAGTTATCATGCTTACTGAGAGCAAGACAGCACCTTGTCAGCACACTAAATGTTAAAATAGTGCAGGTCCTTTGGTCTTGAACAGCATAGCAGACTTCACAGCGCAGTGGTAATTCAATTCATGTAGTCCTGACTCTTAACCCTGTCTCCCAGGACAGTTCAAATATTTTGAAATTAAAAACTACAACTGCTTTATGAGTAGGATATCCAAAATGCATTAGAGTACACACGCTGTAGTAATTCCTGTAACAGACAACTCAAGTCATGGCCTATTTAATTTAAAGGTCCCTCCATTTCAATCTCCATCCCGGTTCTTTTGGGCCAGATTTTGTGGTTTAACATTGGAATGCACTCTTCCCTTTGCTCCCAGCCTGACTAACAACGAGGGGTTCCTGCTAGAGCCCACCACTGACACAGTCCTCATCCTGCTCCTCCCTGGGCTGCGCAGGCACAGCTGCTTCACCACGGTCTGCACCACAGGAATCTCTGCTTCCCCTGCTCCCATGTGGGGTCCCACGCACAGGAGGCAATCCTCCTTGAATTTCTCCAACATGGGTCCTTCCCATGGGGTAGAGTTCTTCAGGAACTGTTCCCTGTGGTGTCACAAGGCCTGCAAACCTGCCCCAACCCAGGCTTCCCACAGGATCACAAGACCCATCCTCCTTCAGGCATCCACCTGCTCTGGTGTGGGGCCCTGCATGGCCTTCAGGTGAATCTCTGGTCCAACGTGGACTCCTTCACACGTCACTGTCCCTTCAACTTAGGTTCACCCAGGAGTTCCAGCCTGTCTGGCAAACCAGCACAGAAGACATCACCCTGGCCACCTGCCAGCCCAGGAGCATTGCCATGGCTGATATCAAAATGTTCCCAGGCACAATTCAGTAAATGATCGTAGTACAGCATTACAACAAGCAGCAAAAGCAAAAAGTGGCCACTAACAAGCTCTAGATTCTAATATACAAAGGAAATATAAGGAAAGTGAGCCCTATGGCAAGGACAGGAGCCTGCTCATTACTACCTAAACAACACTAACAGCTATAAATTCAAACTAGTGTATCTCAATCAAATCTGTTATCTTCAACCCTTTGAGCATACCAAAAAGGACTGTTGTGATTTAGCCTCATGCCAGCTGAGGTTAAACCTCAAGTAGCTGAGCTCCATGCAGCCCCACCAGAGCCCACTCACTTCCCCACCAGAGAGACTGGGGAGAGAACTGGGAGAGTAAAAGCAGGAAAACTCATGGGTTGAGATACAGACAGTTTCATAGGGAAAGCAGAAGCCACACACACAAGCAAAGCAAACCAAAGAATTCACTGCCTCCCGTGGGCAGGCAGGTGTTCAGCCATGTCCAGGAGAGCAGACACCTATCATGTGTAGCTGTGAGTTGAGAAGACAAACACCATCATTCCAAATGCCCCCCTCTTCCTCATTCTTCCACCCACTTTATATAACTGAGCATGATGTCAGATGGTCTGGAATATCCTTCTAGTCAGCTGGGGTCACCTGCCCTGGCTGTGTCCCCTCCCATGCACACTTAGTCTCCTTCCCAGTGTGGCAGTAGGAAAAGCAGAAAAGGCCTCGACTCTGTCAGCCCTGCTCAGCAATAACAAAAACATGTCTATATTATCAATGCTGTGTTCAGCATGAATCCAAAACATATCCCTGTACCATCCACTGTGAAGAAAATTAACTCTACCCCAGCTGAAAATGAGTAGTTTTAAAAACTTTTCCCAATTTCCCTTTTTCTCAAAAAAGCACTCTTATATTTTAATGAGAATAAAATTAGATACATTCTGCAAAAATCACATACACATGCTTAATGTTCTACACTTGACTAGTTTCAATGAAGTTAATGGATTTTAGTTGTTATTGGAGGTAAATGAGAATTCATTATATGAGAAGGCTGCCTCTATTTAGAGGAAACAAATTTAAACTACACATCTAAAAGAAATGGCCTTGCTATAAATCAGCTATTTTATTGTAATGTTATGGCTGAGCAATTAAATTAAAACTAAGACCAAAATGCACAGGAAATCAAATCTGATGAATCTGATCTTCAGCTAGTTCAAACTCATACAGATTAAAGAAAGTCAAAGATGTAGTCTTTGAACCATATGACTCTTTGGTGAAATGTTTCTATAGCAAAATAATCTAAACTCTCTAGTTTCTTGAATATCTTGAAATTAGTACATCGTTCCACGATGGAAATATCGCATTTTTTTTTTTTTACATATGGGTGGTAATCATTAGAATCACTTGATCTGGAGTGGAGCCCTTGAGTATTTCTCTGGCATGCCACTTACTAATCTTTCTCCAGGGAGATTATTCTAATGTACAAAATTCTAAGTGACTCCAAACTTAGAAAAGTCTATGAAATACATAATCTTTCCTCACATTAGAAGTCTATTATTTTCTTCACATTAGAAGTCTATTATTTTCTCAGCAGAATAGATATAGTCTTAAAACTTTGGAGATTTTAAATTCATGCACAGTGACAAATATGCCCTTGAAAGCTTCCAAATTACCTAGAAAGCTCTACTTTCATAAATAATTTTCCTTTGAACTTGCCAATGAGCTCAGCCTAAGTCCCATCAAATTCACATGCTTGAGTATAGCCTCTTATGAAATACTTAAAGAATTCATGTCCCCACTAAAATTCTAGGAAAATCCTCATTTTTTCCCCTTCAAAAATATGAAGAAGCATGTCAGCAGTTTTGACAATGTACCAATCATTCTTAGTAGCAATACAGATTAATAACAAAAATGTCTCAAAAAAACCCCTTATGTAATTTACTGAAAAAGGTACATGCCTCATTCCATTCATCTTTAGTGTTTTTAAATTAAGTAAAAATAAAAATATTATTTTAAAAATATTGATGACTTTGAGCATTATAAACTCACGTGAAATGTGTATGAGGTCTATACTATGGAATTATACTGTACAAGAGGCTTACCAGAAATATTTTCTTTGAAGCATATAATGTGGCTGTCTGCTGGGAGGAAAGAGGACAGGACAGGACAGGAGAGTGAAGAAGGTGGATGGAGTTGCTGCTCCAGATGTTGGAACAGAGATTCCCCTGCAGAACATGGTGCAGCCCATTGTGAGGCAGGTATGCCCCTGCAGCCCATGGAGATTGACACTGGAGCAAAGATCCACCTGCAGCCCATGGACAGCCCCATGCCAAAGCAGACGGATGCCCAGAGGAGTTTGCTACCACATGGAGAGCATGTGCTGGAGCAGGCTTCTGGCAGGACCTGTGGATCTGTGGAGAGAGAAGTCCATGCTGGATCAAGTTTGCTGGCACAATTTGTGGCCCTGTCAGGACCCAAGCTGGAACAGCTGGTTCCTGAAGGTTCCCATGGAAGGGACCAGTGCTGCAGTAGTGGGTGAAGAACTGCAGCCTGTGGGAATGGCTTCTATTGGAGAAATTCATGGGGGATGGTTTCCAGTGGGATAGACCCCATGCTGGAGTAGGGGAAGTGTGTGAGGAGTCCTCCTGCTGAGGAGGAAGGAACAGCAGAAACAATGTGTGATGAACAGACCACAGCCCCCACTCCCCCGTGCAGATGTTGGAGAGAAGGTAGAGCAATAGGAAATAAAGTTGAACCTGGAAAGAAAGGAAGAGTGGGTGGAAGGTGTTTTGAGGTTTAGTTTTGTTTATCATCACCCTACTCTGATCTGGCTGTGATAAATTTACCCAGCTTTCCCAAGTTGAGTCTGTTTTGCCCACGAGGGTAATTGGTGAGTGAGGGTAACTCCCTGACTTTATCATAACCATGAGCATTTTGCTATATTTTCTCTTCCCTTTCCAGCTGAGATGGGGAGTGACAGAGCAGCTTTGGTGGGCACCTGGAGTGCAGCCAGGTTCAATCCACAACAACAGCTAAGCCTGCTCTTTTTAGTTATATTCATACCTTTGATAAGCAAAGAAGTCTCTACTGAACACAACTGTATGGTTGTGTTCTGTCTCCAGAAATCTTTCTTTCACTTCTAAATCTAAAGGCACATCTTTGTCCACATGGAAAAGTTGCATACATAAACATACTGCTTGGTTTATCTCAGAGAAATCTCCAGGTCACATAGGACTTTGTAACAGGGACATAACAGAGTCATAACAGTTGAAACTGTCTATTTCTGTGCAGTTTGTCTTTTTCACTTTGGCTGATGCAAATTTTCCCACTTCAAAAAGACACAGAAACTTTTTCTTAAAAAGATAGGAGGCCCATCATTGCTCACTTTTCACATGACCTTTGTGTGTGCTAGTTAGGATGAACTTTGTGTTTATGCTTGATAGCTGCACTTGGAAACCTTTCCAGACCTATGTTCCAGTGAATCCGATACTTATTTGGATATCACAGAATAGTAATTTAAAATCTGTAGAATTCACATCCTTTATATTTAGGTTCTGTGGTGTTTCATTATATTCAGCACTGCAAAATTTCCTGTTGCTGATTTTTATCCATTTTTTCCCTCACTGTATGTGCTGTAGCACAGTTGAAGTGGTCATGAAGTAGCAGTAAAACAAGACATTCAACTTATATGCCAGACATCACATCATGTATCTATGCTACCTGTGATTTGTATGTAAAGGAGATTTGAGGATTTTCTGGAGCAGCAGATTAAGCCTGCTCCAGCAGAGATATCTGCCTAAAGCCCAGGAAGACAGATACTAAGGCAGGCAGGTACTGGAGACATCTCATGTGTTTCGAGGTTAGGCTAAGACAGGATATGAAAGCCTGCCCTGTGAGTACAGGTTATGCTATAACATTTTAAATATAATGGCACTGTGGTGATCACTAAATACCATATATTTAGGGTTATTGACTTTTTAATGATTTATTGCTTGCAATACATAATGAGAAAGTTTGACCTCACACTCCTATCTTAATTTGAATTGATTTTTCTTCACTAAAGAAATTTCTTTTTTAAAGAAATAACCACTTGAAAAGGCCTTAGTCAGGAGAGGGGAATTCATGTCAGTCTAGCAGAACTGAAGGAAATAAAACCCCCTTCTATCTGCATGTTGTAGGAGTTTGGCACTGAACACAATAATAGCACTCCTGAGTGGTTAGTCACAAGGGTATCCAGCTGTTAAAAAAAAAAAAAAGCTCAGATTTGGCTTTAAGTCAGGAACAACTGTTTTTCATCAGGACTGGAAATGTACAAAGCATAAAATATTATTTTCATAACGACAGAAAGGCTTTGATTTACTCGGAACCCAGAACTACAGGTATTGGACTCCACCCCCAGCTCTCCAAGTTTTGAGAGTAGATACAGTTGTGCAGACTAATAGTCTTGATGTCTGCAAAAGGTAAAAAAAAATTAATCAGCTTCAGCGACCAATAGGAACATTCCTATTTATATTTTGCATTTTTCATTTACTCTGGAATGGGAATATGCTCGAATAAAGCATATTGGAAGTAATAATTTCTCTGTGAATGCATTTTTTAATTGTTTAGAAGGAAAACTTTTCCCTGAAGCAGGGAATAAATCCACACCTTTTCATGCTTTCTCCATGCCTTTATCCTTTCTGTTATGCATCCTACTAAGAATGCATATTAGTCTGTTATCAGCTTTATTTCTCATTGTTTCAAAGCTAATAAAAATTGCCTTATGATAAACATTTTTGTTTTTGTAGTCTAGTTTATTGGATGGGTGCAAGAGAAATTCCTAGGTATGTGTTTCCAAGAGACAGTGGAAGCTTTATTATTCTTGTTGCTGTTTCTGTTTTTAAGTGGGCAGATATATTTCTAAAATAATTGTTCCCATTTTGGAGCCTGTTTTGATTAAGACAGAAAGCTGATAAATAGAAGTATGCATGAACAGCTCACATGCTCACGTATGAACTTTTATCCCCTACTGACATGCATCATCTTTCTCTCTCTTCAGTGAGCTTTCTCTCAAGGCTTCCAGCAGCACACTCCTAGCAGGCCAGTTCATTCCTACTTTATAACTTGGTTTCTATACTTTTTAATAATTACTTCTCCCCCTCCTGCAGATCATTTTCATGCTAGTCCTGTCCCCACTAGTGCTCATCACTGCTACTTGTGGGAAATCAGTAGTGGGATATGTAGTCCCCTGCCCCTCTTCCTTACATTTTCTAAATTTATTTTAGCTTTGGTAGTGATAATTCAAAAATTGTATGTTGTTTCTGGTTTCTACTTTTAATGGCAATGTATATATTTAATTATCATAAAATCATAGAATGGCATGGGTTGACTGGACCTTTAAAATCATCTGCTTCCAAGCCCCCTGCCACAGACAAGAACACCTTCCACTAGATCCAGTTGCTTAAAGCCTCATCAAACCTGGCCATGAACACTGCCAGAGATAGGGCATCCAAAGCTTCCCTGGAAAACCTGTTCCAGTGCCTCACCCTCCTCACAGTAAAGAATTTCTTCCTACTATTTAATCTAAACCCAGTCTCTCAGTTTAAAGCCCATATCCATTTTCCTTGAATGCTTTTGTAAAAAGCCCCTCTCCATCCTCTTTGAAGGCCACCTTTAGGTTTTATAAGGTCTCCACAGAGCCTTCTCTTCTCTGGGCTGATCCATCTCAATTCCCAAAGAATTTTCTCATGAGAAAGGTGCTGCACCTCTCTCATCACCTTGGTGGCCTTCCTCTGGAGGAACACCCCAACAGGTCCATGTCCTTCCTGTGCTGGGGGACCCCACAGCTAGATGCAGTGCTCCAGGTGGGAAGAACTATTACAGGTGGGACTATTAAATAAATTATAATTGTATAGAATCGAATATAAGTGATATTTCCATAAAATGTTTGTATTTTTAAAATGTTTCTCTCCTTTCATGACAGCTTGCTTTACTTTGACCTCTTTTGTGAGAAAGAACTGACTACACACGTACGAGACATTTGAATGTATTTGTGTGAGAGCTTATTCTGCAAATGTTCTTTGTGTGATAGCAACCCAGCTGTCTGACCTTTAAAGGGGAAAAATTCTTTAGGAAATTATGCTTTCAGAAAGATACTGTAAAGGCAAGGAAAGCTGATGAATACAAAGCACATGAAAACCGAGATTGGACTCAAACACGGCTGTATTTTAGATTTACAGAATCTTTTTTTTTTAATTTGTCTCTCTGCACTAGTTTTTGTTTCTTTGTATTTTGCCTCTTTCTAACATCTATCTTAGGAAAAGAAAAAAAAGGATACCAGCATAGCTTATATGCTGTCTTAACACAAAAAACTCGAGGCATTAAATGTGCTTGTAAATTTCCATGGCCCAATGCAATTTTATCCATTGTTATACTCATGGACTCAAGTGTCTGCTTTTGATATTTGAGTGTGCTTGAGAGCCACTTAAATTTTCCACTCTGAGACACAAATTCCCACAATCTCTAAATGTCATGTACCTGGCTGGAACAAGAGAAGCACTCAGGTGAGGCAGGAATTCAGTAAGGCTGCAGCAGCTGACAACGCAGAGGACAGCTGAGATTTTGAGCAGGGTTGGGAGCCCTGAGGCTGTGATAGATAAAGTAGAGCCATGTCTCAGAACTTGCTAGGATGGCTTGGAGCTAAGTTCAGACTTGCTGCTAGAGCTCTTACCTAGTTTATCATCCAGGTTTGGCTGCACAGTGAGCTATGTTCTGTCATAGCTGTATTACTTGCAGCATCCATCACTCTTATTTTAGAGTGAAATGTGCTAGGCAATGACAACTTGTCAGCTGCTGGAGGTTGAAAAGAGAAGAGCAACAGGGAGAAATTTTGAATAAGATAATGCATTTTTTATTTGGGCCCTGTACAAATAGGATACAAGCCTGAAAATGCCTACCTCAAAAATGGATGTCTTTCTTCTTACCCAAGGATGGGAAAAATAAGTTCGAAAGACACAGATTGTGAGACAAACACACAGAAACCCCACTGCTCTGCAAGAAAATCCTAAAAGAGATGTAGTGTCCCAAAGACTTTTCCTATGACACCTCTACTTGTCCAGACTGGGACAAGTTATCTCTGTTTCTACAACCCACAACATAATGAAATCTGAGCTTCCTTCTTCTAGGTGCAACACTAGGTGCCCAGATCTGCTCAGAAAGTCTGAGATAAGAGATGAGTTCATACCATACATCTAGTGATATCTTTTCTTGCACTGATTTCCTTTACAACCGAGACCAGAAACTTAGGAATCAAGGTTATAACTTGAACATAACATAAATAAGTCAATTAAAAAAAGAAAATCTGGCTTGAAACTTTCACCTCTTAAAAAAAATCTTGCCCTAAACTACTGCTTAAAATTAATGTTTCCTCTATTTTCACACCATTAATACATTCAAAAAGTTGCTACAATGCAACCTGTCCTATTCTCTTCCTGTAGAGTAAGGAGACATAATTATACATCACACAAAAGATGTTTTAGTGTTCTTTAACCTGAAAGAGGAGCTGTCCTAAGGATAGCAGTGGTAGAAGAATATGACTGTTGACCTTAGAGTGTGAATTTGCACTTCTTTGGATTATGCTAGACCCTCTTAAAAATATGGCAATGAAAAGTTAATGATTCCCTTCTCTGTTTATCTAACAATAACATGCTACATTTATCCTGGCATATGCAGAATATGTGCTTTTCAGAATAGGTGGAAACCATCTCTTTTTCTCAGCTGATGACATCACATTGAACTTACATAATACAGTATGAGAGTATATGAATTTTCTAGGAGTCATTTGATGAGTGCACCTGAAAGATGAAGGGCAGAAAAGATTTATGCATGAAGATATTTAAATAATGGTTTTAATAGTATGAGGGAGCACAACGACACTGAGTGGTTCAAAGAGGAACTAGGTAAATATAATAGAGAAAAATGAGGAAACAGAAAATATTATATAGGTTACATAAAAGGAATTTCCTTAGGAAGAAAATCAAACCTGTTATTAATAATTTTACATGTTTGCCTCCAAATAAATATTCTAAAAGTGCTGCTGAAAAATTAAGTGAAAATATTTAAAATATTTGAGATATATGATAGGGACATGCCAAAGTGTCATGGGCTCAGCCAAGTTTTTATTGTCATTATTCAGAGTCCATATGGAAAAATATGGACTTGCATTTACTTCTTTCTTTCTCACCATGACAACAATTTTTATTTTTTTTCAGCCATACTTTTCTTGTAGATTATTTTTCTCTCCAGATACTACCTCTAGTGAAACATCTTATAGGTTTCTCTTTTATCTATGTTCCTTCTGTGGAAAAGGTATAATTTCTTGTTTTGCACAAGCTTTATGGTTATTCCTCAATGGAAGCTTTTGTGTGGCAGCAAACCACATAAGAATTTATGACTTTTGCAACACTTTTCTCTAGAAAGTTGTGGTGTCATAAACAAGTAAGGAAAAAAGCTTTCTCTGTGATATGGAGATGTACGCTACACAGTACAGGAAAGACTTCTCTCTCTTAATGTCTTTTTCTAGTTCATTTTTCTAGGCAGAACTATTTTTCCTGCTTTCTATACCTGTTTTCTTTCCTTTCCTCCATTTTTTCTCTCTACTTCTTTATTCCAGTTGTTTCTTGCTTTCTGCAAATACTTCTCATCAAAGCTCAGTGCATTGCTTCATTTAGCCAGAAATCAGTTTAAGAAGACAATGATAATTTAAGTCAAAGCCTGTGCTTGTTCCTCTTGCCAGGGGGAATATGTGATAGCACCCATACTCATGGAACATTTTATTCTCCTGCTGCAGCCCACACAATGAGCCATCACAGGAGGAAGGTCAGGACGAAGGCTGGAAGACATCCTTGAACTTCTTTACTGGGAAGTTGCTACTATACTCCTGTGAAAACTTCTTAACTCATCTCTTTGAGTACTGACTGTGATTTCTTTTCAGCTGGCCTTCTGACCCTCTGTCTTGCTTGGTCCTTTTTCACTCTGCTGAAACTTTAGGTCACAATAAATCGTTTCCACCAGAGAAATGTATCATGTTTTCCTGCTTCTCAGTTGCTTGCCCCAAACTGGTATTCAAAATTAAATCTATCTGATTCACAGTGTATGTCGCTTACTTTTTATTTTCCCTTTTCCTCTCACCTGAAAAATTTCTGTGGGAGTGGACTGCTGATGAAACAACTTTAATATGCTCTGAAGATAACGTATTTCTGAAATTACTGATGATACCCTCAAAATCTCAAAGCAGATTTAAAACCTCCCCTTAAAAACTTGACTCTCTTCTGGCAAGGAAGGAGGCATTCAAGTGATTTTTGTGCATGTACTTTTAGGAATAATAATAAAAGAAATTGACTTGATTTATTAAAGCATTAGTAAAACAGAAAAATAAATCTAAGAAAAATCACACTGCCATTGATAAGTGAAATAGAACTGCTTTTCTTTACTAACTGTGACTAAAGATTGTTTTAAACTGATGTTATTTTGGCTAGTAGAATGTGGGCAAAACATAAAAGTGTTTTAGACAGGATTCAGGTTGTATTCTGACTTAACATTAACCTGTTTAGAGCCTGAATACTTCAAAGGCTCCAAGAAAAAACAAGTGTCTTGTACTATTGCCAGAGAATAACTCACTGAATCCTTTCAAAGCTCAGAACACCTTAAGTTTCTCAATTCTTTGTATTTATTTGTGCTGTAATGTACATTTCTGAAAATAGTAGATGTTGTTATTGGAACACAGCTTAGTAGTTACAGCTTTTTATTTCCTGTAATAATAATAATAAAAAAAAACATAGTTCTGTATAAAGAGACACTGTGAAAAACACTAAAATGTGATGTTGGGAAAGAATTCCTCTTCATAATCTTATTATTCAGTTTTAGTGACCTTACATGTCATAAAGAAAATAATTGTTTGCTTTGATGTTGGAACCATGACGAATCAATGACATTGCTGGGGATGTAGTGTTAAATAGGAGGTAATACTCATCTATCTTAAGGCAGTTTGAGTAGTGACCCTTTCCAGAATAATGCAACAGTTGCCAGATCCCTACAGAATTATCATCATGCTAAATTTGACACAAATTCTTAACAAACCCAGAAGTGACAATATGGCTGCAAAGGTGGGGATACATTTGGTCTCTTTTGCAAGTTGAATCCATGCAAATGTTTTAGTATCCCTTCTCTTAATGTCCTAGAGAACTGCCTTTCTGAAGGAGAAACTCATTGGGTTGCTGAACAAATAGTATAAATCTTCTTTTGTGAGCTTTATTTCATTTGGGTGAGCACTTTCTTATAGTAATAACCTAAAAAGTGGCAGATAGGTAGGTATACAAAATTATTCTTTAATGAACTGTCACAGTATCATGCAATAGAGACCTCAGGGCTACTGACATATATCCCCTTTAAATTGTCTGAACAATTACACTGGATTTGTGACTGACTATTGTGGATAAATACCTTAGTTTGTAATGTGGCCAGACTCAGGTTTTATGGCTGAGAAATCATTTAAATGCCATCACACCAAGTCCTCTTTTCCATGCATTTTTTAGCATTCAAGGGATAGAAGAGGCTGACATCTTTTGGGTGCCAAAAATGTCAATGATTGTACATGGCCTAATATTAAAAAAAAAAAAAAAAAATGTACTATCTCTAGTTTCCTCTAGTTTCCCATTTAATGGAACTTGGTTATTCCAGCTAGATAATTTGCCTTTAGCCCGTTTGTTTTAACAAGTGGAGTACTGCAATCCATGGTGAGAAAGGTAAATTCCCTGTTTTTCTTGCTGTCTGGAACTTGGACGTGGTTCTTGTTGAAATGAAAGGATATCCTCCCTACTCTGTCTTCAGATATCTCAAGTCACATATCACAGTGTTATTTGGAATGCATAGTTTTATACCTACTGTTTAATCTGATATACATATATTGCTATTACTTGAGTGCTCTGGACTGCTATGATTTCTAAATCACACCTACCACACAGCTGGGTCTGTACCATAGAATCATAGAATTGTTTAGGCTGGAGGAGACAAGATCTTTGAGTCCAACCATTAACCTACCATGGTTAGGGCACAGGGCTCTGCACAGGCTGCAGGTGGATCTCTGCTCCAGCATGGACCCCCACTGGCTGCAGTGGCCCAGCTGTTACACCATGGGATGTCTGCACCATGGGCTGCTGAGGAATCCCTGTTCCAACATCTGGAGCACCTCCTCTGCTTTCTTCACCTTGGTGTCTGAAGGGCTCTTTCACTCATATGTTCTCACTTCTGTCTTTGTCTCCTGCTGGATAGTCTTGTTTCCAAAGTACAAGTACTTTGTACTCGGTACAAGTATTGATGGGCACTTGAAAAAAATTCTTCAGAGTAAAAAAACCTCACACCCAAAACTCTAAATTCTGGATCATACTTCTGATTTTAACAGTTAGTGGAAGTTTAAGCATGCATGCACATATGAATTCTGAAGGCTTAAAGCTGATGTATCTGCTTAAATTGAGGCACATATTTTCATTTGTAATCCATTTGGTTTGGGATGAAGTACCCAACTTCATAAGAAAATATCAGTTCTGAAAGTTATACAAACATTTTATCCTGACTGTTGATTGAACTTCAGAGAATCTGCATTGTACTTAAAAAGAAAGTACACAAAAGCTACCTGAATCCTCAAGTCACTTTACCAGGGATCTTTGTGTCTGAGAAAAAGGTCTGCAGCCATGACTCCTGGAGCTTTCTTTCTGCCATCCTCACCTCCCTACTTAGCTTTTATTCACCTTCTTTCTCTATAGTAGGAGAAGATTTTTCAACTTGTCATTTTTCAATGACAAGTAATTGCCATTGCTCATGAGAAAATGTGGTAGTTGATATGTGTTGCAGGATAACCAGATGGATTTTCACATCTTTTAATCCAGAGCATATCAGTTTTCATTAATGGATAAATAAAATCTCTGGGCTTCTGGAACATGACTTAGAAGAGGACAGTAATATTTCTGTGCCAAAGTAATAACTCTTCCAGGTGGCACTATTAGAAAATAAGAAATAGTTGTTTTGAGGTTTTTATGAGTACATACTCAATGATGCAGTGCTGGGCTCAGACAACTTTAATATTTGGTTCCACTGTCAGGGAAAATACAACTGTTTAATTTCTACTATTGAAGAATGACAAGTTCCCAATTATTCCTTATTTTAAAAAACTCCATTTCCAGAGATCAAAACTATACTCTGGGAGAAATATGGCTTCAATTTGTCCTTTGGATGGAGTGGTTTTATCAACAAACAGAACTTCTTGTAAAATATATCCTAGAGAGAATATAAAAAATAAAATTTTATATTTTTCTAAATACTTCCTCCAATTGATATATTCCCAGCAGTGTTTTAACTGCTTCATTGCTGTGACTTCTACCTTAATTTTGACAGCAGAAGTTTCACACTATTGCAAAGCAAAATGGGAAAGTTTAGAGTAAAGTAGCTGATATTTGATACTTTGGTACTTTGGTGAAAACCAAAGGAAAAAGTCCCTTCTGGTGCCGTTACCAACTGGATATTTGATAGGAAACCAGTGGGTAATTCTACATTTTATTCTACTGGTTCATTGTGTTCATTTTGTTTCTGCAGTGTTTGACTATTCATTTCTCTTTTTATCAATATGAAACAGTTTATAACTAATTTGCCTGGAGATTTATGTTTTGAGTTGATTACATCTATTCATTACATGCTTCAGGGACTTAATGCAGTCTCCAGATTTGCTGTAATAGCTCCTTATGAACTTTTGGGAATCCTCAGATAAATTAAGTTGTCCTAGCTCTACTGGCTTAAATGGAAATATCATAATTTACAGTTAAATATCTCTAGCCCAACAATTGTTAACGTTAACATATGAAGATCCAAATCACTAAGAAAATAGACATTGCCGTCCCAACTCAGCTTGAAAAACAAAGCAAGCTGACATCTGCAGTTGTTTAAGGTTGTACATTTCATATGTGTTTATTTAACAGTTGGAGAGAACAGATTTGTGGAACATACATACATGCCCTAAAGTTTGAGGAAGTCATACTTAAGACCTTAAAGCAATCAGTTAGTTATGGGGATTCTTTCATGGTATATTCCTGCTTTCTGTGTCTTCTTTTACATTAATAATGTAGCTTTAGTTCATAATGTCTTATTTATTGACTAAGGACCTTAATTTTATTTTGTGTTGCATTGTTGCTTCTCATTTTCTTAAAAGAGAAAAAAAAAATGTATGTTTCCAGTGTGCAGAAAACTAGACCAAGTGTGATGAAACTGATCAAATATTCCAACATATTCCATCTCTGAATAAAATATAACTTGATTTCATGGCATATAGGTTAAATGTGGTTGATCCATCAAAAGAAGTCTTTAAGATTTTCTTTCCATGCTTGTCTTTCATCACACCAAACCACAGTACTCCTGGAGAGCCAGACAGAAAACAAAACCAGGTTCTTGAGCATATGATTAAACAAGGGCTGGTTTTCTTAGCAATGAAAACCTAAGCCTAATTAGTTCATATGCATACAATCCGAAGCAGAAAAAAAAATATTATAACACTTTGATTTGATATCAAATGGGAAATACGATATTTGTTGCTTTGTTACAAATCTATTAGAAAAATCACAGAGTAATATAATGGAATTAAAATAAATGAAGGGAAATCTCTTAGAATATAAAATTTAAATCATATGAACACACAGATAAAATAGTCAGCTGAATCATGCCTTACAAATAAGTGTTTCTCTCAGTCAGCTTTCAAGTCAGCTACAATTAAAGCTTGGGCCTCAGCAACTGTATTGCTGATGCCTAAAACAGAGTTGGAAGAATCCTATTACACCAGATAAATGTACCAGAATATCTCTTTCTGTAACAGCAGATTATTTTTATCTGTCATAACCTGGCTTATAAGCACTTCACGTAGCACATAAAATAATGATTTCCACAGAAAGTTAATTTCTGTTTACCACCTCAAAGAGCACAAATTGATCATCAGCCCATGGACCTGTCAGTTGGTCAGGTCTCCTTGAATCCTAAGCAGCGGACATGTTTCAGCATAATGCAAATTAGCCAGAATTTGAAAATACCAGAGACATTTCACACACATAAAAATGATTTTAAAAGTAAGCATAATCTCTGGACAACCATTTGAAAACTGAAGTGTTTGTAATAATGTACACATAAAGAGGCAGGACAGGCTATTTCAGAACTATTTTATCTCTGACCATTCTATTATGATACAGAAGTGCAATCTTTTACTGTTATACTGCTGCTAACAGTATGTTTTGTATTATTCTGATCCCACAGACATTTATACTTTCTGATATGATTCACTTCACAGATGTAAGACTTTTTGTCCTTTCAGTAAACTACCTTCAAAGATGAATTTTAAAAATGTCCTTATCAGTATATTGTAAAGTAAAACTGATCACAGTTTAGTTTTCTAGATTTTCAACATGCATATTGCAATCAGATGCTTGAATTAGAATTAATGAAATAATCTTGCTTATTATTTAGATGTGGGTAAAGAAATTTACCACAGAACTTTTCAAACCTTGGAACATTTCAGGTACTTATAATTATATTTTTAATGCCATTTGCCTTCTCCTGAGCTGGAAAATACTGGATACTCATTGCACAGCTTGAGAGATTTGGATTTTTTTTTTTTTTTTTTTTTGGTCTAAAACTATGTTCATTAACACAGGTTATAGCTCATTAAAAATATGTGTTTCTGAATATCTTTCAAAAGTATCTCCTGTAAAAATTTGAGATTAAGGAGAGTGTATAATCCAAACAAACTTCCCTATAAAAATTCCATAGTTTGGAAAGTCCCTCTATTCTTTTCTCTTCCCACACAGTGGATTTAAGAGAGAAATAAAAAAATCCTCAGCATTTTCTGCTGCCTCTGCTTATAATTTTTGGCAGATCCATAATTGTCATTCACAGAACAATTGTATGGCCAGAATTTGTCTACTTTTTGTTCACTGTTAATTAATGCAATGTTAGCTAAATATTCTTGTACTCTATACAATCTTGGAAGTCATATTATTAATACAGCCTTTCACAGTACATTTTAAACCACAAAAATAAAAGAAAAGTATTGTGGTATTTTTGATTAATTTCAGAAATGTTTAATTAATAAACTACTTAAAATCACTACATTTATTAACAAAATTTAAATTAACTCTGGTTAAATTAACTGTGGTGTCATAATATACATGTAATTTTATATACATGTAATTTTATATGCATTAGAAAACTTTTATTTAGTCAAATGAATGATTAGTTGATTTTACAGCTTTATTTATTTTAAGAAGAAGAAAACAGTCAAAAATGTCAACTAATTGAACTGCTTTGCATGGACATCCTTTGAATTTACAAAGCATGGCCTTTCCCTAATTGTGGCACTTGACTGCAGTTCCACCTCCCAGGACACCAATTCCCTTTTGCTTGTGGAGAAAAGGACAGAATTGCTCTCAGGTGTGTCCACGAGTTCAGCTGGAAGCCTTCAGTGAATGCCAGGCGATGCCTTCCCTCTTGCACTCGTGCTACTGGAGGGAAAGCATTTTGGAAAGAGAGGTTCCTGCACAGAGGGCCTGTGTGGAGGTGCTCCTGAGTGTATTTTCCCTGACCCACTAAATACCTACAAGCATATGAAATCTGTGTAAGAATTAAATTTAAATGTATGTTCAAACATGTAGTTTAAGTATTCTGCTACTCAGGACTCAACCTTCTCTGCCCATTGCATGCTCTAACAGATGCCTCTAAACTTTGTGACAGTTTTGTGTCTTTCAGGTAGCTGTATACTAAATAGTTCTATAGGCTTTGTTATCTATACAAGCCCTTATGTTAGCTAAAGGTGGTCTTGATCACATTTTCATGGACTGTGAACCCGACTTTCACAGGGCTCGTGTCGCGCTCCTATGTTGAGTTTAGAGGAATGAACTCTTGCTCCTGTTTGAGTTTGGCTTTGTTTGGGGTTTTTGGCACTTTTTGGTTTATTTATTTTGTTTAATAGCTAGCTTTTATTCATGCAACAGACATTTAGATTTTGTGGTGGGAGAGGAGACTTGAACTATAATTCATCTTTGAAGAATCTCAGACATAATAGTGAACTGATTATCTGTAGCTGTGGTTTTTTGTCTGCTTTTTTGTAAAACAAACGTGTGGGGTTTAGATATTTCTGCAGAGCTATGTAATTCAAACCTGCAAATTATGATTGGGGTGTATAAAACTATCTGTTTTATTGCTCTGTATCAGTTCCTGAAGCAAACATGTTTCCTGACAGGAACAGAAAATATCCTGCAGAAATCTGTCTGTCAAAAGATTGCTCATATAAATCCTTCATTCAAGTATGTGTATATTTGTGGTCTTTATAGGTTACTCAATAAAATTTGTTGAATTAATGTGCTTATAGTTTACAGCAGGAATAATTTGTACTCAACTGTTGCAGCAAATATCTAATCTGTATTAAAACAAATCAGAATCTGGATAGTTTACAAGAAACAACTTTCAAATTACCTCCTAACGCTAACAATCTTCACGTCCACTGGGTGTCAAATGTCTAGATTGTTCATAGTCCAAACTATGGAGAGCAATGGACATGCTCAAAAATAACATTCTCCTGACCAAAGAAAAGACAATATTTTACACCATGATTTTTTCTTTTCCAGATTTTATCTTTAAAATATAGATATTAGACAGAAATTGATTTAAAAAACCCAAAATGACTAGCTCTTTCAATGTAGTTTTAGAGAATAGGTAAAGACTACAAAAAGAGCTTAGCAAATAACATTATGTCACCTTAAAAACCAAATATGTACCTATATGGTGAGGTCTGTTCACATTCTGAGTGATCCTTTGAACTTTTTACTCCCCCAGAATTTCTCATCTAGAGAATGAGATTAATTAAAGAGCTAAACCACATATGCCAGATGGTTTTCTGTCTGTGGTGATCCAGTCATTCAAATTCCTGTCTGGACTTCTGTAATTCCTTATAGCTTTTGTCTGAGCTCACAATCCTTGAAAATATTTCACTAAGTACAGAAACCAGCAGTAGTGTTGTTTTCATAGAATTATAGAATCATAGAATGGTTTAGATTGGAAGGAACCTTAAAGATCACTTCCTTCTAACCTTCCTGCCACAGGCAGGGACACCTTCCACTAGACCACGTTACTCAAAGGCCCATCCAACCTAAATCTGCCCTCTTTCAGTTGGAAGTCATTCCACCTGGTCCTATCATTATATTCCCTTGTTTACCATGTAGTGATGTACCTCTTCTCAGATCCTTCCATTCATCTTTGAGCCTTCCACAGAGTGGCTCTGCTCATGGATAAGATTTTGTGCGTTTTGAAATGCAAGCAGCTTTCCTCAAATTTGTGTTCCACAGGAGCCAGGTGAACTTTACAAAGTCATCTGTTCTAAAGGTGGAATCATAGCTTCATGGGTGGTACAGGTCTACCTGAAAAACAAATCTTGGGCTCTGAAGCCTTGCAAGAGGAAAGATAAGAGGGTATTTTCAGACTCTGCAGCCTCGAAATGAATGTAATATTCATTGTTTTGGTTAATTACTTTTGTAGGTAGAGCTGTGAGTATGAAGGAAGAAAACATATTAAAAAAAAAAAAAAAAAGAATTTGTAAGAGGGTAAGAGTAAAGGGAGATAACAAGAAAAATGTCATAAAAATGAAGGGAAAAATGGTGAAAGTAAGCAGGAAATAACAATAAACCCAAGAGAAGTTGTACTGAATATTTTTAAAGAGGAAAACATACGTCCTGGCCTACTATTGTTATGAAAGCATCCATGTGTGCGAATTGAAGATATAGACATAATAAAAGATGAAGAAGGGACAAGAAAAAATCTTCTTAGTGATGCAATGATTACCATGATCCATGCTGCACACAAGATTTGTAATTAATTCTGGTATTTAAACTGTCCTCCCTGTAGCAAAGAGGGAATATTGACTTAAAATACTTTGAGCATGTAGCAAGTGGGTAACAGTTTCTTCTTCAAATAACCAAGATGCAGAGAATGGAAGGATTATACAGAAACAAAAAAATGCAATTTCCAAATTGTTGAGATAGAAACCTAAAGTTCACAGCTTGCCTCATCTTTATTCAAATATGAATTAAACAGGTTTGTTGTGTTAACTCCTAGGGGACTTTTGCCCAGAGCATCTCTTCTGCTAGAAAATCCCATTCAAGCTATAAATTTTATCAGCAAGGCATAGCCTAAGAAATTTTAGCTCACTGATATCACATTCAAAAAACCCTTTAGATTTATACACAGGTCTTCTGCAAAAACAAAGAGGTTAGCAAAGAAAGTAATGAGCACACTCTTAGTACTTTGTGAAGAAAATAATTACCATTGCCCACACCTTAGGGGAAGTACATAAAAAAAAATTTCAACAGTTAAGTGACTTTCTTAGGGGTGAAGGTGGAGTATTTTTTATCTGATCAATACATAAAATTCAAGAATTCTTGGCTTCTCATTCCACTTTCTAATTCCAACATGAGATAAATACAGTGTCCAATATTCTATGTAGATAGCCACATGAAGGGTCATTGTGTATTTTTTACTGACAGACATTTTAAAGTTCAATACCCTCTTTCCAGCAAAACAGCAGAAATATCAGTTTCCTTAACCTTTTTATTACATACTAGAAACATAAGGTTTAGTCTTCAAAGGTGAAAATAAACTGACTGTAGCATCAATAGCCCAAGGGATGAGATAGATTCATAGAAAAATAAACTGTGATTTAACAACCATGTCTGAGCTTGTGCGAAAAAACTCCAGTATTCGGGTATGTCTGGGCAAGATGCAGTCTTTTAATTATGCACAAGAGATACACATATTTCAGTTTTATTCATGCAGCACTAATAACTCCTTTTACAATGCTCACATTTTTCACTGTATTAAGGTGTTCATTTCTAGAAGTGAAACAGGGAAATATAAATGAGATTTTTCATAGACAAAGTAATGGTATGTGCTTAGTTCCAGCTGTTGTCATAAGGGTTCTATGAGTCAAGGGCCAAAGAGGTAAGCAAGGCCTTAGAAGATGAAATACCTAAATGAACACAGCAGAAACCTAAACTGTACAATCCTGTACCATGCAGGTTTTGACACATTTGAAAAATCTGTCACTTTCAGGAAGGAAATAAATTTTCTTTTTTTCCCCCACTTCAGAACTCTGCAGTACTTGCAGATGGTAATGTAAAAAATGGAAATCTAATAATTTTCTGACTTGTGATATTCTTTAATTTTGCAGGGACATATTTTATCATGGCAAGACAAACTGTTTATGGCCACTGATATTTATATCGGAGTTTTATGCTCATCAGTGATTCAAAGCTCTCCAAGAGTTAGGAACAGCAGTGTCTTATCACACAAGATAAGTGTCCTATTTGCCAGAGATGTGGGATGAGATTTCATGGACGGAGCATCATGAGAAATTATGTCAGATCAAGACTGTGAGATATCTGTAGCTGTACACTGGTTGTACCATGATAAGAAAATATCAAACACATTAAAGCAAGATCAGCAATGTTGTTAATACTTACTTTAGGATTACATTACATCTGCAAGTGGAAGATATTCACCAGATAGGAGGTTTGAACAGTATTTCACAGATCTTTAAAACACAAAAGAAAGGCCAGCAATTTAATTTATAAACTCCAGTGGCAGGATGTTTACTCACAGAGGTGAATAAATACACCAGCTATTACATATTCTAGTGCCACTGATTTAACCTGTGTTAACAAGGCAGAAGTATGTGCATGCACATGGAGCTATTCACCTGTGCTCAAACCTATCCATTAATCCTTGGACCAGCTAATAAAAGAAAGATAAGACAACAAGCAAAAGTCAAGGATTTTCACACTGAAGACAAACAGCAGACCAGGGTGCATACACAGAAATTAGACCTTATATCTATTTCCATTCTCTGATTAAGATAAGTCTATGGAAACTTGATTCAAATATCAGAACGTTTAAATGAAAGCCCTTTCACATAGGAGGTCAAATAAGGATTATTACAATGATCCACCCCAACTACAATCCATGATATTCTTAAACTTGTTGTAGAAGAAATTTGAAAATGTACTTTTAATTATATTGTATAACCTGGAAAAAAAATTAAGAGAAAATAGATCTAGGCTGACACATTATAGTTGATTACTAATGTTATTAACATTGTGTTTCAGAAACAACAAGAGCCTTTGTAGGAAAAGTTCTTATTTGATTGTGTTTTGTTTTACTCAGTAACAATTTTGCTCACTTTTAGGATAGTTTTCCTTTTTATCCTGTGTTAATCTTTCTTTATACATCTGTCTCAGATTGTCAGGTTTCCTCTTTTTATTTCCTCATTTCTAAAACTACTACTCGTCAACTTTGTAATTTGTAAGTTTTTTTTGTTATTATAGTAAAATTGAAGTGTTAGACTATACAATTGCGGCATTCAGATGATTCGTACTCAGTGTTGTTACTGCTACACTTGATATTTATTGACACATTGAGAAATCTTTCTACAATATAGTAAGAATTAAAGTAGCATATAGTCTTGAAAATCAGTTAAGAAAAGAACTATGGTTGAAATCTAGTGAAAAAAGTACCAGTATAAAGAATGATAAAAAAAACTAAATGAAAATAAAAAAACTTTACTAGAGTATGAAATGTGTTCTTGCTCAAGGGAATAATGCATATGCATTTCTTATTATTTAATATGGAATATAGAATATAAAATAAAAAATGCAATGTTTACTGAAGTTCTGTGTAATTGCATTGAGAACTAATTCTAAATTCTCTGCCATGCCTGTGTCTTTGAAGCTTAGAAGAGAACCCAAAGCCACTTTCAGCAGCAGCAGTGAGACTGCAGTCCCAGCTGCAGCCAAAGTAGCTCCAGCCTTAGAAGACAATGAAAAAGTAAATAGTCAGCATTAATTAAAATGCAACAGTACATAATGCAGAGTCACAGCTCCAATAAAATAAATATATAAGAAGGGAGTTTAAATCTCCATGTTGTCTGAAAATATTTACTCTATGCAGCAAAGTTATTATCAGTGACAACTGGAATCATCCTGAAAGATCTTTTTCAAAGTGTAGGAACATATTAATTTACTTAAAATGTGGTTTGTTTATCCTGTTACTGACATAGCTGAATCACATATTTAACATCCAGCCCATGACAACATAGCCTTGAGTTATGACATGCTAAGCTTCTAATTTACCTGTTAAATTATAAGCATCTCAGAAATGGAACTTTCCCTTAAAACACACACACAAAGTTCTAGCAGTGAGCTACGCTTGAACAGAGCTGAAATGACAAAGGAAAAGTTGATTAATCAGCTCCTTCAACAGAAAAGAAATAGTGTGCTCTAAGGTGAAATGAGTACTTCGCTGTCATCTTGGAAGACAGGTCTGAAAGGCGCTCTTCAATAAAATTTCATCTTTAAATTAGAAAATATACTATTTAATGTATTAACTCTATATGTTATGCATGACCCTGGAGTAAATTGAGGCACCATATTCCATTGATTTAGTAGTTTATCTATATTTAAGACATATATCTTCCATTATGTATCTTCAAGTTTCTAAGTTAGCATATTCCAATCTATACTCAACTAATCTAAAATTATAGCACTGCTGCATTAATGAAAAACTAAATATTCTTCATGGCAAAGGAAAATTGTTCTCCCTTATTTGTGACAGAATATTCTGGTGGATTGGTTCTTAGCCCTGCTGTCTCCAAACCTTTCTCTTACTTATGTAAAGGACTAAAAAGACAACATGAAGCTGTTCTGCTTCCCGCCCAAGCAGGGTTAATTTTTATAGTAGGTGGGAGGAGGCATGGCTAAGACACAGAAGTTATTCATTATTACTCAATCTGTAAAATGCTTGATAGAATCAAATCCATTGTATATAACTATAAAAATTAAAGTTTATCTTGTATTTGACACAAACATGTATAAGCTATGCTTATACATCTCATCTGAAAACTCACTGCTCCATTTCTGTGACTTAGTGAAACAACTAATTAATCCATTCATGCACTAGAATATTTTTAAATTAGTTTTTTTCTAGTGTGTGACATTTTTCTATCACTATCTATGTAGTGACAAGAACAAAATTTGTTTTATTTATATTTTTTTTTATTAATACATTAATATAAAGAAGATCTGAAAGACAAAGAAACAACTTCACTGTAGCAGATATAAACAAGAAAATGATTAAATTACCCATTGTATTTCATATTTGAAAAGATGGAATCAGAAGTAAAAGTTCGATTCGGGATTCTAAAGTAGATGTTATTCCAGTGTAAACCATCTGGCAAATTCAAACTGCAGAAAGAAAGAGAAAGCAAAATGTATTAAACTGACTTCATTTGACCTTGAAGACATTAATGCACTACAGATAATTTGTTATTTGTTGATAAAGTGGGTTTCTATTTGGTATTGTGGTATACAGTTGAGTTGGACTGAAATGTTACCATGATTTTCTAATACAAATTTTAATACGCATAAGTAGTATAGAAGAATAACATATTTATGCAAAATAGGTTTTAGAATACTTTTTTTTTATTCACTAGCATGGTGCATATGCACTGTATCCTTACTTCAAAGATCTTGCTTTATAGACATAACATTTAAACAACCTTAAAGTAATTCAGACTAGTGATTCTCAGATAATTAGAAAAAACTGGAGAATTTTAATTCTTCCTTTAAGTAAAAACCCAAAACACAACCCTAAACATAGAATCATAGAAGAGTTTGTTTAATTGACAATTTTTCTTTTCAAGTGTTAAATAAATTAATTCATCAACATAAATGAAATATTTCACATTAATTTCAATAGCCTTTCGTTCAGGTTCAGGATGGCTTCATTTAGGAAACTGGGAGGTAATCAAAATAAGCAATCCGAGGCTGAAAATTATACAATTGGGATATCTATAAATTCACCATTTAGTGAAATATCAATTTTAAATCAGAAAGTATGAAATAAAATTAATGCTCTACTACTAGATTTTTACATAAGCCCAGGGATATGAAGAAGAAAAAATATTACCTAGATAATGTCATTTAGTAACTATTTTTTCAATATATAACATCACTATGGAAAGTAAAGTTACATATTAATATCCCTTGGAATTAAACACATGAGTATTAAATATGCAATCATGTTAAACTCAAAATACTCATCAGATTAACTGCCACATATAATCCTTCTGTGCTTTTATCTCTGGAGTCAGAGGTCTTAGATAAAAAGTACACTAGAGATTTAAAATGGAATCTCAGGATAAACCACAACTTGATTCTAAGAAACTTTGAATATCCTGAGACACATCAGCCAGATTAGTGAGGTAATTAATATAAAATGACATAAAGTACTAGAAAATGGATAAAAAATGTATGTTGTTCAAAAAAGAAAAATATAAATAAATTATTTTAGAAAAATTAAGGTGTTACAGATATTGAAAGACTGTCTGTAGGAGCTGTTTGCAAAAGAATTCTACTTTTCATGATTGATCAGAAGTTATAATTAAAAACTTAAAAATTGAAGTTTTGGCTATTTTACATTTCTAATGCTGTCTACAGAACTCCACGTGAAAAGAGAATGTTTTCTAATATTAGCCATCCCAGATGGCTCAGCTTATAATGGCCCCTACTATGGTTATTCGTAGACATCCTATTTCTCCACTGCAATCATACACATATCTACAATAGAAGAAAAACTGTATAAAATAGAATGTGATTTTATTTTTTTACACTAGTAATATAATTTATTATCCATGTGTGGTGTATTATGTGGTAAATGCAAATGTCATCATTATTGTTGTGCTGATGAACATATTCATTTAATTTCAAATTTCTATTTAAAGGTTTGTATGAAATACCAGTTTCACTTTAATTTTTAATAATATAATCCAAACTGTAGGATAACAACTAAGCAATATGATAATGAGAGAACTTTAAATAAGAGCATAACTTGATAAGCTGAATTTGGGTGGAGATTCTGGAGATGTTTATTAGATTATTATTAGTAGTAGTAGGAAAATTATTTACTAAGTATTTATCTAATCTGTGCTGATTTTTTCTTTATAGCCACTTTTAGCTGTATAAGATGAAGAAAAAATGACATCAATATTTCTTCTTATATTATGAAAGTTTATCAAGTTTGCATTCATTTTTTGGTAATATAGATGACTAGATGTCCTAGGGTGTCCCAGTGAGTAAGGGTCCAATTTTCCACCATACATATTATAAATATGGGCAATAACTCATGATCTAGTGACCTAAGGAATTTTTTAAAAATAGGGATGATGATTTATTGAGCCAGCAACCCTGAAAGAGCGAACTATTTTGAAACAAAGCTGAAGTAGTTTGAAGAATCTCGTATAAAATACTAATAAAGTAATAGAGATTGTGATAACAGTGAGCAACTGAACAAAAGCCTCTTGACCACCTGAATCACCCAACAAATATTAAATACTATTTTTCTCTTTCCATAGAAAGTTGAACATGGAGAACCAAAAACTGAATAAAAAGTAGAATTTCAAAAATCAGAAATGTATATGAACAGAAAAAAAAAATGCAAGCTGAGAAATATTTTATTGGGTGGAAAGAAGAAAATGTCAAGAATGTGGGGGGAAATGTTTGACTTACAGTAACTTTGAATAAAATTTAATAAAACAGATAGGGAAAATATAGTGATTCTTGTTTTGCTAGGTGCTTTGTAGCTTTTTCCTAGTGCACAAATGCTAAGCAGCCTTTTGGGAAATACATTAGTCACAAGCTAGTCTGGCAGACTCTGCTCTATGAAAGCATACTTTAAAAATATATAGTTCCCTGAAATAAAGTTCTGAATTACAAATAAATCTTAAGAAGTAACAGGAATCCAGAATATTATTGTAGTCATTATGATCTTTGTGTACTCAGCAGAATTTTGCTAACTTGTGGATTTAAGGCTTCAGAGACAAGCCTGATATATTTGGCTGAAGTATTTTCACTCCTCAGCTGAACTACAAAATAGGAGAAGATGGGATTTTATGAGTTTAATATAAAGTTATCATTCTGAGAGAGTTGTATGCATTATCAACAACAAATTTCAAATTGCAGTACTTAACCACTACACAGTTGAAAGAATTATTGGCATCTGGTGCCTCCAAAGATTAGCAGTCACATTGCCTGACCAGTTTGACTAGGAGAACATAGTTAATCTGGTGTGCAGGTGTGTCCAAAGGGACAGCAAGGAGAATATATAACCTCAAAGTAGTTTAATTTAGGGAAAAATTCAGTTGCTAATCCACCCAGACATAGTTAACAATGAGGTGATGACATGGCAAACACAGTACCAAATAAATACATTATTTTGAATGCATTTATTTCCTTTATTTATTTCACTCTTAAAATAGTAAAGTAAAATTAATTTCACATTTTTTCTCTTCCTTTAGTGAATATATTTATTCTGTAATTCTGGGAGTGCAAGGAAGTATGACAGATGAATTTACTGATTGTCAGATTGATTCATAACTGTTGAAGAAACAATTCATAAGAATTATTTATAAATGTTAGAAGACAGATCTACACTCACATACATGCACAAAGGAATAAACCTTCCTTTTCTATAGATGTCGACAGCTATGAACATATGCATTACGCATTTAACTTTATAGCAGAAAAGAAAATCTAGAGACAGTATGTCAGTACCTCAGGCAGAGGCAACATAAACAAGCTGTTGACGCATTTTTATCCTGAATAGGAAAGGGCAAATCCCATATTATTTGCCCTGTAAAATATGGGATTCACCCTTGTCCTGTCCCTTCAACAATAGTCCAAGAGACCTCTGATTTTTGTCATGTCTGCCTGGTGTTTTTCCCTGGACAATCACAGAAATCTTTACTATAGCACCTGTGAGGCTGCTTTTCTTATTATTCTGGAAGAAACTTCTGAAATAGATAAAATGAGTCCCAACAGAGATGTATCTGCTCCTCTCCAGTGACAGCAATCAGGTCAATTATAGCATGGATTAAAGCCATCCAACAGTCCTTGACTTTGGAAATTAAAGAACATGTAACTTCTTGCACTTCATTACTTATACATAATATGAACAAATGCTCTTAAAGGACAAAATTATCTTCTGTGAATCACAACCTGCTACAGAGGAGTAAGAATATGTCCTATAAATCATGGAGTGTGTCCTTAGGACAGGGATCCAAGCTGTGAGCTTCATACCATCCCTGAGGCTACAACTTTCTTCATATTGTTCTTTAGCTTGTGTTAAGAGTTTTTTGCTTCCTCTGGCAGGTATCACAGAGGCTGTTGGTATGGATCCAGGAATTGGGAAACATTTTATTTCTTTTCAACACATGCTTATGACAGTCCCAGCTCAATTTGGGCATGCAGAGTTCTCTTATTTCTACATGAGTTCAGACAATCTCACCATTTTCTCTGGACACACACATTTTTGAGAGAGAAAGACGCTTCTGTCAAAGTCATGGAAATTATAGCACTATTTTCAGCTATAAATATCAACCTCTCGTCTATGCAGGTCTGCTTTAACAAGACTAGAATTGACAGAATGTCAAAGGAAACCCTTTTAAGAGCAGGGTTGGAACAAAATCCCTTAAATTCCCCTTTGATTAATTACCAATTACTCCTGGGTACTCCTGATTACACACAAGAGGAGAATTTTTCACAATCATCAATTGAAATAACCTTCCCTGCAAAAATGGTGCAATATTGCACTCTTCTAAGATATGGCTGTTCAGGATGCTAAGCCATCTTGTCTAGACCAGGTTTTTGACAGAAAAGATTGGACTAGATGATCCTGAAGTATCTTTCAACCTTGTATTGTACGATTCTATCCTTCTATTAATATACCATGTTACACATTTCATTGTGCCTTCCAAATTTCAATGAAATTATTTTATATAAACTGGTTTTAATGTGTCATATTTCAATATGTACTTTCTGATCAATCAAAATCTGAAATTGTTAAAAAAATACCTAATTTTTTAGAGGATTTTATTTCAAAACAGACTCATGAACTCCCACCTATTTTCTTTAGCTGTTGAGCTCTTGCTGTTGAACTGCTCTGAGACATAAGCAAATTTGTGATATATAAGTAAAGAGCAAGATTTTAATGTGAAATGATAAATGAAATTATTTAATTACACATAGAGATGTAAAGAAAAATTTATGCATGTCTACATATACAAGATACAGTTTTATCCCTGTTATATGCAAACATTATTTATGGCATACAAGACATGAGGTTTTTTGCCCTAATTACTCTCTGTTAGGAGTTAAGAATTAGAAAGTTTTGGGGTTTTCAGTTATATACCAGAATTTGTATAATATGTTTAAAATTGAATTGTGATGAGAAGATGTGGAATGAGATCCTGACTCTATTTTTAATCTTTTTTATTTTGTTATATGCTGTTCTCTCCTGGTCTGTTAATAATTTTTCCCCAGCAAGCAGATTTTTTATCTTGGTGCACCATGGCTGTGTTTCAGAACAGACTGACATTTGCCATAAATTTATCACTTTATTTCTAAAGATGGAGATAAAAACCATTATTCATTTCCCTGTCAAATCAACATTTAATGGAAGCTTGAGGCTTTGTCCTGTGTGAGGTAAAAGAGAAAAATAAATCCCAAGCAGCAAATTAAGAGCAGGCTCCAATTTTTATTATTTTGGAGAAAAGTTCTTAAAACAGGACCAATGAGACTACAACTAGAATGAAAAATTAATAAGACTTTCTAAATAGAATCCATTTAAATGGCTTATAGTCAAGAAAATATATAATTGTATTTTAAAAACTCTGTATAGTTAAAACCATATGGGAACTTTCACGGTTCCTTTGGCCTTGGCATAATGCAGAATTTTTTTCCTACAGGAATAACATAGGAAGGTGCTATGTTGTCATCAGTAAAGCCTTCCAAGGTTATCCCTATTTGCATAGAAAGAAGGATATTCCTATGTTTGAACTGGTGCCAAACAGCATAATTCTGTCCAAACGCATTTCTGAGAAATGCGATAATACAAAAAATTGATAGAAATATTACATGTCCTTTTCCTTAGAATAAGTGTGCAAAGCAATGTAAAAATAAAGATGTTTTAGATAAATTCTTAGTATTTTTCACTAGATTAAAAGAGCCCATTGATCTAGAGAAAAGAGTTGGGCAACTAGGACTAAGGATATACAAATAAAAGCAATTAAACTTTCCAACATGCATTTTGTTCTTATTTCCTTATATTTATTTTAATGAGACAGGATTATCTTGGCATTCTATGTGGTTTTTTTTACCATAAAATCATCCAATATAATTGTCGGATGTGTGGCAACACTATAAATTATGAATTAAGGTTAATAATTTCAATGTAGCATCAATTCCTGGCTGGTGAGGGAAGGCTTTTTTCATTAAATTTTTCTATTAAAATTATACTGAACAAAAGAACGGTGGGTTTTTTTCTAACAATATTATTTTTCATGGCTTTAGGTAGGAACATGATACTTTCACTGGTATGTAGCTTTGATACTTTCATCCCAATAGGTGTCACCTAGAAGTCTTCAGAATTACTTTAATAATCTTTTATAGGGTAAAGTTGATTTTACTATGTCTGAGTGAATTTAAAACTGTATTGCTAGTCAAGATCACATTGACTGTATACTCAAAATTTATACTTCAAAAAGAAAATGCATATTTCTGGGTTTAGACTTTTGGCTTAGCTGAATATTGTGACATCCATGTTTTTCCTTAAGTAGAGTCTGGAATTGAAATAGCTAGTTAATCTGCTTCTGCTATACCAGAGGACTTTACAGCAGCCATTTCTTGTGCAAAACACTTCTATTTAGAGAGAATTCTTGGAGATTACAGATGTTCAAAAATAGTGCTTCAATCTTTAAAGAGTTGATAAAAACTTTTTGACTTCTCTCAACATGCATAAAATGACAAAGCTCACTAGCTAGACAGAGAGACATGCAGATTTCTGAAGAAATCAACTTAGCTAAGTCTGGCATTGTTTTAACATCTCAGTTTTTAGAGTCATTTCTCATACATAGCCAAAGAGAAGATCATAAAATGGAACAAAACTTGATAGGCTGTTACTGATTTTTAAACTAAAATTAATGATAATAGCTCTGAAATTAATGCCTTGATACTTGATATAGGATACGATCTGGGGCAAAGGCTTCAGTGGCCACAAGAAAGAAATTGAAATAGAATTGTGCAGATAGTTATTAACGCTGCTGCAAAGGAAGCAGACAGTGGTTCAATATAAAGATGTACAGTACATATAACAAATATGTAATGGGAAATTTTATGTCATTATACGTAAGATGACATTTTCCCTGCTGCAAGGTGTTTAAAGTACAACAGAATGAATGCATTCCTTCTTAGAAAGCTATATAATGCTTCTCTGGTAAGAAAATGTAAAAATTTGCATTTTAAGAGTCACTTGACATAAGTGTCATATCATAAGTCCAAAAACCAGATAGCATTTCCATTCTTAGCCTCATAGTACTCAACCTAAAGTTAAAAATTTGACTTTCATGCTTGCACATTGGCAAAAATATCTAACACAACCTAACTGTCATTTCAATCTCTAATTCCAGGTAGCCTGTTCAACTTTTATGTCCAGTTACCATATTGTTTTGGCGTGATTATGAAATTATCAATGCATTTCAAAATCTCTTTAAAGACAGAATAACCTCATGCCATTTCTGGACTACATCCAGCATTTTACCCTAAGTTGCACGAATGTAGAGCTGATTTTATATCCACAGTAAATAAAAATGTAAATAAGCTAATTTGGGTGGAAAAAATCATTATTCTTATTTATATCATCTTGGCATTCTTATGGTCACTGAATTTTCTGTAAACTTGTCATTCTGTGAGCTGTTTCCCAAACCTGCAAATGGGGGGAGAGAGAAAAACCCAGGAAGAAAATTTAAACTTTTTGTTCTATAAAGATAATACATGGATTCCTGAATTCTTTGTATGTAGTTTTGCCATAATACCACATCTGTTTGATGTAAAATTGTATTTCAGCAGTGTCTGGCACAGTGGTGCAGGAACAGGTTCTGTGTGGCTCAGCTGCTGTCCCACTGCTGTGTGCAGTGCCCCTTGCAAACATTCTGTTTGTAATTGCAGCCTGGGACTTTATGGCAGAGTGTCTGACATGGCTATTTATGCATAGCTACATAATGCACTTACCTCTGTTTGAATAACTGATTCTGTGGACAAAGGGAAAAATTGGAATAAATATTTGGCTTTGGTCATAATAAATAAAATGAGCCTCCTTATTTCTTCTGAATGAAAACAGTGCAAATAATTTATATCAAATTAGCATCCAATTATTTTTATTTTTTTTTCTGATATTGTTTTAATTTTTATTCTCTTAGCTTTACTCTTTGAGACCAATCTTACGATTATACTTGCGAGCAGTGTACTAAGAAAATTGATTTTGCAGTGGAGTTGGGCTCAAAGTCTGTTCTGCTTTGCAGTACACCTTGTGCCTTCTCAAGGGTCCATAACACTTCCACTGAGCAAGAATCAGCTGTTCTGGTGGTCAGCGAGTAGCTCAGTGTATGCAGAGTTAATTGGCAGGTTAATCAGTACTGATTGCTCATCTGATGTGGCTGAACTCAGCCAACTCCTCCCTCACTTCTCCTTCAGTCTCAACACAATTACCTTCCATACACCTATCACGCTGTTCATTTCCTTAGTCTTTAGGAATTTTATTATGCTTGAGCTATCAACTTAACGTTAAATGTGTGTGAAATCTGCCCATGGCAGCAAAAGGCTATAAAGATGGACTAAAAACGGATTATTGAATAGCCAGTTTAATTTTAGGTAGATTTATTATCCCAGTCATCTTGAAATGAAAGAACAAGAAATTTTGTTTCCAAATTTCAGGATAAACATTTTGTTTTAACATACCTTTTTCAACAGAAATATTCACTAGTTGCCTGACAGCAATAATTTATTAATTATTTTGAAGAAAAATCTGGATGTTGATTAAATCTGATTTGTCAGATTTAGCTCTATATCTTTTAAGCTTCTAGCCTGTTGTACACAATTTTTCTTCTGAATGTCTTAAAAGAAGCCTTGAAATATAATAAGCACAACAGCAGAATCATTAAAACTAATTTTAGCCAGCTGAAAAGAATTCCAAGGAAAAAGAATACAACTGATTGCTGGATGTAAAGCATGTGTTAGCTCTTTAGAAGCAGTGACAAATCCCCAACTTTTAGGTAAGCAGGCTTAAGAGCAGTGACTGAAATCTTTTCTCACTCCCGACATTTGAATATTGTGTGACTTTGGGGATTTTCTAATGCATGTAGTGTGATACCTTAAATATACGTAAGGCAAGAAATAGGACAAACTAAGGCACATCCTGCACAGCAGCAGAAAAAGAGCTCAACTTGCCACAGAAGTCTGCTTTAAGGGCAGTCAGGGTTGATTTGACTGCCATGGCTCATGCCACATGACAAAGTTGGGGTGGCTTATCAGCTGCTTTCTACATGCTGGCTTGTTTCTGATTGTCTCATAAGTGTGGCTGTGAGGCACATTCCTAATGTCAAGCTCCGTTTCTCCTACCTAGCTTAGGGCAGAAGGGAATATTAAGTTAACCCAGAAGCTAAAGAAGGATGGAAGAGGAAGTTCTCAAGCTCTTGTACCAATGGCAGAAACCAATATGGTGCCTTGCTTTGGTGCTTTTGGTGCACTGGCTACATTTAATTTTTCTGCAGGTTATAGATTAATACAACCGAACCCTAGAAGAGAAGGGGGCCTGGTGATAAATAAAAGATATTGCTTACTTGGAGGGTTAGGGGAATTAGAAGAATCTATATATTTCTTTATAGAAAAAATAAAGCAGAGAGACTAACAAACCTAGCATTTGTCTTGTATATCCTGTGTAAGATTACCTGAGAAAAGCTAAAAATGGAATATATGGGGACTCAAAAATGTCTTCACTGTGAGTTTTATAAATTAGACAGCTAAAGTTCATATAATCAGCTCTCTGTTTTCTTCCCATTCCTGTTATCTAGACAACAATATTCCCAGGGCAGACAGTCATGCACAGTATCTGTTTGGCTTGCCATGGACAGCTGGGCAGCCTTAGGCATGCAAGATGCTCATTAATGCTTGCTCGCTGCAGGTCTCCCCTGTGTTCACCCATGAACACCTTTTCCTGTTGCTCCTGAAGAAAATATTGTGTTTATATTGAAATTCTCAAAACTCAGTCTTGCAGAAGTGCTCTGAGTGTACAGCTGCTCTTTGCTTCCAACAACTTCTATGTAGAATGATGCCCACAAGACATTGTTTTGGGAAACACTGAAGACAGATAGCAATTAGAAATTCCTTGTTGCCTGTGGTGAGTGCCAGATGTACATTTACCTTTAGGTACTAACAACCACATGCAGCTTGAAGTCCTGCTTGCAAAGGGAAAAATCATACAGATTTTCCAGTTCGTGAGGAAAGTTGTAAACAATCTTCCATATTCTTCAAAAGCATTTTTTCATTTCTTTCAAAGGTTATTAAATAGCTAAATGCAAAGGAGCAATGCAGGTAGAGGAATCAAGTGAAGTTTCAGGCCATTTTGATGAGGACATTCACACATGCCCCAGGGAAGCTATTTATACTGGGAATATCTTTTGGGATCAAGTTCTTCCAAAAAAGATTGCAAATCTCCATGGTAAGCGCAAAAAAACTGACTCACAAGTTGAATATTTCCTCCCTTATGGCCTTTTGGCCTCATAATTTCCAAGAACTTGTTGGTCTATATATGAAATCTTAACAGCTAAACCTCTCTCCTAACTTTCCCCATGTGCTCCCTCAGCTCTTCAGCTCCCCTTTGCTAGCAGCCTGGCCTTACTGAACCAGGATATCTGTCGTTTTTAGCAACCAGTCTTATTTGTTCCCTGTTTAGCCTTTCTCTCCCTTTCTAGTTTCATAACTGCTTTGATTTAATTTATTAAATTTTAATTAAAAAACCTCCAGACTTGCCTTATATCCATCTCTCTTGTCTGTTTGTTTGCACTGTTCTTTACCTGCAAGGCTTGGACAAATGTTATAGACATTTAGGTAGAGCTAAAATGATGGCAGAGAAAAATATCAATAGGATTTGGGCAGGGTTTACAAAGTTTTTTGTCTGAAGTGGTCAAGGGATCTGGTGTGCACGTATAAAGTAAACCATTCAGACACCTGGGGATTTTGCACATCTAAACCTGGAAAAATAGGAAATTAAGGCTTTAAGTGGCTCCTGAGTTCATGGGGAGGTTTCTGAGAAAAACTGCAAAGCCAGATTTTGTGGTGTAACTCCACCTCCACAACTGATTTAGTGAACACAACTCTAGATATAAATAAATACCTATTGGTGACTTAATGGTTCTGATACAAGCCCAAATAGTCAATCTGCTTTAATGAAACAAGATTTTTCTAAGAAGTTGTCTTAAATTGTGAACATTCATAATAAAAATGAAAATAAATTCTTGTGTATGTAGTAAGGATAATAAAGCTTATTGTTTGAATTTAAGCTAATATGACACTATATCTGTTATATATCCTGGCTATGTTCTGTTAGTCTGAGATAGGATTTTTCCAAATCAGTTTTCCATGAAACCTTATTCTTTAGATTTTACTGTTATTGATTCAAGATTTTTTTTTTTTTTTTTTTTTTTGGTTGATGTGACTTGCTTATTTAGAAATGGTTAAAATATGTGTTAGCCCTCAGCAAGAGATTATTTTCCTTCCGGCTGATGATGTGGCTTCCTACCACTATGCTGAGCACCACTAGAAAGGATTTAATTGTTCAAAATGCAAAATGCCTGTGATAGGGCTTCTCCAGTATTGTAATGATAATTGTGTGATTCTGCCTGTAATTCCAATTACAATAATTGGATGAATTTCCTAATGTGATGGTATCTCATCAGTAAATCACATTAATGCTCTGTGAATAAATAGTGCCTCCCAAAAGTTAAGATCTGTAAGATTAGACATGGACATTTCCCCAAAACTGGGTTGTTCTTCACAATATTTGAAATATCAGTGAATACCAGAAATTTCATCAGCATGCACGGTGGCGACATCTCCAATAAGGTTACTGGTTGATTCTGTACAGATTTCAAAATCGGTTATACTTTTAAAGTGCTTTGAGGGTGAACAGGAAAAAGGTAAGCAAATGCTCTCAGGAAAATCTGTTCTTTGCTGCTCCTAAAAAATTAAAAAAGCTGGTATCTTTTCATTCAAAATAAATTTAAAAAAAGTATGGAAAACTGATTTTATTATATAAAAAACTGATGGAATTCTTGGTTTTTTTAGAAGGCAGTCATGCTGTCCTTAAACCAACCAGTAATAGTTAAAAAGAGACATCATTTAGAATATGATTTATTTAGATTTATTTATAATTTAGAATTTTAGACAAAAGGATAAATCACAAAATCAACACAATTTTCTTCAGTGTAGAAGACAATCTCTTTTGCCATAAAACATCTCTGATAAAAACCTAACTGAGAGTACTGTGCAATCTTTTCATCTTCCTACTTTGGGCTTGGGGGTTGGGTGTACAACTTGGGACATCTGAGAGATCCAACCTGCCATAAAGTATGAAAGAAGCCCATGCAAATATACACAGTAAGGTCACGATTCCCTCATGGGGCACAGACACATCACAAAAATGACTGATTTCCCAACTGCTGTCACTTTGGGACACTCAATTGAAACCAGATTCATGGCTATTTACCAAAATTTTAGAACCAAAAATAGTTAACTACCTCAATCAGAAAGCTGGGAACAAATGTTTCAAGGCAGAAGGATCTTTATTAGTTTTAACTCTTTTAGTGTCAATAAACTGGAAAAATATATCATTAGCTTCTTAAAAAGAAGCTAGAAAATAGATTTTCTCTCCCTCTTTAAAGAGCCTCCTGTTGTTCCTTGCTGTTTTGTGAAGTAGTAGCTGTGATCAGAGCTTTGTAGATAAGTTTTAAGATGCAGTAAAAGTTAGTGTCATGTGTTCATGGAAACCATCTACAAGGGATTTGTCTGATACTTTATGTAATGTGTTGACAGGAACATTGTGCAAGTCCTAGAAGAAAGTGGTCCAAAAGCAGGCGAGGAACGTTTTTTCATTCTGGATTGGAGACTAATATGGGGGATGATGTGGGAGGAGTGCTTCAAAGACAGCAATTCTTAGAAGTCTGGTTGAAGCTTAAAATGAAAAATATGCTCTCTTGCTCCCTGTCTGCTGGTGAAAAAAAAAAAGAAAAAGAGAAAAGTTTCAGTAGTATCATATATCCTTAAAATAAAAACTTGTTCCCTTGACAGTTCCAAACATATAACACATTCCTGCACTGAGGATGTTTGTCTGATAAGGAAATTCTATAAATTAAAAATATATATTATACTTAAGTACACAAAATAATTTCAGATTTTCCTACTGATCGAATAAAGTTTAAAAAATATTACAGGAAAGGTCAAAAAACAGTAAAAAATATTGGTAACTATTACAGCTGTCATCTTGCCCATATGGAAAGAATATATTTCTAGGAAATAAAACAAGTTTAAAAAATAACATAATGAATTCACCCATTTTCTATAGCATGAAGACTAAATGCTAAGCTGGCTTGTAATACAGAAAGGGTCTCAATGTAAAGAGTAAATATTTCAATATACTAATATATTTTAAAATATATTTTGTCATTAAAAAAGGCAATGGGAGCATCAAGTTATATTTGATGTTTTGTTGAAGTTTTATGTCTAAGTAAATTATTTTGGTTTATATATTACACTATGACACCATTTCTTTCAGCCATTTTATGGTTAATTTTATCTTTCAGTTTTCGTGTGGAACTCACAGAGTATTTTCAAAAAATCATTACACATTTTGAAAACTGAACTTAAACCTGGGATACAGTTATTCCTCATTAAAGGTGAAGGAGTCATTAATACATTAGTGTCTTTTGATTTCATATGATATTGTAGTTTAGCTACCTAGCTCTTGTGTATGCTCATTTGAAAATCTGTTTTCTTCAGGAATTGAGTCTTGAGAAATGGAATCAGCTGATGAAATAAAATATGTTGATCACCACAGCAAGTTAGTATATGGCAGGAGGAAATTAAAGTTTATGCTATTAATCAAATATTCACTGAAGTTTCTTTTCCATAATTGTGTTGTGTGACTTTATATCTGATACCTCTGTGGGTTATCACAAGTCCCTGCATACAGGAGTATATAGATGGCACTAACTGAAAGTAAAAGTTTAAGTTTTGTAAACTTGTGGAGACACTACTTTAACTACTTCCCTTTGACCACATTTTCTAAGCTACATAAGCAATTAAAATAATGGGCTGATTTTCAAATCTTGCAAGAGTCCATGGTAGACAGCATATTTCTTGCAACAAGTCCCTTTTAAAATTACGAGATGCATTTCACTGTGCCCAGATCTGCAGCTATAAGTCCAAACTACCATGTGAATAGAGAATTCAAGAAATCACCATGTTCCATCCAATCTCTCTAAAATTTCCAAAGAAACATTTAATATAATTACATTAACTTAATCCAAACACTAATTCTTCTGATATATCAGAAATTTCTGAACTGAATTCTATACCTTCCTCTAATTTTTGGCTCTATGAGTCAGGAATTTTGGACTGAGTTTGGTCCTATTAAGTCCATTGCTAATTGGGGATGATTAGGACATCAGTTTGTCCTGGTTTGACCAGCCCACGGAAGTGAGCTGGCTGGTTTTGAGACTGGCATTTTATTGGAACAATGGGAAAGTATTTTCTAGTTCTTACTGCTATTGAAAAAGTCTGGGAAGGGCTCTTTCCTTCTGGCTGTCAGGGAAAAAGCACCTCTCCCCTCTCTTGGCCCTGGGCCGGGTGGGGGGAGGAGGAGGCCACACGGGCCATGTAGGGCTCAGCCAATTTTGGGAAACATCTGCCAGCACAGAGTCTGCTCTGCTGCTGGCCCCAGCTGAACCTGCCTCTGGGAGCCTGCGGAGAGAGGGGGAGGCACAATGATGCAGGCTGGAACACCTGATGAGACCGAGGGGTGGAAAAGGTATTTGGGAATCTGCCCAACTTTCCCTCCTAGCTGCAAACGACCAGTGAGGTGCTGCCTTTTGGGCCTGGACCCTCCAAGAGCTAACCCCATCAGCATGGCTTTGAAATCTGACACCATGGACTGCCGAGGCCTGGCTGAGCTCCTGGCACAGCTGGCCGGGTTGGACACTGTCTCTTGTTAACTCTTTCATTAGTGCAGAGATGGGACCTGGAAAGCCTCCATCTTCTCTCCAGTGAGAGAAAATCAAAATGCAGATGTGTAAAGACCACATGAGGTATCAAAGTCAGTCAAGAAAGAGTGCAAGTCTAACTGGAAGGAGTGTAGGAAGTTGCTTTTGAGCTGTGAAAGACTCTTGCGAGCTATGGTGGTTGGCTATAACATATTGAGATGTTTCCTTTAAACCATAAAGAAGTATGGGGGAGATAAAAGAGTTCAAATTGTAGACCTGAGCAAAGGAGTGAAATGTTGAGGGGACTGTTGATTTCATGAGAAGTTGAACAGAGAGATGAAGTGATAAAGACTCTCTCGAAGTGATAAAGTCCTCAAAGAAGAAGTGAATCTCTGTTCCTTGGAGGTGAAGGTGGTCCCAAAGATAAATAAAGAGGACTTTTGTTCGAACATGTTATTTTTAAAATAAGACCCCATACATCGATGTGGCTCAGAGACACAACTGTGAACATGGGAGGAATTTCATGAACGCAAAAGATCCCGGAGGTTGCTGTTCATGAAGAATGGATTTACAAGAGAACTGTTTTCTTGTGGGAAAATTTACCATAGGGAACAAGAGGTGCTTCCTTCCCTAGATGAACTGAAGAAAGACTGTTTTAGAGGTGGAAAACTGACTGAGATTTTCTGAGTATTGTTTTTCTTTACATTGTCAGTTAAGAGGAAAGAATGGTTGGGGAGGGAGGAAGAATGTTGAAAGTTTCATCCTCATTCTTGTTGTTTTCTTTCTTTTAGTGTTAGTTAATAAAATCTTATTACTTTTAAGCTTAAGCCTTCTTTGCTCTTAATTGGAAACTCTAAAATTGGCAAAACTGAACCAAAACAAAAATTGGTACTTCCACATGGTTTCGAATTGAAACCACGACACAGTTAAAAACCTGAAAATTAATATATATAAAAATATATTAAAAGAATCTTGTATCATTCTTCAGGCATAAACTAACATCCATTTAAGTTAAGCTATTTTTTTTTCCAGTTCTGGGTAGTTAGGTTTGGAGTTCCTTGTAGATATACTTGGAAGTATCCTTAGAAATTACTTAGAATCCCTAAACAGAGAAAGATCCATGTATGTATCAAATGCCAGTGTAATTAATCTGGGAAAGACATGCACACTTGAGTGACTGGATCTTACATAAGAACATATTGATCTGTGGGGAAGTGTCTAAGGAAAAAACTATAAAATGGAATAAAATAAATATTTAATTGTATTTTTAATTACTATTAAATTATAGTATTCATACCTCTTTTTCAAAAGCAGAACAAAAACATTTTTGGTATATTTTTATTTGAAAAGGCCCATGGACCTATAATAAAAGGGGCTGAGTTTAATACAGATTCTTTTGTTCCTAGCTCTTTTGTTCCCTTAGAAGAAGAAAAACTCTAAGTTTTCAACTTCTGGTATCACTGCTTCATTAGCAGTAAATCCCTAGATACTAAACTGAAATTATCTCAAGCTTTTTGAAATTATTTCATTTTGGGACAATAATGAAAATAAATAAATGTTGGAAAAGCCTTCATTATCTATATGCCTTTTGTTATGGGCAGCTTCTGTCATCCAGTATGGATCTATGTGTGGGAAGCTACACAAAATCACCAAGCAGAATGAAGGAAAATAAGAATATTGCATTTGAGGGCCACTTGGCACAGGGAAGAATTTGGAAGGATGTTTCTGGAGCTCCCATCCACTCCCCCCAAACAAATACAGTTCTGTTTACTTTCTGTTTGGCACCACTCTAGAACTGGTTGAATAGCTCTCCATTAGAAGGAAAAGATTTAAAAAAAATGTTTTTGGTTGGGAGACCATGCAGTTTGGCAGTTATGGTGGTCCATGGAAGAGAAAGAAATATGACCCTCCTGAGTGAGACAGTGTCTAGAGCTATGTTTCTCCCACCTCCTGAGGGACCATTTTGGTCATTGGATACCTATTGGAAAATTGCTAGTTGGGGACACGTCTTACTTTTCAGCCTTCTCTGAGCATAGTCACAACACAGTGTTTATCAGACTTAAAAAAATTATATGAACATTTATATGGTTAGTGTGGGAAAACAGATGTGATGGACTACTGTGTAAATTTCGGGATGCTTTTCAGCTTCTAAATCCTCTCTTAGGTAGAGTCTACCTGCCATTTCCCATATCCTCTATACCTAAGACACAAAAGCAATTCCTACTACAATAATATTTTATATGTCTGAAACTATTCAAATCTGAAATTTTCCAGAACTGAGTTCTGGGAAGCAGAAAGTTTTGTCTAACATTTTGAGTGAAAACAGTCCAGCTAAACAGTGCTAAGAAATAAATGCTCGATAAATTATGGAAGTGTTCCTGTAACTTGGAATTATGAGAGCAAGGAAAGTGCTTTTATTGAGATATATTCAAATTATGGCTTTACATCACACGTTGAGCATGGTTAGTGTTTGCCTCACTGGATTTTAGCTCAGCACCTGAGGTGTTTCAATGAGCAAGGCTCCAGTGGGCACTCATGACTGATATAGATGTTAAATAAAAATAATTGCCAGAGGTATACATGAGTTATATGCAACACTGTTTTCATTCCCTGCAGCTGTTTTAAATGTCTACAGTTGTGAAGTCTCACATAATTTTACAGTCATAAGAGAGAGTTTTCTGCTTCTGCAGATAGTTCTGATCCAAAGATGACCATAGCCTGTGACTCCAAGGTCGGGATACATCTGGTCTAATTCCAGATGCCTGCAATGAGATTGATATGAGCAATTGGGATGAGGTAAATCCCACCCTGTAAATGCTTCTTTCATTCTGTTGCCTATAAAGGCTGTCTAACATAAATTGGTTCCATGATGAACGTTTACTTTTCATTGCTATGGAGTTCAGTATATTTTCATCAAGGAAAAATATCTGCTACAAATGTCCCCATGTTTGTTTTCTGCAAAACAATGGAAAATACCATGTGCAATAGAAGTTACTTTGATGTGGGTGTCCTATAAGCTATGACCAAACAGAATGGAATAGTCTGAGCAGGATGATAACCTTCTTGTAGGGGAAAATTCTCTTTTTTTTTTTTCCTTTTAACTAGTGTAAAGTGGAAGTAATCTTGCAAAGATCAATAGAGGGAAACAGCTGATACTAATTCCATGGTGCCAATATCTACGAATTCTCAAATAGTCTGCTTTTGGCAAACTATTACTACAACTGCATACATTTATTATATAAGGGTATTTTGAAATTTGTCAATCATATATTAGTTTAATTTAAAGTTACATTATTTATACTATTTTTCCCTAGGTCTTCAAAGGATTTAGAGTCTAATTCCTATTGTTCTCAATTCCTTTCAGGGTCTAGAATTTGATGGATATATTTAATTGTGACCATAATTTCCTTCAACCATCAAATTCATTAGTCAATTTATAGATCACTCACCATGTGCCTATTTTGTTTATACAGATATGCAACTCTGAAAAACAAAAGGAAATGCATTTTAGTGTTTCAAAACCCAATAAAGGAAAAGGAAAATTAGAATCAGGTTGTTTCCTTTTCTACATTCCTCCCAAATTATTGCCTCTGGTGTGACTGCTACAACCACATTAAAAATACTGTTAAAATGGAGTATAACTGAAAACTTCTCTATTTATAAATTGCTTTTAGGAAAAAAAAGATGTTGAGAAAATAGAAACAGTTCAATCAAGAGAATCAGAAAAATTGTGTCTTGGTTTTAAGAAATTTTAGAAAATATAGTAATTTTAGGAAACTGATAAAATTTGGCAGTTGCATGGGTGGTTCAGAATCTGAAATAGTTTAGAATAAACAACAATTAATACTAGCTACTGCATGTAAATGTTACATTATGAAAATAAAGGCTGTGTTTCAGAATGCTTTCAAGCCTAATAAACGCTTAGCTATAGAGACATCTTCCAAGAGAAGAAGACAATAAAGGATGGGTGTGTCATTGAAGAGTGATGGACAAGGACATACATCTGCAAACCACAGACGCCACAGTACAACCCAGCCAAAAATGCATTTACTCAGCTGGCAGAAAGCAAAAGTTCATATCAAGACCAAAAGTGCCAAAGAAAATAATTTTGTTTCAAATACATAGTTCCAGACCTGAAGCTGTCCTCAAACTCTTCCCAGATGTCCTAACCTTAGTTAAATATTTCATTGTGAAGACATGCTGTGAGCTCTCTCTGGCTTGTTTATTCGAGGTTCCAGGAAGAAAGATGAATTCCAGCAGCCTAGAAGGGTACAATTGGACAGGCAGATGAGACACTGAGCTGCTCCAGGATGTTCCAGTTTAGATTTCACTGAAACGAACACAAGTTTTAGGGAAAGGTAATAATACTTAAGGATACATTCACACTGAACATATTTCCAAAAGTATTTAAAATACATTACTCCCATCCATTTAAGTTACATTATTTTTGTAAGGTGACAGCTAATGGGTGAGTTATTAAATATTTACTTCTCTGGTACATACGTGGTCCAAATACCCCACACAATAACACAAAAATGTGTGTTAAAATACATTCCATCACTACCTTTATCAGATCCGATCCAAAGAATGGCAGATCTTTCTCAGTGAGGACTGGTCATTAAACGAGTGCAGCATATCCTTCAAATAAATAAGCACACATTATTTTAGGCATTCCTTCTGCAACTCTTTTACAATGATCATATTTTAGTATGATTAAAATCTTTCTACTGCAAATGCATTCTGTCTAAAGTTCTACTCAGTTAACAAACTTGAAATAAAATGATGCTTTCAAATGTATCTAAGCCCTCAGTAGAAAGGATCTCAATTTTAATGTTTTTTAATTGATATTTTTATGAATTTGTTTATATATAGCTCAGAAATAGTCTGTATTAAGTATTTCTACAATATCTAACCCAGTTGCTGTTTTGTGTGGCCACGTGGAACACTAGTTGCTGTTACAGGAAATTATGTCCTGATCATGCTCCCTTTCACCACTGTGCAAGGAATATGCACAAAAGCAAAGTGGTGACTAATGTATAGAAATATCTGTAGGTTTTCAGTGATATACAAATTTATGGGTCCTCAAAAATGTTTTTGAATTACTGAATTAGCAGCTAATCATTTTGGGGTTGTTTTTTTTTCCATAGTGTACTGACCAAATAAAGAGGGCTTCTTTTGGTGTAGAAGCAGATCTGAAGGATTTTAGAAAGAAATGGAAAGACAAGCTAAGAAAGACTGAGTACCTTGTTTTTTAGCTAATCCACAGAACTTTAGAAACTTAATCAGAAAGCCTTTGGTCTTTGTTTAATGCAACACCCGCATTCAGATATTTTTGTAAAATACACTCCCAAATACAGGGTTATGAATTATTGAAAGTATTTTCAAGGATGACATATTGTCTAGTATTCTCAAGATTGAGATACATTTATAAATTAATCTGAATCAGAATGGCTATCTGTACACATAGGTGCTGCTACTCTAAGTTTGGGAAAAAAATTAACAATTCCCAATATTTAACACAGTGGGAAAACTTGTTCTTTCTCAAAATAGATTTTTTTTTCTGTTGTGAGCAAAGAAAACTAACACAATCATTACAAGCAGTGATGGTTTGAGATTTTAAGAGCAGCTACTACCATTAGGGTAGGGAATGTCAACAACCACTACATGCATGTCAAATGGCATCTGGTCTTACATGGCAGTGAGGTTTTCCAAACACCAATGTTTTGTTACTAAACTAAAGAGGGAAAACTATGCAGAGATGATGGACTGCATTTTTGCTAACTAGTAACTTAAAAAGACATCTTCAGCAAGGCTTTTGATACTGTCTCTCACAATATTCTCATAAGCAAACACAGGAAGTATGGAGAGGATGATTGGATAATGAGGTGGATTGAGAATTGACTGATCAGCAGATCCCCATCCTGTAATCAGTGGCACAGGGTCTAGTTGGGACCTGTCACTTGTGGTGTACCCCAGGGTTCAATACTGGGCCCAGTATGGATTGACTTATTAATTGATGACTTGGTTGAAGGGCAGATGCCTCTTCCACAAGTTCAGTGACAGCAAAAAGCTGTGAGGAGTAATCAATACCCCAGAGTGCTGTGCAGCCCTTCAGAAGAACCTCAGCAGGGTGGAGAGATGGGCACAGAACTGCCTGAAATTCAGCAAAGGCAAAGGCAGAATTCTGCAGAGGGGAAGAACAACCCTCTGTGCCAGTACAGGGTGGGGATTCTCCCTCACTGGCAATATTGAAGAACCACCTGGGTGCAATCCTGTGCCATGTGCTCTGGGGTGACCTTGCTTGATCTGAGAGGTTGGACCAGATGACCAATTCTGTGATTCTGTGAGACCTTAGGAGATTCAAGCAGCTACAACATTCTTTACTGTGCTGCAGACACCTGTGGGGGCAGGGAGGGGGTGTTATGAGGATTTTTAAACTGGAGTAAATAGGAGTGTTTCCAGAGTTCTGAGTCTCAATGGACATATAAGTGCATTTTGACTGTCTACCAGCATGAGGCCATGGTGTGTCCCACTTCCCTTGGTGCTCTTTTATAAGAAGACCTGAGAGTGAAGGCTAGTGGGTTGTGGGGTGACACTGTGTTAGATCCTAGTCTGAACAGCCTTGTGCAAAGGCAACAAAATAACTGTGACTAGGAATGACTTTGTGTAGTTGAGTCTGGGTTATCAATACTAACCCTTATTTAAAGGAATTAAGGACTTTTTACTAGGTTGGGAGCCTGCTGTAATGATGTATCCATCTGTCTGATGGTCATCAGGTTACAGGTTCTGATCTGGGCTTTAATGGTCATCAGGTTACAGGTTCTGATCTGGGCTTATGATGCTCACGGCCTCTGCAGTCCTGGACAAGTAGTTTCTGTCCTCCTCCTGCTCCTCTCCTGCTCCTGCTCCTCCTCCTGCTCTTCTGCTCCTCTTCCTGCTCCTTCTGCTCCTCCTGCTCCTGCTCCTCCCACTCCTCCCCCTCCTTCCATTACTCCCACTTCTCCTTCTCTTCATAGAGAGATTATGCAAATTCATTAGTGACTGTTTGTGAAGGGCTTTGAAGTAGAAAATCACTCCATAATTGCTAAGTATTATTTAATAGCTCTTTTATACTAAGCATTTCCTTCTGAATTGCCCTGGTTGATGTTTCATTAAAATGACATCATGCTCACTTGCAAATTACAGTGGTAGGTCATGTGCTTGCCAGTATAATGAGCGTGAAGAATATAGACATGTCTCCCCTAAATAAATTAATTTGCAAAAATCATCACTGCTGAGGCCAGACTGTAGTCACTACTTTCTCATATCGATGACCCTAGTCATATACTGGTTCCCTTTTATTTTTATTGATTATTACAACATTCATTTGAAACTGCTCTTTCCATCATACCATCCAGGAATTTTTTTCTGTCTCAGATGAAATACTGGTCTATTTGTGATCTATAAGTTAAATGCCAGAGGTTAAAACAGAACTATCACTTGCAGTAACTGCACTCATAGCAAGACCAACAAAAAAAGATGGAGAAAACCACAAGAAAATAAAAATAAAGTTGTCCTACTTGACTTTGTGGTTTATTGAGAAAGAGCATTCTTTTGGTCCTTATGCAGTAATTTTATAAAGGTGAGTATGGAAGTACTGTGCAGAGATCACCTCAGACTTCTGTGTCACTGTTTTAATATAACACATGACACGGATTCATGATTTTTTCTCAAGGCTGCAAAAATGAACTCTTTAGTAGGGATTGTTTCCCCTTATGTACAATTTTACACAGACCAATGTGATTGGTGAAAAAAGGCAAGCCTCTTCACCCACGTTGGTCAAACCAGAGTGACATGAAGAGAAATCCCTCCTCCCAGAAGGAATGCTTAACATAGACACCATTACAAAAACATACCATGGTATTATCCCACTTTCCTGGTAAAGAACACCAGAAAACAAAAACATCATGCCTCAAAACAGACTACATTTCTGCTTCATTGTATTTCATGTTTTGGACTCTAGGGGTGTGTGTGAACTGCTGGATAAGAGAGCCTCAGGCTCTTATTTCCCAGACACACCCCATTCAGGAAGCTCTTAGATCCTCTATGCATCCTCAGGTCTTCACCTGAAAGAGCACCTATATTTATAGGCAGGACTCGGGCCCAGCCTTGATGTGAAGTTACCTGATGTCAGGATGAATACCTGGGAGCTGGGACTTTGGAAAGCACCGTTTATCCCACAGCTAGAACTCCAGTGACACTGTGAGATATACAGACCTTTCTGGATTTTAGAGAGAAATAAGATTTTTTTTTTCTAAACTACCATCATGGCTCTGCTATTTCAATTTATTATTTATTTCAGGATATTCGAGCTTAACTAGCAGTTTACAAAAGAAGATATTATTTTTAGTTCATTTCTCTGTAAAACATCATAACTTAGGATAATTACAGAATTGGCTATTATGAAGTGAAAACCATTTATTGGACGCATAAAAATAGTCGTTTGGCATGCTACTTTATTACTCTTTGGAATGATTTTTGGTTTATGAGTAGGAAGCATCTTCAAGTTATTTCTTTACAAACATGGATTTCTATCAATAGCTACAAAACTAGGGCATCTTTCAAGAGAAATATATAAATATTTTCCATACTTTTCGTAGATTTTTTATATTGTTTCAGTATAAGGATTATATGTAGTTGGACAAAGAATAACCATCCATGTCTGTATCCTCAACTAAAAGGAACATAACGGAAATAGTTTTACTTTGGATGAAAAGGCACATACTAGGGACCTCCATTCCCCAAATGAAAACTGATATTCCGGAGAGATAGCAAAACTTAGTGTTCTGGAGAGCAGAACATGCTGTTAAGTGTCTATGGCACCAGTGCAGTGGGAAAATGTCTGGATATGCTATTTGCCAAATAACTGTTATTTGTGAAGGAGTAGCTCCAGTCATATCCTACTGTTTTGGCACACTGAGTGATCCAATAAATGAAGACAGACGCTGAACCTGGCTTTGATGTATCCTATGTAATTAAAGAAGAGATCTTAAAGCATTTTCCTAGTAAATTAAAAAAGAATGTTTTGTTTTTTTCTTTAGCTCACAATGTTGCAATGTACCATTCTTGGAATCTCCCCCAGCCAATCTATTTTTTTGTTTGGTTGTTTTTTTGTGTTTTTTTTTAAATGGAATCTCACTGAAAACTGTAGAAAAATGGATGAAACAGTGAAGCTGAAAAACATGAAAGTAAAATTTTCAACTGATTTCCTGAGCTGTAAATGAGAAAGGCAGATGAGCATAAAAACAATAAACATATTAACATAATATATTCAGATAATCATTCACATTCAGTTGCTACAATTAACTTTTGCTCCCTCAAATCACAAAGGTGAGTTGTATATCACCCTCTTAGCAGGGGGGAAAACAACCAGAGAGTGGAAGAGAAAGAAGCGGCTCTGAGTGTTCAAAATAAAACTTGCATCCTTAGATGCTTCAACTTGGCTGAGAAATTTTCTTTCTCAGAGGAAAAGTCTTTCACTCTTATATGACTCCTGTTTGGGAATGAGTTTCCCTCCTACAACTCATCTCCTCCATAGCCAAAGAGAACACCTCTCTGCAGGCTGCTGGCAGTGGTCTCATCCAGAGCCCTCACAAGCCTGAGGCTTCATTTGTCAGTCAGAAATAGGAACCCACCAGATAAGTCAGTCATACAGCCCTACTTTTCCTGTGTTACTAAATTTATGATAAATTTCATGTGTACGCTGTTTAGAGTGGGCAATTTGTTTGGCACATGATTCTTCCAGTATAAAATAAAGGGAAAAGCTCTATTTGCACATTAATGTGCCTAACCTAGACTTCACACAGCAAGAGAGATTATGTCTTTATTTCTGTGCAAGTTTATTACATGTTTTCCTTCTGGATAGCTATTGCAGAATAATTCTTGAGAATATTGGTATTCACCCTTTTAAAGTTAGTTTGTTATGGATATTAGAATACAAAGTCTGCTTTGCATCTTAATGAAATGCCCATATTCTACACAGCCCCCAGCACCTCAGTTATTTTAAATTATATTCCAGGTCACGCTCAGTTTAAAAATTAATTGAAAAGAAATTAGTCCCACAAGGATATAGCTGTGAACTGTAATTTTGACTGACAATGGGATAAAAGACTGTGGATTTGATCACGTCACTTTTAAATGCATTTCATATATGTAAAATTTTTAAATTTGCCACAAGCATGCATTTAAATTGATCTTGGCAGATATCTATTAATCTGTGTAATTCAGGAGCACGATAGGAGAAAAAGAAAAAAAAAAAAAAGAATTACTTTGAGATACCTGTCACTAACTGTTATTTCATTGAAAATGTACCTGCCATTCTGAAAAAACCAAAACCACCCCAAATACCAACCCAAATAAAAAAAAAAAAAACAAACACAAATCCTCTCCTGTTTTATAACTGAAATTATTTGCTAGACTTACAGTCTTTCAAAGGTCCGAGAAGTCATAGCAGTGAATCTGTGATATGTGATATATCTCCAGTAATCCTAATGATACAGGAGACTGAGCAACCAGAAAGTCATCAATACATTGCAAGGCTACATGAAGAGAAACAAAATTTTCCAGTGTGCAGTTTGTGGTTCATCAAAATAGTTCAAGTGTTGATTGTGACAAACAACTGGAATGGGAAGAATCTGAAGACATTTGCAGTGTTGAATTGGGCCTTACTGAACCATTAGGGTCCCATAGACAGTCCAGACTCAGGTGTTTGAAACATGGGGAAGAGGATAAGGATGTGATTTCAGGTGGGGGTTAACACTTTGAAGTGAATAAGTACTTTCTTTCAAAAAAAAAAAAAAAATTAAAATATCTGAATTAATTTCTTTCACGTATAACTGTTTTGAAACATCAACAGCTTGCAAAACTAATACAAATGTAGAAACATATTATCCAGAAGTAAGCTGGAATAAAAATACAAACCCTTCCCCCCCCTCACAACCAGAAAATGACACTTTGTTCTGCATTATGATTCACTTCTGCCAAAGTGATGATACATCCAGGTATACTTTGTCCCTCTAAATTTATCATTTGGGGAAAAAGCATAGGAACTAAATGTGTTCCTCCAAGGCTTCCTTTTCTATCCTTCAAAGGTGAGGTCACTAAGGTGAAGAACAGAAAAATCAGTAACTCCTTAGAAGAGTTACAAACATGACACTTGGACTGTCTTTTAATGTTCTGTCCTATTGCTTTGCTTTGTCATCCATCTCCTTCTGCAACAGAATCTGCATTAAAATGTCTCCAATCCAGGCCTTAGGATGTCTCAAGGATGCTCCAGCAGCCTGAGGGTTTAAGAAGGGAGATCTGCTTTAAGTAAACAACTGCAGTGAAGAGTCAGGGTGATATATTCAAAAGTCAGTTTTGACATTGACCTTTAATTAGAATCAGTTTTTCTTTTAGGGGTACTGGAAGGACTGATGGAGGAAAAGTCTTTTATCATTTGAACTTTAAGAATCTATAATGTGAACACCTAGAAATATGAGCTTAAATGAAGTTGAAGAAGTAGCACATAGGTGAGTACTCTACACTAGGACATTAGTATTTTTTCTGGAAGCTATCAGCCAATGGCTAGAGAGAGTTTTACAGACAAAGTTAATTAAAACATAGCTCAATCAATCATCTTTCCATGGTCTCTTTTGCCTGAGACCAACAGATGTATTAAGCAATAGGTTTAGATGTAAAAATGCTCTAAGCAAATTTCCTAAATAGGATGTAAATGTAAATGAGCAAATGTTAGAAACATTTAAAATGCTGTTTGGCTTTCTGGGGTAATATGCTTCCTTAAAAAATTTGAAAGGGGCCATCAGTATCGCTGAGACCAACTCCTGGCCTTGCACACGACAAGAACATGTGGCCCTTGCACATGACAAGAACCACATCGTGTACCTGAGAGCATTGTATAAACTCTTCTCATACTCTGTCAGCCTTGGTTCTCTGACCATTTCCCTGGGCAGCCTGTTCCAGTGCTCAGCCACATGCTGTCTGAAAAACTTTTTCTTGATATCCAATCAAAACCTCCCCTGACTCAGCTTCAGGCCATTTCCTTAAGTCCTGTCACTGGTCACTAGAGTGATGAGGTTGGTACCTGCCCCTGCATTTCCCCTTGTGTGGATGCTGAAGACCTCAACGAGGCCTCCCCTCAGTCTCCTCTTCTCCCAGCTGAACAGACCAAGTGACATCGGAAGCTCCTCAGGAAATAAAGATCAGAAAATTAAATCAGGAAAAAAAAGATGAGGTTGTCAAAACTTTTGATAGAAAATGGATTTACACATTGGCTATCTATTATGAAAAGTTTTGGAAAAGAAAACAAAGAGTCCTGTGCAGACAAATCATGGAATGTGCCATTTCCACAGCCGTCTGCTGTAAGGATACAACTGTCCAGCTGTGCTATATTGTAAATAGTGAGAAAAATGACTACTCAGACAGGACCTGCAAAGAGGAAAAAAATCCCTTGACAAGCCTGAAATCTTGTTTCACACCTCCCTCACCACTGGGGTTTTCTGTTCCACCATACCATTTATTAAAGTCACATCCCAGGCCAAACCTAAGCTGTGAAGTGTGATGTGTGGAAAGCAAACCTAAATTGCAGTTATCACAAGACACAATGGAAAACAGATTAAGTAATGGACTGCAAGCAAAGAGCTTTTCTTAATTCTAAAGTTTATCACAGATTCTGGAATTGCCCCCAGCACTTAAAAGTATAAATGCTGATTTTCAAAACAATAAAAATGACAGTGTCAAATTTTTTTAAAAGTAGTTGATTGAAAATGTGTTTAGGCAGATACCAGTAATTTTTATATTGTAATTGTTCAAGGTTACTCTTTTTACCCTCATTTATAACTCCAGTGCTTTGTTAATAAAGTCAATAAAAGAATATTTCTACGAGAGTGACTCTAGCATCACAGAGGCTATCATGGGGAGTAGCCTCAAACATCAGACCTGTTTGCAGTTGTTCACCAAAATCAGAAAGATAAACCTTCTTAGGCTTGAGATCACTAAAGTGCAGAATATCAGAATATGTGAATAAACCATACCTTTCCAGGACCCTTGCAAGAGGTTGTCAAAATATATTAAAGGTAAATCATAAAGAAAAAAAAAAAAAAAAAAAAGAAGAGAGAAGAGCACCATTCATTTTTGACTGAAAAGCATACAAATATTTAAAAGACATCTTTATAGAAAATCATTATTGATAAACATGTAACCTATGAGAATAAAGAACAATTCTTTTTCTAAGATCTACACCACATCAAGAAAGGAAATTGCTGGAAGCTGCTGAATCAAGCTCCTGTCAGTACCTCGGAAGCTTTCTGTTAAAATTTTGCTTTTCCTGTCAAATTCAAATTAAAAAAAGGAAAAAAACCCCATAAACCAACAAAAAAAACCCCACCAAAAAACAAACAAAAAACAAACAAACAAACAAAAAAACCAACAAAATAAACCACTTCCAAAAGTACTCTTCAAGCATTGGGATTAAACTTTGAGTTAGGTTTCCTAGAGGAGAAATTAATTCAGTGGCTATCGGGGAGCTGCAGGTCAAGTCCCACAGGACTCTTAATTAACCAGGCATCTTCCAAAGAGTGTGCATGGTAAGAAAATGAGAGAAGCAGAAAAGGGACACTAGCAAAAAAGAGAAGAAGGTCACCAAAGGGTTAATCTCATAAGCAGGAAAGGTTTATAAGCAATTTATAATGCTGGAACTTTTAATTTTATTATGCTGCTTTGGAAACAGTGTGATTATTTGCTCTAATGTTATGTGCAAAGGCAGTATTAGATATAAGTAGTAGGTTGAAATGTTCTGAGAGAGCTGTATGTCACCATACATACAGCTAAGTACTCTGTTAATAAATATAGGGGATCCATGCTTGCTGAATAGGAACAATGTAATTTTGGCTGTCATCCAAGAGCAAATGAAAGGATTTGGATATGGTTTTTAAGGGCTTACATTTGAAATAGTTGGTTTCCAGCTCTCTGTTAGACAAAAGGGAGAGAGAGCTGTAGAAGGCCACCCTGGAGAAGACCTATGGCTGGTCCAATCCTTGTAATATTCCTGAATCTTGACATTTCAATGAAAACGGTGCAGGGTGATTTGCAGTGCACACATATTTTCCCAGTGGCTGTAAGTGCTATAACTCATTGGATTTTGTAGCTTTGATGAATGTGTCTCAGTTCACAGATGAGAAGAAAACCTAAATGCACACCTGTTGTCTGAGACAATGACTTAGTAGAGAAAGAGTCACTTGCCACATTTCAGTGACTTGGTTTCTTTAGGCCACATGACCGTGTCCTTAGAGCGGTAATTAATACCTCACAGGTAAAAGCATTTGTGTGTTTTACTTCAAAGTGTTCATTTTAGCCTTAGATATGAAAGAACCAGCATTTAGTATTGAATTCACAGGGAATACGTGGGTTTAGGCACTCAGATTTCTAAAGAGAAAAAAAAAAAAAAAAGAAAAGCCGTGAGTGCCGTCCTTTTGCCTCCTCTAAGCAGTCTGGGAACCTGATCCTACAGACGATGACTTGTTTGGTTTCCCTTTGGCTTCAGAAGCCACATCTCTTTTCAGCATAAAACCGGACATGAAGAGGGAAGGTTGGTGCATGCCCAGGTTGTGCCCCATATGGAAACAGGAGGTAATTGGGGGATATTCCAGCCAGGAATTCAGAAGTGCCTCTATCCCTGCTAGGATAGGCGTAGTCTCTGAGAATGAAAAGCACCATTGTTTCTTCTCAGACTTTTGGCAGAGTGCAGTGAGTGTAGCTGAATACTCTTTCCCCACCACATAAAAGCAAGACAAAATTCCTAAGAAGTGGTATTGGACAAATTCTGGAAAGTGAGTGACTGACTACAGCAAAACCAGGCAAATTCATAGTTCAGTAAACATGTAAAAACAGAAAAAAACCAGAAAACTCACAATGAGCCACTCCTTTCACCTCAGCTGAAGTGTACAAAGGATGTGGAAATCTCAGAACTGTTAGTCCTGCCAAAAAAAAAGCATCACTGTGTTGTAAAATCATTATCTGAAATATCAATTACTTTCTAATTTGTATGTTGTATATCAGAGGTTTGACTTCTTCAAAAAAGCAAACTCAAAAATAGATATCTATATAATACACATTTTTAAAAGAAAAATAAAATCCATGATGTAATATTTTCAAATTTTTTTAGATTATGTCTTTGTTTTCATTCATCAGTTTCCAAGATTTTTTATGAAAATCTGAAGACAAAATGCAAGTGATATTGAAAAAACACCTAATAGATAGCTGTACTTTATGTTGTGAACCGAGATGAGCTAGAATGAATGTAAAAGCTGCATCATTGTATTATTTTGATGCTTAATCCCAGGCCTTTCACTCTATTCTAGAAGAATAGTCTTTCTTTTAAATAAGATTTGCTTTCCTTGCCATATGCTCTCTGTTAATATATTTTCCTTCACTTGTCATGATTTTGAATCTGATCTAAAGTCTGTCAGAAGCAATAAAAGTATTTTGATTGAAATCAGACCTTGGAGATATAATTTTGGCCATTTTATGTAAAGAAAATTGACAGGTGACCACTATTGCAAGAGAAAACTGCTCAACTCACACAATTTAAATCAAATAAGTATCAAAGATGTTTATGAATTATTAATGTCAGGTAATAAACCAGAAAATACAAAACTGTATATTTAGGATCAATATCAGGAATTGAAAAGATAAATTATGATACTGGGGTCTTACCAAAGGTTAGTAAACAATTACCAATTTCTAAACACTCTCCTGTAACTAATCCCCACAGCACACATACTCTCAAACACACAGACCTGAATTCCCCAGTAGTGCATATACTATCTATATGAAAAATCACCAAATGCAGTCTTTTACATCAAAGATGCCATATGAGATAAGCTTCACAAACCTCTTAAGACCCTTATTAACAGTAGTTACTGTTTTGCCTTCATTTACTTCCACTGAAAATTATACCAGAATCCCACAATTTTCATGCTTAAAAACATTGTTCTAACTTTCAGCCTATATGTATTTAAAGTGAGCCAGATTTTCCTTCTGGGATAACATTGCCCTTTAGTATATACAGATGTTCTGGTGCCCTCTCTCTTCCTCACCATACAAAGAGGAACAACAATCTGCATTGAAAATTAATTATAGAAATGGGGAGGGAAGAGGACCTCTAGGGGTTGTTGTGCTCCAACCTCTGATGGAAACTGGGACAATTGTACTAGAGCAGATGGCATTTTGTCTGTATAGCTTATCTTTGAATACCTCACAGGAAGGAGACTCCACAGCCTGCTGGGGCTCAAGGCCAAAAATGGCTCAGCCTTGGGGTTACCTGCCGGGCTCATCAATCCAGCTCCTTTACCTGTAACAGAGAGCTCTGTTCTCTGGAGGCTACACAGATGCAGTGTCCTCTGAAAATGCTGGCGATGAAGCTTATTACAGAGCACATTTACGTTTCGTTTAGTATGAAGCGCCCTGTGGTAAGTCTTGACATAATTTCATCCTGCTGAAAGGATTTTGAAGAAACTTGCATGTGATATCAGCTTGTTCTTTGGCTCTAAGGAATAGTGAACATAAATCATTTATACTGATAGTGCAGAAGTGACTTTCAGTTGGATTATGTGCCTTTGTCCATTTGATAGATGCTCACAATGTTCTCGGTAGGTAAATGCCTGATTCACTGCCAGAACAGAGAGCAATCTACTGTGCAAGTTTTGTTATTCTTTCCTCAGTCTTGCACTAGACATGAATCTTTGGGATTAAATATTCCTTTAGTGTTGATACTAACTTCCTGAGGGGACAGATGTTCTAAACTTAGGGTTGTATTTACTTGCCAGGGCAACATTCAACAGGCACAACGCATGAAAATTTCCTGAATCATCATGTCTCAGACAGAAACAAAGAATTCTGTTCTTGACTTAAGGTTTCAATAATTCTTTGTTCCAGCAAAAAATTAACTTGCAAGTACAGGCTCTTAAAGTCCAGTTTGTACAGGAGGGAGGAGAGGATAGAACAAACATCATAATTTCAGTATAATCCCTATCTTGTTTGCATGTTCAAAAAAGCTAGGTTAAAATGTAAGCAGGAATAAATACCCATGAAGAGAAAGTAAAGGAAAACAAGCTAGAAAATAACCACCCTACTACATGAAGCAGCATAAATTGCTTCATTCCACTCTGTTTTTGTCACAAAGACAATGACTCTACCATTGTTTTATATGTCCCATTCTTGACCCATTTTGAAATTTCTCATCACATTCAGAAAAACTATCACTGACTTGGCAATAGCAGACCATGTGAAAAGACAGGATAGCATTTTTAACATTTTTCTTGGTGTGCTGAAGTGTTCTGTTGTCCTGTATTGTCACTTAGAAATGGCAGAAAAACCTCCCATTCCTGTGAAACATAACTATCAATGTTTTCCAAGCAGAATAGAAATGCAACTAATAAACAACATACTGTGGAATTTGATTTGTTTGCTGACTTTCTGTTGATACAGCAGCAGTTTTGAAAGTCCAAATGGAAGCCTGCAGCCACATATAATGGCTCTGGTTTATACTTCCTATGTCTTTCTCTACTCCCTGTCTATCCAGCTCTCATTCAGATGTTGTATTTCCATGCTCTAAGGCAACTCTGAGTAAAAAGTCAGTGTTGTGAATTCTAGACCCATTTTTCTTACACACAACCAATTGCTAGAAATGGAGTTACAATGCATATCCTGAAACCATTTGGGGGCAAGCAACAGCAGCTCTCAAAAACCTCTCTCTTGTGGCCAATGGTCACATTGTGCTTGAAAGATTTCTTTCTCTCCCACAAGTGTACCAGATGGACTTTTTGCACATAACTTCTCTTGCAAAACATTCCTGTTCAACTGCAGCAATATGTTATTCCACTGGCAATAGTGAACTGGACATTAGCTAGCTGTATTGTCTTTGGCAGGAATTAGTCTCAAACACTATTCTGCTGAATGACTGACCTATGCTCCCCCTAGTATCTCAGGATGTTGTAGCCAGGCACATTGTCTCCCTGAAACACATAATAAATGTGTTATGTTGCAGGCCTTGTGTCACAGACACAGACCCTCTCCCTCTATTACATGAATTTCCAGACTCATGGAAAGCAAGAGATTGCTTTTTTTTTTTTTTTTTCCTTGAGCTTTGCAGTCAGTGATCTCTGAACTTATCTAATAAAACTGACACAGAAATCAGGTATGTTTATTTCTTGGGGAGTTTGAAGTTAGGTGGATTGTGGAAGGGATGGACATATTTTTCTGGCAATTACCAAGTGTCCTGTGTATAGTCTGACTAACATAATTCCATTCTGCATTTAGTTTGTTTCCCCAGATCTATAACAATACTCTGACTCTATTGAGATTTGTGTATTTTTCTTGAAAGTTCATGCTTTCTTTATGCTATTTAGTTATTTAGTTATTTATGTCTGTCCTGTTCTCCACACTCGGATATTGACTTCATCAGGTCAGTGAGTATCTTGAGACTTCAGCAGAGCTTCTAAGGGCTCTCTGAGAATCTCTAACCCTCTTAGACCAGAGTCATTCCCTGAAGACAGAATTTTCTGAGTACTGAAATATGGTATTGTTTGATTTCAATCTGTGAAACCTTCTGGCCAAAAGATATTTTCATCCCAGCAGAAAAGGAAAAGCTGCTCCAAAGATACTGTGTGCAAACAACGAAGGCAAATGCTATCCCCATTGCACACTAACTGCTTCAAGGTGGGGCTTTGCACCAATCTGACTGATTTGATTACCCTGAGTGCCTCTTCCTTGCATTAGCTCACATGAGTCTTCCTCCATAATCATGACCATTCTTGACTTACTTCACTGCTTTCCCAGGTCCAGGAGTGTTTATTAACAATTTGGGGAGCAAATCTGTAATTAATTGATAAACTATATTTGCTACATGTTCAAGAATGAATGAAAGATCTTTCTTTTGTGTATTTTCCCATTTCTTAATTGTAATGAAAAGGCCATAGCAGTTTCTTTCAGCTGAAGAAGCAGCCTTCAGATTGGCAGCTGTTATTATGAAGTACATATTTTGAAGTACAGATTGAAAACTATAAAATGTTATGGTAATGCAACAGAACCCTGATATTTTCTGGACCTGAGAAAAAAAAAAACTGTAAGGGGTGACACTTTTAAAAAGAATACTTATCTGTACCTATAATATGGAAAAAATGTGCCTATGGTAAAAGGCAAAATGTCAAATAACATGACCTCATTAAAAAAAAAATCATAACTGCTCATCATAACTGTCACTCATTTGCTTCAGTAGTGAAGGGTACTGCTCACTTCAGTGACCCACACTGGCAGTGCAAGAAATCTCATCTCCCCTCTTTGTATCTAGCAGAAAACATAAGAAGCCTACCTAATTTTATTTTATTTTCATCTTGAAGCACTAAACCTTGGAATTTGTCCCTGCATGAATTATATTATGTGGAAATATACTGAGTAAGGCACTGGCATTCCCAGGGCTGTTCTGTGCTGTTCCTCACTCTTCCCCTAGGATGCTGCTTTTTATCTCCTTAATGACATCTTAAGATGACAATCTTAATGACATCTTAAGATTGCAGATGTGCTATCAAAATGCAGCTCTTTCTTCCAGCATTATGCACCCAAAAGTCCAAACTTTGTATTTAGCTCAAAATATTCAATAGTACATTGTAAGATGGCATACACAGTAGCTGACATTCAGAGCCTGTGGATTACACTTAGGGATGTGCAAGACTTTTTACTTTGGGAAACATCTGCCGCTTGAGGAAATGATACCTTGCAACAGGGTTTGCAGCAGGATGAAATGGAATTCCTACATAACGTGTCTGTGCTCAGAATTGTGCAAATTTCTGTTCTTATTTTGATCCACCCATATAAAAGAGGGGAGTGGTGCTTCAAAACTGCATTTGACATTTTCTTCTCTCTCTTCCTACAGAGATCAGCTGTAAAACTGCCTCTGTCTTCTACTGACACAGAGTTAAGTGCAGGCTATGATTTTCTGAGGATTCTCTTTGTATGCTCATGTGCCAGAGAGAAGACATGAATTTATCTCCCATTTTAAAAGATATTTTAGAAAATATTTCTTCCAAGCAGCCCCACAAGACATCATAAGTACATATTTGTTCTTCTAGAAGCTAAAAAGCCTCAGTTCCCAATGTTGGTGTGAAGACTTCTTAGATCAAGCAGAGAATTGCTGCATTCTCTCAAGTACTGGCTTCTCCCACCCTACCCACGTGCTGTGTGTGTGTACCAAGGCTCACTCAGCACTCAGGTGCTTGGAGTGGCTTTACAGCAGCCTTCTGTTAAAGTGGTGAGCTCTACAAAGGAATATTTCCTTCTGGAGAAGTTTTACTGTGCAAGAAACCTAATGTCAACACAAGATAGTTCAAATAAATATTATATTCCTATAAATATGTATTTCTTTACACTTTAGAATTTTTTTTTTCCTCTTAAAAATTCATTCATCCAGGAAGCAATTCAGTCTTATCTGGAAATAAAGAATCACACATTTTCTCCTTCTATTATGGAGGTCAACTGCAGCGAAAACTGAACTGAGTAGGATCCGTAACCTTTCAGTCATAAAAAAATAGCAGTGAAAGTCATCAAGAAGTAGAAGGTGGAGGAGGCCTCTACAGGGAAATGTGTTAACCGGATATTCCTAAAAGCATTTCAAAATGGCAGGATCAGAAAGGGTTAGCTAAGCTATTAATCTCAGTTCAAAGAACATGCAAGTAAATTCCCCTATGCACAGAGAACTAGATTGAATCTTTATGAACATGCTGACCTGTTGGATCTGAACATTATAGTGCAAACAGAAAAAATTAAAATAGAAGAAAAAGAAGCAGAATAAGTATATTATTTTTCAATATTGCAGTAGCTTATTTCCAGCTGAACAAAACATATCTTTCTTTTTCATTTTTCCTTTTTCTTTTCCTCTAAAAGAAAGAGAATATAAGTGGTTTAGTTTTCCCTTTTTGGTTTTCTCTTGGTAGTTTATCCATTTCGTTGAAAAGCTCTACTCTCTGTCTCCAGGAACAAGCAATATGATTCAGGAAACTTTCCTTGTTGTTTTACTGGACGATCATTCTTCTTATAGAGAAGCTGTCTGCATCTGGGTGGTCAGATTAATACCTCACCATAAGTGTAAGTAGACTGGAAACAAAACAGTATAAGAAAAATACAGTACCAACCAATAAAACTTAGTTTTTTTCTTTCTTTTCTTTCTTTTTAATTAACTTACTGGATCAAATATAGATACATCTATTTATCACCCAGACCCCCACAAAGTATCAGACATAAATACCTTTCCTGAGTATTTTAGGTACAAACAGGTCAGAGTCTTCCAGAGGCAGAAGAAATAATCCTTGGTCATGTCAACACCTCTGCAGATATACCCAAGAATAATATTTTGTAAAACAATGTGAAATAACATTAGTTTAACATAACAGAAGGTAAGTAAAAGTGCATGCGACAGAAAATGTAAGAAGTTTTTATGTAGGACAAAATAAATATATATTATTATTTATGTGCTAATTTTCATTAATTGAAATTAAAGGCAATATTGCATATCTTAAACTTCAGAAATTACAGCTAAAAATATAGTATATTCTGTATTCACTGTAACACAAAATCAATTTCTATAATTAATTTTTTTTAATTTAAGGAAGGGAATCACAGAATCAGAGTTGGAAGGAAGCCACAAGGATCTCAGAGCCATCCCCAAGAGTCACACCATGTGCCCAAGAGCACTGTCCAAATACTTCTTGAACCCTGTGACCACTTTGGGAAAACAGTTCCAGTGCCTAACCACCCTTTGGGTGAAGAACCTTTTCCTGATATCCAACCTAAATATCCCCTGGCAGAACTTCAGGCCATTCCTCAGGCCCTGTCACTGATCACCACAGAGGAGATCAGTGTCTGCCCTTCCTCTTCCCCTCCCAAGGAAGTTGTAACTGCAGTGAGGTTTCCCTTCAGTCTCCTCCAGGCTGAACAGACCAAGTGTCTTTCAGCCACTCCTCATAAGGATTCCTCTCAAGACCCTTCACACTTAATGGTCCTTGGCTGGACACTCTACAGTGCTTTAATATCTTAGTTACTTTGTGGCACCCAGAACTGCCCCCAGCACTCGAGGTGAGGCTGCCCCAGCCCAGAGCAGAGCAGGACAATCCCCTCCCTTGCCCGCGGGCCATGCTGTGCCTGATGCCCCCAGGACAGGGCTGGCCCTCCTGGCTGCCAGGGCACTGCTGGCTCATGCTCACCTTGCCATCCACCAGGACACCCAGATCCCTTTCCTGGCACTGCTTTCCAGCCTCTCGTTCCCCAGTCCATCCGTACATCCAAGGTTGCCCCATCCCAGGTGCAAAATCAGCACTTTCTGTTGTTTAATTTCATGTGGTTGGTGAAAGGTCAGTCTATAAAAGAATCAAGATATCCAAGAAAGAATATTCAGCTTCTCAACAGATGCTTCCAGGATCAAAGTTGAGTTAATTATAACTCCAGTTATAACTCCAAAGTGGCAGCAAGTCCAACTATCCATGTAACAATATGCAGTAAGGCAATTAAATGCAGAGTGTACCTCAGTTTGTAGTTTCTAATTTTTGTTTTGTCATGTGAGAAAAGATTGAAACCTTTGGGATTGTTTAGCTTGGGCAAAGAAGAACCTGTGAGAATATTATTCTTTCTTTTATCTGACTAAATCTGATGAGATAGCCTGCAGTGGTGATCAAAATTATCTATAATTAAAATTGAAGATATAATTTTTGTTTGGTTTGATGATTTTTGAGCAGCCTGAAGAGCATATAGGCACAGTCAGCTGTCTAAAATTTAAGATTTCCCTTTGTCACTCTTTGAACTGCAGAATATTTCACTGCTTTCTTTACAGTGAGGGTTGATAAATAATCCATTTGAAGCTGTGTAATGGTAACTCATACTGTATGAAAAATACAGCATGTTAATTTTAATATATTAGTTCAAATAATTAATTTTAATAAACTTGAGGTGATCCTGCCCCTCTACTCAACCCTAGTGAGGCCACAGCTGGAGTACTTTGTCCAGTAGCCTTGGTTGCAGCGATGTTAAACAAAGTTGATGGTCCTGAGGTGTGTGAGGAAGGAGAGTAACAGGGTGCAGACTCTGAATTTCAGGAAAACAGATTTCGAATTTTTCACAAAAATGATTGGTGACCATATAAACATCATCTCTCAAAGGCTAAGGAGTTTGGGAAAGATGTGAGGCCTTTAAGGACAGTATTGTCCTACTGCAAGGATGGTCTGTCTTTGTGCTTGGGAAGAAAAGTGTGATATTTATAGCTTGACCCAGTTATCTGTCCAACTTTGTGCTCTTTATTGACAGAGCATCCTTATCTGTGCTTCAGATGGATTAATTTGGGACAACATGGGCCTAATTTTATTTATAGCAATTAGGACTTGGGTAATGTTTTACTGAGATGACCAAGGATCTTACTGAAGAGCTAAATTTAAACCATGCAAAAGAATAGGTCATTTTATCAGATTAGAATCCCATGAAAGCAGGGAATTCTGTGATGAAAATGTAGTTTGTATTGGCATTAAATAAGAAACAAGATAATTTCAGTTAGGAAGGACATTTATTCTCTGGGTTGTTTTTTTGCTGATTTATTGTTTTGGTTTTGTGTTTTCTTGTATTTTTCCCTTTTCTCTGTTGTGAGAAAAATACTTTATAGTATTTTTTACAAATACTATAAAGAAATTAAATTTAATCATCTCTTCCCAACATGTATCAGGAGACTAGCTTGGCTGGGATAGCTAGAGCCTTGATGCAGGAAGGTAGTACATGGGCTGGAAGCAGGAACACACTGCACAGAAGGAATCTATAAATATTTCCCAGGCATATAAAAGTGGCGTCAGGAAAGCTGAAGAGCCACTGGGGTTGAGCAGAAAAGTCTCAAATAGACACGGCTCTGAGCAGCCTGGTCTGACCTCAGAAGTACCCCTGCTTTCAGCAAGGGGTCAGACTGAAGATATTTTGAGGGCTCTTCCAGTCTCAGCTATTCCCTTCTGCACTGAAAGAAGCACTAGCCTGCATTATTTTGACCAGCTTGATATTTTTTACCTGCCTTTGGCATCTGCTAGATCTCTCTCCATGATTTGCTGCCATTGAGCCAGCGCAGGGGTTTACCAACATCTCTCTAGAGTCAACAGAAAATATTAGAGGTAACAGAGTCACAGAATCACAAGGTTGGAAGAGACTTTCGAGATCATTGAGTCCAACCTTGTGATGCAGAAAATAATAAGAAAAGTTTTCCCTACTATGTACAAGATGACACTTTAGAGACTCAAAGACATTTCAAGTAAACAATATAAAACTAAATTTAGCTATTGTTCTGTCATCTTTTCACTTCAGATTGCATTCTTGAAATGCTATCATGTTTTCTTTCAGCACATCTAATTTTGAAATGCACAGCCAGCATAGCAGTGCAAACTAATATAAAGCAAAATGTATTATATCCTCTCTGAATACAAAAAGGCCCCACTGGACCTTTGTTTCATTTATAACTAGATCAAGCCAACTTCAGCTTGTCACAGGGTCATAAGCCTGAGACATCCTAATGGAAAAAACTAAATTTTTTTGCAAGTTTTATTTTTCCACAGTGATTTTTAATGTTTTCTTAAAACAATTATTTCCACTCCTCTCACCTGTAACTTTTTATGCCCGATGCATGATGAGAAGACAGAAAGACTGTTTTTCTTCTTTTTTTCTCTTTGTCACTTTTTCCTCTTGTGCTTCCTTCTGTTATTTCTAGTCCATAACCCCTTTTTTTCCAATTCCTTGTCTTTGTCTCTTTATGCTTTAAATAGAAAAAAGAGTCATCTTTCTATATAAATGCACTCCTTACTCCCTCCTTTGCACAGTCGGTGTCACAGTAATCTAAGGAGGACAAGCATAGTAACTGTGTATGAACAGTGTTGGTAAAGCTGTGAAATGGTAAAGCAGAGATGGAATGTTAAATGTGTCACCTGAATTGAAATGGAATTATAATTTTTATTTAAAGCTGTTGCAAATGAAGCAGTTCCATGAGAGGATTTTAGAAACTTCTCGTCAAAACTAATGTAAAACTAATTTAAAGTCTTTCACCTCAGAATTATGATATTTCAAAAGAAACTGGAAGAACATGCAAAAAGGGTAAAAAGAGTGAAAAATGTGAAATACTGTATCATAGAAAAGATAATTGTAATTTTGCAGTTGAATTCAGAATTTAAACTTTCTCTAGTAAGTGATGAAGCAGGCTTAGTCTAGACAACTACATGTCAACACAGGCACAGACGCTTAGGATCTGTTATATGTAGTGCTTCTTCCTCTTGGAAATATCAGTTGTGTGTATTGCATCAGAGATCCCAGTGGGGAGCCTTTATTGTTGAGTCCTTTGAAAGCTCAAAGGAGTTTCAACTACACATGGGTTGAGTATTTTATTATATCCAGCTGAGCTCTTTTCCATCTTTTCTACACTCATGTCTAGTTGTAAAGGCAATAGGTCTTTAACATTTAGTTTTATCTCTGAATTACTTTGAACTGCACATTTACATATTAAATCACTAGCATCAGACTTGCATCTGCAATAAGATTTCCCTATCACCTCAAAAATAACTTCTTCCATTGTTAATAAATGTTTTTTATTATTTAATTTTATTCCTTCTGGACAGATAAGTGTTGTATGTTGGCTTTGAGAGGAATGTCACTGCCTTGTCCCATAGGTTATTATGTGCCTACTATTTTTGAAAGAGATATTAATATTTTGCCAAGATTGAAAATATCTTTTGTTTTCAAGAAATCTGAAAATATCAAAAAACGGGGCAAAAATTGTTGGGATCTACTATTCTATTTGCCATGGAGAAAACTAAATCCTTAGACAGTTAGTAAAGTTCTAGAAACTAAATCTTGTTACCTCAAGTCATAGTCTGAACTTTGATTTGTGTAAAGAATATTAAATGTCGAGGTTTGAAAGTACTGAAGCTACTACAGGAGCCCATCAAATCACATTCAGACTCCACTGCAAATGTCTCCTGGACCCTACATAAGAAAGGACACAATATTACAGACTTTGTTTTAACATTCTGAAACAGATCTCCCAACCTTTAGCAAACAAAACCTAAGTACTTTATATGACTTGAAGCATTACTGAAATTTAGAAATTCCCAACTTCTCTCTAAGTTCCTATTATTATTAAACATACAAAAAAGCTCTATGAAGGTAGATAAGATAGACATACAAAGTCCCTAGCATTGGAAGGCTATATGGATAAACTGTTCTCCCATACAGTTCATTGTGATTCATGCTGGTTTGGCATTTTTAACTCAGGGCCTTCACTAAAACCTTTCTGAATGGGTGAAAAAACAAACATGTTAAGCAACACTGTTGATCTAAAAATGGTACACTGTATCCTCGTATTTAAATGTTCCAACTAAAAGAGGCATTAAATGGTCCAGGACCTTTTCAGCTATAATTTCTGAATTCCTACAAAAACATAAAGTTATCAGTAACCTATGGCTGTTTAAAAGTCCAGGTAAACCTAAATACCCCAAACATAATTACATCCCCGTCAATATAATCTGAAATTAAAATGATTTTATGGCCATTTTGTTAGTAATGAAATCATTGGGAATTATGATTCTGGCCAGATATTCTATGCATGTGTCATGTTGAGAAGCAGTAGGAATGATCTATGATTTAATTAAATCATACATGAACTAAAATACAACTTCATTCTGTAGATTTCTTTTTCTTCTGGTAGGTATTTTGCAGGTATTTTTATCACTCTAGAAGTGCTGTAATCCATTGGTTCATTGGCTAAGAAACATTTTGGACAGTTCAAAACACATGATGATAAAGATGATTTTAGTCATTCAGTAGCCATATTAGTAATTTTTTCATGATTTATATATAATCAAAGAAGTATGAACTTAGGAAAACTCCGGTTGAATTTAAAGATGCAGAAAAGTACATTTTAGAGTTTTCTCTACCAGCTTCAATTAAGAAACAAACTGACATATGGTATATTTTGGCTTGTGAAATTATACAAGAAGAAAATTAAAATCGTGGTGCTAAAAAGAAAGTGGATTTGTGAAAGAAAACTAGGCCATCAGAATTAGAAATGAAAATTCTAAGTACTTCTGCCTCATTTAATTCTCAGACCAATACTGGGACAATTTGGATTAGCTGTCACTTATGAGGAGAAGAGGGATTCAAATCCTTTAAAGCAGCAAGAAGGGAATTTTAAGAAAGCTTTATCAAGTTCTGAGATACAATACTAATTTCTTCATTTTAGTAGTGTGATTGCATAAGTGCTGAAAGAACCAGCAGTTTCTGGGGTAGGGGTTCCTTACAGTGACATAAAAACTGTTCTGTTATATTACAAATCATTTTCATAATTTTTTACCTTATCAGAAAACTACTGCAATATCTACAGAAGCTCCTGAAAAGAAGATGCCCCTGCTTTTCAACTCTGTTGGACAAATCACATGTCCATTTGAGTAATTTTTTGTGATTTATTATTTTTTCAATGCAATATAAAGATAGTAACAAGTGATCTACCATTCGAATCCATTTTGTAGCAGGAAAGCTTTATCATAATTTGTTTAAAGACAATATTTATTTTATTTTTGAAATTGCTGTAGTTGCATTTTGGAGCAGGACTTTTGGGGAGGAACACATTAAAATCAAATGGACACTATTTTAAGTACTGATCCACATAAGGTGTCACTGACAATATTATTGATTTTGCACTATGTTAAAAATGCTTAACTAATAAAATGGTGTCACATGTTCTACCTATGGAACAGACAATTTTCCTCCATGATACATTACAAACACAAGGTCAAATGCTGTTCATGTTCATCTTTCCATAAACTCTAATTTCCCTAAGTCCAAAGAAGACCAGAGCTGCTCTGATATTTTTTTCTTCTGTTCACATATCTTTCCAATTTTTTTTAAAACAATTTGTAATAACTTTCTACTTTCTTCCACCCTACATTAAACTTATGCTATGTAATAAACTCATTTTGGGATGATCAGTCATTTCCCTCAAAATAAATTCTTTTGAACAGTTCAGGGATTAGCAAAGCAGTCATATACCATATTTTGAATAGAAGACATTTCATCACAAATCTTTCTTAGCATCACTTAATGACAAGCAGTCATATTTTTAAGTTATTTATGACTCTGTGTATGCACAAATGTGAAACCTAGAAAGAAAATTCTAGTTTTGACTGTGAGGTCTCTGGCTCATATATAATTTTTCCTTTATGCTGGAAAGAAAAAACAAAAGCAAAATAAAACAAAACTGAATTAAACAAAACAACTGGTTTTGTATCTACACAATACTGGCCTCAAGTATCTCTTCTGGGAATCACATGGATATTTTTTATCCTTTGCATTTATTAGCTCATGGCTAAAGAGGATCTGAATAGGAAGAGACACTGCAGAACAAACCTCAGCAAACAGAGAAGCCCTGGCTGGCACAGCACCTTGGGCCAGGTGACCTCCCAGTCGCACTTCCCTATTATTCTGTGCTTCTAAGAAAACTCTTCCATTTTCTATGGCCTTGGGGAATCTTTCCAGTCCTGACTTCACCCCTCAAGCTCAAAGTAGCTTTCCTGAACATTGTAACTAACTGCTTGGGATGGAGTTAACTTTTTTCACATGGTGATATGTTTTAGATTTTCCTGTTAAATTACCTTTTGACCCATAATATGTCTTCCTGTCACTTTAGCCCTTCAGATTCTGTCCACCCTAGCACTGCAGGGTGCGGGAAGGTGGGGACTGGGCTAATCTAGAGGGAAATCTGGAGCAGCTGCCAGCAGAGAATGAATGCCACAAAAGGGGAAAATGATAGAATCTGCCACTACAGATGCTCCTGGTTTTCAATGGATTGTTAGTAGTTACCAAATTTTCTACTGAAATCCCTACTGCCTTTGCAGAAGATCACAATTATATTCTTCAAGAGTAACCACTGAAGGGGAACTATTTCTAAGGACGAGTCAAGTAATATTGTGGTGGTGTCAGCATGATTTCTGCCTCGGCCAGCCCTGGCACCACAGCAATAAGGGTATGGCTCAGTAGCAGAACGAACTTTGCTGATCCCGTGAGTCTTGGCTTGTCTGCAGGCAGCGAGCGACGATGGCAGGAAGCAGAAAGAGGAAGGCTCTGCTTGAGCTTAAACCACTGACTTTATTTATCCCACTGTGGGGACACCTCAGACACAGGCGGCAGCTCAGGCAAACCCCCCGAGCACCTGATACAGCAGCTGATAAAGGGGGGAGGAACTGGGGTAGGATCTAACTTGGGACCAATTAGGGATAAGCAGGGGACGGCTCTCTAACTTAGTGACATGTAGGGGAACAAAACAGGATACAGTGGTGGGGGGAAAGCGGGAATTCTGTCCAATCACTCTGTGATCCTGTCAGAACTTTCTAGGCTGAAGGTGAGGTCTCAGAGTGACAGACAGGGTCTGGGGGTTACATAACTCAAGACTGACAGGTAACAGTAACCGGGGGGATGAATCAAATAGGGAAAGAACATAGTGGGTACATGGAACAAACATTATATAGCAATATAATAATTCCAAGAACTTAAAAACACACTGCCACATAATTTGTCACTCCATGAGACTGCAAAACATAAAACCTTACCTAGGAATCTCTGTTTTGCCAAGTATACAAGGAACACAGCAGTGAGAAAGGATCAACAGTACACAACAGAAAAAGAGTTGTGAGTTATGTCCTTAAATCTCTGTTTTTCTATGAAAGAGCAGAACTGTCTTGCTTCTCAGTGACTGAAGTTCCAGGCAGTCTTGCTAGTAGGTAGTTGTGCTGCATTTGGGAAATATTTTACTTCTTCAATGTGTAAGTCCTAACCTACTGTATATGAGTAATACACAATTCTAATTATATTTAATTGTCTGGCTCCCGGTGGGTTTCTCAAGTTATGTAGTGTCTATCTAGGCCAATACAGTGCTCAGCTGGCTTAGACTTCCTAGGAACTCTTGATGAGCCATCAAGGTATTTTGAAAACCTCAGGTGATTATCCAGTAGGCTATACTTTTTCCCTAGGTTACAACTGAACCAACATCCCATTGGGTTTCTACATCTTCTACAAAAAAGTAGCTTTTAAGAAATTGATTGGATAAATGAAATTCCACACCGCAGAGGAAGCCCTTGCCATAATACTGCTTATAAATCCAGTGCTTTAACTATCAGAAGTTAGACTTTCAGAAAGAAAACATCAAATAATAATAAAGACCTTAAAAAAAGTCTTTCAGTATACACACCATCTTTCAAGAAAAAGACAAAAAATATTTCTTTCAAACAAAAGCAAATTTCTTTCTCACCTTCATTTTTTTCTGTCCTATACTTTGACTTCAATTTACAGAATTAGCAGCTGACATGATCAGTGAAACACAAATATATTAATCTACAAATGGAACACCTTAAACTATTGTTTCAAATTTGTATTAACGTTTTCCAGCTGTATTTCAGGTTTTCTACGAAAAGTGAAGAGAAACTTTGCCAGTCTTCCATTTGTTCCTTTCAAAATCCCCCAAATCACTCCAGTGAGTAAAAATATATTAAAACAAACTATTAAGAAGATTGAATGAGAACATACAACTGCCACCATGAATGATTCCAAGCACTACCACGTTATTGTTCTTTTGTACAACCTTTATCCCATTCATCCCACATGCATTACACCTGTGTGCCTGCTCTGTCTTTCTGTGACTGGTCTGTAGCCCTCAGCATTCCAGGTCTCTTTATCTTTAACACTGCTTACCTGTTCTATACAATTGTAGACTAGTAGGGATGAGGCTCCATTCCCAATCACCACAAACTGTGTGCCTACAGAAGATACTTCTAATTTTTTTCCTCATATTGCTGTGAATTTAATATACTCTTAAGGCACTAACTGCAACTGCTTGTGAACAATTTATGAAATAAATGTACATTCTTCTTGAGAATAAATCTATAATTCGAAACAATGGATAAATTTGTCACCCTCTCTGTGACACTTATCATCCTATTGCTATAGTAACGTAATGCTTTTTCATTCTCCATGCTCTCAAGAGTGAAATCAGGATGGACATATTTGTTGTCATGGCAGCAAAATACTAATATTTTAACACTAATGTGTTTTAATCAAAACAGATGCAGAGAGTACAAATACCTGGATTATTTGGCTTCGGAGAGCTTTGAGGTGGCTCAATTAACTATAAGTTCATGCACAAAAAATAAAATGGAATATTTCCCTGCTTTTGAATGTTAAAGAAACCTGAATATTCTGTACCTCAGCTTGTACTTGCCCGGACTGCTAGCATACAGCTTGTTACTCTATTTTTTCCTTTTAGGATAGGCAATGAAACCTGTTGCATTAAATTTGTTTAGAAGATAAGATAATTTTTCTAAGAAGCTTTGCTACAATAGAAAAACATTCAGTCTGAACATGGTAGTTCATGAAATGACTAATCTAAAAGGAAGGAAGTTGTCGTGATTCATGGTAACCTGAGAAGTAGGACTGAGTACCTAATAGCAATCAGCTTAAAAGGGCTGCCCAGCTGGTAAAACAACTTTGTCAGGCAACAGGAAGACTGAAGAATGGTCTGTCTTTAAATATTGTCTCTTCATCTCACAAAAAAATGTGTCTCAGGTAGCATTCACCTTCCTTCGTGGTCCTGTTCACTGCAGTATATCTACCTGCTGGCTTGCTCAGCTCTGTTATGAAAGCATGTGCCTAACTTATGACAAAACACAGCAGAGGTGCCTTAGAATTAGATGAAATCATCGAAATTTAATGAGAATTTGGTACAATCTGCTGAAACCACTAAGCCAGTTTTTCTCTTATTTATTCTTGTCCTTCCTTAAGTTAGTACAATGTTTCCCACAGAGTGAATTTCATGCTTTGCACTTGCCTGAACTGTATTAGATCCCTTTTCAATTTTTATAATCCTGTTTCAGTTGTTCTGGTGTTGTGACTTGCACAACACTATTTTGTCTTCAGGAACTATGATCAGGCAATTTCCTGTAGAGACAGCACCATTGAATCTGAATCCACCTGAATGGATAAGGACAGGATTCACTCCACTTCTTGTTCAGAAAAATGAGACAGTTAAGTCCTGTACAAGAGACTGCAACTCCTAAAGTGCTTGCAGGCAATTTCTACAATCTCTCTCTGTAGCTTTCTCTGCAGGGAAGCAAGGATACTCTGAACTGGCCCAGGATGATAATATTGAGAACGTACAGTCTGCATCATTACACATTTCTTTACCAACTACCAAAGACCTCTTTTGAACTAGCTTCCTCTCTCTCCTTCCTCCACCCCAAATATTGAAAGAAATAAAAGGATCTCAAAGTTGAGAGCAGTTTGTGTGTTGAGTTTAGTAGTGGAGAAGTAGGCACTTTACTACTAACCACTTTCAGACAGCCTCAACTGCAAACAGTTAGAAGTTCTATAGATGGAGGACATAAAGATATTCAATCTTGCAAAAACAGCTTAAAATTTGTATTGAAGGGAGAAATTCAATAAAAAAATGAAATTCTCTGTGGTTTCTACTTTATTGCCAGTATTTTCTGTCATGGCAAATTGAGAACTAATATGGTTTTTTTGATTAGCTATTACCTAGCACTGAGTATATTGCAACACTTTTTTACAAAGGCTTTAATATTATCATTTGCAGCATGGTATTAAGGGCAGTGAATAGTATTTTCTAGCATAAAAGGGGCTTAGAAGAAAATATGTATTAAATAAAATCCTGGAAATTAACATTAAAGTTCCAGGCATTTCTGCTCATCCTATGTGTTTGTTTTGTCTGCTGACAAGATCAGCTAATCAGAACTGTTAAAACAGAACAATCCTGCCCTGAGCAGAGATGAGGTCGGGGGCTGTGGGCAGAGCAGGGGAGCACTGGTAGACTTGGCAGGGACAGTTAATCCTGTTGCTGCCCTCTAGGCTCTGCCAACAAATTCTGCTGCCAGCAAGGTGTGTCCTCACAGTTCACAGGTGCTGGGTTTGGATGTTACTCTCCATGAGCACCTTCCAATTTCTGCCTGTGAACAAGGTGGTGTTGTCTGTGAGGCCCTAGCAGCAGTCATGGGGCAGGACAAGGTAAGGGGTCTGTGGAGCCAGGAGTGCTTTCTGAGAGGAATGAGCTTTCTTAGAAAACAGGTCCCCAGTCACTGGGTCATTGTATTTCCCTGCAAGGCTGCTCTGTGGTGGAATCATTAAATACTGGAAGGCAGATGGAGCTTTGAGGAGACCGAGTAGCACACTAGGATGCTTGCAGCATCCAAGTTTGGGGCAGAAATCAGGTTTTTTGCTCATTCCCTTTCTAGATTTGAAGCAAATTGTAATGTCTTCAGAGCTTCAGCTTGGTAAATTTGGCCATGCCTCTGAAGACATTCAGAGAGCTCTGGGGGGAGACACAAGTAATACTGGTTCCTCACTGACATATCTGTAATCTTCACCCAGGCTAAGATCCCTATACTCCTTCTTGATAAAACATATGGGGTCCAGCAGGAGAGGTAAAGAGGCAGGTCAGCCTCAGAGCTAGACTGTTGAGGTGCTCCTCAAGGGCAGTAACTTAGGATGTGTCAAGGCACAGAGATGTGCCTGAAGGAAACCTTATCTCCTGGGATCAGGGAAATGGGCAGTTATGCAGGTAGTGGGTGGGCAGCAGGGTTTCTTCCCCTCTCCTAAATGCATCAGCCATGTTGCTGTGCACTGGTTGAGGCAAGGTATGTTTTGCTGGGGCAGGAGCAAGGTCAGGGGCATGGCTATGGGTTCTGTGCAGGTCAGGGCTTATAGGGCTGCACTCAGCTGCAGATCTCAGGGCTGTGGTGGTTGGCCGAGGACATGGTATAAGTGAGGATCATCACATTTGGTGATGTGTAATCACATTCCTGGGTTACAGTCCTCAGGTGGAGGAGAGCTGCCACATTCAGGAGGTGTCTGGGCAGCAGACTACCTGACAACACCCAGACTAGGCATGGCTAGGGTGGTGGCACAGCCAGGACACTGCACATACAGGGCAGCACTGGAGGACTGTGGTGGGGAAAATGGCCCTGAGAGGATCCTCAGGTTATCCTCAGTCTCTGGGTAACACCTTTCTACAGGGAGCACGAGGATCCCACTTGGCAGTGAAGAAGGAGCATGTACCTCTCCAGATAGGGCAGCCCAGGATGAGGGCAAAGGAGCAGGTGGGTGTGAGGAGGATGCCTCAGTGCTGGGGTTGGCCCAACAGGAGCAATTGCAGGGTGATATCCCCTGGCTGCTATGCCTTCCTCTAGAAGGGACAGTGATGGGATGGGTCAGGCGGGAGAGATCTCTGGACCTATGGACTTGGGTGAAGATCCCAGGAGAAGCTAATCAAAAGATCTGTTGGTGTCAGCAGGCTCAGCCTGCCCAAAAGGTAACAGTTTAATGAAAATTACACTGGTAGAGAGCTGAAACTCTCCTCTCAGGAACTGGATCCAGGGAGAGAAATAACATTTTATGATTACAGATGTCATCGGGCAAAGAAGCAGAAAGCAATCCAAATGAGGGCAAAGGTTATTATGGTTTTGCTTTTGCCCCACTATGAATATTTCACATTTATCAGTTCTGAGAAAATTCCCTCATGTATCTTAAGTGCAAACTGACTGAGCATTCAGGGGAGCCACTTAAATTGAAACCATTCTTTAGCTCATAATGCAAGTAGATGATACATCAAACATTTTTGCTTATTGATGTAGGTTTTTGAACATGAAAGTTTGTTCCATCTTCACCGATTATCAATCTTTCAATTCAGCCTGAACAACCACACAGGATAATGTTATATTGGGCCTTAAATTTCCATGTCACCATAGTGGAGGAAAGTGCTGAAAAAAATTCTATTCTCAATCAGAAAACTTTCATGAACTTCAAAGATGAGAACACTTCATTATGTTCACAAAAAGTAAAAGTGTCCTACTATGACATGAACTCTTTTAATATTATGATTAAGTGAAGCTTGACATTAGTTTCAAATTAATAAAAGCACTCACTGATGTCACTCCCTTTGTCATATTTAACTGTCTTCAAGTCCCCAGCTCTCACCAAAAATACATCTTTAAAAAAGATTAGGTTTTGTTTCATAGCAAGTCATAGAATTACACTGAGTTGCATTTCTTGTAGTAAAATGAAACATTTACATCATTAAGTTGACATTAGAAATAAAAGACTTTCAATTTCAATAAGGTCACCCTCTTTTGTGTAGAGGAGGTAGCTTAACAGCTCTCTTGAACTTTGCATTTCTAGACTCTCTGGAACAGCTATGCAGTGACACAGAACATGCCTGGCACTATCCTGTGCATTTATAATGATTTAAATGAATCTTTCTTAGAAAGGAAGCAAATTTCACTGTGAAGGAGAAAAGGATGCCTAACACAGATCTTCACCCTAACTAGATTGTGCACATATATTTGTCACCTTTTTGTCAGTAATTTTGTCACTCTAAGTGAGAGAACATTTCTGGAGTTAAACTAAACTGTTTATTTGTACTCTACATATTTATAAAATTCATTACAAATTGTTATTCCATTTGCTAGATACTAATCCAAGTAAAAATTAACTAGGAAATAAGAAAGCCTTGTCCCTTTCTGTGGGGCAAGGTTTGTAAAGATAGTCATCTCTTTTCTTGGTTCTATCTCTTTCCTTTTACCAGTTTTGTCTCCTACTGCTCGTAACCCTGACATTCACATCTCCTGCTGCCCCAGAGTTCCTTGCCAACAAGGATATATTATAGCTGTGTCTCCTAAAATATTTCCATTTTCCTTATGTCCATTCTTTAGAGAAATGCTTTGCCATATGGTAATTATGTCATATAATCATATCTGTTATGGTCATGTCTAAAAGTTTAATAGTACCAAAAAAAAAAAAAAAAAACCAAAACCATAAATAATAAAGAGAAAGGGAGTTTAATAGTACCAAAGCTAAAACTGTATGCAGAGCAAATATTTAAGAATTATGTGAGCAAAGGGTGTCTGCTAGTTGCTAGTTGTCTATGTTCCCTTTGTGTACTATGAAAAAAAAAATGAGGATTTAATCTTATTCTGAAAAAGACATCCAAAATAGGTGACTCAGAGGCTATGGTGCCTGTATATTTCTGGTGAGTAGAATGGCAGTCTAAGGAGAATAACTCAGTTATATCCAGCATCTAGAGGCAAGATGCCTGTGGTTAGGTGAGATGAATTTCTCCCCTGCTGACTTGGATCAGGTCCACTCGAGCAATGAAACTGAAACTTCTCATGTGGCATCTCATGAAATTCCAGGCTGTTGTATCTACCATTCATAGTTTCACCAAATTATGTAGGTTTTATTTTGTTTTGACCTTGTCAGTGCAATTCTGTGCTTATTAATCAGAGACATGGTGTTTGCTGTTTAAATCAAATATTTTGATTGCATTGTTGCTCATGAGACCTACTTAGAGGCAAAAATGACATTTCATCTCTCTTGGGATGGGAAAAATAATGTTGGCTGTGTCGATGTCTTTCCATGTGAAGCTTTAAAAGCTGAGTTCTCAAGTGCCCATGTGCATAATAAGGGTATAATCAAACACTTGAAGGCATTTATGCTTGTAAAATCATTTGAATAAATAGGATTTCTGGAAATTTAATAATAAACTTAGTTCAAAGGCTTTATTCTGTGGTTCATAGCAAATACCAAGTTTCACAGAGCTAATTTTCATGAAGCTGGGAGAATCAAAGCATGAAAACCAGTTAAGCATGTGGAAGTATTCTGGATTTTCAAAGTCATACTTTTTGGGAACTATATACTTTTTCTTCTCTCAGATTAGAATTCACTATTTTTTCCTTTGTGAAAAACAAGGCTTTCAAGGTACTCTCTTGTGTTTTAACCCAAGCAGGCATCTCTGCCCCATGCAGCTGCTCACTCACTTCCCCACAGGGGCGTGGGTGAGAAAATCAGAAGGGTAGAAGAGGGTTTTAACCATCTCATGGGTTGAGCTAAAGCAAAAGCTGCAGGTATCATCAAAGCAAAATCAGGAATTTATTAGCTAATTCCCATTAGCAGGCTGAAATGGTTAGTTGTGAGGACAAACATCGTAACTCCAAAGTCCCCTCTTCCACCCTGTGTTTTATGCTGAGCATGACACCATATAGTGTGGGATATCCCTTGGGCCAGTTGAGGTCAGCTGTCCAGATTCTGTTCCCTCCCGACTCCTTGTGCTTCCCCAGCCTGCTTAATGGGACAACGTGAGAAAGAGAGAAGACCTTGCTGCTGTGTAAGAACTACTCAGCAATAACAAAAACATCCTGAATTATGCAAGACAGCATCATGCCAGCTATCCCAGTTGAAACCTGTATACCTCTATAGCCATGTGCCTCAGATTTGCAGATTTTTCCATGGGTCTCACCTGTTAAAAGCAAAACAACAGACGATAATGAATAAGACTCTTACAATTCAAGTATGAGATTATTACCTGTCAGGTCACCATGGTTCAAAAAACAATACATAATGGGACAGACTTTGAAGCTGACACTAAGAAAGTTGTCTGGGTTTTTTGCCACTCTATTTTTGTTTACAACTACGTGTGAAATAGCAGTTCAGGCAGTAAGATCTAGTACTACAGTGTGAAGTATAGGTAGCATATGAAAACAAGTGTATGTTGTAATTGTAGGTACTAGACTGTCAACCCAAGACTTTGCTACATATTTGAATTTCCAGTTCTAGGTTTAGTAAGCACAACTTAATACTAGAAGGTGCTGTGAAAAGATGAAAGTGTTGAAAGAGCAGAATAAAAATGTTGTTGGAAGAGTTGTAAATAACCCCTAGACTACGAAGACATAATGCTGACAAAGGTAGATATACTGCTCTCTATGTATATATGTTTGTTTAAAAATGTTGTGTGAATACAAAACAGTATCATGCAGTTGTAGTTTAGATTACAAGTGGTGTAAAATACATGCATGATCATGAGTTGTAAATGAAGCAATAACTTCTGACTGTGTAATTAATATGTGTCCTTTTGATACAATTTGTACTGCTTAAAACGTTTAGTTCCTCCTTGTGCCAAAAATATTACCTTATGTGGCATAAAGTCCACTGCATCAGAGAAAGAGATAAAACCAACCATCATGCTGCGTACACTACATTTCAGGGAAAATACAGTGACACTTTTTGAAAGGACAAAGGAATCTTTATCTGATTCAATGTAATTGAAAAGCTCTATATTCTCCATTAGATGGGCTCAGGAGAATTTTGACTCAAGTATACAAAGCTTCTTACACTCCTAAATCCCCCTGAAATCAAATGAGTTGGAAATCTAAATGCGGTTCTTGCCAGTGGCTTCTCTTTTTTGTAAACCCACAGACAGATTTCAGTTCTCCTTGAAGTGCTCTGTGCATAAAGTTCTTACCTATTCTGCTTTGAAATCCTCAATGGTAAAGTTAGATGACCCATATGTTCAGTGAAGCATGTCCTAGATACCTTTTGGTCTCTCACATTTAAAAATGTTGATAGGAATAATTACAGGATGAAATTTCCAGCCTCCAGTGGAAGGTCAAGAGAAATTGAAAGCAGTTTCAATGGGATAGCCTGCATTGGCCATAGTCCATGGAAGAAGCCATATGTCAGCTATTATGTCAGTAAGCAAAACTTCTAGGTGGATTTCTTCAAGAATAAGAAAGTGCTCAAGGACTTGGAGCAATAACAAAATTCCAGACTAAGCTGTGTGCTTAATTAAAGCCATAGACTACAACAGAAGATATATTTGCTATTGGCTTTTAATTCGGACAAGTCTAGAACAGTGCAAGTAATTGCCTTGATTAATTGTCTAGATACAGTTAAAATCTCCTTTTGTCACTTCCAATCCCTGCCATTTAGTGTACTAATGCATGGGAATAAATAATCTTCAATTTCATTCATGGTAACAGTTTGCTAGTTATCCCTCAAAGATTACAACAAAGTCTGTGATTGATGTATCAATGTTCTTCCATGGCTGCCACTCGGAGGGGTGAAGAGGGAGGAAGAGAAGGAGCTTTCTTCCCTGAATCACAGCAAACTGAGTAAAAGGACAGTGCAAATCATGCAAATTAGGTAAAAACTGTCAGGAAAGTTGTCTTTTTTACCCTACATATGATTTGGTTATGATTCTTTGGCCTATCACATAAATTTTTTCCTTAAGTAGCTTGCTGCCCTCAAATTGTGTTTGATTCACTCAAACATTATCCCAGTTTCTACTATATATATTGTTACTATATACATTCTATTCTATTATATTCTACTTTATATAGCCTTATTATATATCCTTTGTTTCAGTATCTTCATAATGCTACAAAGTAGAAATGAGTATTTATAAGGAAGGAATGAGCATCTATGCAGCATGGAATAAATTACTTAGAAGTCAGATATAAAACCTGCAAAATACTTGCAACGTGATGTTTCTTTTCTTTTCTTTTTTTTTTTTTTTTCTTTTTTTTTTTTATTATTATTTTTGATATTTGAAACTGCACTCCTGGTAAAATTCAAACTCCTGTTGAAAATAAAATTAAACTTCCAGAATGTTTACAGTATCTTGCATGTAACTCACAAATGGTATAGTAGAACTGAAGATAATCTGTAACATATATGAGCATAGATAAGTGTGATGAAGTGTTGTACAAGCACACTAAGTTGGCACTGGTGCAAGGTATGGTGAAGTCTTTAAAGTCAAAAAGCACAACTGTTGAACCGACAGTAATAAGGGCAAATGTCAGATGCATTAGCAACACTGCTGGGAGGCTTGGTAAGAGTCTAAATGTCCAATTTAAAAGTAATATACTGCTACAACCCCAAAAGAAATATTCATGGAAAGTTAATGATTTGAATATAACAGATCTTGGGGCTAAGTCAAGACACTTGGGCTTAAGAAATCTAGATTTAGTTATTGCTTTGTAGAATACTTCTTTTGGGATTTTGAGGAAGCAAATTACTTTGAGTTATTAAAGATCTCTTTTAAAATGAAGTTCAGCATGAGTCTCACATTTTTTCCTAAATACAAGTTTTAGGATTCTTCAGCACAGCAATGAGTACTTTATGAGAACCATGACTTAGAGAAACATTCTGATCATTCTTGTTAATCTGCTTAGTAAGTGATTTCCAGTTAGCTAATACTCTCCCAGCAGATGATACAAATTTACACAAATAATTTTGGTCACGGCTATGGTAAATATGTTTTAGTTATATAACATGAAACATACATTCCTGTATAAAAAATATGCACATAATAAGTTATTACACATTAAATACTATCATAAGCTATGCAATGTAATATGAGCCCCCCCCTAAACTTTAAAAGCTATTGCCCAGACACTAAGCTTTGTCTGGAATATGTATAACATATATATATAGATAATATAAGAAGGAAAACACTACATCTGGGGTGATGTGTCTTACATTTTTATGTATTTTTTTTCCTAAACAGAATAGAAAAAAATAAGAAATTTATTATCAAAAGAAAGTTACTACTTACAGTAGCACCACACTCATTGCCCTAACAAATCCTAGCAAAAAAGGAAAAAGCTAAATATTTTTTAAAAATCAGATAATTTGCATTGCTCTCTAACAAAAGGGTCTCATTTGTGATTTTTGTTGTAAAGTCATATTGGTAAGAAGTCATATATGGTGAATTTTAGTTTGATCTGCAAAGATATTTCTTTTAAATATCAGTTCAGTCTTCACGTAAGCATTTTCCAAGACAGTTGTTCTGAGATATAAGGTTTTTTGGTCTCATTTATTTGTAACATTTACATCAGCTTAACTTTTCTCTTAGTCCTTTCACTTGTACGTTCTTGCCCTCTGGTCAATGATGATGACTGTTTTTCTCCATGTCTTCCTCATACAAATTCAGTTTATGAGACCTGAAGACCCTGAGATGTGAAGATGATTGTTTCAATAAGATAACTGTGAGAGGACAAAGAGAAGCCCAAAATGGGAACAGGAGATTGTAAAAAGAATTTTTTTTGGGAAAAAGTTAGAAACAATATAGATAACCAAGAATAATATACAAGAAATGTTCAAAGTGGAGAGGGCAGAGGGCAGGGCAGAAGAGAATTTTGTGGTGTAGCCATGACACAGCTATGACAATGGTGGTGTAGCTGCAATTAGTTTGCAGGAACTACAAGTGACTGATGTTTTAGAATGTTAGAATTGTGGATTTACAGTAGTGCTGGATGTGATTCAAGCACAGTTACCATGGGTTTCCTAATAACGTTCTGCTACCAGTACTGGGAATACTCGTTAACCTTCATAGAGGTCTTGGTTTGTTCACCCTTCCACCTTGTCCAGGCCTTTCTGTAAGATGGCTCACCCTTATCACATGTCCTCATGACCCAGCTTAGTGTCATCAGCAAATTTGGTGAGGGTTCTTCAATCCCAGCAACCAGAACATTTATGAAGCTTAAAATATTTTAAAATAATGTATGAAGGTGTTGAGTGTATTTAGGACTAGGTTTGACTGTATTCTTTTTGTGAGAAACTCACCTGTATATGGGATTTGTTAAGAAAACAAAACAAAAAAAACATTTGTAACCTACAACTCCCACTTCTAAGTAAGAACACATATAAAGAATTGACATTCTCTATTTGTTACACTTTCTAAATGCTTTGCATCATCAAACACAGCCAAAGATTTCCATCTTACTATGAAAGAAATGCAGCAATGTGCAAGGTTTCAATTTCCTTTGTTAGCAGTTAGCGTGTGGTTTAAACAAAATAAAGAAAGTTATTCAAAAGACTACCAAATTTGTGTGTGAGGTCACTATACGGTATAAATTGTTCTGTTTTCAGCTTCTTTTAATACACTTTTTTCCTATTAAACCAAAAAATAATTAGTCAAAATGAAAACCCACTTCCCAGAAGAGCCAGTTTCTCATTTTCTTGTATTTTATTGTGAACCTTGTGGTATCATTTGACATATTTAAAGAAGGGTAATAGCCAAGATGCAAACACACATCAGCTACAAAATACAAATCTACAGTATATTAATCTGTTGACCTTTGCACATGGAAAATATCTAAAGTTCTTTATTTATAAAAACCTATCAGCAGTACCCTGCTACAGTATTATATATAGTAAGTGCTGTATATATCAGTGGATCTCTGTATATAGTTTATGGCATCTAAGGTGTAGTAAAAGGATACATCAGGGTTTATCATCTGCACCCTGTTGGTTACTTGACAGGCAATTTCTGTTTAAGATATATGTCAAAGGGTAAAAATAAAGTGTATTGAGAAAAGAAAGGTATCTATTAAAACACTACAACTGGCAACATCTGGGAAGCCCATCAATAGAATTTTATAGCTTGCATTTGCTTGAAGTTAAGGTTTATTACATGGAACGTGTGGTAAAAGAATCATGTCATTTCTCACTTAGTTGTTACAGCAGAACATGAGGAGCGTGTGTTGTATCCATTCCTACAATAAAAATCACTTCGATGTACACACACACACACACACACACACACACACAGACATGCACACAACACACCCACTAAGTGGTTCATCTGGCTGATGTGTGCTAAATAGTGAATAAAGTCAGATATGAATCAAAGTTTCATATCCATCTATACAAAATTATTAAAAAAAAAATCGAAAATCAAAAATGTTCTTGTACAATCCAATATTCGTTGGATTGTATGTAGATTAGTGCACAGTCATTGCTCAGACCACTGTAAATCTATTGTGCATTTATTTCAAATGATGACTGAATAGACCATATTGAATAGCATGGATAGAAAGAGAATGCTGGAGAGACTTCTTTCATACTAGGGGAAAAACTTGAAGAGTTACAAAAGCGTGTTTAGAGGACCATCCCTCAGATATAAGAACTCCTTAAAAAGACTCAGAAGCCATTTATCATCTGGTTTAACACAGTAGCTTCTTCTACAGAAGTGACACTACAACATTGAAGGAAATCAATATATCCTTTAAGTGCAATTCAAGAGTACTTCGTACTTCTGTTTCAGTAGTCAAGATCAAGATGCAATATTTTTCCTGCCTCAAACACTAAAACATGTAGAAATTTGCCTCCTTCCTTTGTATGTAGACTCTCTGAGCCTTCCAAAAGATGAGAGAACTTTTGTCATTTCCAGGATGATTGATTGCCCTTTAAAATAGGCCATATTTCAGTTTATGAAAACATCTTGATGATTCAAGAAGAAAAGTAAAGGAACAAAACTAAACCCTGAACAATGTTTTTAAAAAACACTTTCCTTTTCATTTTTGGATATTTTTGCAGAGATGATAAATAGACTCATTTCCACCCTCTTAAATAAAGGATCTGTTATGGAGGTACATATTTGGTGCATCCCTTAATCATTATAATAAATATGTAAAAATTTATTATAATGAGGCATATGTAGAAAAAGGAAATCAAAATCAATATTGCATTAAGAAAATGCAGAAATTATTCCTTTCTCACCAGATCTGAGAGCCACTCAATCCTACTTTATTCCAGTAGAAGCTGTTCTCCATTCACCATTTCGCAGATAAAAAACCTGGAAATCAGAATACTTATTTAGACATTTAACTGTGTACTTTTTATCTCATTAAAAAAAAAAAAAATTGGTGGAAAGTCCTCAGGCTCTCTCCTAAAAGTAGAATTGTTAGTTATTTTGGAAATTACTCCACCTTAATTTTTATACTGTTTTTTAGGCAACTGTTCTTTCCTTTTTTCAGAGCTTTTTAATGAGTTAGGCTTAGAGTAGGTTTTTTTTAAAGAGCTGGATTAAATTGCTGAAGTGTCCCATATGGTTAGAACATTTAGTTCTTTTGAAACAGGAATTATATGTGACTGAGGACTATAAAAATATCTAAAAATTTGTATGCATAAGAACAGAATCACATTTGATTATACCATCAGTTAGAGAAATTATATTGCCGTTCAGTAACTTTTAAAAATTATAATAGATATTATATCCAGATTTTAAAAATTATAGATATTATAGATATATTATAATAATATTATATTATATATTATAGATATTATATATTATATCCAGATTTTAAAAATTAGAATTGAAATTATCTAAATAATAGAGAATGCTGCTAAAGAGTCATGAATACAAAAGGAAAATCACAAAAATATGGTTCATAGAGTGTTTTTAATGATCTAAAAACTGCCAAAGTTGTTGTATTCAATTACTTTAGAAAGAAAAATTGTCAATAGCTATGTAACATACAAAACTTAGTAGTTCAAGGTAAGAGTGAGTTTAAGACTGTAAATTATAAAATAGTAAAATGAATAGAAGTCTATTTGTGTTCAGAACCACAGTTGCTTTGTGGGTAAACATTTTCTATTATTATTTTCATCTAAATTGTTCTGTTTTTCTAGTATTGCATGAAGTGCCTTATGGGTCTTATAGATGCAGAGATAACTTCATACACAAGTGAAAACAGAAGGAAACAAATGGCTGCTCTGATCTTATTAAGAATCTTTTTCATTATAAGCATTAACTCTTCCATTCTCAAAATGAGCTAGATATCCCAAAAAAAATCTCAGCTACTTTTTTTTAAAAAGTTTTTTATTAAAAGGATGAAAGTTTAACTTTTTAATTATGATGGTTTGTCATATATTGAAGACAATGCAAAATAAAAATGGGACCAACAGATACAAAGAATTGCGTTAAATAAGCATAATTTATATGTTATATAACAATATTAAATAAATATAGATTTAATTTTAAAATGCACTTTAGAATAAAATACAGCATATGTTTTCTGATTAGATTTTTTTAAAAGGAAATGTAGCAGACAGGAATCAAACCAACCCACCTCCTTCCCCCACTCAGTCTTTCCATGTGTCTTGCAGGGGGTGGTACTTACAATCCCCTACTTACTGGCAATTATCTGACATGGTATTAAGTCTTTTTTGATTAATTGCCATAACGCTTTTCACATTATGAAGCAAATTTAAGTTTATGAAGGGAGGGCACAAAGGTAACACATTTTAAGTAATAGCTTTTATGCTACAGAGCGGTTCACGAGCTCTCATTTTCTGTCTGAAACTTCTCCTGAAGTGATTTTTGATACCTATCACATTACAGAAATTTGTGTCATGTCTTAGTCACCTAAGGCTTTATCTTTAGATTAACAGACAGGCTAGTTTGGACTATTTTTAATGGAGGGGGAAATCTCATTATACAGTGAGAAGATGAGTATTTCTGAAATTAAAGATAATAAGCCAAAGGCATTAAGCTATCATCTGTCTTTACAGCTAAGATATTGACTTCTGAACATCAAAGCTTGGTCTAAATTTGCCTTAATATTTCTAGATTAGGGTTAAAAAAAAAAAAAAAAAAATTAAAAAAAAGAGGATCCAGTCTGAAAATTATCTTTGTCAGAAAATTTTCCAGTTTTTGCATGAACACACTCTGGTTATGGATAGTATTTACTGAAATTGTTTGACTAATAGTAATGTCACGTTTTCCTGGCTGTTTTAAATTATACGGTAGTTTGTTTATTAAAAAGAAAATTGCACACTGGAATGAATAACCCTCTACTAAAATGTAAAACTCTGTAAAACATTTTTATAAGTAGAAATAGGCAATATTTAATATTTGAATGATCAGAGAAAGAGGAACATTGAAGTGTGTATTTCACTTGCTTGCTACCTGTTCTCTAGAATAGGCCTGAAAAAACACAGACAACTGCAATGCATTACAGAGTGAGAAATCAGGTTTTGCAGAGTTTCAGTCATCTACTTTCAAAGACTAACTTAATGCATGCATATAAATACATATAAAGAAGATTAACATTTATATTCATTAGGATGATTTCCACAGAAAATAACTTATGCTTTACAGAACATAGAAATAACCATGTCAAAATAGACTGGAACACACAAGACTACAAATGAATCTTAGATTTACAGTGAGACTCCAGTTTTTCCCTATCTATAAGTGAAGAGTATGTTTTCAATTCATTAATACATGATAGCAAGAATTTTATGAGATTTAAAAATTACTAGCTTTAGCTATTAGAAATTTTCATGCCTCAGAAATTAAGAGATCACTACATATTCATATAATTAAAGAAGAATATACCATTCAAATGTTGAATGATTACTCTCAGTGGCTACTATAATTTTTAAAGGTTGCCACTGGCATTATATATTCCAGTGTCTTAGCAGGAGGTAATTTTCAGAAATCTTCAGATTTTCTATGCATCTTTCTACTTAAGTTTGCCATGACTCTCAAGTAAAAATAAATCAACTTATTTTTTTTATCCTGTAGCGTAGAATCATAGAACCATTTCCAGAATATCCTGACTTGAAGTGACTCACAAGGACCTTTGAAGTCCAAAGCCTGGCCCTGCACAGGATAACCCCAAGAGTCACCCCATGTGCCCAAGAGTATTGTCCTAACACCTCTTGATCTCTGTCAGGCTTGGTGCTGTGACCACTGCCCTGGGAGCCTGTTCCAGTGCCCAGCCACCCTCTGGGGGAAGAACCTTTTTCCTAATGTCTGACCTAAATGTCCCCTGACTCTGCTTCATATCATTCACTTGGGTCCTGTCATGGTGTGTAATACATCACTGAGAAACAAAATAAAATAAATTTAGATGTAAAATAGTAAACCCATAAGCAAACAAAAAAGCCAACAATAAAAATGGAAACTACAATGAGTAAGGATGCATCTCATGCAAGATGAGGATGTTCACCTTTATGCTGAAATGAACATAGATTAACCTGCTTTCAAGTAAATAATAAATTAATCTTTCTCCCCCTTTTCCTTTTTTTTTTTTTTTTTTTTTTTTTAATGTAAAACAACAGGATATCTAATGAAGATTTTTAACAAAAATGGAAAAACAAATAAAAGTGCTGCAAATTCTTTCTTTTACTTCATGGAAGGACTTAAAATTTGTTAAATTGTCACAAACTTATATGACATCCTTCAGTAATTAACTTTGATTTTAAATGCAAAAGGACTAGTTACAATCATGAATTAAAAATGACAACAATAAAACTGGAGGAGAATGACACCTCTTTAAGAGAATTTTCATCCCATGAAGTGTACTGGGAATGTAGGAAATTGTATTCTGCCCTTACTGCAGAAGTTCACCTGCATCAAAAGGTTTGCATACAGTGGAACTGGCTGTCAGAGGTGAAATAGGTCCTCCTTGAGTTTATTTTGGAGAGACAGCAGATCCTGTGCTGAACCAAAGTCCATGGTGGAGCATTCTTTTAAACTCATAAAACTCAACTGTCATAGAAATTTAATCAAGATTGTTTTGTGAACTACAAACTACCTGGCTAGGTATGTGGATAACCTGAAGAAGCCTGATGTCCTCTGCTGTACCAGAGGAAAGCACAGGCAATCCCGACAGTCTTCTCTGGTCTACAACAAAACAAATCAAGCAACAATCAGAAGCTGAGCCCAAGGAGAGGTCTAAGATGCATGGAAAGGTTGAAAGATAATCAGGGAAAAAAAGCTATGAATTTGCATTTTTAATCCAGTCTGCCCAGCTGCCAGCTTCTCACAACTCCAAGCATGCGTTCAGAAGTTTACGGCTGAAGCTTTGAGAAAAAGGGCTTCTTACATGGACATGCTTGTCTAAAACCAGAAATTCCTTAACAGGTGTACAGCATGTTTCTACCTCTCTAGTTCATTAGTGTTATTAATTTTGTCCTTCAAATATTTTAGTAGACAATTCTTTTAATTTTTCAAAATTTATGCAGATTTTTGGCATACCCTAAAACCATAAACATTTTGTCTCTCTTGAAATAGGTATTTAATAATATATTTCATCTTTATAAGGTGAAAAGTTCGCTCACCTTTATAAGACAGTTTGCAATGTCAGTGTCTTATATTCTTTGTGTCAAGTGTTACATCTCCAGTAGTGTTAAGCATTTTTATGTACAACTTTTATGCTGGGATTCAAAACTTTTTGAAATGTCTTTGAATGAGAGAGCCCTACAGCTTATTTTCTAGTTAAAAAAAAAAAAAAAATGTTTCTTTCCAGTAATGGCATATGTTGTAGTTTTAGTTTGAAACTAAGCAGAAAAATGAATTATGCATAGGGAATTTAGGTTTGCTAATTTTAGACTCATTTTGCTTGGTTCGCTAAAATATGTAGTGGGTCTATTCACTACTGTGAGATAGGATTAGGAGAAAATAACAAAGTAGGCTTAAACTTGAGAGGATACAAAGAACAACTTTATTAATAGGACACCAAAAAAATAAAAAGAAAGAATTAGAAATTAAAACACCCTTTTTTCTTCCCTCCCCCACACCTTTTTCTCTTTTTAACGATGTACAGAACAACAACAACTCAGAAAAATCTTAGTTCTTCACTTCTAAAAATAGTCTTTCTTTAGTTCATTTAGAGAGAAAAGTATTCTTTGCTAATGCTATGGAAAATTCCCTACAAGAAAAGAAATCTTGTGGCTTCATTTTCTCACAAACCGCAGCTGTCTGAGATTTGCCTTTGTGAAGTTTTTTTCTATCTTTCACAGTTTTTCTTCACAATTGTGCTTTTGGTTTATGTTACTTTATTGGGGTGCTATTTTAAGGATGAGCCGTTCCAGCATCCTTTCACCCATCTCTGGAACAGAGGTCTGCCCCTTTTATCCCTGGGGCCAAGGTTTCTCATCAAACTTCTAACACTGGTGCCTCTGCTCATGATTGTGGCTAGAACGCTACCAACCTCCCAAAGCATTCCATGAACTTACTGGGGAAAACCCAAAGTCTGATATATCAAGTATGTCTTTTCCATAGCTTCACAAAAGAATTTTACAGCTTAAACTTAAGACAAACTTTTCAAAATCCCTTTAATCTAAAATCTAACTCTTTTCTTACCAACTTTAATTTCATGTAGTTGTTCTTAAAAAGTTTCACTTTCCTTTTTTTCTTAGCCTAAGCGAGAATTAGTGTTCTTCCAGTACAAAGTTTTGTAACGCTGAGAAAAAAAAAAAAAAAAAAAAAAAAAAAGGTCAATTTCATCGAAGTCTTCTATCAGAAAACAAGCTTTTCATCTTTCTGCTGGCCACTTGCTATTTTTGCCGACTCCATGTGAGCTGTGCCAGCTGCTCCCAGTCTGGAACGGGGGTCAGGGCTGCTCCTGGCTTCGGGGCCACCTTTAGCACGAACCACGGGGGCCACTGGTGCTGGTGCCCATGCTCAGCTCCTTTGGTGCCCATACAGGTGCTGTCCCCATGCACAGCTCCTTTGGTGCCCGTACAAGTGCTGTCCCCATGCTCAGCTCCTTTGGTGCCCATCCAGGTGCTGTCCCCATGCTCAGCTCCTTTGGTGCCCATACAGGTGCTGGTGCCCATGCTCAGCTCCTTTGGTGCCCATCCAGGTGCTGTCCCCATGCTCAGCTCCTTTGGTGCCCATACAGGTGCTGTCCCCATGCTCAGCCGCTCCCGATGCCGACACAGCCTCAGGCCAGCGTGGTTTGGTGTTCGACTGGAACAAAAGCTCTGCAGGCTCTGCCGGCTCCTTTGCCCCTCCCGGGACGGGCCCGGTGGGTTCCTCGGGGAGGGCTCGGCAGCCGCTCCCGCCCCTCCAGGAGCGGAGAATCCCGGCCGGGCCGAGCGGAGCCGGCCGCCCCTGGCCCGCCGCCGCCTCCCCCCACCCTCGGCAGGGAGGGCAGAGATGTGTACCTTCCGACAGCCGGAAGGAAAGAGAATTTCCTGGACTTCTTTCAAAGGTAATAAGAACCAGAAAATGCTTTCCCATTGGTCTAATAAAATGCCAATCTCAAACCTAGCCAGCTCACTTACCTGGGCTGGTCAAACTAGGATAAAAGGTACACTGATGTCTAAAGCTGTAGTGTTTTCTCTTTGTCTGAGAATGAAATTTTGATTCCTTTATTAATTATGTCCATTGTCCATTCTTTTTTTCTCAGACTGAAGGTCTGAACCTCCACTCTGATGTAAGTGGCCACTCCTAAAACAGAAGCCCTATACAAGAAAGAGAATACAACATTTTATTTGTGATTATTCCAGCTTCTAGGGAGAAAACTGTGAATCATTGATGGACTAATATATTTAATAATCATTAAATAGTAGTAACTGCCGCTACTCGCTCATTTGAGATACTACTGATACGAGTGATACTACTCACTCATTTGTGGTATAGCAGTGAAGTTTTCAATTAGCTTGCTTTTTTGTCCCTCAGGAGTCTTGCTGCCTTGCAAGGATTAGAATTCACCTTTAAGTTAGATATATGCTCTTTAAAAAGCACATTTGACTTACTTTTCAGTCATGAAGCCTGACTGGTGAAAATCCTCCTGGGATAATGAAGAGAAGGTAAGGCTGATATAACCATTTGTAATCGTTACTTGTATTAGGCTCTCTCTGTGTTAAGAAACCTACATGAGAAATAGAGTGCAGGTGGTTCGTGTAGCAGATACCTTATCACACACCTTATGTGGAAGCAATGAGAGAACTGCCATCTAGGAGCTCAGATCACGGACCTAACTGCCTAGTGCCGTGTTAAAGGTATTTGTAATGTTTCCTGGCTTCATGCTGGCTTCACTGATTATTTGTCTGGAAAAACACATGACAAATTTTTGCAAATAATAATAAAATGAGAACCTTGTTGGGCCTACTCTATATATTAGCTTAAGAAACCTTGTACACCTTTCCTCAAGGAAATTAGGGACTGATTTTATTGATGTTTTTTCAGTGGACAGACATCTCCTTTCTATCTTTCTAACTGATTATGAAGCTATCCTTAATCATCACACTTTGATATAGCGTATCATATTCCAAAATTTTCATTAGTGTACTACTACATAAAGAAACCCACTGCCAGTTCTGGACTATTTCATTCTGCCATGTAATTGTTCTGCTGTTCATATCTTACACTGATTAGAGAAGCATACAGTACTTCAAATTCTAAGAATGGGAAAGGCTATTTTTAAAGTGGAAAATACAAGAATTTGTAATTAGAGACATCAAATGGGGTGAAAATTTCTTATAATAGTAAGAGATGGGTGTGTGACTAAGCCTTGTGTTCAATGTGCGGGCTTTTTTTGTTTGTTTGTTTGTTTACTTTTTAATATTAAGCAATTTTACATCTAAGTATTTTTTCTGAAAGGTGAATCCAAAAGGTACTTCTGAATATTTTGGAATAATACAAGTTACATTTTTAGAATAAAAAGCATCCTGTTACGGATGTATTTAATGAATAAATCCATTGAGATATTGGAGAATAAGGTCAAATACAAGTGATAAAATTATTCACATTTGTCTGGGGGACCACATGGCTAAGTTTTACTGTTGTGCCAACCATGGTCTTTAGCTGAACTTCTCTGATTATTTGAAGACATGAAGAAACAAAAAATTATAAACTGAGGATCAAATAATGTGACTAAAAGAGGAAGAGGGAAAAATTGAGAGTGGAGTGAAATTAAAAAATAGTAATTCTAATTATAAACTTGATATTTGGCTGGATATTCATATATTGTGCAAATTTATCATTCTGGTTTTAAACCATGTATTCCATATTTCATACTGAAATTACATTCATAGTGCTTATATGTTAGAGGTTGCTGAATGCATGCAGGCCTTTGATAGATTCCATGGCTTTGAAGTGGTAACTCAGATAATCATTGGGTGCCTGTAACAGGCACATAAGGCAGGTGAAGGTGCAAAAGTCAAAATGCTCAAAAATCAAGATGCTTAAAAATGTTTTTCAAGATTAGACAAAGGTAGTTTTTAAGGCAAAAATAATCTTTTTTAAATCATTCCTCAAACTTACATTCAGCATCACCGAATGGTTTTCTCCTGCAGCCCGTCCTGCAACACACTGATAAAATCACCTGAGACTGCATGACCTGCATATTACCTCAATATGTCTCATCTGTTCTGCTTAAGTGAAGCATCAAAACCAAATCAAGCAACAGAACACCACTCAGCTTGACCCATACTTCAGAACCATACCTGCAAAAATAGATTCAGCTTTCAAATTTGGGCTGGACTACAGAGTCTGGACTAGCTCAAGCTCTTACATTTTCCAGATGAATATTACAATTATTATGGTCTCTGTATGATTCCTTCTTGTTTTCTTGATCATCTGAATGGACTAAGCAAAGAACATCTACATAAAATCACTGAGCACTCAGAATTCCTATTTTATATATTAACATTTAAATAAATTCTGGCTTTTGATTTCTGTTGTGGCATATTCTTGAGTAATGCTTACTGGAAACAAAGGAACTCATGCTGTTTGTAACAGCAGCTACCAGCACTTATTGTATCACCAAATACATCATCTTTAGGCAAGCAAAAGCTTTACTTCAGTGAAAGTTTCTTATCATCATTGATACACAATCACAGAGCTGACAATGGGCCAGGAACAAATATTTCCCTTAACTAATCAAGTAAAAGCTTGAATGTACATCATAGTTTACAAGCCTCTTTGTTCTATTAATGGTAGAGAATATAATCATGTTACTTGAAACATGGCATAGCTTTCTGGTAAGAATTCATTTGAATATAAGTATTGCACATACCACACTATTTCAGTATCTTCACTGCATACCACACTATTTAAGTATCTTCACTAATGAGCTAATATTCCTCAAGCCATTTAAGCATATGGAGATCATTACTTACAGTTGAGTTTATAGAGGGGTTGCTGTTTTCCATCCATAGCTGCTGTAAAGTTAGACGGGCTGTGAAGGAACTTCTGAAATGTCTGAAGTCTTCACATGTACCAGCCATCTTTCTGTTTGGTTAGTAGTCCCAGGAGGCAATAAAAGTACAATGGGTTATAAAATAGGACATATGGACAAACTTGCTGTTGCAGCAGGTATGGATTATATCATGAGAGAAATCAAATGTCTGATATGAAAGGAGCATCAGCTACGTGCCCAGTCACCCTGTGATACTGACTTCAAGAATTCCTATGGGCTCTGCCTGAATAATTGACATTTATCCAGACAAGAAATCTGTAAGTTTGTCCTTATCTTTAAAGCTGTCCTCTTCATCTGATCTCCTGCCTGACAGCCAAGTCTTCAAACGTGTAACTATGTCAGTTCACACCTCAACATGTAGGTAAATGAAATTACTATTACACAGTAGGACTGGTGTGATTATTTTAGTTCCTGAAGACAAGTTCAAAAGAGACACCAAATCTCATGGTGCCATATTAAAAGGTCTGAGCCTTAGTCTAGTAACAATGCTGTGACCTACCAGGTACTGTGGTAATTAAAAAACACTGCTACTATATGTATTCTCCTGTGGAGTTTCAAAGCTGATTTGCAGTTAAAAATATAAAGTTACAAAAATTTGTGGGGTTTTCCCCCTGGAAGAAAACAATATTTCGTATTATGTCTTAATCTTGTTACTCTATGAGAATACTTCATAAAAATTTTGGCTGAAGTTCAATTTCTAACCATCTGATGTTCCAAAAACACATTATTTCTGTCCAAAATCAGCATATTCTACAGGTTAGCAAAAAGGAATTGTAACAATGAATTGATCTTGGTCTGATTCAAAAATCTGCCTTTAAATATATCTGAGAGTAAACTGCAAATTCAAATCGCCAGTGAATCTCATTGCTTAAAGTTAAGTCAACTTGGAGTGAAATCCAGATAATTTTCTATCTTTTTTTTTACTCCTTTATCATATCCCTAAAATCTTCTGCATTGAAAGTGAAAGAAAACTCACACACGAAATAAAGCCAAATAAAGGTAATTGTTTAATATTTTTCATTTGTACCTTGAGCAAGGCAGAAGAACTGAGGAAGTATTTATTTTGCTTCCCTTGTTTTCTGTTTTAGCTTTCTTGAACATATATTATTGTTTTATGATTTATTACAATTAAGAAATTATTTTTTAGGCCCACAGTTTCTTTACTTCAAAACTTCTGCTTAAATTCCACTGGGATTTATAGATTAAACACATGCTTAAAGTGAGTGTGTAATTAGATGTTTTGCTGAATTGGATTTTTAATTGCTAATTTATTTTTAGTAGAGTTTTATTGACATCCCTGTTTATGTAAAGGAGAGATTTAGTTTTTCGATGGAAGATTTCATTTGCAGAATTTCTGAAGAATTACCTACATTAAAGCAATGAGGTAGAATTAATTATTAAGGACTTAGAAACAAAATCAAACAGGGAGCAATAAAAACTGAAGCCCCATGTATTTCTTTTGGAGTTTTTCCTTTCTAATAAAGGTGAAGTGGATGAACACATTATTTCATCTGTGAAGTACTCTGATATCTGCTTTCTCTCATGTACAATGAAGCAACTTTATGGCTGGTAAAAGCAAGAAGGATTGGGTCAGAGGTTTTGGTGGTGGTGGTTTTCTGTTTTTTTTCCAAACAAAATCTGTTTTGTCACAACAAAAATGACATGGTAAAAATAAGATAGACATAATGAAAAAGATGAAAATTGATTACCTTTATGAAAAAGCAACAATATATAGGCGTCCATTCTAAAAGACAAGGAAAAATACTTGAAAAAGTCTCAAGACAAATGAGAGTCTTCAAAGTTTTCACCAAGATTTTTGTTTTGTTAGCAATATGGGAGAACAAATAACAAAGCATGTTGCAGAAGAGAGGAGCTAAAATTTCACAAACAGAATAATTTGAAACTATGATCTGGTTTAGTGACAACATAAAGCAGACTTGGCATAAGAAAAATGCATATTGGTCACAGGACAGAAGACAGCTAGCTTGATATTGACTCGATTCCTATAAAATTCAGTAAGGCCACATAGCTTTTACCAGTGATCTTACTCATTAGTGGATATCCTGGTGACATCTATGTGGTCTCATATGTGTTTAACCAAAAAGGTAAAACTAATGATGAGAAAATTTTTTTTCCTTTTCTAGGACTCCTCCCTCAGAGCTGCCTAAGAGGGACAAGGTGGGAACGGGGTGGAGGCTGTGTGTTCAGGCCAGGAGAGCCAGGCACAGAGCTGGCAACTGGCCGTGCCCACAGGGGTTGAGTGCATGTCCCTTCAGAAAGCACTGCCCCCAGCAGTAAGGCTCTCTGTGGTTCTACATGAAATGAGGAGTGAGTCTTTGACGCATTTTTGTGATTTATACTTTTAACACATTTCTATTTTTTTGTTTAAATTTTTCTGTTTACAAGCAGCATATTTCTTGTCCTCAAGTCAGAGGCTGTGCTATAATGAAATCAGGTTTTCTTTGAATTGAGGCAATGGCCTCTTTTCCTATTTTATCTTATATGTAAAAGCGCATTGGAATGAATACAAGAATTAGTAAGCAGACTAGGTACACTGAAGGCCATTCAGGTTTTTATATATTCATTGCATGCATATCTATCTGACATTTTACCTGGACTCTTAGTTGAAAAGGTGCTGAAAAATAGAAGACAGGCAAAGCCTCTGGAGCAGCCAAATCCATCAGCTTAGTGCTGTGCTAATGTCACCTTGTGGCTTCCTTTTTGCTGTGAGAGTAGAAAAGATCTTAGCTTTACCTGTAATATATGGATACCTTCCATGAAGGTGACAGCAAAAAAACCCTTCCTTCTTAGTATCTCCTCCAGGCTTCTCAAAGAAATCCCCCAGTTGGACATTTTTCTGTTGCACTAGGTCTACAAAACAAGAAGAAGCAACCAAATTTTTAAGGAACCAAAAAGCCCCCAGTATTAGTTTTTGAACCAATGTAAATACTGCCATAGGTATAATTGAAGGCCACAGGAAATAAAAGAGCTATACCTAGAAGCAAGGTTAAAGAAACATCGTTCTGGATTGGCCAAGATAAAATCAACTTTTTGGTACTATCAAGTCTGAGTATTTGTGGGAGAATTCCCTGTCACTGGGCATTTCACATGAACTTTGTATCTCACTAGGGAAACACATCAGACATTTTTATGCACTTAGCATCTGTCCAGAAATTCCAGATCAATTACTTGTATATAATAATCTGAAGGATTTATAAAAATGCATGTAGAGTTCAGAGTGGATTAAACACAATCAAAAGCTGAAATAAGCCAAAAAAAAATTCAGATTTCTCTGAATCTGAAATTCCTCTGAATTCAGGAAAAAACCCCAGTAGACAGCTTCCTAAACTTTTTGGGAGCAGAAATTAATTTAAAAAAACAAACATAATTCTGTATCAAACAAAAAAATTGGTAATATTCTCTACTGCCTAGAGGAAATCTAAGGATTATTAGTATTTTTCTGAAATATATCATCTGAAAGACTTCATCCAAATAATTAGCTGATTGTGTTTAAAATACATGAAGAGTGGTATACTGCTTATTTAGGTGAATTATTTTGGTATTTAGAAAAAATGGTCCAATTTTGTTTCCTGTGGGAACCAAAGCAACCACCCAAGTCTGTCATATATAAAACAAGCTCTGTAGAACCTAAAGCAGCAGCTGGGGAGCCTGCAGGATAGCACAGGGATCCCACATGGCCTGTGACTGGCCTCTACGGGAGAAGCTGAGCAGGTCTCTGGGTGTGCTGGTTGTATGGGTCAGGTCTGCCATACCTCTTTGAGGAGCTTGGAAGTGAGGAACTCTGCCTCTCATACATCTCACATCTGATCATAGAAGCATGGAATGATGGAATACTTTGGGTTGGAAGGGTCCATAAAAACTATCTAGTTCCATTCCCTGTACCTCAGACAGGGACACCTTCCAATACATCAGGTTGCTCAAAGTCACCTCCAACCAGGAATTGGGTTGCCCCACTTCTCTGAGCAACCTGGGCCAGTGCCTCATCACCCATGTCCTGTATTGAATCTAAACCTACCTTCTTTCAGTTAAAACCATTACCCCTTCTCCTATCACCCACCCCCTAATGTCTAAATCTGATGTGTGCATCTCATCCTGTCTATAGCCTGTAGGTTCCTCTAAGAGAAAAAACCCTTTAGATCCTATATGCACACAGGCTGTGTACCTCAACAGGAAATAGTTCTGTCTTTGGGCTATGTCCTAGTAAGTCCTCTGCTGAAGTGGCTCATAAACCACCACTCTCTCTCTTCCCTGGAAAATTATTTCCATCTTTATTTTTCTATTCCCACTGCTGTCTGTAGCTGGATGATTTTGCAGAGACATTTTGATCTGTTGACAAAAGGTCAACAGCTAAAAATACAGCTCGTCACCTGAGTATTGCTAAAAAAAAGAATACTCTTCAGATGGTCTCTGCTGTATCTATGAAAAGATGACAAGTGAGAGGTCTGACTTGTCACTTCTTGTGAGGGAAGCCAGGGAGTGATGATCACAGTATTCAGTCAGCTCATGTGTTGGCATTGTGCTGATGAAGACAGAGTAGCTGGAAGTTTCAAAGGGACTCAGTACACTGGGGAGAAAGAGGACTTTAAAGGAACTACTCTGTGGACATGCTATGTAAGAGGATGAGGCTGAGCTGATATTCAGACTTAGCTGAAGAAACAATAACCACCCCACTTTTCTCACTGAAGAATGTTTCTCCAGAGAGGGAAGGAGAGCTGGAGAGACCAGAATCTCCAGTCTCAGTCCACATTACACGAGGAAGGGGCTCTTCCTGACTTATGGGTTAGAAATCTAATGATGTGGAGGAGCACAAAAGAAAAATAAAGAATAACATGCCCCCCCCCCCAAAAAAAAAAAAACATATGTAAATACTTTAACATTTTACACTGAATTTTATATTTCACTTGGCCTGCTCTTGGCTCATTCAAAAATAAGCTAATAGTACCAGACTGAGGTTATAGCAACTTTCATAGTGAATATTTTTCACAAAAAGCCTGAACCCAGAATCATCTAATGCTCTCAAAGGCTAAATCAGCTTAGATAGAGCTTTATATAGAAAAAAGCACCACCCGTTAAGAGCAAATTATGCAAAAGAGAAAGCCCATGTAAATAATCTATTAGAAATCCATGGTAATTATACAAGTTTTTGTTCTATGACTTCTGTCTTTAGTCCAGTAATAATGAACTCTCTATGAAGAAAATACTATGGCATTTCCACACATACAGTTTAAAAAAAAAAAAAAAAAAAAAAAAAAAATTGAAACACCCCAGGACAAAAATAAATCAGTTTTTGCCTTATGTGAACTAGTGCACAAAATAGAATTGGACAACTTGAAAATTAAGTTAACACTTTTGTAAACATGCTGTCATACAGAAGTAAAAGATGGCAATTTTTTCAGAGAGAAGAGGGGACAATATTATATGCTATATTTAGTTATGTTTTCACAATTTTCAAGCCTTTGTCACTCCTTTTTTCTCTAAGCATGCAATCTACTTTCTTCATTTTTTTCATCTGAAAATCTTTCCTAAGAGAACAGAAGAAAAAAGTTACAAATAAAAGACTCCACTTCTTGTGGTGTTCGTAAACAACATAGTTTATGAACACGACCTACTAAGTTTAAAAGAAGGCTTTCACAGCAATTTTTACAGCCAAATGTAACAGCTCATTTAGTCTTATTTTGCATGCAGCCAAAAAGTTGATCCAGATTGATGAAGAATTTTGAAAATATTGTGGCAAATTCCTCTTTTATTCAATATACAAAATACAGCCTGACTAATTTTAAGGGAGTTGTAGATTAAATTTTCAAAGATGTCATGGATAGAGTTTTTCACAATTTATAAACATTCTGATAATAATTAGACAACAGAACACCCAAAAAATACTGAAAACATTAACTCTAACTAGTAACAGTATCATCTCCTTTCTACTAAGGACTATATTACACAGATGATGTGTAACACCTCAGTCAGGATAACACATATATATTGAATTAAATACCTGCAGGATCTGAGTCTGTAATAATATTCAGGACAGTGACAGTACATAAGGACTATTTTTAATCAATCCATTTAATTATTTTAAGGATTCATCTGTTCAATGTTAAAAGTAGTTGTAAACCACAGTTTATTGAATAAATTGGACTAAAATAAACACTGACACCTCTTGATACAGCTATGAAAAATGCAGGTTTGTTCCTTACTTCCAAGCCAGTTTCTGGATCTGTGTGTTAACAGTTTATTAAATTATACTTTGCAGATAAATATTTATATATGCATATGAAAATCCAAGTAGAAATATTCCAACATCACAGTGGGAGACTAGAAAATTATTAAAATATCAGGATAACTAGGATATGAGGTGAGGGAAGAATGGCCATTTGACTTTTGGCTGACACTTCCAAACATACGTGACGCCTCCAACCATATGTTATAATGAATGTAAAAAATCAAATTTTACACTTGACTGAACAACATCTTGGGAAAATTTGTAGTCCAATTTGTTTCTTTAAACTGAAACTGATACCTGATTTCTAAATATGATGCCACTGCATTAGGGATAAACTGATCTGGAGTTAATTCCAGTTTCATCTCTGGCAGAACTATGCCTGTGAACCCTATGATATATTCTGCATTTTCCAGCAGCAATAAAATAGCTTTACCACATAAAGAAGAATCCAGAAGGAAGAAAAATGTTCACTTGGTCTTAAAATAAACAAATGCATTGAAAAACTTGATATGAAAATAGTTTTTTAGTTTCTGTCCAGAAGTTTGCTGGAAATCATTAAGAAGTTTCATTACTCCAGAAAGGTGCAAATAAAAGTGGGCCCATGTCACAAACACTGGAGTCAGAATGAAATTTTCCTGGTCCCTTAAACCTCCTATTCCTGCTGTGTTTTTTCTTATACAATCTCAGTCAGATTTGAGTGTGTTAGTAATTGAGAACAAACAACATTTGCTAGATGATTCTTAGTAGGTGATTTAACCCACTCAAATAACCATTTAACATGTTGCCTTCATCTTTGGTTGCACTGTAATCAAGTTGCTAGTGAAATAGAGAACTACCCTTCACTAGAAGTGCAATTAATATTGTGCATTAGAGAGAAGCCTTCAAGTAAAATTAGGCTTCCTTTTCTCATTATATGATCTGCTGCAGACAAGTAGTTTTGCTGTAATTTTACAGTGGTGTAATTGACAAACACCTTCCTAGCCAAGGACTGGAAAACATGCCCGTAAAGGCAACATACAAATACAAGAACAAATGTAGGCTGGGCTGAGAATGGGAGTAACCCTAAGGAGTAGGACTTGGTGGTGTTGGTGGATGAAAAGTTCAATATGAGCCAGCAATGTGCACTTACTCAGAGACCCAAATATATCCTGGATTGCATCAAAAGCAGTGTGGCCAGAGGTAAAAAGGAGACAATTCTGCCCCTCTGCTCTCGTGGAACCCCACCTGGAGGGCTGCATCCAGCTCTGGGGCTTCCACGAAAGAACGGCGTGGACCTGTTGGGCTGAGTCCAAAGAATGGTCACCAAGATGGTCAGAGGGAAGGAGATCCTCTCCAGTCAAGACAGACTGAGACAGCTGTGGCTGTTCAGTTGGAGAACAGAAGGCTCCAGGGAGATCTTTATATCAGCCTTCCAGTACCTGAAGGGGGTTGGCAACAGAGCTGGAGAGGGACCTTTTGCAAGAGCATACAGCAATACATGAAAACTGAAAAAAGGTAGGTTTAGATGAGATAGTAAGAGAAATTCTTTACTCTGAGCATGTTGAGCACTGGCACAGGTTTCCTAGAGAAGTTTTGGGAGCCCTTTCCCTGAAAGTGTTCAAGTAGAAGGCATCACTCTAGATGGCAAGGGACTTGGAACTAAATGATCTTTATAGTCCCTTCCAACTGTTTTATTATTTCTTTCATATATCTTATAATTTCCCAAGAATTAGTATATCAAATGAAAACCAAAAACTAAGCAACTAATCAAGCATATAAAACCAATCACAAACCAAAGAAAAAAATCCCTATATTTTTCCCTACTTGAATCCTTCCCTAAGTTTAAACAACATTTTAGGGGAAAAATCCCCAGGAGGCTGCACCAGAAAAGAAAACAGATTCATACTGTTCTTATTGACTGAGCTAAAATGCAAATTCTTCTGGCAAATTAAGGGTGTAAATATAAAACTACTATTCTTTTTAACCAAAACTAGAGTAACCAATGCCTCCAGTAGACAAGATACTTACTTGGGCATCTTTAAGCTCAACCTCTTAATTTTTTTTTTTTTTAAATATTGATCCTGACCTATAGTATTTGAAAGGTTGTATAGCTATTATCCTGCACCAATGAGAACACTCAAATTTTTAAAAAATAAAATCATTACTGCTTGTTTTTTTGGAAACTTCTCTGAAAAGCAGACTGACATCAAAATGTTTCAGGAGAGAAACTTCTAGAATGGATGATTTGTTTATTAGAAATAATCCTTTCAAGCATAATTCTGGGACTAAAAAAATTTGAAAGACAATATGTCCACCTATTCAGCATTTCACATCAGGGTCACAAGTGTAATTTTCAAATTAATTGCCCAGTTGGCTTTTGATTACCACTGTTTCCCTTGATGTCACAAGTCATTTCAGAGCATGTGAATAAGTTTTCTCCCAGAAACTAGACCAGAAGGCTGCTTCCTAAGGCAATCCAACTACTAATGGTCACTGAGAACCTGGGAACAGATTTATAACTACTCCAAAAGTAAATCCCTCTCTGTGATTTTGGTGAGGGCATCCTCTGCAGTGATTGCTCCCCTTGACTGTACTGAAGACAGCTATGATTAATTTTTCTTCCTGTGGGCATTCACTAGAGTTTTACTCTTTTGGTGACCCACAGCAGTCACTATCTTAAAAGTATCCATAATTTGTACTTTCCATGCTCTTTGGTCACATTACTGTAGCAACTCGCAAGGAGTTTAGAATGAGACAAACCCTTTTTGTCCCCTATGTCATATTTCTCTCAGTATGAAGATAAACTATATCAAGACAGCAAGGGACTGAAAAGGGAGTTAATTCTGACACCTTTTTGGTTGTTAATTTTCTATAGGTATATTTAAGGCTCAAGGGGGGGTTGCTATTTACATGTACCTATGAGTAAAAAAACATCACTAATCATATAAAAATATTTCTGTGGTTTATAAACCAGCTTAGTTTAATAACTGTGTAGATGTAGGGATAAATAGCTATATAAGTACTGCCTGTACATGCATAGGTTAATTTTCATAGAAGACACCACTGAGTGATAAAGTAGTCCATCCCTCCCCCCTGCTAAAACAATTAAACCCCAGAAGTTGAAGTAAGAAGCACCAACTCGTTAAAACAAACTGTTAAAGGAAACAATTTGCAGACAAAGCAGATGTTACACTGGTCTCAGCTGAAAAGATTTAGTTGCACTTCTTCAGGCTTTTCATTTAATCAAAAGGAATTTCATGCTTATGGTTACTCCTTATTCAAACCAGGCAAATGAGCATTTTAAGCTAGAGACATGCATATCTGAAATAAGGACTCATAAGAGAATACAAACCAGGTTTTAGGTAAAAATGTATTTGCTGATAACCTGCTTTTGGAACAGCAGTGTTTTTTTAACAAACTCTGATTTCCATGTGCTCGGAAAAATGTCAGAGTTTCCTCCAGTAATTTTTCATGTGGCCTCTTGAAGGAGGTAGTATTAATACTTTATAACTTACCACTCTACTCAGCCCAGTAAATTGTAGGTGCTGTAGAAAACTCCTTTAACTACATATACATCAGCTGCAAATTTGATAAAAAACACTTGTGTTTTTTGCTGTTGACATTTCAGCTGACACCAGTTTTCACTTATTGATGGCAACACAAAAATTCAGTTTTTGCATTTTTTCTCCTTACGTGCTTAAATTGTTTTCTTTACTATCACATCTTCCTCTTCCCATCAGTCCTGAAAGACACAAAAATGAGACTATATCAGTACTACAGATGGGAAACCAAGCAAAATACGAGACAAGTTGCTTATTTAAGTTTCAGGTTTATCAGTGAAGTGAGTTGAAGTCTTGTAAATCTTATAGAAGCACAGTAAACACTGTACAGTCTATTTTCTGAGGTGAAAAATTATAGTTTCTTTTAGTTCATCTCAGTGTAATGAATATATCTCTAGAGAGAGGGAACAAAGAGGAGGGAAAATTTCCCAAGGCCAGAAAAAAATCACTACAGATCCTATACTTTAAGACCAGTTATGCAGAATTATTAATCCATTGTATTAAGACATAATGTGTGAAACTGGTGAAACTTAGTTTTAGATATCCTTATTGGTGTCATTCTTTAAGCCATAGGAAATTATATTTGCAACAGACTAAATTAAGAAAAATAACAGAGTGAACAAATGAGTCGGCACACTGTACTCAAAGTTCCGTTTTGAAATTATTATTTGGTTAAGTCACAGGTGAATTCTGCAGCAGATGGAAAGTACATTCTACTAGCACAATTTTTTCATTTTCTGTAGATGTCCCTCATACATACCCTCTGTTTTCAAGTCAACGCTTTGCTCAGAAAACTATGGTATGTCATGAATTGGAACACTGACTGTAACCCTGAGTTAGAAAACACGTCACTGAACCACATGATAACTTGATAACTCAGGCAGGAAGGGATATCAGGAGGTCTGTTGTCCAAAGAAGCTCTGGGGTATGGGAGATATTATGCTAATATAGTATCAGCTAATGAAATTGAATAATAAAATAAAATGAGTAATGCCTAATAATCACAGGCTTGGCAGAACGTGCCTACAACCTTGGACAGTATTTATTGAATTTACATATGAATATGTAAGTTAACTTTTTACAGGAACCTTTTCATACTTGAAAAAAAGCAGCTGCCTTGCAGACAGGACAGAAACGACAAAGACATGTTCTCAGTATCCAGACAGAGGGGATAGCAACAGACTCAGTCACATTTCTTACATACCACCAGCTCATTTTCTACTAGTGCAAGCAAAAACACTCATTAAATTCTGGACATTGCTTGTCTCAAGCAAAGCTACAAGATGAATTAGCGTATTTCAGCTGTACCAATGCAATTAGAGAGCAAATTCCATAACAGAAATGGTCTTTGAAAGCTGTTTCTTTTCTGAGGCTCCCTCCTAGGTCCTTGTAATCTAAAAGATTGAGATTGATTGCAATTGAGAGAAATGTTGCATAATGCCATGAAGAATCTGATCACCTAGAATGCAGAATCTCTGTTTATGCGTATTTATGTGTTCTGTCCAGTCTTTCCATGTGACTCAATGCCATGAAATATCAGTGTAGTTTCTGAATTTGGAAACTACTCTTGATTTCACAGAAACCACACCAGTACTAACAGGACTAATAGTCCTGAATTACAGTCAGTCATGTCCTAGTCAGTCAAACTACCGAAGGAAGTGGCAAAGAGACTTCCCACATAGTGTCCTGTGGTTTTGTGATTACTGCATACTCTTCTTTATTGTAAATAATTACAGGAAAATTAAATAACAACAACAAAAAAAGTATTTGTTTGAAAGACATGTAAGGGAATATTATATTTTCTAAATAAATTATTAAAAGTTATCACAGATATGGAAGTTGTTTTTGCTTTTAACTGCTCCTACACTGAAGAGGAAAAAAAAAGCTAAATTTGACTCCAAGTGTTGAATGACTCTTCTGTGTTTTACCCTTAAACATATATGATGTCAGAAGGCAGTTTGAAGGCAGTTGTTGAAAATTTTAAAGCCAGGATGGTTAATTGCCAGAAAAATAAAATATCCTGTGTGAAGTCAGTCCTCATGAACTTGTGCCTCAATGCCAGCCTATCCCAAGTGGGGTAATTATTACCATTGATATGTGAAGGATCAGTATAGAAATTTCACTGCCAAGAGCTGAATCAAGCAGTTATAAACAATTTTTTTTCCACTTTAGGTAAGCCCTGAAATTTTCATTTAAGTTTGTATAGTAGCCTATGCTGGATACTCAATGATATTGCAAAATAATGTGTTCATAACTGAAGTCAATAGAAATCAACCTACTCTTTAAAAAGTCCCCTTTTATAAGCAAGTCTAAAGAAAGGGACATCTCTGACATGTAGACTGCAGCATATATATATATATATTCTCACCCTAAAGATTTTCTTTTGACAGTGTGATTCCACAAACTGTAATTAAATCTTAATTAAAGATAGGCAGGCCATTAAAACACCATCAATTTTCTGAATAACTTGTAAAAGATTTTTGAAAGTCATAAAAAGTTCACAAGGCATGTTTTGTTTTATTTTTTAATAGGATTGCCATGATCATCTTTAATCATGGAAAGTTATCCAGGACACAGTGAATCAGATGACACAGTGTGTCATCTACCCCAATTCAACATTTTGTTCAGCAATTTCTTTGTATGTCTGTTGCTGTCAACTGTCAAAAATACGAGGCGTTTACTTGAGTAACAATAATGATTGCCTGAAACAGGTAAGACTGTCCTTCTAGTTTTGATTTTGAGAAAATTTAAGAGGTTGGTAGAAGTGGTCTGATAAAGTGTGGCCCATGTATTTCAACATGTCTTAAGCCCTCTGCCAGCTACTTTCAGTAAAGTGCTCCACTGTGACAGACAGGAAACCTGAAATGTATGACCTGAGTCATAGAGCACTTAAAAATTTGGTATGTGGAGCTGATCAGCATTGAGATCTGTTCTCTAATGGGTCAGCAGCATCTCAGTAGTGATCTGGTCTCCTCACTCACTTGGTAATGAGGCAGGAAAATTATTTCAATACTTGCTCAATTTAAAGTGATATTACAGAATGTAAAATTGGAAGGGACCACAATGGATCATCTGATCCAACCTCCCTGCTCAAGCAGGGTCAGCCCAGAGCATATTGCACAGGATTGTGTCCAGACAGTTCTTGAATATCACCAGTGATGGAGACTCCACATCCTCTCTGGGAAAGCTGTTCCAGTGCTTGGTCACCCACACAGTAAAGAAGTTCTTCCTCATATTCAGGTGGAACTTCCTGTGCATCAGTGTCTGTCCATTGCATTTCTTCTTAGTAAGATGACAGTCAAAATCTGAGCAGAAAAAAGTTTGAAGCATTTGAATTTATTCCTGATGATGAGGCTTTTCTGTGATCTTTGGGATATACTGTCCCACAAAACAAACAAAAAGCCCCACCAACCCCAGCCCTCCAAAAAACCCCAAACCAGAAAGAAAAGTAAATAAAATGCCACCAAAAAATTATTAAGCTGCAGAAGCACTGATATGGATGCTAAAGCTGTGACCATTTTGTAAGTGTCTTGCTTTCATAGAAGTCACAGACTGACGTGGGGCACCTGATGAATTACTAGAGGCAACTTGAAAATCTGTACTAGTCCCACTGGCAACATTAATCAAGTCTAATTTCTGTGGCAGTCTGGCATACAACTAAGTGAACATTCAAATATATTTTTGTAACACCATATGCCACTGGCAAATCTGAGTTATTAATAGAGCTCATTGTGAGAGAGCCATTCCACAGCAGATGCTTCCTTAGCACAACAGATTTAAATCTTCTCAAGTGCCACCTTGCCAACTCTGTTCACCTAGATTGCCCATTTGTCAAATTTTCTTATAAATGCTATTATACTTTCTTCCAGCACACTCTTTATGGACAGAGAGTACTTTCTGTAAGAAAATTAGAACACCACACTATTAATATTCTTGTAATCCCTTTTCAAAGTACAGCTACATTGTGATCAGTACAAACCACTCAGTGATGAGTACATGGTGGGGACAGAGTTCCTGTAGTCATTGATTGCTAAAATGTGTTTAATATAATTTCCTTTAACAAACCCTGCACTGTTTGTGCTAGGATGAATTCCCTTTCAAACAGTAACTGTCTTTATGTTTCTTGCTCCAGCATGATGTTCTCATGCTATGTCTAAAACAAATTGGTGTTACAGCCCAATTGTTATATGTTACAGCACATGGCCTATTATCATACACTGTATCAAAATGAAGACAAAATAATTTCATAATTTTGTCATATGGGCTATCTGTGTATTGCTTATGTTGATTTCCTTTCTAGACATAATTTGGCAGTGGTTATGGTATGTAATGGGAGTGACAATATGAGCATTTCCAGTCTATCAGAACTGTGGTACACTGCACTCTTGTATCAATACAATCCATCATATCAGTGTTTCCTGTCTTGTTCAGTTTATTCTTCTATTCCAAACTGATTGGTTACATGACATATTTTTAGCAGATAATGTCATGAAAATACTAACATGACCTTTTAATTAAGCACAGCCCATATTTTCCTTGCATTTTTATCACCAGTTAAACTGAGGCATGAAGAAAGGAATAGACAGCCCCACACAGCAAAATATTGGCAAAAGTAGTAGGGTAGACCTTATTTTAGGTCTACAGGAAAAAAATCAGATTATGTGATATTTGGAAAAATATTTGGTATTTAATGTCCTTTGCACCTTCATCAGGTATTGTAAAAGTGTACCAAAGGACTTAATTATTTATACTAGTACTAATAAAGGCACTGGAGACCTTGTAATACTCAAAGATCATATTTAGCAGCTGGGCTGATTGCTTTCTGCAAGTGAATTTGTGGCAGTGATAACGAGGCTTCATAAAAGTCACCATTTGCTGTGAAAAATCAAAGACCCAGAAGAAATGTTGACCAAGAAATACACAGAGAAATGTATCAGTGTTATTAAAAGTAGAGCCATGGGAGCTGGGAAGAAATTGTCTAGCAAGAAAGCACATAAACCTTTCAGATAGCTTAATAGAAGCCAAGGGAAGTGTTAAAGAAATTAGGACAGTAAACCAAGGTTAGGAAAAAGAGAAAGAAGTGATTAAAAAGAAGCAAGAGCAATGAAATGGAAAGCTATGTTCTCTAGTTTGTTCAACAGGGGTCTTGAAAGACTCAGAGTAAATTGGGTGTCCAGCTGTAGTGTGAAAATACTGCACTATCTGCAGAAAACAATCTTTTAGGGTTTTTTTTGTAGTTTAGATGAGTTTTGATAACTGAAGTGATAGTAGATTTTCAGACTATGTTGGGTTGCAGCACAAGCTTTGGACATCCATTTCTGCTACCTAGCAAGAGCCTTTGGGGAGCATTGACTTCAAGGATGATAGAGTCATCAGTCACCACTACAGCATTAGAAGCTTCTAGTTCATGGGATCATATATAATGCAATATGTGGAAAATTAACATAGAGATGGTTCTATGGTTCATCACCTAGTATACTATATTTGTTTAAGATTACAAAAAGATATCTGAGAGAACACTACTATTTCAGTTGTCCTTTCAGGCTGATTGTAACTTATATATGATATCTGTAAAAAACCCTTGCTCTTGGTCAAAATGTCTCTGCTGGTTTACAGAGCAATCAGCACCTTCAGTGCAATCAGTATGATAATGTCATTTGCTGTTGTGAAGACCTCATTGGAAATGGTTGTAACTCTTCTCCCCCGGGTTCATTTTGATCTCTTGGAGAGAATTGAAGGGAGAGGGAATAATTTCTGCATTGCAGGCAGGTGGCTGTAACAGATGAAGGGAAGCAACCTGAAACTGTAATAAAGACCATATTTAGGACTTTTACTACAAGTATTTGCCTGTAAATTGTTGATAGAGTTCACAGTCCCAGAATGCTGTTTCATTAACTTCAATTTCTGCATGTAGCAATACTGCTGTGCAAGGACCATTTCAATTCTGCTATGTCTACTGACTGCAGTATTATTATTGTCTAAGCTTACCATCATCACTTATAGATTTACCATTTCAAATCCAAATTACTAGAGACCACTCCCCTGTAAACCCTGTATTTAACATTTTCAGATCCTGCTGACAAGTGAGAATGCAGCAGCCTGTTATACAAGCCTTGTGCTAGATAAGAAAATAGGGCAGGATTTGCAAAAGTGGGGAGAGGAAGAAGCATCTGGTTACAGACCACTGCCTGCCTGCTGTGCCATGCGTGCTCAGCATCACTCTCTATAGGAGAGGTTGCATCATTTCATGAGACCTTTTTTAGTACTGTTGCTACATCCTGCCCATGAATGTTACCTGCCATCTATTGCATTTTTGAAATGAGGATGGCTTAGGCATTGCTTTTTTTCCTGCTTCCTCAGAAAAAAACATAGGAGCCAAAACTCTGTGTGCCTGTTGGTATGCATTTGCAAGCTCACCTACCTCTTTTTGTTAATGAAGTGGCAAAGGAGGCTCTTTGAGATGAGCTCCCAGCCCTCTGCAGGTGGCTGCCTTTCAAAAGCTGTTCTCTGTTTGCTGGCATTCAGATCATGATGTAAAACCCCATCTTTCCTCCAACAGAAAAGGGAGTAAAATAAACGCTGCTGTTTCTTCAGTTTGTACTTTTGATTCTTTTTCCAGACAATTTCAATGAAGTTCTGTATCTAAATTGAAGGGAGGGTGGACAGAAATGTGTAGCTGCATATATATATATACCCTTTGAGTTAATAAATCATTTCAGAGTACATCTATATGACCTCACAGAACTAACATTAACCTTATGCTCTTCTCTGAGGGACTACTTCAGCTCAGGAATGAAAAATTGAATGGGATTTAGACTAAAAGTCTCAAGAGAGTTTTGCTTGATATCATTGCATTGCATGTCCTGTCTGCTGTGATTTTTGTCTGCTTGTGTTTCTTTGCTTTGGGCTTAGAATGAACTTATACTCCATGTAAAATCTAAGATGACATTGAAGTACTGAGGTGAGCACATGAAAACTACAGTTGCAGAGATGAAATGAGAATCCAAGCTACAGGATTGTGTCTTAACTCTTTTTCCCCACCCTACTAATTGATATTCTCTGTTTCTTGCCCTTTGGATTGCTTAGAGCAATTTTAGTAACCAATATTTGGAATTATTCCTTAATGGTGGCAGAAATTGTGTGAAGATCTTATAGGCACTGCAAAAATTTAGAGATATTTTCACAATAGGAAAGGGAAACAGCCATTACTCACGTTAATTGAGCTCAGTTTCCAAAAGTTTGGATAATTTTCAGACCCAGTTTCATTACATTGTTCTGCTGCTGCAATTGTTTTAGCTTAACATCAAGCGGTTCAACTGTTTAGGCAAGCACCCTCCACAGTGATACAGCCAGAAATAGACAAGTTCATAGCCACAAGTAGCAGACCAACAACACCAGAAGATGAAAGATAGTAGAAACTGTCTTTCAAATAATACCACGAACAGTCTTAAGCCACTGGAAGTAACACAAACTGCATCTAGTTTTAGGCTGAATAAGACAGTTAAAGAGGGGCATATATGTATGTGTGAACAGCAGTATGGAGATTTGATGTGTCTTCCCTGATGAATATTTCATTCTTCTGCTATTGGCACCAGACAGCACTATACTGATATGCAGCTATCCAGTAATACTTACTCTATTTGCCCATATCTTCTCACAATCATGACTACCCACCAGATATTACTGAATTGCCTCTTGTTTATACAAGTGTTCATTTCTAAGTTGTGATTGTGTTAATTGTTTGCATTAGAATAATTAATCTGATTTTCCAAGCTCTTATTCACACAGGGAAGTTCTATTCACCCCATGTAAGAATAAACCTTCTCGACATTACTATGAACACTTTAAATCACTTACGATTTCCAAAATTATGGTGTTAAGAGCCTCTAATAGTTAATGAATTGGGGAGATCTGACTAAAAAACAACAAAAAAACCCCTTCTCTATTGTTTCTTACAATAGGTCCTGCTTTATAAACTCTAAGACTTAAACTGCTTTCAGAACTGTGAAACTATAGTTATACCTTGGCAGCCAATTGGTATTTGGAAGGGAAGACAACTAGAAGACCAAAATGTAGCAGAAAAATTTGATCTAAAGGCAGTTGTTGGTGGTGGTCTACACCACAAGGATAGGAAATCAGGTGAGAAGTAGAAGCTTATGAGACACTCAGAAGGCTACAGGGAGAACTGAAGAGAGAAAATAGTTTTTGGTTTTGTTGTCTTAGTGCTTTAACATATTGTTGGCTATAATTTTCTTTTCCCTTCTCCTTTTCCAGCTACATGAATTCTCTTCAGGTGAATGACAAAATAATATTTTCTACTTCTTTTAGTGCATTGCAGTATTGATACCCTTGCAACATCAGCATAAACTCGTTAAAATTCTTCCTTAGACATGGGGGTGTATTGTCCTAATGATTTGCATTTAATAATGTATATTGCAACATTTTCTGTATGAGACACCTTATTATTTATTAAGAACAAATAGCCATCATGAAGTGCACTTTTGTCACATGGTATTTATAGGAAAAAAAATTCAAAATAACAAAATGCTTGGGTTTTTCCCCCATTACCTCTTCCCTTTGCCAATAAAGAGGGAAACTATCATCGAAACTTTTGTTCAGAAATAGGAAACTATATTCCAAAAAGGTTACAAAACCTATCAGAACATCATGAAAGATAACAGTTACTCTCAAAATAGGTATTCCAAATTTGAGACAGGCTTTCTAACTCCGCAAATAACTTTCTTTTTTGAAGGAACCGTAAGCCCGGATAAATCATGGCAAGGCTTTGTCAGGCTGGTATTATCAGACTGCAAGGGAGGAGAGGAGCCACCGGGAAATGGCACACAACAGGTCAGACTTCAGTTCTAGTCAATTCCGTAGCACACTGTAGGAAACTATGCACTTCAAGACCATCATCAAGGGTAGGAATAAAATAAAGTTAGCAGTAAACAGGAAAAAACCCAAGCATTAAATAAAATCATGCTTTGCAAGAAAAATTAAACTATTTTAAACTTTAAACTATGTAGACTATTTCTGTGTTACTTTGACATTTTTCATTCCAAACTGTGCCACGCTTGCTAAACCATGACAGCTTAATTTTCAAAGATTCAGAACTGTGTTTATTAAAGTTTTGATGCTGGCATTTCTCAATTCCATACCACTATAAAATTTATTCAGCTGAACTACGTGACATAGGTTGTATCTTAAGGGGAGTAAAGGAAAAATGTTTCATGGATTCAAACAAACAAGTTTAGCCTTTTGTTGAAATGGCCATTGTGAAAGCCCATTTGCACATATTCAAGAGCGTCTTTTTAAAAATGTGCATCTTCTGTCTTTATTTGTTTTCAGTGTTTTCTCCAGAAGGTGTCAAGAAACAGTGCTTATATTAAACAAAAATGTCAGGGTGCCAATGCTAGGGACTCTGTAAACAAATCAAAAACTATAAACATCATAATGTTTGTGGCAAAACTTACCATAAAAATGCAGCAATAAATCTTTACTTGTAGAGTTTAACGTTCCCCCTCCCTTTTGATTCATAATCCCCTTCTTATTTTGCTCTCAGAAAAAAAAAAAAAAAAAAAAAAAAAAATAAATAAAAAGAAGCACTGTGCATTCATCAAAATATAGCCATTGACAGAACACTCGTTTGCTTTGTGGTGTGAATGAATTCGAGACAATTTAATATCCTGATATCAATGAAAAATCACATTTTCTTGATAATAGCTAATATAAGAAGGTAAACATTTATAGCAGAAGCTTTGTTTCACAGTTAAATCTTCTGTGTTGTAAATCTTTTGTGTGCAAGTGTTTGTAAGTTATATGTTTTGAATGTTTTTTTAACAATGCTGAAAAACCCCAATGTCAGATGTTACAGAAACAAACATACAAAAGGAGATCAGATCCTTATCCTGAAAAAACATAACAACCTGCTTTTTTTCTTAATGTGTGTCAATAATTTAAAGACAAAATGAGACATATTCATTGAGTACTCAGTATTGACTCATGCCCTGAAAGCAATTTTTAGCAGTTCTCTGGCAATTTAATAAATTTTGAAAAATCCATGGTTTTCTTGAGACTAGAAGGAGGAGGTCTGCTTCTTTGTTCAGAGGGCAAAACTAATCCTATTTGACTCTTCAGTTTCTCTAGTGTAATTATCCTGTAAAGGACAGCAGTAGTTAAAAGTGGAAGGAGGCAGAACTTTTCATGCTTTGCACTGTTAAGCCACCAGCTGATGAGTCTTTGTTCATGAACGTATTTCCTGTTATGGTGAAGGCATTTATTATAAAGAGTATATATCTTAAATTCTTATAAATGGAAAGTTTTGTGAGAGGATGAACTGCTTGTTTTTTTAAAAATGTGCCTTTTAGATCTTTGCATACACTGCACTATTTTAGTTGAGGCTAATCTTGAGTCAAAGGCCCAGTCCATTATAGTACTCCTCCTCTCATTTAAGCTGATGGCAAAAAGGCTCCCTCACTTCACAAAAGTAAGCTCAAACCTTAGGTGGGCTGCACAGCACTCAGGCACACAATCCTTTCCTCATTGCACTGAAGCCACTGCAGACTTCCAAGTAGCTCATTACAGATCCAGGGAGCATTCACACTATGGATGCTCCATGCTGTGCGGAACAGCCAACTGACCTCCACCTGTCCTGTCTGGGATAAAGTTAAGAATACTGTTCCCCCACCTGAGAAGTCAGTCTTGAAGATGGACTTCATCCTGATGCAGGGCATATTCAGTAACTATAGTGTCACAGAATTCTTTCATAGTTTTAGAAAGTGCCTGATATTTTATTTTTTTTTTAATGTAAAATAAAATTATGAGTTGACTTCTGAAGCTCTCTGAAACGTGTTAGCCGTTTTATAAGCAAACACATAACTTTCTCCTTTTTAATTGCAAGGAAAAGGTGAATTAGAGAAAGTACATATAAAAACAGCTGTAAGTTATTCTGTCATCTGATAAAGTGCTTTTTTACTTAAAGAAAGGCAGACAGATCCTGACTTTACTTACTTTCGGATCTCATTTAAGTATTTTTATTTGTTTAATAAAAAATTAACATGATAGAGACAGTGGGATTTAGCTACCACTAACATTTGTCAGACATATCTAAGTATAGTTACCCTAAGCTCAGTACATAGTCAATGCAATAACCATGTTCAACACAAAATCAACACATGTTCAGTTATAAGGTATTGGTGATCTCCATTCCATGCTCTAGGTATGAATGCAGTCAGTGGGTGACAGCCACAGAAGGGCAGCTGAGCATCAACAGCTGGTTCATGTAATAGACATGTATGTTTTGCATACCCAAATATCATTTGGCTAAATTAGGACTGATGCTTGCCATATTTTTATAGCTAAAGTAAATATGATTTTAAAGCAGGTCAGTTCCTTAGAAATTACATGGCAGATAAAGCTGGGGGTGGATATAGAGCTCCATTGGTTGTTTCCAAACTAACAGTGGAAGTGTACACACACCTATACCATAATTCCTCAATTAGCAAAACATGAGCCTTGTCTGCATAACCCTGGTTATGACCGTTGGGAGTATATTTGCTCAGATATCCAAGGTTTAAAGTTTCACTGTTATCTAGCAAGCCAAACTAAAGCTAGTGAGTTTTCTATATGTGCTGCAGCCCTGGCCCTGCATCAGTCTGAGTACAAGATAGATTTGTACCAGGGAGTGCTAGAATATGACCTGGGGTGTATTAAAAGAACATATTTTTAATAAAGTCAAGCTCCTTAGTCCTGTCATTAGAGCAGTGCAAGTCATAGTTTTTGATGCCTTTGCTGAGAATGTGGAAATAGAAAAAGTTATAGAAGAGAATTTTTTACTTGGCTCTGGTATCACACCTAACATCAAAGGGTCTCATATTTTAGAGGTACTCTTCATCCTTCCACGTTTTGCTGACATATCGCTACACCAATAAGAACATTTGGTCTTATGAATTTATCATCCCTTTCTATACTACCTTTCTTGGTTTTACCTGTTTATGAAAAATGCTTTGGTTATTAAGTAATTTCTTATGAACAATTAAGAAAGATAACAATTTAATATTGCCTATATTATGTTTTGGTGACTTTTTGAGCAACCTTAGTCTTATAGGTAATACATACCCCATATCATATTTAATAATGCTTTTGCTACTCTTCTTGCAGCTCACAGGGCATGAATTAAAATTCTTTAAAAAATTTATTTCTTAATGTTTTCAGTAACCCTATTTTCAAGGTACTTGCTTAAAATGAGATTTCATGTGACAGTAAATTTTGTGGTTTAAGTTTCAATTGTCATCTGAGACCGGAAAAATTGAATTAATTTCTTCTGCTTTTCTTTAATTTTGCAGTTTTTCAATTAGACAAAAGTTGTTGGGTCAATTTTAAATCATAGACTTGTACAATATCTCAAGTTGGAAAGGACCCATAAAGGTTGTTGACAGATTATTGCTTTAGAGAATCAGGAATTCCCATTTACTGTTCCATCTGAAAGCCCTGTGGAGAGGAATTTTGGATGGAAGATAAAGAAATGGAAGAAACTACTGTTTTCTTCTTTTACTCTGAACTATATATCTTGTATTGAACATGAAGAAGACAGTGTACCTCTAACTATATTCTATAGAACTCTGACATTTATTTTTGATTTTAAACCTTACTTTCTTCCTTTTTTCCATATTACAGTCTTGAAGATCATGACACATCATTATTTCAATAATCACCTATTTTTTTTATACCAGCACTGGCTATATTCCTTCTGTGTATCTTTAACCTCCTGTAAATTATTCTCACTACTTTATAGATATCAATACCATTGGATACTGCTCATTGTGTAAAAAACCCTCAAAGAAAATATTATGATATGATGATTTTAAAACACAATCTTCTTATGTAATGATCAGATTTGCTTTCCTTTAGACCATTTTGGAAAAAAATATTACTTTTATATAGTTAGTATAGTCTATTCTATTGAAATAATTTTGACTAGATTGTTCAAAAGCAAATTGTCTAGAGTATATTTTTTGCTGCATGGAAGTGTATTTTAAGAATTACTAGACATTTGTAAATCTTTCAAATAAATCTTAAATTTTTCTAAGTATTTAATACATCCAAAGAGAGGTAGTCATCCCCCCAAAAGTCACTGTAGAATAACAAAACAACCAGACTTGAGATTAAACACTGCTCAGAAAGTTCAAAAACAGTGACCTATTCCCGTGAAAATCCAAAAGCTTGATCTGGAAAGCACCTTGATTTTCTGCAATATACAAAACAGACACAGAGGTTTAGGGAGTCCACAGTCTAAATTCCTGCCTAAAATTTTTCCTGTGCATTTGCCTTTATATTGGTGAGTCATGCTAATCAAACTGCTTTGTTCTTTGGTATGACTTTAGTCTTCCTGCTCACTGGCTTTTTTTCAGTCTATAAGACACCTGTGGCCAGGAAGTTCAATTATGGATTCTGCAATCAGGACTTCAGGTAGTGTTATGGTAAAATATATTAGCTCAGTTCTAGAGTTTTGGGCACACCCTTGCACTGGGACGTTACCTGCCTGTGGCTTCATCCTGGACATTGTTGTGGATGTGTTTGTCCCTGGCCGCTCATGTGTTCATCCTCACCCTAACCTGTGGGCTGGATCCTGGCCATGGCTTGGTCGACACCACTCCTGAGGTTTCTCCAAGGCTTTGCAGGTCTCTAAGCTGGCCCAGGCCACTATCCCCATGCCAGCCCTGTTCCTGTGCTGCGTGTTGCCTGGCAAGGCTTGCAAGGGAAGGGCATGGTGCTGCTGCACCTGTGCGCTAGTGCTGCTCTTTGAGCAGAAAGAGGGAGATGTGGGAGTTTGACTGATGGGGATGGACTGTGGGCCAGCCTTCCACAAAGGCACCAACCTAAGGTGTTGGGAAGCGGAATGTTAGGAAAGGAAACCTCTCATTAGGTTAGGGTGAGAAGGATGGAATCATGGGAGTTGTTATGTAAAAAAGGTGATACCATATAAGGCAATGTTCTGGGTTCTTGTTGTGGATTGGTTAATTGTGTTCTCCTTATAAGGCGATGTTTGTAGTTCTTGTTGTTCATTGGCTCCCTTCCCTTCAGATAAGGTTATATAAGGGTCTGTTCACCCCATTGTCTGAGTCTTCGGAGGGCACCCCATACTGCACGTGGCTTCTGTACGTTTGTTGTTGTCACCTGGTTTTTTAAATTAAACTTATTTTTCAGGCTACTCTGTTCCTATTATTTTTCACAATCTCATCTTTATATAGAATTAAATGCCACATTAGTTTTAACAACTTAATGTGAAGCAAGCTGGAGAATGGCAACAAGAAAGACATCGGAAAAGGGTGTTTTAGTAGGTGGTGAACCTAAACCAGTAGTCATGTTACATTTTGCATTATTACTTATATTATGGCTTTAAATAAGTTATATATTTATTTTGAACTGTCAATACTGACACTTTGTCAAAGGTTTGACGTTGGCACAAGGCTAGTGCCCCTATGACGATATACTGTCCCTGGTATCTGTTGTGAGATGTGACCAAAAACAGAGCAAAACAGTTTCTAATTTAGAAAGTAAAAGAAAAAAAAAAAAAACTTTATTACTTATAATAGGCAAAGAAGATACATACAGAAGAATATGGAAACTTTAAAAAAACACTCTTCCTCCCCCCCCCACCAGTTCTCAACCCAACAAAACAAACTGAAAATTCTCCATCACATTACCACTTTTTAGATAATTAAAATTTTTAGTCTATTACCCACCTTCCGATAATCAGTACTCAGTTTATTGAGGAGAGATAGGAGTCTTTCTTGCACCACATCGTGGCCTCTTCCTCCATGTCCAGTGTTCTCACCACTGTGCATGGACCAGAGCTGCTTTTAGGGTTTTTCTTTTTAAAGATGCTTTGGTTAGTTCCAAGAAACGACAGCTTCTCAAATTTTGGGACACCAGTCCCCCCCAATATTACCCCTTGGGGCCGAGGGGCCTTGAGAACAGAGCTCTTCCTCTCATCTCTGTTCACACTACTGTCCACTCTTGGCTCCAAGCCAATGCCTCTCCCCAGATACAGCTTCTATGTTACAGAAAAGAAATGAGTCTGTTCATGGCTATACAAAAAAGTCCAGCCAAAGGCTACTCCATCATCTCTTCCCACCTAGGATTCTTTTCAGCATTCTCTGACAATCTTCTACTTGCACAAACTTTCATCATCTTTGCTTAGTTCTTTCTATGTTTCTTCTTCAAATTCAGGAGGATTAGCATTTGTAAAGTTTCCATCATTTACAAAAAGGGTTAAAATCTTGGGCTTTGTTTCCCCAGAACTCTCACAGTATCTTTGCTGCTGGGCACTCTTCTCGCGCCTCCCCCCCATACTCCTTCGGCCGTGCTGTCTAGTTGTTGATATCAAATTTCAAGGTGACGGAGATCACAGACACGGTTTCTCAGTCTCTCTCCCTCTCCGAGGGGGGGGGGGGGGAAGGGAAAAGAAGGCTGTCTGATGCCTCTCAAGGTTCTTGTACTCTCTCCACCCTTCTATCCTGCAGGATTTTTCCTCTCTCCCCCTGTGCCCAAGGCTCCAGCCTACCTCGCCCAGGCCGCATAGCTTCCCCTCCCCCGCCCAGCCAGCCGCTGGGCAGGGGAGCTCCCTCCGGCTCCCTCCGTCCTCAGGGACCGGAACCAAGAGAGAGCTTTCCGAGGAGCCCTCTGCTTTTAACCCCTTGTGTTCTCAGAGGCGGATCCTTGTCCTCAGTGGCCACACCAGGTGCCAGTCTTTAAACCTGAGCACTCATTGGTTTGACCACTGAAGTTCAAAAAAACTCATTTTTTCCAAACTACAACACACTTTAATGGAATTATGTCATTTTCAGTCCAGTTCATATTAAAAACAAAAATAAAAAATATTTTTCTCAGTCATCTTTCCAGTCACAAAGAAAGTGTCATGGACAAGATAGGGAATTGTCATTTTCAAACCACATGCTGTTGAAAGTTATTCATCTTTTTTTTTATTATTATTCTGTATTTATTGATTACTTTTCCTTTCTTTATTGAATGTATTTATTGTTATCATTCTTATTATAAGAACAGAGAAAGTAAGACATACATGAAAAGGCAGAAAGATGAAATTATGTCTCAGTTCCTAATGTTGACAGTATCATACCACACAAAACCACAAGACTGAAAGAAATTCCTCAGCAACTGATTTTTTTTTTTATTTTTTTCTGTCATCACAGGATGAAGAATTTAAGCTGTAAGGACCCTTACAGCCTCTGGTCTGTGTGCTGCTGCTCTCTCACATGCTGCTAACTACAGGCCACAACCTCAACCTTAAAAAATCATTGTAATATGCAAGACAAAGAGGAAAGACTAGAATAAAGATGTTCCAGGAATAACAGGGGATTTATGTGAAAATTCTGGATGATATGATGACGTGAACTACCTCAAGGATAAAAGGAGAAAAAAATCCAGGCTCCAAAGCTAACACCGCAGAAGAGCAAGGATATCTCTAACTGCAGACAGCTTCCAGTTTTTCAGAGGAGAGTTTAAAAAATTTATTTATTTCTAAGATAGACATTAAAATTAAAAAATACTTCTGAATGAGGCAGATTATTTATTAAAGTTATGAAGTATGTGATTAATATAGTAAAGGCAGTAGTACAAATGTATAAGGAAAAAAACAATCTTACATTCTTTCCAATCCTTCTGGATGCATGAATCACATGTTACTTTGGCTTCCTGATTAGGCCCACCCTTATATATACTTACAGACTCTTTTATCAATGACTGTAACTACTATCATCTGTGAAAGAGTAAGAAAATTAAATAAAATATCTGAACAGTGAAAAAATGTGAAGTAAAATCAAGGGGTTTTTTATGCATAATTTTAAAACTAAAAAAATAATAGTTACAGCATTTGAAATCGGACATATTAAAACCTTTGAAAAATGTGAAGTTTTTTCTGCAAAATAAAGTATTAAGTTGCTGTATGTCTAACTATAGAGTGTCAGATTTCCTTTTATTAATGCTATGTTAAGTTAATATTTTAAAAAATTAGTACATTGAAGCACAAGAGAAAAAAGAAAAATCTTTCTTCACTTTCCAGAAAGGGAAATTATGCAAAGACCAAGTGCCTTCTTTAAAGATATGCAGGGAATTAAAACAGAGTGCCAGAATATATTTGAACAGAAAGTATTCTTCTTTCCTTCAGTTCTACTATAGGAAATACATTCAGTTTATTTTGGTCTCTTAAATATTTTGTCGTGTACAGAAATAATTATGAACATTGAATGTGTATGTTCTTTTCCACAGGAAATAGAAGAAAAGCAGTCCTCCAAACCACCTTGATGATAACTATAATTGCAGTTAAAGATTCAAGTGCCCAGCATAATTTTGGCCTGTCATGATCAAGAGTGGGCCGTTGTTGGCTTCTCAGGTGACAATAGCTGAAGGTAAAGATTCTAAATCATGTCAAAAATAATTTTTCATGTTGTTATTGGTGGCTCACTTTGCTTCCTTTGCTATAAGCCTTATTCTCCAAACCGTTCAAATGAGAGAAATGTCATTGCACTTCAGCCCAGATTTGCAATGAACCAACTGTATCCTGACCCAGTGAAAAACAGCTACGGCATCTGCAGCCACATTCCCTGTGAACAAGATGATAAGCACCTCTCAGCCAGGAGACATGCTGTGCTCACAGTAGGGGTGACCTGCCATGGGTTTCAATCCAAATCCAATAGACACCTCATGAATCCTCCTCTTGCATCAGTGGAATACATTTATATTCAAATTTAGTAAATTGAGGGTCCTTCTGCCTCTGTTCTGAGCCAAACAGTGTATGGAGTTTGCACTAGGTTCCCACTAATAAATCTGAATTCCATTTGGATTAATTATCTCAGTTTCAGTTGATTCCTACAGTGTTATAAGGTTCTTTTTCATCTCAAGGAATGAGCAAAGCAAGAAGCAGGGATGAATCCCTGTACACTGGCAACATATAGTGATGATGCATCATTATGTTCACGGACAGTTTTAATTAAATCACTTCTAAAGGGCTGTAATTTTCTCAATAAAAATAGTGCAACTTGTAAAATAATAGACTGCCTTTTTAAATAGAAATTTTAAATTTCAAGCCTGGTCTTTTTCAGTGTTTCTATTTAATAAAACAACTGATCTTCCAAGACCACCTAGGAAGATGATATACAGCAAATTACCAAATTACCACTTAATGGAAACCAAATCTACCACTCAACAAGTAGTATAAAGTTAAGAACTTCTAATAAAGCTGAAAAACTATACATATTACAGAATTTTTCACTAAACTAAGTAGCTAGGAATTAACATCCCAGCAGAACACTCTTGATACAATCTGGCAGGTTTTCTTTTCACTTTCCAGTTTTATTATTTGATCTGAGTTTCTGGACAACTTCAAGGCTCTAAGAATAGGTTTGCCTAGTCTAGTAGCTTTACTTTCTATAAGCAAATTTCTTTGTGGTGGTAACTTTGGACATAATCTCATACAAGTATAGAAGAGGAAAATCAAAGACTTCTCCTTGAAAAACTGGTTTGTCAAAATGTTACATTACAAACAGTTCATATTTTTATCATACCAGAGATTTATTCCTTGAACAAGGCAAATTACAGTTGTATTTTGACATGGTGTCATCAGTTGCAGGTCTGATTTGCATTTTTATTAACTCCAACAGATATTATGATTCTTTGTTGTTGCACAAAAAGAAAAAAGAATACAGGTCAAAAGTATGCCTTGTCTATTGGAATTAAGTCTTAAACATATATCTTAGCTTTTTTTGACATCAACATTTTTCTTTACCAGGATGAAATGTCCTACTTCTGCATGCAGCCACACGCAGTAATATGACAGACAATTCGCAGCAATTCTCAAAATAAGTGTTATTATCAATTGGAAAAATACAATAGGACCTAATTTTCAGTGTAAACAAGAAAGCAAAAACACATTAGAAAGTACTGAAAGGAACCAAGTAGATAATAACTTAGATTATAATTAGATCATGTTTGAACCTGGAGTAGAAACCTCTACTGCACAGAGACAAGAAGAATGCAAGTATGATTTTTTTTTACTTTTGTATACCAAGGCTGGGTTTCCTCTTATTGTTTCCTCTTTACATTTACTTTAAATTTATATTGGTATTGTGTTTGTCACATCTAGAAATATTTTAAGTCATAATTTATTTTTTACACCTATTTTTTCTTATCTCTAAGTCATATATTAGGAAGGGTAGGATGGCACAGGTGTCTGCTTTAGTAGATTAGCTCTGACCAGTCCTGCTAATAATCACTATAAGGCCATCTCCACATTCTTACCTGCTGTAATGTAGTGCATAAACTGGAAATTATATAACCTCTGATAATATATTTTGTAGTACCCTACGTAATTTCCTACACTTGTGAAAAGTCATAGAAGCAGAGGAACTGCTATAAAATATCTCAACAGGATCATACAGATGTTGCTGGTTCCTTTTAAGGCAAACAGAAATATGTGTAAGATTTGCTTCAGAGATAATTATTCTATGCATGGAGGGATTTAAACCACTATGGGACTTTTCTTCATGGTCAGTTTCTGCTTTGAGTTCCTCAGGTGGAGGTTCAAATGCAAGCTGAGTATGTGGAATCATTCTGGAATTAGCAAGGCACTGACTCCCTAGGTGAAGATTTAATGCAGAACCTGACCTGAAGTATTTTGTGTTGTGGCAGAACAGAGAATAGCTAATTCCTTCTGTCAGATAGCTGCCTAATGTACCTTGCATCCAGACTTAGATCTTCACATTTGTTACAGCATCCATTCCTTATGTCCCACAGCAATGCAGCAAGCACAAGAACTGTAGGTAGATCTGTGCTGGAGGGTCTGAGTATCTAGGCTCTAGTCTACCTTCAAAATCCTGGTAAAGCTATTTGAAATGCTAGGAATTACTTTTTTATTGGTGTCAGTGAAATCACATATCCAAGGAAGGAGAACCCTGATTTTTTCATAAATTAAATCTGTCATTTTGCAGGGTTTGGTGGGCACATTTTGTTAATTTTCACGGAGATTATATTAATCCAGAAACTGTTGTAGCAGCAGAAAATTGATCTACTTGGAGATGAAAATTTTTCCAAGAGGTTGCTCTCAGTGCATGGTCACTGGCATACAAGTGTTCTTTTGTCCTTGCTCTGAAAATGTCAGAGGTGACATGCAATATAGACAGATTACAGCATTCCTTTACAGAAATGTTCAGAGTTTAACCACATGACTTGTGTTTCTAATCCTAATGCATTGCCAGCACTACTACTTTGGATGTCTCTGTATTTGAATTCTGTTCAAAGCAGGGAAGGAAAGAGAAGAAATTATTTTGATTTTATGACAAATGCCCATCTATAAAACACAAACAAGTATAATTCTTCCTATAAGGAATCAAGTCCCAGTACCCTCGCAGTTTTGAAAATTTAATTGCATTACTGAAGCCTGGGTAGCTCTCTCAATAATTATCTTGGACTCAGAGAATATTCTGAAAGGTCTAAACTAATTGTTATGACTTGAGGAATCTCTAGCTATATCAACAGAAAAGGAGAATCCCAGAAAATATTTTAATAACAACAGGAAACTAATTGCCATTCAGATATTTACTATTGTAAGCTATCATAAGGAATTTGGATTTTAAATTTGTTTAGATTTGTGAAATTATCTTTTTTCTCTGAATTAGAGAGAGAGAGAAAGAAAAAACAGGTAGTGTAATCTTTCACTTGGGGTTTTGCAATCCACTTTGCAACATCTAGAAAATGTATTGTCTGCTCAGTCTTATCATCAGTGGTTTTTGATATCTTTTATCAACCTCACTCATTCCTCCACATCTTTACTGAAGGAGTGACAGTCTCCATGAGTAAAACAGTCTAATAACCCACCAACAACTGTTTCACATTGACTAGACTTTGAAAGTGATGAGCCCAACTCTTTCTTATACACACATCCTTCAGTAAACAATATATCAACTGAATTTAATACCAGTCAAATAAAAAAGTACTATTAAAAATAACCAAGATTCTCAAACCATTTCCTTTTTGGCATCAGTGATCAGAATTATTTATTACAAGTCTGAGCATTACCCACTAAACCATTTTATCACAATATTTTTGGCACCTATGACAGAAGTAGTCAGGCATTAAATGTGAAGCTTTCTTGCTGCAGTGCCTGGAGGTAACTAATCAATGTGGCAAAGATCTTCTGGGTGCATAAGATATATATATCACCTTCCAGTGGTTAGTTTGTCAAAGCCACAAGATCTATGAATATACTTATTTAATATGTCAAAAGGATATAGTACAGCTTGAAAAGTCATCATCAAACCTGATGTAGCAGAAAATTTCAAACTATTGATTGGATTCAGACATTCACTTTAATCTGAACATGTACTTTGGTTCATCAATAGGTCAAGTAGCTTGAGAGCAACCCAATAATATCAGAATCTTGAGTCAGCAAGTTAATACACCCTGAGTACTTCAAATTATTTTTTTTTTCTGAGATTACTTTTAAAGAGAAAGGAGGTTTTGTGTAAGTACAGAATAACAGACTGAAGCCTTGTTCAGCTACAACATCTTTCCTCTGCAGTGATGTGGGAGAGGTTAAAACAAAAACAAGAGAAAGAAAATTAAAATGAGATTTATCTAAACCTGCTGTCACTTCTGTCAAGAGAAGCTTAAATGAAAAAAAAAAAATGTTGGCTCCCTGAAACAGGAGCTATCTGAATAATACAGAATTTATTTCTGAAAGGACAAAAACTTTTCTGTGGCCAATTTTGTTTCTAAATACTGGAATAAAGTACCTACTGTGTTTACTTTAGAAAATATTGTATAATTTGTCATGCATGTCATAATCATACTATTAGATTTTCTGTACTCCTTGTTGATTATATTATTGATGGGATTTTTAGTTGTTTGACTTGATAAAATATTATAGTGTGTACAATTTATTTTTATTTTACTTTTGCATTTTGCGTTTGTATATTTTTGTATATTTTGCATTTGTATGTTTTTGTGTATTTGAGCTTCCTGGACTAGGAGAAGGTGATCCTGGCCATGATGGGGAAATTGGAGCTAGATGACCTTTAATGTTCCTTTCAACCCAAACCTTTCTATTTTTGTATTAGTATTGATGACAGACTCCTGAAAATTTTATGCCATGTTTCCTTAGAATGAATCAAAAAAGAACCCATTTTCTTTATTTCCCCACAAACATTAAAAATCTTTTTATGTATTCCACCAGATTTCCGAAAGCAACTGGAGTACAGTCTTTAGAAAAATTAAGAAAATCAGTATTTCCAAAGCTTTACATACTTGATGGAGTCACTCAGCAGAAAAGAGTCATGATCAAAATCATGAAAATTTCTACTTTTGATTTCATTAAATAGAATGATAAACACAAGGTGTTATTTTGCATAAGTTATGTGTACATATTACATTTCTTGCTACAGCCATGAGCTATTTTACTGGTTATGAAATATGAAAGTTCAGTAATTAATCAAATTAAACTGAAAAATGTGTATTAGGGGAAGAAAATCCTACATGTATGTATAAAATATTATAAAATTACCTTCATAGGAAACAATTTTCACTCGTAGCAAACTTACTTATTTTTATATTGAATATAAAGGAAAAAGTACAAAACAGGATGTAATATACTAAACGTACAGACTATATATCTCACTCAGGAACAAAAAGTTGCCCACTTTAGGTTATACGTTTCTCTGTTGAAGGAATGTGGGGAAGCATTCCCATATACTGTCCACCTTCACAAAAAAATGAGAACTTGGTGGGTTTCCTCTTACCCGAAAAGTCAGGCACTGGGGAGATAAGGCAGTTTGGGCAACTGAAGGAAGAATTCATCTCAGGCAGCTTTAGATATCTAAAAATCTTTCGTCTTTGATACGCACATCCATTTTTGGTTTGCCCTGCTTAGAGGCCATGCACAGAGAGAATCATCTTCTGAGGATGGTTCTTCTCACCTGTTGTAAGATGGGTTGACTCCAGTTGCCCCAATCTGTGAAAATGCATGAGTATCTTCCTATTAACTATTGTGGGGTCCTACTTATAACACTGCAAATTCCATGGGAATAACACGTCCCTAGAGTAGCTGAATCTTTCTTGATAAAGTTGAACCTTCCTTATGGAAGGCACTCTCTCAAACTGAATCCAATCCAATTAATCGACAACCTTGACTCTTTAAACAATTGTCAGATTGCAAAGGTTTAAATTTTCCTGTCCTGCTAATGGAAAAAATCAAGAAATTCATTCACCATGTGATCAAAATTCCACATCCACAGAAAAAAAAAAATTTTGTGAGCAATGCAAGGTCTTACTGTGCTAGGGTCAAAATCATGTAACTTAAAATATACTTAGGCTGCTATGGTTTATTATCCATTAAGGTTTAATTTATGAAGTCTGCAACCACACATTTAATTATTCCGAATACAGCCTTTACACTTCTAGTCTCAAAATGAAACTGTGCATATAAACCTAAGTAATTTTTGAATTCAAGTATATAGTTTATATATCCATACATAGCCATGGATATATTTACATATATATATATATACTTGCACACATAAATACACACATGCATATTTTCAGGGTGGTGTATTTACAGACACGTATTTCATATATATTTTTCTACATAAATGTCTGTCCTTTGAACATATCCAGGTAACTAAATACTTTGTGCAGATGGTTCTTTAAAGAATGTATTGATATTTTTTTCTTATTCTGCCTTAATTTTAAGTAAGAAATAGCTACCTGTTCCTTGCAGGTTTCTGTAAAGATCTTATTCCTGAATTGCACTTGCTTTTGTGTAATAACAATGCTAAGAAATTGTTAAAGCAGAAAGCAATATATAAAGTGATGGTTTTTTCTTTGTTGATTCTCATTTCACTGAAAAGAACTGAGTGGGAATACCATCCTGTAACAACAACCCTTATTCATCTCCATAGCCCTTATTTCCAGCTACTCAGGAGTAAGCTGCCAGGCTAAGACCAGAGAGGTTGGGCTGAATAAAAGGGGAGGGAAGCAGGAGGCCAAGGATGGAGCCCATCTGCATTGGTACAAGGAGGAGGAGCCATTTGCTGTACCTTGCATTTGTGATGCAGTTTTCAGGAAAGCAGGCTGTGGCAAAACATTGAGGGAGCTGCTGGGGCATTTTGACACAGCCAGTCTGGGATTCAGCTGTCTTTTGCGAGTTGCTTCTGTGGACACGGCATAAGCCGTCTCCAGCCCAACCCCATGCTCAACTTTGAATGCCAGAGTAAAGGATAATGCTGTTCCTTATGTGCATCAAAGATCCTGCAGTCTGGTGACTCCCTCACAAAGGAGTCTGGCAGTTATAATTTTATGCCCTAGATGGATTGAAACAGACCTGTTTATTTATTTACTTTGGGCAGAAAATCCCTATAAAGCAGATATAGGCTAACCACTAAAATCAACCACGGGCAGAGGTTATCTGTTTAGAGTAACATCTGCACTAGCATATGTCAGAAGGGCTTAAAAATAGAATTTATTTCAGCATTTCACTTAGACTAATGATGCCAGCAAAGGGACATTGTTAAATAGAGAGAATATGGATTTTGGAGACCATCAGTTTGAGAGAACTATCAGAGTGAGAATCTAAACATATTTAGGTCAAGGTTGGATTATAAATTCAGAAACTTCTTAATAGAGTATTTCCCTATTGATTCCTTGCCTTCTGACTCCTACTGAGTCTGCATCTGTTCCTTCTCTAGTATACAGAATGTGGAATAGATGCAAATATGATGCAGTTTGTTGATTAAATTCTTGGCTGTGTTTATCTGTTGGAAGCCTCACCATCAGGCAGTCAATTTAATCAAACAATAATCTTCATTCAGTGGTGATCTCCTATAAAAAATGTATCCATGGTGTGCCTGCTGTGTCCTGTATTTATTGAAGATATATCTCTTCATGGCTTTTAACGCAATTGTGTAAAATTGATAATCGAGAGGATTATTTGGAATAACATGCAGTACCACAAATAACTTTTTTGTCCTGTCCCAAGACATTACTGCTCTTCTTCAGGACCGGTTGACATCCCTCTGGCATGGGCCAGATTATTATTCATTGCATTTCTGACATTCCCCATGGCTATACAAAAGCATGAAAAAATCAGCTCCTTTGCCAGTTTAGTGTTTTATTCTGAACACTGGGATTTAATAGTCAAGCCAAACTAAATTTCCTCGTTTAGACTCTTTGCTACACTTGTGATTAAAAGTGGGAGAGGGAAGGAGACGTTTCTGCTGTTCTCTTTCTACTAACAACTTCTCAAATTTTTGATAATACATCATTTTTACCCTCATAAATAATATAGGCAAGCTGATATTAAAACACAGTGAAAAATTAGGTCGGTTATTCTCATTAGAGGTAAACAAGGTGTGTTACCCTTAAGACCTAAGGATGAGAAAGAGTGTGAATTCTAAAACAGGTTTTATTGTTACTTTGAGGGTTCCCATCCTCTAGAAAATCCTTTACCTTCTCCCCAGAAGCCACTGCTCAGAGTGAAGGACTGGCTGATTTGCACCTTCCTGAGACAAAACAGGCCTAAAACAAATTTTCAACGAACTCTCTTTGCCCCATTGGGCAGGACATTCAGTTACTAAACCTTTCTTGAAAACCCCTCATAAATTAAACTCCACAGTATGCCCCAGGCAATCTGTTCTAATATTTCACTGGTGTTTTTCAAGTGGTTTTGTAGCCCACTGCTTTCTGCCTTATCCACACTGATAGAGACAAAAACTGCCCAATTGTTCAGCACATCTTATACCTGAACACTGCTGTCACATAGTGCATTAGTCTTTTCATCTTTAATTTAAACATTCCCATTTTGTTCAATCTTTCCTGTAGTAATTTTTTGTAAACCTCTCTGGAGTCTCTCCAGTAGTTTCAGATGGTTCTTGAAGGGCTGCCAAAAACCAGAGAAATACTCAGCTGAGGTCTTGTCAGTGCAGAGCAGAGCAGAAAGATCAATTGTCTGTATAATATCTGCACTTTTCACAGGAGGGTGACATTGATGACTCATGTTCTTGTGATCCACTGTAACCTGTAGGTCTTTTTCTAAAGGACTGACATCAGTATAGCTCAATTTTTAGACCTGACTTTTTTCCCCAGTGTAACATGTTTGACTTCAGAGCAATATATTCTCTGTAGTGAATTACATCTTTTTCACACTGATTTCCAAGATGATGTTAAACTCTGTGTACGTATTCCTGGCAGTCTTGACAGCCTTGGTATGATCTCCAGATTTAATAATAACATGTATCAGCTAGACTTAATTTATTTATTAAGTAGAGCTCGACCAGGACGTATCCTGAAGAAACCAAGTTTGTATGCCCTTTGATACCAGTGAAAACATGTCCTCTGAACATGTTTTTCCCTCTTTCACAAGGCTTCTTTTACTGTGATAGAATAAATCTGATGTGTTCAGCCCTTCCTTTTCTTCCACTCAGGCCTCCAGATAGCTACTACTAGGAATCTAGTGTCACTAGGCCATTGATTAAACTACTTCAGCTAATTGATAATTTTAATAACATTTACAATACAACTTTCAAATAATGTAAATCTAGGGCTTTTTTATCTATGTAAAAATATTTGATTGGAAAAAACACAGAAAAATATGTATTTTTAAAAGTTGCTTTATACAAGGAAAAATTAATGTAATTTCCCGTTTTCTCAAGAACAAGAAAACCTCTAATAGATATGGTACTGCATGTTATTTCATAGAATCATAGAAAGGTTTAGGGTGGAAGGGACTTTAAAAATCATCTAAGTCCATGCGAGCTTAAAAGTTAGTAATTTTGAAAACCATTATTATTTTAAAGTTTTCTTCATTAACTAGAATTGTGTAGGGCCATGAAAGTGTATAATAAATAAAAAATTACTTAGACAAACTTAAAAACTGCAGTTCTTTTTTCATAGGGAGCACTAAAATGTGTTTTGTCTGTGCATATAATAATAGAATCATAAAATATTTTAGGATTCTTTGAATGTTATCTGGGTTAACATGCTACTCAAGAGATAACAAGCAAACCAGGTTGCTCAGAGCACTGTCAGGTCAAATTTTGAATGTTTCTAAGGACAGAAATCCCACATCCTGTATGGACATCTGTTGCAGGGTTTGAGCACCCTCATTATAAGCACTTTTTTCTGATATTGAATCCCAATTCACTGTATTGCAGCTTGTGTTCATTGACTCCTGTAGTTTTGTTTGTGTACCTCCAGAAAGCATCTGTCCTTCCTGTAGCATTCCACTGGGTTATAGAAGTCAGCAATTGGATCACCCCCTTGCCTCCTTGAGACTTCTTCCAACTTATCCTTCTGCATCATGCAGATACCCCCTTACATCATTTCAGCCTGCTGTTTCAAAGGACTGACTTCTTGGTCCTAGGAAAGTAAAAGAGAGTTAGCAGAGCTGTGCTTCTGTGGAATAACAGTCACAAAACAGAGAATTTTTCAGAGGAGATGCTTGAATAAGCCATTAATAAATATTCCAAGTTAGTTTTTCTAGGTAGCTAATCCTGGCAACTGTGTGTGGCTTTGCAACTCATTGACAAAACCAGTGTTTCAAAGCCTGTCTCCATGAGCCTGTCTTGTAGATGTGAGAAAGGCAAAGTCTCCAGTGTGCTGAGGGTTAAATCAATTCCTAGCTCAGTACAATGTACACAAGGGATAGCTGGCCTAATAAGGGTGTGGGTTATTTGTTGTTTTGGTTTTGTTTTGTTTTGGGATGAGTGGGATTTTTTTTTGTGGTTGTTTTTGTTTTTTACTGTTGTTGTGGGTATTTTGGGGTTTTTTTTTGGGGGGGGTGCTTATTTTTGTTTCCATATCTTCTCCTTTTAAACTGAACTGTATTTCACAGACTTGATTGTATTTCAGCAACTTATAGGACCACTGAAACCTGTTTTAAAAGATTTCAAGATTACATCTGGACCAGATTTTCAAAGCTGTTGAGGCATATAGAGATGCATATTTAATTTTTCAAGGTTTCATGTAGCCCCACTTAAATCTATTAATACTGATTAACAAGCAGAAATGTATGTTCCAGATCTAACCATTAATAGAAAGATAAAATCATTGTTTATATTCAAGAACATTTTTTTTTTTTTAATTTTACTATTTTAAAAAAATATACCACTTCGTTGGGCTTTTTTGGTATTGACAATATTGGTGAGAAAACCAGTTTCAGAGCTCTACGTCTAAAAGCTATGTTATTTTTCTTAAACAAAGGTCATGGTATATTAGCTATATGTACAATTGATGATAGAAAATGTGTTTAATGACTGCTATTTGGCATTCCTTCAGAATTTCAGAATTATCTGAAATTCTATTCTAAAATTGCCAGCTATCTCACTCACTTTTGCTGAAAGATTTTTTCTCTAACTGCAGTAGTGAAGCTGTGACACATAATTTTTAAGTCCGCATCACTGTGGTGATCCACCTCTTGGCCCCCATCCTGAGGTGTGCTTTGTGATATCAGAATCTCCTGATAAGCCCTGACTGAACTAGGTGGGTAGGGAAGTACACCTTGACCATATAAGCTGAGCCCTGTTCATACCAGGAGCACTTAGATGGTAGAGATGGGAACAACCAACTGCCAGAAACATCATATATGTATGTCCAAGCCAGATGGAAAACAAAGTGCCCGACCTGTGTAGTTCACACAGTGAACCTTTCCACTGAACTCTGTAAAGCTTCACTTTCACAAATTCATATTAAACCTTGATTTTGCCAATACTTTTGACAGCGTTTCCTTACGTGGCCAAACACTGGTCTGCATCAACCATAACAATCAAAGCATTGCTCCAGCTTAGCAGTGGGACAGGATTAGCATGCAACAGGAAGCCTTTAGAAAGTTTTCCTATAAAATTTAAATTATTTAAATTTTATTCTTTAAAAGATACTGTATCGTTCTTCATGACAGAATTCAAGCACTCTACTACAATATACATTATTAAAAGCTATCATTTTGTGGAAATTGTTGACTGACAACATTTACAAAAATGTGACTTACTATCCTTTATGAAAAGAAATTATTTAGGTGTGTCTATGTATAAATGCAATCAAAACTTTCCGGGCTTCATCACATTTGTTTTTATGGCCTAATTTTGCACTAGATTAAAAATGCAAATGTATCCCAATGACACTATTTTGTGAGGCAGCCCTTGAATTTGTCATAGACCATGTTATAACAATTAAAAATTGTTTTATTCTATTCAAAATAAGTAGCTGATGTGATAAAAAAGCTATTCTGAGGAAATAAAGTTTTAATATTTAATAAGCATATGCCATTGTTTGAGGCTTTTACTTTTTTAATTTCCATTTCTGTAAAGGGAAAAATGCAATAAATTTTAATTTAAATTTAAAATATGAAAGCTTGCCAGATTACCATATCTTTTTAATAAAATAGAAGGAGCTTATTGCTGCATAAAATCAAGATTTTTGCTTTTGTTTTAATTTATTGTGGTATGTAGTTTCAGGTTTGATAGCCTTAGCTGATGTTCTTCAGCTTTATATTTTCTTTAAATTCAAAATAGCATATTACGTCATACAAACAAAATCACAGTAACGTAACCTTGTCCCCTCAGATGAATTTTTATATTTGATCTAAAGATTGTTCTTCCTGATCCATTATAAAAACCATAATTAAGTTGTATACCATACATTCATGAGTGATTCAGTGCATATAGGTTATTTATGATCTTTTCTATTTTGTTGAACATTTACATTGCTAATTCAAATGTTCCATGCTAATAACTTAAGAAAATGAAAAGTTCACTTGTAGTATTATCATTAAGAGTATTAAAAAAACCCCCGAAAAAGTTATAAAATTAAATTATTTACTTTCCATACTCTTGTTCCTAACTCATGGAATAAATATCGTTGCGAAGGAAACTGAGAAAACAGCATGTCTTTGTATGCTCCAGGGGTTTTCACCTGAAAGCAAACCCAGACATACTAGAAGCGATTGGATTTTAGACAACAGATGTTTTATTTTTCTTGTAATTTCTGTCCCTTTTGAAGTAAGTGCTACTTTGGCTGTCTTAAACTCTTGAAGTAAGATATCCAGATAAGAAAGTGAAGAAGAAGAAGAAGATTAAATATCAAAATATTATGAAAACCTTTCTCCTTTTTCATAGTTACTGTTGTCTGTAATAATGCTTTTGTTCTTTGTCTAGTTTGTCTAGTTTGGTACATTGAAAAATATCTTTTTGTTTAAATATAAGAGCAGAAAAAAAAGTTGATACAACTGTAGAATTTAAAAGTCTTTGCACAAGTTTAAAGATGAATTAAAGATGAATTAAGTAAAATACTTGAATTTGATTCAGTTAACTGTTAACAATGCAAAGGAGTCTGAAAGATCAATTTGCAACATACCATATATTATACTTAAAGAGGTCTCAACATGAAATTAAACCCCACCCCAAAATTAAATCCCAAAATAGATAAACTACCATTATGTTTCAGTTTTCTGAACAATTAATATAAACTTTTATTTTGTTGGGGGTCCTGAGAATCATCTGAGCTTAGACATTACACTAGACTATTGTTGAAAGTTCTGCTAAAGTCCGATTACAAGACTGTGGCTTTCATATTGGTGTGCATCTGCTTCTGCTTCTCATGTACTTCAAGGAAGATAATTTTCATGAAATTTTCATGTGATTAAATGCAACAAATTTTTCCATTTTCAAACCACAGCCGAAATCTGTTAAGTACATTTTATTGAGTTAAAATCTTCTAAGTAAACATCCTTTGGTGATAGACTGACTGAATAGGAAAAATGAAGTAGACAATTAACAGAGAAGACATGGTAAAAGTTGGAGATTAAAAAACATAAGCTCCTATTATATACATCTTTCAGCTATCCCCAAAAGATGGATGTATGCCAGCAGATCAGGAGAGACTAGGAATAATCATGTTCCTCATGTTGTTTAAAGGAATACACAAACACTTACTGATAAAACTGAAAAGCTGATCACATTTCTTGTTTTAAATACTCACCAAGGTTGTTAATAATTTTCTCGTTGTGGTAGCACATTTTCTTATTGTGGTAATGTTGGCTAACTCTTAAACATCCACCCAGCTGCTCTCTTACTCTGTCTCCTCAGCAGGATGGGGGAAGAGAAACAGGGTAAAACCAAGAAGAAATCTAGTGGGTTGAGAAAAAGTCAGGGTCGTTGCTTGCAAGACCATCAAGGTCAAAGCAGATTTGTCTGTGGAAAATAGATTCAGCTAGTAAGAACAGAGACAAACACTAAAACATCAGCTTTCCTTCCCCCAGCCAGACTCCCCCTCACTCAAGCACTCCAGATCTACCCAGACCCAGAGGTGAGGGCAGGCTGGCACAGGCAGAGGGCCCCTCTGTGTCCTGCAGTGGGTCTGGTTTAAAGCCATCTGGAACCAGCTAGGTCCAGCATGAGGCAATCCCTGCTTTCTTCTCACAGAGGACATGCCTGCAGCTCTGCCAGCACAGCAACGCCTACCCCAAATACACTTACTGATTCTGACTTTAAACAATACTCTATTTTATGCTATTTGGGATTTTTACATATTTTGTGTTGTAGTTTGTACTATGCCATCAGCACAAAATTAATAATGACAATGACTATAGTTTATTCCTGGAGAGAGAATAATTTTACAAGTTTGTAAGAAAAACATGTCCTGTCATGTCAGTGTAATTATTCATATAATATACAAATATTTGCACCTGTCAGAATAAATCCCTTTTCAATAATGTCAGTAATGTAGATTACAACTCCTAAAGACTAAATCCAGAACTGTGTTAGTAAAATAAAAAAAAAAAATTAAAAAAATAAAAAAATAAAAGCAGATAAATCTGCTATTGCTGTTAGGAAAATAACAGCTTTGAGAGTATGTATGCATTTACACACAAACAAAATCAATGACTTAGGTAAAAGGTGTTTCCTTTTAGGTATTTCACAAAGTGTTGTTTCAGAGTTTTAATAGTATTTTGGCTTAAGCTTTGGAAGAAAGATTAAGGATGAGTTTGTTTTTTTTCACACCAGTTCACCTGCCATCTCAAGTCACTGTCTACAAGATGGGGACTAAAACGGTCTACTGAGTAATTTTCTCTGGTTCTCTAGCCCTATTTCAGTTCCTACACTCAGTGGATTTAATTTGATTTTAGGGTTGACTGACAATGCTCTATCATTTTAGGTGTTCAAGGCAATACTTCAAGAAAAATGTTGAAAAGGTAATTTTCATAGTTTTCCTGCAATCATATTACCCTGCATGATACAGTAACAAACAGTGTATTTGGACTTGCTAGTAACTGTTTTCCTATCTTTGTGAGATAGGTAATGAGTTAGGATAATAATTATTAGTAGGTTAATTTGTCTTCAAAATGTCTTGAATGTTTTTAATTGCCTATTTGATATAATTTCCTAAAAAGCTGGAAAAAGCCCCTTTTGCAGTACCTGTAATTACAGTATCAGAATCCTTGGACAGGTGTGGTGCTGTAGTGGTGGAGCAAATTATCTTTGAGACAAGAACTGCACAGCACTTAAATTAATATACAACAAAAAGATAAAATTAAAACCATAATTTGAAGTTTAGATGTGGTTTTTTGGTCAGAAGACACTGGCACTATAAAAGATTCTTTATTTAATTATTTAATTAATTTAATTGCTCCATAAACATAATTTCCTGGCATGATATTCCTGGAAGCACATTAAGTGTTTGACAAAAAATGTAGGGTCTTTAGTATTGTGACAATTGACATTGACAGAAGTAAGCCATCCAGTTCTGGAAAAGTAATTCTAGAGTCAACCATGCTCATTGACTGTAATTTAAAAGAGGCAAGAGATAAGTTATTAGTGTCTGCAGCTTTTCCTCCTCAATATGTACTAAATTATTAAAGCTGTAGCTGTCCACCTAAATGAAATTTGAATTAGAATTTTCACAGGATTACAGAATATTCTGAGTTGGAAGGGACACACAAGGATCATCAAGTCAAACAGTCCAACTCTTAGGAGAATGGCCCATATGGGAATCAAACCCACAACTTGGCATTATTAGCACCATGTTCTAATCAACTGAGCCAATCCCATCTTTCTCTGGCAGTTTTCTATCTAGCTTTCCTACTGATTGATCAATTAAATGTAATAACATACAAGCCAAGAAGGTCAGATGTAGGTTTTCTCTGTGTTCTACAGCCAGAAAAAGAATACCAGGGAAACATTCTAAGTCAGTTCAAAAGTTTTATAAACTGTTGGTGAAAAATTGTTCTTTTGATGAAACCTAAGAACTGACTTTGAGACATCGAAATCATTATGATTTTTTAAAAGCCTATCTTAATAAAAATTTTATATAGCCTTACAAATGTATATTGCTTTCTAGAGATGGAATTAGTTTCCTACATTGAGGGTATGACTAGAGCTATCTGTTATCAAACTTGTTTCTTAATAAGTCTATGATCAAATATGTTTTAATCTTTTGCAAGTTTGTTGATGGTACCAAACTGGGAGGTGCTGGTGAATCTCTGGAAGGACAAGATAGCCTGCAGAAATGTCTAGATACATTGGAGCACTGGGCAATGATTAATGGGATGGAATTTAAGAAGATAAAATCCTAGATTCTGAATCTAGGACAGAATAACTGGGCAGAACTATAGATAGGTAGGGAGTAGATGGAGAGTGGCCCTGCAGAAAAGGATCTGGGGGTGCTGGTTGGCAGCAGGATCAGCAGGAGACAGCAGGATTCCCTGGCAACCAAGAGGGCAAATCATATCCTGCAGTGCATCCAACACAGCACCACCAGCTGCTCAAAATGGTGATTATTTCACTGCATTCAGCATTGCTGTGCCTCACCTGGAGTGCCATGTGCATTTCTGGGCCCCACAATTTAATAAGGATGTGAAAGTCCTTGAAAGCATCCAGGGGAGGGCAACAAAGCCAGTGATGGGACTGGAAGGCATGTCCTGAGAAGTGTGGCTGAGGACTTTGGGCTTGTCTGGTTTGGAGAGGAGGCAAAAGGGTGACCTCATTGCTCTCTTCAGCTTCCAGAGGATGTGAAGAAGACATGGAGGTGTTGGTCCCTTGGATCCAGTGATAGAATATGTGGGAATGTTCAAAGTTGCTTCAGTGGAGGTTTAGACTAGATATCAGGAAGCATTTCTTATCAAGAGTTTTTATTATTTAAAATATTATTTTATTTCTTCTGTTTGTAACTTTCTGTTAATTCTTATCTAACAGCAGAACAGGAGTTCTGAGTAGGATGATCAGTGCCCTGAGCCTATCAGTGTTTATAGAGGAATTTGGACAAGGCCCTTAATAACAGGCTTTATCTTGGTTAGCCCTGAATTGGTCAGCCAGTTGGGCGAGTGATAGTGGTAGGTACCTTTCAACTGAAATGTTCTGTTCTGTTCTATTCTATTCTATTCTATTCTATTCTATTCTATTCTATTCTATTCTATTCTATTCTATTCTATTCCTTCTCATTTGATGTGGACTCCAGGGTCAGTTGCAACATTTTATTGTAGATGCAAGCAAAGTAGTTCTCAGAAAATGGCAGGTGTATGAAGGTGACTGAGTCTGGAGTAAAGAAATGAAAATTTCTGTATTTCAACTTGAGCATTTTGCCCATTGTTCTGTGGATATGAGAATATTTACCGTGTGTATACATCTCTTTACTGACCACTCTGAATTAAAAATGCCATTAGTAATTTGAAATCTGGAGACCAAATTTATGCAGTTGCCTTCAATTTGTCCTGTCTCTGGAATCGTTCAAAGCTGGGTTGGATGGGGCTTTGAGCAACCTGATTTTAGCAGAAGTTGATGGGCAGTGAGGCAAACATGATCCCATGACATACCCTAAGAGTAAAGGTGGTGAACAGCTCCTGAGCTGTATGAACAGAGGCATGGTTGTAAATTGAAAGACAGGATTGTGAACCTTAAAAATATGTGATATTTTTCAGGCATATTTCAAGACTGCATCATATTTTGGCCTCCAGCACAGCAGAGACATAGGCAAGTGGTGGGAAGCTCAGTGGAGGGCCCCAAGGTGGAAGGCTGCAGCATTTGCCCCAGGGGGAGACTGTCAGAGCAGTGCTGGGTTGGGCTGGAGGATGGATGCCTTCCAGTGCACCACACAGACTCACAGCACCTACAAGAGGTCACCAAGGAGACTGAGGTGCTTGTGGCACAGTGGGGCAGGGGAGACAATGAAAGACAATGGGTGAAGGAAAGGTTCAGGCTGACTATTGAAAGATTCTGTTTCCACATAGGGACAAAGATGCAGTGCAGTAGATTTTCCTGCAAGGCTGTGTCATCATCTCTGTCCTTGGTGGCATTCAAGGCCTGGCTACATCAAACTCTGAGGATACCAGAGCTGGCCCTGTTTTGGGCAGGGGATTGGACCAGAGACCTCCTGAAGTCCCTCACAGCCTGAATTATCTTGTGATATAATTCTAAGTACAGCAATATATACAAGAAAATGAAAAATATTTTACTCAGCGTGTAGGTATATATACCTCAAATTGTATTTACACCTTCAAATTTCATAATACAGGGCAAGTAATTTTTCTTCCAATGAAAAAGAAGATCAGAAATACATATTTTTGGCTACCAGAGGGCATAATCTTTTTTTGCATTACTATTGCTATTCACTAAACTTACTTGTCATTCAAACTTTTGTAATGAAAAACATTTGTTGAAATATTTTCTGGCAGCATCTATTATATTCACTAAGCTTCAGAAAATAAAACTCCCTTAACATCAACAGCAAGAACATCTAAAGCACAGTGACTTTCAGGTTGACTTTTTGATCTTACAGTTATTCTGAAGACAACAGATTTGTTTGCATTATGTCATTTTCCACCCAACACAGTGTGTGCTTTCATTACAAATATATTAATTGGGCTTTTCTGAAAATATAGCCAACCGATGTCAAAATCAGATCCAAATGAGTTCTCTTGAGTGTAGTGAGTGAGAATTGCAATGAAGACCCCCAGCTAAAAGGAAAATGTATAACAATATCCTGACAATAATATTCACCCTAGAAAGTGCAAAGAATTTAGGTTTATTATGCCTTACTGTGTTGTAGCAGAAGACAGAGAACATATCAAAAATGAAGGCAAAACAGGAACAGAGACTAAAAAGCTACTGAAAAGAGAAAACATATGTTCTAGCAAACCATTCCCTGTGTAATATTAACTGTTAGGTAAGAATGCTAAAATGATGAAGTCCTTGGAGTGTATTTTCAAGAAATTCAAGAATTAATGGGAACACATAAACCAAAACTCTGTTCTGCAGATCAATTTTATTTTTTTTCCATCAGACAGATATGTACTTTTATGGGCTGTTGCCCTAAAATTTCCATCTTTCACTACACAGTCTCAATAAATACTTTTCATAACTGAAAATCAAATGCAGAAAATCTTACAACTCACCAATTCAAAGTTATGGTAAATTATTACGAATCTACACTACAGTTATTAATTCAGTTTGGCATCAAGAAGCTTTTGCACTGCCAAACAAACAAACCATAAAGAACTGAAGTATTTACACATGCAAGTGTCTTGCATTCATTACAGTTAATTAGATGTATAAATTAATACAGGACCATTGGACTGGTAATATGATTTCTTGGAAACCATTAGAAAACAAGCTAATAGTTCTACGCCACAACACTTACATTAAGTACTTCTATAAAAACACCAAACAACAAACCACAAACAAAATACCCTCTCCAAACCTAGGATATACTAATGTATTTTGACTGCAGCAACTCAGAAAGGATGACTTTTAATAAAAAAGAGTGCAATAAAAGAGGAAAAACTGAATGATTTTGATGATCAGATGGCTGGAGCACCTATCCTGTGAGGACAGACTGAGAAAGCTGGGATTGTTCAACCTGGAGAAAATAAGATTCTAGGGAACATTCCAGTATCTAAAGGAAGTATGCAAGAGAGCTGGAGTGTGACTTTTTACAATGGAATGTAAAAGGGGTAATGGCTTTAAACTAAAAGAGAGCTAGTTTTGATGGCACATTAAGAAATTCTTTCCTGAGGGTGATGAGACCCTCAGGAAAGAATTAGAATAGCTTGCCTAGAGAAGTTGTGGATACCCCATCCCTGGGAATGTTCAAAGCCAGGCTGGATGGGGCTTTGAGCAACCTGACTTAGTAGAATGTGTCCCAGTCCATGGCAGGGGGTTGTAGCAAGATTGACCTTTACGGTTCCTTCCAATACAAACCATCTATGAGCAGACAAACATACAAGCTGAAAACCAGAAACACAAAATGAGAAATGGCAAGCAGAATTTTCTTTCTTGTTGGGAACAATTGAATGAAAAACAGAACTATTGTAGTAGTTGATCAATAGAGGGATATGTATTCCCATGACAATACAAGTCCAAAAAAAGGCAATGCTGAAGAGCTGACAGAGACATCCAGTATTAAAAGGGAAGCATACAAACTATTGACAAGATATCAGAAATAGCTTATATAAAATTCAATTAATATTTAAGAAAACAAATGGATGGGAATGTGAGAATGCAAAAGGAAGGAATTTACTTGAATAATAAAGGGGATGAAAACTAATTTAGAACATGGAATTGTTTCTTCAGCCTACAAATATAAAAGCCAAAAGGGATATGAGTAATGTTTGTAATTTCCTAATGACTAAAGGACTAGAGAAAGAAAAAAAAATCAAATCAAAACAACTTAAGATATAGGGAAGGCTAGAATAAAAGCTAGTATAGATGACATATGAATATGTATATGAATATGAATGAAAGCTAGTTATTTGAATAAACTTCCTAGCTCAAAGTGGTTATCAAAACGTTTTCATATGGAGTAGGTATAGCTCCTTCTCAGGCCCTGGAAACGACAGGACACAGGAAGAAAAAAAAAATGCAATGCAAATATCTGAAAAAAGAAGCTTTTTGCACCAGTAGGTTGAGATCTCTTTCAATTCCAGAAATTAACATAATGTTAGTGGTCCAATACTTAGTAGAATTCCATAGACTCAAGCAGTTTCTCTGAAAATGTTACTCCAATTTAAAAAAAAACTAACAAAATAAAGAGTAAAGAAATATGCCCTTTTGTTCATGTCCCAAAGTATACAAGATGGGGAAAAAAAAGGCCAAAAAAAAAGTCAAAAATAGACTGCAATGTGAGTTTTCATTAAAGTTCATAGTTACATCTGGAGCACTAATGAGAATGAGAATGATAGAATATAGAAGGTGGAAACTCCCATGATATTCCTGTCTGGGTTTTAATCCTCAACTTTAAATTGCTTCCTCTGCTGCTTTAAGGTCCAGACTCCTGTTCCGTACTCAGTTTTAAAATCCACACTGATTTCAGGTCGTATTCTTGGCTATATCCTCTTAGCACAATATTCTTGGATTTTTTTTTTCTAGAAGTGATCTAGAAGGATAAATGCAGTATCTCTTTCTCCCAGCAGTTAAATCTGAACAAATTAAGAACCAATTAAGTAAAATATTATTAAATGTTAATTATCAATTTCCTTTCTATTTAAGTCATGGAAACTTTAATACTGTTTTGATGAGAGAGAAATTATTTCAAGAAGGGTTTATTTTTAAAATCGTATTTGTGAACCACAGCAATGTAAAAACAATTTCTAAGATAGATATGAACCTGTCATAACTGAGTTCAAGATTCTAAGCAGTAATAAGCAAGGAGTCCTTGGTTTCTACAATTGAAGGAAACTCATGAGAATTCATCAGTTTTCCTATTTTTGAAGCCAACTCTCTTACTCCATTTCAAAACCAGAGCAGCAGAACAGCTGCTCAGTTGTATGAACTGCTTCAAAATTCCATTGGTGCAAGAAATCCAAAGTGTTTCTGAAATAGTTTTCTCAAATTAAATTCTAATCATATAAGAAGTGGGACAATAAGAACTTTTTTTCTATTGATGACTCAGTAATGTTACAGAGAAAAGAGATTTTGAATTTTACTAAATACATCATAAGGAGGTTTGTGTTATGACACATATATAACTTACATGATCACCACTAAAGTGCAACTACAGCATAACCTGCATAGATATTACAAAAAAGATATTGTAACATTATGGGATCAGATTTATGTCTGCCTCAGGCATTTTTAAAATTTATTTTAGTATAAATGTAATGCATTGTTTTTGACAAAAAAACACCCCAGACTCCAACTCTCCATAAATTGACTTACTAGCCAAAAATACCATGATCAACTTCTCAGCTGAATGAAAGTCCTGAATGAATCAAATAAAAGTTAATTATGCAAGAGATTCAATTTAGCTGGAAGTCACAGAAAAACACCTTTGACCAGTTTTCTTTATTCCTGAAAGCTGGAGTTAATAATATAAAATGGACTACATTTTCTCAACAAGAAGTACTTTGTAAATTTTTTATCATTAATTTTGCAATCTAATTAATTGGAAGTGCCATATACATACATATATATTGACATCCATACCAATTTGCTTTAGTATAGAATCTGGGACTAGAGCTATTTTGTAAAATCTAATTTCTGGCAGTTAATAACACTAGTATATTTCATAATTTTCATACTAATTTGACTAATTCCTCTCCCTCACTGTTATGTCTAAGTGTCTAAGGTATTTTTCCTTTCTCTTCTTGTCACATCTGTTTGATTTCTGCTGTCTCTGCTACAACAGAAATGGTCTAGACAATGAAGTGCAGACAGAATATACCCCTGACCTTGAATAATGCTATGAAGTACATAAAAGAGTATATTGTATCTTACTGTCAGGGACATTAACACTATATGAAATGGGAAAATGATCTTAATTTCTATTGACAAAAACCCCCCAAAACAACCAAAGATTAAAGCTCCAAACAACAAGGAAATGCTACTATTTGACTAATTTGCAGTTGCCTATCAATCACAATTCATTGAAAAATCATTTTCTGGATTCTTTTGCAATAGTATATACTAGTATTTTTTAATTATTCAGTAATACTTTTTATGATTCTAAAAAGTTCACTTCTGTTTTTGGCATAAATCTGTAATGACATCTACAGATCCAAATGCAAGTTAAATATCTTCATGTTTGGTACTCGCACCATGACAAATTAAACTTGTGGTAACGCATCTTATTTTTTCTTTTATGAACATCTATTATGCACTGTATCTTCAAAAGTGTGAAGACCAAATCGCATATATTTACTTTTTCTAATTTGCTCTATGTTAGGTTTTATGACATTTTTTCATTCTTCTTTTTTAATTTCTGTATTTTGGATAAAGCAGGGGCAGGTGTGAATTTGCCACACGCTTAGGCCATTATTAAAATCTTTTAACATAGCTAGATACAGAGAATTTTCATTGATATTTGTTATATATATTAATCATGAAACATATCAACATAATAAAGAACATCAAGGATGTATTATTCCAAAACATCACCTCTAACAGAAAGATTCAGTACAATTTTCATGTATGTATTGCACAGCACACTGTGCATATAGTCCTTTTATATGTAGTGGTGTAATTTTTTTCAAATCAAGCATAAATCCTGCTCCACATTAAAAATAAACCTTGAAGTATTTTGTCAGATATTGCACCAAGTGACTTGCTATGTTAACTACTTCAATTAAGAGTTGCTTCTCCTTTGTAAGTGAAAACTTGCATAGAAGACATGGAAGCAAAGGATATTCAGTCATTCATCAACCTCCACAAACCCTTGAACTTCTCCTTCTTGTTACCTTATGCAATCTGTAGCAACAGCTATCTTCCTGAGTGATGGATAGCTTTTATAAAAATGTCCTTTGTTTTAACCTAAAAGAAATTATTTTGCCAGAAGACAATATATGGGAGAAAAATCATATCATTCAAATTCTGTCCTGATTTCATACTCAAGATGTATAACAAAGATTCAAACTGTATCTTAAATCACCCACCAGCAAGGACAAAATCATTCTTACTTTGTCTTATTAATTCTAAAGAGGAAAACAGAGAGAAATATGAAGATATTATAAGCTTAGTTGTGGGGTTTTAACCCATTCATTTTTTTTTTTCAGACTAGTTGGAGTGATTGCCCTTGCATCGCTTTGGTACCGAATTGTCTCAGCTTGCTTTTGTTTGTGTCTCTGAAACATTCACAAGGGCAAAAGCAGACCAGTTGTGAGGTTTGCAGAAGTTATTGTCAGTTCATCTTCTCAGCTGAGAAGAAAACCTCCTGTAACCACAGCAAAATTCCATGTAAACCAAATAGTCTCAAATCATATGGATGGGTATAGTATAAGTTTTGTTAAAGGATGGTAATTTCTAGTTCCATAAAGTACACATAGATCATTTTACCTTAATTACTGATTTCAGTTTTTCACAAAACACTTCATCAGTTATGTTGTACAAATTAACAGAGCTGAATAGGAGTGGGAATTTGTCTTTTCAGGCTTTATTCATGAAAAGTTTTCAAAATGTATTTGGGACATGAGAGATTGATAATCTGGATCCATTATCCCCATTCAGTTTTCATACATGGGAGGAATACTGCCCTTTGGAAAAGGAACAGCTGACCACGTGTGTGCTGGTCATATATAATAAATTATGTTTTCTTCATTCCAATATAGACCAATTCTTACTGATGCTAACCATGTCACTGCTTGATCAGTCCTTGCTATTTTATAAGCTAAACTTTACCCACTTTCATTATATGCCGTGTAACAGCTGATATAAGTCCAGCCGTTTTCTTCACTCTCTTCCCTCTTTCCCAATATCTCCAGCTTCAGCAACAGTAGCAAAGCTGAGTCCTTCCCTGACAGATTTAATGAGCAATTTCTTTTGTCCACTCAGTCCATTTTAGACTTTCATTTTATGATTTCAAGCAAGAAGTGATTGTGTTCACTTTGAATCTAAAAGCACTCTAGATCAGTAACTCAGAAATGAACTTCTGTTTTGGATTTATCTTGTCTGAAGACACTTTGAGATTGACTTAAAGGAGACATATTGGGATAGGTTCCAGTTACTGTAGAAAACCATAGGGAGGAAAGATTAAACAGAAGGCGAGAGACATACAGAGGGAAAGAGGAATTTACATTACTGAGTCTTATTCTGTATGTAAGAACATATTTGATGGTCCCTTGCCCCTCAAAGTACTCAAAGCCAAGTTCACCTGTTCAGCTTAATTTACACAATATTTTCCTTGTATATTTCAAAAGAATAACCTGACTCAGTGTATAATTCTGCAATTCTAATGATGTAACATATTTTTTTTTTACTTCATGTGAAAAACACCTAATCCTCAAAAACTGCTTTAAAGAACTGTATTAAGACTGAAAATATTTCAGGAAATTAAAAGTTTTCACTCTGGTTGATTATTTAGCCTTTAGGTGTTCCAGGCAATTTTGCTGGCTTGCTTTTCTGTATGTTTTCACTTACTGAACTGTTCTTAGTAGATTGTAAACTTCAAGGCTAATCCAAGATCAAATTTTTTGAAGACTATGCAATAAGCATATATGACAACAAATTAATATGAGTTTTCATTGTAATAAATATTATTTTGGGTAGAATTTCATGAGAAATTATGGAAAGTAAAGTATTGGTCACAGCTGGAAAGCCTTTTGCTATTGGCTTCAGATGCACATAGACAAGTGGACAGACTACTAAAGTACAGTCACGTTTTCCAATCTGGATACATTTAAATGTGTCATATATCTTTATGCTACAGTTTATACAAATAAACTACAAGACATGCTGACACAATGGAGAGATACATTTAAGAGACCTTAGGGACACAAAATACTAATGTACTTATGTACAGATATAAAATAAGTGCTTGGAAATGCAAGAGTCAATTGAAAGTGGAGAAGTTTTAAATGTCTGCTTTGGATGGGGCCATCAATTAAGAGGCTACTTTTAGACTGTCTTCATTATAGAAATGGAGATCCTCTCCTTGTAGCCATTCTGAATTGTCTTTGAGAGGGATTTCCTTCTAGCACTGAACAAGGGAGGAAAAGAAAGACAGGCTCTTTCTTAAGGAGTGGAAATCAGGTGCTTAAAACTATATTCTGTGAAAAACTTAAATGGCTGTGTGTGTCAGAAATACCTTTTTGGTAACTGCACTTTAGCCTTTCAGTCTCTTAAAAGAATATTATTAAAATAGCACCAAACACCATTAAATATCTGAATCAATAAATAAAATTATTAAAATGTCTTATTTTAAGAGAGTTGTATTTGTTTACTTTTTCCAGTACAACTTTTTTTTTTTTTTTCTTTTTCTTTTTTTTTTTTTCCTTCCTGGCAATACTAGAGCAGTTGGTGTCTTTCTTCTAATTTAATTTCATCACAGCTCTCAAAAAATGAATTTTTCCTTTTCAGGGGTCAAAATATCTACTTGTCAGCCTGCGTTCTTATAGTGAGAATGGCCCTTTGATAGAAAAATATTTAAAGAAAAGAAATAAGCCTTTTAGATAAATCTGTTTAGTTTTAGTCACTTTAAATCAGCCTGGGATATGTCACATGATGTTTTCTTTCAAAGACTCATTGATTGTCACTAATTAAGACAAACCAACACTGCATTGTATGAGACTTAGCTGCTGCAGTGTCTGCTTTACAAATCCCAAAGTTACAAGTTTTTTCAAGCTATATGGAGAAACAAGGATTATTAGGTGCATACATCTGACCAAGTGTAGGCTTATTAAGCCATCGATGGTTGTGTCAAGCTGAGTTTTAAAAATCTCCAATATGGGGAGTCCAGATCTGCTCTAAATATTGATCCAGTGTTCACTACTCCCCTATTGAACATCTTTTTATTCCTAGCCTGAACTTCTTGAGTGACATATGTGGCCATTACACTTCCTTTTACTGTTTCCAATAAACAAAATGAGTTTTCTTTATGCCTCCATAACCCCAACCAATCTCAGGCATACTCCTTCTTATGCTTTAGAATTCCTAACTAGTCCAGCTCCCTCAAACATTCCTATCAGATGTGTTCCATGCTCCTCACAATCATGGCAAGCCTCTGGTGGATTCTTTCCATTGTCTCAGAGCTCATCTTGGGAAACTCAGTCTCATTTTTGTCTTTTAGAAGAAATAAAAAATTTGTAGAAAAAATATCCTTTTATTCATTGGTAATGTTTTGGAAACTATTTTTAATGACTCATGTTTTTCAGGCTGTAAATTTGGTTGGTTAGTTGTGGACTTTTTTTGCTTTACAAGTCCAAACAGCTGAAAGAATGTTTAACTCATAGTTACATCCATCAGGCATACTCGTTGCTACATATTGATTTTCAGTTGCACTATTCAGCTGCTTTGTTTTCATCTATTCAACCTGTGTGACAGGTCCCAAGCTCAGAGAAAAAAACACTTTTGAATTCATCAGGAATGAAACTTTTTGAAATCATATAAGATCAATAACTACTGTAAGATTTGACACAGCTTACAAGTCACAGAATCATAGACTAGCTGAAGCTGCAAGTCTTCTCTGCATGTCACGAAGGCCAAGCCCTCTACTCAAAGAAAATTCAGCCCTAGGGCTGTGTCTGGTTGGGTACTGGATGCCTCCATGAACAAAGACCTCAAAACCTCCTTGGACACTCCATTCCAGTATTGAATACCCTGCCAAATGTTACTGCATTTCTGAAAAATTAATTTCTGGCACGTTTTTGAAAAAATGGGGTCTGCTGTTCAAGATCAGTATCGTATCATAATCAGGATAAGATAGTTCATGGAGCCAGTTTTTCTTCATCCTTTTCTTAGCCATCCATCTCCTGGGGACAGACCTGTCCTTTGGTTACCTGTACTAGGCTGTTACATGAACCTCAAATTACTTTTTGTTTACCTGAACGTGTGGCTTTATATCAAATAGAGACTTTGAGGAATTAAAACAGGGAGAGGTGCTGCTGGAAAGTGAAATTGGGATATAACTGGCAAGAGCAGGGCATGATTTGCCTATAATGGATTGTACCCCTTAACTTTCTCCCCAAACATAACAATTTCATAGCACAAAAGATAACCAAAAAAAAAAAAAAATAAGGAAGACTCAAGTTAACTAGAAAAGTAAAGCTGCTAAATGCTGAATTAAAAGAAATATGAAAGTTATTGTATTTAGATATCCAGAGGGAGGAAGATAAAAATAAATAGTAATAATGTTATTAGAATCTAATATTATATAGGAATCTACCTGTTTTAGAGGTATAGAATAGTTGTCACTTAGAAATGAAAAATATGCATGCATAAATTTCATAGACAGAAAACAAAAAAACAATCTGTATATTGTGTGTATGTACATATAGTTCAAAAATATAAGTATAAATATAATTAGAAATAGAAATAGATAAATTTGCATTTATATGCAGATTTATAAACTTCATTCTATGTAAATAAAACATAGTATCCTCCATAGGAATGATTTCTTAATTCTTTAGAAAGAATTCTGATATTCATTTCATTTCAGTATTCTTTATTCATATCAGCAGTCTCTTTGGCATTACAGGAATTGCCTTACAGTTAAAAGAGCAGATGGTGGTCTTACACCATCTTAAATCTTAGGGGATTTATTATTTGGATTTACTGATACATGAGTTTCTCAACTGTTAGGTCTGGAACTGAAGTAAATATAAATCTCTCAACTGACTTTAGGAAGTCAACTGCTTTCATCCTTGACTTTGGAGAAAACAGAGCAAAAAGAATCATGCAAATTTGTGATTCTCTAAAATGCTTGGAGCACCTTCTAAAGAAAATTTGAAAGACAAGCAGCTAGAGTTTCGAAGTACAAGAGCATAAAGTGCGGGTGCTGTAGGACTCAGTGATGTGGAAGTAATGCATCAGAACAGAGGTTTCCAGTTCAGCTCTGGGCTTGTTGCTTTTCCTCATTCCCTGTGCTTTAGTGCAACACCTTCGTTGATTGAGTTTCCTTTCAGAATTAAACAGCAAAAGGCAGAATATTTTTATAATTGCAAATGACTGGCACAATATATTTTATATTAATTGCAACAAGCAACTACACTGCATTTGGTGTGAAAGTACTTAAAAGTTTGGTTCAATTCATACTTCCTTAAATTTGTTTAAAGATCATATTTTACTCTTCTAATTCTGTTGCCTATGGTTGCTCAGTTTACAGTGGCCTTGACACTGTTAGAACACAGTAGGAGTTGCTTTGAATTACACTCTGTCAGTGAAAAGATGAAGGCACAGCCAAAGATTGACATGAAACAAGGAGAGCAGTCTCTTTTTTTGCTTGTTATCCTGGCAACAAGGAAAATGTGAGAAGTAATACCTTCTTTTAAACTGTCTGAGTGAGTGTCTTAATGTGAGGCAAGCTGCCTCCTGTGAGATGGAATACTAAAACATTATTACATTATTGGGCTGAAATTTCCTGGAGAATTCTGTGTTAAGCCATTTGTCTCAGACAGCTTAAATTCTATTTAGATGTGCTGCAAGTGGCAGTGACAGGCTGCAAAGGAAATCAATGGGTACCTTATTTGTGCTTGAGATGCAGTTGCTGGAACACAGACAGAGTTTGCTGAGATTGAGCTTATCTCCCATAGCCTCTTGCTGGTACTTCAGAACAGCACAGGTCACCCCTGCCCCTCGTGTCACCTCTGTCAGCCCCTTGGCAGCACCTCAGAGACTCTAGGGGATGAGAAATATTTCTTGGTGATGATGGTTAGATGAATCCATGAGGATTGGGTGTAAGAGTGGGATACATACAGCCCATTGTCCAGGTTCCTTTTATCACAGGGCAGAATTTTTCTGAAGCTCCCTTCATGGACAGTCAGGAATCTCCCCGACACTGCAGTCTGTACACTATGTTTTCATTGCACCTGTGCAGCTCATTTTTCTCTAGCATATAAATAAGCAGCATGGAAGAAAAACTAACTCAAAGCTTGTTCACACTTCCAACTCTTCATTTTTCTGCACTAAGGATGAACGAGGAGGCCTGAGACTGCCTGACAGAATCAGTCTGTCACTGCTTTTCCTATTAAGGAGATAGAAGAGCTAAAAGCAGTTGGTCTTTGTCCTGGATTTTCAAGGCTGTGGTGTAAATTAAGGACACCCAAAAATCACACCCATAGGATTTATATTTTATATAAAGTTTTATATTTTTATATAATCATATATATTATTTATAATATAGTATAATATTATATATTATATGTTAAATATATTTTTTATATTTTACATAGATTTTTATATTTTAAGCTTTTATATCTAATGATTTCTTATAGAGACTCTATCTAGGCCAAATGTTATATGATTTGTTACTCCAGTTTGAGGCTCAATAAAATAGATGTTCTCCACAGAATAGTTTAAAGAGAACATAGTGTTCTCTGACAGTGGAATTGCTTTTAAACAGCGTACCATATTCTAATACAAGTGCAATTTTCTAACATTTAAAAAAGCAAGGGTTTCAAAATTCAGAGTTGAGCCACATAACTCTGCATCAGGTTTCCATTTCCATGCTTTCTCCAAGCTCTGCTATAGGAAGCATTAGAATACTGAAAGGACTAATTTTCATTTTTTATCTCAAGTCACTTGTCACATGGAGTAGATCTCCATGAGAACATGAGTCATGTGCTGAAGGCTGGAAATCCTTTGTCTTACTGCCATCTACCCCCTCTTTATCCTGCCACTAAAATACACCTAGCATTTTCTTTTATCCAAGGACTTAAAGTGGCCAGTGGGAGTGCTGTTAGAAGATGGGAAAATTAATGCTCTATAACTAAGGGGAAAAATGATCATATTTTAAAAGCTGTAAAATCATATTAAATTAAAGCAGACCAAAAGAAATCTAAAAAAAAAAATTGTAATACGCTGATCATTGTTCCATCATGTCTAATGTATCTCATGGTATCGTGTCTGAGTCATTACTCACTGATGGCAATGCCTGACAACTACTGTTTTACAAAGACATAAACGTTCCTGGTGATACAAAAGACAAGTTTTTAGACAAGCTGTGGCAAGAACATTACTTTGCACAGAGAAATATTTCTTCTCTGACCACAGAAAGTAACTGTCATGTATAACAAAGCATGAAACTAAATTCTCATTGCTTGTTATTACAAATTTTATCCATGGTTATAAAATTATATAGATATTTTTAAAATTAAGCTATCCAATGGGTGAAATACATGTTAAGAAAAGTGATGCATTCCCTTTCCTGACTTATGAAACCAGACAACAATTTTTTAGTTTTAGTTTACTGTCTTCCACTGCACTTCCTACGCAAGTAAAAATATGAGTTAAATCCCTGTGATTTGATGCCATAAACCTTTATATGAAAGATTCATCCTTTTATCCTTTCTAATCTTCAACTACTACACCATAAAATAAAGCTCTGTATTTTGAAGTCTTTGATTGAAGCAGCATTGTTACTGTACAGACAGGCATACATGACATCAATTTAGATAAAATGAACACAACACATGCATTTGAATAAAATAGAATGCAGTTAAGAGCATAAGTTATTATTGTACTCTGTATGGGGATCAAGCAGCATTTTGTAATCTAGCTACCCCTTAATGCTCACTAAATGCTTTTGCTGTTCTAACTCTAAGCACTTCTACTGTTTAAAAAGCACTTATGGTGGTCTAATAGAATTAGCTTTTCATTTGCATCTGTTTCGAGCAGATGATGTGAATGATGAACACTGGCTTTTACTGATTTATTTTATAAGAATATTATGGCTCTTAGAAGAATTCAGCATATAATCGGGAAATCTGTGATATAAATATGAATAAACCCCAAATATGTTTGGTTTATAGAGAAGATTATGCAAGCATTTTGGTGGTCATCAGTGAAATTTTTTTTTAAAGTTAAGACCTATGATTTCCATTAAGCTCAAGGGTTTACAGATAAGTTAGGCCACCAGTCTGTAACTTCATGATATTTTCAATATTTTTTAATAGCAAATTAATTTCATAGCTCACTGATTATTGTTTTGAAGATCTGTCAGATACTCTGTTTGCTCATTGCTTGAAAGTATCTATTTGCATTAAGGAACTCAGAGAACCAAAATATTCATAATGCATATTTTCCAAGATTTGAGTGGGAGAATCATTTACAGTAGTTATGTTACTCTGGATCATTTCAGTACAAGTAGTACAACCAGCTCTTCTCACCATAAATATTCACTATAATTTTTTCATTTCCTCAGTTCTGGTATCTATTGCATGTCTTTTGCACTCTATGAAGAAAGCTGTAATGTAATTACTGTGGCCTTAACTTATTGCAGGACAGAAAGTCAAAGTAGTCTAGTATGACCTTGCCTAAAATCCCTAATTTTTGATGTCCTGTATTTCTGTTTTAAAAGGTAAAATAGGATTAATCCATTTTACTTGAGGCTTCTCAGAGCTGACTTTTTGCTTGGAAATAAGTGTTATGGCTACAACAGCTATAGCAGTTTAATTATTGATTACCATGCTAATAAGTGAACAATACCTAATATTGCTACCACTGGAGACAATAGCACGGATGGGATAAAAGAATAGAAGTGAGAAAGGAAGGAAGAGAGGGAGAGAAGGAGAGAGGTAAAGGGAAAATTGCTCATATTCTTTTATAGTCGTTAATTTTTCCTGTTTGTCAGGGAAATACAAACTAGCAGCATTTTGGTAAGATAATAAAACTAAGAAATTACTCTAATGCAGCTTTATACATACACATCCATGGATAATAGTTAGCCAGGCTTTTGAAATTATATTTTCATTAAAATTGCACACATGCTCAGGTACAAACATGGCCCCAGATACGTCAAGCAGAAGCTCAGTTTTTAAAGGATGCATTTATTAAAAAAAATACTTTCCAAGGCCCTGGTATTTCACTCATTATCCATGACAAACACTTTGAGCTCACATGGAAAATAAATGTATTCTGCTGAGATGCTAGATTACAAGTGTCCTGTGTACTTTTGAATGAACCAATGAGTGAAAAATTAAAGAAAACAGCATTTAACTATTGGCACGTTCTTTTTTCAGGGAGCAGCAGCAGAGTGTGAAGATGGTACAAGACTCTATAAAAGCTTTTGCAGGCATATTGTACCTTTATTTGTTAGGCAGTGCATTGATGACACACAACACTAATGGCCATTGTTCTTTGCTCACCATCAGTCATTTTAATGTCTGGGAGTAAAATGAAAATTCCACTGAGGAATTGACAGAGGTGCTTGTATGTATACCTAACCCATACTGCCACTAAACAACTCTTTGGAAGCTCAGTCTAATAAGTGAAGTGCAGCACTGTCAGACTAGTGTTTCCAGGTCAGAGCTGTTGAAAGCACTTGGTGTATTTTCATTTGATAAAACAATAATTCAGAGATGACTGAACATGTCTATCTGACAAGGACAGATCAAATATCCTGCTTATTTCTGTGATAATCCTTGTGACTGAAGAGTACAATAACTACCTTAAATAATATTTTCTCTTTTGCTAGTGTGATCTGGAAAATAGCGATCATTATTTAATCTTAGTCCCTGAACTTGGTCTTCAGCATTACTCTAGAAGCAGCTATTCTTTGGTTTGGGCTTTTTTTATGACATATGTATGCCTGTGAATTTCTGACTTTGACCTTCCAAATGCGTTCCTTTAAAAAAAATCAATTAATCAAGGACTCCTTAAGATAAGCTAATTCATAGTACTGACTTCCTTATAGCTGTTCATTTGATACTTTTATTAAATCTTAGAGTGCGTTGTTGAATTCTGGACTGGCTCACCAAAGTACATACACACAGTACATGCAAAGCATGTGTTCACTCCAAATCTTAAATTTGTGTCAGGAATGCTCTTCTGACAGCAGTTTGCTTTCTTCTAGTTAGTTGTTCTTTAAGAGCAAGTGATGGAAGTGTCTAGAATCAGTCAGGGCTACAGAAGGTAGAGAAGAGAGAGCTAAGAGTGTCTGCACCACCTTCTGTGCAGCAGAAACAAGATCCACAGGAGCTGAAGGGATGAGAGCTTCTTTTTTAAGCTTCTCACATAAATATTTAGAATTTTTTTCTAAAATTGACAATGCATTCATAATGTCACAAATATTTTCAAATCCTTCAATTTCTAGACTTATTAAATATAATGAAAGAGTGGAAGCCTTTTTTCTCTATTTAAGGTATACTCTGGTTTTACTGTGTGCCTTATTCCCCAGTGTGTTCCCAAGGGTATTAAACTGAGAAAAACAAACCCAGAGAAACATGAAAAGGTTTCTAATATGTAGGGTTAATGAAATTACATTAATGCTACATGTTCCACACTAAATGCTTCTAAGCTTTATGGAACTGCCATCCTTGAGGGCTGCTTCCAGAAGAATGACCAAAGATTCAAGAACATTATCATGAACCAGCATGAGGGAAAACATAAATGTTTTAAAGCAGTTTATCTCTAAAAGGATAGAAAAAAAATATCCACAGCTATTTCCAATCCTCATACTTAATTAGACATGCAAATAAATTTAAAAATTAAAACAGAAAATATAGATGAACCATATGTTTGATTAAAAAAAATCATCTCCTAAAAAATCATCTCCTTTCAATTCCAGTGAGAAAGAAAAAAATGGAAAGGTTTAATGGGGGAGTGTGTTCAAATTAAAAGGAAACCCCAGCAGAGGAAATAATTTAAAATAGATTAAAAATGTGATTTTCTGTGTATGCAGATTGACCTATACTTTCATGGGAAAATGTGCAGACAAAAATGCTGCCTCAGACACAAAACCTTTATGAATACCTTGGTCTGACGTTTTGGCTAGTATTCCTCCTCGTCTTGGTCTTTCCTTTAGCATTCTACCAGTTTCATTAATCTCTCTCTCTGGCTACTGACTCTTTCACAGTGTTTGTGTTATGTGAGCCAACTTGCCACCAGCCTTCAAACAGAGACGCCACAGTGCTGGAGATGGAGCATGAAAGTGGCAGACAGGAGAAGATTTTGTCCTTTATTTCTTAAGACAATTCAGTCAATCAGATCCCTTTTTGTTTAGATGTAGTAAAGGACTGTCTTTTACTTATTATAAGAAAATACTTTAGCACTGGTAAGCTTACCAAGTAAAGATAGAAGCAATAGTCTTATTATTCATTGTATTTAATTTATACTTTTCTTGCTGTTTTCAATTTCTCCTTTGCTCTCTTTAAGCATAACTACTTCAAGACTTTTCTTTCCTTTGTTTTGTGAAAATTTATCTTCTGACATCAACATAAAACAGCTATGAAATATTCTTACAGCTGTACAAAAATCAACAGTTGCCATTTAAAGTGAGTAAATGACCTGAAGTACTGAAGTTATTTATTTGTGCAAGTATGAAATGCATCTCACATGTCATAAAGCCCTGAATTTTGGCAAACAGTGACTATTTAATGCAGAGCATGATTCATGCTACAAATATATCACAGCAGCTAGAAGAATCTAGGTACTCCAATCTGCTCACACTTGATCTACTGAACAGTCTACTGCTGTCTGAGCAGAGACTGGAGACTGAATTATCCTTTCTACTTAAGAGCTGGTCTTCTCTTCCCATCCATCTGCTATTAAGGCTGTTGAGCACGCTGGAAAGGAACCTATTTAATTGACATGTCTCTCCCCAGGACTTCCAGCTCAGCACAGACTTAGTAAAATCATGTTTGACATTACATAAAGAAGCTACCAGTTGAAAGTCTGACCATGTTTTATTTTATTCATGATTCGTTGGTCTGAAAATAAACACAATTCAATTCATCGTGCTGACCTAGAAATGTAGTTGGACTATCATCTGCTATTCAATAGCAAATGATCTTATTTCAAAATAACCTGAAATATCATGTAATAGAAACAAACATTTGTAGGCTAGCTTTTTTAAATGAAGGACAAATGTCATGAGGAGAGTAAATGTTTCCACTGTCAGCATCTTGGTCTGTCTGATCTCTGAACTATAATTTGCAATATTGTTGATCTAGTGTCATCCTTTTCCAAAATAAATTAAATGTATTTATAAAAATAGCTGCTTGCTTAAAGAAAAGGGACTAATGGAGATGTTTATAGAAACAAACTTTAATGTCTAAGAAACATTGGGTAAGACAAAATAAGATAGATGATCTTTTAATATGTATGTGGTTATTCCATTAAAAAAAAAAAAAGAAAAAAAAAAAAAAGAAAAGAAAAGAAAAAGTATTTTTCCTTTGCTAGATAAATAGATCACCAGTTTCAGACAACGACTGAATATACTTGTGTACATCCAGCTGTGTTTCACGTTTAGAGGAATGAATGTTACATGGTGGAGTAAACAATGACACCCAGTGGCCATATTGATTCAAGGCCTGTCTGTGTTCTGGGTTTCCTCAGCACATTCCCATTTTTTTCTTGGTTTTACATGAGGTTTTGGGTGTTTTTGTTCTTTTTTTCCCCCCCAGTACTAATGACACCATAGATGAGTTCTTTGAAGCTGAATGATGTCATCGATTTTACACACAAATATCAGTCACTCTAGAGAGAGAGTAATAACATTTTCATTAATGGCAAGAGCCATGAATGTAAATCTATATAAACTGTGTTTATTGAAGAAACTGTCTGCAAAAAAATTTTGGAGCACAAGATGTGCTAGATTGGTATGACAAGGACTGATGGTGGATATTTGTTCTGTTTTCCAGAAAATGAAATGTTTTGGATTGCTGTATGTCATTATGTCAACTACAGGGGGAGAAAAACCCAACAAAACCCCACAATCCTTCCCCTCATTCACCCCACCCCTCAAAAAATACCCAACAACCCAAACCTTACAAGACCAAAATGGAGCCTATATCAAGGACAAAATGGATTTTAATGAGTTATGGTTTATCAGGAGATACGGGATATTTGACTCCAGCTGAGAGCAAAGCAAAAGCCAAGAGCAGCTGACTTTAATAAAATTGGCTAGAAGACACAGATCTGGAATCCATTATCTGGTTCTAACTTGCATACCATGAAACCACATATTTATTACTTTTGACTTCTGAGGAGCATCAGTCATTGTGTGATCTCCTGAGACAAAGCTAGTATGTAATTTCTGTCATGAGCTGAACCAATGTCTGGCCTTCTTACAGACCTTCTCATTGATCTAGAAATATGAAGTTTTTGGGTTTTTTAATGAACTTTTTCTCATAAAATACTTATTTTCTGAATGATACAATTGTAAACAGGGGTCTCCAAGACAGCAAAACAATAAGATGAAAATGAAAATTACTCATTTTCTACCTCAGTGTTCATAAAAGCAATACTCTTAGTGGTTAATGTAGTGTTGAATAGATCAAATGAAGAAGACCAGTAAGAAATAAACAATATCACATGGAATTGTTGGTGCACAGTTCAGTCAGGATGATAATGTGCAAAAGCATGTCTTAAGGAACAGCACAACTTTATGCCAGAGGAACACAGAGAGGATTGCAGTGGCTACTACACATGGGAAGATAAAGGTGTTCTTTTACAGGTGGTGGATAGGAGATCCACAACAGAAAGCAGACCTACTAATTCCTGAGGGGGAATGAAGAAGTGTTGACAGGCAGAGCCTGTTACAGACCCTGCAAAGTCCCAGTATCAATGGCAAAGAGTGATGCTCTGTCCTGTCACTCTTCTGTGTCACCAATTCCCAGTACACAGTGTAAGTGTCATCTGAATAAAAGCAAAATAAAAAAATTACTTAATGAAAAGGTGAGTAGGTATGGAGGAACCAATTGTAGCTTGTGCATGGTTGAAGTATAATGAATAAACTAATATTAGACAGTAAAACTTTTTAATACTTTATTATACTATTTTTCTTCCCAACTATATCTCAAAGTCTGTTTTCATCCTGTCTGTCTTACCAAATTAACTTAGGTAACTTCAGTACCATTTTCTGTTTTGTCAATTTTTAACTATTTCATGCAATTTCTCTTCACTGCCAAATTTCCACCAAAACAGAATATCTAGAATTTTCTCCATCATGTACCTTGCCAAGCTATCAACCTGAAGGCCTATGATAGACTAGAAGGATTTATTAAAAAGTCCATTAGATTCCAAGCTAAAAGAATAAAAATGACTGTTAATTATTCAAATTGGTGAAAGACAAGAAATACTAAGGTGTCCAATTGATGCTGAGAAACAGTTCTAGTGAGATGATTTCTGTGTACTTATGAATATCTATAAATTCACTACTAATGATGGCTGCTGAAAAAGCTTTGCTGTGATTTCTTTTGAGATGTAACAGAACCATTAAAGCTGTGAAGGGACTTCAGGAGGTCTCTAATAAAACCTCCTGTTCAAAGCAGGGTCGGTTCTGGGGTCAGTCCAGACTGCTCCTGCCTTGGACAAATTGGAGCTTGGAGCTCCTCAGATACAGATGTGGCTCTCAGAGTGATCTGCCATTCTGCCTCACGATGCTCATGGGGAAATAGCTTGTCTTTCTATCCTGTTTGGAACTCTTGTCAGTTTATTCCTGGATCCCAAAAAAGTAGCCTTGGAAAAAATACCCCAGGAAAATCGTGCTGCAATACAAACCAGTGAAAATGTTGTGATTGGTTCCAATTAGAATGTGGTATTTTCGTTTTGCTTGGTTTTGTTAATGTGATCGTGTTCCTTGCTGAGAGCAGGTCTCCGTGGTCTCAGTCTGCCTCAGAGTAAAAATGAATCAGATGAGTCTCTGGATTCATACACCATTCTCTGTTTATTCTCCTTTCTTTACAGCTGCCTCCTACAGATTAGATGTGAAGTACTCATGACAGTAAAGACTGGGGAATTTTGGTTCATCAGATGCATTAAACTATCTCCTGCAGGAGCATTGGACAAGCTTTTCATTTAAAAAGCAAGTGAAATCAAACTGTCAGTTCTCTTCAATAAGAATCAAATAAAGAACACCAACAATGACAACAACAAAATCTAATTGTAACAGCAACAGCAGCTGTCTCTTCATGGGGGGCTGGTGAGACACTGTACACAACTCTCCTGAAAGAAAAAAAGGAAAAAAAAAGATGACACCCCACCCCCCCCCCCCACCCCCCCAGACCCAACACTAGAAACGAGTAGTTTATGAAAGAGCCCTTATTTCCCTCCCAAATTGCTTAAGGGATTTGTGAAACCCACTGAAACCTACTGCTGCTACAGCTGTCACCTACACTTACCTTTCTCAGGGAGCACTGCTGAGACCTTTGTCTCTCTATACGGCCCTTCCAGTCATGCCATACATTAATTTAATTATAGTAACACACTGACATGTCTTGCAAAAATGCTCTGCAACTGGGTAGGAGGAATTTCACTACGGGAGGAAGAGAAATCCTCATCTTTCAGATTTATGGCACTTTAGCAGAACATTATTTACTTTTTAAGAATAGCCAACAATTATAATAAAGTATTAAAATTATAATAAAATATATTGATTTCATAGAAGTCCATGTGGATGTATTATTGTATATTTATTATTATTATTGCTCTAACAAATATTATCAATTTAAATTGTCTATTTAAATATAAATAAATTCATGTTAGTAAATAATAATTATTATTCCTTGTAATGTGCATCCTCACAATTCTATTTTATTTATCTGACAGAGGAAAAAAATGCAATTGTCATTGTTAAGTTTTCCCTTCTCTTTTTTTTTAGAATTCCCTTTTCTTATCATCCAAAACTCCTTCAAAGTATCTTACAGACACTGCTTTTATCAGCATAAGGTACTGTGAGGTTGAAAAGAAGAAAAATCAATTTTTAAATGAGAGAATGTGAGGGAAGGCAAAAAAAAAAAAAAAGGCAAAATCTTTCAAGCAGGTTGCACAGGCTTCTGTAGAAAGGCTCATGTACTGTACTCAGGGAGTTTATTCAAAACACTGGCAAGGCTGAGAGCAGCTCGCACTGAACTATGTGTTTATCACTGCTGCCAGCTGGATCCTCCAGCCAAACCAAATTTAGAAAGTACACATTTTGGCTTCATTAGTGAGAACATTTATTTTCTTATTAGTCAAAATTTGGAGTCTGTGAAGACATGGGAAAACCAAGGAATAGCAATTTTCTTTGTAGTTGCAAGGGAACGTCATGTCTTTTGATATGAAAGGATTCCTTCATAAAAATATAAATCTTGATGTTATTAAACTTCAGAACATACAGGAATAACTAGGGTGTGAATTCGAAACCTATCTGAAGCATCTTTTTTTTTAAATCTTTTTTGTTTGTATGTTTACTGTGGTTGTCACTATTTTCGTTGTTACAAGTAGTGTGTACCAGATGGGATATTTGCCACAACAGCAGCTTTAAGATTGTAGACTTTGCTCTATGATGTACTTCAAGAAGACTTATGATGTGTCACCTCCTCCTCTGCTTTTAAATGAGAGAATTCTAAGATTTTTTTTTCTCCTATAACTTAATCTGCTTTCTTTCTTCATGTTTTACATTACAAAAGACCTAAAAGAAAAGGTCAGTTTGTAGCAGCTGGGCCTGAAATTCATACCATATTGCATTCTAGCATCTTGTTACTGCTAATTCTTTAACTGAGATTCCAAAAGATATCTTAAATAAATTTCTTAAATATGTTAACTAATTTAATTTTCAGAAAGTTTTGGATATTCAGCAAAAAACAAATTACTTGAGACTTTAAAACTGTTGTAGAAAATAAACTCTTCTAAAAGATTCAGGGATCTGCTATCTCATAAAATGAATCATGCAAATAAGGGACCATATTGGAAAATGTGGGTTGTAATCATTCTCAATCACTAAAATGTAGATAATGATTCTTGTCATGCTCCAAGGATGATGTGAAAATTAATCTGCTAACAAGGACAAGATAATGATTTTGTCAGTTAAGCATTATGAAGCATTGACATTATTTTGCCTGTAAATCTTTTCAGTAATATCCTTATTCATTATTCTGAGATGGAAGACCAAAGTTTTTGAGATAATAAATTTAGAAGAAACTCTCTAGAGCTTCATAGGACTCTTTTCAGCAGAGGCCCTGCCCTCTAGGTTAGAAGGAATTACATTTGAAATTCTAAAGTAAACTTTTCCAAAAGTTATGTCAAGAAAACATTAGTCCCAGTAAGATCAGTAGGTATATTTGCCCCATCAGCTGTAAATGTAGGAGATGAAAAATCAGATTTTTTTTTGGAAAACCCATTTTAATTAGTTTCCAGGTTGAAATTTTTGTATATGTGAAATCTGTAAGCCACCTCAGAGACAGTGATGACCACAAGGTCTCATGTACTTCAACCACACAAGTAAAGACTGTGACAGGGATACTTAAAGTCTGATGCAGCCATGTTAAGTCCAGCATCAAACCTGATTCTGTGACTACTAAATTGGAGAAAGACATGCCTACCTTCCCACAGACAGGAGGGTACACAAAGGAACTGGGGTAACCTACAGGTACCCAGCTGCCAGCAGGCAATTGTCAAAGGGCCTACACACCTCTCAAGGTACTCTGTAGTCCCTAGGCACTCTACTACTTCAAGAAGACTGACCTGTAAAAACACCTTCCCTACAAGAGTTCAATCACAGCCCGTGTAGCTCTGAGGATCCCGCTCTATCAGGCAACTTCTTACATGTAGCTATGCTGAAACCCTTGAAGCATAACTCTTAATTGCAGATCCTGATGTCACTGCCTGAATGGGACTTTAGTCAATCACTGATCCTCACCATTTGCTTCTAGGTATTTTTAAACTACTCCCTGCACAACAATCTGGCTCCCATGGATCCCAGTTTTGGTCATTATTCTCTCCATTCATTGTAGCCTGTTTATCCATCTCAAGCTAGGCAGCAAGTCATTTAAAAGTTAATCAGAGCAGTGCTCAGCATTTCAATAGCTGTCTCCTTTTATGTGTCTAGACATTAGTTTAGGAAACCAACTCAAAGAAATGAGCTATAGTTGTTGTCTGCAACCTCATACCTCATCCCTTCTGCATTTCAGAAATGGTTCATCAGGAAGCCTGTGTTCCAGACCTTAAGTTTATTCTGAGTAAAATGCAAAGCTGAAAGACATTATTTTCCATGCAGTTCACACCAATGCCAGTCTCAACAGAAGAGTTGAATTTGTAAAATTTCCATCAGAGGAACTGATTGTGTCCTATTTTTTCCCATTTAGGATTAAAATTTTATGAGAACTGCTGTGTGGAGGCCCATTCCATTAGATGGCATACCAAACTGGAACTGTAAACATTTTCCAAATCCTAATCAATATGCAGATGTCAGTATCATATGACTTGTCTTTAAACAAGAGAAAATGTTCCTATGGCTAAGAGAGAGTGTTAAAGAACAAATAGGTTCTAAAATTTTATACTCTCATACACATGAAATGTATTTTATAAAAGGAATATAAAGCACAAAAAGTGATTTGTTTGCTTTGTTCAGTATAAGCAAATAAATCCAGTTAGCATCTTTGGGTGTTGCATAAGATATTAAGAGAAATTAGATACCATTTGGTTTTGACTGAAGTAGAAAAATTATATTCATGATGCACTTCACCTTTGTATTTCCAAAGCATTTATTAGTTATTACATGTTCTGTCATGTGTGTTTGTTTCTGTAGCTCATGCATAATTGGTGTGATTGCTGCATAACATGTTCATTCATAATTGTTTCCAGGAAAATTAAGCCCTGGATTTCATTTTCTAAATAAATGTTTTATTAACCAAGGTAATGATATCAGAAAGTATTAAATTCTGCAAAGAAGTAAATGTGTCATTTCTTTAAGGTCTCTTTCTTTCATTCTCTTTTTTTAACTTTTCTTTTCTTTCTTTTAATGAACATGAATTACAGCTGCAGCAGGGCGGGAAAATGCAGTCTGGTGTGCAAAAGCTCTTTATAAAAGAAAAAAAATCCATAGAAAAAAGGTGCCCTCAGAACATGAGAAAATAGTATGCACAAAATCAATTGAGGCATAAAACAAACAAAAAAGTATTTAAAATGTTAGTCTTATAGAAGCTCATAAAATTTCTTTCTTTTTTTAATTAGCTCCTCCTACTAACAGAAAAATAATCAAAATATGATATTACGTACTTCCTTGAACTTCATAGTTCCTTTGTTGTGGGAACATTAGCAAGTCAGTGTTATTTCTACTGTTACAGATTCATTGGCTTAATCAAGAGATCAAAACAGCAAAATGCACCATTTTTACTGTACTTAAGTGGGCAATTCAGGCCACATCTGTTTTTTTGGCTACACCTCAGTCTGGGAAGCAATGCTGCTTCATAGTCTCTCTGTAGATTTTAAATTATAGCCGCAGCTTCTTCGATTCTCAGACATCCAGTTTTCCTTCCATGTATTCCATCACTTAAAATGAAACATGAGCAGGTAATGCAGACAATAACCATTTCCAACTACCATGACACTATTTTTATTAAAGATTTATTTATTAAAAAAAAAAATTAGTTTCATTTTGCCATTATCTAGATGTGATTTTCCTATTATAGGGAGAAAAAAAAGAGCAAAAGAATGTGATGTTTGACTATGCTTTCATTTTTCTAACTCTGAAGTGGGTAGTGTCTGAAAATTTTCCATGGGAACTTCTTAATTTTGGAAATATTGTTTTCATGGAGTAAAAGTAGCTCATTTGGAATATATTAGCTAGAATATTTTCTTGACTGGAAGACTGAATCACAGTAATTTGTTACAGTGTATCCCGTAGCAAAATTAGTGACAATAGTTTCAAGAATTTCTTGACCATCAAAATTCATTCTCTGTAAAATCTGAAATCTTTTACATTAAATACAAATTTTTATGAGAAAAAATAACATTAAGGAAGGAAGACAAAAGTTAAGTAAAATGCCCAGCCTTTCAGAAGGGACATTCTGCCACAAATCTCTGGGAAACTTGGAAAAGGTTGCTTTTATTACTCTACAACATAAGGAAACTCTTTTCAATATTCAAAGATCTCTGGCCAGTTTTAGTGAAAATACTCTCTTATTAGAAGGCTAAGAAAGAGAAAAACACTCTTCATTATAAGTATTTCTGTACTGTCACATATTGTGTTTCAATCCTTTAATTTTTTTTTCAATTCCCACATAGGTTTAAGTCTGAGTAAAGTTTAAGGTTTAGACTTTAGTTTTATACTTATTTTACTACCTTGTCCTACTTTATCTTAATTATTTCTAATTCACTTTATTGAGTGAGATTGTCTCAATTTGATGTCCTTGGGAGACAAGCATTCAAACAAAGAGCCATGCCAAGTCAAATTAAAATGCCAAAATGTAAAATTTATATTCTAGTGCCTGCACAAGCCTTGCCTGTACAGCATTTAGCTTTATGTTTAGTGGATGAAGGGCAAGACCACCAAACAAGGACATTTAAGCTTGATTTATCTAAAGGGACATGAAAAGGAGAGAGTAACAGTTCTGGCTGCCTTTCCAGTGTTTCTCAAGAAAGATCTGGAAGGACCACCTGCAAAATGACATGAGAATGAAAATTGTTTAGTCAATTTAATAATTGGCTTCTCTATATGGAATTGCCAAGTTCATTTAGAGAGACAATTACTGGCTTTTAAGGTGGTGGATTTGGCACATAAACTGTATCTACTAGGAAATAAGTAGAGCGCAAGGAGTAATTTTTCCAAGGTATGATACAGGAAATGCAAATAGCCAAGCCTACACCATCCCTAACTTAAAGCGGGTAACAGAGTGAGGAGAAACACACAGAAGCTCTCCACTCAGTTGAGTTGTTTGCTTTGATGTCTTTTGGGCATTGGTACAGAGTGGGCAACAAAACAGCAAGATTTAAGAACAGTATGGCACTAACTCATAAAGGTTAGATGAAGGTAGCTCTCTCAAATGTGTAATGTAAAATAATACCTCAACTTCATGTAAAATTTTCTTTAAAAATAAATTAAAATTTTAACAATTTAAGACTATATTGTCAGCTTTGAATTTTGAAAAGAGGCCATGGACAGTTCAGGAGATTTTCCAGACACAGCTAGAAAGTAACAATTTTCATTATATACCTCCAGAATAAAATTTAAGTACCACTGAATCCAGATGAAATTCTGGCATTCGCTTATTTAGGATCAGATATCACTCATAGGAAAAAGATATTTCTTATTCCAGTCTCCCTAGTTTTATTTCTTATTTAAGTCCCTGTTCTGTGCTACAGAAAAATGTGAACTTCAGACTATGAATTCACTTCCTGTTAACACCAGATAGAAGGTGAGAGATAAAGGGTCTCTGACACTTGCAAGTACAGCAGCTTAAACTTTAACCAAGGAGCAGAAGGGGAGTAAGAGGCTATCCTACATGTTGGGGATGCTATCATTTCACATCTTATTTATCTATACTTATTTATAAAAAAAATATTAACTAAATCTTTGTCAACTTCTAGATGAGGTCACAAGACAAAAGAACAACAATTGAGTTTACAACTTTTTCCTAAATCCCTTTTTGCCAAATTTAGTACAAGCTGGTCCCTAACTCAATTTGTGAAAATACCATTTAGCCATGAGAAAACTGAAGTTTTTATGGAAAATTCTATTGAATTAATTACACATGGAATTTAATTTCTTTCTGGTAGGGAATTCTAAAACATGTTCCAAGAAGACACAAAGTTTTTACTTTCTGGATTTAAAAAATAAAACTACTGTTGATACAGAAAGGTATTAAACAAAGATAGCTTTATGGCCAGAACAGTGAAGACTGCATTGATACTATTAAACCCTTAAAACCTGCAAACCAACTTTAAGCATAGGAAAAAAACAGCAAGGAATAAGCTAGATAAGTCCTCTGTATTTTTTCATTTAACCTCTTGAAACTGGTCTTTTTTCCTCGAGAAACTAGATGTTAGAACAGAAGCTGTGAATTGGGGTAAAAGCAAACCCTATAAGCTCCTCTGCTAGGTTATGGTTTATCAATGTAAAACACTAACAAAATTCAAACAGTGATGACTTCCAGCCGAGGATTTATAATTTAAATGGAGATAACTTTTTTAGATGAGTGATGGCTAAGGTTGACTCTTTTCTCCATAGGAAACTCTGTTTTGGCTTTAGGATTGTTCATGAGTGATTTACAATGTGTTCCAAAAGGCAATCTTCAAAACTTCTTTACTTCAGAAGTAAAGAAATTACACAGAAAGCTCTGTCTTCAGATCTGCTCAGCCAAGAGAGTTCCAAGGGAAGTGGCTTTCTGGCCACTGCACTGCTCCCTGGACCAGCCTCAAAGACTCCCAGTCTTTCATCACTTCCAACTTTAATGTTCCCATATTTTTCTTTCTTCTATTATGTCATGTGGAGATAGCTAGAGAAGAGTAAAATTATTCCATTCTTTGTATCCCTTTTTGACCTATAGCCTAAGTAGATGGTGAGAAGAGCAAAAGCATTTTAAAAAACAGTTTTGACAGTTCTGGAAGATACCTTACAGGCATTCTGGAGACAGGAGGACACAGCCCAGAAACCTAAGCTAGAAAAGAAGAATTTTCCACAGATTTTCCATTTTGAAAAATTTAGATGTTCTGTCTATTCTTTCTGAAAATGACTGCGTATTTCAAAACCTTTAACTATGGTACTTCCTGAGCAAAGAATCACCTTTGAAGGTGACAAATTTTAATTTGAATTCTAAAGAAAGGAGCAACTGTGTGTTTTTTAGCAATTGTAGTATTCTTCTTCACTTGTATGTATTTCTTCAATTAGAGTGCATTGGTTAAAGTGAGGTACAAAAATAGTAAGAGTCACCATATTTCTGACAGTATTAAAGTTTTCTCTATAATGTCAGCTTCTCAGGGCACAGTAAGCAGAACTTTTGTCCAGGCAGAATACATTTGCTCAATCATTTCTCTGTAGTTGAAGAAACAGTTTGGAGATGGCTGTTACCCTGGTAGCTGAAGCACGGAGCATTAACAACAGCAGTTATTTTTGTAGGATGCTTCAGAGTATTAAAAATCTGATGAATCCGAAGACTTGGAATGGGTCTAAAACACTGAAAAATTATTAGAAAGATTAATGTATTGTTTCATCTGTATCTAAAACATCTGCAGTGTCCTGTGAGACTTGGAAACAGTGCTGTAACTTGGGACTACACTTCAGTGAAATCCCTGAGATAAACCATTCATTTTTACCTATTTCTGGTAACATTCACTTCAAATGCAATTTAAAATAAAAAGAAATATGAGAGAGGTGACCAAGAAGGAAAATAACGTCTCCCATTAAAAAAAATGTTAGGAGCTAATTTAAAAAAACATTTTCAAAGTCTGACTGGAATATATATTATTTTTAAAGTTCTTAGGACTACAAGATGAAGGTAAATATTTGTTCAATGTCATTAATGAACCTGAAGAAGGTCTTTTGACAAAATGTTTCTACTTGGAAAATGGTTATTAAATGATACTGAAAGAGTTGTATGAAAGAGTTAGACTTATCCTATTTCATAATGTAAACATGACAAATATGAAAAAAAAAAAATTCAAAGTTGTCAGAAAGTTTTCAGAATGAAGAATACAGGAAGATACCTCCCAATATGCAAAAACATTCACATTAAAAATATAAGAGAACTACAATAAAAAAATAATCTATTAAGATTTAAATTTTATCTATAGATGTTTATCTATTTATTATATAAGAATTGTTTCTTATAAATTATATTTTATTTATAAGATACAAATCTTTTAATTAACAGAAATTAAATTTTATAGTGGAAGTACATATTTTATATGTATTTATCAAATGGCTTTGATGAAACTTTGTGGTGCCATACATTACATTTACCTTTCTTTAACTTTCAAGTTTGGGCTTAGAAAAGTGGGTCTAAAGTCTTTGGAAATGGCTGAAAAAATAGGGCAGAGGGATTTGAGAAGTGGTGAAAGGAAAACTAGTTTTAGAGATTATCTAACTTAAAGCAAGAACTGTTGAAAGAAGACACAGTCAGTCCCTCATGGGTAGATAACATTTGGTTGATAAGGCTCCAATTAGCCTTAATCCACTTCTTCATTTAAAATGAAAGTATGTTTTTAAACATTCACCGTGTTTGTTCTGGAAGGCAATTAAATACATTAGTCACTAAGGAATGTGAGTTTTATTTCAATGTGAACCTGACATTATCTTTTTTAATTTCTGGAACGTAGGTGTATAAAATAGGCAACAAAATACACTGTAAATGTCAGTTTGAGACAGATTTGTATTTTATGTGTAAAGAATTTGATATCTGTGAGCTCTAACTGTTTTGGGTTTTTGTTGTTTTTTTTTTTTTTAATAAATGCCTAAAAGCAGTTTTCAGCAGCATGGCTGGTTTATGACAAAGAAATCCCTACGACTATTTCTTTAGGTTTAGGCTTGTAATTGAACATCATGAGAATTTTGATGTAAGTTACTGTTTCTTTTTAAACTAATGTCAACAAGATGCATTTCAGTGACCAGTAGGTCTTTCCAAAAAAAAAAAAAAAAAATGGTTTGACCATGTTTACTTCTTTTTGTCATTGGTCTAGATGTCTTGTGCAAAAGAGACATTCTAGTTCTCCCATTTCTCTGTTTACCTACCATGACAAGAATAGATTTTTGATATTCTGCTCCTGTTCCAGAGAAAGGATTTGTTACAGGGTGTCTTGTTAAATGATCCAGTCCCAAGGGCCAGAGTGTTCATCTCATGAATGGAAGCAATCAGCCAAGATTGTGATTTGTCTGATATATACTGTGAATGTTGATGATTCAAGGAATTTAGGTGACACTTGTGATTCACGTTATCCTTCTCAGGGGAAGAAATTACATAAGGGTCTCAAGGTTTCCTACTCCAAAGTTTCTTCTCTCTTTTCCTACTTCATCAGATGAAAATGCACAGATTTCTGCTAACTTCAGTGTAAGGTTTTCCCTTCTTGTGACCAGGTGCTGGAATTAAAATGGATCTTCTAGGTATTTGTAAGCTTTGATAGGCTTTTTTCTGAAGCTAAGAAACAGTGAAATAGAGAGTCATGAAGAATACATTTATTACTCATGTCTTGGGAGCACTACTGACAACATAATTCACAGTTCAAATTGCTACTGGTGATTTTCTTATAATGCTTCTTCCATTTTCCTTTCCAGGCCCCAGACATGTTGCTTACTACTCTCATTTTGGCTTCAAGTATATTGTATTGCAGTATTAGCTCTTGAAATCTCTTATCCTCCTGGAAATATTTCTTGAGAAGTAGATTAAAAAGGCTACTGCAAATTCCAGGGGCCTCTTCAGAACTGAATGCATAAGCAAGGAATTCAAGGTAGATTAAGAGGAAGATTTCAGCTCTGAAATTGTGTTTTAGGCCATTATTAAAAAAAAAAAAAAAATCAGAAAATTTCTTGAAGGCAGTGGGAGAAAAAAAATCGACACTATAAACTTTGTATAAAAACCATTATGTGTTTTCAACCAATATTAAAATTTTCTATTAATATGCTTATTTAAGAATTCTAGTTAACTTCCACTGTTCCTTAACAGATATATGACCAACACAGTTATTTATACTCTGTTATCTGTCATACAGTCAATAAAATCATTATCTGGCTGAATATTTCAGAAACTTATTTCCCTTCTTCCTGGCTGTAAAATTCTCTTGCTGGACTGATGTGATTGACACGTTTCTCCCAGCTGTCTTTAATAAAATGGGGTTTGGATGCTTGGAGGCCCCAGGCTGGCTCTCTTCTCCTCTTGTTTCCTTGCTGTCACTTGGACAGCTAAAATTAATGTATTGTCTGTTCCTCTTCTCTTGGATCCCTATGGGGCTCTGAAGGGTTACAAGTGGAGAAAGAACACAAACAAAATAATAAGGATTATCTCACTGAAGACATTGCTATGTGTTTTAAGGGATAATTAATTTTCAACAAGGATAACAAAGATTTGTACTGGCAGAAATAAAATTACTGTTAGCACAGACCTACTTTCTATCTCGAACAGTTTCATCAATCTCAGGCAAAAATATTACCCATAAAATATGTAAATTTTAAAAAATAGATATCCAAGATGTACTGAAGAGAAGGAAATTGATATTCGATGCATACAATAGTAGAAAAGAAACAGATAATTATTTATAAAGTGAAATTCTCTGTAAAAATTATAGGCTGTGTTCTGCATTTCTAAATTTCAGATCTTATTCCCAAGTGATAAAAAGGAAATATGAATCATCAGTGAGGAAAAAAAATAGAACTTTTTTTTTAACTTAATTTACAACCATCACTTGCAAGATTTTGAGTTATTATTTATTAATCAAAAAATGTATGCACAGATTTAGCTCACAAGCAAGTACATCAAGATACAGTATATTCCCCCAAAACACATTTTTAATATATAATAGACACCATAGAAATTATCTTGTAGACAATATGCTTTCATAGCAGAGAGAGAATGAAAATGCAGTACTTGACTTTCCTAAATAGCTTTATATCTCTGTTGGGTTTCTTGAAGGGTCTGTTTTTATTCCATCAAACATTAAAATTTACCAAGAATATTTTTATATTTATTCCCTAAGAGCAATAGCACACTTTGGTTTTGAATAAATCAATTTTTTTCACCTGTCAGTATGCCTGAGAAGCTTTTGCCCCTATAGGAAATAAAATGTTCTTCTGGTTTATCTCAAGCCTAAAGTCTGACAAAAACCCTTTGCTCCAAGAAGTGAATTTTGCTAGTTTTTAATGAATTCTGAGACTCATCACCAGAGCCAGTCCACAAACGAGTTTATCAGACTACCTCATCTAAAATTATAAACACCTGCCTGTCAATGTGTTAGTACAAATGCCAGAGAGTACTAATTTGTCTCAGGTGCTGTTGATATTTCCTGAAAATCTATGGCTTTGCAACTGCTGCCTATAAGTTTTTAAAGAAAGCATACACTCTTTAATAGGCCTGGGATTTCAGATTTATATATTTTAAATTCTGATGTCACTGCTGTGACTCATTGGTTAATACTGAGAGTTCAATACCTGTTCTAATAGGATGCAGTGCACTACAATGGACTAGGAGCAAAGTACAATTTTGCTTTTAGAAATTGTCTTTTTTTGATTAAACTCAGAACCTGCAATAAAATCAATTTAAAAAAGAACAATGAGGATATGTAGCAATTTGTTAACAGAACTGCAAATATATCAAAAGATATTTTTTATTAACTATGTAAAAAAAATTTAATACTCAAACTTAATAAGTTACTAATATTCTAAGATCCCTATATTCTGTCATACAAAAGAAGAGGAATTTGGCCTACATGGTGTATTTGGTTTCAACTTATTTGACAATTTGCAATTAGATGTTGTTTCAGATGTACACTAAAGCATGGAAGTGTCAAGAACTTGTTGATGGAGTTTTGTGGCATTCTGCACCAAATGATAATTAATCTTAGGCAAAATATTTACCTCCTCTTTATAATCACCAAATCTAGAGCTTCTAACTTTGGAAAATGAAGAAAAATTATTGACATCTGCAACATAGTTTTGTTCTTGCCCCCCTTTTCTCTCCTGTTCTGCACAGAGTAAATATTTTTGTTTTCTCAAAATCATAAAGTTTGGGTTGCAAGGGACCTTAAAGATCATCTATTTTCAACCCCCTTTTCACTAGACCAGGTTGCTTAGAGCCCCTTCCAGACCAGTCTTAAACATTTCCAGGAATGGGACACGCACAGGCAAACTGCTCCAGTGTCTCACCATTCTCACAGTATTATTTCTTTCTAATAGCCAAACTAAATCTGTCTTCTTTCAGTTTGAAGTCGTTCCCTCTTGTCCTGTCACTGTATACCTTTCCAAATAATATCTTTTCCATCTTTTCTGTAGGAAAGTACCTTCAGGTACTGTAAGTCTGCAGTTAGATCACACTGGAGCCTCTTTTCCAGGATGAATAATCCAAAAATCTGATAGCCTTTCAAAGATACACTTTTAAACTTCCTGACAGGAGTCTACTACAGAGAAAGTAAACCTAGTCAAGTTTAATATGTTCCTCCTATGTTTCTTCTCATTGCTTTGAGAACAAATGACCAGTAATTTTTTTTTTTTTATTTGCAGGTAAGCAATGTTTTTATAATAGAAAGTTTTAATATGTTAGACAAGCGGAGTTGCTCCAGTACAGTGAACACAGTCAGATTCTGAGTAAATGTTAAGACAAATATTGTCAAAACTATGGACACATTGAAAATAATAGGTAGCCGAAACATAAAATGTGTTAGAATTTGTGGGTACAGTTTGAGAATCTGTTTTACAGGCTTTTTGAAGTAAATGAAGTAAAATCATTTGAAGACTCATGCAGTAGACCCTGAATTTGAATTAACAATCTCTGTAAAACCACTGGGAAGAGCAAGGGTGTTTGCAGCATTCTACTCTCCCAAATTACTATCTTATTGTAAACGTGGACTCTCCTAACACAGGTGAATTCAGTTTCAAAATGTTACATAATTAGAATACAGATTGGACAAAGCAAAAGTGCAAATGTGAAAAGGAAGTCCCTGGCAAGAAGTTCTTCCTGGCTTCCTTAGGGTCCAGGAACAGCAGTCTGGTTATCATGAAAAAAACCCTAGCTGAAAGACTTGCTTTTGAAAAGTAGCACTGAGTGCATATGTGACAACATTAAAAAGGGGAATGAATATAGCCTAAAAGTACATGCATACTGGAGTGATAATCCACAAAATAGTAGGACTATATGCGTGTTCATTCCTATTTATGTCAACACTTGATGATTTTTACAAAATTGCATATGCTGGTACAGTGAGATTGAATTGTATCAGAAGAAAATTGTTGATTTATTTTCTAAAATCTTTGCCTAAGATCTTTGAGATAATTGTAGAAATTCAAATTATTCCTAAGCAAAGAGTGAGAAACAAAGTTTTGATAAGTAAGAGATATAATTTAGCTAGAAAGTGTATCGACAATTAATTCAACCAAAAAGTTGATGAAAACTTTTATGATTTTAATGAAATATGCATATCGACATATTATTACTCACTTGCAGAACATGTTCTAAATCCATAAAATATTGCCTAACCAGAAATTAATGTGAAAAATTTTGTCATTCATGTGCTGTAAGCGGTAAGGTATACGTGTTACTTTATGTTAGCTCAGTTCATACACATCTGTAAGAAAATTGTTTTGTTCACCTTCAATCACTAGGAAAACTTTTGACTTGACTCATAGAGAAATTCTAGACACTTAAGAAACACAGTTTTTCATGCCATAGATATACACCCAGCTTTAAAACTTTCATTAGAAAAACACGACTTCAGGGTTTCATAACTTGAAATAATTTGGGGTACTGTGCTGGTTTTAACAAACACCAGGAACTAAACTCCAAATAGCTACTCCCTTTCACCCTGCTGCTTTTGATAATGGAAATGTATAAATTGGAATAATAATTTACTAAAATCACAATAACCACAGCAGTAGTAATACCAAAAAGTCAAAAAGTCATAAAGTTGATGTCATAAAATTTATTATATCATTTTGTGGATGTTAAATCTGTATCACTTCAAAAACTGGTTGCAAGAAATTAAGAAAGAAATCTCTAATAAGGCCATTAAATGGAAAGGCACAGCTTCTCTCAGGAAAAAATCATGACTGTCAAATTGCTGTGATAGAAATTATCAGACTTGAGAAATTATTCTTTTTTTCTTCTTGAACACATTCACTCTTCCCCAGGCATTTGATGTGAGGTATCATCAAGGACTAAATTAGATGGAGTTTAATCTGATGTGGTAATGGTTGTTTTAGCACGTTACGTCTTTTATCAGCAAGACAGGTGAAGGAGAAGAGGTGTCCAGATCATTCCCAGTGGAAAGATAAATTCGTGCTTTTACATCCTGCTCCATCATGTAAGCACAAACACTTATCAGTTTGACCAAAGACAAGAAAGATTTGGAATCATCCAGGGAGCTGAAGAGCCAAGTATGTGGGTGAGCTCTGAAAACTGGAGTCGTTTATAGAAGGATGTCATAACAACATGCAGAGTGTCCATTGCTGAAGCACTCCTGCTGGGTTGGGGTAGGAAATTGGTTTTCCAGTCTCCCACTGCAGGGATTGTTTTGCATCAATATTCTTGTGTTTGAACCATCTAGGTTGGGGGCTGATGAAAAACAAAGGACTGCTAATCGGTGTTCTTAAAATGCAATGAAATAAATAATGACAAATTGGAAAGAAACAGTTGGAGGTTCTTTGTATCATTCTTGGCTAAGAATTTGATTATGAAAGGAAAGCCAAGAAAGGAAAATATAAATATTTTCCCAACAATGTTAAACTGTTTAAGAGTATCTAGAGACTGAATACTAGACATAGATACAGAAATAACTGAACACTGATTAAGTCCATGTGGAATATTCAGAAGCTTAGAGTTAGAACAAGCATATTCCATTAAAATTTATAATTTGTATATAAATCTCATTTCCACATTTGATTTACATTTAGGGATAGTTTAGAAAAAGTGTTCAGAGATGTGATTCAGAATTATAATGCTGCACAGATTCTATAATGTCTTCACGCTCAGCAGGACATGAGGAATTTGCAGAAGTATTACTAATACAAGATAATTGGGAGGTAATAAATCCTAACTTTGGAAAAATGGGCATCTGCAAAAGTATCTCAAATAATTTTTCCAAATCCAAATAAACCCAGTTTACAAGGGCATTGCTTTCTTGAGCATAATAAAAAGACTAAGTACTGGATTGCTTTACTTGAAGGGTATTGCTAGACTGCTATTGTGTTATTATTACTATTACTGTATACTGATACCAATGCAAGCAGTATGCTATATTATGTCAAGAATAAAATTAAGAAAGCCATTATTTCCTGAGTTCATTATTATTAATTATTATTACTAACATATCAAAACCAAACAATATACTGATATTTCTCTAAAGGGCAAATTCTTTAAATTTCTAAAATTCAAATTTGATAGAGACTAAATAATGCTCTTAAGATAGATAAAAAAATTGTATTTGAGGAATTTGACTTTTTTTCATAATCAGTTACATTTTACTACTGGTTTTGGTTGCCTTTAATTAAGAGAATTCTGCCAACTCTTCACCATGTCTAATAATTACATACTTTTTCTGCTTCATATGTTGTCTTTTCTTTCCAGCTTAGGAGTTGCTTTATCAATTTTGTGCATTCAAAACACAATTCTGATTGAAGCCTTGAAAAATTACATAAAATTGTGTACCACCGGACGAATGCAGTTATATAAAGTGTTTCTTTAGTGGTGCCTGCCTTAGTACCTTGTGGATTTTCTCTAATGAGTAAAATAACATGCAAAGCTCTGTCTCTAGACTTGGCAATTTTTAATGCCATTTCACCTTCTAATTCTGCTCTGCATGAAGTAAAGGATAAGACAAATACCTTCCAACAGACTGTGAAATTCCACTTGCGTATCTATGCATATCAAATTTCCAGCTTCAGTCTTCTAACAACTTACTGACTTATGAAGTTGCATCTCCCCAGCATTGTCGACCAGTGCAGTCAACAAGAATAAAAATGTACACCCTCACCCTTTTGTTTAACACTGCCCTCCATCTACCCTTCAAGTAAAAGTGCTCTCCACTTCCATGAAAATCACATTCCATGTGATGCCACTCAGGAGGCAAAAGGGAAATGGTGATCTCTACAAAATCACTATAAAAATTTAATGATTTTTGAAAGGATAATAAATAGTAGAATTTGAGGCCTATCTGACATTTGAGCCTGGAATATAAGCCAAAAACAGAATAATGGAAAAACAGTTACAGTCTAACAGCAAAGTAGACTAGATAACAAGAGTCAGTATTGCTTTAGGCTTTCTGTTCCTTTACTTTGGTAACTGCGTTTGGACTTAAGATAAAATTTTAGGAAGCTGTTTTAAAAATTTTTGCCTAAAGTAATTTCATGTTTGTGATATTCTGTTCACTAACAGTGATCTGCTTCCTCAGTTTGAAATTCTCAGTTTTCATGAGTTTGACCTTTTGCCAATTAGAATATAGCCCACTCAAGAAGTGGGCTATATTCTAATTCAAAGTACTTGACTGGTTGGAAAATTATATGGGATAGTATAATAGGCAGTGATTTTGGAATGGTCGGACCTGACCAGGCAAAAAAACAAAAGAAAAAAATCAAATAAATTGATGTTCAAAAGAAATGTTTATTTTGTTCTTCATTTTCATTTGTGTTTGAAGCACAAAGAGACAGTATTTTAATTTTTATTATGGGGGCCAATTGAACCACAATGAAGCCAATAGGAGTGAGAGGAGTATCTGGAATGTGCACAGTCCATCTGAAATTGTATGCAGAATGATCCCTCCAACAGAAAAGGTGAACTAAAAAATTTGGAATGAATTTTAAATGGAAATCTTTCAAGTGACATTTGGAAAACTATTTTCAGTCAGAATTTGAGCTGGCTAAATATGTCAATAATCTGATGTTGATTGCAGTTTAATAGCACCAATGAATGGAACGGAAAACATGGGGGACACACTTTTTTGGCTGTTAGAGATCTAGCCCTGTAATGCATTTGCAATGAATGATAATCTCTTGAGTGTTAGCTAGATTTGCTTGTCTTCTAGAAACCTTGTAACAATTGCCAATAGATCTGTACAGAAAAGCAAAATTCTGTGTCATTATGAATATGTTTATTTTCTAATCTGAGCTTGTTAAATCAATCTGTATGTATGTAGTAATGGGGTAGGATTTTCCTTCATCTGAACAGTCAACATGCTTTACTAGATAAGGGTTCCAAATGGTCAGTTTCATAGATTTAGATGTAAAACTAGGAAGGGGGAAAAAACCCAACAAATTACAACACAATCAAAATATACAAAAAAGTAAATACCAATAAACAAACTACCAAAAACTATTGCTTTGGGAGTTATTGGGTTAAGCAAATGTGACATTAAAAAAAAAAAAAAGGAACAGAGAGATATTTCCAAACAGTTATATTCAGACCTGGACACAACCTCCTCTGAAGAACAAGTTTTGATTCAACTCATTTGGCAGAGGAGCTGCCTCTGTTTTTATTTTGAACCCTGTGACAAGACATCACTTTATTTAATTGACAGCTCCCACACAGAAATTATACCAGTCAGAGTGGTCAATACACAAAAGATTTTATGCATAAGATTTTATTCTCACAAATGACCTGTAATTCCAGGTACTCTTCTAGTTATTCACGTTTTGTAGTGTTACTGATCACCCCACTTAGGAAATTGAATGTTCTTGAGATAGGCTTAAAAATGCTTAAAAATGTTTAAACCTCTAGTTGCTAGAAAAACACAATTCAAATATCCAAAAAAAGGGGGAGGGAGGAAAATCATGAGCGGCCAAAACAAATGAAAAAGGAAGTTTGAAATAATAAAGTTTATTTTGGAAGTTCTGTGTGGTGAACTATCTCATCTGTAGTGAACACTGAGAAAAATATAGCATATAGAAGACAAAATTAAACTACTATAAAAATTGCAGAGAAGTAATTTTCTCAGTGGTCTTCCATTAAGATTATTTATTTTGTACAGTAAATTGGCAGTATTTTTTCTACAGATTCTCATTCTTTTCATAAGAAACATAAAATTGAGAACAAACTTGTCTGTAAATATAAGGCAGAAGCTACTTCAGGATATCTGTTAGTCTTTTGGTCTGTTTCAGTTAAGTCTTGTCTGCTATTTACATATAACACATTTATCTACAGCCTAACAGAAAATGTAAGTTTCTATAACAGTTTCTTCTAATCTAAACAGATATGAAATGACTCATTACTTGTATAGTGTAAGGACATCCAGTAGATCAGATTTTCACAAGGTTATGCCACAGTGTTTCGTTGGTCACCCCTGCTCAGGCTAAATGTTCCAGGCACTTTGATTTTGTTCCATTTTTATTCTTTCTAGAAAAGAAATTGATGTTCTTGGTATATTTTTTTTAAAAAAGAAAACCATTTAATAAATAATTTAATAGGAAAAATAACTTATTAATTTCCCAATTTTAGTAATTGTGTCCAGCTCAGAAGTCCTCAGAACATGGACCTCTTGGAGCCAGTCCAGAGGGCCATGAAGATAATTAAAGGGATGGAACACCTCTCCTATGAAGACAGACTGAGAGACCCTGTCAGGCTGGTGCTGCTCAGCCTGGAGAGGACTGGAGAGATCTTATTGAGGACTTTCAGTGCCTGAAAGGTGCCTACAAGAGTGTCAGAGAGGGAGTTTCTACAAGGTCATGTAGGAATGGAATGAAGGAAAATAGCTTTGAACTGAAATAGGAGAGGTTTAGATTAAGTATTAAGGAAATAAATCTTCCTAATTCAGAGAAACTCTTTGCTGTAAGGGTGGTAAGGAACTGGGAGAGGCTGCCCAGAGGAGTTGTGGATGCCTCATTCCTGTAAGTGCTCAAGGCCAGAGCCCTGAGAAACCTGATCCTGTGAAAGGTGTCCCTGCCCATGATAGAGGTGTTGGAGCTTGAGGATCCTTAAGGTCCCTTTCAGCCCAAACAATTCTATGATTCTATAAAAGAAACACAAAAAGACAAGGAAGTTTGTAAGACATTATATCATGTAAATATATTATTTTCAGCATTATAATTTGAAATTCATATGTATTTATTATTACAGTAGTGTAACAACTGAGTATGTCTGTAAAGGCTGTGCATTTTACACCTACAAAACATAGCACAGTTTCTGTCTAGTACACCCACAGCTGAATGTTACAGAAGCTGATATAAATGGGATTCATACATTTGCACTTGCATTCTGTATTTTTCCACTCCAGTTTTGCTGCTATAGTTAGACCCATGCATTTGACACTTATCCGAATAAGTCTGTGCAGATCCAATTTCACAATAAGGGTAAATTTCCATTTCTTGTGGGGCTTTTATCAATACTACTAATTTTGTATCAACAATTGCTTTTGCTGTTAACAATACATTTTCTTTCTTATATTTTTTTTTTATAATAAAAGTATCACTATCCTTGAAACCTAAATTAGACATTGACAGGTGATGCCCAGAACTAAGATAATATAAGGATTTAAATCTTTCAGCCCATCAGTCATGCACTGTTCCCGGTCCTTAAAAAGAAAAAATGAATGATAGTATAAATCACTGTAAATTTCACCAAGAGATACATTGAAAGCACTAGTACCTTTAAGAAGAAATTACAAGGATTAAAGATGTCCACCTCCAGCAGTTTTTTAAAGTAAAATGCAGTTGTTCACCACATTATCCTGGTCAGAGTGATCGACCTTGGGACTGTGATGAACATTTGAGAGACAGGTTGGACACAGTAGTCTTGGCTCTCTTCCTAAACATGAAACACTTTCAAAATTCTTCATCCTGATCCTTCAGCAACATGGTTGTTTAATTCCCCCGGCTATTATGTTCAAAACCTTTACTTGTCTTGAAGGTAAATAATCCTTGGGTGGAGAGGGGGAAGCCTGCAGTAAAATTAGGAACAGCAAAAAAGCAGGTTTAAATGCCACCTGTTGAGAATTTTAAATTCATATCTAAAATTCACAAGTTGCAACACTCCATTGAAGCTTTATGACAGGGACTAACACAATCTATTTGGTTTTATAAAGAATCGATAATACCAAAAAATAGTGGTTTCACTTCTGAATGGTGTTAGGATACAGACAAAAGTTTAAAGTAAATTCAGAAGATGAAGAATCACTGAAATTAATAACTTGCACCCCTGTGCACTATTCTCTGACATCCAAGGAGATGGAGGATTTCTTTGTGTTAGGGTGCAATAGTGAAAATGGAAGTACTAAAGACAAGGTAGAATAGCAACATAGAACTGCCTAAAATACTAAGTGACTAATAACAGGGCAGTAAAAGCTCTTAATCATTGCTGCTAAGCACCGAGTATAGCTTATTAGTTCTTAAAATAAAGATAGTGTGGTTTGTGATTTGCTTATAAGTCACTACATAGTAGCAAGGTATCTCTTCTGCCTCAAGATTCATCATGCACAGCCAGACTAAATGGAGTCAACCTCTATGGGAGCATCTTCAGTCTGAGACAGAATTTACACAGCATTTAAACTCACTGACTCCAAAATGCTAAACTCAGCATACTCTTAATTAATGCAATAATTCATGCCTATTCATTTCCACTAAGGTTTTTTTTTCTCTACCACATAGCTGAGAAAACAGGCAGTTCAGTTCTTTCATCCTTGTTTTGTATAGTTGTGCAGAAACAAAGCAGACTATAGAATTTTTTAATAATTTTAATTTTATTCATAAATACATCTTTGTCATATGTTGGTAGAGTTTAATTGAAGTCAGTGGTGTTTTTTTGACGTAAATATTGATGAATACAATATTGAATAAAGCCTTCTAAGCATTGTTTTTAAAAAGTACTCAAGTGCTTAACACCACTAACCCTTCTATTTTGTTTTTAATATTACTCTCTGAACACTTTTCTCTTTTTCTTCTAAAGTTGAAGGAGAGAGAAAACTTCTCAAGAGAATAAATCAGACTTCCCAAGGCTGGTCTTCTGTTCTGAACCATTCTTTTGTGGAGGTTTTTTTTTCACCACTGGCCATAGATTAAATTTATTCTCTTTCAAAACAATCTTTCCAAATGCACACCCTAGTATTTCTGCTATTAAAATCAATGGATTTTTTTTCACCAAGGCTGAATACTTCTGGAAGTCGTACTTTTTGAATCAAAGCTATTTCTTTTCATATATTCACAGGATTTCTTGAAATAACATCATATAATCCTCACTTTCCTAAAGTCTCTGCTTTTGCAGCAATATACTGCAAGATTTTTATCCATAGAAGCACAAAATCATTAAGGTCAGAAACAGTTCCAACATCACCAAGCCCAGCCTTTGACTGACCACCTCAACCACAGCACTAACTGCTACACAGCTGTTTCTTGAACACTTCCAGGGATGGTGACTCCACCACTTCCCCAGGCAGTCCATTCCTCTTTTGGTAATTGCATGAAATGGCGCCAGAGCACAACTCACCCACCAAGCGAGTGAAAATATCTCCTACAGGTCAGTCCAACACTTTTTACATAAGATCTATGAGTATTATGTTAAACTACTTGTAAACACTAAAGCCATCAACCATGCCAACTACTCCACTTTAAGTTTTATACACAAGAATCAATTTCAAGAGTGTTAATGCAGTTTTGTGAATCTTATTTATTGTCATTTATTATTACTAAAATCATCATTATTTTTGACTTTTCACAACACCATCAATAAAATGCAACATGTAAGAGCCTTCCACCATATTCCATATATTCCAGAACCATGTTTATATGTCCATTATGAAAATTCTTTCTCATGGATATCGTCATTGTCAAACAATCCTGCTGAAAAAGAGGACTCAGAGCATGAAGCAATATGTGTATGCACTTCAGTAGTCCCTGAAGTAAAATCTTAGAATGAGAGAAAATATCAACACTGAGGTAGATAAGACACTGTATGGATCTCCCAGTAGATCTTAACTACTGATCAATAAAGAGAATTCAATGTTCAACAGGAATTTAATAATTACCTGATTTATCTGAAGTTTCACCAAAAAATATGAATTGACTAATCCTGATAATGACAAAACATGAAAAACATTTGCAGGTCAGTGCTATATCAAACCATGCAGCCTTTACTGGAAATAAGAAATCAGTTTTGCAGATATGAATTAGACTGTGATTTCAGTTGGTCTCATGTCAATCCAGTTACTTCTGTTGAAATCCCAAAGGTGTCTGAAAATACCCATAAAGTCTTCAGCTAGGACAAAATATGATGTAATGAAAATGACTGAACTGTAATCAACTTAAGCCCAAAAGCTGCTCTTCTGCAAATTGTGCCTTATTTTATTATAGAAAAACTAAATCGCACCTTAACATTCTGTGTAATGGAAAATATGAATGAAAATACCAAAAATCAGCATGATATTATTTTTGCTGCTATACTGTAATATGTACTGAAGATATGTACACCTATGTACTTAAGATAGTTTCTCTACATACGATGAGATGAAATAAGAAGGCTCCAGCACCAGTAGCTCTAGCTCAAATTCCACATCTGGAATTGCTTAGTAATGTATATGTAAAAATTATTTTGATAGACAACACAATATAATCCTACTCAGACAGCATTATGCTCCAATGTAATGTTACTGGCTCAACTCAATAATTCTTAAACTATTGCTAGATATAGATTTTCTACTGGAGCTTTTTATTTTTCTACTAGAGCTTTTTTTGCTCTGTCTGATAGTTAAAGACTGGAGGCATTGATTCCATAGAAGGACAGCTGTAACATAAAAAGTACATTTTTTGCAGATTAATTCCTCCTGCTGTTTATGAATAGCTGATGTCTCAGTATAACAGAGAAATCCAAGCAGCTGTAGCAATTAGACATGACAAAACATTTTCCACATACTGTTTTGTCTAATGAACTGTCAGAAAGTGCAGTTTCCCTGAGTTTTAATTACTGCATCACCCACAGTTAGGACAAGTTCACCTACCTCTTCTGTCTGAGACTTAATTCATCTTCTCAGATGTGTCCTTATTAAAAGTGAGGGGTTTCAGTTTGTACTTTTGCTAAACAGTGAAATGCAACAGAAAGGAACATTATGGTAAGTGATATCTTTCAGAGCGTCCGTTCTTTTTCATTTAGAAAGAACATTCATCTGCCTACCTATGAATCAAATACTCTGTGTTCACAAGTCAATGTGAGTTCAATCATCAAAAGTAAGCTTAGACTTTATTTGACAAAGGTTGAGAATTTCACATATATCTTAAATAATCTAGTAGACTGAAAACAGTCATGATACTCTCCATATCTGTGATTCCAAGGAAATTCTCCTTAAGCATTTGTTTATTTTATAAAGCTTTATTTTAGGTACTAAAAAATAGCTATTTTGTTGTGACTATAGCTCAACATACATTAGGGCTGAAATCTGGAAAGTGTGGGAAATAAAACTTTAAGTAGAATGCTATCCCACAAATCTGAAATAAGTTCTTTGCATTATAGATTCTCAGAAAATTTTCCTTGTTATCTCTTTCTTTGTTTATTTTTATTAACAGGATTCCTATCAAGAAAAAAACAAACATGGGATTTTGTATTCATCTTACCACCTATAACAGCCTTGCTTGATATGATGTTTTATAGTAATGTTATAACACATACACGAAGAACATAACAATCTTGAAACAAGGCATCTGTATACGTAAGCTAGAATCATAAACCGTCTATTTTTTGGTAAGTACAGTGACCCAAAAGATATAAGACAAAACCAAAAAATAACAAATTAAAAAAAAATTAAAAAAAAATCCAACCCCCTAAATAAAATCTTGATTCAGGACAAAGGAGTTCTCTGGAAATCTCCCTCAGCATATGCTTTAATTTTAAGACAAAACTCAGGGTAGGTTCAGTGAAAAATTTTGCACTAAATGATGTGTAGACGCTTGCAGATAGCTACAAGTTAAGGAAGGTCTGGGGAAACCCTGTGAAGCTCAGCTTTCACACACACACAGCAAGACTGATTATAATCCAGTGTGGAAAGACCAGTGATCCTGAGACAAAGTAAAGTGCGATGAAAACTTTAAACAGGAAGATTAGGAGAGTGTGCTTTCTACGAGAGTATTTCAGGACTGTGAAACCCTCTCCAGAAATTCTTTATGGAGAAGCACCTCCATCTCTGCAGAGGAAAATGCCAAACGATGACAGATGTGAATATGTGTGTGTTATCAGATGAGTGGGAGGCTTGCATAGAGGTAGCACACACAGTTGTAGTTGCTCATGGAAGTTGCTCATGGAGAGAAGGATGGAAAGCAAAATCAATATACAGGGAATTAACAGGAGCCCAGGAATTCCACAGATATGCAATGTGTTGCAGTAAATCAGGATTCAGGTTCTCATGCCCGCCTGAACCAACCTCTTAAGCTCTACATAAGAGTGAAAAAATAAACTGTTCTTTTAAGACTATACCATGTAATGCTTGCTGAGATTATCTGGCATAGGGAAAGAAAAAAATTACTTGGTGGCAGGAATGCTGAGTAATAAGGCTTATCCTCCTTCATATTTTGTGTTTAAAGATTATTGCTAATAACATAAGAGAATAAGAACATTTAAAAAACAGTGTTTAAAGATACATAGTTTCACATCTTCTGAGAAATTACTATTTTATATATAGAATATAATATTTGAATAGGAGATCAAATCTGATATAAATTACCAGAGGTGTTCAGATGCTATCTCATGTTCAGGACACAACCTTGTATTTCTGCAGATATGGACCTTCCAGTGTTCCAGCAAAGCAAATCCATCTCATCTTGGAAAAGGAGACATTCCCTGCACTGTTTTCCTATCATTTGGGACCAGTGTGACTTATACTGAGGAGGGAAATCTAATTTAAGTATTGTTTCTAAAGGAGCACTAGTTCTACGACATCAGATTTTATGGAGCCAGAGAAGTTTAAAGCAATAATATAAAAAAACTTACAGTTTGTTATTTCTGTTTGAAAAAATATCCATTAAATTCTCAGCAAAATAAAAGTCAGAAAGTTTGAGTGCCAAAATATCTCTCTTGCTCAAGAGAGACTAGTAAAAAGTGAATGGGATTAAAAAATGAAAATTACTGAGTAACTACTGAGTGATCCTGGGCCTTTATTACATGTTATATACTGAAAGATGGAAACATTTGTTATAAGTTGTTAGCTATAAACCACACAGACAGTCTTGATCAGCAGAATTCTTTATAGCTGAAAAAGAAAATTAATTCTGCAAACTGTGTGGCAAACTGGGTTGTCAGCTGCAGTAAATCTACGCTAATCCCTCCATGAAAACTCTTGAAACTACATTACATTTTCAGTACTGCTCTACAATGATACACGTTCTGTGCTGATGTTCCATTGTGAATACAAATTAAGTTGTCCTAAAAAAATTAAATTATGACATTATTCATTTTCACACCAATATTCATAGAAACACAGAGATTCATATTTCATTAATTCTGGTGTAAGAGAAAAGGATGAAATTTATCGTGTTCTAGGGTAGGGGTTTTTTTGCATTAGTAGGAAATTTGTTATTAAATTTTACACTTTTATATTCGCATGAACTATGCAACATATTATCTTGTACTGCTAGTAAGAACTTTAACAAAATCTTGCATATCTTCAGTTAGAAAGAAGCTGTTTTGTTTTTTTTCTCACATTTTTACCCTCAGAGTGGTTCCTCCAGAAATTAAAAGCAAAGAAACAAAAAAGCTGACAGGTTGGTTGATGGAAGGAAAGGCACATAATGGAGAAAAAAGAAAATCAGACCTTTTCTAGGACAAATTTAAACAGGATTAGGAACCATTTTACAAAGAGAAAACAATCTTGCCTTTTAGACTGATGCAACAGGTCTGTTCATTCCCCAGCCCATATTAATACTGGGGGTTGTCCTAACCCTGATCCAGCACCTTTTACTTGGACTTGTTGAACTTCATGAGGTCCTCATGGGCCCACTTCTCAAGCTTGTACAGCTTCCCCTGCATGGTATCCAGTTTCTCTGGTTTGTCAATGCACTCCTCAGTGTTGTGTCATGTTGTGTCACTGAGGTTGTCACTCAATCTTACTGTCCATGTCTTGATTAAGATATTCAGGAGCACTGGTCCCAAGACAGAGGCCTGAAGGATCAGGCTACATCAACAGTCTTATGTCCAGGTGTATGCTGGTGATGAATTTTGTCCCTCTGGGGTCTATTCATTCTTAATGAATGCTTCAATAAAGAATGGAAAAGCTTTTTAATTAACCAAGGCACTTGACCCAGACTTCAGTAAAATCGGTGGGATTTCCTTCTCTACTCATCACACTTCAGGAGCAGTTAAAGTGTCTAAGCCTGTAAACTTACAGTGATATTTCAAATCTTTGGTGTGTCAGACATTTACATAGGACCAGCAGAAGCAGATGTAATAAGACCAAGAGAGACCCTTACTCTTTTACAGATGGGAGCCAGATAAGAGATCTGCAGCATCTAATGTGGCTTAGATACCTATGGTAACAGCATCAAAACCCCACTGCTGCCAGAAGTCTGTGAGATACAGTTTGCTGTGTTGTCATCTAGGAATGGATGGAGAAACCACATAATACTTATATTCAGTGCTCATGGAGAAAACTAAAATAAAACAAAAACAAACACAAAACCTTTGTGCTTCTCTTGTGTAAATGCCTTTGATAGTTTTCATATTAAGTTCTTTGCTAGCCATGCATTTTCAAACCCTATTGGGCAATGCTTTGTAAAAGAAGTGCACACAGTTTCTGGTAGATGTAGTGACTAATTTTACACAGATTGTGCAAACTATATGTTCACATGGCATAGAAGTATTTTGTTTTATAGATAAACAAGTGTAAAAATAGTTTAATTTTTGGAGATTTTAAAGACAGATTTCTGAAAAAGTTTGGGAGAAAGCTGTTTTCAGTAAATGCCATGATTTCAAATTCCATCTGAGCAAAAGAAGAAGCATTCTAAATCAGATTTAACTAATCCTTAAGTGAGGGTTGTTCAAAGTTTAGAGTAGAAATGAAACAGAGCTACAGTTGAAGGATGAGGCCACAATGAATTCTTCTCATAGCAAGAACCTAGGTTTGGATTCTTGCCATCTCCCTCTCTGACTGACGTTTTTTCTGTGATCTCAGCAGTGTGTGAAACAAACAAAATAAAAAGCTAAAAAAATGCTCAAATCTTCAAAATTACATTCAAATCAGGGATTTTATTTGACATAGACTAAAACTTAAGATTATTGACAGTGGAATCTTAATATTAGTTGGGAATATCCAAGTTTTCTTTTTTCTGACTACATGAAGGAACTGCTTTCCTGAAAGTGGAACTCCTGAGAGCTGTTCTCTAATGTTTTGTTTCTGACTTAGGGAACCAAGAGTATTGCTCAAAATTATGTGCAATTCCTGGTGGCTGAAATAAAAACCTCATTCACTTTAAACTGATGGAGAATGGAGAGTTTTTCATTTATTTCTTCCAAACATATCTAAATTATATTATTTGAAATTATTTTTTAATATAAGGCAAAGGAAAGATTCAGATAAAGTTTACAATACCATTGTTTCAACCATGGTTCTCCTTAAAAGACTGCATAAAGCAATGAAGATATAGCTGAAAATTAGAAGACTTTTGCAATCTTTGTATGGAAAGTCAAGGTAATATTAAAGTAGAAAACAACATAGATATTGAGTTGGAAGTTTAAGAGTTTAACATTATAGCCAAGCACAAAAATATATTTAGGATCCTTCATAGTATCTATATTTTAACCTCATGTAGTGTTTCTCTGTAGTAAATCCCTTTGATTTATCTGGTTCTTCTTTTCAGGGTCAGGATTAAAAGCACGAGAGGCAGAATTCGTTTTCAGACTTCAATGTTTATTCTTTCTTATCTCAGTTACAGCCTCACTGACTGTGGGTGCTTCTACGTACTAAGTTAACAAGGGAAAATTGGAGTACAGGGTGAAGTTTCAAGGTATTTTTAAGCCTAAATTATGAGATTTATTGTGAGATGCCAACAAATTTATTTTAACTTTTAACCCAATAACCAGCCACCCATGTCCTGTACTGTGATCTTTCCTAACCAATCACACAAAATTACCTGAACTTGTGAAAAAGAAGAAGAAGAAAAGGAAGACTATGCCCTAAACCCTCCATCTTCTTACATATGTATTATTTTAACCAGCCACCTTAAACTCTAAATTTCTCACCCAGTGATATAACACTCTCCTATTCCACTACACAGTCATGGACTCAGTGCTATCACTCAGCACTTCCCAAGGCCTCAGGTCAGATGCAGTATATCTTTGTGGATCATTTTCTGCCAGCACAGAAAGCCTGAAATTCTCTGTGTCCAGGGTTCCAACATTTTTCACGCAGAAATGTCTCAGAGAAATTCTGTACTAACACCAAGAGGTAGGTAAAATTCCCATGGTTCTGCAGTAATGAAGGAAATCCATTGTTTTTCTGGTCTTTCCCTGTGTGATCATTCCTTAATTGGGTGGGATGTCATGCTGCTCTTTAGGTTTATGCTTGAGACCGTGGACATGCTTCTGAGCTGAAATAGGACTCCTGGGCCATAGGCAGGGTAATGAGAAGGTCCCTGCTGGAGCCAGCGAGGGCCATTAGGAGTTTCTTACTGCAGTGAGAAGCAGCCCATCCGTACTGTCTCCAAATCCTGCATCTTTTAACTCAGACATTGCTCCCAGAGAAAGGAAAGATGCAGCAGGTGTAAATCAGTGTGTCTGCAGCACAGAGAGCCAAGGGCCACCTATTATTTCTCCTACAGAAGCAGTTACAGACCAGGGTTCCACTGCTCTTGGCACTGCAGATGAGAGCTCTTCCCCACATGAGGCATGGCACTGCTTCTTAAGGCAGGTAAGGCAACAAGGGTATGAAGGGGAAAAAGATGGGTGAAATTTATAGGTCTGTGCAATGAAGAACCCTCTCACATCATCTCCTGTTTTAAGAGTTACTGGGAATTGCCCAATTTCTATTATTTTTTGTTCCCTCCCCTGCCTGAGGTTCCAAAAAAGCCAACAATTAGATCTCTGAACAGTTGAAGGGAATCAAATTAACTCATTTTTCTCATTTAATTTGACAATATGAGTGGTTTCAATGTTTATAATGTATGCATTTACAGCTATAAGTGTTTAACTTTCTGTCTCTATTATGTCTTTAAAAAACTGTATTGAATTGTTTCTTTTTGGAGTTTGGTTTTATGGTGCTCGTTTGTTTGTTGTGTTTTTATCTCCCAGTAGTTTGCCTTTCTTATTTCTGGTACAGAAATATTTGGGATCATACAATGCATTAGCATTGAATAGCCTTTCTGTCCTTGAGTGCTAAAATCTAGTAAGATTCTGATTACAAGATTTTTCTAAGTTAGTCAGAAATTGGGGGAGAGCAATGATAATCAATTACCATTAAAAAGCAAATGATGCCTTCTGACCACTTGTTATAAGAATACAACTACATCATTTCCTCAGTTATTATGACTGACCTTTCTCATGTCTATGCATGGTTCAAGTAATTGGACATTACAATTTCAGAAAATTTCTATATGTCTTGCTGGGTTTTTATGACAAGCTCTTGGTTTCATTAAATTATGATATCTGTGTTTGTCATGTTTTATTTACTTTGGAATGCTTAATTAAGATGATAGAGAAATAACATCTGCAAGAAAAGTATCTGTGTGAAAGATACTTATATTTCTCTATATTCTATTATTGTGTAGATATGATTTTTGAGGACAAGCCTGCTATTAATTCTCATCTTTCAATATGGGACAGATTGAGAATCATCTGTGTTCAAAAATCTTTGGTCTATTTAAGCTTTGGCAGACAGCCATTCTGAGATGAATTCCTGGTGACATGGTATTGCTTTTTAGAACATATAGGATCAGTTCTGAAATGAACAGGGAACAATGAAATCATTAAATTTTTAAGCTTTCCATGTTACTAAACATGGTTATGGGCCACATGCTTGGGAAATAGACATATTTTAATTTTTTTTTTTTTTTAACCAAAAAAGTGCCAGAATCATTTATTTATATGCAAAAGGAGGAAGTAAGAAAGGCTTTGAGTATACTGGGGACAAGTTACAGGTGCAGTCTGTCACATATACACTCATCTGTAAATCTCTTTGGTTGCTTCACATGTGGCTATAAAGTTTGATTTTATAGAGATATCACACTGATCATCCTTTGGCCTTAATCTGGACATTTCCAGAGCTGGCAGAGTGAGCCAATGTAATTCTAGCTAAGGACAAATTCATCTCAGTGGGAGCTGAGCAATTGCTGTAGCAATAGTATGCACCACAGATAAAGAACATGAGAATATATGAGACATATTGCTAAATGGAATTTTATGTGACTTTTACAGTTTTAAAGAATTATCAAATGAAAAAAAAAATGTTCATATGGATGTTCATTGAAAATTAATATCAAAAACTGGAAGCATCATGCAGTGAACTGAGAGTTACTAGGCAAATCAAAGTTGGCAAATACAATTTTTTCTAGAAGCAAAAGTACCTATTGCTAGCTAATAATATTAGTTAAAGTACCGCTAGTAAAATACATTTCTAATTAATTGCACAAAATGAAACTTCAGACCTTTGAAATGATAGCATAACTCATCTTGACTTAGGAATGATTAAGAATAAAGAATACCGCTTCATGTGATTAGCAATGAAATAAATATCTAAATAAATGATTTCTCTATTGAGTTGCCAAGTTTTAGTTAAAATTCACTTGCACTGAGAAATAACTTATCATCAGCTCTTCTCTGTATCAAAGGACACTTCTGTGTTCAAACTTGAACTAATTACTGAAGTCACTGACAGCAAGAACTTGTATTTCTTCACATTTCTTCATCAGTGAGTGTGGGTATTTATTTCACTTCCCAATGGTCTGGCATTCAAACAAAAGTTTAAGATGCAAATTTTTTTGCAGTCCTTTAAATGCATTGTTTTCACCAGACAGAAGGTTCTGCTATATACCTTATAAAAAATAAAAGGAAAAAAAAAAATGGAAAAAAAAACCCCCACTCTATCCCACCTCAGTTTTTTTTCTGTTGAGACATATATGGTTGTATGTTGTGGCTGATGTATTTTGTAACTGACATGCATATAGATTTACTAGGCAAGAGGGACTAGATCATTGGCAAACCCTGTCTTATTTATACATGAATTTATTGATCATAGAGGTCATTCAGCATATAAATATAGAATTGCTGCAGCATTAATTTCTCTACAATGCATAGAAACCTCCCTCCCTCTTTGTGCTTAAATGGCCATCTGAGGCCACACAGGAACAGCCATGGTGTGGTTAAGTCTCATTTTTTTCCAGCCGTGAAGTCAGTCTGTGCTAAATGGCTGATGCCTTTGTCTCACCATGATGGATTAAACAGACACATGAGGCTGGGAGCCTGTGGAGGGTGCTTTAGCAGGCTAAACCCCTCACATGCCATAGGTAGCTTGACAGAAGGCTAGAAGCACAAAGATTTAGGTGCACCTTCAGGATGTGAACTTATTATCCGTCTCAGGAGAGAAATGCAGTAAGAATATAATACTTCCTAGAACAGCACCAGGTCAGCCAGCTTGGCCTTGAGTGTTATGGTGAAATCTTAACCGTAGTGAGTGCAGAAGGAATGCTTTCAAAAATAAACCAATAATAGACACTGGGTTCAGTAGAGAAGCTGATCCCGGTTTCCCCATCTCAAGAGATTTTTTCCTTTGCGTGTAATTGCATACAGCAGATTGTACTGCCAATTTGCAGCTCCCCTCCTTCCTCTAATACTGATCTCCGGTACTAGAAAAGGATAAATATTGTTTTTCAGGAGGGTGGCTTGCCTCTTTCATGCAGTCCATCACTGTCCTTTCCAACATCTTCCATCACATGATCTAGCAACTCCCTGAAAATAGAACTGACTATTCCAATGTGTCAGACAGCACATCAAGACAGACAGAGACTTTTAGGAGAAGAAAAGAAAAAACACTGAAGTAAAGGAATGCTACAAATCTAGATGAATCCATTCAGTAAGTCCATTAAGTTCTTGTCAAATCTCTTCAGGGAAGAGAATAACCTCTTCAGAAATCACAGCTGAAGAGTCAAGGTTGCTATCACTTTCTTTTAGAGAATCAAGGAAAAGGATTAGAGGGGACTGTACATATTACCGTTCCAGATCCAGTTACTGTACTTCCTAGATATTCAGAGGCAAAACCCACGTAATGCTTGTAATTTTTAAATGGAATGTTCATTAGAATTTTCTTCCCTTAAAATTAATTTCTTTCCAGAAAAAGAATCTTCCCAAAGAGATGACAGAAGTGAAATTACCAACACTCTTTTCCAGGAGATCTGTACAAGCTTCATACAGAAATAACAAGGTGCAGTAGGTGATAAGGAAATATTACTTGAAATGATGAGAGAAGATTTGGACTTTTAAAGCTTTCTTCTTGAACAAAAATTTAAGGTAGCCAGCTGTTGTCGTATAATTTCTTATGCTGGTTTTTAATTTGCCTAGGATTTAATTTTTATAGTCAGATCTACTGAACATCACAAATCATTCAGTTTCATCCAGAAAACTTGTATTACATCCAAAGGAATTCAAAGACATTTTATTACTTGATGGACTCAGCTTCATATCACCAGCAGAGATGAGATCAGTTTTGGACAAAAGTTCTAAAAGGCAGGCAGTGGACATGTGAGGTTTAGTGAAATATATCCAGATGTCTTCACCAAGACTTATGGTATAAACAAAGCCTCCATAACCCTAAATCCAGTGATCAGTAGTCATTTAACACTAGTCAGCCATCCAAAAATTAAAATTCTGTGTAACCTGTCAATGCATGGGGCTATGATGTTAATCACCTCATCTTTGACAACGGCTAGCATTTCATTTTGCAGAATCAAAAAAAAAACCCTCAAATTTTCAACAGATATATGCAGACATCTCTGGAGCTAAAGGTAGAGAAACAATTCATTGTTAAGCTTTAAGGAATGATTTATCTATAATTGCCAACTTTAAATAAAGTTGAGTCCTGACATGTTGAGTCCTATATGAGTGACCACAAAGGGAGGGGATGAAACTCACATCTTTTAAAGCAAAGGAACTATCCCAACAACTCTCCCTTTACTCCCTCCCCTTTCTGCCACAGTAATACTCATTCAAACACAACCACATACATCATAAAAAAATTGTTTTTAAATAAATTCCTTTCAAACTATAGAAAATCTGATTCTAAACTCCCTAATGGCAAGTGTAATCACTATTGATGTTTGGTGTTTAGGTGCATGGCTAATCCTGTGCTGCTAAGACTTGTCATCTCATTTCCAAGTTTAATATTTTGCAACTTTGACTTCCAGCAACAGTATTTTGTCAAACCTTTATCATTATTCTTGAAAAGTCCTCCAACAGCAAACAGGTCAACTTTCATTCTTCTTTCTTATGAATAGAAAACCTACGCAAATCTGACTTTAAATGATGTTCTGGGCATCCTTTGAATACTGATTGTACTTTAATGTTCTTCAATACTGAGCAATAGACCTATAATTTTGCATAGAAAGGCAAGTCATTTCCCTCCTCACATTCAAATTTATACTTTATTAAATAAAGAATAAATATTCTTCTTGTCAATATTACAAAAATATTTTCTCAAAATTCTTCATTTTACTCACTTCTAAAATATAAATTTGTCTCAGTTAAAGATAAATTAATCTCTGTTTCATAATTACTTTTTTAAATTCAGAAAATACTACAAAATTAATCCCTTAATAGCATCTTTTGTTGTTGTGTGAAACAATTTTTTTGTTACAGTTATTTCTCTATCAAGCACAATGATGAATTTTCATTAATTATCATTAATAGTCCTTTTACAACCCTCTACATATTGACTTTTATTGACTTTTTATTACTTTATTCTAAAAATTACAATACATGATCCATCTATAGGAAAAGTATGTACATACGTGGAAATATAGGCAGCAACATAGGAATGCTATGCTGTACATTTCCTCATGTATATTTTAAAATGTCATTTTAGGATATAGATATTTAAGAAACAGAATGTGTTCTTATCATTATGAAGTTTCTCTCTGGAACAAATACTTGCGTTTCAAAGACTACAAGATGATGTGATTCCACTATCTGTCCAGGTTGGAGAATAGCAAGAGATTACCTTTAAATCCACTATCACCTTCATTCTTGCAGGATTAACTGAGAGACAATGTAAATGCAGCCTTTCTTTCTGAAATATTTGAGACTTTTTAAAAGTCAAAGTAGTTCAGAGAAAACATCCTCCATAATTTTATATTTATGAGTATTTTTACATATATACAGGAAAAATAACAGAAGTAATATTTCTGAAGAGTGAGATCTATCTTCCTTAATTTAGTATTCTAAGTTAACCACCTTATCTAAATTGACTGGTTAGGGTTTACCACCCAAAAAACACCCAATTTATTAATTTACACCATCACCTCCTACTACCATTACCTCCTAGAAGTTTCACTTTTCAAGGTGCCCAAAGGAGCTGAGAAGTTTCCCAGTCCTGCTGCTACATTTCAGTGTGCACCTCCCCACATCAAGGATGGAAGGGTAAGGGAACAGGGGTGTTACCAGGTATTTCCACTGCAAGGGTCACCAGTTTCCAGCTGTTCCCCAGCTGTTGGACACACTCAGTCACCAATTTGCTGATAATCCTCCTTTTCACAGTTCAGATGTACCAGCTTGGATTTCTGGGATGAGCTATTTAAAATGTCTAATCCTATTTTGAGTGAAACACATTAGGGATCCCCAGGGTTGGGGGAAATAAGCTGGGTTTAATTTAGATGGTTTATAAAAGTAAATCCTGGGTAGCTCAGAACATTTTGACCAGAAAGGGGTGCAAGCCAGCACAGATAAGTGATCATTCACTGTTATACATCCATTTAAGTTGCAAATTAGACAGAATAAAGACTAAGGTCTGTACTAAAGTAACATTGGTAACGCACCTCACAGCTGGGAACTCCTCATCTCTCTAGTCTTACAGAGGGCATACATTTATTGGAGCACTCAGGCACAGAGCTGACACTTACAGCAGTTCAGTGTTTATTTGCTATTAACCATGTTGAAATTTGCCTCCTTGCTGTAAATCTGTGGCCTTTATAAACCTCATGAGAATTAAGGAAGTCTGGCATCATGTGACTTTGTAGCTCTCATCTGGATTCTCTGGTGTTTCATACATTTCAAATGCCAATCAAGGTATTCCCAGCACTCCCTCACACATGGGCCCTCAAGTGTCAGATTAGACACTCTTCTCCACGTGTGGCACCAGTAAGGTCTTCCTTTCCTCCTCCAGAGTCCTTTTCCATTATTCATATCTCTGACACATTGAAGATTATCACATCCACTTGCTGATTTGATCAAAAAGCTTTGGGTCTTCTAGGTGTGGAAACACTTACATATATAAATACCAGAAAAATGATGAAGTTTCATTGTCTTGTGAAATTCCTGATGCATTGCCACCAAAATACAATTCACTAAGATCAAGAATTTAAGTTGTTTACATGACAGTGCTAAAAATGTACATGATCCTTTGAACTAGCTGCATGCACAATATAAGTCTCTGTAATGAATTATATTTTATTTAAAAAAAAAACCAAACAACATTCATCTTTAATTCCAGCAGGGTGATTTTCAGATTTTTTTTTTTAATTTTATCTTTGTGTGTGCAGTACTTCTTGTCTGTTATCAATGGTTTGCATTTAAATATTAAGTAGACATCAACAACCTTATCAGAAATATCTCTGGAGGAATATTGTAAATTATGAAAGGAATTTAACCACTTTTTATTTTTAAATTAACACTCATTGAAACTAAATATTTTAATGGTATTATACCACAAAAGCCTTTTATTTCATAGAATTCAGGAAAGACAAGACTGTATTTTCCTCATTGGTTATATATAAATATAGAACAGATTAAATATATACATCTAAAATTGGATGAGGGGAGTCTCAGACTCCTAAATCCAATCACTATTTTTTACTAAAAGGTTTAACAAAAAGGTAATCCCTGAAGCGCCTCTTATTTTAGTCCAAAGTCATATGAGCATTTTGGTATCAATTATGAATCTGACAATAAACTCTGAACACCTTTGCCTTACTTCAGGTCTCTGTGTTTGTTTTGCAGGCCAACAGTTCCAATGGACACATCTATTCTGCCAAACCAGGTATCCACCCAGGACATGGGAGCTCTGATCATCCACCCTGCTGGTCCTTAGACCCTTCCTCCTATGGGGTGCTCTGCTCAGCCCACTCAAAGACCATTTCTATTTATTGCTCTGGAAAGCCTTCACCATGGGGACTGATCTCAAAAGCCACCAGGGGAGAAGCAAAACAAAGAAACAGTTTGAATCTGTATGGAGCAGCACGGTTTTCCCCCAGATGCACCTATGTTGCACAGGATCTTATGTGGTACCATCCCTCAATTTCATGCTTTAAGTCTATCACTGCTGTATATTCTTATGTTACACCAGAAACTTTGAACTTAGGGAAAACAAAATGAAACAAACCAAAACAACACAACTGAAAATGTAGTCTGAGCAGTGGGAAACACCAAAAGGAAATTAAAAATTAGTTGCAAGACAACTTAGTACAGAGGAGGCTAGCAGTCAGCAAAGTGCACACAAGCTTGTCTGAGTATCTCAGCTTCTGAACTAGAGGTTATTTTCCTGGTGCTAATTTGTTTCTCAGCATAAATGTGGGCATTGAAAATGTGCCTGATAACACTGGTAAAGATATCTATAACCTCCTCCCCAGTACACAGGAAACAAAGTTGTGTAGGGAAGCCAAGTATCAGGGCCAAGCCTGGATGTCTTCTCATGCTCCCTCCTTCCACTCCAGTGGGTTCTAAACCCTCCCACAGCAACTCCTGCTTTAGGTTTCTTTCCAACAGGATGGTTCAAACCTGGAAGGATGCACACACACCTTTACTCAGTAATCTTACATTACGTACCCAGATTGTTCCCAGTTGGACCTTTGTGCTTCCTCATATTACTTCCTCATATTAATGAATAGAGATTTCTCTGTCTTCTGGGAAGAAAACCTCTTTTTTCTTCTGTTTTATTTACAGTAAGGGAAGATCTAATCTACAGAGCCTCTGAGCAAAAGCTTCAGGCCCATGGAGGATTGTAGATCTCTAATGATCCTTTTCAGGGAGCAAACAAATTTAGCTCTTCAGTGTTCTTTTCTTTACTGGCAACAGAGGGAAAGTAGCCTGTACCAAACTGGGATAAATGCTATTGCATTTGTGCTCTGATTCTATTCACTGGCAAAAATCATATCTGTGCAGCAGATTGCACACACTTGAAATTAAGTTTTCTAAAATTCTAAAATGTAATGGGGTTGTTTGGGGATTTCGGGGGTTTGGTTTAGTTTATTTTTTTTTTTTTATATTTAGGGCAGTGTTCTAAATCTTGATGCTTGATCTAGTCTATTATCATTTATTGTAATCAAGCTGTCAAATGTTTTCTTACAAGCTGTGGTAATTCGGGAAATCTTTCTATAGACCATTTGTGGTCTCCAGCTGATATCATGCTATTAAATTGACATATTATGAAATTATAGTGTTTGGATGTGACTTTTGATGATGGGCTTCATACTTTTCCGTTCTACATCAGGGCAGCCCACACGGATTTTTGTGCCTTGGCACTGAGCTGTAGAGTCCTGACACAGAAGGGTGTCATATGTGAGCTAAGCCCTTGGGGAGAACATGTTTCAGAGTGCACAGCTAGAAGCAGTGCTAACACTGTGCTCAGGCTCCAGAGATTTACAGCATATGGGATCCCATAAATGTAATGCTAAAAGAACTGTCTGGAGAGCATCCAGTCAGGGAGGCAGCTCTCATGGAGATCTCTTCTTGGCACAAGCCAGAATCAAACTGTGCATACTAATGTCAACAGAATTTGGGTTCTCTTTTTTTTGGTTGCAGTTGGTTTTGGGTTTTGGTTTTGTTTTCTTTGAATTTTTTGTATTCTATCATGCATTAATAACACAATACCTAAATAATTCTTTTTATTATATTTAAGACAATTAAAAAAAAAGAAAAGGTCTTTCAGCACAGAGAGGACTGAGAGTAACTTGGCAGATATAAACAGGAGGGAAGGACATGAGTTATTTAAGCTAAACTGTAACAAAGGTACAACTAACTGAGAGAGACATCTGGGTGGCATCATTTGCACAGATATGATAGGGAGAAAATGTATGCCAAAGATGTGTTTCAGATGACGGTGATGAAGAACTTTAAAAAGGACAGTAGGAGCTATGGCCTTGCAATGACCCCGGCTCCCAATCATGTTTCTACATAAGCCAACTGGGAACTGTTTAGTTATACTTCTGCATAGTTAATTGTGCTTTTGACCCCTTTGAAGAAAGCAAGCAGAGTGGTGTAGTGATAAAATCGGGATTCTTTTTAGGAGTTTACCGACTAATCACTTCACTGGTACCAATTCTTCCTGTGTGGTAGAGCACATATACTTCCCATTGCCTGGAGCAACTAGTTGGCTGGGAAAGCCAAAACAGAATTACTTCTCTGAAATGAGCGATGCCCCTTTACATTTTGGAATAAATGCAAACCTCCAGTTGTTCTATAAAGTGGCTGAAAGTATGGCAGAACTCATAAATCTTTCCTTTTTTCTTTTTTCTTTTTTCCCTGCTTCCAAAATATCTAAACCACATGTGTTTCAACCAGGTCTCAGAACTCACTGGAGGTAAGACAAGATTCTCAGGAGCATGCTTGGCCCTTCTCCACAGTGCACAGGCAGAATGAGGGGAGGGAGAGAGGCTCTGTTTTCACCCATCCATGCAGTGCTTCAGTAAAAGTGTGCAGGATAAACTGTTCTGTTGAGATGCTAGAGAAAAAAGGACACCAAACTAGTGTAGGTTAATCAGGTGTCCTTAAGAAAAGGTGCATCAGTATGCAGTTTAGCAGAGCCTTCAAGCATTCTATCTAGAAAACAGGGCTGTTCCAAAACCTTCTAATACACAAACTGGCAGAATTTGGTCCACTGCCAGGAGCAAAATTATATTCAAACTATACCATGCTAAAAAGATATTTCTGGGGACAGTTTTCATCCACATAATACTTGTGAACTGTAATGTAATGTTACTTAAATGTTCACTGTTGCATGTTTTACCAGCAGAAAACTAGAAAACTCCCCAATATCTTTTTGGTCATTAAATCCTTTAACTCCTGTATATCACCATATTTACAAAGCACAACACTCATTTCTAAGCATTATTTGCTTATTTAAGACCAGCTGCTTCCTAGTCCAGAATGCCATTTAAACAAGTAATCCTAGCTCTCTGACAGCCTTACTATTTGCCCTTTCAGTAAACTTTTTTTTTTTCCATTCTGGTATGTGAGCACTTGCATTCTCATCTGCAGTTCAGTTCAGCTCCCAGTTCCTCAGAAGGCTAATGCTTTGCTGTGAGTGTGTGATTGTAAAAACCCTAGTTTTTATTAGCAGTAGTGGTCCTATTCACACCCCCAATCAACCCTGAAATTGATATTCTTCATCTGATCTGCATAGGTCATCTGGCAGGTCACTGCCTCTGTTACATTACACCAGTGTTTTTCCACTAAGCCAGTTAACAAGGTTAACTAGAAACGTGACAGACAGAAGAGAGAAGCTGGACACATGGCACAGATTATTTGGCTTAGAAACTAGCAGAGCTTTCTCTGTGGCAAGAACATATGAATAAATGATTTGTGACTCAGCCAAAATAATTTTAGTTTCTCTTTTTTTTCTTGAATGTCAAAACTCTTGAGACCAAATCATGTCATTCTCTACCCGCTCAACTACAGCATACTCCTCTTGAAATAAACTGTTTGCCTTAAAGCAAAAAAAAAAGGAAGAAAAAAAAATTAGAAAAAGCAGAAAACCTATTTCTCTTGCTGGCAAGACTTAAGAGAAGATTTTTATAGATTTAACTGCCAATATACCATCTGCCTCTGCTGCTCCTTTGAGCCTAGCTCTTCTAATTGTGTCTTTAACAGATGACAAAACCCCTACATTCCTCTTGGGCACTGTAAAATAATAACAATTAAAACATGAATAATAATAATGAAGCACACACAATGCAGTAAGCCTGCAGCCTGCACAGGCTGCTTATTCTGCAGGAAGTCTGTGCACATTTTGTCATGAGAGATGATGTTAACAGGTGCTCCATCCTGGAACTGAGGCTACCAACCTTGGGAGGGCAACTTTGCACAGTAAGCAACCTGCTGCAGCAACTTCTATGTTCTGCATCACTTTGTGTTTTTTAGTTTCGACTGATCAGAAGCAATTTTAGTAGGTTGGCCACCAACCAGTGGGCTGGGCAAGCTGTGTTTTAGACATGAAACTCATTAGCTACCCCTTTTTCCATCTGCTGTGGTTGGCACCTCAAAAGCCAAAGCGAAAAATCAGTTTGTTGCAGTTTTTAGCTGTGTTCCAGCTAATTTTCTGCAGCTCTGGTAGTTTAAAGCAGAATGTTACTTCACACACTTGGCATTGGAAGTATCAGACTTATGTAACAGATCTGGGAAAAATCTGCTGGGAAAAAATTGCAGTCACTTCTCCCATGTGTAACGTGCTGAAGGAGCCTGGGTTATGAACTCAAATGTTCTCCAGGCAATCTTTGAATCTTTAAAACAATTGGTACACAATGTAAATAAAATGCTTTAGGCTTCTTTAACATATACCACCAGATTGTTCCAACTCAGACTGAGGGCTGGTGCTCAGTCACAGCCCTACTCTTCCTGTCCATCCAACATGGCCAGTTTGTGCACTGAGTGTAGCCAAGGGTTTCACTGTGTCCAGTGTTCAGCCCTGAGGCAGCAGACCTGGGTGGTTAAAATCCACTTTTGTCCTAACACTAGGACAGAGGGCACTCACAAGGAGTTTTTCCGAAGACTTCTCTGAACTTTTAGAGGCTTTTTAAAAATTTGGTATTTTAAGTTTGACCCTTTCAGGATGTCCAGGAACAAGTCTCTTCAGAAGAAAGGTTAAAACTTTAATGAAAACTGCTGAAATTGTGAGTAAGAATACTTGTAACTTGTGATTATCTCTAAGCAGTAACCTATGTGTTCATAAATTCAGTCTCCCATTAATGTTTTCCACTCCGGCCACAGATGCTCTGTGCAGATTTGAGTGTTTTTTTCTTTCGTGGTGGAACAGCAGCTGTGCCTTTAAAGGCCTTTTGACATTTTAGTACTGAACAGTGCTTTCATCAAAATTTTCCTCCCACATATGAAATTTTATTCTCTCTTTTCTGTGAAGCTTGAAGAATGACTGTGAAATGCTTATTTTCTGCAAAACTGAAAAAAACTATTTTTCTATTTTTCCTGATCCCTGGATACAGTTCAGTCCTGGAGTAATGTTTTCAGATGGAAAAAAAAAATGTATATGTAGATGTATATCCATTTAATCATCTTTTCTGACTAATTGAGATGCAAGCAGCCATGAAGTTAGAAATAACTATTTAAAAATCTTATACTAATGGAAGAAATATGATCAAATGCAACTCCAGAAATGCCTCCAGGTTATTGACACCCAGAATTTCTAAGCTGGTATGAAAACAGTGAACATTCAGGTCTCATGGTCAAATGTCTTTTCTCATGTTTTTATTCTTTTTCATGCTAACTATAATCTAATAGCAGAGTGAAGCTGAGATAGATGATGATTATCTGCTTTCAAAGCCTACTCAGCAACTTTTGTCTAGCACCTGAAGCTAATGGCTTCCGAGTTCAAAACACTGGAAAACACATTTTGTGTAAGAACAATTCTTGCAATCAAATATGTTGCAACAAAATGCAACTGACTAAATTGATTTTACTTGTTACCTTAAGTTTTTTGACAGATTATAATCAGGGAAGTGGATTAATTAAACCCCGTGATTTTGTAGATTTCTGCTTCAATAATCAAGTGAAACAAGTAGTATGAATAAAGATACATATAAAAACATATTATTTGCTTATAGACTGCTTGAAAATGCAAGTTTCAGTTACCACAGTCATAAACCACTGAGAGCCATATACTAAAATGCATTTCATTTAGTTTTAGGATTTGCCATGGATTTCTAATATTCCATAGTTCTAATCTTAACTATTTCCCCTAGCTTCAGAAAAATCAATTGGAAAACAACTTTTCATTTACAAGAAACATTGAATAATATTTTTGTTAAATGATCATAACATAATAACTATCTAAACAATTTTTCTGAAGCCTTACTTGCATGGTGATCGTGGGATGAGCTGTAAGAAGGTTTCTGCCAAATGCTGTAATAGAGAATTTGTTTTCACAATAACTTTCTATTTACACTTTTTAATGTCTCTTTTATTTGGGCAACAAAGTATCTGCTTGCAGCCAATTATCAACTAAATATTCCACAAAAGTCTATGTAGAAATATTTTCATAAATTCTTTGGAGATCACAAAAACATTATTAGTATGTATCTGTGTATTAGAGTGCCTGGCAGCTCCCTTTGGTGGAGTTACAGTAAATCATGGTATGTCTGATACATCAACATTTACCTTGCTCTCTCCAGGTCAGTGAAGAGAGGTTCGCTTCACTCAGCTGAATGGTTTAGCTGGTGATATTCTCCATCTGACCCAGGCATGTCAGAAGCGGCCCCTGTATGGCAGTGGTAAAGAATAACTGTCTGGTAAAAACTAAGCAAAAAGCCCAAGTGGGTTCTTCCAGAAGTAACCAGTGGCTGCTTCAGTCAAGTAATAAGAATTTATGATGACAGGACAGACATCCAATGATCAGTGAGGACAATCATTTAGTCATTTAGTCTCCAAGCCGATGTGTTGACTGGAGAAAACAAGTCTTTCTGAAGAGAATGAGCCAGAGAAAAAAAAGAAAATAGAGATCCTCATTAATTACTGAGGAAACATGGTAAGAACATTGTTGAGAAGTCATCGTAATGGGAAAGATAAGCTTTCTCTGGTTCTGGAAGTTAAAAGTCTGGAAGGAGCAAATGAGAACATTATATAAAAATATGTACCCGAAGTTGGCTCTGGAACAGACTGTAGTGCCTTGATCATACAAACAGTTTAGTTAAACTAGGGAACCGTCTTTGGCAGGATGCTCTCCAAGGGTTTGTAAGAGCAGAGCTCTTGCTAGCACCTGTCAACTGTGTCTTGTTCTACCCAGGCAGTGCAAAGGTCAGAGAACCATTGTAGGGCTAAATCTATCTCGGCCACTTAAAGACTAGTTTAGAGAAAGTTATGGTGTTAAATGCTATATTGAAAAAAACCCCAACTTTTTTAAAGTTTATTGAAAAAATAGTTTAACTTGGTTTTGTTTTTTGTTTTTTTTTTCTGGACGGGATTCTTTTTTTTTTTTTTCTGGTGCTTTTTCCCTATGTGTAATACTTTGAAAATTTTTTATTGTGTTAGAGCTACCAGATCTGTGATCTAACCTATATGCTGTAATAATAAAAATACCCCTGCCAACAGCTGTACAGTAGTGTACTTTTCTTTGAGTAATTTACTTTAGTATATATTCTTCCTGAAATTGATGTGATGTCTCAAGCTGCTAAGAAACTATCTGAACCTTCGCTTTCATTCTTTTTCCAACTGTTTCATTAATCAAAGCAGAATAAATACACTGCAATATAGATTGCAGAAGTCCTCTAGGCTATTAGCCTATTGTTTTCATAATTTTATTTTTAAAGGTAGAAACACCCTGCAGTGGAACAGAGGTGAATGTGGGGAAATGAAAGATTCTTAATATACCTAAAAGCCTGGAAGTATTGTACGTTTTTCATCTGGAGAGAACAAATTTTGAAAGCTAATGTCAAGAGCAGATTTTACACTGAGCCTTTAAGGCCAGGCATGCAATGTGCTACACCGTCTGCCTCATTTCATTAGTCCTTCCCCAATAAAAGCTGGCTGCAAAACAAACCTTGTCCTTTCTAGTAATGCTGAAGAAATCTCCCTCTGAATGGAACCTGCCACACTGGCAACATCCTCTGTCAGGATGTGACCTGGAGAGGGGCAGTAATGTGCAGCACAGCTTTGGTAGCTGCCCGTGGCAGACCATAGCTCAATGGCTTGTTGTCTCCCCAGGTGACTTTTATGAGAAGAGGAAGAGGCTCAGCAGGAGAAAACAGACAAATGAGAGGTCAAATATTTACAGCAGGGCTGTAAGACAAGAGGTCTGAAATCCCGAGGCAAGTGGTAACAGGGTGGCAGGGGAAACAAAACATGGGGTAAAGTACAAACAGACAATAATTCACGATAGATTGCCATGCAACACATTATCAAATATCATGATTTATAATGCTTATAATTCATAGGACATACAAATTACGGTATCCATCACTTTAGGCTTTTGCACACAGTTACAGAAATAGGCATTAAAACTCGTGGGAATCTAGATTCCAGGCTATTATACAGGCTCTTGCCAAGTACAATGATTTGAAAAAAAAATTCAATCAGAGATTGATAAGTTCTTTCTTCCAAATGAAAAATAAGTATTCATTAAGATTTGTACTTCTGTAAATATTTCTATGTAAAAGATTAAATTAATATTTTGTTTTAGCTCACAGGAATTTTCAGGTTGATATATGATGCATGAAAGCTCCTGCAATACAAAATTTCTATTACATTGTTAAAGGATATTAAAGCTACAAATTCTGTCTTCCAGAAGAGAAAATAAAAAAAAAATATATAATTTATTATTTAAAAAAAATGTACCCTGCTGCATTCTAAATCAAAGAAACAAAATTAAATTTATATCCAACAAGTCGAAGATTGGACTGGTAAAAAAAAAAAAAAATTAGAAGTATTAAAACTACTACACCCCTGAAGATATATATATGTATGTATATGTATAAAAATCTATCAAAATAACTATAATCTTTAACTCTAATCATTAATCTAATCAGTGATGATTACATCTTATATCCTATAATCTATACCTAAACTTAGCAACCAAACTTGATGGTCATCTTTGTGCAAAGGAAAATGTAGGAAAAGGTATTTCCAGATTTAGAAAGCTTGCCACTAAAGAGGAATCAGCTAGTTGAGGATCCCAACCAAATCTAGCCCAATGAGCAGCAACTGTGGAATAACTTTGATTTTAATATTTAGCTTGTCTAGAGAGATTGCTGTAATTCAGGTCCATAGTTTTACTAAAGAAGCTGTTTTACCTCTAAACCCCAAAACCTAAGCTATCACTGGAAAGAAAAATTAAGCAAACATCTCTTTTTAGATACGTATTAGCCCTAGAAAACTTCAGGACTCCATCAGGATAGAAAGATTTTGAAGGGAAGGGATACTCAGAGCTGGTGGTACCTTCTATCAGTCTAACTGTGAATCTTCCTCAGAGAAGATGCTACCCAGGAAATTCTCCCCTCTCCTCTTCTCTGAAAATCAGAAGTATTAAGGTGATTTGGGTCACCTCCATGAAAAGCGAACCACTGCAGGCTTTCCTTACCACTGCAGGATTACTGTATCTGCACACCGTGGTTTTGACTCATCTGTATTCTGTGCTCATTCTTGAAGTTGAAAGAAAAACCAAAGTGTAATCATTAGAAGTTCTGCTTCATTAGCAGCACTTGAGACATTTAAAGTGACCTCTTAGACAAAAGTGGCTCCTTATAAAGGCCAGCAAGTGGCCTTCTTTTTAACAGTTTAGTCAGAGATTGAAACAGTTCAGTTAGGGATTCAGTTTTCAGATAACTCTGATGTTCTAAATATAACGCCCCCCCCCAAAAAAAAAAAAGCCATAAAAATGTACTCTGATAATATACTTCTTAGAGCCATTACATTTTCTCTGAAAATCATACTTTAGGAATGATTTCATATGTTCCATTCAATTATGCAGTTGATTTGGTTAAGTTAGACTCCACCCAGCTCCCAGGTCTCTTTTGGGGAAAAATATTTAAAAGGATTTTAAAATTAATTTGGTAGGTTAATTTTATTATGTATTTCTGATTTTTATAACATTTTTAAAATAGATTGTTTACCAAAATGGAGTAGAAAATTATTAGAGGATCAAGACACTGAAAAACGGGTTCCAAAAATGGATTATTAAAGTAATTTTGAGTGTCATTTGCGAGTTTTGGTAGTGCTTGGTTAAACTGTAATACATACTAACAGCCCTCTGATTCAGAGGAAAAATGTAAAATTTGTTTTTCAAAGAGATAAGTGTTGAAACACACATATACACAACTTCCCTGCAGCTAAAACAAATGCAGAAGTTTGTCTCCTCCCTATTCCATCATCAACCTCTGCTTTTTACTGACTGAAATTATTCCTTTTCAGAACTCATTATTTTGTAAGTCGGGTTTAAAGGAAATATTATGTTCTGTCTTTGCAGTTATGTCTGTACTAGCAAAGTAATTAAAGCAAGAGCTCAGATTTGAGTCCTCTGACTTGACCATCTATTGATAGAAGAGACATGCCAGACTTTTAAATTAAACAAATATTACACTCCAAAAGAACTTACGTGCCAGGTTCAGGGATAAGCACATGCAAGAGATCATTCCAAATAATTATTTTGCTAGCCACCACTCTCTTTCTCTTAACAAAGTTTAATTGTATGGGTACACACCATTGCAGGCCAGCTGGCCTTGCTGCCAGAGACTAGGTTTCAGCCTGTTTAGTTTATTGGTTAGACTAGCGCACTTGTGAGGCTACATTGGTGAAAAGATTAATACTGTCATGTGAGTTAAAACTTTCCTGGCTGAAGATAAAAAAGGACACTTAAGAATGCCTTTATTCAAAACCCACTTTATTTTCAGTGGATTGGTGACAGACTGAGTCTTCTCAAACCCTTACAAACAGTCTTGCTGAAATTAAGGTAACTCTACTCTTTGCCTTAAGAGAAAAAAGTCTTTTAAGTAAGTGAGGAAATTTGAAAAGCTATAAAAACCCAAGATGTCTGTACAGTTCAAAGCTGTAACATTAACAAACTCTTAATTTTTAACCCCAAAGGGTCAATTAACAGAAGTCTTCCAAAAGTAAAAACGTTCCCCTCACTTCTGTTCTTTACAGTGCGTCCTGGTTGCAGAGTATGGTGGAGTTTACTTAACACTGTGGGTCATGCAAGCTGATTTTGAAATTATAAGACAAAATCACAGAATCACAGAATCCATCAGGTTGGAAAAGACCTTTGAGATCATGGAGTCCAAACTATGACCAAACACCACTGTACATCAGCTAGACCATGGCGCCAAGTGCCATATCCACAACTTCCTTAAACACCCCCAGGGACAGTCACGCCACCACCTCCCTGGGCAGCCTGTTCAAGTGCCTAATCACCTTCTCTGTGAAGAATTTCTTTCTAATGTCCAACCAAAGCCTCCCCTGGTGCAGCTTAAATTCTGTACTCTTGTTCTGTTGCTGGTTGCCTGGGAGAGGAGACCAGGTCCCAGCTGGCTACAGTCTCCTTTCAGGTATTTGTAGAGAGTGATTAATAAAGAGACAGCTAATAAAAAGTAGGAATCGCATATTATTTGTAGAAAAAAAAAAAATCACCAGCATCTCATCTTTTACATGACATAGTATAACTACAAACTTATAAGCTTACTTCCTTGTCCCTCCTTGTATATACATTTGAGAGAAAAATTCCAAATAAAAATCTCCTGGCACTTACTATATGTATGTTACCCATACGAAGCTTACAGGTTGTGTGGATGACAGTAAAATCTGGCTTCGGAAAATAAAGTAATTATTTCCAAAAAAATGTACATGACAGAGTATAGTTTTCACTCAGCATTAGGTTGTAACATACTGCAAACAATAATTTTGCTATTTGTTTTAAACTTGGTTATTTTTTCAATTTAAATTTCATGGAAGAGTAATTTCTTACACACATAACATAAAGACACAGAAGTGAAAATTGTTAGCTCTATAAAAAAAACTATATAAGCCACAATTTGGTTTAAATTCCTCTCACACCCAAGGGATTTTGATATAATATGTGCAAGACCTAAAGTGAGTAAGTAAAAATAAATAATTTAATAAGCTCCGGTTAACTTTCTCACAATATTTAACACTGAAAAGAATAATATGTCGTGCTTAAACTGGATGATTAATGATTGATGTTTAACATTTTAAACCTGATTGAATGGTTGACCTGTGTTATACAGCCTTTTTTGTGCTTTATTCCTCTACTGGGCTGAGGAAAACTATAACTTAATAAGTTTCTTAGAGAGCCAGAACACAGCTCAGAAGAGTTTATTAAGGTTGGATTAAATATTTTCCTTCATGTGTATACACGTACATCTATGGCACTTAACACAGACGAGGAAGAAAACATACTTAGTGCAGAACTCCTGGGAGGTGTTCAGTGGTTTGGTGAACCAACAAGCAAGTTTCAGAAGACTGACAAACAAGACACTAGTGAAGTAGAGCAAGACATCATTCTATAACTTATCCATGTGTTATATCTTAACCATATCAAGCTTTATTTATAGTAAGTGTTTGATGATCATTTGGGGGGCACGAGGGGGAGTGTCTAATGTGTCTGAAGTCTGTTTCCTGGCTCACTGTAATTAAGCCCAGATTCTAGCATCCAGGCCCATCTTTAGAATAGTGAGGACACAGTTACAATTTGTAACACAATTTGTACAATTTAGGAGTTGGTTTGAGCTTGAGCTCTGAGGGGAAAAAGTGTAAAAAATGAGTGAAGTGCCAAATAGACTTACTGCTGCTTATGGCTCTTGATCTGTATTTTATATTATGTACATTAACACATTATTCTCTTGAGTGCGAGTGAGTATATTCCTGCTATCAGATCAGTCAAGAAAGGTGTGTGGCTAACCTGACTATAAGATAATATAAGAGACAATAATTGTGAAGAACTGAAATGAAGGATAATGATCAGAGGTTACAGTGAAATCAGATTTACAGCAAAATTGCTGAGGTGACCTGGGGAGGTAGCCAAGTGGGTCAAATTTGTCAAAGAATATGTGTGATAACGACTTGAATGGACAGATTTTCTTGCATTAGCATGCCTATAACATATTTTAGAGTATGCATCTTTTTTCTGTCTCTTGCCTATTCGTCTTCCATTTTCTAAGTCCAGAAACTTCAAGCAGATGATGGCCCACACCATGTCCCTCCTTGCCAGGACCACTTCTCAGGGTCAGGCCCTTCTCCACCACATTCTCCGAGCCAGAACTTCTACTCAGAAGAACCTTTTAATCCTGGTACTCAATCAAAGCACACATTTGACTTTTCAAAGAGACTTAGTAACGCCTTTCATTTTTTATTCCAGGCTCTCTGTCTCTTAACAGTCCTGGCAGCAAAGAGCTTTATTGACTCCCACCAAATGGCAAGCAGAATTACACCTCAGATGTGAACTGATCCTGCAGACCAGTATTAGCTATTTCACTCTATTTTTTCAAGAATTAAAATAGTTGAAACACTGAGTGAAGCTAAACTGAATCTGATGAGTTTTTAGCCTGTCCTGAATTATTTGCTTCCTTTGTTATGATTAATAATAAAGGAGGTATAGTTTAAAATTATCTCAGGTATGTGATCCCCACCCTTTTAACACAGTAGTGATTACACAGTAAATTACTTTTAAACCCAACTATGTGTGGAATGATAACTAAGAAAAAATATTGAGAACTGGAAACATAATATTTCTGAATTCTCTAACACAGAAACAGCCTCTTGATTTATTTAAAATCTTGTTTGAAGTTTCCTTTGTTGAAAAATCTTCTGCGAGAAGCAGTTAAAGGAAACTTTGAAAAACTTCAACATGAAAATAATCTTTACTGCAATTTCATAATTTACCAATTTGTCAGTAAAAACATTTACCAGTTTAGGAAGCAGTAGCTATAGATTTGTACTCTTTGTATTTGACTGTCAGAATTGCACATGAAGTATAATTTACACATGTTTTTAAAAAATTTCTGAGAAGAGCCAGAGGTTATCTGGCAAAGCTTCTGATGAGCTTGTTTTATGTTAAGAGCTGCCAGAGTAGCAACCATTAATGAAATGATTGATTTCCTTAGAACTTACAAAACAATGCTTTATTTTCAAATGTTCCTATAATTTTCTTCTCCTTTTCTTTGGTATAAATAATCATATTTCATATAAAAATTAGTCCACAAAAGTGATTATATCACTTATATTTTGATCTCACCCTTACCTACTTCACTCTTGGTAATCCTTTTCTAGAACAGGCTTCCTCAGTCCTTTATTACAGAAATATCCATTAGAAATCTAATACAGAGACTGATGGTGAAGGCTGTAAGTGAGGCTTTAAAGTCTAAACACCTCATCACTTCAATAATGAGGTTAGCCTTTGAAGCTTTATTAGACCTGAGACAGTGTCTGATCACTTTCAGTTTTCCTACTTGGCAGCCATCGACAGTTAACACATAATTGAAACAGCTAGTTAAGAAACTTGCATTTTATTGCTTTAAACAGTTTTCAACAAACCAGGAATTACAGTATGATTATAGATTAAAGGAGCTCAACAATTTTTTACTGAATATTTTTCTCCAAAGAATTAGTCCTCAGTAATAATTTAGAGCAACATCTACCTTTTTTAAAAGTTTTTAAATGACAAAAAAAAAAAAAAAATTGATTTGGGTCTATCAGAGAGTAACAATCAAGTATTTAATATGGAATATCTCAGCCATGTAATGGTCTCCTATTAGCAATATACTAGGGTGGCTGACAGAGACATCAAATATTTATTAGAACCCTCTTTTAAAGCTTCTTAGGCAACTTTACTGTCCTGAACATTGAAAAAACTGTCACTTATATGAGGAAAATATGTTCAATATTAAAGAAAAATCCAAGAAAAGAAAATTAAATTATAACCACAAAAATATGCAGGACGTGAAATTTTTCAACCACTTTCACCTTGTACAACCTAAAAGTAAAAATAGAAAACCTGCATTGGTGTAATTCATCGTATTTGCACTGAACCTGGTGGATTTATACCCACTGGCTTTAGGCTGTGGATCTCTGCTCTACAGCTCTCATTCCATTGTCTTCATCCTCACAAAAATCCTCCAACTCTTCCTCTTATGCATTCCTGCTTACAACGAAAAGTTGTAGAGAGCTTTCTCTGTACATGATAGACCAGATGCTGCAGACACTAGCATCTAAATAACTTTTGCTGCTCAGAGAAACTGAATACAGGATCAGGACAGAATAATCTAGAAAAGCATTTTCAAGCATTTGTGTTTTCCATCCCGTTTATTTTCCTGAAGAGACTGGATGTCATTTTTCTGTGGACACTGACAACCTTAAAGGACATCAACTTCCTATCTTTATCACAATGAACATTCAAGATCAGAAGCTGGAGGAAAGATTCCATATGCAACATTGTAGTGGCAGGAAACAAAAAAGCACCTTCATAATAAAAAAAAAAAAAAAAACAATGTACAAGATGTTTTTTCTACAATTAATATTTTGCACAATAAGTTTTTTTGATCTTCAGAGATTCTGCTAATGGCAATTAAAACACTGTAAAACTATCCATATTCTAAAACAGAAGGTGTTCTTCATTTTCAGGCTTTCTATCTGAAAAACAGTGGGTTTCACAAAACCACACCTATTTTCCAGATGTTTCAACATTGAAGGATATAGCAGTGAAGAATACAATCTTATCTTTAATTCTCTTGCCTAATCAAACATGCAGAACTTTAGTCTTGTAATCATAGATCTAACACATTGTCTGCTGAAGCAAGAGAATGTGGGAAAATCTATCTGCTGGTAATAGCATTAGATTGTGTGCAACAGTACATGGGTCATAAAGGGCAGCTTAAATTTATATATTCCATAATAAACAAGGTAAAGAAACAGCACTGTTATCATGACAAGCCTTTTCTACAAATAGAAGTAAAGAAACAGTAAAGCTCAGATCTACATATCATGGTCAATAACCCCAAACAAGCAATTTTTGCCTCACCATAGTTTCATTATATGGATATTTTGGTCTAAAATTAATGCTGCGAGAGTGAAAATAAGCAATGAAATGGAGATGATTAACAAAACCTACGACAATTTGCAGATAGTATAAATGCTTAATGAAAAGCAGCTCTTAAAATGGCTTCACTACAGACAGTCGAAATGGCATTTCTCTCAGAATTTGTTTAGAAAAATGTTTTGTTATTTCTTTAAAACTCTTAAACATCCCTAAGACAGTAATATCTCTGAACAAAAGTTAATTGAAAGTGTACTATGGCTCATTCCCCACATCATAATATTCACTAAGATGGTTGAAAAACTGGACAGGAAGCAAATTATTGTCTTCTTTTCATCTTTTGATAATAAGCTAATGAGTCTTTCTTCCAAAGTGAAAACTAATTTTTTTCCCTTCTTGGGAGATAAACAGGGATATTTAATGTTGCTTAGGAGAACACCAGATTTCCAGGATACGAATTGCCTTAAGTTCATCTTATATCATCAACTTATTAGACATGATAAAATTAATCCTATCATTGTCACATAATTCTATCTTGAAAGGTAAGTCAATCTTCAGAGCTGAACACATTGTACTGCTCAACAGTACTCAGAGAAACCTTCTAGGCCAAGTGTTGTGTGAGGATAACAGCCTATCAAGTTCCCATGGATACTCATAACGCATGAAGACCCAAAGGTCGATGGGTCATGAGAAAAAAGAGTTACCAACCTGAAGAGTACGGCTGCTAAATCTGTGAAAAGTTCCCAAGAACAGCCGTGGTGCATGAGTGGCCGGAGGTCATGAGGGCATGAGAATTGGGGGGGTTCCTGCACAGTGAAGTCCATCCCTAGAGCCCACCAACTTCACTCTAACTAGGGCTCACATATTACACATTCACAAATTACAACTGCATTAGCTCCTCAGCAACATCAGGATATCAACAAAGTCTCAACAAACCACTGCGGCCTAGAAATGTCACCTCTTGAAAAATAAGATATCTACTATGTGGTTATCATGCAAATGTCCTTCTCTTAAACAAACATAATTTCCACAATGTATATAAAACATTTTTCAGAGCAAATGCATGTAATATAAGGATCCACAAGCTCTGAGAAAATCACTGAATAACTCAAGTGTTATCTTTGCAAGAAAAGATAGACATACTGAACCAAAACTTTCTTATAAAACACATACCTTTCAGTGTCCCCATCATTTGCTTCATCATTTGCTCACATAGCAAGTTTATCTGAAGCACCGAAAAATACTAGAAAGAGTTACATACTAATTTGCAAAATTCAGAGAAGAACTTGATTTAGAGAGATGAAGTCAGCACTCCTTGTCACCATGGCCTTGCTGGATGCACACACTGCTCTGGGCTGGTTGTGGTCACCATATCCAGCTCTGCTTCCTCACTGGGTACTGCAGGATGGGGCTGTCATAAAGGAGGGCCCAGACTTCCTGTCTCCACCCTCAGCTCCTGGTAACTTCACTTGGCTGCACCCTAACCACAAAACCTGTTAGGAAAAGAAACTGGGGGAACGTGCCTTTTGAGAATAGGAATCGACTATTTCAGACCTGTTCCAGACAACTAAACATGGATGAGAGTGAACAGTCACCTTTATCTCAGTGGGGTCCTCTGATGGCAGCCAGATGACTACCTTCTTTCTCAAGGACAAAAGTTATTGCACAAGATATTGCCTTGAGAACCTAAAGCAGCACTTTGGAAAAAAACTTGAGGAGGATGCAGGTGTTCTCAACATCATTCATGTTAAATATCAGCTGCCAGACGCAGGTTTTATTTATCAACAATGTTTATGTTGAGCTGGCATAGTGGCAAGAGTATGTCCACAAGTTAAAAATGACAAAAAATTCCTGTCATGTGGCCACCAATTGAAAGGTCAGTGTTACCTGGATACAGAAGTCTTAAGTCCTTAATAAATTTCAAGTTTTTTTACAGTTTCACTTGGTTCAATAGCAAAGCCTGTAAAGGCCTATATGTCCATAAGAATTTGAGATATCTCTTTTAATTTGTGAAAATGATCTCAGAGAAGAAATGCTGCTACAGTTTATAGACCTTCCAAATTTAACCAGTCACATCCTAACTCAAAATTTCTTTCTCTTCTTCCATGTATGTATGATACATGTTCAACATTAATGAAGACCATTATCCTGAGAAGTCTCAGAAACAGACAATGCAAAGAAACTAACACTTCTCTAAATTAATTGTGGTGTGTAAAATATTTTTATAAATTGAATTGCAAGATTTAAAAATAAGGATTTTTTTTTTCTTCATTTCAACCAGAAGTAATATATTTAATTTTGCTATTTCTATAATTTTATTCTTAAGAAATACTTTTTATGAGTTGGAACTGCCAAAATGCAGGTCTCTAGTAATCAGTAAGTTTTAATCCCTTTCTGAAGAGAAAGTCTTCCCAAAAATTAGACTGGAAAGGTGACAACATTCACGTAAATGTGAATTCAAATCATCCTGTTTTTCTGAATACCTTATATATATATATATTCAATAGCCACAAACTGACTATTCTTCTGTGTCTGTCCCTCACAATCTGAAGCAACATTTGAAGTTTTAAAATAAAAGATCCAGTCAAAGACAGGCAAACTTATTCGTAATATGCCTGTCATAAGTCAGCTTTTTCTTTATCAAAATTGTCATTTGTTGATAGTACCTACATTCTTAGTGTGGAAGACAAATAATAAAAAGCTGTTACAATTCTTTAAGTTTTAAGAACATGTTTTGGAAATGTGATCATAATTTAGTTCTCCTACTAGAGTAGGCTCTTAAGGCGAACAAGGTACTACATATCTCAGGACAAAGAGAAATCTCTTTTTTATGAATTATCTAGTTATATTTTTAAGAGGGAGGACTACATGTCTCATATCAAAGTATGAAATATCATTGCATTGTACACTTTTACTTTCTGATTACAAATTACTCTTTCTTTTCTTGGTGAAATGGAGGAATCACTGCTACCTGGAAAAGTGATTCACAAAACACAACCTCTCAGATTTCTTGGAAGGACTTTGTAGGTGCTTGGACCTGTGCCTGACCTTCTGAAGCATTTCTACTACTATGCACCATGGAGGTAGGTGTTTTCAGCAGGGAATACTCCATCTAGAAGAAAGGATCCTGCTTTATGCACATTAAGTAATGAATTAAATAAAAACTGAAAAGAAGAACAGATAAATTAATGAAGACGCTTTTTCAAAAATATATAATAAAAACCAGATACTCTATTTATTGTTTCTTTGAATGAGAATTTGATGGACTATAGGGCTTAGTTTTTTAGAAATGAATAGTCAGAACTGTGCAGTCTGGGGTTACCTTCTGTGTTGATCTAAGATACCAGGGGCTGGATTGCCAGAAATGTCTATTCCTGTCTCTCTCATCAGCACCAAACTACAAAGTAATATCTTTCATCAAGAGAGTGAAAGAGGCACAGCTATGTGCCTGAGAATATTTTGATTCATTTACTTGATTCCACACCTGGCTTAGAGACTAGGATGAAATTTCTCTATTTCTCATGATCTGACCCTGTCAAGCCTTTGGTAGTTTTCACCTTTCCTCATGCCAGGTCACAGGATCACAGAATTGGTAAGGTTGGAAGGGACCACAGAAGATCATCTGGTCTAATCTCCCAGCTCAAGCAGGGTCATCCCTGAACATTGAACAGAATTAAACTCAGACAGTTCTTGGATATCTTCAGTGAGGGAGACATCACAACCTCTTTGGGCAGCCCATTTCAGAGCTCAGTCCTCAGAACTTTATCACATCCTGAAGACGTTTTCTACTGACAGTTTACAAAAACAACATGAAATCTTTAAGCAGACAGTTTGTGGGTATAAAATGCTCTTTTTACTTATGTTCTTTCTCTTCAGCCAAGTTACTAGGCTATTTTATAATACCAAACGGAGATAGAGATATTGTTTTGGCTTCCACCACCACCTAGTGCAATGCAGTGTAACAAGGAAGTAATAAACTCAGTGTGCTGAGTCTGGCTGAAGGCACAAAGAATCCCTTTTCCAGTATCAAGTGTGTCTTGAATTCTCACAAAAGATGAAGAAATAAAACCAGGAGTTGCTAAGTCCCTACCTTTGAAATGGAAACTACCTTTCATAGCCTGCAGAAAACTAGAAGTAAGGATCTGACCAGGTTGTGATTAGCAACAAGACAGAGCAGTTATTTCAACATGCAGTCAGCAACAAACACAACAGAAAATCAGTGTTCGCTACTGTGGCAAATTCTTGGGTCCTTGGCAATAGCAATGGTACGGACATTGTTAAAGATGCTTAAAAATGGCAATAAGATTCATATTTCAGTCTCATCTGAGACAGAACAATTTTTGAAAGCAAGATATCTTTCTGTGTGATGGTACTAAAGTATATGTCCCAGAGTCCTGGCAGTAATAAGATGGGAGAATTTTAGTTATTTAAACCAAACCAGTTTAACCTGGTTAACTCCAGGTTTATGAATTTAGCCAACTTTTCCCAAAGTTTCTGTCTGATATTGTTATTCCATGTATACATTATACTAGAGCAATATCTAGAAATTACAAACCACTTGTCACTAGAAAATTAAATCCACAGCTGTCTTTGTGTGTTTACCCCGTGTGACTAGGGCAAGAAATGCATGTATCTAGCTCCACATCAAATGATCAAATATTTTATAGCTAACCAAGGACTTGATGATTTTGTAACACGAGTTTCCAGATTCCTTTTGCATTCAGCAATAAAGTAATTATGTTTTTACCACCCCAAGCCAATCATCTTTCCTGGTCTATGTACCTTGGAAATACACATTATTCCAGCAAAATAAATTTAAATGTTAGAGAATTTGATATGTAACTTACAAGTAAACACTGTCGATAACAAGATACATATCAAAAAGTGGACAATAAAAGTGAAGACAGAAAATTTGTCAACCTTTTGTTATGGGAGGAGAAAATAGTAGCTGAAACCCTTCAAAATTGTTCAAAATGGAAATAAGCAGATGCATGTTCAGTCTTCGACTCCATAAAATTCTGTAGTTTTTTGATCTTGCAATTTCTCTATATGAAAAAATAATTACTTATCTTATTCACCCTTGAAAAGGTTTTCAAATTGCAGTAAATGTGGAAATGTATTTTAAGTCAAAATTTCAAGTATGAATTCTTGGGATTCAGTTTGAATGCCAGGGTCCTGACCTTTAACACTTCCTAGACCAAAAGGGAAACTATAACAAATATGTGTCAAGAGGTGATAACTCTTCTCTCTGTCATCTTAAGGAACTTAGCAGTATCTGTGCCCTCCCAAGCACAAGTGTTATTGCATCAATAACAAGTGATATCCAGATGACACAAGCAAATCTTTAGCTAATTAAGAATTAATCTGTTTCATATTGTTCACTATTTGATTAGCTTTTATTTGGTGAATGTTGTGGAGATCCTTCCTCATTTTTCTCATTTTGGAACTGATACCTGAAAAATAATCATAGAAACCTATTTTTGATCATCATAGCATTTACAACTATGAGAATTACAACTATGAGAATTACCAGTTGCTCTGTTAAGAATAAAGGAAATACATCAGCTTTCATTCTAGAGTGCTATTAATGTAATACAGATAACTAAGTAAAGTACTTACACATAGAATAAAGCTTTGCCTGAACAAACGGACAAGGAAATTTGTAATAAAATTCCACAACTTGCTACAAAATGTAGAAGTTAGGTCAGTTAAGAAATTTGTATAAATTAAATGCACATCTGAGACAGATAATGTAACCTTATTAGTGTGGATAAAGTATTTTACTTTTTGAGGTGATTACATGAAACTAGAGCAGTTTGCCATGCCTAAAAGTAATTCAACTCCAGTGCTGTTTTTTTTTTTTCCTAGAATAATGTCAAAGAGATAAGAAAATGGATAAAAAGGCAGATCACTGTTTGTTTGTTTGTTTGTTGTTTGTTTGTTTGTTTTGTTTGTTTTTTTACACTGTGACATAAAGTGCAACAAAAGTACTTAAAATTTATGCAGGCAAAAATACACTAAGTGGATGCTAATGGCCTTGAACTCAATTTTGACAAAGCCGGAGATAAGGCTCTGCTGCAAGAACACAATGCTTACTGCAATGCAGGGAATCTATCAGAAAATGCAGAATATCAAGAACATGATGTCAAATCTGTACTTTAAGACTACAAAGAAGCAGCCAAGAGATCAGTAGCATTAATAAGCACTTTGCTGATAAATCCTGGGAATAAAATGATGCCTTCTCAGCTAAGCCTCTAATCTATGAATATTTTAACCAAAAAAAGGGTCTTCCATTTTCTCTGGGTATAACGGAATCCAAAGAAATTTGCAAAGGTGACTGACTCCATTTTGAAAAAATAACAGTTTTCTATCATAAATCACATTGCAACTAAACTTTATAATCCATGACAACATGACTTCTAGTGGGAGAAGGGAAGGAAGACAAAAAATGTCACGTTAGGAGTGTAAGGGAGTAAAATAAGCAGAAATTGCATAGAGCTACTGTCAATCATGCAGTTACAAAACCAGCCATTCTACTGGATTTGAGAGTTTGGCTAGTCTTGTCCTTATCAGTGTTTAGCAGCTCCATCTTATCATCTTTTTCCTCCCAGGGACAGCTCTCAAGTCAGATACAGCTTTTTTGACTGCTTCTAAGGAGAAAGATTTTCCATAATTGAGAAGAAGAAAATGGTTGAGGTATTGTTGACAAAGGATTGAAATCATATTCTGCTGTACACCAAAATATGTTTACATATTTTATCTTAGGAGTGATTCCATAATTCCCAACGTTTATGCCTATAAGAGTCCACCTATCATTTGTGAAGCAGAAGCTACATATCAGCTTGTTTTCACTCATCATAGATTATAAAACTATAAAACTCTACTACAGACAAGACTTCATGAAAGATAATTAATGAATTCTATAAGGAATGACAAGATAGCCAACACCACTCTCATATATATGTATAACACAATAGATAAGATTTTATATTAGAATTGTTGGGCAGCTTAGATGCCATGCCTCATTTCCTTTAATAAATAAAAGTACATGTACAGATAAAATACAGAGAGATTCATAATATTTACAGACTAATTAGACTCATTAAAGTAGTGAAGAAGTTTAAAACTTATTAATGGATAATTTGCAAACTCTTTTTCTATACTACAGAAAAAGTTACTGGCATTTTATGTCCCATTTTAATACCATTATCCCAATGCTCTTCATCACTATCAGTAAGTGCAAAACCACTGAAAAATATCCTTCTAAATGTAATTTTACACTTCTTTCTAAACCACTAGGAAAAAAGTTCATTAATAACTTAAAAAAAACCCCAAACTTGACAGTTTTTGAAAGAAAAGACAAAAAAAAAAGTCCAAATCTGACAGTTGAATGTCATAAAATATTATCAGACAATTTGCTTGGAAGCTTTCATTGCTCCTTTCTTTGTATTGCAATGCCCCCTGCAGGTATAACACATCCTCTGTTTCTCCATAGCATTTTCTTTAGTCCTTTCAGGAAGCATCTCATCCTACAAACCCATGATTTCCAAAATGCATGTTAATTGGAAAATATTGTTTGAATCACAGGAAAAAAAAGACACAACAAAACAACAAACCAAAACAGACCTAAATCAACAAAAACAACTCATAATGTAGAAAACAGAAGAATCAAAGAAAAAGCAAAACCCACTGACTACATGATTAACATTGTCCTGCAGAAGATGCTTTGGTAAATAGTGGATGCTCATCCCTCTTTGACAGGTTTCCAACAGGGAGTATGGAGCAGACAGTCGGAAAGACTGAGGAGACATGAATCTCTGACACACAGGTGTGGGTCTGGTGCCCCTCAGCAGCAGCTGTGGTGGTACAATTAGAGTGACTGCTGGTCTGTTCCAAATGCACTGATAAAACTAGGCAATTTGAAGGATTTGTGGTAATTGCTCACAGGCTAGGAGCTCGACTAAGGAACCATGTCATAAAAAAGGTAAAGCAAGGAGATTTCTCCGTTGTTGGCAGGTAACATCTGATTGTATTAGTTAAGTGTCATGTTTCTTACCTGTTAAACTCTGCAAGTTCGTTAAACAGAAGCTCCATTAAGTAATTGCAACACACTGACAATACACAGGGCACAGTTGAAAAAATGTCATTCTGGTAAGTCATATGTGTTGATTTGTTGCTTGCAAACAGCTCAAGAGCTGTGTCACTTCATAAGCTGAAAGAAGAAAGACACTTAACTAAGTTTCTCAAAAAAAAAAAAAAAACCAGCAAAAAAATGCAGTATGTCTGAGTGAAATTAGACTAAAGGCATCTATCCATTCTTTCTGACTGAAAATACTAAAAATTAATCAAACGCTTAAGAAAGTGTTTCACTCTGGCTTTATAAATACAGAATATCAAGACTGAGCAGCTATAAGATAATAACTGGCAAAAGAACAAGTCATGGTCTAATATGATAAAAGAATATTGGCATTTTTGAGTTCGCAAATTTCTTAAAAATTAGAAAATTAGTACCATTTTAACTTTTTTCTTGGCTTAATTTATAATTATACACATTTTTTATTCAAAATTAAAAGGTAGAGAAAACTAAAACTTTGGTAAAGATTATATTCAGTTATACTCTTTCAGAACACCCAGTGATGTAGCCCTGAGCTCATATGTTCAAGTAAACCAGCTTTCCATCCTTCTACTGCAGTCTTGCACTGTATCATACCCAGGTCAACTTCTGACATCAAAAATTAAATAACTGCTGTTATTTCTGCTCTTAGTTGACCTTCTTACTAAGGGAGAATTTTTTAGACAGATACTTATTAAACTTAAGTTACAACTTAATCTCAGTTCTGTTTTTCTTCAAAGTTTCGTTCTTTTTTGTCTTAAAAATTTATAGTGTCATAAAAGTTTTTTCCATTCTAGACATTAGAAATTAGGCAGGCTGGGATTAATTGTACAGAAAAGGAAAATACAATGGAGATATGCAAAACTGCAATTAAACTTATCCCAAGAACACTAGCACACATAGTTTGAGCTATTCCAGAAGCAGAATAAAAGGATTGAGGCTTATCCCATTTGAGGATTTTTGTAACTCACAGATTGAGTCAAAAATATGCAAATTTCTTCATTTTGTACTACTCAAGATTAGAAGATAAGAATGTTTTCCTCCTGGATTCACCAGACTGGAAAGCATAAATATCCAGAAACAGTCAAAATACAATCTGTTAATCTTAACTTAAAATGCAATAAATCAAACTCTAAAGGATGATAAGCAAAATCCTTTTGTAGCAAAAAAGGCCCAAAGAGAAAAGAACTAAGATTACTTTTAGTAAAAAAAGTTAAGGAAAGTAAAGAAGATTTTTGTCCCAGATAGTTGCAAGAATGGCACAGATTTCTGCTGAACAAGCTTAACCTTTTTGTAGTGCAAAGCCTGTATGGACCACATGATGAATTTACAGTATCTGACAACTAGCGCTTCAGAAAGTTCTAGTTGCATACATATAATCTGAACGTGGGACTGTCATAATCGAACTTACTCAAACCAGTAAGTCTGTCAGACATACAGATGAAGACAACTATGAAATTGTAAATAAACATCAACTGGAAAATGCTCTTCCTTTCAGATGGTCTAACTCCTATGAAAACATCAGCCAGGGTATACACTGATTTAAACAGAGAGGTATTATTACCTCTGTCCATGAAGGACTCATCCAGGTTACAACACTACAGACAAAGAGTTGGAAATTGGATTATTATCAAATGTGAAAAAATATTAAAAAGGATGACTTCCAGTTAGTGTAGAATATCCCAATATTAAGACATATTCAGAAATTATGCACTTAGAACACATTGATGCCAAAAGTCATCAGCAGCTATCTATAGCATTTAAAACTGTTGTAAAAGAGTAAATTGCACTGAAAGTACTCTGATATTTTAAAGTGTGCTTTTAAGGAAAGGAGTATTTTTAGTTTGATTTCACCTATAAGAATTCCTGCACTCTGAAATTATTCCATAGTTCCTGAAGTTCCCCCAGGGTTTACAGAAGTGACATGCCCTGTCCTGATACAATAAGGCTCTGGGCTGAGAAGTCAAAAGTCCTAGCGCATGGGCAGACCTCATTCCTCCTGCTTCAGATTCCAAACAAGCAGAGTCAGAGACTTGCCGTTTGATGTCAGCTCCAGCTGCTTGCTGCCACATGTAACCTGGATTCAGGAAGTCTTGCCCCTTTCTGTAGTCTGGATTTCCCAGGCCTGCAGCTTCTGAGTTTCTGTTTTTCCTGATGTTTTGGGTTTTTGGAGCTTGTTCTCACACTTGAACATAAACATCGAGATTGCTTTTGTAAGGAACTCATGCTTGGAATTCTTTCTGTGGGATGGACCTTCTTTTGATGTCCCTCTGGTTTGGCCAATGTGGGTGAAGAGTTCTGTTGCTCGCTCACCAATCACAGTGGCCTGTTCAAAATGTATAAAAGTGGTCATTTGTTTGAATAAATAGGAGTCAGATTTCACCTCTCTGAGCTGTTTTTCGGAGAAATTTGTGTCGTCTTGTGATTCACCACAGAGACATCTGGATAACTTAGAAACACAGAAGCTGCAGGCCTGAAAAAAACAGATTACACCTTTCTCCACACTACAGTAGAAAACTGTGATATTTCTTATGCATTATTTATGAAGCTCATGCAAAGGCTCCTGAGGATACGCAGCAAGAAATTATAGTCAGATAGCATTGACATGCAAAGACATCAGAATTTCTCAAACAATTTGTTTTTACCTACAGGAGAGAAACTATTCAAATGAAGAGTTCCTTAGAAAAATTCTCAGGATGGCATTTCTGGTAGTATAGAGTGGCCTCCCACCAAGTGACTTAACATTTTAGATAATGGTCTTAATTCTAAACCCAGCTCTGCCCCTTTTGGAAGAGATTTCAACTCAGAGCTTTTCATCACTTAGTTATTTCAGGATAGGTATATTTCCACAGTTCCTGTTGGAGCTAAGCTATTTAAACATCTACTGAATTGAATTCACATTTCAAACTCACATAAGTAAGATCAAAAATAATATGACTAAACAAGAATTTTTGTGAGTAAAATTCACATCCTAGAAATATTTATAAAACAATATCAAAACAAGTTAATTCATGGAAGTAGAATGTTCTTTTATCCTAGTCATACAATTCTGATCATCTTTATATCCCCCAGCAGGAAGTTTACCACTTGTTTCAGGATATACTAAGTCAGGCAGAAAACTGGATAATATTTTCTCAAAATCCCTGCCTATAAATCTTGATCCCCTAGTAGATAGAATTATCAAAATAATCACTTAGTTCACCTTTATCTTTCAGGAATATTCAGTAAAATCTGTCAGAAAATACTACTACAGCAGTCTTGATTAGCAAAGATATTTCAGAGTAGCAGATTCAGATCAATTTGCCAATTTTTGAGACATTAGGTAGTTTAAAGTAAACACTACTAAACTGGTGCTATTTCACAAGTTTTTTTACCTCACTAAATTTTTTTTTTAGTCTGGTAATGGTTATTATCTTGGAGTCATGGTTGGGAAGTGGAGGACATGCAGAAATCATTCAGCACATGAACTTCAGACAGGTTGCTTTGCTGTGACAGAAATGTCACAGTTACTTTGCCCCCTTTTAAAACTAATTTTTGTATGACTATATTGTGTTTATGCACCTGTGTCTATTAGTAAAACTTCAAGTAATTTAACCAGATAATTACTATAAATGTGCAGTCATTCTATGAGACTAGTAGTATATTCTTAAGAAAGAAAAGGTCATAAAAACTCATTATGTTTGTGGCTTCACTCCATCATAGAGTAGAAATCAAATCTGACCTTTATGTACTACAGTAGTGTAAAAAAAGTTTCAATTAACAAGCTTTTGCCTTGTTAATTGCCATGCAAATGTTGTTCAATAGCTTTTAATGATGCTGCCAATTATCAGTACAATAATGTCCTTTATACATTTTACAGTGATGGAGATGATATTAGCTACTAAGGTTAAAATATAAAAGCATAAAATACAAAGCAACATATCAAGCTGAAGCAGCAGTGGAGCTACAGCAAAGACTAATCTGATATTTTAAAAAATTAACCAACACCATACATGCCAAAACAGATCAAATTATGAATCAGTTAATGAGATAATTTTGTCTTCTCTTGCCTCCTGTCTCCAGAAATTCTTATTCAGTTGCTCAAAGCCCTTTTCTATTGCCCTGTTCAGTAATTTTTCTCACCTTGCACTGAACTTGCCACAATTTTCTGTAAACAGTTTATTTTTAGATAAAAAAAGAATATTTTGTCATAGTAAATCAATAAATACCTTTCTTCTTGCAGTCTTGTGCTGTCTCAGGCAGAAAAGAAGATGTTTCAGTTAAATGTCAATGACAATGTAATTAATATCTGCAGATAGTAAAAATAGATTATGTGCACTTGAGATGTGCTACATGGTGAAAGAGCAGACATGTCCTATCAGTGGCTAAATTCCATTTGTGAGCCCCTTGAGGCAGTGTGGATTCATCACATACTTCCAAACAGAAATACAAAGCTGAAAGAGAACTTCCCCTACATGGAGGGGAGATAATAGGTCATAGGAAGATTTAAAATCTCCCCACAAAAAGCTGAAGCAATCATTTATGTCCTCACTCAAGAGTCTGTCTTTTACCTCAATTACTTTTTCTAAAAATGTTTTCAAAGATCAAATTCCCATCTAAGTACAGGAATCAAAGTCTTATCTGTTCTTTTTATTTTTATGCGTAGAAATAGAAAACAAAGATGAAAATGCCTTCATATGTCTGGGAGAACTCCATTTTAATATCCAAATATCTTTTATGTCTACAATCTCAGATATGACCTTTTTGATTGTGAATCAGTAGGTACAAAGAATTAATGAGGCCTAACTAATTCACTCTATACACACACCATTAGTTTATTTAGATTAATTTTCTTTACTGTTCTCCTAAGCTTAACAATGACTAATAAATTGATAGAAGGCATATTACAAAAAATAAATTGAGTGATGATCTGCTTAATGAGTCACCAAAAGACAAATGTTACAAAAAGCACTGAAAAGGTCTCATGCTAAATGTAGTTGATGCATGGGAAATACTTATATACAGATATGATCTAAGCATGGTTATTATCTTTGCTACTATGCACACTTTCAATAGTTTTAACATCTAAAATAAAAATAAGGCAAGATAAAACAATTGAAAGGTGAGATAATAGCTCAAAAGAGGAGAGACGGCAAGAAGACTAAAAAAAAACTACATGAAAAATATTAACTCCTAGTAACTGAATAAACAACACATTATGCAATACAGGGAAGTTATTATTAGTATAAAGATTTTGAAATCTTTACCAAGACACATAAAAATATTTGTGCAATGTTAGTACAGGACTGTGGGGAAAAAAAAAGAATACTTCACATGGATTTAGGCAAAAATGTAGTAACTTATCAAACTCCTAAGGCTGAAGTATTGTAGACTGTGAAAGATGAAAAAACCTTAATTGCTTGCATATCAAACTGGAACTTGGAAACTAATGGTAGCCTACACGTCAATACTAATGATTAAATCCTCTCACTGTTTGCAAACACACCTCTTACTTCCTACACAGACCCTAAGTAGCTTGTATTCAACAGAAGAAACAGTAAACCAATACCTCCAAAAGGATTTTCAGAGGAACAAAATCTCAGAATCATAGACTGCTTTGGGTTGCAAAAGACCTTAAAGATCATCCAGTTCCAATTCCCCCACCCAAGCAGGAACAGCTTCCACTAGACTAGGTTTCTCAGGGCCCCATCCAAACGGCCCTGAACACTTCCATGGTGGAGCATCCACATTTTTTTGGCAACTTCTTCATGGGCATGACAGCTGTGAACCTGAACACAGGCATCCCCAAAGGCTGTGACAAGAGGAAAAAGATGAAATTCAAAAGCAGACACTTTAAATGAAGTCTTAGGAAATGAAATGAGACAAATTGTTAGCAGATGGAGCGATTTAAAAGCACTGAGCCATTCTCCTTCCATAGTGTCCATTTTCTGACTGAGCTTTCTATTTAATGGATGGTTTCAGGTTTTGCTCTCTGGCTTCCAGACAGTAATTCATCTCACCTCAGAATTTCAAGTGATGGCAGACAGCATTTGGCAGCCAAGAGAGTCTACATTGGTGCCAGGATAGAGGCTCCTCTTGCAAAACTTCGATCATTTACCTCCAAGGTGGTCTTCTCAGACCATCCTCAATGTCAATAAAGAAAAATAAGTAGTTTTAGAGAATGATGCATCTAATATATTTCAAAAGTGTAGTCTATGCTGAAATGAATTCCTATCCAAAAGTTTCTTTTTCTCCTTGCTGACCATTGAAGCAGCTTAGAATGACTAGCTCAAATATCCATGTCTAGACTGTATCCCACGCCTGCATTCCTTCGACAAATCCTGTCCAAGATGTCAAAAAGTGAGAGAGAGAATACCAAACTGTCTGGTTATCCAAGAAGAAACAAGGAAAAAAAAATTGCTAGGGCCTTTAATGAACTATATCAACATTTATGGAAAATAATATCAAATAACATACACTTTGGAATGCAAAACACCCCTTTATTTTGGGGACTACTAAAGAACAAAAATCAATTCTAGCTTGCCTGAAAAAATATTCATTGTCAATTAGATATGTGGCTTCAGCTATGATAAAATCAAGCAAACACAGAAAAGAGGGGGAAAAAAAAGAACAAAAGTGCAAACCCACTAACCCTGCTATGATTGTTCCCAATTTCATGAAATATTTCCATGTTTTGTTCAGTAGGTCATAAGATTACTAGGAAATTTCTAAAGACAGTTTTCAACATATGAAAAAAAATCTGCTTAATATTTGCAGATTTATAATGATTCCTTGAAGTTTGTCATTGATTATTTTCCTGCAATTAACCCCTTGGCAATATTGAACCTTTGGGGTTTTGCTTATGGTTTTGCTTGTTTGTTTGCTTTTTAGAAAATATTTCTTGACTTGGCTGGATCAAGAATCACTGATCTCCCTCCAAAAACATCTTTTTTTATCTGGGAGCAATTTTTTTTTTTTTTTTTTGTTAACTGACTTTTTGGGGGTACAATTCCCACATAAGCTAAATCTGTCAACTTTAGTGTCCTGTAATCATTCCTCTTAATGTGCCTGTTTGGACACCTTTAGCCAAGCACAAAGTGGTTCTGTGAGCAGGACATACTCAGAAGTTTAAAAGTTATTTATTGGTTATCACACCCAAGTGATCACTACTAGGTTAGGCATTAATGTGCTCACCACCTTTTATAGTACATACACAGAGATTCTGCTAGCCAGGCAGGGAAAAATCAGGAAGGAGAAAGGGCAGCTCCTACAGCTCCCTGGAGCACAGCCAGAGTCAAGCCTCCCTCTGACCCTGTTTTTTCTTGATGATTTTATACTTGCCCATGTCAGTGCTTTCCCTTGTCTTACCCTGTCTGAAATTTCAGCTTTCTCATCTCATATGAATCTCCTCTTCAGACTTTCTGACAAAAAAAAGTCCTTTTCAGACTTTTCTGATTTTTTCTCCTGCAACTTAGCATTTTCCTCAGAATTCTGTGCCATGGCACGGAATGGATTCAGCAATGGATCTGGTATCCTCAGGCACAGGCACTTGCATGGACTTCTAGACAGAGGGAATCACACTCATTTTAGCACTGAATGAAGGTGACAAGGGTGATAAGGAAAGGAATTAGTTTTCAGTGGTCACCAGTCAAACCCATGGCTTTGCGTATCAGCTGCTCAGCACTATTCTTATACTTATCCTATGAAAAAGCTCATCTTTTCTTTGTGATGCACCACTATACATTTCTGCCATAAATCTTAGTATAATGCCATAAATCACATTTCCTCAAACATTTCAATCCATCAATCAGCATTTGGATAAAGGTCAATTTGAATTAATGTTGCAAAAAAACTGTGTTAAAATCTTTAATGAACCCTATCCATAACTAGAATCTTGCATCCTCTCCATTAAAATTTATTCTGCAGAGCTTGTTGAAGAGACACATTTTTACATGCTTACTTCTGAATTATACACACAACATCTTTGTCAGTAATAAAAGAAGACCTTTAGGTTTGATCCTCAATGATTTTCTTAATATGTCTCCTCATTTTCCATGTGGGCCTCAAATTTTGAAGTAAGAATTCAGTCTTACTGACAGAGACACAGTACAGTAGCCACACCACTAACCAGCTTAATTGTGCTGAACAAATATATAACTAAATTAAAGTGCTGTTACTGAAAGCTCCTTTCGCTCCTGTAGCTTAGTCTGTTTCAGGAAATTATTTTACACACACTTTTAAATGCCTTGTTCCTTAAATATATGGGTGCTCCAAACTACCTGTTCTGACAAACACCATGTTGTAAAGCCATTTAAACAGTATGCAACTAATATAAGATTTCTTTGGTGCACTTTATTCTTAAGAAAATGTCAGAGAATTCCAAAGAACAACTACTAAAGGAGCAAAGAATGAAAGATGCATGTCAGGCTATAAAAAGGTTGAAATATGGATAAATTTATCTAAATGCAGCAGATGAAATTAGCTTTGACATTTGAAGGATAAGGGTCTGATCATGTCTAACTACAGGAAAGAGAATGTATTGAGTTTGAGTTAGGGAGCCGAAGAATCATGGAACCAATGAGGCTGGAAAAGACCTCTGAGATCATCGAGTCCAGCTTCTGACTGAACACCACCATGCGACACCCAGACCAAGGCACTGAGTGCCATACCCAGAATTTCCTTACACACCTTCAGGAACACTGACTCCACCACTCCACTGGGCCACCTATACCAATACTTAAAAACCCCTTTCATGAAGAAATTCTTCCTGATGTCCAGCCTGAATCTTCCCTGGCACAACTTGAGGCCATTTCCTCTCATCCTGTCACTGGTTGTCTGGGTGAAGAGGCCAATCCCCACCTGCCTACAACCTCCTTTCAGGCAGTTGTAGAGAGGTCTCCCCTGAGCCTCCTCTTCTCCAGGCTAAACAACCTCAGCACTCTCAGCCACTCCCCATTGGACATCCAGACCCCTCAGCAGCTTTGTTGCTCTTCTCTGGACATGATCCAGCATCTCAATGCCCTTAAGAATTCTTAAGACTAAAGGAGACATTAATGTTTCTCTTTTATGACCATAAACTAAAATACAAGAAGTTCCACCTCAACTTGAGGAAGAACTTCTTTACGTTGAGGGTGACAGAGCAGTGGAACAGGATGATTCTGGAGTCTCCCTCTCTGAAAAACCCACCTGGATTTGTTCCTGTGTCTCCTGTTTCAAGTGAATCTGCCTTGGCAAGGGGGTTGGACTAGATGATCTCCAGAGTTTCCTTACAATCCCAGCAATTATGAAACACCATCTCGTTTGCTGTCCTTCACAATGACTTGCTGTGTTTATACTTGTAACTTACCTGAATTTAAGGTTTAACTGTCACCAAGTCAGAGAACTTCATCTACATAACACATTTTCCATGTCATTAATAGGTCAGACATGGCACAGAAGGACCAAAAGGCTAACCAACGTACTCGAGTCCATATCTAAAAGAATTGGAAGTGTCCTCTTGACATGTTTGTGACTTGCCACAGCTGTCAACCAAGTATCAACTTAGATGCAAGTGTGGCTTTAATGATGGTACAGACCACTAAAAATTAGAACTCCAGACATAATTACGGCAAGAATTTTTTATTTTTTTTTTTTTTTACCACTAGTCCTCATCTGGCACTCTCATCTAAAATCTCATCCTGTAAACATGGGGAAAGGCTGCAGGCTGATGAAATCAGCAGGAAGTAACTCCACAAGATGATGTCATTGCTGAAAGACTGTGCCAGGGCTCTGCTTTCTTACTATTGCTCTTTAGCATTTGAAAGGCTGGCTAAACTATGAAGAGACCCTGTAGACAACAGAAGGTGCCAAGGTTCCACCAACACAGTGGCACCTCCTCTACCCCAAATCCATCCCAGCTTCTCCCAGATACCGGAAAAAACATAGATAATGGATGCCGCAGGTGAAGGAGACAAATCTGTGTGAAGTCTAACACAGTGTTTTTCAAAAATTTAGTTTGAACCCCAGTCACACTCCAGGGAGAGTTCACACACCTACACTTCTGTTCCACAGGCATCTTTGCCCTCCCTCTACATGTCACTGGCCTTAGCTCCTGGCTGCAGGATCCATCTGCATCTTGAATCTGGGTGCCGTGTTTGCTCTGGCTCAGGCCTGACAGAAGGGTGAATGGACTCACCTGCATAAAACGGAAAAACTGACCAAAAAAAAAAAAAAAAAAAAAAAAAAAAAAAAAAAAAAAAAAAGTAAAGAAAAAGTTTTCTTCGCAATCTTTATTAACCTAAGGCCACCCTGCCAGCAATAGGACGCCCTTTCTTTCAAGCTGCGCGGTCGGCACAAGGGCAGTACCGAGGGTGGGGACACCCGCCCACACGACAGCAGCGGCGATCCCCGGAGGGCCGGGCCGGGCCGGGCACAGCCAGCGCCGCCGGGCGCGGGGCGGGGCGCGGGCGGGGCCGCCTCGCCCTCAGCGGCCGCGGCCCCGCCGCTCCTGCCGGCGCTGCCGCCCGCGCTGCGCAGGCGCGCCTGTGTGCGGGCCGGGCCCGGGCGGCGCCCGCCGCCGCCTCCGGGTCTCCAGCGCCATCCGCCGGGGCCGGCGCTGCCGCGGCGCCGCTGCCGGGGAGGGGCGCCCAGGCGGGCACGGCGCCGCCGCTGCGTCACGGAGAGCGTGTTAGTGCCCGGGAGGCCTCGGCGAGGCCTGCGGGGAGGCAGCGGGCGGTCGGGACGGGGTTGAGGTGAGTGACCTCTGAAGGGCCCGTGTCCCGCGGAGGAGTCGCCCGCTTGCTGTAAGTGGCCAAGCTTAGAAGGCACAGTGGCTGCACTTCGGCGTTGTGCGCCCCGCAGTTGTCACTTCACGTTCAGTGTTTGCTAGCTTTAAAAAACTTGTCTCGCCGTGTCGGCTGTTTGGCTTGTTTAGGTTGTTTGCTGAATAAAAGTGGAGATTGGAAAAATCCAGTTGCACCATAGGCCTGATCTCATAGCGCACGAGATGAAACAGAACACCTTTAACTCGGTTGGGATTAAGTTGGAAGTTGGCAGTGTTCCGCCGAGACCTCGCCGCACACGGTCACACTGGGGTTGTTTGCAGTGGTCGTCAGGCAGGAATCTGCTTTTCGTCTGAACGAGCACAATTCCAAACATTCTTCTTTATGGTCAAGGTGTAAACCATGCTTACATTGGGTGTGTGAGTAACCCCTGTGCTGTTTTAGTAACTGAGAAGATGACGAGACTTGCCTTGTAGCAGCCAGCACGCTGGAGTGTCTCTTACCGGGGTCTTGACATCTGCACTTTGTTTTAGTGAACAAGTTGTTTGAAGTTGCTGGATCGCTGCATCCAATCCACAATTTTCAGGTAGCAGGAGCAGCCTATTCACGTTGTTAAGGGACAGATTATTTGTTTGGGGTTCTCCATTATTAACAATTTTAGTTCTTCCTGTCTGTGAAATGAACGATTGACTTTATAGTCAGTGGTGAACAACACGGTACCAGATGGAGCTGGTGAGGAGAGAGAGGAGCTACTGGACAAAACTATTTCATTGTCGAGTGAATCAGCTGTTAATGCCTCTGTGTTTTTGGGTTGGAGGGTGTGAGGAGGGCTTTGTTGCAATATCAGGGCCTTGATGTGAATATTTGAACTACTTTTTTTTTCTTATTATTAATTAATTTATTTATTTATTTTTGCAATGTCTTTTAAACAGGTTATGTTTAAAAGAAAGTTTCTGCCGCATGCTTTTATGGTGTCCAAGCTTACCTATTGATGCTTCCTTTGTAACTTCATGGTAAAACAGTTTCTACAAGTATCAATTTGATTACTAGATCATCTGAATCCAGAGATCACTTTTACTGAAATGTGGATTGCCAAAAAGCTCTGTAGTGCTCAAATACTGTTGCTCCAGATGAAAGAATATCAGTTGTGTAGTTGCATGTTTCCCAAAACTCAGCAGTTCTGGATTGGAATTCCAAACTTTTGCACTGTAAGAGTGCCCCATAGCAGAGTTAAATTCCAGGTAAGTATTTTTGTGATTCTCTAAAGATATAAGTGATGTGCATCATACAGTGATAAAATAATTTACTTTTGACTCTACAGAGCTAAGCTTTTGATTTTGCAGCATTAATTATGATTTGAAGCTGCCTTCATTTATCAAGGTAAAGGGCCAGGCAGTGATAAGTGCTGGAGAACCAATGTGTATTCAGAGTGTATTTTTGAGTCTGATAGTTCTGAGTTGGGGAGAAATATTAATTTTCTTCAAACAGTAGTGCAGTTTAACTGACAGGCTGATTAGTTAGAGTGACAGTCGTTAAGTGAAGAATAGGACCAGAATTCTCTGAAAGATTACTTAGAGATGAAATGTTGTGCAACAGAGGATAGGGAGGAAATGGATTGGTAAGGGAGGATAAAAACAGAAGAGTTTGATTATAAAAAAAATCTTTAGCTATAAATAAAAATAGTGGTGAAGGGCACAAAATAAAGCTCATTTTGGACACTGGCATATTCAAATGGGAATGTTTTTTAATATCTAGTTAAATTAATCTTTAAAATATAAATTGCTGTAGGCATATGTTGTGGAACATTAAGGTTTAATTGCAGCTAAGCAATTGTAAAATTCATCTAGATGACTTTAACGGTTATTGTCAAATAATGTCATGTTGCTGTTGTTTTTCTTCATAATATGTCTGACTCTCTGATTTTAGGTTTCCAAAGTAAATGATAAACAATCAGTAGTTGGTAGAAGAATGACTACTAGTGCAGAGGGAACCAAAACGGCTGTTGGAAAAAGTCCCAGTGGAGTATGTGATGGAAGGCAGGATTCTTTACAAGGTATTGAACCTTTTGCCACCCTCTTCTGGAGAAGTCATCCTTCCCTGCCCTCAGTTGACATCTTAAGGGTCAAGGTCTAGAATCTTAATTTGAAAGTTTTGTATCATGTGATGTGTTTGTTTTTTTAATTTTAAGGTGACTATACACAAATGTTATAGTGTCCCAAGACTCACGATTTTCTTACGGTTCTTAATGGCCAGTTAGATTATGTACTTACTATTTTCCTTCAGCTTCATCAAACTCTTATATTCACTGAAGGCTGTGAATTGTTATGCTACTGCTCTTTTTTTTTTTTTCCATTAGAAATGTGAAAAAGCAAACATTTCTGTGTCAGTGGTAATATTTGATTCAGGTAAATTAGTTACCTTTATGGCCTTCATTTTAGCAGTGCTGCCAAGCTAAACATTTTTTTCTGTGACTTTGCTTGTTTTGTCACTTTGCTAATACCTTATCCTCAGATGTGCTGTTATGCATCATACATTTTAGCTTCTGTGCTTCAGGGTGCTTGGTCATTTGCATTCTATGTATATTTAGATTTTGTTTGTAAAGGTGTTTGTACTCAGTTGCTTTGGGCATTTTCAGCTTTTGTTTACAAGTGGAATGACAGGGAGGTAGTTATGACAGGTTAAGACACTGGAATGGTACAGTGTTTATGCAATTACATTGCTCAGGAAACATCCCTATGAGAAACTGTTGTGTTATTTCATGTGCATGACAATCAGGAAGACAGCGCCTGTCCTCAGAAAGCTGTGTGGTACTGTATCATAATTTTTCTGTACAGCGTTGTCTCCTTACATACATTCTCTTGAAGGTTTGCATTACAAAATGGATGAGATACTACTGAGTAAACAGAAATCCCATCCCCCCCAGCAGATGTTTAATCACCAGTGGGTTGTTTTTTTTTTCCTGCAGATGTGGTAATCTTTTAAAGAGAGCTCTTAGGTTTATGTTTATTCCTGAATGCTCCTGCCTTATCTGCAAAATAATGAAACTGAACAGCCCCGGTGTTCTTCTTGTATGTATCTTTTTATGCTTCTGTTTTTTCTCTTGTAGACAACAGAAGCATTTCTTTCCCCTTTGCCAGTTGAAATCTTTATATTTTGAATTTTGCCAATCGTGTAAGATGACAACATTTTTTGAAAAGCAGTGGCAGAAGTGTTTGCTCTGTCCAGTTTATATCATATCTCTGCATTATGTGCACTGTCCAGCTGAAATGTACTTACGCATCTTCAAGGGTCATCAAAATGTTTTCTTTAAGACATGCCAATATGACAACTTCGTGTTAATAGGTATTAATATCCTTAATAGTCACAATTTATTTAAATTCTCTAAGAATATTTGTTTTGAAGTCCTGTGAAAAAGGTTTTTCATACTATTTCTAAGATAGCAAGATTTCTGCTCTCTGCTCCAGCAGCTGAAAAAAGTGGTTTGTGTCCACATGTGACTGTGCTCTATTTCTGTTACTTTATAAGAAATTGTCAGGGAATAGTCATAATGCATACTTAATTAAATTTCTCCCTCTTTCCTCTTTGGAGTTTTTATAATCATACCACACCATTTTGATCCAAAAGGCAGTGATATGCCTGATCATCAAAGCAAAAGACATTTTTGAATCACACTCTGTCTGAAATACACCATTATAACATGCAAATCGAGTGATGTCATGACCTATTTGCAAGAATTCTTTTAAAAGTGTCCTGTTTCCTATTATTTGCCTTTCTAATTTTACGAGACTTTCATCTAAAAAATGCTTTCTTATCTTTTCCTCCTATTCGGAGATTCGTTTGCAAGGTGAAACAACATTGCTTAACTGTGTGAAGCATTAGTTCCTTATAGAACCATGAGTCTTAATTTCCTGTTTCATCTTTGTCATCTGCATCCTTTGTAGGTTAAGTGCTCTTTTACAGATTTGTTGAAGAGGCCTCAGTTCCTCTCACTTTCCTGCAGGTGGATGCATAGTACTGATGGAAGATACTAATATTCTGTTTCTTCTCTGTGATGCTGAGTATTTGCAATATTTTACTGATTTTAGTATTTTGAACAAATGAAAAAAGACCTGATGGTTTCACCCAGCAACAGGCAAATGCTAGGTATCACTTAGGAGCTAAACATTATAAGATTTTTGAGTTAGCAACCAGGTAAGGCCCTGAACGACCAGATTTGATCTGATAGCTGACCCTGTTTTAAGCATAAGAAGGTTGGGCAAGAAGTCACTTAAATGATTCTGTGATTCAGTGATTTTTCCTTCTCATTATTTACCCACTTAGAGGGCTGATGTATGTGCATACCCCGTTTCGCAGTCATGCAGCTAGATGTAGCCAGTGGATCTGTCATTTGAGCAATAATGTCATCTGCCAATTAACATTTGTACTGAGGAATTTTAAAATTTTTTGTATATATGACAAATACTTAATGTATACCTGGGAATTGATCCTAATTAATAGAAATGCAGCGTTTGGGTAACGCAGCTATGCTATTGCTACCCTTTAATTTGAGGTTCTCTTGGGAAATCTCTAAAACAGTGTTATATTGCATGCCATATAAATCCAGTGAGTCAAGTACTACTGTTCACAAAAGTGAAAAAAGCTACCTTATTTTTACATTGTATTAATTTAATCTTTTTGGATTTGAAATTAGTCTACTCTTCACAAAGTGTGAGACTAGCAGCATTCTTGAACAGTCTTCCTTGACTTGAAATCTCAGTGCTTTTTTTTCTTCTTGTGTGTTCTTCTCTCTCAGAATCCTTTTGTCAGTCAAGTTACTGATGTGAATACTCATTCAATAATCTCTCTGTCTCTTGGGTAGGGAAATGAAGGAGGCAGAAAAGTGTGGGATCTAAGTGTTAAGAAATTAACTCACATGAAAGAGTGAATACCATGTGTCCAGACACAGAAGATTGGTTACTCCCGGTAGCTGATAATTAGATAGGACTAAAGCTTGTCTAAGAAATACAATTTCCTCATGAAGGTGCGTAAGAGGAGGTATGGATATCTGACTTTAGTCAGATATGTTTGGTAGTTTTTGATCTGAGACTCAGTTCACATAACCTCCTTTTTCTGTTCCTGCTTTAGAGAAAAGCCAGTTCATTACCAGTGCTACCAGACACTTCTTTCTACAATGGAGTGTGATTTTTCTTCAACATTTGTAGGGATTTTTTCTTTTTAAAAAAACTCTTAATCCAAACATTTTTACTGTAACCACACTTTAGATACTCCTTGTGGTTCTCATATTTTTTTTTTAATTTGTGAACATTTCTGCAGAGAGAGATACTTTTTTGGGTATGAGCCTTGTCAAAGGGTTTAAATGTGTGTATACATGTTCATAAGCATCCAAATACTTATTTTGATTTGCATAACCTTATTATCTTACACTTGCTTTTCTTAGTTACATTTCATAGGTCAGTTAGATGTATTTCTTTGGATTTGTGAATTTGTACTTCGCATACTTTTTGACCAATCAGCTGTGTAAGCATAATCTTTATTTCATATAGTGCTTCGTATTAGTAGTGTCTTGATCTGTTTTGCGCAGAAATGGGAGTTGATTCTTCCATTCCTACATAAGAACGCAGTTGATTTAACCAGCTTCACCTTTTTGTCAGTGGCCTGTGATGCAAATGCATCTTTGCTCCTAATTTGTCGAAGGTATGGAGACAGCTGCAGTAGCTGGTTAAACTCCCGAGAGTTTAACTATGCTGAAAGGAAGCGCATTGTGACGTCATACTTCAAAGACTTTTAGTTTTCTTCCACTCTATTAAAAAAAATCAAAGAAGAGTTGTGTTTGTTGTTTTCCAGTAACATCTTGAGCAAAGTTTTTTTACCTTCTGTTCAGTACACTGACTTTTCTTTAAATTAAAAGATCCTTTTTTTTTTCAAAAATAGTAAATCAGTTTATCACCTGCTTCATCTAAATGCCTTTCTCTTCTATTGTCACAGCAAGAGCCAACCTCTAGTACTTTCTATGAGTACAAATGTGTTAGATTTGCTACCGGTATTCCTACTTACAAGTGGATATGGAAGCGTTTCCAGCAAATTTGATAAACTGTGTGTTTAGCAGACTGCTTGGTGCACCAAAGATTCCCTGGCGCTGAGATGCTCTCTGTCTCAGTAGAATAGCAAACCTGATCAGATCATTAGGTCTGATTTTAATCATACTGTGGGTAAAGCAGTTGGGTTTAGCATGTCTTCTTATTTTTTGGAAAAGCTGTTTCCTATGGAAAAAGCTGTTTTGGTTTTGAAAGCTGTTTCTTACCCTCATCTTTCCTACCCTTCCCATTTCAGAGATGAAGAGGTATCTTTAACAAAAATGTGGTGCTTATATCTTTGTCTGTCTTCATCAGGACTGAAAATAACAGTTTCTGTCTTTTATTCCCGTTCATATTGAGATGTACCCAAGTACAGTAGGGGTCTATTTTTAATTCAGTACTAAAATAATGTGTACAGTATCTCTTACATCTGTAAAACACAATCTGTGCAATACCTTGCTTTCATGATATAATTATTTTCAGAACAGAAGAGCTAATAAATTGTACAGCATTCTATTTTGTTTATTTAATTAACTATCCCTAATAATCTAAACTTATGCTTCCCATTTGTGGGGTTTTATGTTATTTTTAAATTCCTACCCTAGACACCTTTGGAGTGTGTCTGTCTTTTCCTCCATTTAGTGTTTTGTATTTTACTTTATATGCCTTCTTATTTTAACAGTAGCAACAATATGTCAGTGTTTTTCTTATTTAAACTAGTGATTACTTTAAAAATATTGTCTGTAAATAATTCTAGTAAACAAATGAGTTTCCAAGATGACAGAAAAAAATTCTCCTCTTAAAGAATTATAATGGATTCCAGGCTCTGCTTGTATAAGGGCGGGTATGGTCATGGAATCAGAGAATGCCCTGGGCTGTGAGGTGCCTTAAAGATCATCTCATTCCAGCTCCCCTGCTGTGGGCAGGGATGCCTCCCACTAGGACAGGTTGCTCTGAGCTCCATCCAGCCTGGCCATGAGCGCTGCCAGAGGTGGGTTATCCACAGCATCTCTGGGCAGCCTGTTTCCAGTGCCTCACCACCTTCACAGTAAAGAATTTTTCCCTAATATCCAGTCTTAACTTTCTCTCAGTTTGAATCCATTTTCCTAGTCCTGTCACTATGTGATGAGATACTTGCCAGCAGTTTTATAATTAATTTGATTTTTGGTAAAGGTGGCTAACAATGTTTGTTCTTCAAAGGTATTCTTTAATCACTTTTGTGTAGATGCGGGAATGCTGGAATTGTTTTATAAGTTTTAGTGATAAGTATAGTATAGTTATTATTGTTATTTTAATGTAGTTTTTTCTAGTCTCTGTAAAGGGGGCCCCCTGCTTTGGGAGACCCCTGGTCAGACTCCTGATAAGGGTTCCCAAGACAACCCCAGCCTCTGCCCAGAGACCGTTTCCCATTGGTTTTCCCCGAGATAGGCTTCTGTCCATCCTAGCAATGTAGCTTTCCTCCCTCGGTCCATCAATCATCTTCAAGGTCCAGTGCAGTCCAAGACTTTCAGAGGTTAATGGATCCCCCAGAGACCCCTTCCCAACTTACTTTGAGTTGTCTTATTGGTTTGTAATCTGTATCCACCCCACCCCCATCTCCCTTTGGATAAAAACCCCCTTGTAACCCAGGTTCGGGGTCTCTCTTGCCTGAGGCACCGGGCCTGGGGTCAGGGGCTTCCCCTGTAACCCCCGAATAAAACCTATGTTCCCGGATGTCTCTGAGAGTCCCCTCTTTGAAACCACAGCCGTGACAGCATAGGCTAAGGTGCTGCAGAGCCAAGGACCCACACACGAGACTGTCAAGGCGTATGGGAGCGAGTGGGCGGTCAAGCCGAACGCCAGGCTGACCAGAGATACCACGATGACATGTAGATACTCTTCGACAAATCAGATGAAAATATGTAGTTATATTGTATATAAAGTTATATATTTTTGATTGATTTGAAAAGGGATTTGTACTGAGGATTATTTTAGAGTTGTTTTTAGTTTTGGAGATACTAAATTAACTGCTGATTTTTTGATGTATGTAGTAATCAAAAGCTTTTACTGTTCTCACATAACTTGGGTTTTTTATATAGTTAGAGTATGTGATGCAAAAAGAGTAAATGTATATGGCAAGACAATGTTTTCCTGACTGCGACACACTATTTCCGCAGCCCAGATGAAACACATCAACCTGTCCTTCGCAGCGTGTGGCTTTCTGGGCGTTTACCACTTGGGGGCAGCAGCTGCTTTCCACAGGCATGGTAAGAAGTTACTGAGAGATGTGAAAGCTTTTGCGGGAGCTTCTGCGGGATCTCTGGCTGCCGCTGTCTTGTTAGCAGTGCCAGAAAATATAGAGGTAAATTAATAAACTCGTAGGTATAGGCCGTGATAGTTTTCAAAGAGCATTTTTTCAAATAATCATCTTTCATTAAGTTTATTAAAATGTTTTGTGTCTTTGTTACTTGCTAGGAACAGAAATCTTCCAGCATGTTTTCATTAACCACATCTGTAACTCATGAGGAAATATGTTAATGATAAAAATATTTCATATGAACCTTGTATTTTAAGCTGTGTAAATACAAATCTTGAGTTGTAGGCAGCAGGTAAACTTTAATATACCAAAATGTATATTTACTTAATGATGGTATTACAAAGTGAATCATTATTCTGTTGGCTAGAGATAGGCTTTGTTAAGCAAGTGCATAGCACCACCCTTTTAACCTTTTCTGAAAGGAGATGAAAATGGTAGATTGAGTGTGTCTTCATAAACAGCTCCTACCTTCTCAGATCTTTATCTTGCTGCCTGTGCTCCACTGAATAGTGTTAAAGGCTTTTGCATGTCCTTTAGACTCAGTGCAGCCCATGCCTTAAGAGCACCCTGTAAGATTAACCCTCACAGCATTCTGTTCTGAAATGTGTCTGGGTTGTTTCATTTCCAGAGATGCCACTCCTTTCCCGCCTTGGGTATAGTGTCATGCTGAGACACCAAGGTTATATTCAGTGATTACAATGTTACAGACTCCAGGGAGACCATTAGTGGGTTTTTTGGTGTCTGTTGTCTTGGTTTTCCCAACAGGTTAAGGCAGTTTTGCCCTCCTGAACTGTGTGTAGCAATGTCTCAATAAATGCGGAGGATCAGGCATTGCCAAAATGTATTTCTTTATATTTTTCATTATTGTTGGTGAAACAGGCTGCTAGATTTTTGGTCTAAGTTATATTTCATTCCAAGTGAGCATTTGATAACTTTTGCTAGGCCTTGCTTATTTCACTTCATTTGATTCAAATAATAGTCTCAGCCAAACCTCGCTTTGCCACTGATTTTTCTGTTGGTTGGTTGGTTGTTTCTGCTGGGATATGAGCTCAGCTTGCAGCATTAACTATACTCCTGTTGCTTTCAGCAGTAGGTTTTTCCCTGGCTTCTTTCTGACACCCCACTCCCCTGCAAGCATTCTTTATATTACTTGGTATGAGGCGAGTTCCCCTCTGTTGTGGAGAGAACCTAATTGTATTCTGTGCAGGCATTACTCCCTTCTGTCACCTCTGACTGGTAGTTCAGTTTCAAGTTTGCCTGGTATAATGTGTACCTCTGACTTTAATTTCCTCTGTGGTGAGCATGGCAGCCCTTTGTTAGCCCAAGGAAATTTTTCTTCTCGTTGCAGACCCTGGGTATGAGCCCTTGTTCTCAGCCTATAAGTCCAACTTACAAAGATCTTTCTAAGTAAAAATACTAGAACATTTCTTAGTTTTTGTTTGTGGAAACTAACTCTATATTACATTGAGTTTGTTGTATTTTTCCTTGAAAATTTGTGATGTTATTGCAAACTAAAGAAAACTTCATGTACTTTCTTTTATTTTTTGTATACTTTTTGGTTATTCTGTTATATTGTTCAAATGGAAAATTGAGAATTCTTTTGTCAGTGGGAATAATTCTAATTCTCATGGAATTTAAGTAAAGGCAGTGTTCTGTTCTGAATACAATTAACTTTTCATATCAGGACAATTATTATCTTTACTACATTTCTAGCTTGAAATATTTTAAATCCACAAATGTATCTCCTAGTCAGTTAATTATTTTTTTCTTCCCCCCCCCCGAGATGGCATTGTTAGATAAGCCATAATTAGGACTTTCTGCATCTCCAAGTTTCGAAGCTGTAATGCAACCTGTTTTGGAGAGAATGTTGTTAACATTGAAAATTTATTGTTTCGATTGTTGCTGTTCTAAGACAGTTTTGAAAATTTTTTTTTGTCATATATTGGGGTTTTGTCACTGTTTATAAAGGCGTGGGACTTGAGAATTCTAAGTAGGCTTATTTAGTTATGGATAAATAGCTATTTATTTTAAAATTGCCATGGTCATGTTCGATATCAAGTTTGCTTAACTCAATGCAGTTACAATTCCTAAAAGTGGCCTCAGTCATTATTCAAAATGTAGACGTATTGTTTAAAGCTTCTAGCATTCAGATTCTAAAACAATTCATAGCTGTAAGAAGTTGTCCTTTTTGAAAGCAGAAATTGAGAGTCTAGGTGCAGTCCATTCTTAGCACTTGTAATATGGAAAGTAGTTTTCTGTCATTTCCCTAGTTTGGTACTCTTAGCTCCCCATAACTCTATTTAAGCATCTTAGATACGGAGATAGTAGTTATGAGGTGCTTCTGTGTAGGGTTTTGTGGATTTCTTGTGCTTTTATAGAGAGAAGTATCTGAATGTGCCTTATGTATTGTGATTGGTTTCCAGCTGGCAATGACAAGTATCTCATGGGGTAAAGGTGCAAGTCTAACCAATGTGAGGCTCAGTAGCACAAATAATTGTTTCTTTAAGAGGTATGAACCTCTTAGTGAACTTTTTGATACATTTATTCAATGGCCACATAAAGAAGTGGATGCAAGAACTACATTTCTATCTTTCACTTCGATGAGTGCTTTGTCATACAAGTGATGTGAGGAAGTTTAACTCCTTCAGTTAGCTGGCTTTGATCTCTTGTTAATCCTCACCCCACCTCCTTCCTTGTTTTCCTTTCAATAGATTCTGTATCCTCTTCCTCAATAGAATACATTCATGTCTCTCCCTTTCCCCATTACCACTTCCCCTTTCCACTTTCCACCTTTCCCTTTCCTGTCACTCAGTCATTTATTTTGTTACTAGTAACATATTTGTTCTTTATGCACATACCTAATTATACAGGAAACCTAAGCTATCTTTTATTCATGTGGTTATATACGTGAATGTGTGTGAATTTATAAAGTACCAATTTCAGAAGGTTGCATAAGATTGAATGTTGTTTTTTCTGAAGTCCCTAAAATGATTAGAAAAGACTGTATGAAAGGATAAGAAAAGGATTACAGATTTTGAATAGCGAGTCTTAAAGTACTCAGGATCATAATTCATTGGTTCAGCATGTTATGGTTGAAAAATAAATTGTATCAATTCCTTTACTGTCCCTTTGGAGTTCTTACGACTCACACTTGAAGCTGTTTTTCTGCAGTCATTAATGCTGGGCATTTTAGCTTGTGTTAAAAGTTCTCTATGCAGGAATTTCTTGCCTGGTTTTTGGCAGTGTGTTTTTTCCTATGTCATCCATCTTAGTTTTCCATTCATTAAATACTTCCATAGTATTTTGTTAATAAGATATGTGTATTTGCTAGTAGCTTGTTTTTTGCTTTAGTGAGAAGAAATTGTTAAAATTTTAATTTTTTTAGTTGCTTATAAACATCTTAAGGTGCTTGTGTCTGGTTTAAGTTCTGAAGTAGACCTTAGAATAAAAGGTGGCTTTAGACTGCGATCTAAATAATTGTTCTTGTAATGGCATGATCTAGGGAACTGATTATTTAGCAGTAGTAGTATATAGAAAAATAGGCTTTAACTTTCCTTGGTTGTTGAAGTGGTATCTTCAGAGTTTATAATTTTTTTTTCATTGGGGATTTTTTTTTCCTTACAAATTAATCCTTAGAAAAGGATCAACATTTTGTTACGCATGTCTTGTTACAAACCAAGCACATTTGCAAAAATCCTTGTTTGACCTAATAGCTCTTTTATTAAAGCTTTTATCTCTAGCATATATTAGGTACTTCAGCTGAGCATGCTTCCCATCACTTAAACATCCTTAATGGTTAATGCTTTTCATTTCCAGAAATGTAAGCACTTTGCCTATGGATTTGCAGAGGAAGTCAGAAGATTGAACTTTGGTGCTGTAACGCCTGGTTATGATTTTATGAAAACACTTAGGTACCTATCTTAATGCTTCTGTAAGATCATTTTTCTGTTAAAAAGTTCTCCAAATGCAAATGGAGAGTGTGCATATTTCTTCTGTGCTGTGGCGTGCTCACCCCTAATGCATTTGCAAGGTTTTTTAAATAATAGTGGTGAGTAATGCTGAGCATTTTCTTTCCTCTAGGGAGGGCATAGAATCTATTCTTCCTTCTGATGTTCATGAGATAGCTGAGAACCGGCTCTATGTGTCAGTCACTAACTCAAAGAGTGGGGAAAATCACTTGGTTTCAAATTTTGCCTCCAGGGAGGACCTCATTAAGGTAATCATGTTGAATATTGCAGTTATAAATAAAAATGCTGGAGTTTCTTCAAGGCTTAAGAGTATATTATTAATTGAACAGTAAAATCGCTGGTTTATTCAGGTAACCACTTCTACTCCCAGTGGTGCTACATCCATAATATAAACAATATTTAAACCAGAATTTGATCCTACAGCTTCACAAATTTCACTAAAATTTATTTAGTGTTTGTGTGTGTTTTCTTCATTGGTTGTTCAAGTTCTACCTTGTAGGCAGAGTGTTTCTGAAAGTAACAGGTTACTAATTGTTGCAGTATATGAGAAAACAGGAGAGAATCTCAAAATGTTGTAAAAATGTTTACATTTCTTCACTGATATCCTTATGTTTCATTACAAAAAAAAAGTAAGGAAGGGTTAAAAAAATAGAACTATTCCTACAGGTGCTTGTGGATAATAGTTATAATGTAATGTTAAGTACTGTATATAAACTGCATTTTAGCTGCAGCTGGAAAGTGTATCTTTCACTGCCCTTCTTTCATCTGAATGCCACGTTTTAAATTTGGGTCAGGATTGTATGCATAAGCTGATACTAGATGGCAGGAGCAATTCAGATCCATGTGAAGCAGATGTTCTTCCTAGTAACTGATTGTATCGTAGTGGAAGACATAATAAGATACAGCAGAATAAAGGAGGAAATAGAATAAGAAGGAATTCCTTCTTTATCCTTGTGGATGCCTAGAGCAAATAAGAGGTTCTTTATAAATATCACTAAAAAAAATGATACTTGTTAACAAAACTCAAACTGTGTATTGGCAGTTTGCCTTTAAAGTATATTTTTTTTAAAGTTGACCCTATTATATTATACTTGGATAGACCTCAAAATTTATAGGACTTTGTCATGCAAATATAATTATGTGAAAAGTTTCTCTCGAGTTATGCACTGTTATTTCTAGCTATAGTACGCAGTGGTAGCAAGCATGGAGATTTTTATTCTTTATGTGTTTTTGCAGTGAAATCTTCTAACCTAGAGGCAATTAGAAGCATCAGGATGACTTTGGAAATATGTACATTTTACTAGTATTTCAATAGTTATTTCATTGATTTAGTAATTTCTTTCTATTCATTTGTTCTCTATGGTAGCAGTACAGTGAGTTGGAATAATAATAATAAAATTACACATAGCTGCTCATTGGAATACATTCATATTGTCTGATCTTTCAGTCCAGCTCCTAATACCTGTTTTTGTGCATGCCTTCAGCTCTGCCTGTATCATGAGTGCAGCTGTCTGAATGTTGGCAGCTGCAACAGGAGCAGGGAGGGTAGAGCTTGTTAGAGGTTATTTTATTGCATCTTGCCTAGGCATGACCTAATCCAAGGCATGGATAAAGGTACTGCTGGGCAGATGGTTTTATAAACAGCAAAATGTTTGTAGCCTCTGCTAGAAATCTTTCAACTTCATACAGGTTTGGTTTCAATGCTTAACAAACAAGCCTTATGGTTTCAGAGTTTTTCGTAATGGCTAAACTGAATGCGTGTGGCTACAATGTTAAGCTTTTAGCTTTCTTACTATTCCCTGTGGACTTGGAAAGGTAGGTAATAATTCTCTCACTTTGAAATAGTCTTTCCATATGTGAAGACAGTCATCTTGTGTCAGCATTCCTCAACTTGCAGTTCTTCAACTGGAGGTGAGGGGGAAAAGAGGCATGATTTGTGTTTGTGAGGGAGCAAGGCACAGAACACTGGTTATACTTAGTTTGGGAAAGGAAGGTAGTGCCTAGAAGTCCACACTGATCTTAGTGTTGGGAAATAGTGAAAGCATTCTTCAAACTTGTCCCGCCTCTCCTCACTCAGGAGATCTGAGTGACTTCATAAGAAGAACAGCTGCTTTCTTCAGTCCTCTAGAAAAGAACTCACACTTTGCAGGAATCACCTGGTTTTGACTTCATTCACTAGATCTTTTTTCCGCTTTTCTCTTAGTTTAGAAGGCCCAAAGTCAATGAGAGGGAGTTGAGGAAGAGAGGAGAAAAGGTGCTGGCCTGGGGAAGAAGCTGATGTTGGGAACTTGGGAATCTTAGGCTTTAGTGAGTGAAAGGGCTGTTTGGTAGAGAAATAGCTGCAGTTTCACATTAGAAAACTGCGAGAGCCTTTTTATCTGAGCTCGGACAAAGCTCTACATCACTAGGAAGAGAAATAGGCAGGAAAACAGTTCTCAAAGTGGAAGTTGAAGACTTCATATATATATACAATCTTAATTAAAACTTATTAGGGGAGCAGAGAGACCTAATGAAATAGCTTAAATTTTGTAAAAGTAAATGTAATTCCAGCCAAAAAAGCTCATGCATTTTCTTTCATAGTCTCTGTGGGTTGTGGTTTTTTCTGCACCTTTTTATCTTTCACACAGTATATGCCCCAGTTTGTGACCTGCTTCTGTTCCCCAGATTGGTCATCCATGCCACCACACAAGCATGTGCATATTCCCCCTGTTTAGCTGTATGAAAAATTCTGACATACTGCACTTTGTGCATTCACCTCCTCTCCTGGAAATGCTGTACACTGATTGCTTATGTATATATAGGTGGATACATAGTTATAGAGGTAACCACACTGTCTTACAGATATTGATGTGAATGGATAAAAAGCTATATGTGTGTGCACAGCTGTACCTGACAGAAGAGGTGTCCTGCTCTAAAAATTAAAATAAAAATCGAGAACAGCTGCGGACAGCATTGAAGCCTTACAGTAGGAGAAATGCTAGTTTGTTAATACTTGAATATATAAATACAGACATTAGTAAAGGTATACATATGTGAATTTCCAGGATGTTCATGATATTTTTGAAGTTTTGAAAATCTGATTTATTAGAAAAGTACGCTGTATCAATATGCTAACAGAATGATTTGGTCAACTTCTTCTTTGACAGTATACTGCTTTTTTTCATCATATGCTTATTTAATTTCTTGAAAACTATAGATTTGCTTCGCATTGTGCAAAACTAAGTTCATACTTCTGAATCTCAGTAATCAGTGAGTTAATTGCTGATATTTTGTTTTGAGAGTTGTCACTGTCAAGTCATAAAAAACCCAAACCCTGTTGAATAATTTTAATCACATTTTGATGTGCCACAACAAGAAGACATTTTGAGATGACAGTGGTTTTGTGTAAAACTCATATATATTGACTAGTAAATATGTATGAAAATATGTATTGGTTCTAAATTACTTTATTTCCATTTTTTTTCTCTATTCTTTCTACTTTCTTCTCTCTAGGTTCTTCTAGCAAGTAGTTTTATACCAGTGTATGCAGGAATTAAGCCAGTGGAATTTAAAGGACAGGTAATTTTTCATTACCTATGAACTTTCTTTTAATTTATGATGTAACTGTTTCATCTTAAGGGAAAGCAACTTCAGTACTGTATTTTGTATTTCTTTATTCAATCTAGCCCCTACAACTTTATGCCTTTCTTGCATAAATATATTAACACTTTAAGAATGAATTTACATTCTTAGCATTTATATTCTTATAAACAATAGCATGAAAATGGCTATTTTGTCCTTATGAGAAATACATGATACTTCAGTTCCCCATTCTTACAAACGATGCCTCTAGGACCTTTATAACCCTCACAGCCCGCCACCAGAAAGTCCCACACAACCTTTTTTTGCTGCTAGTTAATGTATCAGAAAGCTTGTCAGCTTTAGAATTATAGATTCAGCAATACGTATCAGCTGAAATATTAGAAGGGTTTAAATCGGTAATGTTTGACTGCTTGAGTTAAATGGAGACTGCTTGCAGCTTTACAGCATCTGGAATTTTGTTGATTGAGTCTATATGTTGCTTGTGCAATTTCAGAGGGAGTATGTAGCTATTTTCGGTTCATTCTGCCATTAGTTAAAGGGAAGAAAGTGTCATTATTAAATTTCTTGTGGTATTCTTTCAATTAAGAAATTGAAAAGTTGGCTCAGAGCTTTGTCCAGAAATCATTTAAAACCCATTTTACTGGATGAACAGTTCTATTACGATTTGCATAGGTATTGTAATATTTAATGAAGCCTGTTTAGATTTTTCTTTAGCCATGTAGTATTTTACTGCAGCCTTCTTTCTAGGGGACAGTTCTCATTCCTGAGTGGTTTTTGCATTCAAAAGTTAAATCAATGAAAGTTTCATGGAAACTGGTTCTTCTTTTATTTGAAAGCTTCTTGTCATTCCCAATGCTCCTTGCTGCTCTCCTTTAGTGAGACACATATAAAGCAGTTTCTCAGATGAGGCTGCTTTCATTTATTGTTACTTGTTGGAATAATTAGTTCTGCATATCTGCCCTGACTTTTCTCAGACTCAATAAAACAGTGCATTTGTGGATTGGGGAATTTTTTGGGAGGAGTGTTTTCTGTGAAAACTGTTGCCTGTAAATGCTTCTGGCTTGCATTCTTTAGTCCCAGATGTTTTGATCTTTGGTTTGGAATAGTGGATAGTAGGGATGTGTTGTGTGCTGAGTTGGGTACATGTCATGTGTTGTAATGGCCCAGACATGTACGCACCAGCCTGGTAAAATGGATTGGACGTGGATTTGGCTCTGCAAGGTTGCCTATCATGTAACATCATATCCCAGGTTTCCTGAAAACTTCATGTAACAGACCAGGTTCTGTCTGTCTGCTTTAACCCTAGTTTCCAGAGGTAAGGTCCTTAGGCCATGGGTCCATGGCAGCATGTAATCAACATTACTTTCTGCTAGCTGCTTGAGTCTACTGGCCTTATCTGTACTTCAGAACAGTTGATCTGGGTTTTCTCTGGGCTGCATGTGTCACCTGCACACACATCACTAGGTCATCAAGGACTGTTTCTAAAATGTATTTCACTGTGTTACTTGTGCTATGTTACCAGCTACCATTGTGCACTGTTAGTAAGGGAGCATGGTGCACTTTTGGTGAATTGGTCAAACGTATTGCTAGACTGCCCATATGCCTACAGAGACTGAACCCTGGGGGGTAAACATTGCACTTTAATTTTTTTTTTTAGGAAGAGTATTTTCTGGGAAGCATTTGGCTTCACATGGGATTAGCTAGTTTACCTGTAAAGATGCATGCCTGCAGGCTCGACTCTTGGGATGAATAAGGTTAATTTCATGTTAGTATGGACAGAACATTACTCTGCTCATAGTGTGTTTTCTGATTAATGAGGCAGAGGATAATATGACTAAAAGAGATGTCTCAGATAACATATGAGAATTCATAGTCTGTTAATGGCCTTAACCTGATTGGACTAGTGTATTGCCAGGGTTGGGGATTTCAGGTATCCTGGAACTAAGCTTCCAGTAACAGTAGTACAAACTTGCTCCATTTGAAATTATCTTTCTCTGACTTGGTTTGGTGTCCTTTGAGTCCCTGACAAGGTTATTTTTCAAGACAGGTAAAGATCCACAGATGAAGGACTTGGCTGTGTCTGCTGATGAGTCCGTAGATGGTATGACTGTAGTTCTCATGGAATAGCTTTGTAAAAACCATCTGCTGGTAAATGGGTAGGTTCTGTTAGGTGAAGCCTTAATGTCATTGTCTGGTTTGGTTTTCCTTGCAAGTTATTTCAAAACTTAATGGTTTTGTGTTGTACTAGAGTATTAGTGAAATTCTTTTGGAAGCTACCAGGAATTTGTCTCATCAGCTAAGAAGCATTTTTCAAAAATTGATTGGTAAAATTAAGAGAAGCTGGTGTTTCACCTGTGGTTTTGCAGCAAATATATGTTTTATAAATGTTTTAAAACTAGGAAACATGAGGGCCTATAGGGCTAAAATATTTTTGAGTGAAAAGCTATTTCTCTCAAATGCTCAAAAGAAAGAATCTACAGAAAATAGTATTAGATTAATAGCATTGCCCATGCCTTAGTAAATGTTTTGATTTTCAGGTAAGTATTGAAGTTACCTAAGGGGAAAAAATAAATAATCAGAATTTTTAAATATCTGAGAACTTCTAAGTTTTGAAAGTACTACGTTCTACTTGTGAAAAACATGAATAATGTCATTTGTTATGGTGTCTTTGACGTGGCTTACACAGGGATTCCACTGTACTTTTCACCGTAGGAAGTGCAACAAAAACACACTTAGTACTCCAAGGAACATTGCACATAAACCAATAATAAATTACTGTTTATAGACACACACAAAAAAGCCTTGGTGCTAGAAATGTTCTGGTATGTTGCAGCTTTACTCGCAGCAAAGCTGTAGTGGGAGTTTGAGAAATCTGAAAGATAACAACTTTAAGTGATTCTGGATTTTTTTTGGGTTTTTGTCTCTTTTATTAACTCCTCATTGAGAAATCTGATTTTGTGCAGAGTGAAGGAATTCAGCAGTATATTGTGGGTACTGACATAAGCTTATGTCAAGGGTCAGCATATAGCATATAATGAAATAATAGGTTAAAAAGGGCCAAATAACTAAATGTTATTTGTAGCATAGATTTTGAGGTCAGGAGTGTAAAACTGATCTGAGAGAGTGAAGAAAAGAGTGGTGGGGAGGGACTGTGTGTAAGACAAACACACGGACGGATGGATAGACCACCACTACCCCCTTACTATGTATCCATGTGTTAAAGAGTAACTCAACCTATCACCAGATACAGGAGTTCACAGGGAAAGTCACTCGTGGCACTGGGAGAAATCTGTATAAAATTAAAATAAGATTTGCTTTGAGTGATAGTAAAGGACACAGTGGAGAGGGATCTATATATGTGATGGAACTCTGAGAATCTCAAGGGCTTCTGAAGAACAAACACTGTAACTGGAGTTAATGCTTCATGTATAGCAGTACCTAGGCTGAGATCTAGCGTCTTGCCAACAGCTAATAATTTACTTTTTGTGAGAGGGTATTTTTGTTTTGGGTTTTTTAGTTTCATTGTTGTTGGTAATGATTGATTATTTTTTAAATTTTTGTGACTGTGGTGTTTTCAAGAATTGTGTTGCAAAACTGGCATTTTGCCATTTATGGTGGTCACATAGAGCATCACATATATCAGAAAAGCAGTCTTTTACTTGATTGGTGCTGAAGAGTATTAGTACAATTTGCCATTTCTTTTTAGTGGTCTATGTTAATGTAACTTAAGGATGATATCCTGGAGGTTAAACTCTTAAACACTGACGTGAATCTTATTAATCATTACAGCATATCGCCTTGCCTGGCTTTGTGTGTCTGCGGTAGTCTGCATGTTACATAGTTAATGTTTGTTTCCTTTATAATTAGTGAAGACAAAAGCAGTTTTCCAGCACAATTAAAATGAGATATAAACACCTGCTTTAGGATAAGGTGAATCAGATGCTAGTAGTGTTTTCTCTCCCTTTATCATCAAGGAAGTGCAGTATTGCTAATTGACTTTAGATGTGTAAAGTTCAGTGAGATGTATCTGGTCAACAGACCTCATGTATGATGTCAGCGAATCCATCTAGCCAGCAGACTGGTGTTGAATTTTGGGCTTCTGTAAGCACAGGAAGAATAGGAAGGTATAAATACATTTACGAGAGATGTCACATCTGTCCTGTTTTTGTTGGAATGGAATTTGGCCCCTAGATCTCATTCTTCACTGTATTCAACTCCTGCAGCAGACTTAGGTGCGCTCCCTCTTGTGTCATAGTTGTTCAGCTCCTTCCCATCTTTATCCTTCCGGCTACAGCTGTCTTGTGTAATGTATGTAAGAAGAAATGAGGGTCTGGAAGTAAAATCCCAGAGGAGAAGAGAATTCATATATGATTTAGCTTCTGCAGTCAGAGTACCTGCACATACAGATTGTACAGCTCCTATTGTTAATCAGAATACTGTTCTAGAGGAGTTTACATTATCTGATATGGTTTATGTGTAAAATTAACAGTCTTATCGTTTCATGTATGTGTTGAGAAAAATTCCGTATGGGGCATTTTATTTTTTAATTAACTAAAAATCTTAAAAGTAGCCTGATAAATAACTTATACACAAATTTGTACATTGTGTCAAATGCTTAATGATTCAAATCTCTATGAGTACATTGTCAGTTCCTTTATATTTGGCACATACTGAAGCTTATTCATTGTATTCTAAGAAGGAAACTTGTAAGTTTTCTTGAGAGTGGAGGAGGCAGGGTCAGCAAGGGTAAAGTATTGCATTATGATCACACTGTACTGGTGTTGCTTTGAAAATATTTCTGTTTTCCCATAGAAGTGGATTGATGGTGGCCTTACCAATGGCCTTCCTATCTTGCCTGTTGGAAGAACTGTGACAATTTCCCCTTTCAGCGGTCGATTAGATATTTGTCCACAAGATAAAGGGCGTGTGGATCTGTATATTAAATTGGCAAAACAAGACATGATGGTAAGTTGCTTGTTTATTAACTTGAAAACACTAAAAAGAACTTCTGCATTTATGTTCATATTTATTTCACATTCAGTCATTTCATATAAGCCTATTTTGTGCTTGTATATCAGCTTATGTAAAGCGTTTGCATTTTCTGTTTTGTAAATGGAGGTTAAACCTTTTCTTAAACACAAGAAAAGGAGAATGTAGAAGAAAGAGGAAAGTTTGAAAAGTATTGATCTAGTACAAAATTGAGCAAATTATAACAGGCTGTTCAGTGTAAATAGTACTAGTTTTGCTTTACATATCATCTGTCTTTGACTAGGCAAAATGTAGAAAAAAGTAAAGTGGAATACCTCAGGAGAGGACAGCTGCAGAACATTTTTTCGCACTTACTAAAATCAATTTCTCTAACTGAATTTAAAATGCAGATTTAAGTTGTACATTTGAAATGGTATATACAATGACTTGTCACTCCATTGCACAAGAGAGCTTGTGAACATTTGTATCTACAATGCTTTTTCAGAAATTTTTTTAAGAAGTTGCAGAAATATTCCTGTATATTGAAATACGAGACTGATTTCATTGCCTCTTTTTCATTGTTGACATCTTTGTCTTTGCAACCTTTGTCTCACAAACTTTAACTGCAGTTTTGCTTTCTTCATGCTGAAAAAAAATACTGAATAGTGATAGTCCTAGTGGTCAGCTAGACTGTGGATTGTCTCTCCATTAGAAAGAAAGATTAACAATAATAAGTACTTCTTAAAACTTCCTTTCTAGACAGTTTTTAATGTTTTATTAATTTTATTTACTCCTTAATTTCTTGATTACTAAAATCAGTGTTATGTAATGCCTTTCTCAACTGGATTCAATTTTTGAATCTTTCTAACATTTCACATAGAGCTACTACTCATGATAGTACTTGGTGAAGATCATAAAGTACAAGATTATCGATTTCATATATCCTGGAAATATATGCAATTATCCTATATTTCTTGGTTGTGTTTTGTATCTAGAGAATGAAAACTGAGCTGGTGATTAGTTTAATTTCGAGACAGAAAATTATTTGCTCAATTACATTGCTTCTGGGGTCATGTGCAGACTTGTGCAGAATCCCAGGCAACGTTTAAACTATTTGATTTGAAGCACCTCTGCTTTTAGGGCTGCAAAAACGATTACTAGGAATAACTTCAAAGCAATGTTGTAACCTGCATAAATTGAAGAGTTGTACATCTTCATTTATCTGTATTGGAATGTGAAAATTTTCTGTCTCTCCATCTCCTGGAATCAGAATATGAATAATTGCTTCAGATAATGAAGATGATTTTTATATTGTTTTGAAAAATTATTTCTAATAATGTGGCTAAGTAGTACTTATACAAAGAAATTGTCCAGAACTTTATTAAATATAATTATATTTTTAGTCTTTTGTAAACAATTTAATAAAGTCTCTATTCAAGAATAAAGCTCCAAACTCCTTTTACATGATCAGAGTGACCACTTAAGATGCTGAGTAATTCTTAATTTGTTGGTAGTACAAGTTATGTTTATACTTACATGTTAAACATTGCCTGGGAATGTTGCCAAGAATGTGGTTGTTTGCACTAGTAAGTTGTCAAAATATTTCCTTGCACAAGTTTAACATGTGCCAGCTACCTCTCTGCGAGACAGTTTCGGGAGTGTTTCCAAAGCTGAAGTGTTTCAGAAACTTTGGGCAGTTTTACAGGCAGCAGCCTGTCTTGGATGCTGTGAGTTTAACTCTCTGTGTGTGGACTGCTTGTGCTGGTTTGTCCTGGTGCTCAGCAGTGACCCCGGATGTGGTTAATTCCTGGTGTAGACACAGCCATGCCAGCCTTTTAATTTTATATGTGCTCCATGAAACAGATGACAGAACAGTCACATCTAGATAAGTTGCATTAGTAAACTAATTTACAGTTTCTTGCTCTGTTGCAGCTGTCTCTGGCCAACCTAGTAAGACTTAATCAAGCTTTGTTCCCACCAGACCAGGAGAAAATGGAATTGTTGTACCAAAATGGCTTTGATGATGCTGTACACTTTTTATTGAAAGAAAACTGGTTTGAGTAGACAGCCACAGAAAATTAGCAAAACATGATGACAGCTCAAAACACAGCTACAGGCATCCTAAAGAATCTCAGGGATTGCTGCTCCAGTTCCTGTTCGTGAAAATAAACATCCCAATGGACTTGCATCTGTTTCTGCTGAGAAAGTATCAGTTTCACTCCGTGGAGCTGTATAAACATGTCAGAACAGGAGCTGGATGTGCCTGGTGGATGTCTTATTTTGAGGAGGTTCCACTTTAGTTTCATTTTCCTTCATCTGGGGACTTGAGTGTGGGATTTGTAAAAAGCTTGTAAAAAGTGTTGTCATAATTACAGAAATTTGGAAGAGTCTTTTTCAGTGTTATTGGAGAGGAGAATTGATGTTATATAATGAAAAACTACAGTCTGTATTATTCACTTAACAGAATTCTGTGTATTTGTTCTGCATATTAATTGGATGCTTGCAGTGTTACTGAACTAAAATATAACTTGCACTGTTCTAAAGGATTTGAAAATTGAGTACTAGCCACAAGAAAATAAAACATTTGAACTCTCATGTATTTTTTCACAATAAATTCTTTTTTTCAGTGAATTTTTACTTTTAAAATTTTAAATACTACCTGAAATTTTTAGCAGAATTGTGGTATAAAAATAACTTTTAAAGAAGGGTGTAAAAATTGTTATATTTATTTTCTTCCTCTGCCAAAACTGAATAAATATATTTTCTTGAAACTTTGTCAGGACGTTATTTATAAGTGTCTTGTAATGCTGTAATAATCTCATTATCTACTATCAGTCTACTGGAGAGTAGTTGATGAGAGTCAGTAAGTAATGAACTCAGATTCACATATTGTGTTATTTTAACATTCACATTGCTTTGACCACTTTAAGTTCAGGATTTCCAGTCTCGATGCCCAGATCTGCAACTGTTTATGTAGAAGCAAAGAGTGTTTAGTTTATAAGTGTGGGGCTTAAGTTGATTTATTTATAAGTAAAAAAAAAAAAAAAAAAAAAAAAAGTTAAAATTGGAGGTTGAATCAAACATGTATGAAATTTTAGAATTCCTAAAAACAACTGAAAAACCTGTGGCTAAGAAAAAAAAATCTTTTATAGCTGTTTGAAAGCCTCTTCAGCTAGTAGCCACCAGATTTTTATTAATATGTAGATTGCATCACGTTAGGAATAATGTGCAGGGATTGAATTATTTTATTACTGTTTTTGATAAGGAAATTAAAAAAGCACCTTGTGTTCATTTTAGAACAGCATTTGTTTCTAGATGCATGAGGCTCTGTATACAGTGATAGTGATTTACAGGATAGCTTGCATGACTCCAGATCTCAGGATCCATTTTTGCATGTAAAACTGAAAGAAATTACCTTTGTAACCTGTGTGTTGCCCACTTGCCTTCTCATTTGTACAGATAGCTTCCAGCATGAATTGCAATAGTAGGGAATGCTATTAATTTTTTTTTCTTCTTTCATGATGATCTGCTGTGGTCAAAGTCCCTGATTCAATGGTAATAACTGTCCTGGAATTCTGGTGAAATCTTGAAGCAGCTTTTATTGCTCAGAGAAACTGAGAAATCTAACAAGATTAGAGCCTCTTAGATTTTGTTTTCTATTTACAATAGCTATTTACTTCAGGCAGTGAATATGATCCTTTTTGAATGGAGGCAGTTCAAGGGGTATTTACCACTTCACAAGTTCTTCAGCTGATACAGACCCTTTCCTAGCTAATTATCTTGAGTAATAGCTGGAATTTTCTGTTTGAATGTCATAAATCAAATGTGATGAAAAAGGATCCTTGTCACCTTATTTTTCTCACAAAAGCCTAAAATATTAGAGAGTCCTCTTTATCAGGTCCTAAATAAGTTAAAAATCCGTTTGTGTTCTCTTTGTCAAAATAAATCCCAATGAAATAACTGGATTTTTAATGTCAATAATACTTCCTAGATAGATTCTGTTGCTTCTCTTCTTTCAGATGTGTTTTAGGTGTAGTCCTTATGTGGCTGAAGGCAAAACCTACACTCAACAGAATTTTGTTTTCTGATGGACTTGCTATGCAAATAGGCTGCTTAACTGTTTTTAAAAAATGTTACTTATACCTTAAAAAACTGAAGGATATGAAACTAAAAAATTTGTACCTGCATTGTACCATGATGCTGTTGTTAAGTGTTGCAATGAAAGTGATTGCAAGCAATACTTAAAAATTAAATACAAGGTTCTGTTTTTGCTGAAACCTTAGTAATTCTGCTGAGTGTGTTGTCTGGGAAACCATTGTTTTAGTTTGGATTTTTTGATTCAGATTTCATGAATTCTTTTGAAAATCTTTAGTACAAGCACAGTCATATCTAGAAGATGAGAGACTAAAGTAGTATTTTCTCATGAGAATGAAAATGCTTTTTATTACAAAGCACATGTTCATATCTGTGCTGATATTTCTTCAGATTATGCTAAGGATATCCTAAGGTACTTTTTTGTATTTATATATTCTGAAGTATATTTAAGCAGGTAGGACATACAAATCCTAAGAAACTATTTTATTCTTGGATTTCTTAGTTTTCCATATTTCAGAATGCAATTAAATGATTCTGTGTTTTCTAAGACTTCTGTTTTCCTAAAAGATTCTGGACTCTGAACTCTGCTTGGACCTTGTAAACTTTGGTCACCTTTGTTGATGGGTAGAGATTGGAAGTGAAAATCACTATAAAGGTACAAGCTACTTTGTTAGTTAATAAAAATAGTAATTGGCTGGGAGTACTGGGCTAAGCAGTAATGCTCATCATCCAGACGTAGATACATCCATGAATATCTGATGCCTGGACAAGTATTTTATTTCTTCAAGAGCAATTCTTCATGTGCATATCAATACCCATCATTTCTCCTATCTCACTTTTTATGAACATTAATTTCAATCCTTTTTTCATTTGCTTTCATTTCTCTAGGGAAACAATATGGCATGCATGGTATTATGATATATTTCTGGGGTCTAATGAAGTGTTTTTTGTCCAGTTTTCCACAAAATGCATCTTGAAATATGTGATTACAGTCTAGCTGAGGGTGTGTTAAATAATCATTAATACCAGACAAAGTAATTGGAAATTACTGTTTCAATTACTATTTTCCTTTAGCTTATTTGCATGTTTACTATCAGAGGATATATTTAAGTGATTTGAAGGCAAACTTGAGTTCTGCTAAAATTTTTAGGAGTTCTGTCTCCAGTCCCTGGAGAGCTGAGACTCCATGGTTCAGATACTGGGTCAAGAACTTGAGGGTCTTGTTTTAAGTCGTTTATAACTGAAGATATACTCAGGGTACAGAGGAATCTGGGCAGGCTGCAGAATTGAACTGAAGAATATCTCTCAGGTTTGTCAAAAAATATTCCTGCATCTCCTTTGCACAGATGCACCCTAAGGGGGTACTGAGGGACAAAAGAGCCCCTGAGCCAGCAATATGCTTTCATGGCAAAGGCATCCAGCAGCATCCTGCCCTGCATTAGGCAGAGCATTGCCAGCAGCTCAGGGATGGGGTCCTTCCTGTGTATTCAGAAGATGCAACCAGATCTGGAATGCATGCTCCAATTCTGGGTTCCCTGGGATAGGAATATTATGGACTGTCTTGAGTGAGTCATCTGCAAGCCTGTGAAAATGATTAAGGAGTAGAGAGCCTGTGATTGTGTATCCTGGAGAAGGATTAGAGGAATCTTATCAGTTTGTATAAATACTTGTGGACAGCAGAGCCATGCTCTGTTCACTGGTGCTAAGGGAGAGGATCAGAGGCAATAGGCACAATACAAAATGCAAGAGGGTCCATCAGAATATCAGGAAAGACTCCTTCCTTGGAGATACTCAAAAGCCATCTGGACAAGGTCTTGGCCAATCTTTTCTGTCTTGAGTAGGATTGTTGGACCATATGATCTTCAGAGGTCCCCTCTAACCAGTGGTTCTGTGATTCTTTGACTTACTGCAGTCCATTTATATTTCATATAAATATTAATGTTCTTAACACTACAATATGCTTTAAAAAAACCCCATCAATTAAAAGGTATTTCACACATCTAATATTAAGAATTTCTGTTTTAAACTCATTCTGAATTTGGTCCTGATGTTTCATTCTGTGGTAGGCTTCCATAAATACCTGTGACGTCGCTGACTGGAACATGACAAGTAATGTCTGCTGTTGGTGTTAGGTGATAGAGCATACATATTACATACTATGTTTCTTCAGTTTCCCAGAACTTGCTGAATTTTTAACCTTTCAGAGTGGAAGTTTTGTCCAACTTCTTTCAAAACAACTTTCAGCTGTTCTGAGAAGCATGTGAAAAACTGCAGAAATCATACTGACCTTCATTTGAACGGCCTTCATTTGATCAGATGTGGAGGCAGTGTTATCAAGTGGAAAGAAAAGAGCCCAATATAAGTATGAGTTACCTGAATTAGCTGCTTTTTAAATGAACTTTCTAGTTGTGTGCTGAATTAGGTATGAACTCTTGTTGGTTTTTGACAAAATGTCAGAGCTGAAAGGCTTTCCTGAAGGTGTTGACCTCTTTGTGCTTTGTGTACTTGGAGGTAGCTTTGGTTCAGTGACTTCTGCCTTCAGTTCTTTTCTTTAAAGAACTGCATCTGTGGCTCAGACAAACTTCACACCTCACATATAAAATGATGGAATGGCTATATCTGCCCTTAAAGCTCTTTGTTAAATATATAAATATACAGTATATTTAACCCAATTTATAATTTTACCTTTAAAATTAAAAGTTAGATGTGCATTGTATACAATAAAGATTTAGTTTTTAAAAAAGTTTCAAAATAGGAAATCTGAAGTGCTTCTGAAGATATAAGTTTTGCTGGAAAAGAAATGAAGTACATATTAACATCCACAATTAAAATTTGCTTTACTGACTCCGGAAACTTGAATATGTATGGGTGCAAATGGAGTCAATTCCCAGTTTAGATAGAGAAGGAGGGAAAACCATTACTTCCTAATGTACAAATAATAGCAATAATATTTTTTAAAAAGATACTTCATGACTGTTCTTCCCTATCTGAATGCTCGCAGTCGATCTTTCCCTGTGAAAACCTCACTGTCTAAGCGTGGTAGACAGCACTTTCACCAAAAGGAAACAAATGCACAGATAAATTTCTTAATATTATTTGGCATCTTTACTGTTACAGGCAGGAAGAATTTCAGAAAAAAAGGCGAGTAATGAATTTGAAGCTGAATCCAGTGAGCAGTGTGTATCAATTCTTTCAGCACAATTAAAGTATAAGGCTATAACCTCTTATTTTATTCTATGAACTATTTCACATATTTACAATTGTAAGCAACTTTGAAACACAGTGTTCAGCTTGCAGTATTTGACTGGGAAAAAAATTAATTTCCTTCAAGTCACACATACTTGACTATACCAAGACTGCATTTCCTCAAGTGCTGTGCAAATTATGATGATCCCTTTCTGAGCATCTTAGTTGTATTGTTATTTCCATAGATTCCACAAGTATTCTAAGCAATTTAAGACAAGTTTAAAATACCCATTTTTAATCCAAATAATTTCTGTTGCAGTCCCAGATTTGGCACATAAACTCTACAGCAGTAAATGTGTAGCCCATCTACCTGTCAAGATTATTTTGGTAATTAATATTTCTTTAAGAAACATATGAGCTATGACTTTTAGAACAACATTAGGTGTTTTATGTTTGAATGAAAATGTGCATTACAAGATGGCATAGCTGGCTAAATTGCTAAGAGTGGATGAAATTGCAGGGATTTGTAAATGTGGGGGATATGAAATGAGTTAGAAATAATGTCAGACAGTGCCCTGGGAGCATGTAAGGAATTCTTCTCTTACAACCTGTCAATACAGTGGCCAGATACCGTTTTACAGAATTGCAATTTTAAAGCAAAGAAACTGCCTTAACCTGGGTAAAAACAAAATTGTAACTATGTGCTTTAGTTTGAAGTAGAAAAAACACAATATACGTGGTCAGATATGCTGGTATTGAAAAGAGGTTTGAATACCTTTAGCTTTCATAGTATTTTGATTATAGTTACATACATCAATGCTCATTCATTTGTAGCTGTGTGGAGTAAAATGTTCTTTAATTTCAAATAAATACATGAAGAAAAAGCATTCCAGGTTAATGGAGGTATTTTTATGTATGTTTCTTTTCTACCTTGATAGAATTAGCATCACACATGCTCATATCTTGGTTACAACTGCACACACTTTAATTTTTTCTCCCTTCCAGTGTCACATAGAATTCTTATTACTTACATAACTTCGTATTCTTGACTAAACCCATTATTAACTGGTCTTTATGGCTGGTCATAAATCCATTCACTTTGCATGGTAGTGCTGCTGTCTGTATTTCTCGATTTTTCATGCACTTTGTATGGCACTGGTGAATCTGTTGCAATAGGCACAACAACATATATTAGGCAGTAAAAATGTTTCCATCAGATACCTCATCTGTTTAGAGAACCAATGGCTAACTTCACTGGGAAATCAGTCCAGTTTTTATTCTGAATTGGTTTAAAAGTTGTTATGCGTATTCCGACAAAATGAAATATGAGAATTATTTTTAACTACACCTTCATGAATTTTCATAGACTACTATGTACTATCATAGACTGCTATTTTCACAGAATATATAGCTACTATTTTTAGTAGTAAAAATGTTAGTAATATGTAAGCTAAGTTACTAATACCTATGTTATTATTGTTTTGTAGTTTATTTGTTTCTTACTTAATAAAGAAGTTGAACATAGCCAGATGTGGGCCATTATGATACAGCAGAATAATTATGTTACATTTTGGTTTAAAGTTATTTAGAATTAATATCTTAGCATGTTAAATTAATTCATTTCAGTTAATTAGCATCTTATATGATGAATTCTAGGCCTTTACAGGTAGCAGAGTAAGGGCAATTCATACTACATGCGAAACGGGCTGAAAGTGTGACTGTGAACCAGTGCTTTCGTGTAATGCTTCTCCATTTTCCAATTATACCCTTCAAGATATTTTTGTGCTGTTACTTTTGAAAAAAATAGGGCATGGGAGAAATATTTTCATTCAATCTTGATTCTTTGGTAGTACAGACAGTGTTTTTTGAGATTGGGAGGATCCCCAAGCAAGCACTTGTAATGACACAGTTGTGAGGCACAGGTGTTGTTGGGATAGTGCTTTGCTGTGTCCTACTTGGAAGCCCTAAGAGAGTTTGGCAGAAGGAAGAAGCAAGGGAACAGCTGAGTGGGATTTAGACTCAGAAGAGGCAGGTCAGACTTGTTTTTGAGATGTGTACGGAAGCTGCCTTTAACCAGCCATGACACATTGGATTTAAGCAGTGGACTGTAAGGAGAAAAGGACCTTTAAAACACTCAGTCCCACTTTCATTAGTTTACACTCTGTTTTTGACACAATGTACATTTTCATGACAGGAAACATTTGTCATTTAGTAAAGAAATGACCTTTAAAAGTTTCTAAGTTTATAAATTTCAGTGTTCTATGCGGTAGGTTTAGCCCAGCCAGCAGGCAAGCATCTGCACAGTGGCTTTCTTGCTCCTTTCTCCATTCCCAGATTGGGACTAGGGAGAGAATATGAAGAACAAAACAAAAAAACCCTTCATGTATCAATATAAATATAAACTAACATGTGGAGGAGGGAAAAAAAAAAAGAAGGAAGCCAAAAAGCTAACGAACAAAACAACAAAAAAACCCCACATGTGATACAGGGGAAATCACTCACCACGTCCATCCAGCAAAGTAATGCCAGCCAGTCTCTGAGCAATAGGTGACTCAAAAGAAACTCCTCTACCCCAGTTTTTATTGCTGAGCATCTCTTGTTCACTCCCAGCCTCCTCTTTGGAGCGGCAGAGTGAGAAACAGAGGAAGCCTTGATGCCATTCAAGCAATGCTCAGCCAAATCACTGCTTTGATATCAACACTGTTGTAAACATAAATCCAAAACAGCACTATTTGGACTGGTATGAAAAAAGAAAACTCCATCCCAGTTAATGCTGCTGCTTGCTAATTTTGCTCACAGTGATTAATTTTGGGAGAGACTTGGTTGGCTCACCTTGTATATTCAAATGCAATACATCATTTGTCAAGCTTGTACTGCTGTAGTATTTTAGCAAGGTTTGACTCTTTGCCACATCTCTCTCTAGCATGAGTTCACTGTGCCACTCAATACTCATATTTTGTCTCCTGTTACTTGAGTTCTGTGAACATTTCTCGTTTTGTTGTGGTTTTGAGGTAACAGTACTTAACAACACGGTTGTTAAAGAAAACAGAACACAAACCTTGACCTACAAGGGCAATCAGATACCATAAATGCCTTTGTAATTCTGGTAACTTATGTCACTGGTGCCGAGTCTTATGTGATAATGATGTTCTTGGCTGTCTGGAAGTATCAGCAGAGAGAGAATGGTTGCCATAATACCAGATTCAGTAATACTGAAGTTGCAGTACCTTTAAGCATCAAAAGCTGATAGAGATGGAACAGTGAAAGAAATCATGCCTTTCAGTCAGGATTTGGCTCTCTGAAAAATCCATCTCTCTAGAGTCAGAAGATCTACTGGTTTAAACCATGTTGATTCTTTCAGAGCTGAATTTTGTTCCTCTAAGCCTATGTAAGTTTGGTACCTATTCCTTCTTGATTCAATTTAGAATATGTTTTTTTTTAACTTTTAAGGGAGTCTATCACAGTAAGTTTGAGGAGAGATATTGGTTAAGCAGAAGGAGTTTTTGAGGTCTCATATAAATTATAATTTGGAATTACACTTCCAGGAACAGACCTTGTAAACATAAGTAGAACATGTACTGTTGAGGGTTAGGCAGGAATGTAGTGTCATCCATGCTTTCAAGGACTTGTGATGCTCATTTGCTTCAAGTTGTGTCAGCTCTACTGGGTTTCACACAGGTTTGTTTCCAAATGGTTTTGTTTATGTGAAGATTATTACCAAGTAGAATCATAGTTGAGCTATTAATTAACGGTCTTTTTAGGATTTGGTTCCATAAAAGTACTCAATTAAAATGACTATGAAGTTTCTCCTGAAGTAAGGAATAGAACCACAACTAGAAAAGAGTGAAGGATTTTTAAAATAGGTAGCATACGAACTCACCCTAGGTTTAGACATTTTTGTATATACAAATGTTTTCTTGTTCTTTTGCAAAAGTCTTTCCAAGTATTCCTGCTGCATTCAGGATGCTGCACTGCTAGGCAGGTAAATCTCCAGCAGTGCCCCAAACCAGCTAGTGGATGGGCTTGGGCAAAAAGCCCTAGCATGACAGGTTGGTTGGACAGAGCATGAGTATGACAAAAGATGAACAGTTATGTGTGTCCAGAGAAGCTCATAAAATTAAGAGCTGGTGTTCAGACGCATGAAACAAGCAGGATGTGTTTCAAACTGCTAACACTTTAGGCATTTGATTTCTCTTTTTATTCCAGGTAAAAGTAACAAGATCAGCCAGCAACATAGAAAATAGCTTCCCTGTTTTCAGCGAGCTCAGAAAAACCCCCTCGTAATTTGTTTGTGTGTAACGGCTTCCCTTTTTGTTTTCATGACCCTGCCCTCAAAACAGGGCGGGGGCTATACCTCTAATTCTTTAGTTAAAAGAAAATAGAGGGACTTTTTGCTTTATCACAGGTGAATATTTAGGCTAATTTGCCTATTTTTTCTTTCTTTCATCAGAGAATGCTATCCATCTTTAGGTTTGTATTATTTGGTTTCGAAGTTATTGCTTACACTGAAAGCTTTGATAACTGTGGTGACAAAGATGGTATACACAAAAAGAAGGAATGAACCCCACCAGATCTTATCTGATGTTATATAATCTTTACATTTCAAATCTGGAACAAAGAGAAGGAAAATCAAGTATTTGAAATAGAAAAAAAAAGTGGGTTTTTGATAAGATTTAATTTGAAGAATTAGTGAGAATTGATCAAAAAGAACAATTGTCTTTGTTTTCATTGATTTTCTTTTACCCTTTTTTTGTGAGTAAAACTTCTTTTTACTCCGGACATGAGATTTTTGAACCAGTTGCAAATTTCTTATGCAATGAAAAGTAAATAAGATTCTCTGTTTAGTAGAAATGGGATATCTGAAACATTTTTTATGTAGAAAAGGCAATGTAAATGACAGTTATCTTACCAAATCTCAGACAACTTTTTCTGCCTTTTTTTTTTTTTTTTTTCAGGCTAAAACTAACATGCGTATGGTGCAATTGTCAATAGAATTTCCTTGATTGCGGGTTTTTCTAGGAACTCTGAAAATTGTTGGACAATTGTTGAATACAATGTGAAATCTGGAATGAGATAAACTGCTTTGTGGCATTTTAGCCCTTGCTAACCTGATTTTCTGGAAAGTTCACACAAATAAAATTTGGCTTATGTTAAATAGTGCATATCAGTCATTGAGGCCATATGCTTAGCAGAATTTTGAAAATTCAATTCATGGTTAGAAGATGGGGAAAAGTTATAAATTACTGAAAAATATTTTACCATCAAATGGAAAGAAAACTCTGCTTCCACCTATCCCTACTTCTATATACACTTCTAAAAACACTCACACTGCTGTGTGAATCTACAATACATCTTTTGAAAAACTGGAAGAGAAAGCCCAAACTGCATTTTTCAAGAGACCATTTGTTTATAAAGGCTGAAGAAAATGATAAAAACAGTCGTCAGGAGCTTGGTTTGGGTGTTTATAAGCTTGGCATAAAGACTCAGCAAATGTTTACAGAGGAGATTAAGAAAAAAATATTAGAAGAAATACATAAATACAGATGCCGTATATTTTGATATATAAAAATTTAGAATTTCATAAAATATATACTCAATGTTTTGCAGCACAATGAACTGAACTGGTTTAGATCCACAGAAACTCAGTGTCCCTGATATGTCTGTCCAGATGTATAAATAACTAGCACCAAACAAAAGTTGTACCTACCCTCCCCTACTCACATGACTGTACACTGCTCCTTTACACTCTTGATTTTGGAGACATAAGCAAGAGAGTAGCCAGTAATGCTGAAGGAAAATGTATTTCACCTTGCACACAGGTCCATTTTCTATCAGTCCCTTTTTTGTCACTTCCAAACGCTCTTTAACATGCACAGTCAGCTTGGTGCCATTTCACATTTGCCCTGTATTTTCTCTAATAATAATTTTCACTTAATGTCTTAAAGAATTCCATTCTTTTAATTTGCATTCATTCAATGGTATATCCCAGGTGAAAAAAAAAATCAAACTAATTGTGTTACCTCATTTTTGTTATCATCAGATAAACACATGTATTTAATTATTTTTACCAACATTTGAATAGAAGAATATCTAATTGGATATGCTTTTATTCATGATATCTGAAACTAACCAGGTTAAATAGAGGAAACAAAAAGAAAGTGCAAACCGGCAAATTTCCTGTTATTAGATAGTAACTCCTCAGATAACACACTACTTTTATTTATAACATTTTGAAAAACAGTGATAAAAGCCCTCTAAGATACTGACTTGAATAGAAAAGAAAACTGATGAAAGACAAGCATAAATAAATTAATGAAGCTACTGTGGGATTCATGTGTGCATTTAAGCAGCTATTCCCTATCAGAACAAGCAGGGTGAGGTTTTTTGGGGTTTCTGTTTTCCCTGAAAATTAATTTAATTACTGATATAATAATAAACTATTTTGTACTCTAACTCAGTATTTATCTTAGTGTCTTGATTCAATGAGTTTGGTCCTGATAAAGTTACACATGATTTTAAAAATACAATGCAAATACAAATAAAAATGCAATTTTTTAGTTTTATAGTTCAGCAAAAGTGCTGAACTATACTACTGGGTAAAATTGCATTGGTTTATTGGCTGAATATTCAGAAAACAGAAAGGCTTACCTAGAGTTGTGGCTACCTAAACAACTAAAATTTTCTATTTTAATTGCTTGAAGTTTCTGTGTTACTTGTACACAAGGCAAAAAGTAGGTATTATCTTTCTAAAATACTAGAGAAAATTACTAATGAGCTGAAACCCTGCCATAACCTCGAGGTGTGGCTACCAGGACCATAAGTGTTCATACTTACAGAGGAGCTTGTGCTTAACTCTTTTTCTGTTCATTAAACATGTTTGAGAAGAAGCTGTGTCCCATAGGAGTGATAAGCATGTGGCACAAGCACTTTCAGGAAGAGAAATGAGATGACTTTTGTACTTTGCTATGCAAGTGAAACTTGTTGCCAAGAAAACATGATGACAGATTTGAAATAAAGAAGAGTTTAAATAAGATGAAATATAAAAATTCTCTTTTACGACATAGAAGAGGAAAATGCCCTTGAATAAAAAGTGGTTTTATTTTCTAGCATAGAAGTGATAATAATCTTTAAATATTTTATATTTTCCCTATACATTAAATGGCTGACAGACAAGATTTTAAGATTTGAAACTTCCAACAAGTTAGGAAATGGGCAATGACATTATACATCTTAAAAATAAGTGCATAACTTTGAGATACCTAAAGATCAGGAGATCAGTGTGTAGATCTGTTTCAGGACCATCTCATGATGATGAAAATAAGAATTAAATCTATGATGATATTAAAGACTACTAAAATATAAATACAATCACATTTAGATTTTCTGTCATGTCAGTCCTGTGTGGCTTCTTATTCCAGCTTCAACTGTAATTCCAGGGAATTTGAAATTTGAGTCTGATTACCTGAAAAGTACATTTTTAGTTTTATGATGAAAGAAGGATTAGATATAGGCTCATAAAAAATGTCAATACATACTAAAAATGCCTTAATTCCACTTGATTATTGTCCTTCCACGGACTGGAGAAAAACATGGATTTATATAATGAATAAACTGTAGCTCCTCCATTATCAACATTATTTTCCACTATATCACAACTTGTGATAGTTGAGAATATAACTGAGTGGCTGCCTCACTGCTCTGAGGTTGCAGTCTAGAGGAGTGGCATGGTTTTGTAGTGGCTGAATGAAAAACATGCAGGTAACTTGTTTTGATAACAGTATCACCAAGAGATGAGAAAATAAATGCTGTGCTAATTTCCAACTGATGCAGTGAAAAAGGAAAACAAGACATGAGGGATGAGTCAGTCTCAGACAGTAATATCCTTTACCAATCCTCATTTGGAGGTATTTGTCTGTGAGAAGTAATCAAGCATTTTATGAAGTCTTTAAAAGTGGAGGTGAATGTGGCTTTATGAGATAAAACACTGCCTTATAATTTGACAGCTTACCCCAAAACAGCTACTTTATAAAACAGAACAATTTAAAATGGGCATGTCCTTAGCATATATTAAACAAGTAGCATAACTTGCATTCAGTTTATTGTTTATTCATTATAAAGTCCAACAAAGCAGGCAAACACAATAAAATCTTCCTAATGGTGAAAAACAGCAAATCTTGAAATAGCTGCCCTGGTGAGGCTGGAGCCATTTGAGAAAGATGAGGCAAGAATGACACAGATGTTGTGGATCCAACACTGTCTGATGATGGAGGATGTGATTTTTTGCTGCCAAGTGTGTATGGCCTCAGGATTTCTCTGTGTTTTCTACTCAGGTGTTCAAGGTGAAAAAGAGTTCCAGCAACAGCACAGACTGAGAGAACCTACCTAACTCCAAAGCTCCTTTATGACCAGTGAGTGTTCTTGAAAACTTCGGGAGCAAACCTGCAGGTTCCCTGTTAAAGATGAGGATGTAAGCTCCTGCTGGGTGAATCCATAACAATGCATTTTCTGTCCTAGAGAGAAGTCACTACACAATCCTTTTCCATGAAAAACAGAAAAATACAGGAGTATAAATGAAATTCAGAAAAAAAAAGCAAAAACTCTAATAGTACCTTACATTCCCAGCTGGAAGAGTAAATGGGTGAAAACCCAGCTGAAATATGGAAGAGTATATAGTCTTACTTGACCAAATTTACAAACTTATTTTAATTATTTAGCAGTATCTAATTTTTTTAGCCAAGAGAGGGTATTCCATCAACACCAGACTGTTTACCATGTGTATACATCTCTTTACTAACCACTGTGAATTAAAAATTCCATTAGTCATTTAAAATCTGCAAACCAAATTTATGCACTGTTCCCTTCAATAAGTTGTTCCATCTGTGGAAGTGTTTAATGCTGGATTGGACAGAGCTCTGAGCAGCCTGGTCTAGCAAAAGCTGTCCCTGTCTATGGCAGGGGGGTTGGAACTAGATAATCTTTAAGGTTCCTTCCAGCCCAGACCATTCTGTGAGGAGCAGGTATGGATAGAGATGCCAACAGTGCACCTCAGTAGTGGATGTGCAGCTTGGAAATTAGAGTAAGTTGCTTCTGAAGTCAGCTACCCTCAGGAGTTTTATGTGTTATTACTAAATTAAAAACTAGTAACTGTTTAAACAAAGATCATCAGAAGAAAATACTTTGATTGAATTTTAAAAATAAATGTTATGCAAGTAAAAAACTGACAATGAACATTACTGGGTAGAATCTTAGCTGCTGGTTTAATCAGAATAGTTGGAGGTGAGGAAAATGATGCTTTTCTACACTGATAAATGATACTTTTTTGTTGGAATCCGAAATGCAGAGAATATTTCCCTGCATGTTTTGAAGGTCAAAACCCCACCAAACACTATATTTAACCTTTGTCCATGGAAAGGGCTTCCTAAGGGCTTCCTTTGGGATGAAACAGAAGTCTCAAGAATGTAAATTAGATATTAACATAGTATGTCATTTATCACAGGGTAGGAAATTTAGATTTTTGGGTTTGTTAGTATGGTAAGTAGATGGAGGATCTTGTTGTTTTTTAGGCTTTTTCCTCCTTCTTCATTTACTCCATGTTCTGCATTGTTTGGGACACAGAACAATTGGTCACAATTTGCTGCAGTATAGAACCACGTGAATAGAAGTTTAGTTAGTTATAGGTAGGAAAATAGAAATAATGTACATTCTTAGTGATAATTGGGTAAATTATCTTTAAAAGAACCATGATCCCGTGTGTGTCAGGGCTTTTGGTGTCTGTTCTCCTGCACATTTGGCTGGTGTAAAGCCTGGTGTGCTGAAAGTGCTGATAAGAAAACAATAGCCTGAAAAATGAGAACGACCAAGAGTCCAGTTTACCTTCTTTCCTAACAAGAACTTTTGCAAAGAATGCCTCCCCTTATCAGGGGAGAAAAGAACTCTCACACTTTATAACATTGCTCTACACAGAGCAATGTAGAACCTATCACCAGTTCATTTCTGTCTGTGGACACATCTACATTCTCTTCCCTCTATATGAAGCATGCTTCCACATTCTAGAGGCTTCTTACATATTCTCTGAGTAGGAAAGGAATAATCTTAGACTAAACACCTTCATTTAGCTGTCTGCCTGTGAAAGGGGTGGTTGAGCAGCCACCACAGTCAATGGAGATGCTGCCACTGTATGTAGGGGATCTATGGGGCACTTCAGCTCACCAGTCATAGGAATCCACAATAAACTGAGATGACTTATTTTTCCTGTGGGTTCTTTTTTTGAATCCAGCACAGAGAGATCCAAAACAGTTGTTAAATCTAACAAACCATTCCAGCTGGCTAGTGGCATTAAATTCTATCAGGCTGCATGAATCAAAATATTTCTACCAAAACTGGCATATTGGTTCAACATTCTTATCCTGGAGATACCTAAAAGTGATAATTCCATAGTTTCACTAATAATATATGATCTTCTAAGATTGCATGTAAAGACTCAAACCTTGATATGTGTTCAGAGGATTCTCAATGTGCGTGGTCAGCTCTGAACTGCCTAAAAAGGTCTGTAATGAATGTGTCTTTTCCTGATATTTTACAGCACTTGCTTAAGAAATGAGAGCTACAGTCTTGCCTCAGCTTACCAAGGTGAAGTTTGCATTTCATAAAGCATCAGAACACAGTAAAAATCAAGTTATTATAGAGTCAAAACACCCTTCCTTTATTGTTTTTTTTTCTCCATCTTTGTTCCCTTGGGTCTCATCTGCATTTAAAGTGGAGATCCCAAGATCTGGAAGTGTAATTTACCCTTTTAAATTGCAGAAAGCTTACTGCAGTGCTGATGCACCAGAGAAGACAATTCGTTTATCAAATAGACAGAAACCAAATTATTTGTGTTTTTTGATCAATATCAAACCTTTTAAAATACATAGAAATCTCAGGGCAGGTACTACAAAGAACAACATTTTCCTGTTATATATTCCTACTGAGAAATCAATTCGGTAAAGAATCCATAGATTCTTTATTTTTATATTGGCTTTGGTTTCTAAGCCTGCTTGAGATGTAACTACATTTAGGGTGCCCTGTGATAAGAGAGTCTCAAAACTCTTAACACAGGAGTCACAAAAAAACAATTAGAATACCTTTTTGAGATAAGAGTTATTAAGTTCAGCCAGAAGGACACTGTCACACAGAAAACAAGAAGAGCAAGAAGACCTTCTTGCACATCCTGTTTCACAATGATGTCATAATTATCATGTAAACTGATATTACTGACAAATAAACTCCCAGAGAAATCTCCACCTTGCACAATGTTTTAAAGTTTCAACTCTATCAGTTGCATTGTGAACTTATGTGGACTGATCTTCCTCTGCCCAGATGTTACCTTTTCCTTGATTAAGTGTATGACAATTCGTGTAACAGTCTCTCAGCCTCAGGAATGCTGCCACCACAGTGAAAACTCTGGAGCTGATGCTCTTACGCTTCATAGTCCTGCTGGCCAGATAAAAGGCTAAGCCAATCCTTACCTGAGATACAGAAGAAATTTTTATTAGAGCCACCCTTTGAAACTTCAAACAGAGAAGATGAATCCTTCTCAGAAGTAGCTCTGTTAACTGCCGAGTCAACAGGTGCTTTGTCATATCAAAAGTAAACAATACACTTACCAAGTCTAATGTATGTGTTCATCTGTTGGCAGGAAGAATAAAATTACTATGAGATCTTTCTGTTTATCAGTTTCACCTTGAGACATATTCACTCTTCTTGGAGCAATTCCTTTGACAGAATATGATAATTTTCTCATTTCAAGAAAGCATTAATTTCGTTACCTAACATTCCCTAAACGTTTTAATATTTTTTTTTTTTAAAATTGCCATTAACTTCAAAAAATACTTCAGGGGCAGGATATAAGTCTGAAATATGACTCTGTCCTTGAAGTACTGATAGTTTTTCTAGTGCTTATGACAGTGTTGATGGACGAATATAGAACAAGGCAACCACTCTTAGAAAGTCCTGTGTTAGTGCCCTTCGAAGACCACTCACATTGTACCAGTATTTAGATATTGTACCACTTGTATATCAAGCCATGGACTTCTGTCACTATGAAAAGTATATTTCATGCATTGAAACAAAGAAATCAAAGAGAGTAAGAAAATGTTAAAGTTTAAAAAAGAAGAGATCACCCTAAAGATAAATGTAAAATCCCCAAAGCATTTATGCATCTTTAGATCAGTGATCCCCAGTCTACAGCTCCCAGACAGAATATTTCCTGTAAAAGTTGTTAATGTTCTTTACAGATGCACAAATTAAATCCCCTGTTGATGATTGTTTTGCTGTATGAGAATAAAGGCTCTGATTCCTAGCAGTATTTTTTTATATTGGCAGGGTGATATACAGAGGCCTATATTATAGAATTGTAGAATGGTTAGGGTTGGAAGGGACCTTAGAAATCACCTAATTTCAATCCCCAGCCCTTCTTTGTCTCTTACTTTAATAAATTTATCTAGGTCACAGTGCTGGCCACCTTTTACCTTCATCCAGCACTTAATGATCACCTAAGAGTAAGTACCTTAAAGCCAGTATGGCTTTTTCAGCAGCCCAGCATATTTGTTCTCAGCCAGCTACAATCACAGGTGTTAACAATGAGGCAACTAAATGACTAGTTTCTATCCCAGTAGTAATCAGAGAAACAGATGGGATAGTGAGAGTGGTAATTCAGATCCTTATACACGCATGAGATTGAACTGCAAAGTAGTTGGTTGTTGTGTTACACAGCAATTGCTTTATGTGCTACTCTGTCAATCTGAAACAGTGAAAATGCTATGTGTGTTAACCACTGATAGTGACTGAAGAGATAAAACTTCCGCTTTTTAATTTGCTCTCTTAGTGTGGGATTTTTTTGGTTTTTGTGGGGTTTGTTTGTTTTGTCAGGAAAATGAATGCTGTCTACTGTGAGTTTAGTGGGGTTTCCACCCATCAGAAATCTGAATATCCAAAACTCTGTTATGTGACATTGGCTTGTTTTAGAGTAGGCAAATAGTTTCAGAATCAGAGTAGATACAATTTTTCAACCTCTGAGGGCAGTCGCACTGGGTAAATCTGGAACGAAGAAGTAATGATGAAGTTTTACATATCTGTTATGGTGCCTCTCTGTTCTGTGAGGAGCACACATACATTTTCCATAACTAGAAAATCACTGTTAGCATCTGTTTTTTTCTTTATGTTTCAGAAGATAAGGCAAAGATTGTTCTGAGTTTTAAAAGGAAACTTTTTGTTCTGCTTTTGAAAAGGAAAAGCATTTTGAAAAGGTTTGGGCATTATTGAAATTCTCTTCAACAACATTTAATACTGGAGTTACTTATTCAATAGGTAATCATGTGAAGGATGATTGAAGAGATTGGGAAAGATGAATATATACAGCCTATCATTTCTGTTTCCTTTATCTTTCCCCTCTGTTTCAATTCCATTTTGTAGTTTTTATATGATCATTTTGTCTTGTTTGAGCAATCAAATGTGGAAAAAATAATTTAATTGCACATATTTCTCTTATTCTGATCTCTTACATCATTGGCTTTTTAATTATATTTATTTTTGAAAACATAAACATACTTAGTATTAATGACATGCAACTTCAATTCACATTTTCAGACAGTTCTGTCACCTATACGATACCTAGATTTTGATAAGCACATTGCTTAATTTGTTTTTATTTACCATGTACATTGAAATAGATCTAGAGTGCTATACTTGTTGAAACATCTAATTTTATTCTTGTTCATTTAATCATTATTGTAAAAATGTGGATAATTAGCTGTGGAGGGTATATAGAATTATTTCATCATCATCAATTAACTAAGGCACAAATTAGTACATAATTTTTATTGAACCATTTAAACTTTTGAGTCTCAATTTACCTTTTGTAAAGTTGGAGCAGTGATAATTTTTTTTTCTATTTTCATTCTGTAACTTTCTAGGGGTGTCAGAACAGCAACTGCATCCTCTCGTTTACTTATACACTGTCAGAGAGAAACATTTTCTTGTTCATTTTAGTGTTACAAAGACTTCTGAAGATTATAAGTACCCTCTACTTGAACAAAGTTGTAAAGGTGTTCAGATAGAAGTAGTCTAAGCCTGACTTTTCACAAAAGCCAGTGCTCCAGCAGCCCCAGCAATGTCACTGAGTCTTTTAGATATGTAAAATTTCTCAGGGGTTTTTGTTGGTTGGTTCTATGTAGGCTTAGGGTTGGGGTTTTTTTGTGTTATTTTACTGTGGGGTTTTTTTTTGTTTGTTTGTGGTATTTTTGTTTGTTTTTGTTGGTTTTATTTTTGTGGGCTGGGAGGAGGCTATTAAATTAGCAATTAGAAGACTGGGAAGTTAAAATCTGTAAACATTACTGTTAAATTGTAATGTTTAAGCTCCTGAAAGAACATTGCTGAGTGCTGCAATTAAGAAATTCCTATTTACTTATAGCAGTAAAGAAGAAACAGTAAAAAAGTAGATGTCCATGTTGTAAGACAGAACACTGAAGGTAAGTAAAAATGTTGGTACTTTTAAGAAGTTACAGGAAATCCTTCAAAGGCATTATTTTAAAGTCATAGTACTTTAATTTGTTGCTGTAGTGATAAATGAAACAGTTGCAGTTTTGTACTTGAAACTTGAATTAAATATTCTTCTCACATGAGAGATGTGAGGAATTTTAGGAACTTTTACTTTATACAGCCAGTCAGGTTAGGATCCAAGTTTTCTGCAGCAGGTGTAGTAGCTGAAGGGTTTATCATTCACATTCTGCCTCCATTTGCTGAACTGTAAGTATTGTTTAAATGGCAGCGACTGGTCCTCATGATGCACGAGTAACGTCACTCTCAGGTGACATCCCGAAAGGATGGCAGGTGGTATCTAACCCAACTGTCAGATCCTAGTAAGTAGAGGTCAAATCAGCATCTTTTAACATTAGTATAAGCTTGTTGACATAAACCAAAGCTCATTTAAGTTCTGTTATTAGTTCAGTGGGGAAGGGTCTTTTAGTGAAAATATAAGATGGTAAATAAAGAGTGATTCACTAAACTATATTTCTGTTTGGTTTATGCATTTAGAAGTCAATTTGCAGATACCGTTCATAATAGTTTTCTTTAAATATATATCTAAAAATCTTAAACAGCAGAATGATGGCTACTAGAGGCAGTCTCAGAATACAACTATTTCTAGTCAAATAGTACAAGCTCCAGCATTATTTGATGGGGAGGTATGTTAAAGTGTCAAGGAGGCACTGTGATTTTCATATAGAATAAAATGGCTTAGAGTCATAGTGAATACAGCTGGAATTAGTGACCTCTGAATTACAAAATCTTGAACATTTTTCCTGCCACATGATTGTGTTCCTTAATGTTAAAAGGGTTTTTTTGCCTGAGATTCTTTAATTTTAGAGTTCATTGCAGATGCATGTACACTAAAAAACTAGAAGCTTAATTAAAGTGCAAAAATTACTTGTATGTGATAAATTCCTACTTCATTTTTCTCATCTTGTCTTTAGAAAGTCCATTTGTCTATGGAGGTAAAGGTAAAGGAAGTAGGAGAAGAGGGAGAGAGAGAGGCAGAGAGAAGAGGGAAAGGGAAGAAAAAAGTTAGTAAAGGAGAAGTAGAAGGAAAGAGAAGTGAGGGGATTGTAAAGTGTGTTATGCATGATGGAGGGAGATGGGAAATTTTGGAATTACCAGAGCCCACTGCTGAAGAAAGAAGTAGCAAATTGAGTTTTATATGACTGTGTCATATGTCTGTGCAGTGTAATAAGGGTAAGCTTAATGTTTTAAAGTGTCTTTTTATGTTTTCCATCTTTCTCTGCAGTAATAAAACTGGAAAAGTGTTAAAAAATTTTTCAAATACAGTTAGGTATGCAGTCTTATTTTTGATTAGAGATCTGGCTTTTAGGATTTGGCTTTCAGAGAAATGCAGGGTCAATTGGTCAGAATTTGGCTTGTCTTAAGACAAGCTTCTCCTTTTCAGTGCAAGGAGTTTTATGAGGGTGAATTGCTGGAGTTACTCAGAAGGTGGCAAAAAATTTCCAGAAAAGCTGCCTTCTGAAGAAATGTGCACTTCCCATAATTTCAGTTCACCCCTTTACCCTCTGTCCATCACCTGCTTTTGGTGTAATGTTATTGTCTTTAGATATAAATAACATCAAGGATTATTTGTTAATTTTATATTAATAGGTCTTGTCCTCTTGATCATCACTACAACTGCCCAAAAATTTTCTGAGTCCCGTTACTACTTTATTTAGTTGACAGCCTGCCCTCAAATTTGTTGTTTTATTACTGATAGCAGTTGCAATATGAGAGGTACATAGTTCCCAGTGGCAACAAATGTAAACAGAAAGCAAATAGACATGTCTGGGAAACCTCACAAATAGCACACAGCTAACCAAAGAAACTACGACATTCATGGGGCCTTCAATGAGGCAGCCTTCCTATGATCATTTCACAAAGTTAATTGTTTTTATGGTTGGCAGGACAGGCTCTTTTAAAATGCCAGAAAGAAGAATTGCTCTTTTTCGTAAGTGGCAATATTAGTTTTGTGGCTACTACGTCGTAATGAGGAACATCACAAAGGCTTTCATTGTGTCACGTGGCAGAATACTATTATAAGGGAAATTGTTATGTTTTTGAACATCTACATATCTGCTGTATCTATTTGCTCTTTTATCACTGAAGATGTTCAGTTATCAGTTATAAACTGTAATATATTGTGGCAGATAACATAGTAAATTAATCTCCCTTTTCTCCTTTTTAGCAACAACAGTTTCAAACACAGATGCCCTCTAAGATCTGCACATCCTTGTACCTCTGCTGCATCATTTGCATAATGGAGCTTTTCTGTGTGGTCACTGTTTGCTCTGCAAGGCACTTCAGGGTAAGATTCTGATTGTGGAGAAATTACAGAAAGATATTACTGCTTTATTTTAATGTCAGGGTGAATCAGTATGTGTGGGGTTTTGTGTCTTCACAGGAATCAACAACTTCCTGCTCACTGCTGGACCTTACCCTATGCGTAAAGTCCAGCAGTGTGGTAATCCCGGCATCAACAAAACTGAATGGGTACTCCCATAATAACAAAACCCTGTCTGGGTTACTGTTACCTACCTCTAGGTCTGAAGGCTGTGTTACTTCAATATTTAGTTTTGAGAGATGATTTCACTGTTTTGTCACCTCTCAGTTTCTGTGTAGCTGAAAGCCAGCCTCTGTCCTGCAGATGACCGCAGTCCAGGACTGAGAATAAAATAGGCTAGTGCCAGGAAAGGAGCTGCTCCCCAGGAAGCTCTGGACAGGTAACCCGAGGCATGTGTGTTGCTTACAATGCCAGAGCAGGTAAGCAGCAGGGTGTCACTCAAAAACCCCCAAGAACAAAGGATTATATGCACTTAAAACTGGAAACTAAGTCTTGCTGCAAGATTACCAGAGGTTTTAAATAGAGGGAGGAAAATGGACACCTCTAATTGCATTATGAATTATGTCACCTCTGATGTTCAGATCTAGACCTAATAAGTTTGATATTTTAACACAGCTTGGCATTTTAACTTTCCCTGCAGCACTACAAAGGGAGACTTCAGACACAAGTAATTCTCAAAAATTATGGGGTAAAAATTTTTGTATCTCTTTTCTGGCTGCATTATACTATGATGTTTGAACTTTTCTTCTATGGTAAGGATGATATGCTGCTGGATCTAGACACTTTCAAGGAAATTACTGTGATGGTGCCTGGCCTGAGAAAAGTTGGAGACATTTGGAAAAGTTTCAGAAATTAGATATTCCAAAATATTTTCATTTTGACACATATATTAAATATGTCTATTTATATATAAATAAATATTTTTATTTAGATGCATATATTAAGATTTATGGTTTATATGTTTGTGCTTCATGCGATTGCAGGAAAATATTTATGAATAAATGCTACCTTTGTTCTGGCTTTATTTTGCTTGAATTGGATGTACAGCTCCTCCTTCTTTATCCACACTGAGCATAACTACCCAAATGAATATAAAATGCAGAATGGGGTGTGGAGAATTTAAAAGGTGAACCATAAGTCTTAACTGAATGCCTAAAATACCTTGATGAAGACCGAATATTTCTATATATTTTAGAGGTAGAATTAATTACAATTTATCTGTTTGACATTTTCTCAGTCAGTTTTATTCATGCATTTTCACTTTGAGTAAGTTGCATTAGTCTTCTTCTAAATGTGCTGGTTCTGAAATGTGGTGTTAGAAGCTACAATCCAGGGCTTCTCCTTATTTACTTACTAACTAGCTAACTTTTTTATCTACTTACTTAGTTACTTATTTTAGTTTAAAATTTCATAGCCTTTAAATGATGGGTTTTGTATTGTACTACCACCAAAAGTACCAAATCCCCCAAGTGGCTAAAAGAGTCAAACTTCTTTTTCCAGTGGTTTGCAGTCTAGGTAATACAGTGAATACATATATTTATTTTGCTATTGCATTCAAAAAAAATGGCTTTGCTATTAAGCACTCTGATATTCAGGCCATATTTTTAAGTTGTTTCTTTTCATTTATCATAATATATAGTGACATAATTAGTATGATAAAATACTCTCTATATAAGATAAAAATGAGACTTTGGACATGTATTTTTCTATAAAAAAGGGGTTTAATTTTGCTGGCTGTGTAAGTATGGCTTTGACATATATTATACCTGTACACAAGGTAACTGTTATTTTTGTCTTTGCTGTTTCAGTTAAGCAAATGCAAAACTATTACATGTGCATCAATTGTGTTCCCCAATTAAATGTCTTTAACAATATTTTCCACACAGCTTCATTCTGTCTACCAAGTGCTGATGTCTTTTTTGTGCATGTATAGGGTTGAGCATCTGTTTCTATAGGAAAGTTCCATTAGACCATAATAACCTCTAGTTAATTGCATAGCAAATATTTATTTTTCACACATCAAATTAATGAAACAAGTTCAGTGAAAGACCACATCACCTTGGCAAACAACATCTATCAGGCTATATAAGCCTCTAAAGGCATTCCTGGCAGAAATCCTGTATCCTGAAGAATTGTGTAGCGTTGGGAATATTGTCATCATTTTATTACTAGATGATAATGTTGTTGCAGGTTTATTTATTGTTGTTTTGTTTTTCACCTAGAACTATAACAAAAAAATGGTTTTCTGTGTTTACTAATGTGCCATGCCATGGCTACAACAGTATAAACGAAGAATGATCTTTTTCAAGCTTTTAACCCCCCCATTTAATCTCAATATTCAGTAAGATTAATATTACATTAATATTTAATTTTCCTAGAACACTTTTCTCCTCTTCATATATAACCATGAAAGGAGCTTTAATAATGTTTTCAAATTCCCCACTTTGATTACTCTACAATAATGACAGTCTCTTTCCTGTCTAAGAGCAACGTGGATGTTTTTCATGTGTCTGTAACAATGATAGTTTCACACCCCACATATAAATCTGCATTCCCTTCCCACCAGTGCTAATACTCATTGTGCTGTGTTGTGTGAGAATGCAATGACATTATGTGCAACTTCTCGTAGCAACAAAGGACAATGATGCATGAAGTCATAAAATCGTTTTAAGCAGAGGAAATGGGAAGCCTAAATTGTTCTGTGACTATTTAAGTTCATTTTGATACTCTTAAATTTATACTATTTTCTTAACATTAATTTCTGAGAACCTCATAAATATTTATTTTTGTTTGCACAAGCTTTGCTTTTTATGCAATATACTTCTGAAGCTGACCCAAAAGGAGGTACATGGAGTTTGTATGCATTCAATTTTAAAGGTGCTGATTCCGTGGAATTATCCTTGAATATGCTATCAGTCATCAAATTGTAGTGTTTTGGTAGTGGTTCATTTTGGGGGCACACACCAAGCAGACTAAAATAAAATAGAATTTTCTATATTTCTAAAACAACCAACAAAACCCCAACAACAAAACCCACTCAGAAGTATTACAAGTCCATGTTTTTTCCCCAATTTTACCTTGAAATAAGTGATAGAAATATACAATCCAAAATATAATACCTTGTAACATGTGGAACAACTTGTACCTAACATAGCCTTTCTATGATATATATATTATTGCAGAATGTGATAAGGTTTTCAGCTGGTTTCCTACAGAACACCTTACTTTGCTTTTACTAAGGATTAAAGTGACTATCCCAAACTCTTACAGAATTAAATCTTAATATTACACAGTTGAATATCCTATAACTAAGGAACAAAGATGCAACATTTGGAGCTTGGTAACAATCAGTAATTGCAAAGAGGAAATAGATATTGTGCCTCAGAGAAGAAAAAGATATTGTTGCAAACCTCGCCACTGTTCTGTCTCCTCCTTCCACTCCATGTATACTGTCTCTCTGATGTTACAGGGAAATATTCATGAAAGATGATGTCCTGGTCTAAGTCAGTTCTGTAAAATCAAAATCAAAACAAGGAAACAAACAAAAAACCCCAGCACATGAAGTAAAAGCAATATGTCAAGTCAGCTTAGAGTGAATTAGAATATTTGTATTGTGAGAAGCTTGCTACTGATAAAACACAAACCCATAGACCGCCCATTAGTAGCAATAGAGAACCACTGTTTGTCTTTGTGTGTTTTAGTAACTATTGTACTGTAACCATGAAAGCAGAAAATTCTCAACTGGTTAAAACTGTGCCATATCAAACATTGTAATAGGAATGTGTATGTGCTAGAGTGTATGAATAAAGAAGATCAGAGGCTGCAGAGGGAGAAAGAGATCAGGAAAAGAGGAAAGAAAAAATGAGCAGTTTTCCAATGGGAGTGGGATAGAGAGGTTTTGTACAGAAAAATTATTTCACAGTCACCAGTTCTGATTACAACCTGCTCAGCTTGCATTCACTGCTTCTGCTCTGGTTGTAAATGCTGAGATTTTTGGGTGTCACTGAAACCCCTGTCCAGGACTCCAGGCTGTGAGGAAAACCTATGATTGGAAAGAGAGTGGAAAACAAGCAGTGAAATTTTGGAGCAGCTTCAGTAGAACTCCATCCAGACTTTTCCTCTTGAGCTGGTTATCCTCCTAAACAAGGCTACTGAGAGGTCCTTTTGAATTACTGGCCTAGACCTTTCCTTACTTCTAATGGGTGGAAGAAGAGAAAATTTACCTGATAACATCAGTCCTTGATGTCTCAGTGTACCAACAGAGGTCTCATAAATAATTTTGTGAAGACTATCCTCTTTTCAGTTTTTAGTTTGAAGTGGAATATATATTTTAGTGTAAAATATATATATATATATATAAATATATATATTTTTACACTAAAATATATATATCATTTAGCACAGCTAAATCCTTCACTAACCAAATTCTAACACCATTGAACAACAAGAACAATGAAATATTGCCAAGTTTTTATTGAAAAACTAGATGCAAATTGACACAATTCTTAAATCCCCAGGCAATCCCATTTTAGTCCCTGAAAGACATTTTTCCCGTGTTTTTCAGTTTGCCTTACAAAATACATCTCAATTTTAAGACTTCAATTCAGTAAGTGAATATAGAAAATTTATCACTTCATTGTTTTGTCTCAGTCATTCTCAGTCACACAATGTCTTAATTCAAATGCAGATCTCCTACAATTACAGTTTCCTCCTTATCTGTTTTATAAAAGAAATACAACCATGCAGAATGCTTTGTTGAACAGATTTTTATTTTTCAAGTGACACAAAGAAAAATGCAGTTATTATTCTTATTTCTTAGACATGTATAAAACCTGAACTGAAACACCCTCCTACTCAGAGGTGCAGGATATTTTATTTTTTTAACCAGGTACGTACTGAATGCAAATTGTTTCAGTTCACTTGCAAAGAATTTTGTATGGTATGGAAGAACACTTTTGTCAGAAAGCTAAGAACACTGACAGGTTTCTCCCTGACTTAGTCAGTAGAAGTATTTTCTCTGCTTTCAACAAGACTGGGCCTTAAGCCTTAATTTCCTGTCAGTTTTTATATGTATAAATTTGTAGTATTTAGGAAATGATAAAGACCTTTTTGAAATCAACCTAAAAAAATCCTTAGCTTAGTGAAACAAGTCTTCTGAAGCTTTGTATTATCTCTCTTTTTGAGTATTGTTTTGTTGGGGTTTTTTGTTTTGTTTTATGTTTGGGTTTTTTTAATCTCCTCTATGTGCTGGATAAGTAATTGCTGAGAATGAGCATTTATATCTTATAGGCCTCTTTAGTTCGCAAACTGAAATAAATTCAGCAAATGTGAGGTCTTTCTGCATTTTTCTATCATCATGCATTTAAACTTTCCTTTGTTGTTTTCAAATATGTTGGAGTTAGAATCTGTGTTCTGAATTTGATAGCTGGAAGGCAAAATACAAAGAGTAAAAAAGAAAGTAGCACAGGATTAAAAGCAACAACAACTAAAAATACAAATAAAACAAAAGAAAACTATTTGAAGACACAGAAATATTTTAGGAAACATAAACTTTACTCCAAAGTCTGATACAATTTACAGATATAACAGGAAATAGTTCTTAGTCTTTTTTCAAAGTTATCAAAGGTCTACATTAATTTTTATCTATCGAGAGAAACTTGGATATGTGATTTTCTCTTCTCTGTCCATTACATCCATTTTAGGTAAGATAATATGCCTTGTGACTGAAACTATACGGTCAAGAAATTCTCTGTATTACATTGTATACTCTATTTTGTTTAGAAAATAAATATTAAATTAATAATATAATAATTCATGTAGCTTTTCTATTAATATTTCCTTCACGTTCATTGAAACTTACTTTAGTGTGTGTGTGAGTGTGCTGTGTGTGTGTGTGTGTGTGTGTGTGTGTGTGTGTGTGTGTGTGATGAAATCATGATGCTGAAAGGCAGAGAAGAAAACTAATAATGACTTAAAAGGAGATCTGCCTCCCAAAGAAAGCTCTGGGAACTGCTGCGACTTACACACTTACACACTGAACTGAATTCTGTCTTAACTAAAAATACCACTAGAAATTATCTCCTTTTAAAACAAATGTGTTAATCAATTTGTTTCTTCACCAGTTGTAGTGAGCACACCTTGGGCCCAGGGATGATAAAGACAGCATGTGTGTTTGCAGGAAAAGCTGCTCTGAAATGGCTTCAAAGATAAGCTTCACACCAGCTGTGTTATCTTTTATTGCCACACCCACACCTCATCTGCTCACATTCTCACACTTACATTTAGGGAAATCAGTAAATAACTATTATTTTCTACATATTCAGAATATCAATTTATGACACAAATGCTGTTGATTTATCAGGAAGCAGTTCTCACACATGTTAATATGTAAATGAGACCCAAAGTGTTGGTTCCCTTATAGCACAGATATGGGATAAATTTATTTAAAGTGAATGATCTCCTTTGGAGATTTTTTGTCAGTATTAAAACAGGAGTTCCAAGGTTATAAAAAAACCCACACCAAATCCCACACTCCAGAGGGTTTTTCATAATTTGGGGTTTGGTTTTTGGATTTGTTTAAATTAAGATATGTTTAAATTAAGATTTGACAAGCCGTGCACTCATGGACTTGTGAATTTCAAGGTGTTTGCTTAATATTCCCTCTTGACAGGATTCATTTATAGTGGTACCTACATTTCCATGGTGTAGAGGGAAGAAGGTTACCAGTATTTTATTACCCATGTGAAAGATGGGTAAGAAATAGCCCAGAAAAAATAACTTTAAATCCTGGTTTACTTCAGCTGGTGCAAAATCTTTTAAATTTAGCAAAAAGTATTTAAATAGTACCATGTAAAATACATTGCAGCTACTATTACAGTAGCAGTCTGTTTGGGTTTTTTGTTCAAATTTTGCAGTGAGCTGAGATCAAAGCTTTTAATATGATGCAAAAAGATGTTGTGAGTTAGATTAGAACCCAGTCAGATGTGGTCTCCTATAAGGAGAGTTACGCCATAGACTTACATGGATTGGTAGGTATCAGAATATGAGAAACAACATTATTATTTCTGATTATAAAAGTTGGAAAAATACGAACAGTTGTAATAAATAAGTCTCCCTATGTTAATTTTAAAATTGAGACTACTTTTGGGCAGAAAATGAAAAAAAAACTAGAAGAATTATGCCAGTTTGGGCCTAAAACTGGAAAAGACAAAGGGAATTAACAGGTAAACATAAAATGTTCCTTTACACATTGTTTCTTTATCAAGAGAGAGGCAAGTGATGAAATGAGCTGGATTTTCAAAACTTTCCTTGTTTCTGTGGTGGTCATAAAATCCATCCCAGTGTATCTTTTATGTGAAAAGATCCAACCTTCATTTTGGTACAAATATCCAAAGTACCATAGGCTGCTATTTTTGAAATTTCCAATTGTACATTTTCAGGAACTCTCTGGTATCAGCCTTATCTTCCAGGAACCCACTTAATGGAGGTTTCATTGGAAAAAGTGGAACAGACTGTAGTTATTAAATATATCCCCTGTATCACCATTAAAGAGATGCTCTGCTAACTATGTAACATCTGTCAAAAGATTTTTTTCTACCTGTCCACTTCTCTTCCCTGAATATAGAGTCATTCTTTCTTTCTTTTTTCTTTTCTTTTTTTTTTTTTTTTGTCTTTTTCAAACAAATTCTTACCCTTGATTTCACTATTACAATAAAATATATATATAATTTGTCCGCAGTATAACTGGAAGATTGATTTTCTCTTGCATTTTTAAATGCAGGAATGAATGTCTCAAATACACACAAAAGATATGAATCATCTTCCATTTTGAACTGCATTCTGGAATTTATATACAGAAACAAGATGAAAAGAAAGAATCTTAGAGAACAGAGCCCATATACCTTTTATTTTACTGGAGGGATAGGTAATTCTGTAGAAGTCTGAACAAATACAAAACACTAATCCCATCAAGTAAAAGAAAGTGATATTCTGTCTGCTCTGAAGAGGCTTATTCTTTTAAATGTTATGTAATAATCGGTTAGAAAACAGTACAAATTGATAAATAGGCAGAGCAACAATTAATTTATCCCTCTTTGTTTTTCATTTCACTGCAGTAGCCCTTCGACTTAAAAAAAGTTTGATTATATTTCCCCTTGTCTGCCAAAAAAAATAATTTCTCCCAGGAGCAAGCAATTCAGTTCACAAACACACAGCATGTAAGTACTCTGAATTCCTGAGAGTCAACAGGAAACACTTTTTTTGCAGAAGAAATGTGACCAGCAGGAAATTAGTTTGTAAAACAGTTGTGGCTCTTAATAGTCAAAGAACTTTACCACTTATTTAAGTCAAACTGAAAACTCCTGGTTTTGCACATTTGTAGATTCTCGCCCCTTCCCAGCCACAAAGAACTGAAGAATCTTCAGCATTACATTACAGGAAATATTTTGATAAAGAGCCTGTCTTATGTCATGTTTTATGAAAGGAGTCCAGGAAACAGGTGAGGGGCAAGGAGCAAACTGCATCTCAGCGCTTCCCAGCTGTTGTTTGGTGTTGCTGGGCAATACTGTCAATGAATAAAACACTAAAGAGTAAGATAACTTTAGCCATAGCTGAAGACAAAGATTAAGGAATCTGGGTTTTGTTCTCAATATTGTCTCAAAGATTTATTTGCTCTTGGTGCAGTGGTCATCCAAGGCTGGACTATCCATGTACACTCTCTGGACATATCCATGTTGCTATTCGTGGGATGAAGACATCCTTGACTGCACCCTTGACTACATGATTTGAGTGCCAAACAGGTGGTTTGTTTGTCACCTTTTTTTTCCACATAATACTCTGGAACTTTCATGCCAAATAAAAAATATGCTGATAAAAACCCTATGTGATAAATACTATTTTTGAATTCAGAAGTGCTTTTTTTTATCAGAAAATTTCTAAACGGGGTAATCATTGGTGAAAACAAAATGTTCCAAGAAAATTCTATTTGGAAAGTATACTGAACAAGTTATTTGTCAAATAATATGCTTGTGACTTATTTAAAAGTCCTCTAAAGGCAGTATTACAGAAGTGTTCCAGAATAGCTGTATTGTCTTTCGATAACTGTAAACTTTGCTTTGCTTCCTAAAATTTTATTTTATTTTATTTTATTTTATTTTATTTTATTTTATTTTATTTTATTTTATTTTATTTTATTTGACTTTAATTTTAAAGAAATGGCTTTGTGTTCGTTTGTTTTGCTAGCTGATAAACATTGCAACGTGTGACGGGATCACACATTTTGTACATTACTATCCATTAACTATATGTAAGAACTGATTCTTACTCTATTTCATTCATTTCAGCATTTTCTCCATTGGTACATTTTATCAAGATTTTTTTTGTAACAATTGCTTGTATGTGGTCATCAGGGATATAATAAGATTTACATTCCTTTCTTGTTCAAATAAAAAATAAAATACTTATCTCTACTCCTGAAATTTAAATGCACATCACACACACAGCCAACACTGTTGTATCAAATAGAGAATGTAACTTCTATTTAAATAGAAGTTCTCCAAGAGAAATTATAACTTAAAAAAGAAAGTAAGAGAGGATATTTATGCTATGTTGTTGCTTTTATGTTACTATATTTAAGTACTGATTTGACATTTGACCAGCGGAGTATATTGCATGAAATAAATAGTTAATTTCTCTCCCAGTAAGGGGGAACTAATTGTCTTAGAAAGCAGCACGGTGAAAATGATGTGTTTAGAGCCACCTGGCCAACATGGAAACTTATGATTCTGCACTGGAAATCATAGCTCTTTGTGATTACCCCTCTCAGCTCCTCCATGCACAGACACAATTGTTTCCTGAGGAAAATTACCCAGAAACATTTCTGGAAAATGGACTTCATTTTCCTACCAAAACTCATGAGTGTCTCAGAGAACATCCTAGTTCTCCTAGTTTTCCACCCTCTCTTTATGGTCTTTTAGGAAGTGGACTGCACTGAAAATTCAGAAGCAGCCATTAACCTGTCTTTCCTACTTTTGAAATCATTAGATAGTGGGGCATGCAAAGCTGTGCCAATATGCTCTCCTATTGGGAAAGGCATTTGTTGGACAAACAGGTTTGAGACCTGATGGGATACATTCAGTGTGTAGACAACAAGTGCACAGAGCCATTTTGTTTAGCCAGCTGTCCAACCACAACCACAATTTCATGTTCTTCACTGTCTTCTGAAAGCTGCCTTCACCATGACATCTCTGTTTGGAGTGTAGGAGTACAAAAGCACTAAGTATTAAATACTTGTATGTGAGGTGTAGGGACTGCTCACCCTTTCTTTTCTTCAATGACCGTGGATTGAAGAAGTAGCAGTCAGTCAGAGATTAAACCAAACCAAAACAAAACAACCAAAAACAAACGCCCAAAAAACAGGTTTTGAAGTTTAGAATTTGCTGATGAAACAGAAAGACAGCATCATCTAAATTACTTCTACTTGACCTTTTTAGTCATCGAATATCCTGAGCTGGAAGACACACACACAAGGATTATTGAATTCCAGCTCTCAGCTCCAGCACAGGACAAGCCCAAGAACCAGGTGCCTGAAAGTAGTACAGAAGTAAAAAGCTATTATTATTTATTATTATAGATTATTACTATAATTTTTACTATTATTATTATTTTATACATATCTGTATTTTACAGACTGACTTATGCAAAATGACTTCCCCGAAACGACATCATACCCAAGAAACAGAGTGGATGAAATTGCTTTTATTTAATTTTTATTCTGATACTTCTTAGAGTACAGGTGACAGAAATTTTAAAACGCCTGTGTCCCTGAGGGCACCAGCGGCCATCCGAGGTTCTCCCTGCCCTGCCCAAGCCCAGGACCCCCATCAGCCCCAGCCCGGCCATGGCCAGGACCCAAGGTGTCCTGACAAAAGCTTAAAGTGTTTTGGAAACCGAATTTCTCCTAACAAGTTTTTATCACTTTATGCTCTAAAATAGACCAAGTTCTTTAAAGATTCATTGCACAGTGAGAAATCTAAGGACACTTTCAGGTTACACCTGAAAAGACCAGCACCTACAGAGAGGCAATTGTCTAGAGAGAGTATTGTCTAGATATATAGTATACAGCATCTTAGTGACCAACTCCAGTCCTTTTGTATAATTTCAAAGGGAATTAAAATGCTTCTTTCTATTTTACTGAATTCTTCATACCTGTAGGTCACAGCAGTAAGATTCTGCCCGATGATGATTCACGAATTATTCTGCTTTGGAGACTCTGTTTAGCATTGTCTAATGATGTTTCAGGCAGAAAATCCATCAAATAATCTATTCTGTTTGGTTAATATATTAAATATATCACGACTGTTACTTTGAGTGACTTTTTAAAAAAATTATTTCTGACAAAAGCTTCAGTGGTTAAAAATTATGCTGGAAGGGTGGCATGAAGATCCTTATGCACTGAAGCACCACTGCCAGAGCATTGCATTACTTTTCCATTTGTCCAGCTCTGCCAGGGATGGATTTACAAATATTTATGCTCAAGGCACAAAGAAACACAGAAAGTAAAAAACAAAGAAGGTGTTGAAGTATTGACAAGGGCAAGCGAGGTTGGTTTTTGTTTTTCCACTGAACCTGTAGACTGCAAAATGAGTAAATCTGAGGTAATGTGAGGCAGAAATGATAAATGGATGTAGTCTTCTGCCGGCAGATCAGTCTTTTTCAATTTCACTTCCCTTTCTACCAGAGATATAAAAGCTAAAAAGCATTACTGTGAAACACAAATCCAAGATTAAATAGTCAGTTAGGAAAGCGTTCTTCCTTTCCAGAGAGAGGGGAACAACGGGAGTGAAGAGGCACTGGGATATCTGCCTTTGGATGGGTAATTTGACTTTAAACAATAGTAGAAAATCTCATTGCATACCTCGTGTGAAAACAAGTGAGAAGATATTTCTTTCAAAAAAAAAAAAGATGAATAGCATTCTGATAATAATGAATCTATAATTAGTTAATTAGTAGAAAACACCAAAGACAAGAACTTCATGATTCATCTTATCTAGTAGTCCTGAGTCAATTTAGTTGCTAATACAGTGATAGTTTTTGTTTCTATTGTGATCTTAATGAACCTGAATACTTATGATAATACTGCAGTTGTTATCAAATATAAGATTTTGTTCCGTTCAGAAGATGAAACATGCTTACAAAATTATGATAAATATAAATAATAATAGTGCTATAATCTTACATTAGAAATTCATCCAAGTTCTTGAAGATGTATTTAATAATTAACAACTCTACACTCAGTTACTACTGAAAATTATTGAAGTATAACTATAGTTTTTTCTAGTTTAAGAATAACATTTAGTATTTAACAAAAATTAAATTTAATAAATAAATAAATCTGGCTTTATACACTTCTCAGTAGAAGACAAAAGCAAGGAAATGTGTTGTCATTCAGAAACCACCAGCAAGTCTTTGTCCTCTTTATCCTCTGCAGAACAGAAAATAGACAGTAAAAAGCCACTCTCGTGCTGAATCAGGAGAATAAAATATGTCTCACTGAAGTTTGTTGGTATATTTCCATATTCTTTCCTGTCTTGACTTCACCCAAAGGTGCTAAATTACTTGGATTTGCTAGTTTAGTTAGGATCTAATGAAAGATGTTATTTTTTTGCCAATAACAGATTTTAATTTTTAGCACATATATGCTGCAATAACTGCTGTTCAACTTTTGTTTAAAACCATGCTGTTTTCCCCCTCATTGAAATAGAATACAGAGTAATTCCTCAGACATTAAAAAAGTCCCAAATCTGAAGTAAGCCTCCTAAATTATAAGATAGAAATTAGAATAAAAGTGGTATATGTAATAGTTTCCAGCTGTCAGTCATCTGCCATCAGCGTACTCTGCTAGTCTGATATGTGTAGATGCTTACAGAATGTGTTCACACAGTGATCAGCATTGATGCCTCCTACCTGCTAGAATAAGAACTTAAAAGTCACTGAAAAGTTAATGGCCATACTCAGTTTTTGCCATTTTAGCACATACATTTACCATTTGCATATTGTCTAACTATGAAATTTATGTTTTGAATAGTACTCACTGAAAGTCTTCAAAATATATTTCACATAACTGTATCCATTTTATCATTGTCTTAGAACTTGCTGCCTACAACCCATCAGTGCTTCCCAGTTCCATATATTCTTTCTACAGAATCCATCTTCATATTGATATTTTTACACAAAAGCATGTTCAACAGTCTTCTCATTTCATACATACAGCTGCATGCAAAATTATTGGCATCAATTTAGTAGAAAGAATACAATTTCTGTGTGCAATTTGCAAATTACCATAATTCATAATTTCTCACATTGTCATCTTTACAATGTTTTGGTTTGCTGGGGCTCTTTTATATTCACTATTCTGCTTCTTTTCTGCATAAATTATGTTTGTGTTTGTAAACATATAGTCCTAAATGATTATGACTACTCTGTGCTGGCCTATTGAAACATAGCTTAATCATGAGCATGTGCCCAAACATAGGACTCCATTCCATTCTGTACATACACAAAAAATATACTGGTGATATACAGTTAAAACCAAACTTTACACTTTGACTTTATTAATTTGCAGAAATATTTTATTAGAAAACCTAAGAAATCTTGAGTGTCCACTAGATTCCACTAGACCAGGTTACTCAGAGTCCCATCCAGCCTTGTCTTGGATACATCCAGGGATGGGAAGCCGACACCCTCTGTGGACCAGCTATTCCAGTACCTCCATGCCCTTACAGTAAAGAATTTATTCCTAATATCTAATCAAAACCTGCCCTCCCTAAGCTTAAGGCTATTCCCCCTCATCTTTTTTTTTTTTTTTTTTTTGTGTGTGTGGGGCCCCAGTCCATCCTGTTCATTCAGAGGTTTTTTGACTTTTAAGTGTGAAGAAAAAAAATGCAAATAAAACAAACCTTAGTTTAATGAACTTTGTGGTGTACGTATTTACTTTTGGTGCTCATTTCAATGTAGTCTTTTTATTTTTTTCCTTAAATTTTCTGTCACAGTGTTTGTAAATCTCTTACCACAAAATGTAGACCAGCACTATAAAACCTGAGGATGTTAAAACAGGTGCTCCACAATCACAATGCACAGAAAGTGTAAAATTGCTTTTAAGGACTACATCTATCATTAAATGTGTATCTTGCACTAGCTTCTGAACTGCATGTTGCTGAATCTTGGGTGTTGACTAAGGCCAAAAGTGAAAGAAATTAACCACTTTGGGATGACCATGGTTTTGAGGTGAGAGATTCCAAGCCTCTCTAATCTTAAATGCATTACAGAATTAAGATATATACCCTTGATTCCTGAAGGAATTGTATCAGTATAGTAGAGAGGATGTAAGCTAGAATAGATGGTGTGACAATGCAGGAAAGAGAAAGAGGATGAGCAGAGCTTTTGCAGGTCTCTGCATTACCATGGACATATGATTTCTCATGCAGAGAACTCGTGGGTTTTTTTTGTTTTCTTTCATCCTCACCTGTCACATTTGTTTCTGTTTCTGAACTGATTTGTCATGCGTTATTCTTGAGTTTACATAGTTTTAGCTCAGTATTAGTTCACTTTTTGAGGGAGTGGTGGGAAACCCAATATGGCTATGTTTCCTTTTTTAAGTTTGGGTTGTCATAGTCATATGAGTTTATTTACAGTTATATGGTCGGTTTGTTCACTTTCTTTTATTATTTTGTGGTGCATCCCTCTTGCCTTGCTCTGTTGGCTCTTACATGTTTTTTTCCTTGTTGTGAACAAAGGGAATTATTTTAAGTCTTATTCCCACACAAGCTACAGTTGTGGGGACAGATGGGCTGTCTCTTGGAAGAAGAGTGGTATAGAAAAATAAGAATCATTCATGCCAGGGTGCAAAATGTATGAAGAAAACTACTGGCCTATTTTTACAGAAGTTTGTCAGTTAGGTTTAATAGAAGATTCTTTTGGCATATGTCTACACCTTGTTCTCTGTAGATAGCTTTCTGAGAGTGGGACCAAACTAAACTAAACTGAACTAAAATGGAAGGGAACAGATGATGAAAAAAGTGTATGACAACCAATGTCTCTTTTCATGAAGGTTTTGGGGTTTGGAGAAAAGAAAAATGTCTTTCCTTCTCATCCCAACCTCAGTTCTTGGTTAGGGAAAGGATTTATTAAAAAAAAGTTGAAAAATTATTTTTTATTTAATTTCCAGCTTCCTCACCTGTATATATTATCAGAAAATAACATTTCCAAGTGGAATGACAGAGGACTTTGCCATAAACAGAAATAATGTTATTTTGTGCTGTGTGAATAGCAAGCTTATGTACTGCTGTCTGTGAAATACATCTTGGATAGATAATGGCTAGAATAAACAATTTTCTAGGCATGGAGAAATAAACCTTGTTTATTGAAGCAGAATTGATACTGCAGCTGATGGAGTGGCTGTAAGCTAAAGTTCTGTGAGCGTCTTGAACCAGGCTGTGTTGCTTTCATTGCCAAATGGATAAAAACAATACAGGAAGGTATGGTTCTGACTCCAAACCAGGTGAAATTAATCATTTTAATTTGTACATAGATTATGCAAAATGCTAGTGTTAGGCTATCCCTTGGAGTCCCCAAGCACTCAACCAACTGGATGAACAGCTTATTTTCGTGCTGTGAAAGCTCAGCCAAAGGTGTTTGTGACTCTTGGTTGTGCAGAAACTGTGGCATTTATGGCAGTTGTGGTGGTTACATTGTGCTATTTCATATTCAATTCATGGATGACGTCTCTTGGGGTAAGGATAGCTCAGCCCACCCATGTTTGAAGGCCTTTGAACTGTAGAAAACATAGTCATTGAGAGTTTATCTGCACAGAGGGTTTATAGCATCTATAAATCTGCAGAATAAGGCACCCCTAAGAGGGTATTAGCTTTTATTACCACTTGATACATTTTTCACCTTACTTGGCAACATTGGTTTTATGAGAAGCAGATGAATTGAGAGCATGGCATGTGCTAGAAAGAGCTTTAGGCGCAGAGAGTTATCAAAAGCCTTCTAAGTGTGCCTAATATGTATTGGTCCCAGAACTAGCAATTAACATGCTATAAACATACTCATTAATTGGTGGTTCTCTCCCTTGTATCATCAAGTTTCTCCCTACAAGAAGAATCTTCCTTTTGTTCCAATATTATGCAATTAGTCCATTTTTGCTGAAGATGTGCCTTCATATTCTTCTTGCAGACATAGATATATTCATATTCTTCAGAGATTCATCTTTCAAATCTGCTACTTACAATGTTTATTTAATTAAATGAGACATGCTGATTTGCAACATGGGATAGTGGATGCAATTGAAAAAAAAAAAAAAAAAGAAGACAAACCAAAATTGTAAACCTGATTGTTTATGTCCATAATGTTCAAGGTTGCAATAGTCTTGCTGTTGCTAATCTTACTTTGAAAGATATTCAGAAGTATAAAGCTGAAAATTCACGTCCCTGACAAACTGTCAGGTTTAAGAGCACAAACACTCACAGCCTGACCAGCCTCACGGAACAATCTCTTGGATGCCACTCTTGCAGTCATCATTCTGCTGGAATTGGCTATTGCTGAACTTCTACAATTGCTTTGTCTAGTTTCATTACCAACAACTCAAGAGACAAAGTCAATGCAACATGTAATGTTTTTTAGTCACTTAGTCAAAACTGTCCACATTGTTGTGACTCTGCTCAGAACTGGAGTTCCTAAAAGTAATCTGCCATGAAGGAAGAGCAGTGTAACAACTTAAAAGGTCAGCCGTAGGGTGTTAAAATTATTTTATCTGTTTGCCATCCACTTTTCATACACGTATGTTTCATTTTCCATAGTAATGGGAAAACATGGTGTGGATCTTTTCATACAGCCTCTTTAAACAGAAAAAGTATATTTTGGATTATATTCCTTAAGTAGAGAGAACAAAAAGAGTACAAGAACTGTGAAAAATTCCAGCAGAACAGCTCAGAGACTGCTACTGCTGAGGCTGAATTGCCTGATAAACCCCGACTTATGTGTGCATGGCAATCTCAGCTGAGCTTACTTGATTGTTTATTTTCTTCCTTATTGTCACTAATGTGCGCTTTCAATCCTAAACCAACTAAACACAGTGGAACATTAAGCAGAATATAATCTAAAATGTATTGCAATCCAAAGTATCAACTACAGATAAATTGACTTGTAACATATTTTAAAAAATGAATAATTTACTAAAAAATTGTATCAAAAAGAACACTTGATGCACTGGTTTTAGAGAGTGTGTTTTCAGATAATAGAGAATCTAATTTACTTATAAAAATTATATTTTATTTTTGTCAAGAAATCTGCTATACATGCATTTTAATATTGTTGCTCCTAAAATTTGTTTCAGAATACACTGAGAAATTTACAGACATAAATGTAAAGTAAGGAAATATACCTGGCTGAGGCTTGTTCTTATCATAAAATATCTGTAAATATTTTTTATTTAAATAAAAAAATCTGCCTCTTTTGTAAGTATATGAAAAGGTTTGTCCTAGTTAAGACACAGCAATACTTGATTACTCACAAATTTCTTTTAAATTTTAGGATTGGCTTTTGTCTTCTTTTGTGTTGGTCGGCATTGCTAACATCATGTTATCTTAAATTTTAGTCTATTTTCTGTCAGATAGAAATGAGCATATGTTTCTGTTTCATTGTGTGTGTTGCCAGTCCTCTCATATGGTTGTATCTGTACAGATTTGTCAGTTTTAATCACATTGGAAATTTTCTTGCACACACTTTTTACCACAACAATAACAAATACAAAAATTGAAGACAATCAATATTTCATGCAAAATCACATGCAAAACAACATTTCTGATTCATTTTTCATCTGTGAACATTTTGCAGTACTTTCTGTGTTTATGCTTATGCACGATGGGTGTTTTTATCATAAGATCATAAAAACTTCCCTGGGAGTAATGACAGTATATTTGTGCTGTCAAGAAATAAAAATAAGCAGAAGTTTCAGGATCAGGGAGGGGCTGCTGGAACACAAAATAATGAAAGGTAACAACAAATTACAGTAATTCTTTTCTGTTTCATACGAATTTACAATCCAACGTTTCTTGACAGGGAAGTGTACGGAATTCTATAATAGGGAGATTCTCTGGAAAAATCAATTGGCACTCATTACCTATACTTAGGGAACTGAACCCTGGCCTCTGTCTCCTCTTTACCTGTCAGTTGTATCTTTCCCTTACTCACCCTTCAAGAAGGAATTAGCAGGAATTTCTCCAGAACCTCTTGTACTAACACTCATCCATTCATAAGTATGCTGGCAGGTAATTCAAACCCATGTCAACCAATCTGCACAATCCCTCTTCAGCTTCCTGTCTCCACCTTAAGTTTGGTTTCCCTTTTTTCCTAGTGCATTGATTTTGAGTACTAGGAACAGCAAGTAGGCTATTTTCACAACTGTTTAAAGATCTTTACAGTGCATTTTTTCCTGCAGTCTGCAGCCTTCTCAGAATAAATTTTCCTAAGGAATGGTTATCAATTCTCATAAACTAAGCCAGCCTTGAGATAGCTTCCAACCCATAAAAGTGGAAAGAGAGTGGGAAATATTCATATTACATAAACTTTGGCTTTGTAGAGCATTGCTTGGACTGAAAGGTATAGATTCAGTTATTAAGATGCACCAAAGAACAAAGAAGATCTGGTAAATTTACCCCTTCAATTGAGAGCTTTTCTTTAGGAAAAATGTCATACTTTTTTGATATGCAGAAATGCTTTGGGTTGGAAATCCACTGAAGTACGTATTTACACACTGTCATTGCAAAATGCATGCAGATTGCTAGTGACACTTAAGGATGTTATGTCATCATCAGATGATAATCTGATTACCTCATTAGAGTATCTGAAGTGTTAGACTAGAGTATTTTCTCTTTTTAAACCGCATGTTATGCAGCTGGTAGTTAAATATGCTGTAAAGCACAAAAGACAAGCTAATGCTGACAGACAGTAATAGCTTGTCTTGGGTTTATAGTTGCTGAATTGGAAAGCATTGTTTCTCACAGACACTGGGGAACAGCATGGCTCCCTGAACTACTGGGTACAAATGACAGTGTTTGTAAAAGAACTGTGTTCCAAAGCAGTACAGTATGTAGCAAAATATATGCATTCAAATGAGAGGAACTTCATCTCTTACAGTGGAAAGAGAATAATTTAATTTACATATCTACAAATGTATTCATTCATCTGTACATCAGAAGGTAAATTCTGTCAGTGTAGGATTATGTACTTCTGTATCTCTACATAATAAAAATTGGAAAGATAAATTCTATTGTATAAATAATATTTTTTTTGCTGCTGTTGTTAAGGCCAGAAATACCTGATTTCTTATAGTGTGCCAGGAAAATTACTTTTTTAACAGTATACTATGCTGAAACCCACCTGGGCTGCTTTCCAGAAGTGCCAGCAGTATTGGAATTGCACTAGAGTGAACAGCTTGAAACTGAACTTAGGTTTGAACTCCAGCATACAGAAATTGCTTTGAAAAAAAAGATAACTATAGGTTACTACAGGGAAGAGCAAAACAAAACTTTGTATTAGTTTCGTTTCCTTGTGTTACTGCTTTGCAGCTTCAACAAGGTCAAGTTTAATTTTCTTTCCTTTGAGAAGTGTGACTTTGGGCTTTACCAAAGTTATAACTTCTTCACAGCAATACAAGTAAGAGGACAAACCCCGGAACTGAGTTTTAGCCAGTGGAAGAAAATTGAGTGCAAAATGGCATGTATAAACCATCTGCAGTATTTGGGTAAAACCAACTCACTGCAGCTAATAAACCATCAACATGTAAATCCAATATCATGAGTGCAGTATCTGACTCTGTATGATCTTCAGATTACCTTGGTGTTTGCTTTGTTGATCAGATACTTAAAGAACAACTCAAATCCAAGATCATTAATTATTCTTCAGTTATTATTAATGGTTTGTCTTTAATATATGGACTTATTCCTTTAAGTCCTTGGCCAAGATTTAAGTTTTATTTCAACGATAAAATTTTCAGATCTCAGACTAATTTTTAACTGTGTTCACATATAAACTTGAGTGATACATATATTAATTGTAGAAACGGCTCTATGTAGAATAATTCTATTTTAATTTAATTTTCACTAATTTCCTTGGATTTATACATGTATAAATGGGAGCAGAATTAAACTCTGAGACGACCATGTCCTCTGCTTCAGTGAAATCAGGTCTGAAATCACGTCAATCCTATCAAAGTTACACTCCTTGATGTGTTGCATAATTCCACTTCCTTAACACTTCTCTGCTCCAAAACAATCCCCACAGACCCCTTTTTCATGGTGGAAGAAAATGGGAAAATGACATGGGGTTTGTGGAAGAAAAGGATGAAATGAAAAATTTGGTTATCCTAGTCAGTATAGTCATGAAACTGGTACCTCTGTACACATAACAATGGTTAAACAAAATCTACTTCTGAAGTAGATTCATCTTCATGTGCAAACTAATTCAGTATCTCTGCAAGCAGACACAGACAGCCTGCCACAACACATGATGATCTAAGAAATCTGTCAAAGTATTGCACAGAAAATGATCAGGACAATATTTTACTCTCTATTTCCTCTAGCAGAGGCAAAGGGAAAATGTTTCCATCCAAGAATATTTCTTACAGAGTCGCCAAGGAAAATTATAAGAACCAAATTTATGTATTGTAGCACTCAGATTTCTTCCTCTTGGTTCAGGTGAAACCTTCATTGAAGGTTTCTGCCCGAGGCTGGCTGGAGGGCATAAGTGTTTAAGCTCAAGCACACTTGTTTCAAAATTACTGCAGGGAGAGGAGATCACTTCTGAGCTCTGAATCATACAAGGTTCTTGCACACAGGCTTTTGTCTCAGGGTCATTGGTCTCCATTTAAACACTCAAAATGAATGATCTTGAACAAAAGATTTTTTTTTTTTCTCTTTTCTGCTTGGTGCAGAAGCAGATGCCAGTGGCATTCTTCTGGCTGAGGGGAAAAAATAGAATGATTGTACAACTGGAAGAGTATTTGAGTCAAAACTGACACATTGGCATGTCATTTCAAAACAAAGGAGAGTTTTAAACACATTAGTTAAATGGCTTTTTAAAGTTTCTAATTGTTGTTGATGTTGTCTGTCAAAAGTGATGAAGAAATAACCTTGATTTCGATTTGATTTGCTTTAGTTCTTACGACACTTTTGGCCATTAAATAAACATTAAATTGTTTTCTCTATGTTTCATTCAAGACAATGGAATTGCAAATTTTTATTGAGGGGATTAGAATTTGGCAGGAAACTGGAACCTAATATCTACTTTTTTGTAGTGCAAATAGTTTGATAAATGATCAGTGCTGTATTTTTTCCCAAGTTATTCTTAGCCCTTGTTTGTCTTACATTCATACTTTTTTCTTTCTTCTCTCAGTATGCCACAGCTGCAAAGATATTTTACCTTTTAAGCTGTGTTTAGCTTCCCTAACAGACACATGCAGATGCCAAGAACATTAGACATAATGACTGCATCTGTTAATGTTTTTGTGTACAGAAAAAGTATCTATCAATTACCGTATTTTTTCTGGGTAATACCAAATTGCAATATGTTCAATGCTTCATTTGCCTTGCTACTGTGTAGTGAATATTTGCTTTATAAGCAAATAAAGACACTTTTAAACTTGAAAAAAAATGAAAAAGTAATAGGGACCCACCAGAAGTGAAGTAAAGGTTCTCAACCACTACTGTAACATATAAATTTAATAAAAGAACAGTAGAATGGAGCTGCTTCATTTTCGAAGTTAAAGATGATTGCTTTCTGTTATTGCCAACAATGGAATAAGGATGTTACCTGAACTGGAAGTCTTACTTTTGGTTAAAGGTAATTTTTAGATTCACATTCTCACTCTTAAAAAAACCCACTTTTTCCATTTGAAAATAAAATTATTTACCGTCATTAAGATGAAAATTTAGCTCTGTGTTAACATGAACTTGATATTTTTAATTTGCTCTTCTAAATATGTGAAAAAAAATGGAGAGTGAAGTGTCTAAATTTTCATAAATTTTATGTAAGAGAGATGTTATAGAACCATAGGATAGTTACAGTAGATACTGTGGAACTATAAGAACGTGGGTTGGAAGGAACCTTAAAGATCATTTAGTTATAACCTGACTGCCATGGGCAAGGACACCTTCCACTAAACCAGGTTTCTCAAAGCCTCATCCAACCTGGCCTTGACTATTTCATGTAGAAATATCTAAGTTTAGAAATGCATGAATAACAAATTTTAGGTATTACTTTTATTGTAAAAAAATATTTAAAGGGAAATATTTTGAACACAAAGAACAGCAGAGCTTTTTAGTGGTGGAATAGTCTCATTATCACCAGAACCTCTGTATTAAACTTCTTTTCTTGAAATTTCCTAAAAAACATAGTGCCATTAAGTGCAAGTTTACTTTGATTGCACAACCTGGTTTTTTTTTTGCATAAAGATTTCATAGTATTCATTATTATTCTGCTGGCGTAGTCTAATATTAGTTATGTTCCACACCAGAGACTGACAAATGATTTTGAAAATTTTATTGTACTTAAAATGAATATACAATTTAATGCTCAGGTAATTTTTAGGGTAAAGTATTGATAAAGTCATCTGTCTTTATCTGAAAAGCTCCTTTTATTCTGCATTCCCTGTCAAAATGTATGTATCTCTGTAATAATTACAATATTCTACTACTTTTGGTAAACATTAACAAGATTTTTTCTTAGATACTTTTTATACTGTGTTGCTTTGAAGGTTTGTTACACTTAAGCATTTTATTTTCCATTATGAGACACCATTCCTTCCATGGCTATGAAGCCTGGATGGAGGGCATACTCAGATGAATCCCTAACTTCCATATGAAAAGGAGTCTTGGCAGGCAGAGAGTGCTTCCAACTATTCCATTGCCAGGCAAACAGTTTAGAAAAACAGGAAATGTAAATGGTATTAGATAGTCTATAGCAATGCTAATACTAATACTAATACTAATACTAATACTAAACTATACTAATACTACTAATACTAATACTAATACTAATACTAATACTAATACTAAATTATATTTTGCAATTAATTAATCATTACAGTAGATGTTGTGGTAGGTGGATATTTAAATGACAGAGAAGTAGTTGCTTACTGAATCATGCTAAATGCATAATAATTGCTTTGGAAATGCATTTGTATTTAGTTAAGTATTAAATAGAATCAATGCTCAATTTCAAGGAGCTCGTATTTATTAAAAAAAAATCAGAAAAGGAAATTACATGTATTTTTATTTCCTGTAAATAACGGACAATAGAGGATGGAGAAAAAGAGGGAAAATGAGCATTCTTTTGTACATTCAAAAGAAAGTCATTAATTAATTACGTATTCTGATATAATTTTTATGGATAGCAGTAAATCATGAGTAACGATGGTTATGTTCTTTCAAAATGTTGATTCACGTCAGTTAGGGATGTCTGGATGCCTCTCAAGCCACATAGCACTGTCACTTCAGTCTTAAGTATATATATTCAGAATCGATTACTGTAATTTTGAGCTATGACAGAATTCCTATATAATTTAGCCTACCCAGATAATTTAAATGCATTTAATCATTTTATATAAATATTCTAAATGTATAGGAAAAAATAAAGAACCTGATTCAAAATGGGGTAATATAATAATTTTCAAATTCTTCAGTCAATCAAAAAGACAAAATGCTTTATCTAGATACATAATTAAATCTATATTCTCTACATTTCCACCAGATTTGTCAAATATAAAATAGAAAATTCAAAAGTACTGATGGTCTTTGGAGAATTTGACTCAGATCATACCTGAATCCAAAGGGTTCCAATACCTAAAAGTATCCAGGTTCAATGGTATCAGCCAGGTAAGTATACAAAATGAGAATATGTTGCAAAATTTTATTTCATTTCATGACTCCTGCTGCTGCAAAATGTAATATGCGGGGCCTGGTATAGCAACATAAGCTAAATAGATACTGTCTACAAACCTTGAATTTGGGAAATGTAAAGAAATTTAAAACAAGGATAAATATAAAAAAATCTTAATAAACAATTACCTCTGGAAGTAGTCAGAAAAAGGTCACGTGGTTCATATAAAGCTCCACAAAGCTTTAGAGTCTTCTAGAGATCAGGAAATACATCTTCACAAGATGAACTCAATAGATTTATTTCTTGAAATTCTTCTATTCTGTTTCAATTATTTTTGCATGCCTCAAAGCTAACAGTCAATTTTATCTTGGTTTCTGTACAAGGAGTTTACATGAACATGTTTCCTGGTGGAAAATCTCACTACAGCCTTCACAAAATTAGGGAAAACAAACTCTAATAAAGAAAGGGGATTCTAAGAATTTGCCTGGCATCATCGTTAGCTATACTTTCTTGGAAACTTATGGGAAATAATCCAGGTAATGCAGAATGAGATAAAGGAAACCTTGTAAAGAACATGTAAAAGAACTGGGTAAATATTTGGCCAAATTTTCAGAATATGTTGAAAAAAAATTCAAGTTTTTATAATCCCCTGACAGATTGCCAAAGGTCAGACAGTCTTGTGTCTAATTATTCTAAAATTAATTAATAAATGTTCATTCTATGTCCTTGATCGAAGGTTATGGAACATCATCTTTTTGAATACTTATTTTTGTTTGTCCAAATGAATTTTTCCCAAAACAAACGCTAAGTGTAGCACTCGGCTGCAGAATTCTTTTACTAATATTTTCACTTTCTCTGTGAAAGCCTGAAAACTTTTCTAAAGCTTGAAGCTTGATTTTGCTTTCTCAATAGTATGACTATTGCTAATGTCTCTTACTCACCCTGAGGAGTGGTTATGAATGAAATAAGAACCCAGCTAAGGCTTCCACTGTCTTCTAAACAGCTGGTCAGGATAGGAACAGCGGTTGCACATTTATTGGGGAGCTGCATGAAATAGGTTGTGTTAAATCTCCTGGTCTGATAGGTATGCTGCTATGGATCACTGAGCACTAGAAATGTATACTTCAGGGGGTTAAATTACAGTATCAGCTTTTCTGGTAGATACAGCGCATAACCCCCAAGGAGTTGAAATGGATGCTATGTTTGTGAAATTGTTACAAATATATCTACAATATTTTTCCATAATGGCAAATATAAAAGTAAAAAAAATTTAGTCCCAAAATGTTAGCTGCTGCAAATGGGCTGGATACCATTATCCAAATCTAGTTATTAAGATGAAGTTTTCATCTTCTCTCATTAGAGAAGATAGAAAATATACTCAGTGGTGTGTATGTAAAATCAATTTATTGTACATTACTTGAGAAAGAAGGAACCAGTTATTTTTCCAAAATATGGGATTATACTGTACCTGGATTGACATGAAATCAAATGAAAATGATCTGATATAAGCCAGTTCTAATATTCTATTTGCTGGTACTGCCATTAATGCCATGGACCCCCCTCCAAGACATTAAGTAATGCCTAAAGCAATGGCATTTCCACTGATCTCAAGTGGAGCTATTTGCTGAATGATATTCATATGTTTGTTTTATGCTCTTGAAATCTGAATCTCTACTGGGTAGTCATGATTTAAGATTGATTTTTGTACTACTAAGAAATCCAGGGAGGTAGACGAGGCCAAGCTGACCCTTGGCCTCAGCCCTAAGGACCCATCCAACTTGTGAAACTTGTTCTTAAACACTGAAGTGCCTTTTTTCCAGCAAAAGATTCCTGTTTGCCCTGGATGTTTTTTTTTTTTCTCTCTGTAAGCTTATCTCTTCTAAATTTTAGAGAAAAAAATATATATAGAGAGAGCATTTTGCAGGTGAGACTGCCATTGAAATGAAAAAGATACTGCAGAGCAAAAATGCAATCATCTGGAAGGTAGTTCTTTATCAGAAGCTGAGCCTGGATCAAGGTAATGTAACTTCCTTGAGATCTGAATATTTTCTGAACTGATAGATTGCACCAGGAAAGATTTATTTCACAGTTTTATTACAATACATCATTAATTTAAAAAATGCTGGTTTTAGAAGAAATACTTAGGAATTTTCTAAATCATGGACACTGAGTTTTAAAACAAAGCATGTGCAGGTACCTAATTCTCGAATTCTAACAGCCTCAAGATTAAAAGACTGGTACTCCTTGCCAGATACAGGCCTTGTTTTTCTCTAGTTCAATTTTTTAGTAGAATCTCGTTAGTGCTTAAGTGGAATCTGTAGAGGAGGCAATATCATTGATTTCTAAAGTAGCAATACTAGAGTGGTAAGAAATGTATTCACAAGCCTCTGATGTGTATGAGGTTATAATTAATCTTTGTACCACCAACTTAGGCAAAAATATTGTTTTTACTTTGTGTATCACTCCAGTTTGAGCTGAAAAACATTCCAAGGTGAAAAAAAGTGCAAATTCTGAAAAACTGTGGAAATAGATATGTGATTTTTATAAACAAGCAACTGTGAAATATTTCCTTTGTGTTTTACTCAACATCATGTGATCCTGCCATACAAGTTTTTTTACTGTTATTCAATTTTATAAACAAAATATTCCCAAGTATTTATAAATGTTATTAAATATTTCCAAAGTGTACCAGGAGAAAAAGTTAAATTACAACTTAAGTGAAATCCTGTAAGTTTAAAAGTATAGAAATAGTTCATTAAAATTTTAAGGAGTTTTCAATTGGAATGTTCTAGAGTACTTTGTGAAAAAAGATTGGTAATGCAGAAACATAAATGTCTTAGCATGCATTTCTCTGTATATCAAAATAAATGGTCTTGTAGAAATGGAATTTAAGTGATTGATTTTAGTTTATTTTTATGGTGTACTACCCTTCACTCTACTTTTATAAGTATCTGTTAGAGGCTTTATTAACAGAACATCTGAAATATTTTTTATCTTCATGAGAATGTGAAATATTAATCTATTTTAATATATGGGCAGAAGAGCAACTAATGGGTTCATTCATTAGTAATCTCAGAATTAAAACCTTCAAACTGGTAAAAATTACTCTAGATCCAATTAAGTCAGTGTAACCTTTTCTCAGAAATACAAGTTACTGCAAGAGTTACAGTTATGCTGTTCTTTAGCTAGTGATCTTAATGCTCCTGTTTACACTCCCTGCATGAAAATAATGGAATGACTAGCCTTGAAAAACATTTCCAAGCAAATGGAAATTCTGTTGGCATGAGGGAAGTAAGGAATAGTTATCATGGATCAACAAAGGGGAAGCCGTGTGTGACCAGTCAGGTCATCTACGAAGAAATGTCTGTCTTGCTGGATAAGGGGAAAGCAGAAGATATTGTCTACCAAGACTTCAGTAAGGCTTTCAGAGCTGTCTGCCATTAGCTCTTTATGAAGAATCTGATGAAATATGGACTGAATGAGCAGACTGAGGTGGACTGAAACCTGACTGGATAGGTACAGAGCAGAGTGATTCCCTGTGCAAAATGTTGGTACCTGAACTGGCATTATACTCCAGGGGTCAATGACCTAAATGATGAGGCAGAGTTGTGCCCTCAGCAAGTCTGCAGATGACACTAAATTAAGAGTGTCTGATATGCCATATTGTGCAGCTGTCCAGAAGAACCTCAGCAAGCTGGTGACAGAGGCTGACAGGAACTTCGAATTATTCAAGAAGGAGTGCAGTATCCTACATTCAGAAAGGGAAAAATCCAGGCACAAGAACAAGGAAGGCAACCAGATGGAAAGCATGTTTGCAGTAAAGGATCTGAGGATTGAATGGGAAGCAATAACAAAGGCCAGTGGTGTCCTGGGCTGCATTAGGAGATCTGTTGCCATCAGAACAAGGGAGGCGGTTCTGCCCTTCCACCCAGCAGTGGTGAGGTCTGTGCAAAGTGCTTGTGTCGAGCTCTCAGCTCCACAGCACAAGGTGCACTTGGAGCTATTGGAGGAACTCCAGCCAAGGGTCAAATGAAGCGATGAAGGGACTAGAGCACGCCTGTTATGAGATCTGTGGCTGCTCAGCCTGGAGAAAAGAAGGCTCACAGGGATGTGTGTACCCGTACCTGAAGGGAGGGTTGAAAGAGCCCAGAGCCAGGCTCTGAGTGGTGCCCAGACACAGGCAATAGGCTCTGGGCGGCCTTGCAGGCTGTTTAAACCAAATGAGCTACAGAAGTTCATTCCAACCTCATTTTCTGATTCTGTGAAGGAATCTAGGCCATTTTAGGAGGCTGACAGATGATATGAAACCTACTGGGGGCATGTGCTCTTCTGAAAAGGGAAACTGGATATGACACAACACTTGAAGGTTTTCTTGTTTACTGAAAAGATTATAAAATGTGTCTCAGAAAAGTCATCAAAAAGATTTAATTCACCTGTGAAATAGAAATAAAACCAGCCAAAACATTCTTATTTTTTCTCTGTAGTAATTATTTATAAATTTTATTAGTAATTAATAAATATTTATTAATTACAGAAAAAAATTATACTGTTATTCCTGACCCATGAGTTTCAGTAGGCATGAAAGAATATATTAATAGTTCAAATCAAAAAATATAATGGGCAATATTTATTTCCATATACTATACTGTATTATAGACTGTGAAACTAGCAAAAACCAACTACAGTATGTTTAGCAAAATGTAGTTTACTGTAAAGTACTGCTTTCCTTAAGAGAATTACTTAGGTGGACTGGGTATAACAATGGTAGCTAGAAACATCAAATGTTTTACTACACAAATGGTGTGGTAGCCAGAAACATCAAACTGATTTAAACCCATGAATTCTTAACATTATTTACCAGGCTTTTATCTAGACTAGGACAAATATGTTATCAAACATTTGAACCGAGCAACACAATTTGAATATTCAATCTACTTGTAGTATAGATTAAAAAATGACAAAGACTCCTGTCTTATCTGAACAATTGAAAATAAAGGGGTTAAAAAAGCTGCTTAGTTTTAACGGAAAAAAAAAAAATATCATGTCGGTTGATTGCTGTCCTTGTTAAAGAAAATGAAGACAGAATCTGATCAAGAGGAGAAACCAAGTATGACTGTGTGCATCACAGTGTAACTATATACAGAGATCACAAAATATGAAAATCATTATGGCTTTGAAATTTGTCTTTACAAGCAAGTGGTTTGGATACCATCACTTAGCTCCTGTCATTTGAAGTGATTTATCTCTCAATAGGCATAAAGCTAGTATTTTTCTTTGTAAAATGAAGGTTAAAATGATTAATGAAAAGTTTTGGTACAGTCATTCCACTGTGTAGAGGCTTATCCATTGCATACATCAGATACAGATTTCATAGAATCATAGAATACTTTGGGTTGTAAGGGACTTTTAAAGGTTATCTAGTCTCACTCAAAGTTTGTGTCTCTTTAATTATTATCTGTGCAAAGGGAAATCATTATCATAAAAATAATATGTAAAGAAATTTATAATTGTTACATTCAACCACTTGCAATAAATAATTGCTTTCCATAACTTTAATAATTTAGTAATTTCTTTTTTGTTAAAAATCTTACACATGACTTTTGCATAAGAATCTGGAAGCTGTGTCTCCCCATTAGTAATTGAGCGCAGAGTAAGTGATACTTGGTGAAATAAGAATCCATAGTTATTTTCATCTGAAGTGCAAAGCATTTGATGTAAGCTTAGAAGGGTGTGGTGGTGTATTCTGCCCCAGCTCCCTTGGGGATCCTAAGATCTAAAGAGGTCCCATCAAGCCTTGGCCTTTGCATAATGATTTGGGCAGTAAAGTGTCCCTTGATTCTACCAGGAACTTTTTCATAGCTACAGTGGGGGCACTATTGCCTCTAGTAGGGACTTTTGTTCCCTGACCAAGGTGAGGAACAGGTAGCAATCTGGCACCCCCATGCACCTTTGATCATCATTTACCTCAATTGTATTCTAAGTGGAATGGTGCCATTCTTACTGGATTTCTTAACACTTCTTCCAGTTACCAGCCTGGGCTGCGGTCTGGACAGAAATTGACTGATGGATGGTGCTGTGCCAGTCTGGAGTTGGACTCAGTGATCCTTGTGGGTCCCTTCCTACTCAGCTTATTCTGTGATTAAAATCAATCACTTTACAACCCCATCAACAATGGCTTCAAGCAAGGCCCTTTGAGCTCTGCTGGACTACAGTGGGCTCACTGTGAGTGTCTCACTCAGAGTGGGACACTGATAGAGCTTGGAACTGTCAGATTCACAATACTCACAGGACCAGCACCAAAACCCTAAAATGGGGCATGGCTGATACCCTCACTCCTCAAAAATCAACACTCACTTGTTGACAAATATCAAGAAATTTGAAATGAGTATTTCACAGAACTCAAGGGGAATTTTTAACAGGTACCTTTGTACTATCCACATACACATAGATATCCCTTTCTCTTTATGTGCTTGTATGTGTGAATTGATTGAAATACCCTATATCTAGTATAGTTTAAATATTGCCATCTTGGATCTATAATTGTAGTGAAACCCATTGACTGACTCTGTAAATGTTCAGTTAGTCAATGATTAAGAACAGAAATCCTTTGGATACAAACTATTGAAAAAGTGTGAGACTAAGATTGGATTTGGCCATGCCTAAGCTCCATCAGAAGCTTAGAAAACAAGGGTTTCTGCTCTGAAACTCTTGACTCCAATGGGAGGCTCTCCCTCACTATTTTGCATCTCTGGTCTCTCTGTAAACCATTCTAGTTTGATTCCAACTCAATTTTCCTTTGTATGTTACATCTCTTGAACATTGGCATTGAAAGTTTTTGTCACACCTTCACAAATTTATATGAAAACTGTTTTTGTTAAAACATTTGACAGTGATTCTTTTACTGCCCTAAACCACTAATTTCTGACAAAGGCTTAGAAGCTTGAGATACAAGAAATGCTTAATTTATGTTCTGGTTTATGTCTACCTGAATGAAAGATAGTAAGAGAAATAACATTCAAAGAAATAAAAAGCTAATGGTGCTTGTAAAGTTTCTTTATATCTGTTGTGACTAGATGATATAACTACACTCTCAAATAAAAAAAAAATGAATCAAAATTACTGTAAACTTAGCTATGTGACATAACTATAGATATTTTACCTAAATACAAATTAATATTTATAGATATTTAAACATTTACACCAAACAATCAAATATTATCTTTGAATATATGAAATATCTTCCTGCTATGAATGATGAGGAGTAGAGTAGAAGAAAAAAAGCCATAATGCAGAATCTTGTTTTTAATATCTTTGTCTTCATTACTTGTGTGTGGCTTAATAATTAAAACTGTCAGCAGAATACAGCCCAGGTTTGCTTCTTTGTTTGTTTATAATAATTCAAGCAATACTCTGTCATTACACCATTCTGAAACAACCTTAAGTTGAATAATACAGGTCCTCTTGAAAGAAATGACAAGTAAATATATGTTAGAAAAAGAGAAGAAAATGTGGAAGATGTACAGTGTTTACCATAGAAATTATTCATGTCTTGTTTTCATAGCAGAGAAGGTGTAGATGAAATGAAAAGGACAGAACAAGGTAATAAAAGCAATGTGGATGAAACAGCGCGTTAATGATTATGCACTGAGATTTTATCACACTGTGACTGACCAAGCTGCTCTCTGCAATTACTCTTTCTTTAGAAAGAGGGTAGCACAGATTTTGAAGACTTCCATTTGCACATGGAGAATCTCTACAAAGATCTTTTACATTAAGAATATGGGGAGAGAGAGAGGGGTTCTATATGCTTTGCACCATTCTTTTGTCCTTATTACAAGCCAGAGAATAAAACACAGAATATTTTATTTTCCTAATTATCCCAGTGCTGGACATCTTTCCAATATATGTATAAACAGAGATAAGAAAATATAGATTAAAGACTACTTTTCTGTCTGAATATTGTACTATAAGTGGATTTTAATGTAGAACAGTGGCTCTTATTTGATGTGACAATGCCTTGTAACTAGCTCTAATATGCATATCAGGGAGTCACCTGGCAGTGAAGATGAGAGCTGTCTCAGCTTTTAGCTGTCTCTGAATCAGTAATATTCACCCAACAACCACTGTGAGCTTCAGTGCTGGTAAAGACACAGTGTGGATATTTAGACCTAGAATCCTAAGGTACTGCAGCGAATATAACTTTTTCTTTATTTCTATCTTTTTTTTTTTCCTGAAACAGCAGTTGAACTTTATGAGAAATTGCTTGTACAGCAAGTTTCACAACACAAGAAGAAGAAACTTTGTGGAAATAGAGTTAACCAGCTATAAGACTTAATCTTATCTGACTCTTCAAGGCTTCAGAGAACAGAAGAAAATAAATCTTTGTGCTAATCTTTGATTGTAGGAAAACAATTTTTCTTGTTCATAGCATCTCTGTTTAATATGCTAAAAATAAATACATAAGTACTTTAAAACAAACAGACAAGCAAAACTCTCCATAAAATTCAGAACTTTTTTTTTTTTTTTTCTGTCTAAGACAATGTTTACCATGACTGTTTTTGCTCCTGAGGTTTCTGAACAAGAATGAGTTACATTAAATTCCTTAAAAAATTGCTAGGGATTTCAGTGGAAACAGATTTCACACGTCAGACTCCTTCCTCAAAATCCCCTGTACAAATCCTCAGCAGTATGTAGATACCAAGTCTGCATGGTCAACTCTTAAGTGCCTGAAAATCATATGAGCACAAGCCCAGAAGTACCTTTGGTTGGAAGGGCTGTGACACCCTTCATTTTCTCCTCTTCTCTTGATAAGCATACTTAACATTGACTTTTAGAAGAGAGTTTAGCAGACCATGGTGTCTACAATCCTCTTTGTCTGGACTACCAGTTGGAGGATAGAAGAGGTTAGAGCTTTTGCTCTCAGTAATAGCCAGTCTTAGAAGCAGGGTCTAGCTTGCACAATCATCATAACTGACATCCTTTCTGTAGATTTTTATTTTTTATTTTTTTTAATACTTTTTAAGAGTTCTTCTATTGTGTGCTGCCTGAAATCATCTGAATAAAATTCAAAAATTCACTATAAGTGTTGAGCTTAAACTAGCACTTCCTCTCCTCTCTTGCAGAACAAGAGGGTCATATGCACACACAGCTTGTTGTATAAAATCTCTTCTGGGAGTTGGAAGAAGTCAGTTCAAACCCACAAATGTGAGGAATGAAAGATTCCAAATGCCACTCTTTTAAGGTAATTTCTCAGTATTTTTATACATTAGCATACAGAAAACTACAATGATAGTACTAAAAGGAAAGGGAAAAGTGGTCTGTTCTTCATTTCTAAAAGGACTAATTCAAGTCCCACAGACTGGATTCTGGGCTGAGGATCAATTACATCAATTTCCAGTTTTGTACTCTCTGCTTCTTATTGCTTTTTTTAATTTTTAAAAATGTTATTAGCCCTCCATTTATTTTTAGCATGTAAGACTTTAGTGGCAGTGTTAATACATGACATTTAATATCTCTTTGAAAATTAACTAAGGTTTTCAGTGATACTAAAATTAGATGAAGGATATCACAAAAAACACATAAAAATTATTCAGGTTGAAGGCAATATAAAGAATCTGGAATCATATTTCAATCCAATTTTATTTTCATTCTGGGCACACACATGGAACTAAACATGCTTTAATATAACTGTTACTAATCTCAAATAAATCATAAATAGCCATAGAACACTACAGTTACAGAAAGTTTATAAAACCCAGACAATGACAGAGGATAATGCTGTTGTATACTTTGAAAAAAATACATACATACAATTCTGCTGTTCCCAAGAACAGGATAATTTAAAGAAAAACCCTAATCCCACATCCCAGAAAAAAATAAAATAAAAAATTTCAGAAGCCAAAAGATCCCAAAAACCTACTGAGAAAACTGAAATGATATTATCTATGAAAAAACAAATTTCTACAGCTGAAATATATAGTCGAAATAGTGCAAGAAAAATGCAGACACCAGGAGACACATGAAGGTAGTAAAATCAGTTGGAAAGGTTTGCTTTTTCTATGTGTGTGATTTGTGAAAGAATAGTCCTAATGATTTTGATCACTCAAGGCTGAAGTTTCTGAGAGAGGCATCATAAGAATTTTGATAACCTAAATTTCTTATTTCTTCAGTGGCAGGAATGTATGTCACATTTTTGCCCCATCATTTCCTTGAGTTCATAGCATGACTCACATGCCCATTAACACAGCAACTGCATTTTTGAGAAGAGAAAAGAAGTAAAATGTTTCTGAATATGTTTAATTTTGTCAGAAGCTGATACAATTCCTCACTATTTCTCAAGTCATGTATGTTTTGTACTACAGTGTGCTTTGTTTTCATTTTATGCATCTGGGAGCCTTTGCCACCTAATCACAAGTACGGTAAGACTGAGGAAAATGTTCCCAATTTTACTGCTCAGATTGATTGCATTGCGGATATTGAAACCTTCCATCATCACTAATAAGCGCTTTCCAGATGTTTCTCTACTAAATGGCAAAATTTAGACGTTAGGCTTCACCAGGACTCCTATGATACACACATACACTCAGGTAGAGGGTGGACCATGTGTTGCTGCTTCTGGTAATACACGGCACAGACTCTAAATCATCAAGAAGGTTAATATCTCCTTTTATTAGGGATCATTCTCTCTTATATACAATTTTCCACAGACCAATGTGATTGGTGAGAGAAAGACAAACTGCTTCATCCACATTGGTCAAACCAGAGGGACATAAAGAAATCTCTCCTCCAGAAGGAATTCACACATGGACACCATTACAAAAACAATCCTGGTGTTTATGTTCTTTCCCTGGAAAATAATTTCAGAAAACCAAAACATCAGAAAACCAGAACTTTAGAAAACCAGAACTTCAGGCCTGAAACCAGACTACAACCATATAGTATGGATTTATTGGATGAGAATGAAGACTAAAGTACGATTTTCGCTATACACCTATAAACACAGAGGAGTTAGAACAGGCTGTAGTGATCAAAGATGACCGTGCTCAACATTATGTTCTGTTCAGTGTCAAAACTGTTTTAAGTTAGTTATCTCATTACACCAATGACTGCTGTAATCTACAATTCTTTAGGACACTGTCAACGACTAGTACTGGAAGCAGAGGTTGGTGGGATCATATTGTGGTTCCAGAGCTGCCAGAAGACTGCAAAGGGGATTAAGACAACCAGAAGTTGATAAACATTTTCCTGTGAAAAAAACCTATAAAATCTAGGGCTTGTTTACATAAAAAATTGGTATATGTTTAAATGAATAGTTTCTTCGAGAAGAATTAAAAATTCAATTTAAATTTGTTAAGTGTTCAGAGAGAGTCAATTTCACTGGTTAGAAACAAAATCTTGGGCATGACATTTCACACTAAGGCACATCAAAGGGAGTGTCTTTTGCTCAAGTAAATTTTGGGTCAGACTGGGTGCAATCTGTGTCTGTCAATACTGCTGATCTAACCTGAGATGATATTATGCTGTTTTATATGAATGCCTTTAACAATAGCTTCTTATTATCTTGAGGTTGTAGTTCAGTTTATCTGCACAGTATGGGGAACCAACTGTGATTTCTTCAGGGCTTCTGTATTTGTTCATCACAAACAGATCTGAAGGGAAGCTCAAGAAGAGTCATTTACTAAAGGTCTTTTTTGAGCTTGTCCCTCAGGTGTTTTGTCCTGCTGCCTTTTCTTTTTTCTTGTGCCTGAATGACCAAGAGCTCCTGCACTTGGAGGGACAAACAAGTTGGCAGGAACAGAGATGGGAAAAGGAGTGTTTCTATTCTGGAGATGGACTGGGAGATAGGAAATGTAGAGTAACGTGTCAGAGAGGACAGATGAAGAGGAAAGGAGGAAACTTGGAAAGAGCTGCTAAAACTAGAATCTACATATTTTCTACACCTACTCTTCTGCTTGGATTTCTTCTATCTGCTGAAGAGAAATGTTCTTTGTCTCAGACAGAGCCAATTTCATTCTGTACATTGAACCATAGTGAACTGAGAAAAAACAGAAGAGGTCAGTGAGATCACCCCCAAGTCTCAAACTGGAAATTAATATGTCTAAACTTTATATTGTTGTAATTGCCTGACCTTGGCTGGCTGCCAGATGCCCACTCCTCCTCAGCAGGGTAGGGAGAGAAAATACAATGAAAGAACTTGGAATCTAGATAACAACAGGGAGATCACTCACCAATTATCATCTCAGGAAAAAACACTAGACTTGGGGAAGACTAATTTATTTTATTGACAATTAAAAATAGAGTAGAGTAGTAACAAACAGAAACATCCCACCACCCTGGGCCTGAATTCCTTCATTCCTAACTCCTCTACCTCTCACCCTCAAAGCAGAGCCAGGGAATGGGGGATAAGGATTGTGGTCAGCTCATACATAACACTTTGTGACTGCATCTCCTTCCTCCTCACACTCTTTCTCTGCTCTAGATTGGGTTTACTCCCACGGAGTACATTTTTTTGGGAATAGATTGCTGCAGCATATGAGCTTCCCCTTGAGCAGCAGGTCCTCTCAGGAATTTGCTCCAGCGTGAGCTCCTCTCCATGGGCTGCATCTTCCTTCAAGGCACAGCCAGCTGCTCAGGCATGTGGTCCTGTGGGCTACAGTGTGGATGTCTGTGCCATCATGGTCCTTCTTGAGCTGCAGGTGAGTGATTTTTTTCACAATCCTGTCCTGGATTGCAGAGGAATCTCTGCTTCAGCACCTGCTCCCACTCCTTCACAGAACTGGGTTTCTGAAGGGTTGATTTTTTTCACTTTTGTCCTTCTTATCCCTCATAGCTGCTCTGTGGTGGTTTTACCCTTTCTGAAGCTTGTTATCACAGAGTTGTGTCCAACATTACTGATGGGCTCAGATTTGGCCAGGGGCGGGGCCATTTTGGAATGGTTGCATCCAACACAGAGGAATTTCCTTGTCTCTTTTTCCAGGGGCCACTCCTGCAGCTCCCCCACTATCAAAACCTTGCTGTGTAAACCCAATAAAATTCATCATTAGTGCACTGCCTAAGCTGAGTTCTCTTGCATTTCCAACGAAAAGGAAAATGACTTGTGTAATAAATTGAAACACGAATTAAAGCAAGATTTCTTGTCAAATGAAAGAAAGGCTGTTTTCAGAAACTGTTTGTACCACTTCCAAATGTAGAGCCTGCAAGCATCTTCTAGGATAGTTTATTTATGTAATTTCTCTCAAGTAGTTTTACAAGTCTTTAGTGACAAAGTTTCAACACTTCCTTTCATGGACACTCTACATAAAATATCACAGTCAGAAAGCTTTTCAAGATAAAAAGTCTTTATGAGCCAGCAACAAATAAACCATAATAAAATGACTGCATATCTAATTATGTACCACTTGACTCACATATGACACACTTGTAATAAATATTTTTTTTATTTTCAGATTTTAATTTACAAGCTTGTCACTCACAGTTTAGTAATTTTCTTCAGATAGGGTGAAAAATTGCTTAAGGTTCCTCTAATTGCCAATTCTTATTTATAAGTTCTAATTATGGATAATACTTGTATTATAAATCACACACACAGAGCAACTTGTAGTACAGACTCAAAGGCAAGTAGTGGGTGTAGAGCACTATGGAAGATAATGTAAGGTGAATTTTAGTATCAAACACTGAAAATTTCTTTATCAAAGATTTCTAATTGTTGTACACTCATGGAGTATCACTAAGGTAAATGGTAATGGGATGGTGCTACATTCTTTTTAATCATATGGAATTCAAAGAGAGGTGATAACCAGAGAACTGTTAAGTCATTTTATATCTGAGGGTTCACTACTCACAATTCTTGTTGAATTCTTACTTTTTAGAAAACTGCAGGTGTGCAAAGCTTGTCCGGAAGTCTGGATAAAATCCCTTGGATGAAAAGTTTTACAAGATAGTGGTAATCAGTTTGCAGGATTCAGTATATAGATCATCTTTGTGACAGTCCAGGTCACTTAATTCACATTGTGTTTTGGGCTTCCTAGATGTGAAACAGAGTTGCTGCTCGTGCTTGGTGGGCTCTGTTGATGTGCTCTGTCATCTCCTTGGCCAGGCTGACCCAGCAGCAGCTGGAGGTGCAGATGTGACAGGGGGCATAGGAAGAGGGAGCACAGAGGGAGACTGACCAGCAGTGGTTTCCTACTACTATAAAGGTTTAGGGGAGGGATCTTCTTTCCTACTGTTTCTTCATAGAAAATCCCTAAAGAGTGACTGGAAAAGATGAGCAGAGCAGCACCATTGTCATGACAAGGATTTGAATCCACCACGACAGTGACAGTGGAGCAAGAGGGGTAATTAAGGAGCTAGCTTGTGATAGTGTTGGGAAGACCATATGGAACCTGACTGGTATCTTGGGGAGGGTAATTCAAAAAGCAATTGCTAATTGAGGTTTCTCTGAACTGCCATTTATTTTGCCTGACTCCCCAAGCCCCTTTAAACCCTACTGGAAAATAATTAATCATGGCTGCCCCAATGTTGCAATTTCTTAACCCAGCTCTTTGGCTGGATAGATGAACTCATGCTAAATGTTTTGCCCAGCTTTAGCCTTTGTTTGCATTGTTATATTTTGCTTTCTCCTGCTGAGACTGACAAAAATCATGTTTTCAGGCTTTTTTTCTGACATGGATACACTTTACCCAGGTGTACTTCTCTGGCTCAGTCCAAGAGAACAAAAGCAAAGGGCTGTGCGATGGAAACTGCTTGGCCACAAATATCATGAAGTGGACCAGGGCCAAAAGAAAAATAAAATATGTTATTGCTGGTCCTGGAAAAATCAAGTTCCTACTTAGCCATTTCACCTTAATTTTACAGGCCTTATTCTTCCATAGCCTTTTCACTTTAAAGCTCTCTGTTTAAATTGTCTGTACTTGAATGATTGCCTCTTGGAACATAATACTGTTCTTACATCTTACAAGAAAAGAATTTCAATTTTGGTTGGTCGCAAAGGGCTTTTCTGAGTAGTGTTACTCAGTGCTGAAATGCCTCTCCTTGAGGGCTATTTATGAAAGCCCTTCCTAAGCAGAACTTTGGTCATAAGCCCTGTAACTCCAGCCTATGGAAATTGTGTTTCATAATTTCTAACAGGTTTTTTCAGAGAATGTATTCGTATTGATTAAAAACTTGGACAGATCCAATATATTAAATGGGAAGGTTAAATTTTCAGGTTAAAGTACTTGATTGTAAAAATATGTTAAAAATTAAATGGAGTCTCTACTGCAGTTCCAGAACCCCTCCTCGGAATTTGAAGGATTGATAAACCACGGTTCATGATTTTCTCTCAGAAAATGAGAACATTAAATGCTCAGGGAAAAAACTGATACTGAAACTTGATCAGAATTCAATAAGGTGATTACTAAAGAGGATGACTTTTATTTTCTGACTACAGACTACATAAAACAAAAAAAAAAGGTGTTTTTTGAAAGAGAAGATTAATATATTAATTCGATATTTAATTTAGATTTAACAATTATCTAGAAATTAATCTTATATATGTAAATTTTTCTTTGCATATCATAGAATCACACAATCACACTTTTAAAGAACCCAAAAGGATCATTGAGTCCAACTTCTGGCCCTGCACAGGGACACCCCCAAAAGTCACACCATTTGCCCAAGAATATTGTCCTAATGCTTCTTGAATTTTGCCAGGCTTGGTGCTGTCACCACTGCCCTGGGGAGCCTCTTCCAGGGCCCAACCACCCTCTGGGTGAAGAATCCTTTTCTAATGTCCAACCTGAACCTCTCCTGACATCTTCAGGCCACTCCCTTGTGTCCTGTCACTGATCACCGGAGAGAACCTCACCGGAGGGAACTGTAACTGCAGCGAGGTCTCTGCTCAGCCTCCTCTTCTCCAGGCTGAACAGACCGAGGGACCTCAGCTGCTTCTCATACGGCTTCTCCTCAAGGCCCTTCAGTTTGTTTGTTCCCCTCCTTTGGACACTCTCTAACAGCTGAATATCTTTCTTACACTGCAGCACCCAGAACTGCCCCCAGCACTCGAGGTGAGGCTGCCCCAGCCCAGAGCAGAGCAGGACAATCCCCTCCCTTGCCCAGCGGCCATGCTGTGCCTGATGCCCCCAGGACAGGGCTGGCCCTCCTGGCTGCCAGGGCACTGCTGGCTCATGGTCACCTTGCCATCCACCAGGACACCCAGGGCCCTTTCTGCAGAGCTCTTCAGCAAACAACTATGTCAGCCAGAGGGTCCAGATTTCAAGCATTTCAGGACCAGCATATAAACCCAGGGTTTCAGCTGTAATCATGATTTCATGTTTTTAAAATCTCTTAAATCACATAGTAGGTTGAATTTTACTGAAAGTCAAATTAGATTTATATAAACCTCTGATAAGTGATCATAATAAAATGCTGACAGGTAAAGCAATTAAACTAATTTTGTGTTACAATATCTAGATCCAATAAGCAGTAGATTTAAGGTAGTTTGTTGTTGGTGATGAATCTCAATCTCTTCATGATCTTCATTTATTTTTGGTAAAACTGTGGTTACAGAAGAGAAACTGGACATTGCCATAATAAAATGTAGTGCTGCAAAGGTTTAATCTGTACTTGAATATAATCTGTAACTCTGGAAATAAAGATTTAAAAATATAGATAACTTCCAGGAATTTGTGAAGAAGATAGATCCCTGTAATCTCTCCAGTATTTGCAGGAGGAATATCTGCATATAGGTATTATTTTTCCTAAGATTATATTAATAACTGCTGTTTCAGGAGCTGAAGCATAGTCAAATGTAGTAGTCTTTCTTTAGTTTTCTTTTTTGTTTTGTTTTTTTTTTTTTCCAAGATGTTATATATATTTAATACCTGTATTCCTTTCTGCTTGTTCCTATTAGATTATAGGGCTTGCGGTCTCTGAAGATAATATTCCTGCCATGCATGGCTCTGCAAACACATTAAGGCAACTGATTCATTATTAAAAAATTATAGCCATAAATTCTGTGACATTAATCTGAGCACAAGTGTCTTACTAGCAGCATTCTTTCTTCATTTCATCCAGATATTTCAGTAAGAGCAACCTAGAAGATAGCTTTTCTACTGTTGGCTGGCATGTCTGAACACCACCACCAGTGGGCAATAGTGGACCTTTTATTCTCATTTTGGAGGCTCACTGTGTCCATGAGAGAAAGAGAAGAAATAAGAATCTTGATCACGTCTGAGAGCTAGTCCTGATCTAGTAATTCCCAACTAAAATTGATCTGTTTATTTTCTTTGTAGTGCCTTCATAGAGCACAACCCTTCTTCTGTCCAGCATTAGATGCTTATATAATGTTAAATACAGTCAATTATTTATAAACTCTTCTTTCCTCCCTTTCTTTTCTTTCTTACTGAATTTAACTGAACATTTTCATTGCTACTGCAAAAGAATTTTTAAGTGTTGAACATGTGACAAAGTTTGTAGCCAATGCAGTGAGCTAAGCACTTAAAACAAGGTAATAGCAGTTAGGGAGGGCAAGAGAAGAGAGAGACACAAAGAGAGGGAAAAGTTTCATAGAGAAATTAGGCTGGGGATATGTAACTCTTGGGCAGCCTTCAGTCTGCACCATGACTTTGCTGAATGCCAGGTCCAATAGCTATAAATGTCACTCAATCTTTCAGCCATGCCGCTTAGGGGACTACATGTGCTGCTTCATGAAATGCCCTAACAGTTTTGAGGATTTGCTCCTTTTCTTGGACTCCAGCTAAATGCTCTTATCCCATCTAAAGAGTATGTAAGTGTTTATCATGAAATGATAATCTCTTGTTCTTCTTCATTGAGCTCTACTTGCAGCCTGGCTTAAATAAAGCCTCTTCTTATAATAGGAGCAGAAATACAGTGATAGGCACAAAGCCCAATGAGCTCTGTGCAAACAAAGTAAGAAATGCTTTTAACTTTCAGAACAGGTAGTAACAATGATAAAGCTGTTATATGTGTATGAGCCTTATTGCCACTACCAGCAGTTTCCAGCAGAAGTGGTATGGGAAGAGGAAATGCTGAGCAACAAACATTTTTTTTTTTACATCCCCTGCAGGACGGGAGTATTTCTGAGGGTAGCATGACCATGTACCAAGATAATTGTCATGTGTTTAGTTATTTTAGTTACTCTTCCATGCCTTTTATTTTATTTTACTTTTTTTATGTCTCACAATATTTCCATAAGGGACCTTATGGCAGTAGCATCCTGTGTAGGATTGAAGTGTTTGAGAGAATTAAGAACAACACAATAATAGGAATTGACATTAAAGGGTTTTTTTGCTGGTATTTTTCCCCCTGCTTAATGAGACAAGATCAAATGGAATGTAGATCCCAGAATAGTTACTTTTGGTCTCTAACCTATAAGATCCTGACATTGTTAAGTACCTTCCCCTTTATTCTCACATCATCCTGATCACCTGTCTTCTGTCAATACTCAATACTTGGGCTGGAAGGCAAAAAGGAATGTCCTCAGGGGAAGCAGCAACCATGACGGTGTTAAATTTATGGCATCAGCTGCTGGCTGCAAGTCAAGGTCCTCTTCTAGGTTGTGAGAGAGTGCCCTATTCTGCCCACATAAAGTTCAGAGCCAACTGGGCAAGAGCCAAGTGAGCAATCCTGGATTTTTCACTCTCATTTGTAGCTCAGAGTCACTAAAATGTATCCTTGAGAGGAATCGGGGGAAATAAATTTTCCAGGAAACCACTGAAATAGGACTTAATTAAGAGAGCTGTATCGCCCTCCACTGGTCTTGAAGGTGCCTAGTTAGACATTGGTGTCTCGGGGGGGGCATTCCCGCTTCTGTCCCCCCTGGGACTGGACATCTGAACTTGGGAACCGGGAAATGAGATAGGATACATTTGACCCTGAAAGAGAATCCAGACAGAGTCTCTACTAATGTATAGCTTATAGCTCTAGTAGTGAAAACAAAGCAACAAAAAAGAGGAACAGAATATGAAATATGAAAAGGAATTTTCTCTGTGTTCTGTTTAAAATGTGGTGAACCAGGGAAATAGAAACAAAACAAAAAAACACACACAAAAAACCTCCCAGAAACCCCTCAACTAACCAAATAACCAAAAAGCCACAGACAGTAACAGAAAATCACAAAAAAAAAAAAAAAAAAAAAAAAAAAAAAAAAGAGAGAGAGAAAGAGAGAGAGGGAGAAATGCTGTGTGTTCTGGGGTTTAATGGTTTTTTCAAACCAGTAAACACCACTAATTCACTGAATTAGCTGAGACACCTTGTTTCAGTGGATCTTTTAGCACATGGTCAGATGCATAATGCTTTAATTTATCAATGGGCAATTCTTATTTTACAGCAATATGTTTATAGCTTCTTGTTTACTGGTAAAATTCTCTTTCAATCAATATTAAAATTGCTCTAATAAAACAACAGATATAATATGGAAGGCTTGTAAGAAGATAAGGAAGAAGAGGAAGGAGATGCCAAGGAAGATTTTGCAATCAATTACTCAGAGTAGTTATGTGCATATTTGTATGTGTGTTTGTCCAGGAAAATCTTTGCAGGAGGAAAATATAGAAACAGTTGTCTTGTATTAGTCATCTCATCAGTCCTAGCGTCCATCTGAATAGAAGATGGGAAAACACTAAAAATATTTATTTCAAATTATTAATTCAAAATCGTTGAGATGTTCCTTCTGTTTAAGAAAACAGATGTGAATATTTGTGATGTGAATAACCTATATACAAATATTTAGACATGCATTCACACAGGGAGATGCTGCAAAGCCATTTTGAAATCTCTATGTAAGTTTAATAATTGTCTGATGGGGAAAAAAACCCCACATGATTTAGGAGATTAATTACACAGTCCTAATCGCAAGTTGCTACTATTCAAACAGTAACCCCAGCTCATCTATTGTCAAAGATATCCTTTCACTTAGTATTTGTCAAGTAATAAGCAAATTGTCATTGAATGAAAATAAGTAAAAAGGATAATACATATTCTGTCTTGTAGAATACAATTTCCTTAGTGTGAATCAGTGGAAGCTGCTGAGGATGGGCAGGCTTGGGCACACACGCTGTGCTGGGTGTGTTTTCTGCTGATCAACGTTCTGCCTGCCTGAGTGAGGAGCACAGGTACTGTAATGATTTTTGTTCTTTCTGGGAGCACAGCTGTAACCTCAGTAACAAGAGTAAGCTGCTGGTGATTGACTGCAAAACAAGAATATAGATAATTCAAAGTTTAGTCTAGTTGGTTCCATAATTTACCCTCTCTTTTTTGTCAGTGGGGAAATGTAGGGATGTGCTAATTTGTATGTACAGCAGTAAGATCGACTAACTGTTCAGCCTCAAGCTGTATTCAATACCTACAAATACAAAATGCTATAAAATAGCATTTTGTGTATATTTGAGGGAAATGTGAAATAACCATAAGCTTGTTTTTTGGCTGACAGAGTAGGGAAACCATGTTTATAATATATATTATAATAATGAATGAGATGCAGTGTAGAAGGCCAGCTCCTTACTGGTGGTTAACTCAAAATCAAAGAGCTTAGATGATCAGATAATGAAACAGAGCAGTAAGTACCCACCGTAAAAAGTTCTCGACTGAAAACAGGGAGCTGTGTAGCTAGCAGAGGATTCCAGCTCATATAATTACTTGTCAACAAATGCATGTGGCAGTGATGCCTTAAGTTTTAGCTTTAATGTTTTTTTGATTCTGCTGTTTTAGTGGATAGTTTTTGGTTTCATATTAAGTGCTACTAAGCTCACCACTGAGTAGATAGACAAAACAGTTCTTTCTGTACTCTGATACCAAGGACAACTTTCAGGCCCAAGAACAAAAACAATGGTGAGGTGAGAAGAATAAAGAAGGAGGGTGGAACTTCATAACCTGAAGCTATGGTTGGACAATTGACTCCAATATGCTAGTAGACCAAAACGTATAAAAGTGTGAGACATTGTGATCAGGGGTCCATTTTTGTGACCATTTTGGGGTGCATCTTGGGTGTGGTCTGGCTGGACTCTTGTGTGGCCCAGGTGTACCCATTGAGGCCTTTTAATAAACACCTACTTTATCCTTTTGCTCTGTCTTGTCTCCGTTTCAGGTCAGCCTCTAGAAGGCATCAGCAGGTCTATAAACCTCCTTACCAGACAGACTCTGTACTTCACTATGAAATATGCAGAAAGATATTCATACAGAATTTCAGTTGAAGCAGAACAAAAATTTAGATATGTATTTTTGGTTTTTATAAGATAACCAAAAGGCCTAAATTAAGAAGCTAAGGATGTAATGTGCTGAGAAGATGTCATCACACTTACAATATGTGGAGAATATAGAGATAGACAAAATTTTTCAGAGGTCTGGTAATTGTCACAAATGGAATTTGTCTCCAAGAGATCATGCTGTCTATGATTTTTTCAATGTTGTTGGGTTTGTTTTTGGTTTGGTATTTTTTTGGTTTTTTGTTTGTTTTTTTTTTTTTCCTGTAGGGGACTAGTCCTCCATATTAATTTTCCCAGGAAAAGAAACCAAGTGCCAAAAGTTTCACAATTTAAAAAACTGGATATTCTGACATGAAATCTAAATTAGAAAAACAGTGTATTACAAAGCAAGGAGATGCTTTTCAGACACTTGGGGGTTGGAAACAAGACATGGATTCTCACTGTGAGATGATCTACAACTTACCTTTAAATCACAAGTTAAAAGGGCCTAGCCTGGAATTCACTACCCAGTCTCAAATACAAGGACATGGTACATGTCCTGCCATGAAAATTCTGTTTCTCAGAATAATGATTTACCTAGCCTTGTATACTAAGTAAGCAGGAGCTGCATAGCGTCAGTTCAGGCTGTACTGGTATCTCTTTGTCTTTGGTGACTGACTCAGGACTTCAGGGGAGTTGCCTTCATAGGACTGGGAATTATAGTTCTCAAACTTTCTGGAAGATTATCTCCTGCAAATTTGCTTTGAATCTCATGAATAAGGCTCTCTTATTTTCTTTAAGAATATTATTGTAAATGTAATATTATATGTCTTTCAAACCCACGGACCACAGTCAATCCTTTGTCCTGTCCCCAGCTCTATGTGAGAGAATTCAGCCACACTTTTCCTGCCTCAGTGGAGTACCCTTGACATAAGATTTACAGATGTAAGAAGGGATAAATGCTCTCCACGGATGCTATTACAGCTGAGCTCTTATGCTGCTGGGAGTATTAAGCTCACAGAGAGTTGAGAATGTTTCTGTAGCCTATTGGTCATATTATTAGAATGAAGCTGGAGAACCCGGAAAAAGGAAAAGCAGAAGTTGTATTAACGCATTTTATTTTGAACAGCAACTAGATGAAAATAATTAATAATGCTTAAGGCCCCTTTCTTACTTAGAAATAGAAATAAGCATTCTAACAGTAACTGCTCTCTCCTCTGCATTGCAGTCAAAAGATGCAGTTTGCAAGTACACACTGCTGACCTGTGCAATCTGCCTGCCCACAGGAAGATTGCTACCACTGTGACAGTCACAGTGTACGTGACAGGAGTGTTTCCCCTGAACAAAAGCCTGCTCCCTTTTCATAAAAAATCCAGCACCAAATGACAGGTAGCAGCACTCCTGAGTTCAGAAGGCCTACAGGTTGCAATCACTCCTTCAGTTGATGATGCCAGAGCTCCAGTGACATCGAAAGGCAAGGTCACTGTATGAAACTGCTGCATCTTGCACTTAGACTTTTTTTTTTTTTTTTGGGGGGGGAGGGAGGGGCAAATAGTAGCATACTGAATACTTATATATGATTAAGTCAGAAGAATAATCTTTAAATCTATAAGCCATCTTGGAAGGATCTAAAGTCAATGAAGATCCAAAAGCCCGGTCTAAATGACTTTCTACAGCCTAGCGTGAAAACAAGGAAGTACGAAGAGCCATACCTACTTATGTTCTTGCATGGTCACATATTTCATCCTAAAGTTCTGGGCACACTTTGTGCCTTCATATCTAAGTTTGTACATGACACTCACCGAGGAAATACAAGAATATCTTTGCTGAGCTCAGATGAAACATCCATTGCTCTACTCTTCCAAAGTGGTAGACCTCAACCACTTTTACTTCAGATCAAATTTACAATGGATTATCTCTTTGTGTATGGCTCCTCTGTTGCACATGAAGAGCACTGACAAATCAAAAGTGTCTTCATTTATATCAGTTTTATGTGTTGCCCACTACAACTTTTGTTCCATCTCCAAAATATTATTTTTTTTCCCACAGAATTATTTTCTGGTTTATTATGTGCATAAAGTGCTACTTCATTTTTAAGCCTTGCTGTTACTATACTTCAGCTTTTTAACTCAAAGGTCCTGAGAAGATAAAATTTCACATTTGCCATAGGTGACTTAGGTGCAGGTAGCAGTAGATGCTACACAGGAGCTCATCTGGGAATATAAAGAAGCTCAACACCTTGAGATGTATCTGTAATTTGGGAGATCATTGTCACTGTGTGAGTGTCAAGGCCAAAGTAACCACTTGTTATTTCAGGTAAATTCTACACTCTCCAAGCATGCTACACAAACTCAGTCCTCTTGGTTTTGCTAAGAAAAAAAGAAATTATTTTTCATTTTTTTCCATGTGATTTGACTTCTCCTGAACTGATTTATTGCAGCACATTAATCCTTTTACTTTAAGAATAATGTAGAGTTTTTTTTATAAGTAAGTGATTGATTGCCACCAAAAGCATTTTTTGGTTTGTATTTGTCTATGGGAAACAAAAAAGCAGGTGAGTTTCGCCTGCCCAGCGGAAAGGTTATGGTGTGAGGTGGACATACAGCACCGCAATCTGCTGCAAGACTGTTGAAATTTGAATGCAGGGAATGTATAGAAGGATAAAACAATTTGTGAGGATGAACAAGAAGTCTAAGGATGATGGAAATGGAAGTCAGGCCACTTAGAGAGAAACGTTATTCAGGGCACGACCTCTGCTTTGGTGATATAAAAGTGGTGACATTTAGGAGGTATTGTGGTTCTTACTGGCTACAGTTTTTGAAACATTATAAAAATTACAGGGTAATGGCTGTGGTCATGTTTTGTGTTGGAAGAAACTGGGTGTGTCAAGGGAAAATAGCTGAATACAGGAAGGTTTCTTTACTATGTAACCTGGGTAACTGGATCTTCTCTGCCATCCTCTCTGAGACTGTAAGAGACCTGTCTGTCATACTGTGATAGTCATACCTCTTAAATTAACCTGCAAGTATAATAATTAAGTAATTAATTAAGTAAACAACTCTTTTTTATGTAGTCATATAAAACCAGGATTACTGAGCAAAAACATTTAACAATCTGCATAAAAAGTAGGGACATGTACAATATTCACATAGGAAGCAAATCAGTGGGGATGGAAGTCACCCTAAGGTGCCCTTTGTTTTCTTAATGATGATTGATCTCTGAGGCTTTCTCTCTGTTTGTATGGTTGCTGTTTTGTTGGGAACAACATCAAAAGAGGTCTATTTTAAGACAACAGCATTCTTTTCTCTGTCTAACACAAGAAAAATAGTGTGCACTAGGACTATATATTGCTGCAATGCACATTGAAAAAAATCTGGTAACAATTCTGAATGCAGCAGCTCCATAGTAGTGTGGCCCCACTGAGATCAGTGCAGTGGTGAGTTAGTGTGGCAGTGTGCTCAGCTCTGCTCCTTTCTCCTTCAGCTACAGCAGCCAGTGGTAGATGTGATGCTGCAGCTGACATCAGTCAAACTTGCGGAAGACAAACAACATCACAACCGCTAAGAGCTTTCAGTACTGATCAACAGATGAGGGCTTGTTGAGCATGTGCCATCCAGACCATGGTTGGTATGCAAATATGACTATAAATCAATCATCTTGCCACATAAATATTGGGCAGCTCAGGCTTCATTAGCTCCCCTGCATGGTCATGGTGTGCAGGCTGGGTTCTTCCTTTGAGCAGGGAGCACTTCTCAGTGTTACTCCAAGAAACTGAGAGATTCCTTGCCTCAACAGATTCTTGGTAAATGATCACCAACATGCTAAACTTTGACATCTTAGTTAAGTGTTATAAAAGGTTGACTGTACACATATAACAACATACATATTAATGTAAACAATTAACCAAGTCTGGGACTCAGCCTGGATCCAGCTGCAACTAAACTTCCTTCCCAGAAGGAGTTTAGAGTCCAAGGGGGTCCTTTCTGAATCTCATGGCTCAATGGGAGAGTGTCTCTAACAGCTGTGTCTGACCCTCCCCTCCATGCAGTAAATAATAAGTGCACCATTCCATCTTAAACCACTGTGGCTTCTGCTGTCAAATTGCTGTTTATATCAATAAATATATTGGTGCTTCTCTTTAACAAGTGAAGTGCACCACTCCATCCTCAACAATTAAGCAGCAGTAGTAAACTACAATAACACTAAATTGGTTTTTGGCTCTGGAATACAAAAGTGCCTTATAAGCTGCAAGTCAAGAGACATACTCTGCTAACAAAAATGTTAGGATGGGCTCAGGGGCTGAGATATCATAGATGATTTATAATAGAAGACTTACACACACAAAGCTATATTCAATCCTTCTCTCCCTGGAATCCATAGAAAGTAAGTTAAAAGCATGATCTGACACACAGCTGGAACCAAGCAGCAAGTCATAATATTCCTATATTTCTGAGGACTGCAATCTGACTGTTAGTAGCTTGCTGGGCATGGGTACAACAGACACATGCAGGTAATCTCATGTGTGAAATATATCAGTTAATTTTTGCTTAACACAAAGAGATAAAAAGGCATAGCTTGACTTTTTTTTCTTTTCTTACCACCAGTGATGGCAATAAGTTATGGTTTCCAAAGAAAAGCAAGGGTCAGTGACTGTAGAGTTGCTGAACTAATTTGGCAGCAAAAAGTATGACAGAGGAATTTTATTTATATACCTGGAGTGTATTGTTGCCAATAATCTGCCTAGCGTGCTTGCACCTTGGGCATCTTCCACGTTATTAGAAAAATGCTTTTCTGCCAGCCCTCCTTACAGTCACTTCATCACCATGCTCAGCCATTTTCTAATGCTGTTTGATTTCATCTGTGTGAATTTAAGCTCTGTTGTCACACTTAGCTTTGCAAATCTTTTTTTGATGGCAAGAAAATTCTAGAGCATTAAACTATTTATAGTAGAAGAGGGTTTTAGCTCTTGTAATTTTTTTGTGAACAGATCTTTTATTGTTAACACAAACCAATGCCTCATGCTAACACTCACAATTTATCTTATCAAACTAAAGATATCCAGCAAGGTCTTTGTGTTGGAAGCACCAAAAGGACATACTTTTATATAGCAATGCTTTCACAAATCTTTACCTTGTTTTTGAAGAGCATTCTCATTCTTTTTTTTTTTTTCTCTTTGAAAAATGGAAATATTTTAAAATATGCTTTGTTCATTTTAGGAGATATCTAGGAGATATGAGAACACACTTGGATATTTCCAATTTCTTTCTTTAGCCTTTTAACTTGGTGGAGTCTAGAAACTCCTATTTTCTATTTTCCTATTTCTTACCAAAATTCTTTTGGTAAGAATTTTTCAATTCTTTCCAAAGTGTTCTTATGACCAAAATGTCACTTAGATATTCCTTCAGAATGTGAATAACTGTGTAACTTGCATCCTTCATGCCTGAATCTTCCCATACCATTTTGCTAATGAAACAATGTCCTCTTCTGACCAAAAGTCTCATTAAAATTGTTTCTGTTTTCAGATTAAAACCTCCTGCAACAGCTGTAGAAGAGTCAGTATTTAAAAAAAAAAAAATCAAATTAAACCCACATCTGTTGTTACAATTTCCTATATCTCTGTCATAAAATTTTCATGAAGTGTTGTCTTATTTTTAGCCCTCTGCATACAACAGAAGAAATACAATCTAAAAGCCTAACTCACTAAACACAGTTTTATATCATAGTCAGGAAGATTTTGAAAGACAGAGAAATTGTTCCTGGAACAATTATAGGAACTGGGCAAAAAACATCCTTTGTAACTTTGAAAATCTATCCACCAAGTTTCATCTTTGCTCTCACTACTAATTATCATGATTTTCAGTTCTTTAGAAAGAAAGGGCAAGCTAAGACAGTGAACTGATCTTTGAAGCAAGATGACCTTCTACACATTTAAAATTGTCTCTTGGTTGTGCTGTTTGTTCCCATTTTCTGATATATTTAATAATAATTCGGTGGAGTCTATTCTACTCAGGTCTGTTGAAGACTCAGAGAAATGATTGGTGTTGGTAGTGGTTGTTTTGGTTTGTTAAGTATATGGAAGAAAAGCCATTCTAAAAGCCATTGTAGCCTCAGTGAATCCAGATGAGAGTACCTAGGGAGTACCTAGAGTTTTCTTTTTTCATTCCCTGGGTCTGAGAAGGGATGACATGAAGTTGAAGCCTCAGCACCTGATGTACCCTGAGCCAGACAGTGCCTACAGGGAGGTACAGTGACCCCCATGCTCTCTAGGGCCCACAGGGCAGGAACATGTCCCACACATCCACAGTGACATTGTGTGTCAAACTGGACACTGAACTCTGTGGATCCTACATGAGCAGGGTACGTCAAGTATCTCTGCTCAGTAGCTTTAATCAGGACCTGTACTGTACCAAGATGATAAGCCTGAAAAACAGACCCGGCCCAAGGAATTTTAAGGCGATTGCTGCTGGGGTTTAGCTACACAAGGTGCTGCTGTTGGTCTGGTAAAAATGTCCCAAGGAGTGGTGATTTTTGCCAAGACCTGCTCTGCTCCCATACTGCCTTCTCCTCCCTCTGATACTTTTGTACTGGTGTTATTTGCACAACCTTTACTTTCTGCTTCTGAGTTCATTTAAGTGAATGAGAATTCTCATATCTCAAATTTGCCACAAGTCTTATCCTTCTAGTCCTTGTCCTAAATTCCTTTGGGTACCTTGGGTACTTATTTGAGACACTTGATTTCTCCTTTTTCTGTGTACTCTGTAAGGTCAGTGGGCCTAAAATGTTCTTTTTGTTATCAGCAACCCCTCTGAAAGAGTTCTTGTGTCTGTAATGCTGTACTTCATTCCCTCTCCATTCTCCCACCTCTTCTCAAGTTAACTGTCCTCGGTGCTTCATAGTGTATATCTGGTTTGATTCCAAATACCTCCAAATATCTACATGTCTGAGCTTATTATGTAAGACCAGGTGATATACACACACACATACATGGGAATGATAATTCACTATCCCTAAAGCTATGCATAAAAATGCCTGCTAGAGACATTTTCTCTGAGGTTCCAGCCAGCCTTGGCATAAAAAAGATCCTGTGACGCTAATGTGTGAATATCAGAATGCCATTATCTACTTGGGCCCTGCTGGTAGGGTAATTTTGGGATGAATTTGCTCCTTACACAATATAGGTTAATTTCTGATGATGTAACTAATGTGAATTTCATAAAAGTAATGATGTAATAAGGTACTTTAATAGTCAAGCTATACATTGTAATTTCATTTTGTTAAATAACTCCATTATATTATGCTAAAAAACCTATGCATGTTTGTTTTTCAGAGTTAACTATGTGAGATATACTTCAGTTTTATATGCTTTCTTGATGTAGCATTTATGAATTCAAGGTATGGAAGGTGACCCTAAGGAAGGTCTTGAGGCCTTCAGCAAACTCGAGGACTGTGATCATGTCTCTCTGACTGCAGTGCATGTTTGGAACTGCAGCTGGGTTTGTAGTATGTTCTTGTCTCAATTGTTTATTATATTGTTGTGTATGTAAACTATTGTAATTTGAATTTAGAGGCTTATGACAAGTAACAAATTCAAAATTTTTATTCATCTGACTTTTTTGGTACATATTAATGCTGAAATCTCCAACCATTTGTGCAGTTTACCTTATGAGAATAGGTGGCAACTTTAGGAATGACTATATCTAATTACATTGAGTCAGGATTTTGAGCAACAAAATATACTACATCTATGTTCCTAAAACCGTATTTATTTCTCTGGTAGTTGTAAATTATAGTTTTGATTAAAGTCTTGGTTTCATCAATAGTCCTAAAATCTAAATAGTCACCAACCTATATAAATAAAGACTATTTATACTTGTAAGTGCAATGACTCTGGCCTGATATGCTTTTCCAGCTCCATAGTGTACAAACTTCTGTTTCCTCACAGGATATGGTGTGTCTAAACATGTTAAGGGATGGCAAGATGGTGTTATAAAACACTGTGAGTGACATGACTCTGGACTGTACTGCTGCATGTGAGCACAAGTTCATAGGCTACAGAGATAAAGGAGAACAAGATGATATTTATCTGGGCTTGAGAAACCTTTTGAGAAAGTCCATCACAGAAGATTCAAAGGGAATGACAGTACACAGCCAGATAAAAAGTAGAGCAACAATTGATATAGTGGGGTTGGTTAATCAAGAAAAAAATCCACTGAATAGGAATAAAAGGGCATTAGGAAGACTGAAATATTTCAAGAATTCTGTGGGGGAACAAATTTGCTGAGGACAGAGAATTACTTTATATCATACATTGTTAAAGAAGGTGCTCAAATGGACCTCTCAGATAATAAAATGTGTTCTTCTTGTATATTTATTTATTGTTTATCCCTTTATTTCTTTACTGAATATAAAATTAAATAAGAAAATATGCAAATAGCAGAAAATATGTGTTTCAGTGGAAGTGTGATTTTGCTTGTTCTTTAAAAACATGTCACTAGCTAATTCTGTTTATAAAAAGGTATCAGAAAATCTCTGCATCTGTTTTTGATGGGATGATACTAATCTACTCACTAAACACTGGAAAGAAATACGGTGGATTCAGACTCAGACTTTGTTTCCTTAGAGGAAAGGCCTATATAGTGTTTTCATGGGGAGCTCACACACACTCTTCACATCAATGATTTTGGGATACAGAAGAGCTGAGTTGTGAAAACAGAAAATCTATTCAAGTTTTCTCCTGAAGTGAGAAATTTTATGGTATTAAAATGGGCTGAGCCAATCTTTGGTTCTACTAAAGTCAAGCAAGAATTATGGCTTTGCCTTCAACAGTACCAGGGTTTAGCCTTGTGTGTTTATAGATCAGAAATTCTTTAAACAAACAGTGCATCATATTTACACAGTTTGCTAATCCACTTCTCTGAACCAAAACACAATTCTATTTTCCTTTTATGTTTGCTCCTTTCTCAAGCAAGAGCAGCATTACAGAAGTCAGCAAACAATGTCATTCTGTTCACAGTAAACATGTTCTATTTTCAGAGAGAATGACTACAAAAACATAAGCCTGCCTCTTTATCTCTGACCATGCCAGAACAAAGTTTGAGACCATCTGAGTAAGCAAAAGCTTACATCCATTTTATTTTTTTCCTATTCACTAAGTTGTACTGGATACAAAATGAGATTGTTCCATTTAATTTTTTTAATCATTTCAGGTTATACAAAAAGGACACGTATTTCATCTTTGTATGTAAAATACTCTGTATCATAACACTAGAGTAATTCCATGTTTTGCCACTTTTTAGGCTACTCTTTAATATTTTTTTTTTTCCTGAGATAGCATAACCTAGAGCTATAATAAACCCCTTATTCATTGAAGAAAATTTAGTTTTGGAAAAATAAAAAAGAATTTTCTTCTGGAGCAGAAATAAAAATTATGAATATATTGTGAATCTCTTTACCTTATTTTGTAAAAAATAGCTCTGCCTTGTTTAATCACAAAAGGAAGATTCCCACAAGAGTCCTTTAGTTCTCACCTTCTCTGCAGTCTCTCACTGCCAGTAGTATGACATTGAATGTAGTACATTAAGAATATTTTTTTGTTGCTTACATAATTTTTATTCTAGTGAACCTTTATCAATTTACTGGCATTAGTTAATTGAATTTTGCACATATCACAAGTCAAGCCTGTGATTAAATCATTTTAAGGTACTGAACACATTGAAATTAACTGCATTAGTTTTATTTGATTTGGTAGAGCAAGTATTTGGGTATTAATCTGTAGTTCCTTTTTCCTAAGGCCCTCTTTAGTTTTTGATAATCTTATCCAGGAGAAACTTGTTTAATTCCATGTCTAGAATTAAGGTAAAATTTTTGCTGTCATTATTCTCTACTTTTTCAGTTCCACATTTTTTCTAGAAACATAGAATTATTCTTTTCTTTTTCCTTCCCTTCCCTTCCCTTCCTCCCTTCCCTTCCTTCCCTTCCCTTCCCTTCCCTTCCTTCCCTTCCCTTCCCTTCCTCCCTTCCCTTCCCTTCCCTTCCCTCCCTTCCCTTCCCTTCCTCCCTTCCCTTCCCTTCCCTTCCCTTCCCTTCCCTTCCCTTCCCTCCTTCCCTTCCCTTCCCTTCCCTCCTTCCCTTCCCTTCCTTCCCTTTCCCAGAAATCTCTAGGCTATACAGTTATCTGCAGTCCTTTACAACTAGATCTTGGTTTCTTTGAAATCTTAGTGTAAATCAGAATTAAACATAAGATTCTTCTATTTCCTTTCTAGTTTTTGCCATATTTAAAACTAGTAAAAAAAATATACAAAAGTTTGTTATTTAATCATTGACCTGGAACACCTTTCTGAAGAAGTTGTGAATTTTCCACTTGACTCATTTTCACTCTTTCCTGCATTCCTGTATAATCACTGTAGAAGCCTGGGCAGCAAGGAGTTAATGCATTGTTATGTTTGAAAAGCTGATGGCCTTTCAAGTGAACAACTTGGACCAGGGTATGCCTGAAAAGGGCTGTAAGAAGGTGGGGAGCACCTTTCCAGAGAGTTTTCCTTGTCCAGGTCCGTGGTGACTGCACAACATGCAGCACAAGTGTGGAAAGAGGGGCAAGGAGTGGGCAAGACCAATAGAGGGGGATTGATGCCTCAAAGCTGAGACCAAACAGAAGACTGAGACCTCAAAGGCCCTGGACCCCTTTGCAGAAAAGCCCAGAAGACTGGACTGTGCATGCCAGCACATCTACATCCCAGTCTCAGGGCTGGGAAAACTTACTTGTAAGAAGGCACCCACACCAAGCCTGGGCAGCACCACCAGGACCCTAGGCTCTCTCTCATCCAGATGGACTCTGGGCCAAGGACCGGCAATGCCCTTTCCTCTGCTATCTGATGTCCCTTTCAGTTTTCTCTTTCTTTCCTCTTTCTTTTTATTCTTTTATTGTTAGGATAATTATTAGAAGATGGGGTCAAAACATACCAATTTCCTTGCCGAGTGTGTAGTTTGCTAACAAAACTTTGTGAATTTTTTAAAAAATTTTGATTTTCAATGCTCTTTTTTGACCACAGGCACTTAAAAAACTTGGGTCCTCCTTTCCTTGTAGGAGTGGGACACAACAATCACGTTTGTCACTGATTTTACATAATGTAGGAATAGCCTTACAGTCTTTCATTAGAAATACTATTCCTGTAGAAACAATTTTGATAGTGAAGGATAGATATTAATGAAGAGAGCAGTAATTTACATTGACGCAGGAGAGAACAAAAAAATAAGAGAAGCAGAATTTGAGTTATTAGTAATTGAAATTCAATGATAATTAAAAATATTAGAATTCCCAATGAGCAGAGAGTATCTCTGCCACATGCGTCACTGAAATATTTAATATGATTTAAAAGATGAAGAGCTGAGTATCTGTGATCCCAAAACATGCATTCTTCACCCTTTGTAATCATTTTTAGAGCCCTTCTCCTCTCTAGTAACTCATTTAAATTAGAGGACTGACTTGAGCTGTTGTGTGTCTGAGGCTCTCAGTCATGTATGAGCATTCGTCTCAACACATTGACTCCACTGGGACTTGCACATATTATAGATTTTGCCCTTTGACTATTATTTGTTAGAAAGACTTTTGAAACCTCCTCTCAGTTTATAGCTCACCCTTTCTGAGGCTTTTGTTCTGCTTCACCTTGATTCAAACACTATACCTTTTAGTGAAAAAAAATTCCAACCTAGACCATATAAAATGTTTATTTAATTCTGTATCCTTTCCTCATTAAGCAAATTAATACTTTGGAATTGTATAAAAACAAAGCACTATTTTCTTGAGGGAAATTATTAAAAAAAAAATATTTCAAGTACTCATAGAATCAGAGAATCATGGAATGGTTTGGGTTAAAAGAGACATTTAAGATCTTCTAGCTCCCACACCCCTGCCATGGGCAGGGACATCTTCCACTAGATCAGGTTGCTCAGTGTTCATCCAATCTGCTGTCACTAAACCCTTTGCTGTCCTCCATTTGAGTTACCCTCTGAACTGATAAGAGATGAATCAGGGAGTAGTTTCGGTTATGTTCAGTTGGCCTTTCTTTATTAAGTAAAAGAAATTCATCCATGCCTATAGTTTAAGTTGTTATAAATGCCCCTCCTGTGGGTTTTTTTTTTTTTTGTTTATTTTTACCAAATGACTTTTATGGAATCAAAATCAGTTAATGCACTTCTGCTGGCAAATAATTAAAAGAACATTTCTTATATATTATTCCCAATGTTATGAGTCATGTGAGAGATTCAGTCTTCAGTTAAAAAACTGCAGATAGTACCAACAATTAATGATATACTGCTTTATGTTTATAGTGATAACTTTCCTTAATTCCTCACCTCTTAGTGGATAAAATTAATTTATTGCAGGAGAAAACTCTGCCTTCATTCAGAACTGATCATGTGGAGGGAGGAATTTTGGTCAAGGCTGCAACACTGTTCCCGTGCCATTACTCCTCGTGTGTTTCATTGCACATTAAGTTGAATTACTTTAATTTGCATAAATGCAGCTCAGTGCAATTGCCCTATAGTCACCCTGCAGGCTACTTGATTTTTTGACACCAGGTCAATCAGGCAACTGCTCCAGTGTACGCAGAGCTATCCCAATGTACTCACTTGAACAGAAAGGACAGAGAAGGCTCCTTTAGTTTGGGGAAAAATCAGTACAGATAGTTTGAATCACCTAAGAAAATCACATTCAGAAAACATATTGTTGTGCTAGGGAATTTTTGTTTCAGATAGTATTAGCCAAATATATTTCTAGGCATGCTTGTATTTTTACCTGGTTACTGTCAAATCCCAATGACAAATTACATGACACAATCAGAAGCAATGTAGTGAAAAATTAAATAAGATTTTGAGGCCTAGCTGTAGTGCTGTGTAAGGCGAATAAACTGAATTTAATAATTTAAAGAAGTTTTCTTTCAGATGCACACAGATTTCTGTGCCCCTTCATTCCACGTCAATGTACAATTATGAACTTCTTTTACAGCCTTCACAGTGTGTCCTTTCACAGTCCTCTGGCTTCCAAGACAAAGAGCATTGCATCCCACAGTGCAGTACAAGAGAGATGGCAGAGTTGAAGGAAAAAGTAGGATGCAGTTCATGAATTTATGCATTTGGATGGTAGGCAGAGCAAAATTTTAGGATTATATATTCTTAAAATTCTTAACCTGAGGTGAAATAAAGCACCTTCCCTGTTTCCAAAGCTGGCACAGATAAGCCTTCTCTTGCAGGACTGCTGAGGCTTACTATTGCTAGACTAAAGACATCCTTTCAGTCAGGTTTAGCAAGCTGTTAGTAACCTGAAAACTTCACAACTGTCATTTTGTATAAACCATTTCCTTCTACAAAAAGAAATGCAAATGTTATGAGTGCAGGAAAATATTCAAAACCCTATCTGTTTACCTATGTCAAAATCTATATTCCAAAACAAAAAGAGGCTGTGCAAAACTGAGTTACAATTGATGAATTTCTTATTGAAATAGACTGTCGGTCTCTTAATAGCAACAAATAAATAGAATTTTTATTTAAAAAAAAAAACAAACAAACAAAAAAAACACAAACCAAAACAAAAAAAAAAAAAAAAAAGAAAAGTTAAAGTCCTCAAATGAAAAAAATCCTGCTCTAAAGTCCTGGAAATATAAAATTCAGCAGACCAGCAATTTCAGTGTTCAAACACATAAAGCAGTTTTGGTGAGATATATTTAACTGACACCAAGAAGCTTATTTACTTTCTCTGTTTGGGCTTCAACTACTTCATATGAAAGGGAGGAGAAATGGGATTTTATGCAGCATGTAATAACTGTCATACAGGAAACAGGCTGATTTTAATGACACTTCTTTAATATTGCAGGTAGTCCAATTCCAGTTGAAACTGGAATTTGCATCTATCAAAGAACTCAGTTTTTATTAACTGTCTAATTGGTTCATTTTTGCAGATTGTAAAGCAACATGGCTGTTTTGTTTCCACCACTTTATCAAGGGGTGAAAAATTGCTGATCTCTGGGGTGGTAAATGAGCCAGTCTGGAGATTTTGCCTCTCCTGGTTAGATTAATTCAATTATTTGGACAGATTAGCTATTCCTGTACTGTAATTCACTTGCCTGAACAGATGGCAAGGGTAAAGTGCAATAGTATAATTGCCCTCCCTGATGATCTGCTTCATTTTCCACTCAGTAAATGTCTTAACTCTACAAGTAATGTTGATCCTGCCTCGCAAAGGTGTTGAGAGCCTGGATATCACAAATGTTCTCAGCATCTGTGCTAAGGTCATAGTTGCTCTTAGAGTTCTTTAGGCTGAAGGAAAAAGTTTAGACCCTCCAAAGTGCAATTCAAATCTTTGATGAGCTTAATTATCCTCTCACTGAGCTTATATTTGTCCATTCATTTCACAATATGACCATGCTTAGACCCCTTAGAGACTTGTCCAGTTCACAGGATCTAGGCTTTCAAGGGATGCATATGTAAGCATGAGATTTAGTTGGGCATCCAAATGTATTTTCAAGAATGATGAAAAGCTGTCTCACAGGCATTTTCTGTCTGTATATCTTTTATGCCAAATTATAATTTAAAATTTGACCTACTTGCTATCAAATATTAATTTACTTACAGTTGTTTCTGGATAAAGGTGATTTATCTGTACAGAGCTGCAAGAACATCTTCACGAATACATTGGATTAATTACCTTCTTGATTATAGTATTTATTTATAGATGGAAAGGCAGAGGATTTCAGAAAGGTCTAGTGATAAGGAAGTCATTGATTCTATTTCAGTTGTTCATCAGAGGGCTCAAAAGTAATTTGTTTAAAACAAAGCTCATCAGATTTCTGCACATTCTAGTCCCTAGGAAGTTTTTTCTTTGTCAGATCCGGGTTGTGCAAAGAAACTCTCTGTTGAAGGGATTGGATTGCATCTGTCTCCATGTAATCTGTGAAATTTAAGGTACACCTTTCTCCTCCCAAGAGAGGGGAATTTCACTTAGACTTTCACCTTTCAGGGGGATCCATCTGCACCTATTGTAAGTCTTGAAGGAAGGCAGCAAACAAAACTAGAAAGAACACATAAATAATGTATTAACCACCATATGGAGTTATAAAATCATCTTCTTTTAAATAGCATTGACTTTTTCTCTAAAAAGAGAATAGAAAGGGTAAGAAAATACAATGTTTAATGATATAAAACTACACTATACTGAGAAAATACAGATCTTATACAGATTCCACAGATTTTATTGGTGGAATCACTTTTATGGATGGAAAAAAAAATGTCAGCATGACAAACTTGCAGAAAATGAAAGAATTGAATTTCAAATATGTTTGTGGAAAATTATTTCAAATGATGCATTAGAATAATTTTAATATGATCCATTCATGTTTTCATGATGTTTACATTTATCAAATTAAAGTTTTAAATGTTACTAAAGCTATATATTTTGGTTTTTAAATTTGAAATTAGTATTTTTCACCATGAGGACAGTTGAGCAGCAGAATAGGTACTCCAGGAGTTCGTCTAGGCTCCTTCTATAGATGTTTTCAAGACTGGAGTGGAGAAAGACCTCAGCAGCCAGTTCTAACACTAGAGCTGGCTTTGCTTTGATCAGAAGCTTGAACAAGAGACTATATGAGGTGTCTAACAGACTAAATTATCCAGGATGGATATACAATTTTTTGGGAGGATGGGCTGGGGCTGAAAGGAGACTAAGAGAGAAGCATGCTTTGCCTTGGCACAAATGATGAGACAGCTGAGTCTGTGAGTCAGGATTGTTCAGGCAGAGTAAAATCAGTGATATTGTGGGTGTCTGCTGTAGACAACCTGGTGAGGAATAAAAGGTTCTTCCTGAAGAACCTTTTCCCTGAAGAATAGGCAAAAAGCAGGATCCAAAGTCACAATTTTAGAAAAACAGATTTTGTGCTGTTCCTGTATTTTCTTGGAAGGATCCCATGAGAGATAGCCCTGGAGAGAAGAGTCCAAAAGAGCTGATATTCAACATCACCTGGTCTAATCTCAAGAATGGTCTTTACTGATGAGCAGAAAGCCAAGTAAATTTGTCATGAGACTTGCATAGATGAAGAAATAATCATTCATGAAAAAATTCAGACATAAAAATGAAATGCAAAAGAGGTGGAGACAGGGACAGATGACCTGGAGGGGAATAAAAAAGCATTGTCTGAGGTTAGTATACTGAATGCCTTCCTTGACTTAGTCTTTACTTGTAAGACTGTTTTTCATGAATATGAGATCTCTGAGATAAGGGGGAAAGTCTGAATCAAGGAAGAGCACCCTCATGGAGACATATCTGACCAGGGGACACTTAAGCAAATTGGACAGACGTTAAGTCCAAGTGAGCTGACAGGATGCACCCACAAGTGCTGAGGGAGACAACTGGCACTGAGACACCATTGTCATCTATGAAAGCCCACTGTGACTTGGAGAGACTGCTGAGGACTAGAAGAAAGAAAATGTATCTACCTCAAGAAGGGAAAGAAGGCAGATCCGGGGAAATACAGACCTCGTAACCTCACCTCATCCTTGTGAATGTGATGGAGCAAAACTTCCTGTAAATAATTTCCAGACCCATGAAGAAAAAGAAGGTTACCGGGGAGTCATCAAAGAAGATATCTTGCCTAATCAGTCTGATAGTTTTCTGTGATGAGACTGTCTTGGTGCATGAGAAGGGAACAGTGAACGTTGTTTATCTTGGTTAGCAAGATGGTTTTGACACCATCTTCAGTAATGCCATCATAGGCAAACTGAAAAAATACAGGTTAGAAAAAGAGGTGGTGAGTGGATTAAAAACTGTCTGAATTGCTGCCATCAAAGCTTTGTAATCAGCAGCAGTCAGACAAGCTTCCTCCTCTCACAGGGATTAGCTTCAAGGCTGCCTGGGGCCTCAGAGGACACCAAGGTTATACAAAAAATTGAAAGAAACAAAGATGTTCTGACAAGGAGTAAGCAAGATCTTCCTTTTTTCCTATGAAATGCAAACCTAGTGCTGCATAATACTCAAATAGCTTGAAAAGTCATGACCCTGATTTCTAACTAATTTGTTTATATCATAATGACATCATGATAAACACATATATAGGAGTGCATTTCTGGAAATAGATGAACCCAACCAAATCAGAAAAACCTTTCTTGAGGAAATATAGAGAATTTAAAAGGAACTTAGAAAATTTTATAAACATATTATTCTGCTTTTAAGTGACCTATAAGGTTTAACAAAACAAAATTATGTAATTGGAAACAAAATCTGGTTTCCTTTTAAAGAAAATATTGATGTTTATACATGTAACATTTTCTTAAAGAAAAGAAAAAACAAAAAGTAAGCAATTCAACAAATATTTCAGCTCTAAAAATGAAGAAAGAAGATAAAATTTCTTTCTTTTATATCATCCAATGATGATAGTTCAATTCAGGAAACTGTTCCAACTCTTACCTTCTACAATTTTATATTCCATGAATAATATTACTGGAGATAAATAGTCCAAATAAATTAACCAGACAACCTACACAATAGTACCAACAGTCTCGTGTAAGCCCTTCAGAATTACATGTGTCAAAAGGAAAAAAAAGCTGAACAAAAAAATAACTACATAACAAAAGCTCTGTTAATGTAGATAAAATCAATCTATAGTTATCATGAGTATTAGCAGAGCTCCCACCTGGCATGTTAACTTTCTATACATGTGAATCAACAGTGGTTTCACCCTTAATTAAAGTAGGTATTGCAAAAGACTTGGCCCTTTTCTCATTTATTCCTTTTATCTTATTCCATGTCTTCTGCTGAAATATAGTGTTTATGCAGCTACAGAAGTTTTGCCAGCAATATTTCTTAGATCTTCTAATAACCCCTTGAGCCTGAATATGCTTTTCTTTTACAATCTACCAAATCCTGAAATTTTAACACATTTTGCATTATTCAAAGCATTTTTCCTTTCTTCAAATGCTTCATAAAAATTTCCTACCAAATCTCTAGAGGGTTGCTATTTTTCTTAAATGTTACAGGAAAAGTATTTGATATATATACCAGAGAGTCCCCTTACAATCAGTAGCTGGAAACATGAAATCCCCAAAAGAAAGAGCAGAGAAAATAGCAATCGTGGTTTAGAAAATGGAAAAAGAAATAAACCTGCTATCAGACTGAACCTTCCTGCTGAAAGCTTTTTATTTGTTTGTTAGGATTTTTTTTCCATTTATATTTATCAGATGGTAGTATCAAAGAAGAGGGGTAGCATTTCATCTAAAAGATGTTCTATTTTTGATCTTTATGATTCTGTTAGATTTACAAAGAGTGGTGTTTAACCAGTAAACTCCTTCCCATGGAGAGAGATCTGAAAACATTTTACTGGTCTTACAAGGCACTTGCATTACATTTCTACATTTTCTTTCATATCTCTTCCTCAAAAACTCTTTACAAGTAGTTTAACTTCTGATAGCTAGGCTGCAGTTTTCTGGACTGTTAGCTATTAGGAAAAGAAATGTCACAAGTATCATATAATTTATGCCAGACATCTTAAGTAAATCAGGCAAGTAAAAGTGACAAATTATTTTCCCTGAAAACTTATGTAAGGTTTCTAATTTGATTAGCTCAGGTGTAAAACTAGAGGAGATATATCCCAGGCTCTGAGAACTGCTGCAGAAATTTTATTCTTTCTTTCCTTTTCAAACCTGTTTACTCTGTTCAGAGAATTTTTTTTCCCTGAATATTCCCCTCAGCTACTGAATTTTCCTTGCTTATGATGATTTATAATTACCTCTCAATAAAGAATCAATTTTTAGCTCAAAAAGCAGGTGCTGTCTGCCAGGCACGATTTAGATATTTGGTATCTCGTTCAGAAATTGAAAGATTTGTAACATTCCACAAATTCAGATTGCCTATTCAGTGTCTTATTTAAAACAGTTTTAAACAGAGTCGTTGGTGATTGAACAGAAATTATAAGATTTAATTTCAGTCACACATACTGATGTTTACATCTGATCTAATTACCAAAAATTTTCTTTAGAACAAATAAAGAAAAAATACTCTGTAATTAATTTGATCTGATTTTAATGTGTGCCTTAGCAGGAGTCATGTTCTAACTACCCTTTTTCTCTCTTTTTTACTATAAAATGATCTCTGGTGACCACAGTCAGTTCAGACACAGATGCTTCCACTGCATAACACCTCTAATGCATTTTCATATAGAACAACATCTTATTGCTATTGCATTCTATTGCTGGGCCTCTTTGTGGTGACTGTGGTTTGTCTCTTTCCTTCACTTCTAGGCTCTTCAGAGCAATGTAAAACACAGCACAATAGATGACAGGTTATATTGAGTGCCAAAGTACAATACTGCACTATATCATAAGTACCAACCATAGCAAAAAAATATAATAAAATTATTATTACAGGTAGAACAGAAAAGGATCAGGCATTTCAACTATTTTTTGAAAACTGAAACACTGACTCAAGTATGAAATCCACTTATAATAAAAAAGAAGAGATTACTACCTAAAGTATTCAACTCATGTATTAATGTCATCATATACACTTAAGTTACAATCCATCATGTTCTGATTAGAAGTTTTCCTAAATGCTAATAAATTACAACTACCGAATTCTTAATCTAATAGCATGGAGTCCTGCAGTTTCTGAAGGGTGATATTTCATTTGCTGTAGTGAAAGGATTATAACATCTCTCTCTAAATCTCAGGTAGCTATATTTTCATGCAATTAACTTCAATGTCTTTCTCCACTCCTAGGTTGACAGGTTGACTTTGTAAATCGTCCTCTTTACAAAGAGGATAAACTGATGCATCCAATCATTAATAACAAATGTGTACACTTTTATTAACATTAACCCTGATCATTCTATGGAAAAAGAAAAGCCAGAGTGACTTTTTTATTATGATTTTCACTGAAAAAGAAAGATGTGAATGCTGTGAAAGTGAAGCTTAACAAAAAGACATGAATACTGTTGCTTTAGAGATCCAGCCTAATGCTTTTTAAAAGAGTAAATTATATAGCTAATAGGTTCCAGTTCTTTTCACATACAGACTGACAAAGAAGAAGAAAAATTGCAGGACAGAATGGCAGATTTTGAAAATCTAAAAACATTTCCAGAGCTGGCATGGAAGGTATATCTTCAGGACAAAATTATCCAGGTGAATTTATATATATTACGTGGCTGATTGTAAGTACATGGTCAACGGGGTAATGGCCTACTGTTTAATAAACCCATCAAAAAAACTCAGAAACCCAAAGCCAATAAGAAAGGAAAAATATTGTTGCTTGACACCAAAGACTTAGTCTTAGATCTGCTGACAGTGAGAGAAAAAAAGAACACCAGCCCCAAAAAAGGCATTTATTCAGGTGCTTGACAGCAAAAGATAACAGGGAAATATTTAATTCATGTTTAATATAATATCATATATATATATATTCAAAACATTCAACATCCCTCAATTTAATCTTGTTAAATCAGATTAGATAACATAAAATTGTGTTTTATTTGTTTTCATAAAGCACTCACTTTGCATTGTTTATTTATTTGATTGCATTTTTTGGCTTAATCTATGATGGTCTAACAAGTAATTTCTAGTCATTTAACATAAATATTTAACAGCATTTTTTTTGTAATAGGCACAGAGATACATTGACAGGAAAAACCTCACAAACTTTATACAAGACCTTTTTGTTTATCTTTTAGTAGCTATATGCTCAATGCTGATAAAATCACACATATTAACTATGGTCTGAGATTGATAACAGACAATGTAGACAAAAAATCAATATTATTATTATTAGCCAAATGATGCTATTCCCTAATTTGGATGTGTGCAATAAAAGGTTTAATATCTGTGTAAAGGTAGAATCTTCTGTAGGTTATAAAGAGGCACAGAAATCTTCAGCAAACTTTCATTTTGCATAGGACTTCCCTTTAAGATCCAATATGATGTCAAGTTACAGGAATCCACCTTAATAGAGCAAACCATAAAATACTGATGCATTTCTTTCTGAGTTCAATCCTATTTTTCAATATCCTTTTACAAAAGGAGCTCCAAAACAGAAGGGCCACAGTACCCAGATTTTGAATTCCATCATGCCATTCAAAGTAATTGAATTGTTCTTCCAAGAAATTTCCCCTAGTGCACTCCAGAATTCTCATTGCTCTCTGTTGGAGTACCTCATATGTATTTGTATTCTGTCAATCATTGATTAAGAATCTTAAACCTTTTAATTTTTCCATGTACCAGTGCTTTTTCAAATAAGAACTTTTGTCCATGATGTTTGCTTTAAGTGTCTAAAGCACAATTTAGAAATTTCTGATTACTACAATCCATCTATTAACGTGTTCCCATTGAAGACAAACTGAATCTAGACATCTACCCACACTGGCAGAAAAATGCCTATGCTGTGGATGTCTAAATTTGTCAGATTAATCCCTCCCTTGATATCTGACCTTGTGTCAATCTTAATGAATATTTTGAAGAAGAATCTTCTGTTGTTTTTTGTAATTTGATCAATATTTAAATTTTCTGCAAAACTATGATGAAAAAATTCTTGATACATTTTGGAAATTCTTACCACCTTTGTGTGGTTCCTCCATTTGGCAGGCTATTGAGGAGCTGAGGCTCCCAGCACCTCTTTGAACGATATCAGAATGGGAGGATGTTATGAGCCTTAAAAATTCATATTGATTGAGAAGCAATGATATTGTTATCCTGGTATAGATATCCTGAACATATGAAAACTTACATATTTATAAGTTTCCTTATAACTAGTCTAAATCTAACCTCTTTCAGTTTAAAAATATTACCCTTTGTCTTATCACAACAGACCTTAATTAGGTATGTTTGTGTCTTTTTTATAAGCCTCCATCAGTACTGAAATGCTGCAATTGTGTGTCCCAGGTCTCTTCCCAGGCTGAACAACCCCAGCCCTCTGCCCTTCTTCACAGGAGAGCTGCTCATCCCTCTGATCATTTTTGTGGACCCATTCAAACAGGTCTGTGCTTTTCCTATGCTGAGGACCCAAAGCTGAACGCAGTAATCCAGATGGGATCTCACCAGAGCATCTTAGAGGGGTAACATGTCCTGATGTATTTTGAGATAACACCTTGAGATGTCATTGCAACCTAAGAAATTCAAATTTAAATTTTATAGAGCATCCCTGAGATCTATTCAAGGAACATCCACAGAGGGTCACTGAGTCATTGAAAGTCATATTTTATCACTGAACAAGTTAACCACAAGCTTGTATTTCGGCAGCTACTTTTTGTTTATTTTGTGACTGGGCAGTGAAATATGCTGCCAAAAGAGCTTTTTTTGTGTGTATGTGTTTTAAAATATCACTTTGCTTGATGAACTGGAAGAAGAAAAAATGAACTCCTTTTGGTTGAAAAGAAGGACAAAGCAGGTGTGTAATGTGAACAGATTCATTAGACCACTATGTAAATAATGCTTTATTGCTAATAAAAAGTCAGATTGTACTGGTGTTAGCAAAAGCAGGGATGAAGAGACTTCAAAAGGAATGAAAAGAAAGATAAGTTCTATTTTCTAAGGTACTTATATTACATTATAGATATTTTACAAGGACAGGGCAAATGAATCAGAGGTGGGACTTATGACCAATCCTTGCAGTTATGGAAACACTGAAAGATCTGAAATCACAAGATTCAGAGCTTTCTACAGTACACATGATGTGTCCAGGTGCAGCAGCCTTGTGTCTAGGAAAATGCTGTCAGTGACTGTAGGGAAGGTATAGCATTTCCACAAATTGTACCTCAGGAGCAAATATTAGAAATTGCTTGAGCCTATGTTGGTGCATTGACCACCATCCCTCCAGGTGCATACAGTGACCCATTGTCTCTCCAGGTGTCACACAGACCATTACAGTGCAGAGCTGGCACTGTGACATCCAATAACGAGCCTGCTGTGCTGATGTCTTAAACCTAGTTCCAGTTCCTTAGAGCTGCAGAAGTCTTGCTATATGGAGTAGAAATCTTTGGTTTAGTACCACCAACCATCCTGTGATACTCAGGAAAATTCTAAGTTGTACATTCTGTAAGTTAAGAAAAAATTATTGTTTCACCATCCCTTCATCTTCTCATCATGGTGTAAATATCGCCTGAAGATCCTGCCTGAGAGATTGCAGAGAGCAGTTTCAAGGACTCTTTTATTTTATTGGGTGAAAATTACTGTCTGTGTAATGGCTCAGGCAAAAAGCAATAAAGCTCTCTCTGGATACTTGCCTGGCCTTCAGCTTTTCTAAAAGTATATGCTGAAAATCAAATTAGTTGAGAAACTTTCTAGAACTTGACTGCTGCCATTGCTGTAGCTGTATGGAGAATGCCAGTGTTGATAGACATTTCTTAAAAGCTTTATACTCCTGAATGCATAATAGTGTAATCTCAGCACTACTTAAATCAGTAAGACCTGTTAAACCCCAAGAAGATGGATACTTGAGAAACTAGTGCATTTTAATCCTTGTCACTTCTAGATGCACATGATTGAGATTGATATTCCTATTTGATGTAGCTGAAGCAGCTCAAACAATGATCAGATTTGTTTAGACAATTGTTTCATATGGTGTAATTCCTTTTTATGGGTCCATGAAGTCAACTATCCATAGCAATGACAAACCACAACTAAGGGCCTGATGCCCTTGTCTATCTCCTTGCCTAAATTCTGTAATTCCCTATAGATGTAGAACATTCTTACCATAGCATTATAATGATCAAGTGACATTATAATGATCAAGAATGAGGGAGGAAGGAAGAACTGTTGAGGAATGTGCCAGCTCCAACAGATAGGTCTGTGTGGGCCAGGACGGAAGCATGCAAAGATGCTGGCAGCAGCTTAGCTGCATCAGCCTGTCAGCTGGGTTTGTCATACTGGGCTCAGCACTGCACCAGGGGCCTGTGCTCTTTCTGACTCTCTGCCAAGTTTAGTCAGCAGAAGCTCAGATCTCTGCTGTGATACCATAGTGTACTAAAAATGTCTAAATTCATGGTCCTCTCTGTCTTGAAGAGACTTCCTAAGGTTAAAATGTGGGAAAAACAGTCAGTGCCTAGCAGTTTTCCTTGTTCATCGGATTTGTTTCACTACCTGCAGGACTCTAGGATTTTCAACAAGCAGAAGATAAGTCAGCAGTGCCCAACAGATGCCAACAGTATATGAGGTGAGCACCTCCCAGCAGTTTTTCTAAAGGAACTTACATGTTTAGGTCTGATAGAGTGCCAGAAAAGCACTATTATGTTTAAAACTCTCAGAACACAAGTCACTTCACATCTTGCAGAGCACCCTGAGATCCTCAAGAGCGCCTTGAGTGAAAAAGGTGAGACCCTGTGGACTGAGCTATGAAGATGCACAAACTCTATTGTGACTTCAGTTAGGGGGAACTTCACTTTTTACCTTCTTTCACAGTAATGTGATTTATGTACACCTAGAATAAAAAAAAAGGAGAGAAAAAATTAGAAAATTAGGTATGGCAAATACTGCAGTTTCTCAGTATGATCAGAATTCTGGGATGTCTGATGGGAAGCAAACCAGATCACACTGAAAATTATGGTAGTTCCAGAAGCATCTCCACTGTGGGAAGAGGACTCATTATAAATAGTAGCAGGCATTCAGTACACTGAAACTCTGAGGTCTGCTAACTAGATAAATCATTAGAACCCAGTATTAGGCAAAACCAGGATATGTTGCTTAACACAGTTAGAGAGAAGAGCAGGAAAGCAGCTGAGGAAGGTGTGCTTCCTTTTCTTGGCAGTGAGGTCTCTCATTTATGCTAGCAGGAGGCACTGACAACACCACCAACAAAAGCAGAAGTTTGAATTGTACATTGTAAAAATTATATTGCTGCATTTTCTGTTAACAGTTCCTGTCGGTTTCCTTAAAAATAAATACTTTGGTATGTGTTGAATGTTGTGTATAATAGGTTATTCAACAGAAATCTGTTAAATGAATCTATGATCATAACGCTAGATAATAATATTTGAGGAATATATATATATATGAAGATAGATAGACATAGATATAAAATATATAACATTTATATTATTCTGCTTACATTCTGAGAAAAAATACAGATAATATCATTTGTAATTTAACAGCATTGCTAGAAAACCTGTATTCAAAACGCTGTGTTTATTAGCAACATCTGGTTTTAGTTTCTTTAGGCTACAGTAATAGTAAGATATCTGTCATCTACCTCATAGAAACAATCTGATGATTAATCATCTTATGCTAAATGTCAAAGAGCAGCCTGCAATCAGCTTCTGAAATTTATATTTAGGTGTTTGCCAGTTTTCAGTTCCTGATAACAATCCGCCAGTCTGCTAATTTTTTGAAAAAATACTTTTCTCTTAAAATACTTCTGAAAAACTCTATGAGGCTGCAAATTCTGTGGGTGAATGCTTAAATGGATTTAAATTTATTACTAACAGTTTTGTCATGACAGAACAAGACTAAATATCCAAATTACTTCTGATTGTACAGAAATACAAATTTTTAGTGTAACAACAAGAAAGAGAAATCAGAGGCATGCATCTATTTTTTTACTAATTGTTAATATGACTCCATTAATCTGACGAAGACCTATGCTCAGCCTGGACTATTAGACTTACAATTAATCCAGATGACATCACTTCTCTTTGTTGTAAAATCAGAGTATGTCCGAAGTTATAGCTGTAAAAAGGTCAAGTCATATTTTATTCAAAGATTTATATTTTCTAGAGTAAATTAAAACATTAAAATATGAGTTTGCCACAATTTTTTTTCCTGATATATCTCCACCTTACCTTCATTTATTTTTTGACATCTTAGACCAACACTCCCTGGAAGATGTAACACTAAAAAACCATCACAATTCCTTGCCATCAAATCAGTCACTCAGCATAGATGAACCAGAAAACTTTGGCAAGAAATGCGAAATGCCTTGCTATGAGAAATTAATATCTGTGAATAATGTTACAGAACGCACTTCTATGCCCTCTGCTATGGATTTTATTTTGACTAAGGTAATGGGGTTTTGCAAATGTGATAGATTCAGTCAATTATACCATGTACAAATAGTGTGCTAAGGACACAGACATGGCTATATACCTTTCTATCCTAAATACCTCAGTTTCTGCTTCTTTTCTCACCCTGCATTACTGTGCACATATCACATATTTTTTAATAGTTTGATATAGCATATAAAAAGTTCTATTGGAACACTTAACTAAAATAGATACTGAGAACTACCTTGCATCTATGATAAATCTTTGCAGATATTAATAGCTATATTTTTAATTGTTTTTACCTTTCTTTTACCTTATTTATAAAATTGTGTTTGATAAATAATTGCAGGGATAGCTTTCTGACATTATCCTGCATATCCACCAGTAATAATTTCTGCTACACTATTAGCAGTAAAATGCAATCAGAACCATACAGTTTTGGTGGCACTTAGTAAAAGAGAAAAGATAACTTTGTAGTGAATAACAGAACAACCTTATTTGTTAAATAACGGTCCCTTCTTCTAAACAATACTCGTGTTTGTGCTTCTTGAGGAAGATTTCCTGAATTGGTAAAAATATTTTAGCACACAACTATTATAGATTGCTTATAATCAGTGATAATAATCAGCGATTATAATCAGTGATTTCTTATCACTGATGGTGAACCAGGTAAGCTTGTTCTTGATGAAGATGAAAGTGCAGATAAAAATCAGTTCTTCTTTTATTTGTTTATTTATTTGTCCATTCCTTCCCAACAAACAGGAGGGTACAATAATAGGAACTGACTGGCTTTTATATGTTCTGAGGGAGTCTGTAAGGCCAAGGGATAGAGACTATGCTGGTAGATAATGAAGGGTCAGGTGTTATACTGTTGGAGAGGAGCTGTTGACCACATCTTCTAATCCCTTGTAGACTACATATACTATTATACTTATATATACTTAGTAGAAATAGTGAAATTAGTGATTAAACTTTGGTTAATTAATTTTTGTGGGGTAATTTTTGGCAATAGGAAAAACCATAAATATAGTGTTAAACGCCATAACTAGACTGACAAATCTACCCAAGGGAGTGCTGCCTCTAGAAAATACTAACATATTTGAAATATTTTGCAAGACATATATGACACCTTAAGTGTTCTGAAAATATGCTTAATCATTCAGTGCTCTGAGTTCAGTGCTGCCATGGGTAACTTTCTGACGTCTTTTCTCCACACTTTCTTAGGAAGGAGGCAAAACCAGTTACTTAAGTTTCTCTTTCCTTCTGCCTCTTCTTGCATCCATTCAACACTTGCAAATCTCTGCCTAAATTAGGCAGCTTGTTAGCACACCCTGTAAACAAGATTACTAAAACTGTCATTATTATTAAATCTTTCAGGGTGGGCTCACAAGTACTTGAAAATGAAGACAGGAAAGATCATGGTAGCCCAGAGTGGTAAGAAGTAATGATAATGCAGAAGTGGCAGAAACAGAATATGTCTTTTAGGAAGAAAAAATATATAGCTGTGACCCAAATAATGCCTCAACTTCTCAGGAGTGCTTGTCTCCTGCAGTGCACTCCACACCATCATAGCACAAGGTGATGTTTATTTGAAAGTGAGTGGAGGGATGCTTGCTGAGGTGCATCTGTCAGAGTAACTTTAAACTTTCCCATAATTACTTTTAGTAGTACCAGAGTGCTACCAAAGGAAATAATGCTTTTAAATCGAGTCCAGCCCCTATCAATGATCACCTGTGCCAGTTCCAGGGGATCCAGCTAGTCAGCTTCCTTCCACAGTTTATATCAGGACCTTGTGTGGCAGTGGAGTGCTGGGTAGGAAACATGGTATGTTTCCTTGTTTTGTATGGCTTCAGCACACAACCAGGTGTCCTGGGACTTTGCAGACCAGACAGGGAGATATTTAACACATTCAGGAACCTAGAGAATAGTGCTTAAAAGTGGGCAACTAAATTTCAATATTAGGCTTGAGAATTTTTCATTGTATATTCTAAGTTTGTGGCATATATTTTTCCTTGTAGACACCCCTTTTATTTTCTCAAACATAAAAGTAAAAGAGTGATTCAAATCTCCTTTATAAAGTATTTCAGATATCCACTGCAAAAAGATGCAATTAAAAATACATGTAGTAATGATATGTGAAAACACTTTCGCACTAAAGTTCTTTTGATGAAATTGTATTAATAATTGTAGTGAAAATATATAAAGGTTTGTACACTCCAGCCCAGCAGATATACTACATAAGCAGTGGTTTCTTGTCTGCTGTACATTGATTTACAGCATCTGAAATGACCACAATGGAATAGTTAGGAACTACCTTGTGGAAGAAAAACATGATAAAAAGAAAAAGATACAATGAATTGGAAAAATAAGAAAAAGATTCCATTTGTATCAATGAAAAGTAATAATTTCAATGATTTTGTATAGGAATACTTATCCAGACTTCATCCATGTTTCCTGAAAAAGAGCTATATAACATACAAATACTTTTTTTTCCTCTTGATTTTGCATCAATATAGCCTGGTTTTAGGCAAGTTCACCCCGAAGCAATAGTCTTTGCTTTCTGCTCTACACACTCCAGTCAGTATAGCCAAACAGAAGTCGTATTTATGCAGAAGGAAAATATTATGCATCATGAATTATTATATTTTTGACAAAAATCTATTATTTATCAAGATTTCACAGCATATTCTTTACAAAAGCAAACTCTCAAGCTCCATAACTTTCCCTCTCTTTCCCTATACCTTTTAAAATGTTGAACCAAAGGCAGCAGAACAAGGATTGGTTTCCCAGAAATGGTGTTGTCACCATCATCCAGCTAAAGTCAGGTAACCTGGCTGGTTCACAAGCTATGTACATCTATGGTGAGTTGTGATACTCTTTAACATCTTTTGATGTTTGATACTATGAAGTATGTCTGAAAATTCTTACAAAAAAAGACATTAGCCATGTATTTTATGAAATGGACCAGTCTCGTGCCCTCCTGACATCATATTTTACTGGTTAAAATAAAATACTACCTAGATTTCCCTGTTTCGAGTAAAGCTGCTATTTACCATATAAAATTTCTGCTTCTTCAGATGTGTAGTTCCTGATTTCACCACTTCTGACTGAAATGAATGTCTTTAATAACAATTCAGGAGCTGTGCCATTCTGATATTATTTTTACTCCTTCAAGATGGTGTTTTCTGCACTGTTATCACCGATGTACTATTTATGTCAGAAGTGGAAGCACAGAGTAGCCACTTATTTCAGACGGGAAGGGACCTTAGGACATCTACAGACCTTACCTGAAGGTCTACCCCTCACCCGAAGCAGGGCCAGTTGTGGGGTCAGACCAGGCTGCTCATGACTTGCTCTAGGGCTTGAAATCCTTCCAAGAACAGAGACATCACAGCATCTTGGAGCAACCTCAGTGATGCATCCTCAAAGGCAGTGTGGTTCTGTTAGATGCCCCCAAACCTGTCTTGTCTCAAGGCTTGTCCTGGTTTAGGGCAAATTTGGGAAGAAACCTCTGAATGGGGGTCCCTCCAGAAAGCAAAACCAAACGGCCCCTCCCCCAACTGGTTCGGGAAAAAAGATTTCCTTGGAGGAAAACATTGTTTATTTAACAGGCAAAGCACTCCCCAGCACAACAAATGCACAATCCTAAACAACAAAAGCTCCCGCCGCTCGGCAGAGATGCCCAATCCAGGCAGCCCGTGCCGCGGGCGCAGCTCGGCTCCCTCGGTCTGTGTCAGCCCCTGGCACTGGGAATGCCGGGCACAGGCCACGCCTGGGGACACAGGGCAGAGTCTCTGCTGGGGATTAGTCCGGAGCAGGTTCAGTCCCAAGAAAAAGGGAAAAAAACTCACAGTCTGGAGAACTCAGCTAGCCAAAAACTAACAAAAAGCAAAGGAGAGCTCTCTCCTGCCCTCCGCACTGCAGACAACACAGGCTGTGTGCGAAGGAAAGCTGAAAACTCTTTATGTTTTGAAAACAGCTGCCTCAGACATTCCACCGCTTCTCCTTCACTCTCAGATCCAGTTTTAGAGGCACAAAACTTATTTCTGAGCTAAACAGACAAATGGGGATAGAATTCAGCATCAACCCAGGACAAGGCTGTCCAGCCCAGCTCCCTCCGCTCTCCTCAGGGAGCAGCTGTTCCACACCAGCCACAGGAAGGCTCGAGCTCGCCCCGTTTGTCCGGAGTTTGCTGTGCTGGGTTCCAGGGCTGGATGCCGTCTGTGGCTGTGCTCTGCGGAGCACCTTGTGCAGGGGGACGATCCCTCCCCGCAGTCCGTGGCCCATGTCGTGCTCAGGCAGCCCGGACTCTGCTGGCTGCCTTTGCCCCAGCCCGTGCCGTAGGCTCTGTCCCGCTCTGCCCATTGCTGCCTCATGCCCTCTTCCCTCGGGCTGTCCCATCACGGCGACCCTGCCCTCCCCGGGGCACTCTTGGCACTTGCTGACTTTCCCGGGGTTCCTGCCAGCCCATCCCTGCAGGTCCCACTGGCCTTGCCTCAAGGTATGCTGAGTCGCATGGTGACAGATTGCTGTAGTGAAGAAGCCTATGGAAACATAATTGTACATGTAAGTGCTCCCAGACTGACCTTACAAATTAATTTCAAAGGCAAAACCTTATGAATAAACATTAGGATTAGGTACTATGCAGTCAAGTTCTTTGCCATAATACTCTTATTGTAAGGGGCACTGAGGAATTCAGAGAATAGCTGTGTATAGGCTCAAAAATCTTAAAATAATTGCAAGGTTAGTGACTAGCATACTCCCCCATCGCTTCCACAGATCTGATTAAACAGTGTCTTAAAGAGAGAAAAAAAAAAAAAGGAAAAATGAAGTTTAATGTTGTACTCTATTTATTTTAAAGAAAATTACTTTAGTTTCCAGAGGAAGATGATTAAGGAAACAAAAGAAATAACTGAAGATATGCAGCATCTTTTTACATGTGTAAAGCAGAGCATCAGAGACTAATCTTTTTTGCCCCTTGTGACATGCACTTTGAAGGAGAAAGAGAAAGACTCCTAAGTGATTTCACCTAGCAAATGAGCTGTGGTATTTCACTCTTGCCCCCAAAGACACCCCTAAAATATAGGCATTTGATATATTCAAATATGATGTTGATAACTACAGATTTGTGAGCAGTAGAAAGAATGAATTTATCCAGGAAAGCCCTTGTTGAAAGCTTTTGTCAAAATTGCTGTTATTCAGCAGAGTTGTTAATGAAAAAAATGCCTGCACAGATCTAGAAAAGCAAATTGGGAGCAGAAAGGAAAAATTCTGGAACTCTACATGCAAATGTGACAATGAAGAGTGAGATAAAAAATTTCTTTTATTTATGACCTTTAATTATAAGTATTTCATTTCAGTTTTGACCTTACAAATTTTGGTTATCATATAATTTGTAATATTTATGTAACCTTAAATAATGCACTAAGTAATTTACTGAATGTTTTTGCAACTAATTTATTCTCTGGGATTTAATTGTTGTGGAAAATACACAAGAATTTTTATAGGCAGATAAAACTGTCTGACTTATTTAAAAAATTTATTTTAATAAAAAGTCAATACAATATTTGAAGATCAGCTCTGATGTGTACAGTCATTCTCATTTCCAAAATATTCAGATATATGAAGACCAGATGATCATCCATATGTTACAGAAAATTTACACTGAAATAACCTGCAGGGAAGGATTATGGCAGTTTTATAGGAGGTTATATCTTTAGTAATTTTAAATAGTTTTACATGGCTTGACTTATAGCTATGAATTATAGTAGCTCTGTGGGCTAAGAAAAGTACTAGACATATCATGCAATTGATTTTTATGTTCAAACATCTATTATGTCATATTTGATGGAAAGAGTGCAGAGTAGCCTGGAAAGGAATTGTTTCTAGGGTCGTCCTTAAACTTAGAGAAAAATCGTAGTTTAAACATACATTCAAATAATAGGGTGTCTAGAGGAGCCAATAGCTTGCATCAATAACACCACTTCAGTTCACAAACAAAGGAAAAAAATAGTATGAATTGATACATTTGTATTCTGTTTTGCTATTTTGCCATTTGAAAACAGAGGAAGAAAATGGAAGAAGTGAAAGGCTGTTATTATGGCAATGATATACTTATATGCTACTTTACATTATCAAGAGATAATGCAATAGCATTTTTGTGGATCACTACAAGTCATAATTCCTGGCACCTATAAGCACGTCCACAAAAAAAGGTCACAGTTATAGGCTGTCACAGTCGACTGAATAAAATGAAATGCAATACTATGCTGCCATAACTACTTGAGTTGTAAAGGGGAGTAACAATTTATTGAGCAGATTAAGAATTTGAAGAGTCCACTCCTGGAAAAGCTGTTTTAATACCAGATATATATTCTTACATAAGGCAGAGGGTGTAAAACCATTGAAGTAGAGGATTATGCTAGAAGAAAAGTCATGTGTGGCTACAGGGAAGATGGAATCACCACACCATCATGCTGAAAGAAGCCAGCATCATGATACGAATAAAATATTGGCCATCCAAATTTTATGGAGACTTTGCAAGCCATCTCTGACCATACAAAACTGTTGAAACTGCTAAGATTTATGCACTAAGTTTTTTGCTGTGTTGGCACAGCCTAAGTGATAAGCAGGGAGGCATGGACATTATCAGACCAGCTGTCAGTATGTAAATAAAATAATCTTCATGGATGTGCTATATTGCTTACTGATGGGTAAAATTATATTATATTGGTCTTCACAAAATGCTTGCCTCCTAAATTACTACTCACCACATGTTGATGTTTAAAGAATATTAATTCTCTTGGTTGAGTTATACTCAACTAATTCTAGCTAATGCATTCACTTCCTTTTTTAAAATTCATTTAAATTTCTCTATAGGACTAGGTATAACTGAAAAAATAATTGCCTGTAACTTTAGGGTAAGTATACATCCTGTTAAAACAGAGACACCCTTCTGAGTCTTATACTTGTAATTATATGGTCAAAGGCAGCTTCTTGCCTTGTTTTTGTAGGAGTGATGTGGGAGGGTATTAATCATGTGTCCACCTGTAATCATGTTATCACAGAGCTAGAGTGGCTGAAAAGCTTATTCCTTTGAGCTTTTCCTTTCTGCTTCTTCTGGACACTCTTATTGCAGAAATTGTATTAGTTCATAACTTGGCATATTAAGTCAGCCATCAATTTTCATTTACATTGTTATTTTCAGCCTTTAACTGCAGTAGTTGAGGGCAGAACATGCTGCCTGACAAAGGAGTAGAACCGCTAGAGCTGAAAAGCTTTGCAGATACTGCAGCTAAATCTAACAGAGCCCATGAGGCCCAGCCCCGTGGAGGATGGAGACATGGAAGAGGAGAACAACAGTGAGCCAGGAGGGAAATTCTAGATTCAATCATAAAAGCTCTGGTGGCCAGGCAGTGACATCTTTTAGGTTAAATGTAGGTTGAAAGGAGACTGGATCCACAAGCAAGCAAACTTTTTCTCTTGTCTAGAGAACAGACAGTTTGGCTATTATTCATCAGTTTCTCTTTCGGAACAAACTTTTACAGGATTCCAAATTTTGCTTCAAATGCTTAGGTCAAATAAGATTAACATCTTAGAATGTAAGATAATGTGTTAGATTCATGTCCTGTACAGAAAGCCAATTCAAACAAGATTTCATTGAATACAATGATGCTTGATGTTTGTTATCTACTTTATGTATCATGCTAGGCAAGACAGCAGAGATAGAAAGAAGATGCTACCAATACATACGAGCACAAAAGATGAAATCATCCATTTCTCAGGAAAGTATGCCAGTACAAACAATTTAAATTCATGTGTTGCACAGGGACAAAACCCATGGAGCTCAGATTTAATACCTTGGTTAAGAAGACTTTATTCTCTGACATAACTAAGTTACTGACCTGATGTAGGCCACGTCTTCAGATTTGAGAACAGTTGCACAACTTTCATAATCAAATTGGGCCCAGACACAGCCTGATTATGTCTTATTTGTAATACAGAGATATCCAGGTGACACTGGGCCATGAGAATGATGAGGGGTCTGGAGGGGAAGCCATATGAGGAGCAGCTAAGGACCCTTGGTTTGTTCAGCCTGGAGAAGACTGAGGGGAGACCTCATTGTGGTCTTCAAATTCTACACCAGGGAAAGTGGAGGGGCAGGCACTGATCTCTTCACTCTCATGACCAGTGACAAGACTTGAGGGAATGGCATGAAGCTGAGTAGAGGGAGGATTAGCCTGGAAAAGTTTTTTTTACCCAAAGAACGTTAAGGCGCTGAAACAGACTCTCCAGAGAAGTGGTGGCAGCACCAAGCCTGACAGTCCAAGAAGGGTTTGTACAACACTCTCAGGCACATGATGTGATTCTCAGGGTGTCCTGCACAGGGCAGGAGTTGGAATTGATCCTGAAAAGCCCCTTCCAACTAAGCATATTCTATAATTCTATTATAACTATTTTGAGATTGTGAGCGTGGAAAGAATATGTCTTTTTTTACTTCTTCATGTTTCTCATCAATTCTATCTGCCTCTGTTTTGCTGTCTTTTGTTAATTTAATTATCCATATGCTAATAATTTTTAAAAATATTGCATGTGGGTCACAGTATTCATTATTCATCAGCAGCAGACATATTATTCCAAATGTAGCTATATTAGTTTTCAATGCTGACTATTGTTTGAGGTTTTTTAATTTATTGGCATCTTTCTGTGGGGAAAAGTTGAGGAAAAGCTGTTTATCTCTGTGTAGGTAATAATATAGTCCCTCCATACGTTTATTTTTCTCGTTTCAGTGTCATATCATCGTACTGTCCTAAATCAATAGACTAGTCAGTCTCACTGCGTTTGATAACTGTGGAATGTTATTACAGTCTTCTAGCAAACAACCAAGTAAGGTAATACTTAAAGGCAACACATTTTTAACTGAAAATACGCAGAAAAAAAATCTAAAAGCATGAGTTTGTTGAATCTGTTTTTTTTCAACTTTGTAGAGTACCAAGTTCTGCTGACACCAGTAGCTCTTCTCTGTAGCTTTTAAGCAGAACTGGAACATAAATCATATGAGCAACAGCAAAAAAATACTATGCTTATAATCATCAGATAATACTGGGTGACAGAAAATGCAATCATTTACATGCAAATAGCTTTGAAGCTATACTGATTCTAAAGGTGTAATGGACTGCATTTATTAAGGTCATATTCCTTAGAGACATTATACTTGCTTATAGGCTCTGTAAGCTGCTTATGTCCCTGCATGACTTCCTGACAGCTTTCTTGCCTTCGCTTTCAGGATTTCTACACTTTTCTCACATTTTCCCTATCTTTCATTTGTCTGTGTGTGTCAGTGTCTAACAACACAAATGAGCTGTGGCCTCAAAGCCTCAGGGTTCCACACACGTCACCTGAAATAAATGGCTTACCTTGATGCAAGGTTTAGGTTACTGAATAAGCCTGCAGATTATTTTCTTCACTATTATTTTTTTATCTTTTTTTTTTTTTTTTTTTTTTTTTTGTATGATTCTATCTTTTTACTACTAAATTCATCTGTTTGAATTCCTCAGCTTGGAGAAATTTTGAGTACTGTTGCAGACTATTATTGTAAGAATCCAGAAGGTGAAATATTTTCAGGTCTAAGTACATTCAGTAATTTTTCTTAATACTACTGCTGGTGCGTCACTGATAAATTGGAACAGATATGCTAATGAACCCAGTACTCGCTCCACTCCAGTTTAACATCTTTATTAAAGATATGAATGATTTGGCAGAGTGTACCTTCAGCAAGGTTGTAAATGACATTAAACTGGGAGGAGTGGCTGATGTCAGAGTCAGTGGGTTGTGCTGCCATCCAGAAGGACCTCAACTGTTGGAGAAATAGACTCTGAGGAATCTCATGAGATTCAACAAGGGGAAGTGAAAAATTCTGCACTGGGGAGGAACAGCTCCAGGCAGCAATATACACTGGAGGCTGTACAGCTGGAAAACAGGTTGTCAGAAAAAGTCCTGGGGATCCCAATGGACACCAGGCTGGATATGAGCCAGAAATGTGCTCTTGCTGCAAAGGAAATGAAACATATTCTGGTCTGGATTAGGCAAACCATTGCCAGAAAGACAGACATAAATAAAGATTTATGCCCCGTCTCTGATGTTAAAAATCAGCAATACATCCGAGTCTGTGGGCCTTGTTTTTCTAGAAATTCAGGTTGTTCAAGTGTGTTGCTAAAACCTGTCAAGGTTGTAGAAAAACAGAAGTTAGCCACCTGGTCTAATTCAGCCCCTGGAGTAATCTTCCTTCTTTGTTAAATATGCACCAAGGATCCTAATTTCTTCAAAGCAAGGTTAGTAATTGAGACTATCCCTGTAAGGGATAATTAGACTTTACAGTAATCAGCTGTGTCTTTTGTCTTCAAAGGTCAAGAATTACTCCAACACATCCCTGACAACTATTCACTTTCAGAGGAAAATAATTAGTTGACAACCGGAAATAAGGATCACCTAGGCAGTTGTTTCAGACTTTTGGGATAAATTAGAAGAAAAAAAAGAAAGTTTTGAATTCTTTAATGACTAATATGGATGAGGATGTCCTCTTCTACTAAATAATCAGGTATTAGAAGCCTTTCTAAAAAATTCAGAAAATTCTGAGTGATCAGTGATGTTGCAAACAGAATTCTGGCTTTTTTCCATTCCTCTCTAAGTTTTTATTTTCATTGTTCAAAGTTGATTTTCTAATTGGCCTCTATTTTCCCCTATCTCTCATAGAATTCTAGAGGGACACACACGAATATTTGCTATATTCCTGATTCCTGAAATGTTGTTTCACATGTTTGTATTAGTATTCGCTCTCCAAAAAAACACAAGAAGAAAGGAGGTCTGGAATAATAAATGATTACCTTAAAGCCTGCTCAAGTGCTGCCTTTTTCATAATATATATGGATGTCTGAACAGGCAAACTATGAAGTTGATCATGAACAAGTTTCTTAAAAATCATATCTGAAACATCCCTTGATTTGACATTGCACTAGTAGTCATCTTAATAACCTAAAATTTTACTTCATATATTTAAGTATTTATTTGAGATCCAGTGTTATGACAGAGTAAATAATATGTGAAGGATTGTGACAGTTTTTCTTTCAAGAATTTGGAGAGTAGAATGGCTATTAAAATATATGAAATATTTCTCTAAATAATGATGAAAGACCCTGCTTCTTTGTGAAAATTCAAGTCCTCATTGTGAGAATATACTATTCTCTTTATGCATTTCTGGATGTAAGTAGCATTTTAAATGTTTCCATCTACTATTTGTAGCTCCAATTACTTTCTATGGTGTTTGTGATTAAATGATTTAATCCATTACATGATTTTGAATGAAATATATATTTTTAGTAAAGAGATTTCAAAGTCTTAATAAAAGTTATTTATAGCATCTCTAAGTGATTTTTTTTGTCCTAAATTTAAGAACATTGCTAAAATTAAAAGAAAATTCAGAAATACAGTCGTTTTCAGCATTTCTGAAGAAGAAAAGTACACAGTACTACTGGAGCTATTGCTGTAGGTTCTGCAACTGTAGGAGGGCTTGTGTCTATTGAAAGATCAATACAGTGGCCCTCCATTTCTCATTTTGAAAGGAGCCATTGTCATCTGGCATCAAACTGATGTTTTAAAATGCCCGATATGGTTTGCTCCTCTCTCTAAGGTTTCCAGCTTAACCCAGACTGAGTATTATCCAAAAGTTACTCACTCCATCAGCAAGACAAAAACACTTTCACACATTTAGCTTCAAAACTATGGCAAAGTAATAATTTCTGGTTTACTCCTTCCAATTTTTTTTTTTTTCTTATGCATCATTTCTACTAGATCACTTTAGAAGGAAAACACAGGAAATAAGCACATTCAAGCATTCTGAAATCCCTATATATTGAAGTCCTTGTGCTGAAAAGATTCTTATGGAGCATTTCAAAACTGCAAGGTTGGTATAAAATGGTGACCTTTCTACTTACTGGTTTGTATGAGCAGAATTTTTGATAGATTTCCAGAGAGCTTTATGGCATCCATCTAATTTACAAAGTCTAAGCTGTAGATGTATAATACTCCAATTAATGGCAAGTATCATAGCAGATGTCCATAATTTCATCAGACTTTTATGTTAGAACAAGTAGAATGAGATCAAGATATTCTCCAGGGAATTCTTCCTGCTCCACATTTTGATATTTTCATTTCATCAGCTGAGATAGAAAGAGTTGGATAATGGTGTCTTTGGAGCTTTTGGTAGGCAAAATCTGGAGGTTGAAAAACATCTGAAAAAGGCTGGTGGATTGTTATAGTTTTACAGTGTTTTAAAAGTGCATTTTTCTGACAATTGATGACAGATTTATCCTTAAAATCTACATGCTTCAATTAGGAAAATATTGAGTGGATTGCATAAGCCGTGAAAAAATGACTTAAAAATAAGAATCTGATTTAATTTTAAAAGGTCATTAAATTTCAGAATTGGGATTAAGTTCAAAGATGCTACAAACTAAGGACTTTGTAAAGCACATACATCAACACATTCAAAGAATAATGTTAATTTACAAGAAATCTAGAGATGTTATTAGGTTTTTAATATATAAAAAAACTATTTATTACTTTTAAAAGAAATCTTGTCTAACTGTAAAATAATAGTAAAATATACTCTCCTTAAGTAGCATGATTCTTTCTACTACCATGATTCCATGGTATTATAAAGACATCCTGTTTATTTAATTAACAAAGCTAATAAACTCTCCTTATAAAATCTTAGTTGTGCAACCTCCTTCAATCTTTCTGTTTCCCAAGCTTCTTAACTTCAATTACATATCTAATTTCCCAGTATCATAAATACAAGAATCTTGTAAATTCTTGAAGGAAATGAAAAATCTGAAACAGTTCCCAAATGATAAAAAATTTTCTCACAGAGCTCAGAACAGTAGAATTTGATTAGCACTTTTCACTTATTTTAATAATTTAATTCATTCATTCTTTCATGATAATAAATAATAATAATATTTTGATTTTTAAGTATTCCATTGACTGAGAAACTTTGTGAATAATCATCTGCTACAGGAACCTCAGACCATTCTCATCTGTCTGTTTTAGCCTGTGGGAACGCACCATTACACTGTTTGGGACCTGTCAAACAATGCTGATTCAGTTTGTAGGATTTGCCTCTCAAGTATGTGTTACAAATATAGGTATTAGCTGGAAAAGTTATACTGTTAGAATATTAAATTCAGACTTCAACTTCTATTTCTGCAGGATGACTTATTTCACTTATTCCCATTATTATTGTAATCAATTCATTAACTTCTTTAGACTCCAAATGTAATAGAGGATCATCCCATGATAAATGTGAGCTCTGTATTTTTGCCTAAGATAAATATAATTATACATATATCTAAATTATTATCAGTAATTTTTCTAAAACCTTATAAACAATGTTGATTTTCTTAAGATGAACTATTTTTCTCTTTACTGTATAATTAAAAAGTCAACTGCTGCTCTGGGAAAAATATCTTGGTTTTAAAGGTCAGAAAATTGAAAATTCCATTCCTAAATTCAGTTAAAAGCAGCATTTGGACCTGAAAGATCATTCCTCTAGTGAAGGCATTCAGGCAGGTTGATTGCAGAGCCTGGTCAGTCAGGCTCTGCGAAAGGCAGCAGTGGAGAAGAGCTCAGAGGGGTGGTGCTGCTGCCTTGGCCAGTGTGGCCATCTGCTGCCTTGCCTCCCTCTGAGAAGCCCACACCAGCTGGCACTAGCCACTAGCATAGAGCAGTACTGTTAACAAGCAATACTCAGCCACAACACTGGAAAATTCCACAGAGCTTTCTCATGGAAGAGCCTTTGGTTGATCCCACAAGCATCTAGCTTGTGTGTTTTTCTGTGTAACAGAAACCAAGACACAGTCAATGCAGAGAAGGAAGAGGCTTAGAAAACTCACATTTAACCTAAACATGCCTTCACAACACAGAAAGGAAGCTTCAGATCTCCCTAAGCTGGGTTCAAAGTCAGTAGTTCTCATACCTTCCAAGCACAGGGGACTGGGAAAGAGGTTTTACCCAGTGACTGACATTCCAGCTCTACCAAAGCACAGAAAACAAATAACACAATTTGACAGAAAATGGGAATGTCACTAAGGAGGGAGGACGAGAATGAAAGGAAGATGTTTGATATCCAGTGCCTGATCCTGTTTCTTGTGCATTTAGGATACAGAAGGTTGGGTATAAAATGCATAAGCAATCCTAAAAATGGAAACCAGGGTGTCCTGAGTTTTGCAGGGAAGCTGGTAAAAGGAGTACATCATGTTTTTCATTCTCACTGCACCAGAGAATTGTCCTGTACTGATTCAAACACACTTACTTTCATAAGAACACTCAAATACGTGGAATAACCATCTTGCACCTCTCAGAACAAGGAAGAGACAAGTTCTGTGGTTTCAAGCTTCCTCCCAGTCCATGGCATATTCTACTGTCTCAACACAGCACATCTACCCTAAAGTTATTTGGCCTAAACTTGAGTGTAGCACCATTAATTCTGAGCCATCTTTTCTTAGTCATCATTTCAAAGACAAGGTGCAAAACCCACTAGCACTGTACCCACATAATTCTTGGAGCTAACTCCGTGAGGAACACTAGCCCTAGAACTTCAGTGTGCTGTGCAAAGGCACTTGTAACCCTGCCAAACCAAAATTCATTTACAAATACGTGCCTAGATCCCTGTGGGTACTTTCACAGCTCTGGATTATAAAAATAACCACCTATGAAACATCACATCTCCAGAGAAATAATTTAAGAGTTGAAGAAACTGGCGACCAATCACACTACAATAAAAATACTCTTATGGGCCTTATTCCCCGAGGATTAAATAGAATGTTTAACGCATAGAAGCATAGAATCAGCCTGAAGTTGTGTCAGGGGAGAATTAGAGTGGATACTATGAGAAGATTCTTCACACAGAGAGGGATTGGGCACTGGAACCCCAAGAACGTGGTCATATCACGAAGCCTAACAGAGTTTAAGAAGCTTTTGTTAAATGCTCTCTGGCACATGGTGTGATTCCTAGGGTTGTCCTGGGCAGGGCCAGCAGTTGGACTCCATGATCCTTGTGGGTCCCTTCAACTCAAGAGATTTTATGCTTCAACTTTCATTCTACACATAACACCAGAGTGATACAAAGCTAGAGAAGGAAAGAGTGACAGCTGCTATGGTGACTCCTCAGTACTGCAAACTTTTGACTTCTATTTAACACATAATACATGTAATATTATTTCTCTTAATGGAAAATTAATGTGTTGTGAGTTCTGTGACACAGGCAGCTAAGACTGCCCTTATAGAAAAGCTGAAGTCCCAGGACAACTTGTAGAGATCAATATTGTAGAGATTACTGGACTCCCAGAACAACTATGGCATTTTTAGAAAAACAAGTATGCAAATAGATAAACAAACAAAAAAAAAAAAAAAAAAAAAAAAAGTAAAAACAAACCTAAAAGTTTCCTCCTATGTGTTTTGTTGGTTTTTTTTTTTAATTACTTTTATTGTAGTTGTTGTTCTAAAGTTTAATGCAAAAGCTTAAATGATAATTCTGAAAAAAGTAAACAGCATTAAAACAGGATGAGATTTCAGGCAGGAAAATGGTTGTAACAGTGCAGTCCCCCCCATTTGACTCATCTGTTAAATATAAAGATCATAAAGATGTTGCAGTGACCTGTAGGCAGCAAGAGTACAAACCATTGTATTACTGTGGGCTGCTGTCTCAGGAAATTCTGTCTCTCATTTTTACATAATTTTTAGACATTCCCTCTCTATTTTTTTTTTTTAATTAAATGCTTTAGTTCTAGAAGAGAAAAACACATTAACTTTTGTCTTACAAACCATATTAAAATCACAAATCATGTTTTGGGACCAGATGTAGAGGCAGATTGAACATAGTGGGGATTCATGCATTTCAGAAATCTACACAAAGAGTTTTTGGAAGCGGGGTATTTCTATCTTATATTGCAGCTTTTATTACCATCACATCGATATTTTTCTCAAGGGATGTAGAAGGGTTTTTTTCACTGTATTTTAGGAATACACTCCTCCATTTCCAGAACCTTCTGTAGAATGCTCTAGCTTAAGCAAGACCTGTTTCCATTCACAGTTAGAGGGGGCTGTGTCATCCAAATATCCACATTCCGTCTAGATGAAGCTGTGTATGTACGCCCCAGAAATTCCCAAGCCCCAGATACCTAGCAATACTGATGGGCCTACAGAGGGAGCAAATGAAAGGATTTTTTTTGTTTCTGATTCAGTCAGACTGCCTGAGACATTTACAGAATTGCAGATTTTGGCCTCGGGACAATGGCTAATATCTGGCATCATTTACTTAATTGCTGGTAGTCTAAGAGCCAGTAGTTCAGATTACTTCCCCCCTCAACTTTGACTCCTCCACAGCCAAGGATGAGCATAAAGGGTGACATAAGTCCTGAATCTACTCCTAGTGGTTGAATAAAATGTTAATGATATCCTTGCTTATTGTTCCACTATTAAGTGGTCAAGTTTGTGAATAAACCTCACAGGAGTAATAAAAGTGAAAATTAACCTGGTACATTGTTACATTGTATATATATATATAAATAACATGTTCACTTATTTAGGTATCTCTCTGTATGCACATGTATAATGTACTAAAGGTCATTAAAATCTCCTTCTGTGTTATATTGGGGTATAATCATTTTGGGAAGTTAAAACCTCATATGTTACATGTCATCATGTGTCTCCATTCATGTGATAGAGTATTTATGAAGCAGATATATTATTGGAAAAGATAGTGTCAATTTAGGCTTACTTTCCACCTATAAGCATCTCTTTGTGACATGAAGCTATTTTTGCCCCATTTTCCTGTTCTTTACTCTGAACAGAAAGACTATGTGTGAAAAAAGCATAGTCTCAAAGGCCTCTGAGGGACTGAGCTAGCACAGCTTAAGGGTCTCTGCATGTGGAATCAAAGCAGGTGCTAGAAAGCTCCTGACTGTAGGAGAAGTAGAAAAAAGTCACCTCTGCCCTTCACTCAGCACAAAGCCAAACTGGGGTCCTTTGCTGTCCTTTAGTCCACTTTGGGGCCTGATAAAAGAAGAACTGATATCTGTCTTGTGATTCCTGTGATAATTTCCCAATGCGGTCTATTCTCTGCTTTGTGGATTTGATGGAACATTTGAACCACTGAAAATGCTAGTATGGTCTTCAGAAAACTCCTATGAATACCTTTGTTTGTCTAGGAAAGATCACAACAGGTAATGATGTCACTTTAAATCCTCATGAATTCCTTAGAGAAACAGAAAAGAAATAAAAAATACGATAAAGGAATTAGACTTGTATAGTTCCTTAATGTTTTTAATTTGTATAACTGCATTTAAAGTAGGATACCTACAATTCTTTAACTCAATTTTCCCTCATTCAGGAGAACTAAAGCATAGAAACACCAAATGATGTGCCCAATATTATTTTGTGTATGAAAAGTGAATGGAAAGAAGACCAGTCTTCTCATTGCAGCCTTTGGTATACACCTTGAGCCAAATATGTTACAGTATTTCCAAAAAACATGCTGAAAAAGCATTAATAGAATAAAGTTTCACTTTAAATAAGTAAAAATAGTTTCTATTTAATTATTTGACAGTTATAATTCTCTTAAAAATGTATTTTTTCATAACCTTTGGCCAAAAGATACAAAAGTGAAATGACCTCTGTGTGCTCATGAGGTAGAGTTTACAGTGACAGAGGCAATTGTCACTTGATGGTGCTGTGGTTCCATGGCTATCTTTTTCCAGCTTTTCCATATTACCATATCTGAGATGCAGAGTATAAATCTTCTCCAGCAAACACAGATCTCAAAAGTTCAAAGACCATAATATCAAAAGTGCCTCCAGCGTGGAGCCAACCGACAGCAAGGTGCTGAGGCCTGAGGAAAGGATGCGCCTGTCTGTCAGTGTGGAGTGGGTGCTTGATGGACTGCTGGCTGCAGTTGGGTGCCAAGAGCTAAAGGGAAAGTAGAAATACAGGAAGATACTAAAACAAGTTATCTGAAACCAGGATCAGAAAGCTCAGAGTGCCACCGACAAAATTTTTCCCTTTGTTTTGATATTGACTTTGGACACAAGTGGCAAACCCATAAAGTTGGAGTTGAGATGTAACAGTGAATAGACAAGAATGCATACTTTTTAGAATGCACATAGCTGTCAAACATTTACACCTACAGAGAGAACATTAGCATAATTTAAATAACTCAGATAAGTATATTTTAGAGGAGTTTTGAAAAAAATGGATGTTTCCAGGGGAGATTAAAAAAAAAATACCAAACATGTTTCGATATTAATGCACAGGATTTCATTATTCCCTCACCCAAAACAATGCCCCAAATCCATAATGTTTTACCAAATTCAATTTTTTGTTTTCTTGGTTATTTTTATTTGGGGATGGAAAAGAGGAGGCAGCTGGGCAAAATAAATATAGAATGCCTAATTAGTAATGTTGCCCATCACTTCCATTTTAAGACCCTGATTTCGTTTGTTTATAATTTTGCCAAACTTCAGCCATCTGGACTGTAATTTCCCAGCCTGTAGGCTGACTAAAAGAAATAGAAAAGAAAAGAAAAGAAAAGAAAAAAGCAGTCAATTGCCAATCCAGACAATTTTATGGATTGGAATACAGGAAAATACTTTTTTTTCACTGTTGTAAAAAAAAAAAAAAAAAAGTATCATTTTCTCTGATGATTCTGGTTCTTTTTCTCCTGCAGTAAAAGGTCTTGAAAAGCAGTAGAGAAAGGGCCATGTAGGCAATGTGACTTCTTTTTTTATGTTCCAAAAGTTCTGCACAAGTAAGTCAAATTTAAGGACTTTTTTTTTTTTTAATACTTCAGTACACACATGCCCTTGGAAGACTTGTTTACTTTAAAATTTTTAAATCTTCCAAGATTTCAGTCCTACTGGTCATGCTTCAATCTGTCGACAGAGAGTCCTTGAATCTATAGCTCAGTTTCTGTGGGCCTGACAAAGTACCTGTGCTGATTGTGCAGACCACATTTTTCAACAGCCTAATTTTACCTGGTTTGGTTTGTGAGGTTTGGGAGTTATTTTTAGTGAAAACAAATACAAATAGAATGGGGAAAAATTAGTAGAAACTTCAACAAAAAACCTAAAAATCTGGCTTGGAATGAGTAAACCAAGAACTGAGGAAGGAAGAGTCTGGATAGAATATTTGAGAAGAAAGGAGGTGTGGGGGTAAAGTTTTTTAAATGCTGCAATGAGCTGTGAACATCAGCGTGTAGTTCTCATCAGAACCTGAAATATTACTCAAAGTTTTTCTTTCCCATCATGTATCTGCTCTCAGCATGTGTTCATGAAATGCTAAGGCCAAGTGTTTTTTTTAACGCTAGTCTGCACAGATAAGCACAACACAAACCTGTTACTCTAGCAATTCAAGTGCTAAAGATGTGCTTTACATCTAAGTGGATGTTACATCTAAAAAGCACTTGATATCCAGAATGTGGTTTTATGTCCGATTCAATCATGGAAATTTTACAGGGTAAACCCCATAATTTTTGGTGTTGTAGACAAGTGTTAAAAAGATATTAATGTTGCCCAGGTAGTTAATGAATATATTAAAATGCCCATGCACAGGAGGAGGTTTTCACTAACATGCATAATCCTGACCTTCCATGGGGTTTTTTTCTGAGCACTTTGCAACTTGAAGAATATACTTTCAATGAGTAGTTTTAAGTAACTTAAAGTATATGCAATATCAAGAGTGCTAAATTCTTTTGAGAAGAATATTGAAGATTAAGCTTATGAGAGATGTACAGTTTTCTGTGTGTTTCCCATGGAACACAGAGATAGTAATGCTGATACTTTTCAAGTATACTCTTCTTTTGCAGACACACACACACAACTGTTTTGATGAGATATTGACTAGCATGGCAGTTTTGAACAAGGCTTTACACTTCAGGATTTTTTCTATGGGCTTTAAAGAATTACTGTCTAAAAGGTTTTTCTTAATAGGAAGAGAGAGTGAGAGGATGTGGACAATGAACTAGATCTTGTTCAATTTTTATTACTGTGATAATCCATGAAGTTGTCCGGCATATTTTATTTAAGTACTTACTGGTGTAAATTTTTGTATCTAAAAATATCTTCAGTATATATTATATATATTTGTTAGATAGTGATAAAATGCAGTCTTGACTATCTTACAGCCTCCCTACTACAAAAAAGGGATGGGATTTTCCAGTGTACCCGTTCCTGGTTTTCAGCACATTGTTCACTTTCCTGATGTACAACATGATCAGCTACTTGAAGCTTTTCATACTTGCATAGTATAAGAACACACATTTTATGCCTTAAGCTTACATTAAGTATCTTACACAGCAGATTAAACATTCAGCATTGCACATAAAAATAACTGTCATGTGATTTCTGGCAAGGTTTTAGTGAAATTCAAAATAATGTTGAATGATGAACTGCAAAGAACAGACATGTTCAGAGTACTTGCTATGAGTAATGCAAAGCTAATAGCAAATGCTTCTAAGGGTGTTCAAACAGCAGACTTATGAGGACAAGAATACAACCACAGTTATAGTGAATCTAACGAATAAAAAGGCATAAAATGCCCTTGAGGTATAATGAAGAACATATAAACACACACACACACACACAATCACACACACACAAGTAAGGGGGGAAAAAAGGAAGGAAAATGCTTACACTGTGAATTTGCAAGCAGCAACATACCAAAATTAAGGATATAAAAACCTGCTGGAGGCTGGAAGTACATGAGGGAAGAGATATTAACCTCAGGGTGATTTCCATCTGTTTCTCCTAACAAATTTGAACTAGCTGAAGTCAGGTAACGTCAGGTAAGTATATGTATAAAAGATGCACTTATAATTTTAAGTCCTTCACACATGTACAAAGTAGGCATTTTTTTTACCCAGGAGGAAAAAAAAAGGCTTTTCACTTTTGTTCTTTCTTTTATCTTTCATACCAACAGTTTTGTATTTCAAATATGTCTAGTCATTAAGAAATTGATGTTCTAACAAACTTAAATTACTGTTGCAATGAATGATAATTAAAAATCAGTGTCAATCAGCCATCTTTCTATTCTGATCTTGGGTGTAACTCCTAGTTATTGTTATAAAACAGATTTGTGTAATGACATACCTTAAAATTAAAAAAAAAGATAATTCTGGGTTCAAGCAGAGTTAAAATATTTTTATGTTTTTCAAATTCGTTTTGTTCTTCAGTAAAAAGGAATAGAGATGAGTGTCTCTCAGAAAATGTGTAGCAACAATCCTATACTGTTGTGCCAATGTGTAAAGTTCATGATGCATCTGTGCTAAGAGTGAGAAACTGCCTCCAGATTTCCAAGCTTAGCTCCTCCATCCCCGTATTCCCATACTCTGCATTAAAGAGTAGGAGTACAATTTATTTTTAATCAATTTTTTACATCACCAAAGCAAAAAAATAGCTGTTTCAGTTCTGTATTTATGGCTTGCAAATGAATACAAAGCAGTTCAGGAAAAAGAGTATTTTCATTTGACTTTGAAAATTATATTTAATATAATAATAATTCAAAATATTTTTTGTCAGATTCATTTATTTATACAGATTAGTGTATATTTGTATAGCCTTTGTTACAAACCCCATGAGAATTGCCTAATGAATCTAAATTGTAAACATTTTTCTTTCCACTAGGAAGGGATGCAGGTGGATATGTGCTAGAAGTACTAGCCAACCCATTTGTCATTTAGTGTGTCTGCTTTGGAGGCTTCTGATTGAAGTGTATCTGTTATTGAGGCCAGAAGAGAGAAATGACACCTGGACATGCTCAGCACAAGCTGTTGATGGCCACCTACTGCAGCATTTGCTCTGTGCTTTATAGCACCAAGCTCAGAATAATCTTCAAAGGCATAAGTGCACACATTCACACACTCAGAACAACATAAAAACACTTAAGCAGTCAGATGTTTATTGTTCATTGCTCCACAGAAGACAGAGGTAAGTGACTATTTCACCTTAAGCTGTATTTAGAGGCAGCTTGACAGAAGTTACTGCAAAGTGTCACTGTGGTACCCTGAGTAATCCTTTTTATCCAACTGCTAGATCTGGCAGGGATAAACTTATCAAAACTGTCAGCATAATTTGTATAATTTTCTGCATCTACAGAGATTTGGCACATATTGGTTGATGATATATACTTACCTACCACATCCAGCCATAACACAAGTTTTATTGGACTGAAAGGCTATGCATCCCATATGCATCCCTGTGCATCCCATAATTAGCCCTAAACCATTTTAGTCAGCAGTCACCTAGCTATGCAGGAACCATATCTGTATATTAAAGATCTCTAATAAAGTCTTCTGAATACTACAGAGAGGTAAAGGAAGGACTGAAATAGAAGAACAACTTCTTTCTCTCTTCTTGAGAAGAGTTCGACTTTCTGTCTTGCGCATCTTAGAAAATGCCTGAACATCTTAGAAAACAGTAAATGGTTTCTAGGATTCAGACTTTATGTAATAGAAGGGATATAGTCCAGTCCTGGCTTGTATGTTTTATCACATGGGACAATTCTTTCCTCCTGAGAATCCCTGGAAATTTGTCACTTGTATCACACAGTCCTGACACAGTCATTCCTGTAATGAGAAGGTCTGATCATCCTTCTTCATTCACAAATTCAGTCCAAATCCTAGAATTCACTTAAAATTTCTGTGCATTTTTTGCAGCTTCATATGAACATGAACCTATATTAAAAAAAACTAACAACTTGCAGAGAAAATGATTGAGGAAAAAGTTAAGATTTAAGGCAGTAATACAGCCATTATTCAAAAGATATATCATGTTTTTATTAAGGAAGTCAGAGTAGTGATATTTGCAGCCTTATGCTCTGCCTTCTGGCAATACTTCAGTGGACGTATACCAAACACTTTCTTCATCTACCATGTTGTTTTAATGCTCTTTCTATTAAAATGATTTCCATTACAAAGTGGTATCATCATTATGTCGACTCTAATGACATATAACATGATATAAAAATATTATAATGTAAGTGGTATTAGAAGTTTTGTATTCAGAATAGATTATTAATTAATACTGTGTCAGCATGCTTAGTAGAGTGAAATGGAAATGCAATAAATAGCAATAGCTCTGGTGGCCTATATTCACATCCCATGCTGGATTCACTCCAAAGGCTTGTTATTTCATTTTGCTATCAGCTGTCGTTTGGGACGGAGCACTGGAAGCAGCCAGATATAATGGGAAATATTGTTTCCTCATTTCAAAACTCACTGTAGAAAGAGATGCAACTTTTTCCATGCCAAGCTAGTGAACCAGGAAAGGTGGGAGAAAACTTTGATCACAATAGATTAACTTGGGGGTTTCAAGTAATAGGTGATTTTATGAGAACATTTCTTAAAGGAAAATAGATAAAACATATTGGTGGTGATTATATATACACAAAAATTGGTTAGAATCATCCAGACCACCTACTAATAGTTACTTTTCGGCTTTGGTGTACAAACCTCTCTAAACCACAAAGGTTGTCTAGTTTTAATCACAGAAACAGAATACCTTGGGTTGGAAGGGACCTTAAAAGGCCACATAGTCCAATCCCCCCTGTAATGAAAACGGACATGTTCGACTAGATCAGGTTGCTCAACTCCTCCATTCAACCTGACTTTGAATGTTTCCAGGGATTGGGCAACCTATTCCAGTGTTTCACCAGCTGCATCATAAAAAATTTCTTCTCTACAGCTAGTCTAAATACACAGTCTTTCAGTTTAAAACCATTGCTCCTTGACCTATCACAACACACCCTGCTAAAAATTCATCCCCATTTTTCAAAAGCCTCCTTTAGGTATTGAAAGGCCCCAGTAAGGTCTCTCTGGAGTTTCCTGGTTTCCACGCTGAATAGCTCATATCAAATATGAAGGACAGTGATGACATCAGCTAACTCCCTCAGGACTTTAGGATACCTCTTATTGGGTCCTGTAGACTTAAAAATGTTCAGGTTCCTCAGGCGGTCATGAACTCAACCTTCTATTATAAATGGAGTAACTCTGCCCCCTATCCCCTGTCTTGCAGTCCAACCACTCAAGAAGTGTGAAAGAAAAGCTGTCATTGAACACTTAAGCAAAAATTTTGAGTACCTCAGCCTTCTCCAGGTCCATGGTCCCCAGTTTGCTAGTCATGCTAACTGGTTGGAATGCTGCAGGGTACGACACACATTTTCTTTGAATGAGCCACTTCCCATTAATTCCCAATCCAAATGAGAAAAATCAAATCTTATCTATTCTTATTAGCAAATGTTAAACATCTTCCTGTTACTACAGTACCAAAGTATGTCAATATAGCAACATACTGAAATTAATAGTCATGCTTCCATTCTGTTCTTCCTTCATAAAACTGGCTTTATTTTCAATGGAATATACATTTACTTCAGTTTGACTATTTTCCCTCTCTGTAGCAAAAGTGAAGTGCATTAAATGTTTCCTTTAAAGTATTCTATTTCAAAATATAGCTTCTGTATTTTATTTGGTAACTAACCGGGATGGAAAAAAATGAAAAAAAAATAATCAACAAGCCATTAAGCAGCCATATAAAACTGAAATTGGAAGCTGCTGTGAAATTGTATCTAATGGAACTCTCCATGCATGGTAGTCACAGAACTGTTAGATTGGCAGGTTTTCTCTTTTGTCTCCTTAAAGGCCTGTGAGCACAGCAAGCAGGTTCAATGTTTGCTTTGGGGCATAAATCCCTGTAAAAACATCTTACTCTGATAAACTAGTTTAGCCACAGAGCTTCCTTCAGTGCCTTGCATACCTTTTGTTTTATTGTATTCTGGTTTCTCTTTAGATAAAAGATTTTTAGGTAATGAGATAAGAGATATATGTTATTAATCTAGTGCACTGGTGATCTACGGCAACAAAGTTATTCCTGGAGAAAGGAGGGAGAAAAGATAGAGATATGCAGGGCCCCACAATAATAGAGTATGCTTGTAATGTTTTATCTATTGTCTATTGCATGCATAAGTAATGTGTGTATGTTATATACACCTCTGTATTATATATATATATATATTATATATATATATAATAAAATACACCTGTACATTATTTATATAGACATAAAATGAAGTGTAGATAGACAACTATTTATCTAATTCTTTATAGCAGATATTTCTTGTCCCTGAACATAAGCCTTCTGATTTGTTTCTGTAGAATGGTGTAGAATGTAGTAAGTGTTCTCACGAAATTGTAAGATAAACAAAAATAGTTTTCATTCCTTTGTTAAAGATATGATTTGAGAGGCTTCTCATTCGACCAGTGGGATTGGAGAGGTGGACACTTCATTACCCAATCCCTGGTCAGTGTCCTGAAAATTATAAATAGCTGAGGTTTCAATAAACTGGAGTTCTTTTCTTCTTCTGTGCCTGAACACCTGTTGTCTGTGTGTTGCTGTGTGTCCATCTGTGCGTCACAGTAACAGATAGTACTTTGAAAGTGTGGTTTATGGAAAAGTATGTATGTTATATTCTGTGTCTTCCACAGTATAGGTTGTATGATATTATCCATCAACTTTTGCTCTTCTATAATGTTAGAAAAAAATCTGATGGATCTGGACAGAATACCTAATCTCAAGTTGATTTTTTTTTTTTTGCGGGGTTTTCTTTTCCTGATTTTTTTATACAATCAGTGGTAAAATTAATTTTAGAAGATTGCTTATTACTGTATAAGAAATTCTTAGAGGAAAAATTGCACATGCTCAGCAAACCTGTATGATATTGATTGACAAACAAACTGTGCAGCATGCAGTTTACTTTTAGAAAACTGTAAATGACTGTGAATAGATATTATGAAGCTACTTCTAGATTTGTTAGTTTGTGTGTTGTCATGTATGCTGCTTTCTGCAATGCTGCACATATCCTCAGGTGTATTTGACATTTATAATCCTGGGTAAAAAATGAGAGTTGCAGACATATTACACTGGATGGACAATAAATCAGCTGTTTCAGTGCTCTTTTTAAAAACTGAATGTGATGAAGTTCAAATGTGGAGTTTAACACTCCCTTCCTCACGATAACTAGCATATCTCCAGCTGATCAATTTCTGAAGTGACATACATTCCTGCCCCCATTTTCCCTCTGTTTAGAGCCATATATTACTGTTTGTATTTAAGACAAAACAGACAAGAACCCAGTTCTTTATGATCTATGAGGCTACAGGTTCTAAATATTTAAGAATGAAAAAATACAAGTAATTTACTGCTTTGATTCAGTTATGGGAGATTTTGCACTTTCAGTTATCATAATAGTTGATCACTGGAATAGGTCTCCCAGTGCTGAAGAAAAATTTATTCTTGATGAAATAGTTAAGTCATTAAAAGCTTTTCCTTCTTAAACAAAAATTAAATTTATGAATCTCTAAAAAATTATTATTTTTTATTTTTCTTAATTCTTTCTTTACTAGATAGGGACTTGTATCACCCAATTATTATTGTCATTCTGGAGAACTGACTAATTTTTCTCTGGACATCTCAGTTGTTATCCCTTGACTTATCTTGGATGTGACACAGCTTTCTCCTAATGGTCCTCAAGATTAATATATTTGTTGATAAAAGAATGCTGTAAATGTCCTAAGAAAGATCTTCTGCCCATCTAGTTCAGCATTGTTTCTGCAGAAAATATGTTTGTATTGATCAAAACTAAAGTGAGTCATATGATGGTGAATTTGAAGACCTCTTTGCAGTTCCCAGTAAATATCAGGTTAGGATTTCAGACATAAGATTTGTTTGTTTTCAATATTTCTTCTGTTGTGGCTAATTTATAAATTGAGCGCACAAGAAAAATGTCCAAATAAAGGTTTGTGTTGTTTTTTTCATTTTATACATTTATAGCTAAGATGAAACTACATGTCCTGTTTTGGCTCCATCAGTTCCATGGCAGAAGTTTACCAGCTGCAGGCCATGACTTGTTTGATTGTCCCTGAGAGTGAATGGTTGAGGATGACCATTGCCTCAGATTTGCCAGCTGATGTAGTTTGATCACTCCCTCATCTATTTCAGGCAATATTAGCCAAGTTAGTTTAAACATTTGATTGAAAGTTTATGAAGCAGATCAACTAGCAGACTGGCAAGACATGGCATGGGATATGGCAAGAGTATGGAAACTTAGACTAACACTTCTTCAGGGACACACCAGAACCTGAACATGCACATGTTCATATGAACATACCAGAACAAACCACACCAGAACATAACATGTGTTTATGTGGTTAGATGTACCAAGATTTTTTGTTGTCATCCTTTACAGGAAGTGGGTTTTTTTTGAATCTATGTAAAAGGAGACCTCTGGGCTCTCCCTCCTTCTACCTGCTGATTTCTATGCTTTCATTACAGTGTTTGAAATGGTGAATTACAGTATTCTATACTCAACTACTACTCCTCACAACAGGGAAGGAAAGTTCTCATTTTCCATGTCCATGAGGAAACAGTATCATTGCCATTTTTTCAGTAATTTTTATATGCCTGTAAAAATGGGGCAAATATATCAGTAGTGTTCATCAGCAGGACCCAATTCTTTTTTCAGCTGGGTAACCATGCCATTTAATCACAGTTCTCTCTTTTAGTTTTCAGCTGGTAGCAGACATTTAATAGCAATTTACATTTAATCTCATCACTGATCGATCCCATTCACCCGGTTAACACCTCTGTCACAGAACAATGAAGGTATTCTCAAAAATATTGTTCTTGGCTCAATAGGATTGATTAAATATAAATGTCTCTTACTTTTCTGTGATTCAATGTGTTTGAATAACTGCTAACTCTTGAGCTGCCTTAAATTTATGTGCACCATCACATACTTTTTTCCCTTTTACCTGAAAGTAAAAATTTTGGAAATCAAATGAAGAAATTTTATTATTTTATTACTAACAATTGCTGTTATATGGCCTATGCTAATAATGACACTATTTTTGTATTCTGGGGATTCAAGACGGTGTTATTCAAAGACTTTGATTCAGGACTTTGATTTTAAACCAATAAAGGTTTGACAGAAGTTTCCTGTTCTTCTTGTCTGTCAGAAATAAGTCAACCTGAACAGCAGCCACTTTGCCTCCCATTCTTCTCTAGGCTAGTTGAGAGTTACATATGCATAGGCTTGCATCCTGGAAAAAATCACTGCAAAAAATGATTCATCTGATTCTAGGGGGTGTTATAAAATTTAAATGACAAAGTATTAGCTACTATTCTTAAGTCACCGTTCAGTGCCAGAAACATTTATTTCAATGTATGGCAACATAGTACTTTAAGCAGCCTTGGGCCATTGCTCTCATCTCTAGCCCACCTCAGAGTGAGCCAATCTCAGTCTTCAGTTCTGGGGTTAGCATTTTAAAGTCAGAAAACAACGAAGTGTTACCATGAGCATGCCTGGCTGCCAGTATGGAAAACAGCACATCAGGGGTCACCCCTTCACATTTCAGTGCACCTGGACAGACAGGAACTGTAGAATGAACTATGCAGAGGTCAAGCATCAGGTTTCAAAGGAACTTTCTTCTGAAGAAAAACGTTTTTATGGAGAGATGTCTTCAGAATAGTGGATCACATCTGGCTTTTCAGATCTTCATTTAGCGTGTAAGAACGGTTAACCTTGCCTAAGTCTTAGACTTTGTGTTTTGTGTCCCTGAAACCTCACAGCAAAAGTCCACAACTTTGTTTAAGTGCTTCTTATCCCTGTAACAGTATCAAATCTTCATGATGAGCCTTCATCCATGAAAGCGCCCAGGGTTATTTTCAAAGCTGTTTGGATGGTTTCTTTTGAAAATGTCTGCACCCAGACAGAGAATGCAATCCCGAGTTTAGAGGGCTGTTGTCTGTCCTCATCCACACTGCTTCTGTAGAAGCACGGGGATCTCACAGTTGTGAGATCACTGCCAGGCAGCGCTTTGGACAAAGTAAGATTAGAGGAGACTCAGCTGACTTTTATATTCAGTAGCCCAGTACTCAGATGTAGGACACTGAAATCCAATTCTATTCACTGCCAATGTGGGAAACCAAATAGTGAGCTAAAGATGAAGGATAAACTCTGGCTCATGTCTCTCCAAACATGACTAAACTTGTGTCCCTTCTCTTTCCACACACTTTGCACATAAAATGTTTCTAATGTTTGCCATTATCACTGTTATTCATCTCACATTTCATAAATCTCAGATTTATTAAAGAAAGTTTCAGAACAAAGAAAAACCTCCTGTGTCTTTATGAGCTCTGTTTTTGTTTACATAATCATTTGGATCTGAGACAGGATAGTTTAACAATAACACTGACAGATTTGCATATAGCTGAGCATTGAATTGAACAAATGCTCTCGTTCTTTCACTTTTAATCATTTTGATTCTGCAGCTGGGCTTCCTGGTAGCCATAACAAATACTGTTCTGTAAAGCTTGTGATCCATGAAACCTGGGATTTGGTGGCTTCCTCCAGGTAACACCTACGATGTAATAATGCAAATGAGGCACTGCTTAACAGGTGTCTTGAATAATATCTGAGACAATTTTTTCCTTTTTTGAGTGCCAACACTTCCTAGGAACACCAAATTATTTTGGAAATGTTTCATGTAAGGAAAGATATGACTTCTAGGCATTTTGATCCTGTTACAGTATTTTGTTCAGAAGACTATTTTGCAGAAACAACCAAAATCTCATCTCATAGATGCTGAATTTTAGAGAAACAATTGTTATATGGGAGCGTGGAAGGTTATTCCAAAGGTTGACACTTTGTACAACTAAAACCTTGTGTTGTTTTTAGGTTTTTTTTTCCTTTTGTTTTGTAGTGATTTTTTGGTTGATTTTCTTTGGTTGTTTTCATTTTTTCCCTATTGGACCACTATGAGTTACTCATTCTAAGCCATTTATTTTCTACTGAAAATATCAATTGATAGTTTATAGTGTTAAAACCACATGTTTAAGTATTCCTTATTCATGAATGTAACTAAAAACATATAGACGAGGCTCAATTGTTAAAACATATGTTACTTTAATTGTATGAGCAATGCTGGACATATTTGGGACACTGAGAAGGTGTTCTAGCTTGGCAGCCCAATAAGTTTATGAAACACTAATCAATTAGTATTGTACATAAATGCACAAATATGTGCATTTGTTATTGTTAGCTATAATAGCTAAGTATTTATTCTACCTTAATCATCAGTTTTGTTTTTGTGTCTAAAATATATTGGTCTAGTAATGACAATAAGCATTATTTTGTCCAGTTTGTTATCTAATTGTCCTACTTCACAATCTTTTAATTTCAGAAAGTCAGAATAAAGACACAAACCAGGACTAACTGTGAGAAATTTTCTATTTTGGTATGACAGTTCTCGTAAGAATGTTATATTATTTTACAGTACTGAAACAATGCAGGAATAAAAAGTTAAGGGAAATCAGTAATACTCATAACCATTTAGTACTTTTAGAATAATATACATTAGGTACTGTGAGATCTCCTGGATTGGAAGATGCAGGTATTTCATTTGTATTTGGCTTAGTGTTTGGCACACTGGGTCAAATGACCTAATCTGAGGTCTGTAAACAATGTTGGGAAACAGATAATTCTACTAGACAACCATAACAAGACAAAATTAATGAGACATCTTTGCAGACAGTAAAAGATACACAATCCAGAAAATGTACAAGCCAGGAGACTTACTCTTCCAGGAAGTTGTATTTTCACATATTTTTGGTGGAAGATAAATTCATCGGCCCTGATGGAATGTGTCCATGAACACTGAGGAAGATAGCAGAAATAATTTTAAAGCCATCGTCTATAATCTTTGATTCATCAGGGAGACTTGGAGTTGTTAAGAAAAGCAAATGTTACTTCTGACTTCATGAAGGGCAAGAAGGAAGACCCAGGGAGCTATAGGCAGGCCACCCTGACTTTGATCTCTACAAAGGTGTTGTAGAAGCTAATCTTGAAAATCATGTCCGGGCTCATTAAAGACATGCAAAGCATAAGGAGCATTCACTATTGCTTCACTAATGGGAAGTCTTGTGTTACCAACTTGGTAAACTTCTTTGATGAAGTGACTGTCCTGGTGGACATGGTGAGAGCAGTGGCTGTTGTCTACTTGAATTACAGTAAAGCCTGTGAAATTCTCTCCTATAACAGTTCCATAAAGGATCTGTTGATGGGTGAGCAAAGAGTGGATTGAAAATTGTCTGAATTCGCTGAGGTCAGATGGTGGTGATGAGCAGCACAAGTCTGGTTGGATGCCAGTGACCAGCACACTGCATCCTGTCCCGTTCATAACAAGAAGGGTGACTGATCGGAGTGCCCTCAGCAAATCTGCGGGTGACACCAAACTGGGAGCAGCGGCTGATACTGTGGCCAGAGGGCCATGCTGCCATCTAGGGGGACCTCAACAGCCAGAGAAAAGGGAAACTCAAGAAATTCTGAGTCTGAAGAGTTAAAATCCCAGGCAACAATACATGCTGGGGGTAGCCCAGCTGCAAAGCAGCTCAGCAGAAAATTAACTGGGAGTCCTGGTGGACACCAGGTTTGTGTTGAATCAGTAATGGGCTCTTGATGCAAAGAAGGCACATGGGCCACAAGGATGATTAAGGTACCAGAGCACCTCACCTGTGAAGAAAGGTTGAGAGAGCTGAGGCTCTTCAGCCTGGAGACAAGAAGGATGAAGGGGGATTTTAGCTATATATATATATATATATATATATATATATATATATATATATATATACCACAACTTAACCACAGAAGGTTTCATCTGAACATCAGGAAACATTATTTTTTACTGCAAGGATGATGAAGAATTGGCACAGTTTACACAGAGAGGTGGTTGAGTCTCCCTCCTCAGAAATATTCAACAGCTGAATACATGGTCATGGGCCATGTGCTTCAAGTGGCCCTGTTTGAGCAACAGGCTTGGACTGATTACCTCCAAAAGTCTCTCTCAGCCTCAACCATTTTGAGATTCTATGTGAGTCTGTGATTTTTTTTTTTCTTTAGTCACTGCTATGTTTGACATAGAAAAAATGTCCATCCTTATTATCAGTTGTGCATATTAGGCTGAGTAGTATGAAGCACAAATAAATTTCACTGACTGACAGCCCCACTCCTTCCCACAAATGTTTAAAGTTTATAAAAGTTCCTACCTTTTTAAAGTAAACTGAGTAACAAGGAATGTATGTTCCTGTTTCAGACAGGAAAGAAAAATATCCAAAAGTGAATTAAAATTCAATAACAGAATTTGATCAGGTAATTTTCTTTTAAACCCTCCCATTTGTGCAACCAATAATCACAATTGGTGTAATTACCCAATTGTTGTTCAGTAGATAGCAATCTTATTACTGTAAACAAAATTCTGTGTTAACATTAATCGCTTTTTAATGATGCCTTTTATGCAAAGGCTACAAAGCACCTATTCTAAAATTAACAACTTGGAAATTAATGCTCTTTACACCTTAGTTTTACCCACTCTTTCCACCTGGCTGGTGGAGAAATGCAGAGCACATCAATGGCCTTCCAGTATTCCTCATAATTTTCCAAAAACCTTTATCTATTTGCAGATTACCCCCCCATATGAAAACGAAATTTGCAGATTCCCCTCCATAGAAATATGACATCATATAACTCTATAAATATGTCTAGTTTATATTTTCTGTATAATTGTAATTTCAGTCATATTTTTCTGATATTTACTGTTCAAATATCAATAAATCTTTTACAGTATTATGTCTTTGTGGCATCTATATATAACCTTTGTAATGCTTTTGGTTTGGTTTGGTTTTTAGGGTTTTTTTGACTCATAACAAAACTAGTTTTTCTGTTAGCATGGGCAATGGATGTCCTGGACAAAAGAACTCCAAACAATAAAAAAATGTTCAATCACCATAGCTTTCTGTCCTGTGAGTATTTTGTGTATATTATTCTATTATCATTCCATTCTATCCTTGTATTTTATTACTCTCTCTCACTTCCCTTAAGCTCCTTCAAATTACCAATAGCAAAGATACTCTAAACAGGAAACAATATAGGTACATAGGTCTAATATTTTGCTAGCTGTTATCTGCAGTGTGCTAACAACTTCTAATGCTGCAACTCTGCTTCTGCAAAGTACTTATTCAAGTTGGCAATTTGAAGGCACTTTGCTAGTTTATAGACCATGAATGTTTTGTACTTAAATAAAAATCTGGTTCACTGATCATGTTAGAGATGGTATTTTCTTCTAGAACAGAACACATGTCCCCAGTTCATATCAGCTGAAGACTAGATGTGACAGAACTCTAGAGAAATCATGGAAGGTGAATGCAAGTAAGTGCCTCACACGTCAACAATGTTTCTATCATCTTATAATTTGCAAATTTTCTGGGGATAGCAGTTATTTTTAGGTATGTTTGACTGACATAAATTTTAAAACTAGAAACAGCTTTACAGTTACTTGAAGTTCCATTCTAGGAAAAGGATCTTTTTCCTGTTGATTGTAGCGTTACCAAAGTTACTCATTTAACCCCTTATGTGTCCAGATAAACGTATAACAAATTGCTGGGTTTCCCTTAACTCTTTATTAAAGCTATGCTTTCTGAATCTATTTAATTATGTATTTTGACACAATTGCTCGCTCATTTGACCTTCCCTCTCCATTTGTCCCAAACTTCTTTAAATACTTAATTATTTCACTTATACTCTGTCACATGAAAAGGGGAGATTCCCACAACTCTAAGAGTAGGGAGATTTACTCAGCCCTTAGTGTTTAATTTGTCTGTGAGTGCCCCAGGAGAGCAGAGATCCCTGTGCCTGACCAGCCTCTCAGCATGCCAGGGTGAGGACCCTGCACTGAGCAGTCCTGCTGGTTCAGAGGCTGCCTTGTTGGCTTACTCAGGGACACACCAACAGCATAAGGAAAATTTACCAGCAGCTATGATATGATCACTTTATGACCCCTTAGTGGAGCTTACACTTTGCTCAAGTATGATATCCACTGCCAGCAACTGCCAGCACTCACGAAGGACTCACAGCAACAGTTTGTGGAATCACAGTCTTTACTAATAGAAAATTGTGACAGGTTAAGGTTTGAGGATGGCTGGTAATAATATCTGACTGAAAAAAACATAATCAAAGTAATACATACACAAGCAGTAATCCCCAACAAAATATTCAGAACAAAAAGAATATGGATTTTGCCCAATAGGTGTCCCTATGGGTGAGAGGGCAGGTTCAGCACATCAACTGATCCTAGCAGTTGTGATAGAGTCTTCTCTAACTTTTCCACATCATCAACTTACTTTATACTATTTCTTTGTGTTTAGGTAGAGCCTGAGTGACTCTAGTCATACTTTTTTTTTTTTTTTTTTTTTCTTTTTTTTTTTTTTTTTTTTTTTTAACAGATTAGTTTAAAATTGTCTCACTTTTATCTTAAAATACAGTCAATAAAATACAGAGCACATGACCAGGGAGGGTGGTCATACCCTGGACAGGGATAACTTTGGGATGGAGGTGTGACTTGATATTACAATTAGGTTACAATGAACCAAGCTCATTGGAGGAGAGTGATTTCACCACAGCTGCAGGCTCACCAGCAGGACATCTCCCCTGTCTGCCCTGGCTGACAGATGCTGGGCCATTTCTCAGCTGCAAAGAACCATGGAGTTCCCCTCCCTGCAAGGATTCCAGCAGAGCTGGCCCATGGTGTCTCCACTCTGCTCCCCTCTCCAGTCTGTCCCCCTCAGCAGGTGCTATGGATGCAGATTGTGGGTGTGAGGAATTACCATGGAATAGATTTTGAGCGTGACAACTGCATTCCATCCAGGGAGCAGCAACTGTCTTTTACCCTATAATTTCTGTGCCATTATGATTCCTGTTAGGATGTGAATATAACTTCTCAGTTTTCTCTAGTTTTACCCTCAGCCATCTTTTCATAGACACCTTAGTCTGAAGTTCATGAAAGCATTCCACAGATGGAGGCACCTTCGGAGGAGTCCTTCACTGAGCTGTGAGTGTCACTTTAGGAAATTTGAATTTTCTGTCTGTGAAGTAGTTTATCAAAGAGTCTATTTCAAATTACAGCAGTTTGGCCTCAGAGTGTGAAAATCAAAATCAAACACAGAGTTAGCACTGTGGTTATAGTAGTTGCCAAGAGTGGGTGAGGGAATGAATGTTGCTTTCTCTACAAAGGTATTGGTTGTTTGAAATTTAACATTCCCTAAAGATCAACTTTAGCATTGACAATTTCCCTGAACTTCTTTATTAAAATTTAGACAACTGAGGTCCTCTAAAGGTAGGAAGAAAAATCAGTCATAAAATTTCCAGTGATCTGAAAAGGTAATATTGGCTTTGTTTTGACTTTAATGCTAAAATCAAATAGTAAAAATTAAACATAACAAATAACATATTTAATTCTGATAGACACAATTTAAAAATAAATTTTGGATTAAAAGAAATGTTATCTATACATATTCATGGAGTATTTAAATTCCTTTAGTTGCTGTATGTCACTGAAAAATAATTCTGGAAATTTTCAACCAGTTTTAATTATTTCAATCAGTGTAACTGTCTATGTTGTCATGTGTATGTAAATTTAAGGAATTCTGTCAAAGACAAGTACTGACATTGCTTTTGAAATGTACTTCAGTATAACTCTACAGTCTGCCTTTAAGGCATGGGAAATAAGATGATATATTAAGTTCATTCATGGTTGGATTGTACCAGTAATCTTGACATGGCACTGTGTGAAAGGAAAGAATATTTTTGAGCCAGATAGGTAACAATTACAATTATCACTGGTACGTGCTAAATATGAACTTTTGACTATGACTATGAATTTGTTCATAGACTATGGATAAAATTATAATTCTGTTTCTAATATTCTGAATTCTAAAGGAGAATAATAATTAAATAAATAGACAATACTACACCCAATATCTTGTTTGAAGTTTGTTTTATTTAAGAGGATTTAAAAGAAAAGTGCCATATCTTGAACTTTCAGATTCAATTGCAGTAAAATAGATGTATCTTTGAAACATATATCACTACTATAAGCTACTGCTGTAAAGAAAAGTTTTTAAAATCCCATTTTCTGAAGTTACAGCAATAAAAGGTAGCCAAGATTCCTGGAGTCACTGCATTTCTATTTGGGAAATTTAACAAGATATGCAGAACACAACCTGGCATTACTTCTCAACCACAGATAATGTACACTCTATAATTTTAATTCTACGGAACATATTCTCACAGCTGAATATGTTCCTCTTGTATTTAGTCAAGCAAAGCTGTGCTGTGTTGATTCCAGGGTGATATAACACATTACATTAGACAGTGGCATGGTCACAGTAGCTTTTGTTGGGATTGGTTGTCTTTTCAGTGCAAATGCTACCCCTGAGCCTGTGACTGTTCTATACAATCAGATAAATATTACAGTAAACAACAGATTTTTCCTTTGATTATATGTATTTTTGGTTTAGTCAGTTCTGATGAAAAGAACCAGGTTTTTGTTGGGGTTTTGATGTGGTCAGCAATACTGGGTTTTTCCATGCAACATTCTGATTACAGGAATTAGCACTAGTCAAGATCAATGTAGCACCTAGTCAATAGATGACAAAGTGATAACCGGTGGATAACAAAATGTAATCACTAATAGGAAATCACAGAATGAACATAGAGCCTCAATCCAATGCAACTCAATATCTCCATCAGAGATGTGAAGAAAATATAAGCAATTTTCCATCAAGGTTTATAGACTACCAAGGGCTGGTGAAGTGACAGATAAAAACAGGGTGCATTTTTGAATTGAGGCAAACCCTTTTTAAGAGGGTCTCAGTCAGAGAGGAATAATGGGCTCTGTCTGCTACCATTTTTCCCAGAGTCAGATGAAAAGACATAAATATGGAGGGACAAAAGTTTATTGAACATCCTGGGAAGAAGAAATGACCTTGACGAAGATTTAGTGTTTGACCATGCTGCAAAACCACCTGACCATGAATTTCCAAAACCCTTAAAAAAATTCAAGGGCTAAAATTGGAGGTAGACAAATTCAAAAGGGAAGAAGGACATATTCTAACAGTGATTAACCTTTTGAGAAACTTCCCTGGAGAAATGATGCAGGCACCTTCATAAAAGTTTTTGAGTTAATACTATCTATGTAAAATCTGTACTTATTCATCCAAAAATTATTAGATTCAATGAAGGTATTGCAAGGTGAATTTTTATAGTCAATATTATATAGGAGCTTTAAATAAAAATGCATTAAGGCTCATTTTAACCTTAAGATTGGTGGAAAGAGGCAAAAAATGGGAACCACACTATAACCTGGATTTATAATTTTTGTTGAAGCTACTTTTCAAACGTAAAGCTTAAGACAATGCAGGGTTCGTCCATTCTTGCAAAAAATCCTAGTTCTGTTTTTCATGCTACTTGGGAAAACAGTCAAAAAATCAAAATACAAGTGGATGTTATTTTACAGAGTCATTGTTTTTTTCATGTTACCCCTCTAAGAAAAGTCTTATTTTCAACTATCGTGAGACTCTAAGTAACTGTGCTCAAAAATACTCTAAATAAAGGCACCAGAGGACAGAATGTATAGAGTGAAGATGCACTGAAAATATCAGGTAAGAGAAACAGATAAAAGAACGAGGATAATACACAGAAGAGAATGAACATATAATCAAGGGCAATAACGAGAGTAGACTTCAGTATCAGTGCCTCCTCTTATGTGTCTTTTCCCTCATCCTCAGTGAGCCAAGAAGAAACACAGCAAGACACTCTGGCCTGCATTATTGAAAGCCTTACTGTGCAAAGATGACTTTTCAAATGTAGTTGGTAAAAATAGGTCAATGTATGGGCCAGAGAAATGAGATATTTTATCTATTAAAATCAAAAGCAATAGAGAGACAGCAATAACTTCCTGTTCCCACTTTTCTGGATTATTTTCCCTTTTTTCCCCCATTCCTTTTGATGTAATACATTACCTCTGTTCGGAAAAAACCCCATCACTTTACATCACTGCACATCACTTCATTTTTCTACTTTTTCTCCTTCAACATGACTTTCAGATTTACAGAGAATCCACTTTAGTATCCTGCTTTAATTAGGTATTGGTTAATTAATCCCTAAAGCTCCTATGTAACTAATCCCTCATTAAAAAATCCCTATGAAAAATACTCACACTTTTGTTATGTATATTTTATGTTAGCTTCTCTTCTTTTACTTGCCACATCTCATTCCAGTAGCAGAAAAAAAAAAAAAAAAAGAAAAAAGAAAAAAGATCAAGATATCCTGAGTGCAAAAAGCTAAATGAATGAATTTTAAAGAAATAGTTCAGAATACCATTGGTGAAACTGTGGCTGAAACCAGTATGTATTTGTTATAAATTTACTGGGGTCAGGCATTCAACCCAAAACTTTCAAAATAGTTATAGCATTATCAAATTTGTCACAAACTTTTTAAATTCATCTGAGATATGACTTCTGAGTTATATTTATACGATAAGATCATCAGATTTATAGTAGGGAAGGCAGCTTCAGAATTTGGTATATATCTCATGTCCTAATTCTCTGGTATTCTGTAAAGCAGCCTTATTTATTTATTAATAAATAGGTGAAAAACAGTGGTAGAACAGATGACACTTTTAAGATGTGTACAGTGTGTGCATCACCAGGAGAGTTGAGCATGGAATGCTCTCACATACAATAAAGAGACTCAGTCTTAATCAAATAATTACATTGGTGTGTGGAGGTTGCCTGGAATACAAATGCAGCATGCCAAGAGATCTGTCTTAGTATAAAATCTCTGGTACCTAAGTGGATGTGTTTATTGCTGCACTGCAAAAGCAAACTCTATGTGCTACATGGCTGTGTCAGAGCAACAGCTTTAAGAGATCATCTTTCTAAATAAGTACAATATAAAAACATGCCAAGCGCATTCTGTACTAGACAAATACATTTTATTTCTAATAAAATTTTGTATCTAGGTAAAAAAATAATTTGCATGGTTAAAATTATAAAAAAACCCAACAAGACAAACTCAAACATGGCAGCATTCGTTAATGAATGACCATGCATAAGTCAGAAATAAAATAAAAGGTAAAAAATAAATAAGATGCAAAAACTTTACATCAGATTACAATTTTAGTAGCCTTTTAATTTTAGGCAGAGTAACTGTAGGTAGAAGATGAGGTAAGAACACAAGTGGGCATTGGAAAAACTTCTAGAATGGGTGGCTAAAATTATTTATCATCTAAATTATTATTTCATGTGTATATGTGATTACCCACATGACACATACAGAATATTTGCATTATGATATATCGATTCTGAAAAACTCAGGACCATCAATATTACATGCTCAGCAAGGGAGGAAAAGAAGGTTCCTGTAGGATAAATGTTAGTCAAAATCAGAGAAAACAGCAATATAATATAAATCTGAATATTCAGAAATTAGGATTGACCATATAACTAGTTTAAAACCTATTGTCATTTTTAATAGGATGAGCCCCTTACATCTGGAATAAAAAAAAAGTTTTAAAAAAATCATAGTAAAAAGGGAGTTGAAAATGAGTTGTCAGAAAGAACTGTAGAGAATTGTTGACAGAGAGAAGGACTGCACAAGTCTCAGTAGGGTTTTTCCAGTAAGTAATAAACCTTAGGGAAGAGTGAGTAGACGAGTGCACTCCAGATTTTTGCTCTTTGCGTGCATGCTTGGAGAGTTCAAAGCCCTTTGTTTTACATAAACTGTTATTTCCTTTAGGAGACTGCACTGTCAAGAGACCCATTGCTCTTTCCCCGAGGGAGAAGAATCACAGAGCTGGAGCTGAGGCAGAGCACAGAGCTCTGGCTGCAGGCCTGAGCACCAGAACTACCCTGGCAGCTGACACTCGGGAAACCTGCATAGGAACCTGAAGGGCCAGAGCTTAACCTTTCCTCAGAGGCAGTGACTTAGAGCCTGAGGTCATGAGAGGAGCACACTTGAAGCTCCTAAAGAAACCTATTAAATACATCTTTCCAAGACAGGTTGCATATGTATGCCAAAATAATATGAGGAATGATACCTTCAGTGGTCCTCATTTAGGAGGTTGGGATTTCTTTAAGAAAAGTGAATAATCAAATGTTGTCTTTTCCAAGGATCTCATTTTCATGATTTTTCTGTGTTCATTAAAGAGTTACAACCAGAATGGCATATGCTAACTAGGACTATTTGGCAATTTGAAAAAGTAACTTGAGTATCATCCTTTGATTAAGGACAATAGATTCTTTAGATAATTGCCTATGTAAGGTACATCTGTATTTTGTAAGCACTATTGATGCCGTGCAGTTATTGCACTCTTTTGCTTTGATTTAGTGCTCATCTTGAAACCAGCCAAGTCTATTTCAAGAGACAGTATCTTGTGAACTGTGATCAAAGTGTAAATTTATGCAAATTCAATGCTTCACCTTAATTACCTTGATGGTGCTTGTCAGCAGCCTTTTCCATGCTTTCACTGATTAGCAAGCTATCACAAATAATTATTATTTCATCTGCAATTACAATGATGCAGTTCATTGGCTTATTGCCCAGCCACAGTATTGCATCCCACCCCTCAGCCTGTTCTTCTGGAGTTCTGCCACAATGCACGTCTCAGGAATTAGCATCCCCACTTTATTCAGTCAATCACCTAAACTTCTGAACTTTATGATCCCATAAGGCAGGTTCTCTGTAACATTTTACAAGAAGGATTACTATATAAAATTGCTAAATATAGCCTGGAAAAATGTGAGGGCGAGGAAAGGCTGTTTACTCCATGATCATTCTGTACTATCTCCACTTTCTCTTTAAAACACTCTCTCATTTATCCCCTCCTTTTTTTTTTTTTTTTTTTTTTTTTTTTTTGACAGCTACTTAGAAAAAAAAAGAACCTTATCCCAGGCAAAACCAAGACAGAATTTCACTTCAGCAGATCAACTGATGCTACCTCTGACAACTGAAATATGACATTTAGACGTTAACAAAGCATTTCTGGGCAGCCCAAGGTTACCACTGTAAAATGGACACTTCTGCATGGAAATGTATTTGGTTCCATTATGTTGGAAGTCGTGAGTCAATCTGAATATGAGGTATAAGCAAAGAACAACTCAGGAAGTAAATAAGCACCTGTTTGTTCCTTTTTCCAGCTGAGTAATGGAGCAGAAAAACTAACATACCCAAGCCCTGTCTCCATTTCAAACAAACAAAAAAAAGTTTATTTTTCATTACACTGGATATACTTGCACTTATAAAAAGGGTATGAAGAATGTGGGGAACTGAGTGGCTGGCTGGCTTCCTTTATGAATGCTTGTACATCATCTTAAATCACTAGCTATTGCTTACAAGCAAAAAGAATGCAAATATAAAAGTTAAAAAAAAAAACAAAACAATTAAGTAGCAACATAGGGCCAAATATGTAATCTCTAAAAGCAGGAATATAAAAGAAAAAGTGAAAAAAATATTTGGAAGAGAAGCCTGAAGCAATGTTTCCATACTTTAACTGAAAACAGTGTTCATTGACTCTTCAAGGTCAGAAGAAAAACACCTGAAAGATAAATAAACGCGCTGGCTGCACAAACTCAAACTAAGAAAAGAAATTAGAAGATGATACAGAGAAGCCAGAGTTAATACATGTCACTGTTGGACATGAAGGAAACACAGCACACACACAGGTGCCAGAGCACAAAAGAAAAGAAGCAGCTTTATTGAAACCTCAGCTTTTATAATTTTCAGAACACTGACCAGGGATTAGATAACAAAGAATCCACCTCTCCAATCCCACTGGTCAAATGAGAAGTCTCTCAAATTATATCTTTCACAAAAAAATGTAAACTATTCTTGTTTACCTTACAATTCGTGAGAATCTGACTCCAGTTATGAAAAACAGATCAGAAGGCTTATTTTCAGGAACAACAAATGGAAGCCACCAGTTCTGAAATCATAAATGGCAAGTAGCTGTAAAACATAACCCCTATATTCCATAAATGGAAATATACGGTTTTTTAAGTAGTCCCCAGAACATGACACAGGAGTTCAAGCAATAACTTAGAATTACTAACATTATGAAGATTAGACCAAAGGAAAGTACTTTAATTAAACCTATCATAAATTAGAGGAAAAATTCCAACTTTAGCCAGAAACATCTGCAAGGTATTAAAGCATATTGCTTACCACCACACATTTTGAAACCACAATATAATGTCCCAGAAAAAAAGTCAGATCAGTAGATAGAAGAGCCAGCATTGATTTAGTATGGAAAATTTACACGGAACACAAAGATGGTAAAAACATGCAAATCTATCTATTTGGGCCAATCAAGAAGGAAAAGATATTTCCAAGAGCCATATAAAAACCCCCAGCATCGTGGATGGATTCAAAACAGAACAAGAAAAACAAGTCTGTTGAAGATTCATAATTTTGCTTAATATTTTTCAAAAAAAGTCCATCAAGTTAAGAGGTCTGTACATCTGATGAAAATTTCTCTTTTGAAAATACGAAGACAAACAGGTGTTGGAAATCAGCTGTTCCAGGATAACATAAAGTAAAATAATACTACTCTTTGGTAACATCTGTGCTAAACTGAGTCTAATGAACTCAAGAGAGCTATGCAGTGAAATATAAGCATCTACAGATAAATGAGCTAAATAACTTTCTATAATCCAATGACTGTGATTGCTAGACCTGTGGTGGGTATGATGGGAACTTCTAGCTCACATGTGGACATGTAGACTTGAACATGGGTGTAGTGCCAGCCAAAAAGTCTGTACAGTCTGGCAGATGCAGCACAGGACCTAAGCACAGGCTTAGGCTTTCTGTTCTGGTATCCACAGTCCAGGTGGAATACCCTAGATGATCTTACTAAAACATGTGCTATTTAGGCTTAATACCTATTGGATTAAGTTGAAAGCAGTATGGAAGCAAATTCTAATGGGTATCTGCTGCTCCCACAGTCAAATTTGGTGAAACATCCAAAGCAGAGATAGAGTTTCAAATATTAATATAAATTTTCAGTAGAAAAAATAATAGACCAAAACTCCCAGTGTATACAGTCATTCATAAGAAGAACTCAGAAAAAAATATAACAAAGGGAATCATCATACCCTAATATCTAAAAATCCCTTTTTGTAGCAGAGTAATATTCTTTCAAATTATTTGCTTGTAGGAGTTCACCAACCATCACACACATCCATTACTACAAAGGAGAAAGGTAGCAAAACCAATGTAACAAACTGTTGCCACACTATGAATTGAAACCAGTAAAAAGCAAAAATTACAATCTCAAATTTGTTTTATTTCCTCATCATTTGGAAAGCATGTTCAATTATTATTTGAGAATGTTCCCCTGCAAGTTAGAAACTCCCTCCAATCATGTCAGAAAGAATACATGGGTATTTATGGAATTGCACAAGGGAAAAAATGAACTGGCAATCCATTTCTTTGCCTAATACTGGGAAAAGTGGACGGGATTTCTCTTTCATTGATGGAGAGAAAAATCCTTCCTAATAGTAAAGTGATCCTGAATTAATGAGCTGAAATAGAATGCACTGGTACACAAAATATATTTTGCATAATGAAAAATACAGCAAGGCACATTTGAAATTATTTACTAAAAGATCAGTAATTTTATCCAATGCCCTAAAGCTGAGGAAGTTTGAAATAGAAAAGAACTATATAATCTAATTAAGCTCATCTGAAGTTTTCTCAATTGTACATTAACCAGGGCTTTAGCCAGCCTACCTTTAAGTGCATTAATGAGGTTATTTTCTGTAATGGAAAATATCCCACACCCTACCAGAACAGAGGCAGGAAGCTGTTCCAGCTATTTGTGCTTCAGTCATGTCATCTCACTTCTTCACTGTTATGCCTTATTGACTGCCACGAGGGTGCTGAGTATTACTGTGGGGCAGTAAGCATGGGTAGTATCTGTTACTGAAGTTATTTTCATCACCCTTTGCAAATGGAAATGTTTACAGCTCAAGTGTTGCGTGTGGGTAATCCTACGTGCCACAGAATGACATGCACACTAATAAACTGCTCTTCCCCAGTAGGTTTGATTTGTAAACTGCTTCTACTGACTGATGCTCCTTACAATCTGTAACACTGTACCTGTGGAGAAGAATTTTTATTAGCAAGACAATGAAGATGAATACTTTGAGCAGAGTGTATTGATGATATAACAATTTGTACATAATAAAGGTGAGTGAGCATTTGCTAATAGAATTATTTATTTTACTGGTGGAAGAATGCTTCTAACAAAATCTATTTCATATAAATCTATTTACTAAAGTCTGCTTTAGACTGTCATTTGCTCATTGTCCAAGAGCAGAAACCCTATCATTAAAACCCTAGGAGTTCATGTATCCTCTCTGTTTATATTAATGGGATTTTATCTGTGGTTCACCAGCAGCTTGACATTGTATTATATAAATCCATTTTGTATTTTGTTGGCTTCACCTTTACCTGAAAGCTACAGTAGAAACACATTATGAGGAATTTTCTGGTGCATTTGTCTTTGACCTGCTGTCTTTATCTTCCCTGAGTACATGAAAAATTTTTCTTACTAATTGCTTTCCATTTCCTTTTTTATTTTTAAAAAATCTCTGAAGTAAAATTCAATTCAGCTTACTTCAAAGAGAAAAAAAAATAAGATTTTAAATTGGGTAAGCATAAATATCCTGTACCTGAAAACCTGGAGACAAAATAAACTATCTTTCTATCACAGCTTTAAAGTTCTGTTGACCTTTTTTTGTTGTATTAGCCAGCCTTCCTCAGTCAGAGGCATTCAATGATTTTATTAACTCATCTCTCTACCTCATTGGCTAGTTTTAACATCCACTATTAACATAGTATTTGACCTATGTAGCTCATGAAACAATTAATATTTCCCTTGTATGCCCTGCACAGGCTGCAAGGTTATTTTTCTTCTACCACACAAGATTGGAGCTGGCTGCAGCATGCTGCTGTGTGCTGAAGCCCAGTATACTGACCACCTGCACTGCATTTCTACCTCCAAACAGGGACCAAGGGTGGAGGAGAGGAACAGTGGTGGTGGTGAATTGGGCAGGGGAGCACTGGGGATGGGTTAGAGCTAAGATCTGTGCACAGCCACTGATGTGTTGGCAGAGCCTGATGGAACCTTCCTTCAAAATCCGGCCTGAGTTTGAGCCAGCGTACAAAAGGCAATGCAGACAAAGATCAGTCAGACCTTTTTCATCATCCTTCAGTTTAAAGTGTCTTCAGTTTCAGATTTTCCTAACAGTGGGTTCAGAGCAACTTCTAGAGCTCTAGTTCTGCCCTGTCTATCTAGAAGATGAGGTTGTCTGGGAAGATCCTACATCGCCCCTGGAAAAACTTTTCCAATAGAAGCACAGATAAAATTTATTCCTACAGCTCCAGCAAAAGTTGCATGAAAAACCCAGACCAAACCTCAGAATCATAACACGGATGTTCAGAAATAGCCATCTGTCACAAACAGCTCCTGCATCAACAGAAAAAATATTGAACCTGAACTTCTGTAAGCATTTCCTTCTGCTGCACTACCACAAGCACAAGTGCCTTGTGATGCTGCCCATATTCTTTCAGAAAACAAAAACATTTGAAGTCACACTTAACAAAAGCCTTGGGTGCAGACAGCTGCTTTCTAATGTATATTAAATTTCATCTGAGATTTTTTCCATTAAATTTTATTTAAACCAAATATATTCTTCTAGAAAGGAGACATTCGAGACCCTCAACGATCAGTTTCTAGAGGGACTATAGGAAGTATCCATTGAAACAGTTTGCTAGATTTCTTGTAAAAGCTTAATGAACCAAAATGCAGCCCAGGATGACTTTCTATGTGATTCCCACCAGCTTACCCTGACCGTTCTGCAGATTTGTCTTTGCCATATACAGCAACAGTGAAGTGTGGTGAGTCTCCTTACAGAAAAATCAGTAAAGATGATAAATGGAAAGGAACTGAATCAGGCTGAAGTGCATTTCAACAGCAGGTACTATGATATGGTATCAGCAATTGAAAGGTGAGGATGACTGAGCTGGATCAGAAGCCACATTTTTTTGAGAATACAAAGGGTTTATATAGGGGATTACTTGTATTATTTTTATGTATAGGATTCTATTTTTAGCAACAATTTCCCATTGTTTATACATTCTTCATGACATCAGTTACTTGGTAATCAGCATAAAGTTTCACAGCATTTCTTGCTCACTTCTTGCCCAGGGAGCACTTATCTCCTGTCTGTCCCTCCCATGGTTTCTGCTGGGTAAGGTCTAGGATATCAGTCTCCTTTAGCAGTTCCATTGTACTCTCAGTTTTATTCACCCTACTATGGGAGCAGAAGGGTAACAAATGAGTTCAGTCTGCAGAGAAATGTTGATTTATACTTGGGCTTAATCAGATTCCAGACAGGTTGTGGACCTGTTTGTTTCTATTCTTTCTGACAAATTTGTGCTGAGATGACCATCTCAGAAGCAAAAGAAGTCATTTCCTGTAATAACCTATTAATATTCTGTAAATGGTTTCTTGTCTTATAAAATCTTTCTAAATATGTGCACTTGTACTATGTAATACAACAGGGTCCCAATCTCACTAAATTTTGCAATATGAATGCAAATACCTCTAGAAGCATATGGACTGCAAAAATAATTTTTTTTTCAATATAGTCTACTTAGTCAACAATTATACTAACTTATGTACCTAGGAGTAAAATTTTACTTGTCTTTCAAAAACTTAGAATAAATGGAACATCCATCTTATAAGAACAGTCCCAGTAGAATGCTCCCAAACCAATTCTAAGCAAGTATCTTTATCGTTCATCAAATGGAAAACATTTCACTGAGACTATTCAAATTCAATAAATTCTAAAGAGCTCTTGACATAGGTTTTTCAGCCTCTGAGAAACAAAAGTCCTTGTCTCCCTTCCTTTATAATGAAAGACCTTGAAAGTGTGAGGTTGGAAACCCCTATTTTGAAGAAAATGAAGGAAAACTAGTCAAAAGCCTGGACTATGTGGGAATGCTATCCTTCATTTTCATTCTCTTCTTAAATTACTTTTTGGCCATTTGTCTTTTTTACAAAAAAGCCTTAAAAAGCCTTTGGATAAGGAAAAGATAGAATTTGCAGGCCTCATGAAACAGTGTACACTGCTATTTCCAGACTGTTCAATCTTTCCAGTTTCTTTGTACTGGAGAAGTCAGTACTTTCTGGGGCCAGATGCCCCATAGAAAAACAGATAAGTCCATGTAACTGGTTCATTAATTTAATTTTCCAGCTCCTAAACCCACCTGTCATGCTGACACCTAAGTGCTGATTATGGAAAATTAAAACACAAAATTAGAACCAAGCAAAAAGAGTTAATCAATGCTAAAAAAAAATGTGTCTTGCTTCCTGCCCTGAATTCATCGAAATTAATCATTGATTAGATTCTACTCAATTGACACCTGCTTGCTAGTTAGTAACAAAATCTTCAGTAATCTTAAGTTTTCATGTTTCCATTCCTAGGCAGGAGGTACAAAAGACAACAGCAAGCAATTCAGAACACACCATTATCTACCTTCAGACTAATTTCTTTAAGATACTTTCAAACTTTCAAAATAGGTTCACTTATTTCCCTTTATCCAGTCTTCTCAAGAAATTGAGTTTTATGTGATTGGGGGAGGTTGGCATTTTAGGGGCAGTGGAAGGAAACTGAAGCATCTTTGGTTAGTCCAACTGTTGAACCTGATGGTATCCAAATCCACTCAACTGAAGGTTCACATTGTGAAGTACACTGAAGGACAACTAGTAAAAGACAGCCACACTCTCTGTTTGCTCTCTGTGAAATTTCACAGTGGGAAGTGTCATTGTGTTGAACAGCTTAGTGAACACATATGGAGAGATCTTACAGATATCCTGGCTATAAAAAAGTTTCAATTGAATTTCATGACCCTATTAAAAAATCTATCAGAATTTCAGTTTAATTCTTTTTCGCACTCATGTCAGCACTTAGTGTTAGTGTTATGGTATTTTGCAGACTCAGGGGATGGTGCAGCAGGTCAGGAAGTCCAGTCTTTCAATGTGGGTCCAAAGCTGTTTTCTCTGTGTAGTCCATGGAGAAAACAGGCCTGAGATACACTGGCTTTGTAGGAGTCTTACATGCCAGTCATCTAAAAAGTGTCATGGAGACAGCAGAGTTCTGGTTTTGCACATTTAAGATTGACTCTATAGTGAAAAGCATGCTGAGGAAGCTTGATAAATGTAATATAGGGAGAAATTGATCTGGAATTGAAAATTGCTTGAAGTTCATTGTGAAAACTGATTCACGTATGAAAAGCAGAAACAAGGAAGCCCTTGTTTATCAGGCTGCAATCTGTAAGTGACTCTTCCTTTAGGGGTCTGAAAGTCTTTTCACTAAAGTATATTTGTGTGCTTATTAATTATATGCTGAGGCAACTTATGTCAAACGTAAATTCTTGGCATCATACCTCATTAAAACCCCATTAAAATATAGGGCATCTGTAGTACATTTTTGTCAACAGAATAAGTAATAAAAAGTCTGTATCATACAGTTTAGCAGTTTTGAAGTGTTAGTGAACAGCATGTTATAAACTAGTAAATTCAGAGACCGTAGTAAAAAGTGCTTTAACAGGAGTAACTTCAAATGACTGGAACAAGATTATAATATTTTACTAGACATAGTAAAAAGGTAATACATAAAAATCTACAGATAAGGTACATGTTAAATTTATCTTTATGCCTTTTAAAGTAGAACTGTTTAAAGATCAAAGCAAATGTAGAAAATCTCCAATATTGTGATCATATCTACCACTAAAATTATTTTTTGTACTGAGATGACACTGCCAACTACGTCTTCTTTTTTCCTTAAAAAATAAAATAACACTTCAATTTTTCTGTTTATTCCATGCATTTAGTATAGCTTTAGCCTTTACACTTTTTACCTTTGGAGGTTACCATGCAATCATTAAAAGATTTGGTGGATTAACTAAATAAAATGAAGTAAGTGTTTTTAAACAGAAATAAATCTGAACATTTCAGGCTGATAAGGACTATATTGCACTCATAGAGTGTAAAATATGCCCAGAAGATCCTATTTTATGAGAAGTGAGGAGAAAAATTTAAAAGTGGTGTTCCACAGCTGGTCTATAACTTGAACTATGATCCTTTAATAACATTGTTGGATTTATGACTAATAGAATGTATAGGATGTTTAGGGGGTTTTTAACTAGGTAGGAGATCAGTCTTGAAAAAACAATTATGTAGCATATCACAATTGCAGCTCAGTTTGTTTCTGTGTTTTTCTTTCTTCACTATGTTCACAGCTGCACACCTACATTCCTCAGGCGTGCTGCTGTGCAGAACTAGAACTGGTCTGTGCAGTCATGCCATTAAGCAGTGGCCATAAAGGAAAGTTCATTTTGCAAGTCCAGACATTGCTAACACTTTAAAAATCTTTGTGCTTTTGTTGATACAACGTCTCACACTCCTCTCATGAATGTAATCTATTGTCATCTTTGACTGGAATTCCACTCCCTCTCCCCTCCACTTTTCTCTCAGAAAATCCTGTAAGGCACAAGCAGGAAGGGGAGTTTGAAATATTTTACAGTAGTTTGGGGTATGATCTTTAAGGCTGTTGTAGACTGTAGTGCTTTCTAAATGCATATTATCTTAAACCCCCTACAATTTTCACCCTTAAAGCAAACCAAAAAGAGGCCTGAAAATCACAGTCACTCCAATTTTCTGTGGATATTTAAGGGAAGAGGGAAGAAGTTATCAATGCCAGATTTGTCACTAGCTGCCTTGATATTCTTAACAGTGACATATACTGTTTGGGTGGAAATTCATGGTGTGTTACTCTAGAGCTAAAGCTGGATCGCCTGAAAGGATTTCTATGCAACCATAGCTATGATAGCATTGAAATTACCCATCCAAATCCCACTGCTAGCACATGTCATGGAGAGATTTGACTTGGTGAGTCACTGTGAGCAGGGTAGAGATGCAGCTCTAAGACACATTGGAAAGTAGATTTGGCACCCAGGAAGATGAAATAGATGGAAAACAAGTGATCAAATGTGCAAGTTGCTCTGCACAAGTCCTGGTGGGTCTGTACATCCAGAGAGCAAAACTGATGATTAAGATGAGATTTTCCACAGCTGTGGTGTAGACAGATGAGCAAGTGTCCCAAAATTAGCCTCAAAAGACTATGGGAGCACAACAGCCAAATGCCGCCTGGTTGTAATGAGTGTTTCTCATTATAACAGGTGTTTTTTCCACTGTATTATTCAGCATTTTTGTTGTAATGTATTGTATTTACATGATGAGCTTGGTTATTTTTTTGGAGGGTGGGTGCAGGGAAGGCTACAGGGGTGGCTTTTGTGTGAAGCTGCCAGAAGCTTCCTCCATGTCTGACAGGGCCAATCCCAGCTGGCTCCAACACAGACCCACCTCTGGCCAATGCAGAGTTCTCTGAAGATCTGAAAACTTTCTGTAGGTGCTACAGCGTTATGTGCTCAGATAGAGCACTGGGTAGGAGAAAATGCTCTGGCCTACACTGATTTCCATTTTTATTGACTATTTTATCATCTTTTTATTTGAAAGTGGTTTTGCTGTTGACCTTTCATATCTGCTACCCTGAGGATAGCAAGATGAAAAACATTAAACGCTATCCTTTTCCTTTAGTAACAGAAATTGGATATTTTGTTTGTAAGAGGGAAACAATCTCAGCTCTGGAGTTCATTTCACAGTGCAACAGAAAATATGTTTGGATATGTAATAGAAAGCACATCTACTTTTACTATTTTCCCATAAAATGATAAAACATATGATGTGATGATGTATGAGGTTCTGAACAGGTGGCAGCCTTAATCTATACTTTAGGGTACCTAACTGGTATTTTTAGTGCTTAGAAATATTTAAAACACCCCCCCCCCCCCCGCATTTAAATATAGATAGCGTGTGGTTGGCTAGAAATTATTTGCATTCATATCCTGAAGTGATTTACAATATAAAGTTGATATAATTCACTTTTTCCAGTAGCACTGGGTTTCAGTTATGTATTTTTTTTCTAATGACCAAACGATGAACCACAAAACTCAGTGCAGAATTATTTACAAACTCGAATTACTTTCTTCTAAGTGGTATCAGGTTTAAGAAGACATGCAAGGCAATTTAACATACAGATAATAGCATATATGTGTATTGGGCTTGAGTGGCATTAGTAAAACAGACTTGATTTAAAGAAATTATTTTAATTTATTACTAATCAAATCAGAATATTCTCAGGAGACTGAGAATTAAAAGCAAACTTTAAAAAAAGAACCTTTTCTCCTGCCTTCCTTGACTTTGCTCACAGTTTTTTCTGCTCTCCCCTCATAGGCTCGAGGAGCTGGGAAAGGGGGGCTGCTCTCTGTTCATCACACCTTTCCATCGCTCACCATACCTCAGTGGGATGACTCCTCAGAGTCTTAGCCTCCTCCAGCTTGGGGCTCCTCCTGCGGGAGACAATGATCCATGAACTCCAACATGGAGGTTCATGGGATCCTTCCCACAGGCTGCAGTTCTTCACAAACTGCCCCAACATGGGTCCTTTCCATGGGGTGCAGTCCTTCAGGAACAGACTGTTCCAGCATGGATCCACTGCAGGGTCACAAGTCCTGTCAGCAAACCTGCTCTAACATGGTCTCCTCCCTCCATGGGGCCACAGGTCCTGCCAGGAGCCTGGTCTAGAATGGTCCTCCCATGGTGACAACCTGCTTCAGGCATCCACTTGCTCCAGCCTGCATTCCTCCATCTGCAGGTGGATCTCTGCCCTGCCAAGGACCTGCATAGCATGCAGGGGCACAGCTGCCTCACCAAGGTCTTCACCATGGGTTGCAAGAGAATCTCTGCACTTGCACCTGGAGCACCTTCTCCTCCTCCTCCACCGACCTTGATGTCTGCTGGGCTGTTTTTCTCACCAATTCTCACTCTTCTCTTCTCTGGTTACAATTGCTTCCCCACATTACCTACTTGTCCCTTCTTAAATCTGTTATCCCAAAGGCCAAAATGTGCCCTGGAAAGAAAATACCATCTGCTTCACAGTCAGGTCCTCAGATGACTCTAGGAAATCTATCACTGCAAAAAAAAAAAAAAAAAAACAAAAAAAAAAAACAGTTTTTTTTTTTTCCAAAAGAAATTAATCCTTGTAGGCTATGTCAGTGTGATCTGAAAGCTACGTTTACTTTCTGCCTCACATCTGGGGAATGGACAAACAATTTGCAACAGCTATCTGGAAATGGGATAGTGTTTAATAATATTTAATTAATTCTTATCTAAGTTTTCAGTAAAGAACAAGAATAAATCTTACAAGTTGGGGAAAAAAAAAGTCTCTGTCTCTTTTAAGAAGTAGTGACACTCTAAAATGTAACTATTCTAAATGGTGGTTAGAGACATGGCACCAGTGTTCAAAGGCTGTCTCACAAAGGGTTAGACTACTTCTCAGTAATCTTTATGTATGGAAATGTTTTCATGTTTTAAATCAGGGATTGCAAAACTGCTTCAGGGGTAGCAGTCAGATTTCTAAAAGTAGACATCAGCTTTACAATGCTGAGCTCAAGTTATTAAATAAGAGATATTACTTTCAGAAGGTTGCTTCATGCTGCATATTGAAATGCATTGATCTTAGTCTGCTTTTTAGTGGCCTAATTTTCTACATCAGAAAATGAGCAAAAAAAATAAAAGAAAATACTTTAGCAGTTTGCATTTGTTAAAAATGTGGTTAGACTTCTCAGTGCAAAAAGAAAATGACAGAATGGGACTAAGGAACAATTTGCTTTCATCCATCCATCAGAAGGTCTCACCATCTGCGCAAATCATGGCAGTAGGTCACATGCAAGAATTTACTTTCTTTTCTTATTTACCATATTAAAATAAAAATTTCCACATGTTCCAATCTGTCTGCTTTAACAGAGAGTGAAACCTACTTTCAAAACATACAGTAAAAGAAAAGAATTTATGAGCAATTTAGAACTCCATAGAAATGGCACAGTGAGAGGTCTCAGAAAATTACTAAGGACAGTGGCAATGCTAATTTATCTGTGCCACAGAATTATATAAGTTATTTATAGATTTTAGCTTCTGGTTTATCATAAAATTTTAGCTTAAAGAATTCCTGAATGAGTTAATTGAACAATTGCATATATTTGTTAAGAAGATTTACACTGCTGTAATAAAACCTAGAATAGCTAAGATATACATTATTTTGGCATGCCAAACATGTAAAAGAAACAGAGAAGTGGGTAAACACTTTCACATGAGTCCTAAAAGACACCTAATGAACTGTCAGAATTTAAATTATATTGTGTGTATGGATACTACATCAAACAAAACCGAAACTCATTTATTGAGTTCTGTGAAAGCCTTCAAAAAAATGTGTTACACAGACAAGTGTCACAGATGAAAAGTAGGAACCTTCATTTACCCATACAATATGCACACACATCCTTCTCATCAGAACTTCTTCAGCCCATGCATTACTGCTCTGTTTTGACTCAGTACAAAGGTGTTGCAGTGCCTGAACCAGCATTTTCTTTTCTCAAATAAATGTGAGAGAAGTGTCGCTCATAGTTCCAAAACCCAGATTACAAGTTTAATGAATTATTGATTTCCTTTCATTGGAACTGGGAAACCTTGATAACAATATTGGTATATACAAGGAACACATGGAATCTGGAGGGATGCTTTGTGCATGATTAATTTTTAACCAGTCTGATGAGATGCCTTCTGACTTCTATTAGTATTCATAAAAATCAACTTCTCATTGGCAATGAAATACCATTGAAATATATTCTAAAAGCTATAATAACAGTCTATAGGCAGTTTTACTGCAAAGAGATGGCCAACTTCTCAGCACCCCAAAGGTTATTTTAACATAAAAGTGTGATATAGAGCTAACTTTTAGGTCTTATCAGGATAAACTTTCACAGACACCCAGATGCTGCAAACCAAAAATCCTTCTAGAAATGATAGGCTCTGAATATCTTTGCTCTTAGAGCATTCTGTGCCAGACTGACCCTATAAATCTGAAAGAGATGTGAAGCAAAATGGATGCTCCAAGCCCTAAATCACTCAACATTGGAAAGCATTCTTTAAAGTAATCTCATCAAGTTACTTTAATATTGTAATATTATCAGTGATTTACTACTATATCTTCAGTTATGGAAATTGTAATATGATCAGCTATGTTATCTTATTGATTTTTTTTAGGAGATGTAGTTTGTGAATTGTTACGAAACCAAGCAACATTTCTCCATACAAATCAGATAATGCAGGAAGGGAGAAGACAGGTAATAAGTTAATTCAATAGATTGTTTAAACACCTATGTCTAAACTGAGAAATATTGATCATATTTCAATAATAATATATTGAGGAATCCATCTGTAATCCTGGATGAATATAAAACCGTGTTTTAACCTGAATTCTTGTAAATACTTGAGATAATTGAAAAAGTAATATGATGAAGCAGCCCACATGTATTACTGGGGTTGGAAGATAGCAAGGAGTAGAGATTCCCAGGAATGACTCTAAAGCTTTGTTTCTATTTGAGCATTCCTCATATTTAAGATTATGCAGACAGTTTTGAGAATACATGCACGGCCTGTTATTTCTTCTTAGAAGCAAATCTATATCAGGTTATGTTGAAAAAAAATCTTGGTATCAATAGTTTGATAGTATATTCCCTGGGGTCCCTAAATTCACAAAAGAATGACAAATAATATTTTCCAGAAAAAAAAATATTTTGGATTAAAAAGGTAAGCTATATTGGCCACACTCTTGTCAGTTTGTATTTCCTTGTTTGCTGTTTAAAAATATTCATAAAGTTAATGAACAAATGGATGCAGGTAAGTAAATCAGAGGCAGAACACTAAATGCTAGCAATGCAATTATAAATTTATTCCCTGATGGTTTATTAGTGGATGAGAAGAAAAATTTGCAGAAGTACCAAAGGAATTTTCATCTCAGTTTAAGCAGCAGTATCCTGAACAATGCCAAAATTGAACTAAAACTGATGATAAGGAGTTATAGGAAGCTATGGAGAAATGTTGAAAATACATAAATTATGGAAATAAGATCTTCGAAACCCATTTTCTTAGATTATCTGAGTGAAAAACCAGAGCCTATCCATTTGCAGCGCTTCATACAACAATATTTTTCTCTTAAAGAACCCATTCATATCCCTTTATTTACCTCTCCTTACCTAGAGAACAAAATGGTTACCCAAGACAGATTTCTCCAAAGATTGCTGGGCTTTTTTCCCCATTTTGTCCTGATGTATATGGATGAGTAACAAAGGTCCTGAGGTCTGCTGGCTGCTGACAAAGTGCATATTTCATTTATTGTGTGGGATGCACTTTGTTAGAGATGCCAGCTTCTTGAGGCTGATAGCCAAAAGGATTTGAAGTGAATGGAACTGTTCTTGATATTAGAGGCTTTCTTCAAGGCAGGCAGAGTTGGTGAAAGCAGAGTTTTAACCTGTGGTGCAATGTAATAACAGTTAGGTAGCCACTGGCAGTAAAGCCGATTCCGAGTTATCACAGCTTCTGGATGGTGTTACACTGTCAAATGATTACAATTTGAGCTTTGGGTTTGAGTGTCTGGCTGTCAAAAAAAATCTCTTTTTCTTCCACTTTGTTCTAGAATAACTTTCTTCTATGAATCCTGTTGAAGAATTTGATTTTTTTTGTTCAGTATTTAATGACAAGATCAGAATGGATGACAAAGAGGATAGTTATTCATGAGGGATTGCAAGTAACTATTTGTCCAAAGGTAACTATGCCTGTATGGCTACAGGTTGTTCTGTTTTCTCTGTTCTTACACTTTGATATTTTTAATTTTCTCAAAAAATAGACTGCAATTATTATATATATATCTTATTATGGGAAAAATTCAGCCATGGGAATAAACAGGAATTTTTGTATTTTATGATAACTATTCTGTTTTGCAGGAAAATAATCGCAGCCATAATCGGTTTTTTTTGGTTAGGTACATTTTAGTGTCTATTAGATGTGGAGGGTGCCTAGTACTTGAGAAGGAAAAAGTATCTAATAATAGAATGAAGGGATGGAGGCCAGCTGCCAAAAAGGGGTGGAATCATTGGCAGCTGTGATGGATAACCTAGTAACAAAGATGAAGGAGTCTTAGCAGGAATGCATGTATAGAGAATAAAACATAGGGTAAAAGGGGAAGTGACAAAAGGAAAAAATAGATCTGTAGAAGAAAAGAGGCATTGTTAAATGAGTAGATGAAAAGAAAGTATCATTTTATTTGCCAATTAAAAAAAAATCTAAGGAAACGACCAAGATTATTTTAATATAAGTTTTTTCCCTGGAAAAAAAACAATGAAGATAGCAATTAGGAAATTTAACTTAACTGAAAAAAATCCATTAATGAGAAATAAAATTAGTTTAGTTGACAAATCACAGACTGTGTCTGACAACCACAATGTTCTTTTGAGAGTCTTAAAAGGACAGATGTGCAGTGATTATATTCAATTTAGTAGGATACTGCATCTAACTTCTACGTGACTCAGAAAAAAACCTGGATTCTACGCTTTTCCTGGAAGCAAAAAAAAAAAAAAAAAAAAAGAGCAATATTGTTACTATTGTACTTGGTTGTACTTCCAAAAAGTATCTAGATTAAAACATTATCCTTAAAAATAATTTCCATACATGAGAATTTTCATTTATTAGAAAATAATATAAAGACTGCATTAAGTGGGAATGTTTTCGAACTCCAAAAAGATTGACAACATACAGTTGACCACTATGGAAACACAAAATTAATGATTTGATTTGAAAAAACAAAAACAAAAACCCGAAGAAATGAAACAAAAAGAAACAGTGATGAGTGCAACACAATGATGTTAAGCAATACCCAATATAATACACAAAAGTGATAAAGTTGCGTTAGATGATTATTTTTCCTTAGGCTTCACTCCCTCAGGAGGAGGCTTCCATACACAGTACTAACTGAAAGAAGCCAAGGAATTTCAGCCCCTCTGTTACCACCCCTTTCCCTCTGTCTGATGCACAGGTTTGCATCACGTCACGCTGCCTTGGCCATGTGGCTGCTCATCCTGTGTCTGGGAATGGAGGCCACCACTGAGACACCATTACACACTTTGTAATCATCACCATTCATTTTTCTCCTAAAGATTTGTTTAATATTAATTTATTATCTGTTCCTTTCCATTACTTTTGTCATCCTAAAATACATATTTTTCAGAAGGGTACTAAAAAAAATGTATAAAAGCCTATCAAAAGATAGAAGAATTCCCTTATTAGTATCTGAAACCTTCACAAACCCCCAGTGTTCTTCCTGCCTAAAGCTGCAGAATAAAATTATTTTCTCAGTTTTCTAGAGGAACCCAAACATGGTGAATTGACCAAGACCACTTGATTTCAGTGCCTTCCTACACCACTGTATTTTCAAGGCCCATGAACCTTAGGTCACTGACGATACTGGTGTATGTAATTCCTACCACTAGATAAAATATTAACAGCACAAATAAATTTATGAGAAGATAAATGTGATCTTTGTATGCAAATTTGCAGTAACTGAGTCCCTGGGTTGTTCTACAAAATGCTTGCTTAGTCCGGACAGGTGTTTACACTAAGCAGTTACCATAGCACCTGGTTTAGTGCAGTGCTAAATCCTGCTGACAAGACAATGTGTTTACTCAGGCTTGGCTGTGCGGCAGTGCATCCACACCCCTCCACTTAGCTCAAGTTTTCAGGTAGGATGGACTCCTTTTTGCCTGCAAAAGTCTGCCTTAACATACATAAAGAAAAATGATAGCAGGAAAAGTATTGTCTCCTTGCAATGCAAGACTTTTTCCATGGGATATTTGCCATAGTTTGCCAAGATCTCATTATCTATCTTTCCTTTTAATCCCTAGTATCTTCACATTTCAGACATCTTTCCTTTTCCTTCTCTGCATTGCATTTTTGCCTGGTAAGACCAAGCTCTGAGACAGTGCTCATCGTTTGGAGAAGAGTGTGAAAGCTTTTGGCAAATATGATTAGAGGTGCTCTCTGGGACACAAGTATGTGTTAGAATGTCCTGTATTACTTAGATGTCTCATTTCTAGATATGTTCAGTCCCATCAGTTCTGTATCAGAAGAGTGTGCAAATGTATAAGATTTTCAAAAATGAAAAGTATCAAAGGAAGTCCATGACTTTTCTTGCAATATGTGCAGTAGGGAAGTGAAAACAAGAAAGACAGTAAGCAAATTATATTTATGAGCAAATTTTTATCAATTAACAGTATACTGAAGTTTATAAGTCTGCCCAATAAACAACATAAATAAATAACATATTTTTAAAAGGGAAAATTTATTTTTTTAAAAAAAATGGAGTAAACAAAAGACATATTCACTATAATGACTTTATAACAATGACATTATCAAAATATAGGATCAATTTTTTTTTTCTTTTTGTTCCTCTTCAAGGACTTAACAAAGGCACTCCATCTACATTCCTACTTCTCCAGTATGACTCAATAAAACAGACTATAGAAACCTGTGAAAAGTGACTCATATCTCCTGAGTTCTGTGCCTAAAAATGGGTATCATTTTGATCACATCTATGTTTTTCCAGCTTGCTTTTTAGGTATATTAAGAAATGTTGTTTACCCATGCAAAGTATATCAGAGTAGAGATTTCAGCCATCATCCTGTTATAATCTGTCAAGACATTATGATCTCTTAAGTATAAGAGAATAGAGGTTTCCTTTACAGGACCTTCCTTTAGGTTATTTTCTTCTAGGCTTTATTTTCTTTTTCCATTATTGGATGTGCAGAGTAGATCTCCTGTGTCAAAATCAGCATTTGTGGTAAAGAAGGCTTTTGATTGCAGGATTCTTTCTTGTTGCTGAATTTAGAAAGAGCATGCTGAGTGACTAATGTGATTGCAAGCAGAGAGAAAAGGTCTCATTAGTCAAAGTAAATAAGAGATTCTATGGAAAATTCCTATGTCAAGTCAGCTAATCTGCCTCTTCACAGATGATCACTATTATTTATTTCTTATTTTCTGAATGCTCAGCTTGATGATCTGGTATCTAATTGATGGACCTGCTACTCAGTAACAGTAATAAACAGCAATGAGTAAGAACTAAGTTTTGTACAGAAGAAGTGCCATTCAGTGATAAGCATTCTGCAAATAACAGATACTAGAAATGTCAAATTAGGGAAATTTTTACACTTTTTATACCTGTTGTTTTCTTCCATTTCTAAATGGAACTGCTTTGACAGAAAAGTTAAGGAAATACATTAAAAAGGATTTACATTCCTAAATCCAGTAGCTATGAAGGCTGAAGAAAAATGCAGGAGCAAACTTTGGCTAAGGAACCATAAAATAAGGGATAGAAGGATATGCTAAGTATAAAGGGTGGAAAGTAAAGATATTCCACTCTAAATATAGTATATGATCTTGTTTTTGCAACTTTTTTTTCACAGTGCACAAGCATCCTTACAAAGGCATCACCGAGCTTTGATTTTCTTAGCTGAGTGGTTCTAAAATTTAGGTATGAAAGGTTGATTTCAGTTCACAACTAATTTTGGAGTTCTAGAGACAATTTTCTAAAACTTACTTTACATTAAATGGTTATTAGATTTCTAAATTTTTTTTTGTGTGAGGAGCCAGCATATCTTACTGGTTTGTGTTTAATGAATTATCATTGAAAACCATGTCTTATCTTTAAGAGCCTAAACATCAATTATGCATCTTAACTTCGAGATCCTATTATATGAAATCTTGACTATTGTACATTGTTGTGATTTAAGCCCAGGTGGAAGTTAGGCACCACACAGCCACTTGCTCATCCCACTGTTCCCCCATCCAACTCAGTGATATTTGGAGAAGAATCAAAGCTAAACTTGTAGATTGAGATAAGGGCAGTTTAATCATCTAAAATAAAGTAAAAATGCAGTAACAATGCTATTAATGATAATAATAAGGGGAAAAACAAGTGATGTAAAATACAATTGTTTATCACCTGCTGGCTGATGACAGATCTGCCTTCCCAAACCCAGATCAGCCTCCCTTCTGAGTAACTCCTCCCAGTTTATACACTGAGCATGACATTCCATGGTTAGTTTGGGTCACCTGTCCCAGCTTTGGACCCTTCCAGTTTCTTTTGCTATGTCCTCACTGGCAGTGCATGAGACAAAGAAAAATTCCTTGACTTATTATAAACACAACGTAGCAAAAGACCAAAACATCAGTGTGTTATCAACACTTCTCATTCTGAATACCAAAATCAGCATTGTAACAGCTACTGAGAAGAAACAAACTCTACCCGAGCTGAAAACAGGACCCACATAAGGATGGAAATCACAAAATGCAGACATGTGTACAAGCATTATAAAAATGTTCAAAGCCATTTAATTTTAAATATGCATTTGAATGATAATGCTGGCACATTTCTTTCAAAATGTCACATCTATGGTTACATCTCAATATTGTGATAACTTTCTGCAAATATTTATGCACAAATTACATTTTGAACTAAAATATTCAAACTATTATGTTTATGAATCTTGATGACACAGACTTCCCTCTCCATACCCAGGTTCCAAAGTCATTCAAAGTCTTCATCTGAAATAGAAGTTTAAAATAAGGAAATGGCTGGATGACCACATCAAAGATTTTCAATCAATGGCTCAGAGTTCAAACTGATATCAGTAAGAAGTGGTGTCCCTCAGGGAGCAGTATTTAGATTGATGCGAATCAGTACCTTTATCAATGACATGAGAGTGGGATGGAGTGTGCACCCTCAGCAAGTTAGCAGATAGCTGCACGGGCAGCTGAATCACTTGAAGGATGAGATGCCATCCAGAGACACCTTGAAAGGCTTGAGGAGAGAGTCCTTGTGAACCTCATGAACTGCAGAAAGACCAGGTTCAAATATCTACACCTCAATGGAGCAACTCCTAACATTAATACAAGCTGGGAGGTAAATGGATTATGAGCAGTCCTACAGACAGGACTTGGAGACGTTGGTGGATGAAAACTGGGGCATGAAACAGCGATGTGTGCTTGCAGCCCAGAAATTCAGCTATAGCCTGGGCTGCATTAAAAGCAGCAGGGCCAGCAGGGTGAGGGAGGTGATTCTGCACTTTTACTCTGCTCTAGTGAGATTCCCTCTGGAGTTCTGCATTCAACTCTAAGTTCTCAGCACAGGAAAGATGTGGGCTTGTCAAAGTAGGACCAGAGGAGGCCCATGAAGAAAGTCTGAGAGAAGTGGACTTTGTGTAGTATGGAAAAAAGGAGGCTCAGGGACACCTAACTGACATGTTTGATTTCTAAAAGACAGCTTATAAGAAGGCTGGAGATAGTCTTTTTATCAGGATCTCTAGTTACAGGACAAGGGGCAAGGATTTTAATCTGAAAGAGGATAGGTGTAGATGGGATGTAAGAATAAACCTTTTTATGGTAAAGGTGGTGAGATACTGGGCAATTTTGCCCAGAGAAGTTGTGGATGCTTCCTCCATGGAAGTATTTAAGGTCAAGTTAGATGTGGCATTCAAACAATCTGATCTAGTGAAAAATGTCCCTGCTCATGTCAGGGGAGATGAAATAGATGATCTTTGAAGGTCCTTTCCAATACAAACCACCCTGTGACTGTGATTCTATTATTCTGATTTTATGAAATTGATTTAGTTTGACATTTTAAATAGTAGGACATCTAGGACACCATAAGGAACACTGAGTTTAAGACTGGTGCAAATTATGGTGATGTTGAAACATAGAGTAGCAAATATACTGTGAAGTGTCTTAGCAAAACATATAAAATATATATCATTAGTTGTCTTCTGACAGAATAAGGGAATAAAGAAATAAAAAAGGGAGGGAGACATTTAACCACAACCATTGCTACTGTTTATTCTCAGAATCTTTCTAGTAAATGCTTTTATATCTCTCAATTTACTTATGCAAAGTTCACATAACAGGTTTATAATTATGAGAATTATCCTCCCTGGTGTGGTTTCCCATTAGGCATTTTAGATCCTGAAAATTATGCATATGTCTATTTTCACTTAAGGGCTGTCATCACCACATATCTTTCACAGAGCTGGTCAGCAGGAGTTACCTACACCCATTAAGCATTTTTCATTCTGGGTCTGCTGCCAACAAAGATCATTAACTGAACAATGTATTTAATCTCATAAACATTTTCTGTGCTCACAGTTTGCTAATGTTAACTCGCTAGGGACTGTAAAATCACTATACTTTCTCCTGGGTTAAGCAAGTCCTGCTCTATTTTCTCTAATTCTGAAAGACTGTACAGATGCACAATAAAAGTCTGAGGCTATAAACTGGAACCTCTGAATTTCCCTTGACATATAAATGCCCTAATCGTTGGTCTAGTCAGTCTTGCATATGCTCTTGATCTCTGGCAGGTTCAATATTTTATGCATTCTTGGTGAGCTGAATGCCTTCAAAGAAAGGATGCAGAATTAACAGCATCCTTTCACTCTGAATAGAGTCCAGCTTGTGATTTTCAGTACTATCCAGAAGGGAAAGCTAAGAACTGGTAAAAGAAGGAGTTTTATATGTTTTTTCCCTGTATTCAAATCTAGTGCTTTATACTTAGAGGTGCAGAAGATTCCCAGGCTTCATCTGTCTCCATTTTCCAAAGAAAACTTTTGGGAAATTCCAGGCTATAATTTCTGAGTGTAATGGATGCTTTCTGTGGATAAATAACATGCTGAGGTGCAAGGAAGGGACATTTATTTGGCAAGATTTTAATTTTGTTATCTTAGCAGGCTCTAATTTACCTAGTTGGGACCAATTTTCATGACAGCAACTTTTTATTACTTTTTAACTTGGGGTTGGGTTTGTCCTCACTGGAAGACATTCACTTAAATGCAATTATATGAGTTTGCCAGGTTCGTGCGCCAGTTGTGATTTTCAAAGTTGTCAGAACTGGTTTGGTGATTAGTCAAAAGCAAGCAATTTGGAGGTCTTGGTTACTTAAAAAAAATCTCATCTCAATACAGTTTAGTCCGTGGAAATTTTGGTCATTTTCCTGTCAAAAGGATACGTGCTGTTGACTTCATTTAAGCCAGTTCTTCCATCCATCCAATTTTTCCTTTAAGATAATCAACCATGACCATGAGCAGGGAGAGCTTTGGAATAGTCTCCTAATTATATTTTAGATGTTCATTGTACAATAAGCATGGTTCTGGCTGATATTTTAAAGAATAATAAAATGAGACTTGGAAACTGCAAAAATCTCATTTGTATTAATACACCTTACAAGTGCAGACTTTGTCTTATGAAGGAAAAGTTGGGGTTACAGTATCATAAAATCATCCCAAGGCATACAGAAAGGTGGTGCATGATAGGAAGATGCATTTAAGGAGTTATATACACATAGTGGAAGCTATTTAGAATTGAAAACCATCAAGATACGGTAAGAGTCAAGATATTTTTAATAAACGATAATTTAAAGTGGTTTAAGTAGATGGTCATATAGCCTTCTAATGCTCAAACTAGGATTAAAATAAGATAAAATTTGCCAGCCTTATTAAACAGCTAGAGATGTAAGTAGTTTTAAACAAGTTTTCATTTTAGCTTCCATTTTCAATGCAGTCAAAATTTGCAGTTTAAACCAAAAATTTGCATGATTTTTTACTGAAACTTTCAAAAAAATATTTCTCAACAAAAACTACCTGAAAATTAATTCTGAACACATTTATAATCATAAAATTTTATTAACCAAACTAGCTCTTCCCAGTCTCAAGAATTTTATCTAATCTCAAGAACTTTACCACATTTGTAATATATTTTTCCCAGACTGTCAAGTTCTGTTTAGCTAAACTGGACTTTGACCAGGTGAAGCAAAGCAGTGTCACTAAAATTCTTTTCCTGTAATGTATTCCTAACTTTTTTTCATGGTTAATTTGAGCTTTTCAATGGTTGACTCATATAATGATTACAACAAAAGAAAATACTTTGACTTTCAAGTGAGACTCATCCTCAAAGAAATGTTTGTTTTAGTCCAGTTACATCCAGACTATAAAAGGCTAGATTCAACAGGACAAATTTATATTTGAGAGCCTATAACCAGATTTTGACTTCCTTATGCCTTTCCATCCTGCTCCCTCATTCCAGGAATAAGGAATCTAACAAGGTTTTCCCTTCCCTGAACAAGGCCACACAACCCACTCAGAAAATTAATCCACAGCATGCTTGCAGGGAGCAGTGAAGTATGAAAGGGGCACATCTAAGGGAGTTATCTGGAGCTGTATTCTGGAGGAGACCCTTTCTTCTGGGAATCATACAGATACCTTAATGAGGAGAAGGCTTGTTCCAGCTGCTCTCTTCCCTCTGCAGAATGTAGACATGTCAGAGGCACCACTTTTAGGCATTTTGCTACAGTACAACAAACTTTTGTCTTATATGTGTGTATGTACCTTGATGTTACACACTTGTGACCTTTATCAACTGATCTTAGATGTAGTCTTAGATTTTTTGACCTTTTAACTCAATTAAAAGCATGTAAAATATTTTTTTTCTTCTGCAGGAAATGAAACTATTGCAGTAATTGAACAAGTTCTTTGACCCAGGTTTCTTCCACCTTTTAGCAAGGTCTCCAGGTAACTGGTCAAGCTGGCAAGTAACATAAAATTGGCTTATAAATGTAAGTGCATATTTATGTAATAAAGAGTAATGTACCTGTTAAAGATTCTTAAACATTTTTTTTTTTTATTTTGTGAAACTTCATGCTATTGTATTTTCTATAAAACTCTTGGTTCTCCTTCAATGTCATTTTGAGTAATTTTTGAATATTCTCTTATTAAAATCATCATCAAAATAAATTTGCCTTATTTCATGCTTAAAAAGCAAGTGCAAAAATTAATACTTTTATTTCTTTAATAACTACTATGATTTATATATCTAGGTAGAAAAAAAATTATATAAAAATCAAGGACCAGCTTCATTCTCTTGTCAGAGAATCAAGCTGTTTTTGTCAGAGATTTACATTGTTTGCTTTGTCAGAATATATTTTGTCTCAGGTTAGGTTTTGCCCTTTTTAGGTCAAAAATTATAGACATAGTGCAATGCAAGCAACTTTGGATTTTTTCGCAATTTATGAATATTTGTTAAATATAATGCTTACTGAATTTTTCCCAAATATTATTAACCCTTTTTCTTGTAATAATAAGTGTTCCCAGTTTTAAACCTCGATAAAAAAATTAATTAATAAAACGTGCTTGTGTTCTCGGCTGGAAAGTAATCAGTAAACAGCATCAAAGAAAAGTACCTTGTGTATGCTGGTAGCTGCAATCTAATACAAGAACAAAACTTCCAGGCTTCCTCTGCTCTCTTCATCAAGAATTCCAAAGACAATCCAGAAAAAGACAGTGTTGATTTTCACTAGAGAAGAAAGTTGAGGGAAGCAACAGACAATAAAAGTGTTTATTTTATATATTTTTATTTTTATTATGATTAACAGGCACAGCTATCATTAAAAAAAAAAAAAAAAAAAAAAAAAAAAAAAAAAAAAAAAAGCCGTATCATGATATGATGGAAAAATTCTAATTACAATTTCATGGAGAAATCTAATCCATTAACAATGTCTAAATGTACATAGCATAAGAGGCCATGTACCTTCAAGTAATAGTCTGTGGCACTAGAGTTCAGGGGTGAGAATTTAGTAAAAAATCAAGAATCTTGTCAACGTGTGTTTCATTTGATCTAAACCAGGATACTAGATGAGGCAGCAGACTGTATTTTGTATTCAGAAGAATTCCACATTTGGTCAGGTGTAAAATAAAAATCTCTTTGTGTCTCTGCTGGACTACCAAGCATGGTCAGCATGCAGGAGCAGAAGGAGGAATGGCTAAAGGAACAGCATCACTGAAGCATCTGTAAGAAACTATGGGCAGAAGTAACTCATTCTGTAACAGCAGTTTGGCTCAAACTGGGCTTTGCTACCCAGCAAGAACTGAAAATATTATACTTTGAGTGAAATTTTATAAATTCATAATTGCATGAAGAATTAGGTAGTATTATCCTGTTAATCTTTTTGGATTTTTTCTCCTATTGATGAATATGTTAGCTTTTAAGCTAATTAAAGAATTTCTGAAAAAGGCAAAAAGCTGTTCATTGAATGCTGGAAAACTCAGGTTAATTGTTCTGGATTTCTGATATCAGACTGGAGCTAGTGTGTTAGTAGTGACACCTTCAAATGTGAAACTAGATTTTATTGTTGCTTGTCATAACCTTGGGAAAATTTGCATATCTTGGTAAAGTCTTTCTGGGGCATATACCCAACTATTATAACACTAATTAATATTATTCCTATCTCTTTTGTAATTTGCTTCTGACAGACAACTCAACACTTGGCAGTACTCTGTTTTCTAAAAGCAAATGTCAGTTACAAAATTCATATCCTCAGATAACTAATTGAAGTGCCTATGCTTGAAATCCAGCCAAAGCTGGTTTCTCCTTGTATCCAAAGGAGATATCTGGGCATCTTACAGACAATTGCATTTCACTGACATGTGGTAATCACCGTCTTTCCAATAGCCCTAAAAATAAATGAAAAAGATGGTCTTCTAAGAGGTGTAGGATTGCAACAGCAGATTGCAGTGGTTCCTATCAGAACCGTGGATTAGAAATGTGCCAGTATTAAGAAATACTTAAACAATTGGTGGAATCAATGAAAATAAGTGATTCTTGGTCAAGTGCTAGGGGGAAAATCCCTATTATTATTCTCCTGCTTTTCTCTAGTCATCAGCTCATGATCATTGTCAAAGCTGTCATACTGGGCTAAAGGGACTGTTGGTGCTATGCACACAAACACATTCTTTAATCTCTGGGAGGATAAAGGCTTGGAACATTTGGGGGTTTTGAAAAGGATCTGCAGTGGAGACTTTTTGACAGTGTACCACCACATATGATGGTATCAGGTACAGATTCCTGTGTGAGAAGTTTCGCTTCCAGGATCAAAGCCTAGTCTTACAATTATGCTGATGAAGATATGATTTATACTCCCCATGCTTCAAATTACCTTCCTTTACTGCTTTTACTTCCTTCAAGGCACTCAGAACTTAAATAGATCTTGTCAGCCTACCATCTGCTTCCAGTGGCAGCCAAGGGGCAGAAACATCTATAACAACAGCAGTGAGGCTCAGAAGTGACATATCTTCCAAAAGTACTCACCACTAATTACAAAACCAGGCCTAAATGACAAAGAGAAATAATTTTGTTCTGAAAAAGAGTAGCTATTCCCCTCCTCTGAGTTCATTGAGACAAGAATAGGAAATGCTTAAGGTACCTTTGTGCAGTGAACAAATGGGTTGCTGAAAATATTTTGGGAAGCTTTGAGTTCACTTAGTGCATGTTATTATTTTTGTCTATATGTGTAAAAGGTTGATGTAAAATACTATCCAGGATACAAAGTGAAGTTCACTCTGGGAAAGACAAATAAGTTTCTGGCCAGGGCAAGTTTAGCTAGAAATGGAAGTGAACACTATGACAAAAAATATATCTTGGAAGTGGAGTTTTAATTCTTCAGCAGGGTCTAAAATTCTAGAAATAAATATATGTTTTCCACATAGACATTTAAAATCAACTAAATTCAGAAGAGACCTACACAGAAAGCAAGACATTTACAGAGCAAGATGTTCTGGGGGACTGTGTCAAAGCCTTTACAGAAGTCCAGATAAATGATATCTGTAGCCCCTCCCTTGTCCACTGATAAAATCACCCCATCATAGAAGGCCACTAGATTGGTCAGACAGGACTTGTCCATGGTGGCACAGTGCTGGCTGTCTCAGTCATCTGTCTCAACCTCCCAGTTCTCCTTGTGCCCTAAGAAAACTTATAGGAGGAGCAGCTGAGATCACTTGGTCTTTCAGCCTGGAGAAGAGGGGAGACCTCAGTGCGGTTACAACTTCCTCATGAGGGGAAGAGGAGGGGCAGGCACTGATCTCTGCTCTCTGGTGATCAGTGACAGGGCCTGAGGGAATGGCCTGAATCTGTGTCAGGGAGGGTTTGGGTTGGATATCAGGAAAAGGTTTTTCACCGAGAGGGTGGTTGGGCATTAGCACAGGCTCCCCAGGGAAGTGGTCACTGCACCAAGACTGACAGAGTTCAAGAAGTGTTCGGAGAATACTCTGGGGCACATGGTGCAATTCTTGGGGATCGTCTTATGCAGGGCCAGGAGTCATGGAGACTCCATGACCCTTGAAGGTTTCTTCCAATTCAGCTTATTCTGTAATTATACAGAAATGCATTTCTGATTTTTTTCAGAATGACATTATAAACTTATGGGTGTTTTAATTAGAAGTGAAATAAATGGAAAGTGTTATCATGTAATGGTCAATAAGGAAAGAACTGAGTGATAGGTAGATAAGCATATTCAGCCATAAATAAAATCATAGATGGGTTTTTGAGGCACAAGATATTTTTCAATGTGATCACATCTGCCTTTTAAAAATATAGAACATAAAGACATAGATACAAGAAAAACACATAGTTTACATTAGGTCTGGAATCTGTGAGGTTTTTAGAAGAAAAATACACTCTTGGTTTCTAGACTGTAAAATATTCTGGCATTGAGGAATGTAATTCATTACACAGAAAATGGCAATAAATTCCACATTATTGTCTCGGTCTTGCCATTATTTTGTTCAGTTATCAGGATACGTTTGTTTTGCTAAAACAAGAGTTGATGGGAACAACAATTAAGTTAAAGAAACAAATATTCAGTTACCTGGTAAAAAAAAACCTACCTCTGCTCATTATATTTAACTATAAATATCCAAACCACTATAGCACTACTAAAATATAATACTTCCTTTTATCTTTAGAATTCCGGCATTTAAAATTGACTGCAATTCTAGCACAACAATGCATCGCATTGATGATCTGCCTCAAGGTCACAAGACACTTCAGAAAGTTAAACTGTATGAACTGTAGATCTTTCATGGGGTTTGCAGGCACTCCAATTATGATATAAAACAAGTTTCCTAGGAAATCATGTTGTTTAAATGGAAGGTCTCTCTCTGTTGTCATAGTAAAGTAGAGGGGATTGTGAATAGATGCTTGGCATAGTAACTCGGCACAGCAGGACAAAAAAAAAAATAAAAAGGACAGCTTCTCATTCAGTTTTCAAACTCAAAAGGAAGTGCTTATTTCAAGGAAAAATTCAAAGTATATGCCTTTACTAAAGTAGGAACAGACTTCAGCAATCCTTTGTCTGCATGTCTAAACAGTTAAGATATGTTCATACATACTCTGTGTGTGAGGAAAAGACCTCAACAAACGAGATCATCAGTTTGAACAGAGCGCCCAGTTCTAACAACTCTATGGTCTGTGCTATGAATTATAAATGGATGCTGCCATACAGTATTACTTCTGGTCGCCTACAGAGGGAGGTGTAACACAGAGGGAAAAATATTTTATTTTGACCTGCAGAACCAAATGGACAATTGGAGCCAAAAACTTTAATGCAAATTTGCCATTTGGTCTACCCTTCTTCCAATTTCAGCCACCTGTAGAACACATATGAAGAGATTCGTGTGCTAGTCCCTAAAATGAGATATTAGTTCCACAACAGGTTCCAAAGCTAAATATCAAAAGAAAGAGAAGTATCGGATTTACGGAGTTTGCCATGTACAAAATGATTCTGTAAACAAATATGATTTAACGAAAGAGAGTTCCTCAAGCTTCTCTATGGATGTGAGCCTGGATAACCACAAACATGAAAGCCTGCTGCCAGTCTATGCTATAAGAAGCTCAGCGGACAGATTTCTGATGGCTGTACAGGAATTAATTGCAATTAGTTAAAGAAAGCTGCTTTGAAGGGTCCTCTATATCATTATTTCCTGATGTCCACGTTGGCATGCTGTGGGATAAACTATTTTAAAGAAACCAGTGGCACAGTCTACAGTACAGGTTAACCAAGACCATCACTCAGCTGTGACACTATTTCAAAATCAATACAGAAATGGACCAGCCAAGGCACAGAATATGTTCCACCACACTCACTAAGTTAATAGGCAAAGCTTTATATTGCTCATGTGCTACTTCAGTTGGCCTACTACATGAAAATTGATGTGGTGGATAGACAGCTTTACCCCCTTGCCTTACAATTTCTATTTCTGTCATATTCTGTATTGCACAGATGGGCTTATGTGGATAAGAAAAACCATGTCATTTCATGTAAATTATTTTGTGTGTTACTTGAAGAAGACACTTTCATTTTAAGCCTTCAATTTTGCAGGAGGCAGAGCAAAGATGCCAGTTTATTTCAACAGCATCCCCAGCATAGTTTAGGTTCACTGGTATGATCTGATAAGCTTTTTTATAAGATTTGGTTGTTTTTCTCTGCTACTGTTTCTAACTCACGTAAGTACATGACATAAAATGGCAATCTAACAGTTTAAAGACAGAGCAAATCTATTGAGATCAAAAAGAATGACTTAGATCCTGATGAGTCACACTGCTGGGAAAGCCCATAAATAAGATCTAAGGCTCATCAACCCAGTGTTTATGGCTGAGCTGACTTAGGGGCATATCTCCTGCCAAAAACCACGTGACACAGGAAAGGCTTATTCTGATGTTTGTTTTCCTAGGACAGTTAAGGCACTCAGCTTGTTACGCTTGCTCAGATACCCAGTTTATTTAGACTACTTCAAATCACAATGTTAATTTTTTAATACTCTCCTAGGATAGAGGTTTTCAGTCAGTTCCTTCCTTTTTAGTCTTGACATGAAGTGTGATGCAACATAAAACTTCACCAAATAGTTTCAGCTAAAAGGTGAAAACTAAATTTTTTCATACAAGTCCAGAAGCAGCTTTGGACTACTGACTACTTGTGTAGAGACTGGAGTGTCTCGGGATGATCCAGGGTCCCACCATGGTGATGCAGTTCTGCTAAGAATGGAACTCAAAAATCAGTTGCAAGTGATGATAAGCAGTAGCAGCAGAGGCAATGTTACAGTCACACAGAGAGGGTAGGAAAGCAACAGGAATAGTACAAAAGCTTTCAGAAGAGCTGAAGAAATGGAGAAGGGATCTACAAAGATTTTATGCAAGCCAGATGATGGGAGAAAGGTAAAAAGAAAGACATCAACAGCAGATTGTGGGTGGTGGTGGGGAGTTGTGGTGTTTCCTCCCCAACTCCAGGAATCTGGGTCCATTGTGGTTTCTGGAAGACACTGTCCACTAATGGTCTCCTGAGAAATTTCCAGTCATGGTTCAATGGCAGGAATGGACCACAGCCCACTCATAGCTTGGTTATGGCTACCCATTTTTAGGGAATACAGGATCTTACTAGCATAGATTTGGACTATTTTATGGATCACTGGATCAGCTGTCAACAGTCGGAATGACTTGCAATTTCCTAGACTATCTCTAGCCCACAGCTGTGGAGGACTTGCATTATTTCACTATACAGGGATTTTTTCCCTTTCACAACCATCTCAGATAAAGAAAAAGCTCTCCCTATTTTGGTACTGTTCCTTTTATATGATACAACCAAACATAATAAGAGCACAACAATCTTATTTTGTAATTAAATGATATAGACATAACCATACAGTTCACAAATGATTCTTCAAAAGCAATCTTTGCTAATTGTAATTGGAGACAACTTTTTGGACTAAGAAATCTTCTTTTCCCTCTTCCTCTCTGATGTTCTGTTCCCATCAGAGATGAGAACCAAACTGTAGATCTGTCCTATGTAGTTAAACTTACAATGAGACCTCTTTCCTCAGAACGCAAATTATTCTTTCAAACTATTTAACCTAGCTTCTAACACAAAATAATCAATGATTTTCAAGTTAGAGGCTGAACAGGATGCCAGGAGAATATTTCATATGAGTGGAAAAAATGCAGATGTGATCATAAAGCAAATGCAAACATTATTTCTTCAATTTAGTTTTCTTTGTTTTCTCTGTAAGCAGGGATGCTTCTATTTAATTTGTGGTACTTTTCACTGCTCACAGAATATATTGATTCTGGATACCCTGTCTGTCACTTCTCATCATTCTATCATTTAGAGACATTCTCTGAGTGTCTGAAGAGATGCTAAAATCAAGAACCCTGCTACTTAAGTACCAGATGTTTTCTCTCCATTGGGAAAACTTTTTGTCTCAGCAAAAAGAATTATGATTTAGTGCCTCATTATATTCTAGTCCTTGTTTCATTTTCCCCCATGAATGTATATATTTCCTTTCTTGTTTGCATTATCTGTCTTTCATATGGTTTAAAAGGTTGAAATCTGTGTGGTTCATTCAAGGAAAAATAAGCCTGTACACACAGAAACACACATACCTATATTAAATTCCACATGAAATATGTACAATATGTGATTGTGATCCAGTACTAAATAGCTTGTGTCCTAGACATGTTAGTAATTCTTTTTGAAATTGCTTTCTTTTTCCATATTATTTTTCTTTATTACTTATTTCTTTACATTTGCATTGTTAAATTTCTTAGCGTTCTCATAAAAAGGATATTTAAAGAGAGAAATACTACACAAAATTCAGTAAAATGCTTCCTGTAGGATAACCATTCATTTGATAAATCCAATGTCACTGTGACACAGATAGAAACACACAGTAACACACACAACAGGTGTTCAGGCAGAGAAGAAGAGAGGAACTCTCTAGTTTATTGTTGACCTCGTATATATAAGTTTCTGGACAGTGATCAGAGATTGGACAGAGAAGTTACCACCTCTCCATCTCCACTGGTCAATTGAGAAGTCCATCAGGTGATATCTTTTACAAAGGAATGTAAACATGATTCTTGTTTATCTTACAATTCATGAGAACTGACTCCACTATACTAAAACAAATCAGAAGGCTTATTTTCAAAGACAATAATCCATTATATTTGCCTTTCTTTTAAGCTGGTTAATTTTTGTATTTGTTTAAAAATGTAATGCTGTAATCTAGCATTATCCTTTATTTTTAAGCACAAAGCAGCAGATATAAAAGCTAATTGCTTTCTATTTATTTCTCTATACTCCTGGCCTTTCCGGACTTTGCTTGACAAGATCTGTTACGTCTTGTTTGAGATATGAAGCAGTCTCCTAAATTTTGTATTGTCACTACCTAAGAGAAAGTTTACCATTAAAGCTGTACAAGAAAAAGTATTTTAAAAGAGTTTTACATAATAGATTTTATATATACCCTTACACTGAAACTTCTCCTTATTCTTTCTGTTGAAACTATTTTTTGTCAGTCATTCAGGTTCCAGAGTTCATTTTATTCTCTTCCTTATATTCATCAGTCTGAAGTGTGAATTCTGGTGTTGACCTACTTTAATACATCGATATATACTAGCACTAAAGCAAAGAGACATGTATTTTCATATTTTTTTCAACTGTCACTCTCAAGATGACTAATAGTATGAAATGATGCCTGGCTACTGCCAAAAAGTTAAAAAAAGGAGAAAGTGTTCTCGGCATTCCACTCTTCTTTTCTTAAAAGATCTTGTGATTCCTACAATAAGAGTGGTAAGGGCTTTTAGAAACCAGACCTTTACATGTCAGTAACTCGTGTGGTTCTCCCTTACAGCAGACTAGCTAGGCATGTGAGGTTAGGGTGCAGTTATCTGAGCAAATCTACATTCAGCTTTACTGGGGAGTGAATAATCCTCTGGAGGCCTCAGATGCAATGAGTAACTGAATAAATTTAAGGTCTAGATACCCTTGAATAAATGTTACACCTGTACTGCAGACACCTTAAGGTGATGCCACTCTGAATGTGATAGACAAAATTTCATTGCCAAAAGATTTCACAACTTTGTAGATGTGCTACTTCAGTGGGTCAGCAGCTTGTATCTTTATTCATTAGTATCATGTATTTAACTATTCATTCTGACATTCTCTGTATAACATGATGCCATAAAATTTAGTGAAATTAATTATTTATCATTTTGTTTTGCACCAGATAAAGATGCATTTGCCAGGCGTGAAATTTTAAAGTATTCAAACTATTTGTTAATTTTTCTTTTTTTTCTTTCTTTTTTTTTTTTTTTAAAATCAAAACTTTTTTGAAGGTAACAACCTATTTACCAGTGTTGGAATGAAATTAAGCCTTTTTTCATGATACTGTGAGAGAGCGTATCACATCTTCACTTCTTTGGTCAAAAGAGCTAACAGGACAAAGAGAATGTGCTCCAATCCATGAGAAGGAGAATTCTTGCCAAATTTTGTTTGCTGGCTTTCATTCAAAATCTTTTATGTTAATAGGACTAATAATTACATTACCCTTCACAGAATTTACAAAAATTCCCAAAAATGTATAATTCCAATTCTGCATATTATTAAGAACATTTTTCTTTTCTTCAGGATGGTGCTAAAGTCTATGGGTAAAAGTTGACCTGATTTATTCATTCATATAAACACAGAGTTATAAATGAAAAATAGCTAATGATTTTAGAAGAGGGGCTTTTCACAAGGGCGTGATAGAGAAAGGGAGAATGGTCTTAAGGTGAAGGAAGGCAGGCTTAGAATAGATACTAGGAAGGAATTCCTTACTTGGGGAGTGAGTCACTGGAACAAGTGACCTAGTGAGGTTATGGACACCCCATCCCTGGAGGAGTTCAAGGCCAGGCAAGATGTGGCTCTGAGCAACCTGATCTTAGTGGAAGGTTCCCTCCCCAGAGCACCTGAATTGAGACTAAATGATTTTTAAGGTCCCTCCCAGCCCTGGTAATTCTACGATTCAATGATTTCACAGAACAAAGAATTAAATCCATGCATTTAGAAGGAATTACACGTGTACATGAGTGTGTATCTATATGATTCTCAAGAGAACCTATGGTAAAGTAAAATGCTTACACCTTTTCTTCGTATCACTTGAATATGAGTACACATTAGGCTAATGACAAATTTTAATTATTTTTAACTTATACAATGTCAACAACATAAATAACAACTGTCTAAATACTTTGGTATGTATATTAGGCTATGCATTACCCTATATTACTATCCATTCCACAATCTAAAATACATAAGTGCTACTCATGATTGCAGTTTGTGGTCTAGGGTGTGGATACTTTTGCTGCAAAGTTTATCATAAAATGAATCAAGATGCTTATGGAATGTATTAAATTTGTGCTGTTATAACCTTGACATAAATGTACATTGTCAATTTTATAGAAAAGAATGTAAAATGACAGCTCTTTAGTTTTATTCATTTTCACATATCCTCCTGCATTGACCTTGCTTTGGAAGAAGAAACTTTTAAGCAAAATAATAATTAGCTGTCAGAGGTATCTGTCAAAGACTTTGCTCCCTAACATCGATTTAATCACAGCTGACTTTCAAGAACCAGATTTCTGTTAATATCTTCTAATTAAATTTTTCTAATTTTCAGGTTAATAAAAAATTTTATTGTCATATTATGTTAAAGCAATTGAAATGTGTTGCTTCCTAATTCTAAGGAACTTTTTAGGGACTCTCTGCATTAAATCTATTTTACTTACATATAACTTTAAATTTCATTGTACAAAGACGTGTTTTTCATGGAGTTCCTTCTGTGAAAAAATGTTATTGCCACATGTAAGCGATCCTTTGGTCAGTGGTACATTCTAATCTCAATAAAACAGGATTTACATCACTTCCAATCCACTGAGAGCACCACTCCACAGACAGAAAAGTTCAGAACACATGGAAATTTACTCTATGGCTCTGTTTGTTTTCCCCAGACTATAAAGTTTTCTTGGGGGAAACAGAAACGGCTCTTAATGACAGAAGGGTCATCAGCCTCCTGTGTGGACTGCAGCAGAGATGGCAGGTCTTGGGGCTAGTACACCACCACAGAGTGGGAACCCCCCTGCCTTCTGAGCTGCAAGGACGGTCACCTTGCATTCTCTCTCCTTCTACAGCAGCTTCACACACACACAGTGCTGTAAAATGAAAGAGCTGCCCATCTTACAGATGTGGTACAAAGTAAATTCACCGCCGTGAAGTAGAGAAAAAACAAAGTGGTCTCTAAGATGCTTTAATTAATTTAATCCCACCTTTCAGCCTGCTTTACCATGTTTCTGGTGTTAAACAATTTCCTGCAAATTTCTGTTCATGAGATTTTGATCACAAGTTTTAATGCTTGTATTTTTGTTTGCAAATATTTCTGTAGATGGCCAGATCTTCTAGGTTTTCAGTTAGGTGATTTTTAAAGTGTGTTCTCTGTTCATAATATGATACAGAAATGATTAAATATATTCTACTGTAATAGCATCACTCTTTGAATTTGTAAATGCAACACACTGAAAACAATTTTGATGTGATAGCTTCTTGATCCTGATGTCTTTTCCTGATAAGAAAAACAAAGAAATCCAGGCAGGGATATGGACCTTAGTCAGAAAATCATCTTGCTTTTTTTTTAATAAATACTCTTTCTGATCATGTTGTAAATTTTGCCAAAAGGCAGACCTAACACATTCAATTGTGGTGTTTGGGTTTTTTTCCGAGTGCAGGCAGAAAGACAAAAACTTTGTCAATCATATATCATAAGGATCTTTGGTGCCTTTGGTTAATATCCCAGTGATGACAAAAAGAAAAGTAAACCATATTTTTTTACTTGACATATTTTCACAAGTTTTCTTTTCTTTCTTTTTTTCTTATTTTTCTTTACTTTTTATTTAGGATGTCTCAACCCTGCTATGATAGGTAGCAAATCTGTGGATCTAACAGGCACTAGGGTTTCATCTGCAATTTAATTTATCTTTAACTCTCATCAATTTTCTTCATGTCAGTAAGAAAACCTTCAGTTACTAGTTAAAGTACCATAACTAGGTTGAGACTAGCTGAAGGAGAATGAACCTCGTCAATCTGCTGAAAAGAGAAGAATTTCACTTGTCAAGGCAGTGATATAACCAGAGGAGATGGCAGTGATTTGCCACAACTATGCCTGTTAGTGGAACTGCACTGTTCCCAAAGGAAAATCAGGATCAGACCGGATGATTTCTGAAGATAATTGGCAGAAGTATTCAGTACACATCATCCAGTAAACCAAGTATATATAAAGGGTGTGGAAGACCCATGCCAAAGGCCTTTTTCCCATCAAAATTTACAAGGAGAACCTTAGCTCCTGATAGAACCATATCCAAGTGGTCACATATCCCCTGGAACATACCAGACCAGAAAAGCAAACTGGAATTAGATGAAAAGGTATGTCTACCACACTCATGTATCTCCAAAAATATGGCTTAATCTCGATTAAATTCTTCATTCTCATTACTTGTTATCATCACTCATTCTCACTGGCAGCTCCTTATAGGATAACTGCATGTTTGCAAGCCAGTTAAGTCATTGCACTGGGAACGGTATTCAGAACTTATGGTATCTCTCTGTACACTTTTGTGGCATCTTTTTTAAATGTCTGTCCTTTTTATATTTTGCATCACAGAAGTTCAGGGTTTTCAAGTCAGGACTTGAAAGAACTTGCTCATTATTCATAAGTGCTTTTATTTTAAAACTTGTGTATGATGATAGTGTAATTCACAGATCTCTCCCAACTTTATTTCTGTAGCAACAAGTATTTGTATAAGGAAACAATTTTCACCTCTCTGAGGCTGGGTGAGCTGCAGCATGGTGGGAGGTGCTACTGTTTTTAATAGTCCATACTGACTGCATTATTCTGGTCCTTATTTTTCTAGTCTCTGTGCACCTACAAGGTAAATGCTTGATGTATTTTGTGACAGTAGGACTTCAGCTAAAAGGGCTGGGCAATCACTAACCACATGAAGTATTTTTTTTACCTATGATGTTGCAGAAAACTGACAAAAATATTCAGAAGTATGGATAAATACATTCACCTTTAGGTTCTGTGGTTTTGCCTGATAAAAAATATTTTGATTGAAAGATAATTTTTGAAATATATGTTATTGTTAGTTACTCCTCACTACATATATCTGCTATAATCTTGAGCCCTAGAAGAAGCTAAGTATTTTCTTTTCTCTATTCCCAAAGAACTTTACCGGGCCCAACCTCCAGCACTATTTCCTAAACAGAGAGATGTCATCTCACCCTTTTCCCCCAAAGCAGGTTGAAATACCTCCTGGAAAACTTCCCCAGGAAGGATGGCACACGTCTGATGTCCCTTTTTATATTCTGTTCTCACAGACAGTCTACCAACAGTAGCAAACAGACATTTATGGCAGCTTGCATTCTCCATCCTGCAGAGTGCAGCAGCAGTCACCAGGGAATGGCAGGAGCAGAAGTAATAGATTATATTTAAGGCTGAGCCTGAGACTTGCATCCATGTCTGCCATTACTCACAGAGGTGGATTTTATGATGTTGCCATTTCATAATTTTCTGGTTTGAGAACTCGATACTGTAGATGTTGTTTCCACTTTTAGTAGCCTCTGGAGTGTCCCAGATATTACTTTATGTTATTGATAGCAGCTGTGGCCATAGTCTCTATGGTATATGAACATTTCTGGTGAAACTGCTATCATTTACTGTTAAATCTAATTTGAGAAAAGAAATCAACTGTTACACACTATGTATGTATTAGAAAAATAAAGGAACCAAACACTAATAACTCAAAATAATGGAAGTAGTGGGTTTCCTTCTGTGGATTCCCAGACAGCTCAATTGCAAGCCCTCTAAATTGTGCCCAAGCTCTCAAGACACCAGGGGTGTTCAAAAGGTCCCAGTGTAAATTTTTCTGCTGTGAAACACAATGAAGTAATGTTCTAAAATACAATGGAACAAATCTATTTCAAAAATTTTAACACGGTAATAAAAACATATTTTATTTTCTTTATGGTTGACACATAGCTGTCACTAACATATAGAGAGCCATTTGGAGAGTCCACAACCAGTGTTGTGGCTACAGGTGCTACAAGAGAAGTTTCTGCACTAAATCATATGAATTATCAGAAATAGGTGCATGTAAACTTTTTGACTTTGAATTCTTACCTTCCCTTCCTTGTAGTCCTTCAAAGCCTATTAAAAGGCTTAACAAGTATTTGAATCAAATCCATTTACTTGTAGTTTCACTTTCCAATAATCTTGAGAAAAAGCAGCAGTTATTAATTATTACCTTTTCCCATGAGAAGGCAGCCTTCCTGATGATGACAATTAGATATGAACTAGTCCAAATCTGTGTCCCCCAACACCACTAGAGTTTCATCTGTGATTAGACCTGAAATTAGACTAACCCTTTAATGAAGGTCTGAAATATTCAAATAACTTTTTATTTTTATATATGCAAATTTGCCTTATGGGTTCCAGATGGAACTGGAAATGATGAAACAACAACAGGGTTTGCTGCAGTATTTCAGAACCAAAAGCAGAACAGCTCTAAATTTCCCCAAGAAAATATTTTCTTGTAAGATCTCCAGATATCTTCTAAAACTCAAACTATTTCAAAGAATTCAAAGCAACTCTGTCTAATCATCAAAATTTTCTATATTTAGATTTATGGAACTAAAAAGAATATATGGAAGTTTAATGAAAGCCCATGTCAAATATGCTTTCAGTGACAACCAGGATGAAAAAAGAAAAAATGAAACATGGAAGACTTGGAAAGAAGTACATTGGGGGAGCAGTGAGTACACTAAATATTAGTTTTAGTGATAGAGCTCTGGTAGGTTTAGAGAGGAAAAACGTTCTGTGTGATGTCATGGTTTAAATCTATATCGGAATTATTAGGATTTTTTGTGATTTTTTTTTTTTTTTGTACTTGATCAAGTTATTAGGGAACAGAAAAAATAAAAAGAGGAATAGAAAAGTACTGCTATCTGCCTTGTAATCAATCTGCTATTACTGAACAAAAATATTTAAGTTTCAAAACCACCCCAATGCAATAATTTTCCAGAACCACACTATCAATCTGGCTCTTAAATTCTCATCCTCAGCTAGCAGTTGCTGAAAGAATTTCAGCTTGAAAATCCCACTAATGATGTACCTTATTTCACGATCTGAGAATGAAGAACTTTTTCAAAGTATGTCTCTAACTTTCTACGTTCTTTAGTCAAGGAACTGGAAAAACCTCCAAAATATTAAATGTAATAGCTTAGCTTTGTTGCCTTTGTAGGGTACATCAACCTATTTATCCAAAAGTGAGGAGGTATGTGGGTGCATGCAGAGTTAATTTGGTGCCTGCAACCTTGTAAGCCATTTTAAAAATGTGATTAAACATTGTACCCTGGGAGTGAATCAAGAAATGAATGTAAACACTTCAAAAAATAGGAATTCCACATCCCCAAGAAAATTTTAATTGGACATGACTTGTAATCTGCTCTTTTTAACTCCTAATTCTCTTCCTGCTTTGTCTGGAAACTGGACTACCTCCCTTTTGCTCTTTGAAACTTGGAATAATTAAAAATCCATTACACTTCCCTCTCTCCAATGACAGTACATAAATTAAGCTTCAGCAGTGTTGAAACACACACAAGAATTGATATGACCCTTTCAAAGTGTCACTTATCTGCAATGCAAATTTCTTCTGGGTGATCACAAATTCAGCAAATATTTTTTTCATTTAGAACTCAATCTTTTACAGCTAAGTAGTGTTCATTTGTTGATTCACAGTTCAGAAGTTACTGAGGTGTTTATTTTTGTTAATCAAATGCACACTTCTCTAGTTATTTTTATATTTCAGAACTCCCAATAGTCAGCCTCAAGGATGCCTCAGTGCCTCTCAGCACAGCGAACTGCAAAAATATGCAGCCAGGCTTTTACTTTAAAAAGTGTCCACTTTTAGTAACTCAACAAGAAATAATAAGCAGCAAGTTCTGCTAAAGTGTATGTAGTATTTACCTTCCGTCCTCTTTCGTGTTTACATATTTTCATTTTAGATAAAAATTAACCTAGCCCAGAGCTCCCCAGATATCTTTGGCTCAAACCTTGTACCCACAAGAAGGAAATAGTAGTTGTAGAGTTAGTCTGGGTCAGATGTGTGTGTGTAACATTTTGCAAGCATTTCACTATTTATTATTAGTGCTTCTCATTTTAAATTTTATTCTGTTAAAAAAATGTGTTCTAAGATTTTCTGAAGATGCTTCAATGGGCTTTCTACTTCTTATTCTCAAGCCTTGTTACAAGGTGTGTATTAAAAATGGTAATGGAAATGTTAGAAAGAAATAGAAATGCTAGAAGTAGCCTCTAGCCTCTTTCTCACATAGTAGAACCCTTTGTTCAAGGCATAAAAGAAAAATGTTGAAAATTTGATAATTTGCATAATTTGTCTCTTTTGTATTGAAAAAGGTAGACCTCTGGGAAAAAGAGGAATTTGAAAAAAATAGGTATAAACTCCATGAATTTTGGCATTAAAAAAGAAAATTTCTGGATGTTTAACTCCATGACTGATAACTACAACTGTTTTTAAATTTACTTTGTGTTTTTGCTAAAATGTCAGCAAATTTATCTCAGCACGAAAGAGAAACTTACAAGCAAGTCTTTTCCCTTATTTCTTTCAGTCATTGGCTTGAATGACCCCCAAGGGGTTTTTTGATTGAAGTCTTTACTTTCTGATGGCTTGAACTGCTTGTGCTACTGCTGCACAGTAAGATGAGTAGCAACAAAGGACAAATCCAAAGGTTGTAGACATTCACTTTAGAGGCACTCACATCACTACTGAGCCTCTGAAAATATTAATGTTTTGGAAAGTTACTTCACATTTATTTTAACAGCTAGAAGTCCACTTATTTAGTTTAGTTCAAATTTTATTTAAATTCTAGGTTATTTAAAAGCAGATCATTATTTCATTTATTATATGAATCAGGATAATTTTCATTCACTTTTTCCCATTTTCATGCATCTACTCTCCATCCTTATCATAGTTAATGTCCTGATATATTTTTTTAAAAAACCCTTGGGCATCTTTAATTTATGCCCATTTATTTTTTACTCCTCTTCATTTTTGATGTTTTTGGTTTGCTTTTTTTTCATACTTGAACTGACTGTGAGATACAAGATTAACCTTGTATGTTTGAGCAACTATTGTAATGCTATTGGCTGATTCTGGATCCCATAGGTAAGGTGGGTTTTAATTCAGACATTCACAAGTCTTAAGTAGAAGCATTGTTCTTTGTGTTCTCTTCCAGGTAGAACTTGCCAGAGTAAATGCAAAGGTCTAGCTCTATGTCTTAATTTACTTGAGGTCCCTGTCTAGCTGTGAGTGAAGTAGGAAATTCCAGATCGTGATTAATCTTACTGATTAGCTAAAACAGGCCAGATGAATAGAAGTCTATAAATGTCCCATTTTCTCCTTTGAGTGTAGAAGGAGCCAATGAGAGTCAGCACAACTTCAAATATTTTTTATGGACATCTAAATGTAGGTTAGAACAATCTTGCCAGAGATGAGTAAGGTAAAAATTACTTGGAAGCAATGAAATCTGTGTGGGTGTTATGTTTCATTTTTAAAATTCTCTTTGGAATTAGAGGAAAATTATTTGAATTAAGAATACTTAACTAAGTACCAGAAAAGAGTACTTAGGCAGGTTATAAAACCCCGGTTACTGGAGGATTTCATGACAGGGTAGACAAATATTTGTTCAGAATAAATTGAGGGACAGAAAAAGCAAAAGCCTCTTATAATTCAGATGAGATATAAAAGGGAAAGGAGAAAAATACGTGGGCATGTGTGGGCATCTTGCACTGGTATAAGGGCAAGATGCACATATTTCTGCTATTCTTGTCTTGCAACATGAGAGTAAAAAGACTGACAATGTTGATCATCCTTTGCACATTGGAGACAATGAAATATTTTCTTATACTGGGTATGAGGAACACTCATCATAGATGTATTTTCTACATCCCTGAGTAGTCTTCCTTCCTAATATACTTAAAGTTCCTCATGGAGCCAATATGTTGAACAAATAAAAATAGCTTGAAAATGCAGACAACATGAATCTTATAATCTACTCACCATCCTACACTTCTGGGAGGTAGAAAACACTAAATTTTATCCCTCAAGAAACTAGGACATCCTGAAACCTGTTTCTATTATGATCTCAAAGCTGCAGCATGGGTGTGGGGAAAGGAGGAAATTAATCGGGATTTAGATAAGTATCAGAAACAGGCAGGCTGTTCGACAGTCCTGATGGGGTGTCCAATGACAAGCTGGACTGAACTGCACTTTCTGCCTGATCACTCAGTCAAAATACTTATAAGCACCTATAGCACAGAAAATCTACAGAAAATAATTGAAACAGAGGAAGGGATAGTTTGTAAAGAGGTTATAAATTGGTTTCTGTTTGCCAGTTTAAAGTCTTCACTTTGGGATTACACAGAGCAAATGATTTTTCTCAGCCCCAGCTTAGCAATTTTTGAAGTGGTAACAGGGTGGCAGGAAGGGGATAAGGCAAACTTTGTGAGATAATAAGTGCTACAAGGACTTTGGGAAGAAAGGACATAAAAGAACTTTTAAATGTGAACATACCAGTGAGTACCAGAAAAAGACATAAAAGATACTACCCCCAGTCTTTGCAGCTGAAGGTTTGAAAAGAGAGAAAAATATTTTCTTAGCACTATTTCTTGGTTGTGCCTGTAAGTTTATAGGAACTTGTCACACTTCCCAATATATAATGCCAAGATTCACAGATATTTCATGTGCTTTATAAAGTAGTTGTCTTCTGTAGAGAATAATCCAATTTTTCAGTTTCAGAGTTACTTTGCTAAAATTTGCAGCCAGCTGAAGACAGGTTTCTCCTGAGAAATTATTTTAAGCAAACAATGGCAACAGACAAAATATCAACAAAAATAGAATACTGATTCATGCAGACTCTGCATGCTCCACAAAATATGTGTCCTTTTAGTTAATAAAAGAACCCCAGCCATGAATTCCTCTGGCTCCAATTCCTTTCTAAGTTGTCTTTTGCTTTTGTATGCTTTTTTCCCTTCCCCTGTGATTGTTCCCTACATGTAGCTGTTAAAGATATTTTAAGTACAGACCGAGATTGCCTGTAGCACTGACTAAATGAGACTGTCACATAGGAAGGTTGTAAATGCACACAAATAATAAAACAGAGTCTAGGACTTTGGCTACCACCACCTGCTCATAATAAGCTTTCACGGCCTCTGGCAAAGCAAGAAACTGAAGATGAAACAATGCTTCCAATTGCATAAGGGGGTTGTTTTTCCTGGGTGGTACTATGCAAAAGGTGTGTCACGGGAATCATCATGGGGGTGGGTGGAGAAAAGACATCATGGGAATTCTGGTCACTGTGAAATCTCCTTGATAAAATCTAAAGAAGGCTGTGAAGAACTCCAAAAAAAGTGCAAACATTTGATCCATTTAAAACTGAGTGGTGCAGTTTCCTGATCCAGAACTGGAAGGAAGAACAGGGCACTTCCAGCAGTGTGGACAGAGACAGAAGGATTTTGCTCCTTCATCTGTAGGTACAGCTCAAACCTCTTGTTTTAAGGATGTGCTGGTTGCTCATGAGCAAAAGAATGGCTGGGGCAATATCCAAACACTTAAGAACAAAAAAAAAAAAGAGAACATATGTTATTATGATAATGTTATTATCATTGGTCAATCCTTACAGGTCTTCCTTCTTCTACTATGTGATGTTTGTCCTGCCCCACTGGACACTCTCATCTCCAAGACATTTCAGCAGCTCTGCCCTACTTGTGTCATACCAGGTGCAGATATTTTTCATTGGCCACAGCTGTCTGGTCCAGAAGTTACGTCTAACTCTCTTCTTAGGGAAACACATTAATTTAATAATTAAATTAATTAATAATTACAATAACAGTAACAACAATAACAACAACAACAACAACAACAACAACAACAACAACAACAACAACAACAACAACAACAACAACAACAACAATAATAATAATAATAATAATAATAATAATTTAATTTATTTCTTAATAATTAAATAAGCTGCCTGACCAGCTTGATATTTCTTTTGTCAATGAGATTTCTTAATCTGAGGATTCCTACTGTGCTAAAAAATACCTACACATTAGCATTGTGACCAAACAGCATAAAAGTGGACCTCCTTGGTGAGCAGTCCAATGTAAAGAATCAAACCCACAGTTCCTCATCACAAAAGATTGCCATCTTCCAACATGTATTTTCTGACTAGAAAACTAAGATTTTTATATGGTGGGTATGTGCATACACAACAGTCATTAGCAGCACTCTATTCAGAACAGAATATGTGTCTTTTGGTGGCACATTCGAACATTTTCCTCCATAAAGCATCATAGGAGTCTTGTGTAGAGCTTTCTAGTCCCTAGACGATCTACAACCGCTTGTTCATTAGACTTCTCCAGCTATTTGAGAGTCACATTTTCAAAGTATTTTTCAGATACTAGCACTTTGATTTAGCACAATCATTAAATGAGGGCAACCGGATATTATTATTCTTCAAAGACTACCCTTATCAGAAATGTCTGGATGAGGACAGCAGCAGTATCTGAAACATGTTTATAAGGACTGTTTTAGCTCTTCAGACTTGACTTGTCATAGGTTGAAATACCTGTCACTGATACCAGAAAACCGTGTGTCTATTTAAGTTTCCCTACCTGGCAGGGCTTTCCCCAAAGGAAGTGTAGCTATATCAAAAACTGCAAGGGTGGGCTGGAGCTCCCCAGCCATTTGAGGGCTGCCTCAGCTAAGCAATGTACAGCTCCAGATCTGTGTCCTCTGAGGGCCACCACATGTCTGCAACCAAACTCAAGTGGGAAATGACTTGGTTGAGGGTGTCTGAAACCTGTTCTCATAACAATAGAGGTGTGTCCTGCCAGATGCCTTGCTGAGCCCTGCTGGGCTCCTGAATGGTGGGGGGAAAAAAAAAAGGTAAATAAATACACTCCCCAAAGCTATAAATTCATGGTACAAAAAGGAGCTGTCAGTCACAGCTGATTGAGCAGCTCTTCAGAGAACAAATTCTCTCACTTTCCTGACATGCTTTGATGAACAGTGAAATAGGTAACAGTCTTGACACTTATAGATTCTCTAGAAGAAGTACACTTGCTAGACCATACTACTTCATGGTGGATGAGGTCACACCTTCACTGTCGGCTTCTACTTACAAGCCTCTAAACGTTGGAATGGGAAGATTTCAAGAAATTAAAGAAAAGAATTAGTGATAATTTTAAATGACTCTGGAAGAAACATTTTATACATGTTAATGTTATATACAGTGGTTTTTGTTATAAAAGGAGAGGTAATGCTTTTTTTTGTTTGTTTTTATATCTTTGCAGAGATGAATTCTCTTCGATCAGAGCTCTACTGTAATCAAATGAAAATAGGAGACATTAAAAATCAAAAAAGATCAAATTCCTTCCTTTCATAATCTTAAATATCTGCTGGGGAAACAGCAAACAAATAGCAAGATGAAATAGAAATAATTGATACCTAAACTGAAAAAGTGTGAATGTGCATGTGACCAAGAGAGACAGAAGTCTTTAATGAACACACAGCTGTTCACTCCTAGCCCGACAGAACTCCAGCCCTAAATCTCTGAATCAATATTGTTCTTTTCAGAGTGAACCAGTAACTCTGTTCCTCCCTTAACTCTGTTTCTAATGTAGCATCTGTGATTCCTTAATATCATTCCTAAGGCTGGAATGCTGCTCTGTGTCTCAGTTCTCACTCTGCTTTTTTAGAGTCCCTCCATTTGAGCTGGTTTGTTAAGGATCTCTCCTATTGATGTCAGACAAAGAGATGATAGAGGAACAACTGTCATAATCCTAGTTTCTGCTGTATTGTACCCTTTTTCAATGGAATAAGGGAAATGAGCTCATGTACTCCTTTTAATACCTCAGATTGGTTGTTTCTTCCCCAGAGGTATATTAAAAAAAATTAAAAAAAATTCAAACCAGAGAGAAAGCAGCTTCTTCGGATGACATACCTTGTATGCATAATCTCCAAAAAGCAGGATTTTATTGTGAGGATTGAATTCCTTTGTCTCTGCTTCTTAAGCACGGAAAATGATCAGCACATTCCTGTGTAGGTACAGTCAGTTCTCCATTAACTTAAACCTCTGTTTTCAGAGCTCTAATGGAGCTTTTGTAAAACATGCTAATTTTCATGTATGGCCATTCAGGAAGCATTGTTGGCTTGCTGGATTTTTTAAAAATAATATGGGATGATGATTTAATCCTTTTAACTGCACATTTTGTGGTGATACTTACTTTTACTTCTGGAAAAATAGACACCTGATAATGCAGTTCTGCATTCAGTCATTTATGAAAGACAAAGTGGCTCAAACGCTGCAGTGAAAACAAGTGTTCACCTGACCAGACATTCTGATTCAACCTGATGATTAAGCAGATGTATATTCTCTAGTCTCCTCCTGAAACTGCATGAGACCTCAATGTCTTCCTTTCAAACAGAATTTTAGAGTAAAACCAATCTAATACAGAAACAGAAGAAATAATTCATAGTTTTAGTTTGCCTTGTGCCCACTACAAACAAGCTGATATTCTAGTTATTTGTGTTCAGTACAAAATGGAAAGTTTTTATTTAAATGACTGTGTAACCACATCACAATCAAATGTACAAATAAACCTTTAAACATTGCACAAAACCTCTTTTAACTGATCATTTTTGTAAGTGCTCACTGAAATCTGTGGAAATTTAGTCCCCAATTAAAATTCCCCTCATCCTTGATCATTCAATACACCCAGTGACACAGCACTGCAGAGGGATAAACGAGATCACAGTAGGTTTGGATTCTTTTAAACTATACAGCAAAATCTGTCTAACTGTTATGTCATCACAGACTAATGTTGAGAGTCTCTACTCATAAAAGAAAATGTCCAGTGGTTGTTCAGATTTATTTTGAAAAGTCACAAGAATTTTCAGCTGAGCACTAAAAGTAAAATATTAACTGCATTTTGAACCTTTTGTTTTGAAAGCACACTGTGTATTAATATTTAATTTCTAATAAAACAGTTCTACAATCTGTATTTATATAAAGCAGTAAGAGGCTACAGTATAATAAAGAACTATGAAATGTTTTTAATAAAGACTATTTTTACACATGAAGTTGTGGGCAGACTTAATGGAGCACAATGCACATAGATTTTTACACCTTCAAAATATACATAGTGTTTTGTTTAAAAGGACGTATAAGTGGATCATTGACTGAATTCCAGAAAATGTGTTCATACATTTCTGAGTTTGTATTTCACCACAATAATTTGCACCAAAAAGTAAAAGAAAAATACAAGTTTTCTTCTCAAGGAAGAAAAAGTCAATAAACAGAATAAGGGGTGGTTCAATAGGCAACTAAAATTGTTTCTGATATTAATTTAATTTTTGCACCACTGAATGTTTCAATTGCCTTGGGCAGAATTTTTCCCTTGCCTTCAATATTCCTTACATTTACTACTGAAATATAGGGTACACCAACTACAGGAACTAAATTATATATCAAATTCCATTTATTACATAAATATTTGTTTGGCTTTGTTATTTTTATTGTTTATTTCCTTAACCAAGTTAACTCCATAATATCAAAGTATTTAAAGGATCAGGAGTGAATTTTTTTGTTTGAATATAATTTAAGAGACCTACAGACTTTTCTTTCAAAAAACATAATGCATTCTTTGCAGCTAAAATGCTAGTTTGCATATTTTCTGCAAGTTATGTATTGCAACCACTCAAAAATTAAAAAAAAAAAATATAGAAATTGAAAAATTTGTCTAAAATTTATTTTTAAATTTTGAAAAACTTACAGTTCTTGACATGCCCTTTAGATTCCCTCTCAACAGTAACAATTTTTTTCAAACCTATGTGGGAGTGTACAAAAGGACATATCAGTATATATTTTATTTTCTGAAACAGCTGACCTGTGAGTTGACATTCAGATTATTGACACCTATAATTCGGTGTCTGCATGGGGATATTTCCTTTTGTTTTTGCTTGCTCGTTTGATAGGGTTTTTTAAATCTAAAAGATGCCTTTATATTGAAATAAACAATTGGTGGGTGTTTGGTGGGAAAGAATAGGTGTAGATAATTGTTTTCTCTTTAAAAAATTGTCAGAGGAAATGTCTAGATAACTTACAAGTAGCAGAGAGAGCTGATGAGCTTCTGAGCTCTTTTCTGGGTCTGTGTTCATAAACATCTAGAAAAGCTGCAATCTCTTTCTCAGTGTCAGCCACAGAAAATGCCATGACAAATTAAAGTGACTGAACTGCGACTGACAAGCGAGAAGATTCCAGGTCTAGCTGAAATCTGACCTGTCTCTTCCATCGATAGAAGAAGTAAGAGGCTGTATGATGAAATTTTATTCTTTCTTCTTCACCCTCAGTGGAGATGAGATCATCTGCAGTGGATGATTCACCTCCCAGCTTCTAAAAATTCTGAATCTCAAGAGCTTTTTTTATATATCTGAGTGATCCTATCAGGAAATCACCTATCCAGAGGCCATCATGACACCATTCTGTGGTGAACCCCACTCTGGGTGGCCACAAAGAAGAGGACACTGGCTGACCTTCTTTTTTATCAGCTGAAATTTGGGCATGTTGATCTTGCTGAACTACAGTGAGCACCTTGCCCTTCTTTGTCATTTTCATCATCATGAATCTCAAACATGATGTAGGCTGGGGTTGGAACACATGCCAAGGGTCAGTGTAATGCCTTGAAACTGGAAAAAAAATCCCAGACTATAGTTAGTACTACATTTTCTTAACAAATAAGAGTAATTTCACAGGCTATAGTATTTTCTATGTGTTTCTAAGCTATCTGTCATTATACATCTACAAAGAATTCCTTGTACAATACGAGTGTATGAAATTTCAATGTATCATTTTTTGTTGCTAGGGTAGGGTTTGCTGGATTTTTGTTGGCTTTTCTAGCAGGGACTTTAGAAATTATTCAGAGATTACAAAGCAACATAAAGACCAGCTTTGAAATATAGGATATACTGCTCACTATGATTTGTATGAACTAATCTCTAATGGCTCTTTGGGAAGAAAATGTCAACTGAAGTTTATATTCCATTGCATATATTAGCAATGACTACTTATTATTCTTATAACTGTTTTTAATTAACAGAGTAAATTCTAAAATGAATACAAATCAAATGTATCCAAGGGTAAAATATATTCAGCTATGGAATGTGTCCTTACATTTGCTGAAATATCTATGAAGTAACTGGTGTGTCACCAGAAATAATCTGTTCAATTTCTTTTTCATTCATTTTTAGTCAAGAAGAAAAGAAGTGCCAGCAGCTGGCACTTTGCAAGTAGCAATCTTCTATATCATCAGAGGCATGGACAGGAAAATTGCATTGTTGCTGCTGCTGTTGCTATTGCAGCTGTTGCTATTTACTATGTGCTACAGTTCTTTCTTCCAACTATGTGACAACAAAAAGTAGAAGAGAAATCTGAAGGGCAATTTTAAATCTAACATCCTAAAGTCATAATGTGCAAATTGATCCATAGGACAAAATATGGTTATGAAAAACATGGTACATATTAATTGACACTTATGGAAATTCTGCTGTGTGTGTTTCAACCAACAATTTGTTCCATAAACTCCAGCACAGGCAAAAGTGCGTGCAGGAACCATTATCATAAAAAGAGGTACAAATGCCTATAGAGATTAGGACATGATAAAAGGAAGAAAAAATACCTATAGTTATTTCTTAGCAAGAATCAAACTGGCATAGTTACATGAACAAGAAGCAAAAACTATGAAAAGATTGCATCTAGTAGCAAAAGTTTAACAGCTTTGTATTCAAGGAAGGGAAACACTTTATGTACAGTCTTTTACAAGCACCTGACTCTCATTTCACTATCTACAGGAATTAAAAAGCTGCATCAAACATCCAGCTTTAATTACCCTTTCTTATCCAGGAACCAAACAGAAGTCCTAGAGTACTGCTGATACCTTAATTCAACTGGAACCTATTTTGGCACTCTCAGCTCTGGAATAGAAGTATATATATTTGTCATTTTTGGGAAAACAATTAAAGTTCGAGGACACATCTGCATGTGAAACAGGAAACATGAAACACATAAGAATAAAAATCAGATCTATTTTTTATTTACACTTCCTGTAATGAAAACTCTGAAATATCCATTTAAGACAATTGTATCAATTCCATGATACACCAAACATGATAGGCAGCAAGGGCCAGAAATCTGGGATTAATAATTATGGGTATATATTTGTCTTTTAAATGTACATTTCTGTGGATAAGAATATAAGTGTAAGCTATACAGGCTTCTTTCAGTGATACCCAGTGACAGAAATAGAGGCATCAGGCACAAAGTGTAACACAGGAGGTTCCCTCTGAACATCAGGAAACACTTTTTATTCGTGTGAGTGTGACAGCATTGGCACAGATTGCCCGGGGAGACTGTGGACTCTCCATCCTTGGAGATATTCAAATACCATAGTACCTGGTTCTTAGCAACTGACTCTAGGTGGCTTGGCTTGATCAGCAGGTTGGACCAGAACTCTAGAGGTCCCTTCCTACCTCAACTGTTCTGTGATTCTCTGATAACATCATTAAATCATATATGATTAAAAAAACACAACTATGACTTAATGAAGTTGTCTGTTTAATTAATAAAAGTAACTTCTAAAGTAATGGCATAAAGAAAAATTATGACTCCTTTGCAGTTGAGTAAGTTTAGCCCAGAGATATTTTATAGGTGTTAATCTGTGAAGAGAGTTATTAAATACCTTGAGTCTTTTTCACTCACATCCCCAAGCCATTTAGATGCTAAAGTTACATGGACTTAAATTGATGAAATTATGATTAAATTGAAATGAACTGACTTCTAATTTTCTAAGGTATTTGGAACTCTCTCTTGAGCAGAAATCATGTCTAACAGGAGACTCCCACCACTACATACCTTCCTTGGTACAGCTCTTCTTGAGCTGTATGACTGACTTTGAGCTCTGTAAAATTAACAAAATAAAACCTGATTTTTAATAGAGTTTTATCTTCTTACTAGCATTCCAAATGTATAGAAATATTATCAAAAGAATAACTCAAAACTGAAGTGCTGCAGTCAATGTATATATAGTTTTACATTCATATTTTCCTTCAAACATGGTAACTCCCTTATAACTTTCTATGAGTGCTGTAAACACAAAATGAGCTGCTATACCAGAAAACATTACATTAGGACAGAAACCAAGGAAGATTAGTAAGAGGTGAGAGCTAAAAATGTAAACCAACTACTGATTTTTTACTGTATCTGTCTCCAAAAGGCCAAAGGAATGTGGGACTCTTTTGGTGTCTTGTAAAGATTATATGGTACAGGCCATTGAGTTACCATGATTAGATGAACAATTCCATGCAGACCAATATTAATAACTATTGAAAAATTAATGCAAAAAATTTAATCAGAGCTTTTAAAGTAATCTCCACACATTTGTAGCTGATATTCATTCATCAGAAACTTTCCTTGAGTTTTTATTGCAAGCTAGCATACTGCATCTTATCATCTAGTTTGGTGGATATATCTGAGATAATTAGAGGAAATTCCTCACATCAAGGTTATTTGAGTTATGTATATCTATTAATATTCAGTATTAATTTTCAATGTGAAGTAAGCAAGGAGAAAGAGGTTTGGATGGCATGGGAAAACTATTGGCCATCTCATAATCTGAGTTTTGTAATTTGCAATTCAAGCACAAGTCAAAAATTATACTCATGGCAGATGAGCGCTCCCTTGACTGAAAAAAAACCCAGCAGCAAAGAAAAAGAAACAACCCCCAGTATAAATACCCCCAAGAAAATCCACATTTTGCACACAGGGTAGAATGTCTTCGGGAGGGAAATTGAAACATGTTAAGTTTTATTTTGAGCAATACTAACTCCAGATTTTTGTCCCTTTTTTTAGTTACATGCCAATTGGCAGACATGAAGCCCCCATAGTATGAATGCAACCATTCATTATAGCCCTCACCAACTTCTGATGTCAGCCTACTTCCTTTTTAGCCAACATCACAAGGCACTAAATTTTTTTTTTTTTACTCATTCCATCAAATCTTCACTATTAGAAAAATCCATTTTCCTATTTGGAGATCCTTAGAAGGGTTTCTTGTAAAAAAAAAATAACTGATTATGTAGTGAGAAGGAAACATGGTAATGTAGGAAAATCATGTCTCTACAGTGTATTTTGGTTAGTTCCAGAGGCCATAGGATCTGTTGGAAATCTGAGCTGTAACATCACAGGCAATTCCTACTGTTCAGCAAATAGACGACACAGGTGTTTAAATTGGACAGAAGTATTGGAAGCACAAGCAATATCCAGGCATTCTGGTTCAGCACACTCTCCCATCTGCAGTCTGCCATCCATTTCTAGGCTACCATTCAAGAGTATAGGTTTTTAAACCCTTCTCACTTTGCTCTGATTTTATATGAAAACTAGCTCCTTATGCATACACACATCCCAGTAGCTGTTGTGCACTCAGTTGTCTAGTTAGGGCACTTCCAGTGACAAACCAAGCAACTGAAAGATAAAGCTCCATGCCTCCATCTATTTGAAAGTTTCTTAATATTCTGTATATGTTTAATCCTGTTTACTTGCTGCTTTCTGAATTTTTCACACAAATGCATCCTTCCTATTGGGATCAAACTTAAAATTTGCATGCCATGGGTAATGGCCTCCTCTCAGACACCTGGGAAATGATTCTTCTCTGTCTGTCATCTTTTATCAGAAAATCCAGTTTCCCTCTATGTTAGGGTTAGCCTCAGTGTCACAACACAGTCATCCCAGTGTAGTAGGTTGAGTGCACCCCACTGAAATAAGAAACAATTAAAGTTCCCATTCACACAGATTCTATTCCACCTTGTCTTTTTGAGGAAAGGGGAGTCAAAAACAAGCCTGAACTACTGTACAGGGCTCCTGACCCACCAGCACCTGGGATGCCTCCCTTACTGTCTGAAATAATTTTCTTCTTTGGGATAAAACTAAAGATATTATTTTAAACTCTTAAATTTCAGAAAGAATTTTGGGGTGTCTTCCTTTGCAAGTAGTTTTTCTTTATTCCCTGCTGGTTATATTTATGCCAATTCCTACTCCCCCTCTCCTCATTTTCAGGTTTACTTCATACTTGATTAACTTGATTGATATCCCTTCAAACATATTATCAAAGTTTTATAAAGCAATACAAACATCCCCTGGAATATATTCCAAGTCAGTTTAGTATAACATGGCACTTAAAAGTTGCCAATTCTCAGGGTGTAACTACAAGAAATAACACCATTTGGCTATCTCCTGCTGACCTGCTTGCTCCTTGTGATGGGAAAACGCCAACCTCTTCTACTTTAAAACTCTGCCAGTGAGAAATACCTTGGTCTCTCTCCAATCTGTAGGCGATAGTCAATGAAAGGTCTCTTGCAAAGTATTCCACCTCCACTGAGGAGGTGGCAGACAGGCATGGACATGGGAAAGGGTCAGAGGGATCAGCTGATACCTTATACAAACAGTTCTGGTAGGGCAAGCCAGAAAAATACCATCACCTTAAAACTATGTCCTACTTCCCCTTCCTCTCTCCCATCCCTCTGCTCTGTCACATGGAGTTTCTCTTGAAACATGTGAGGGGTGGGTGAAGCAGAGAACACTGAAGCTTTGGGAAGGGAAAAAGCCAAGAATGTCCTGGAGTTGCCTGCTTCAGTATTAGTGTGGCAGAGCAAGAGCAAAGCCCCCAACCCTTGCCCTTTGCTCTGCTGAGGAATATGTCCAAAAGTGGCCTTGTCCTGGGGAGTAAAAAAAAAGAAAAATCACAGGGGAAGGATGTGATGGTTTGAAGGACTAGAAATCACAAGACTGAAGATTGACTTTTGGGCTGAAAAAGCAGTCTTGCCTCCAGATACTGATTACCAGAGCTGGCAATTCCGGTTGTTCCAGGCAGAACAGAGCTGGAGGGTTATTCTATTTAAAAAGCAAACTGAGACAAACAAACCAACAAAGAAATAACATAACAAAAACCCAAGCCTAATCTACAACTTTATCTTATTTATCTGTTTTCTTAAGGCTTTATGGCTGTGCTGAAAAAGGATCTCTCCTTTTTGGAAAACCCTAGCACTGGGGTTGACAGTTCCAGAGTTCCTACTGCTGCATTTATAAGGGGATTTTTGCATCATGTTTGAATTATAGGGAAAAAAGTGGCATGTCATCATTACTTGATTGATGGCAAACAAGCTTCTAGTGAGGAGGCAGGAGAATAAAAGGTCTTGCAACACAACACAGAAGATTTATGCTAAGTACATTAGTTTTCATGTGGGCAGTAGATTACACTTAATAAACTTTTAAACAGTCTCAGCAGCCAAAAAAATGTGGATGCAAGGAAGTCACACAGACTGATAAACAATGGAATTTCAAATGTTCTTTAAACCATCATGTGTATCATAGTAAAGCAGAATAGTTAGAGTTTCATTTGGAAATTCATCTTCATTATTGCAGTGTTATTCAGTATTATTGCAGCATTCTTTCAGTACTATCTTGATTTTCAAGGCAAGGATAAAACCAGCAGAAACACAAGGAAAAACTTCTACCAGAGTCCCTTCTTTCTCATCATTAGGAATCGGTGCTATATCTGATGAACTCCTCCAGCATGAAGAATGCATTTGTGCCCTATCTTATACCTTTTATGTGAGAGGCCTTTGCACACCCTATAAATTCAAAGATATGAATGTGGTAAAAGTACTACATATGATAGAGACTAATTTCTCAGCCATATGGTTTTTCTCTGTTTCTGTAATCTGGTTCAAGAATCTGTGTTATCTAGCACTGAGCTGAATGGGAGCTATCTGTGCTCTGGCAGTAACAGAGCACCCCACTGAAACACTGACTGGAACAATAATGTGTCTTGAACACTGAAATAATGTATGCTCCAAAGCCTTTTTAAAAAGGGCAGACTTCACAGTGGCAGAGGGCAGGGAATACTCACAGAGACGTAATAAATATCACAAAAAAGGTCACTCTTTAGTTTAGACAAAACTTTATATTCCTTGTAAAAGAAAAATCTAAACTTAAACATGTCTTTTTAAGCAATGTTGAACTACAGCAGAATGTTATATTTTATAGCAAAACATAAGGTACCCAATTCTCATAGGTAAGTCACAGACTTAGCTCCCACTCCATATCTGGGAGTACTTGGTAATTAAAAAATGATCTCCTTCTAGTTATGAGTTGATATACGGATTCATATCCCTGACTGTAGGCATCAGACATACATTCTTCCTTTTACCTTGCAATAATGCTTTCACGGCATAGACAAAACCATTACTACACAGAAAACAGATGAATGACAACACTCACTTAGAAGTAAAATTGTTCCTATACTTTCCACTAATGAAAGATAGTGCATTTTTGTAAAAATTTAAATTTTTCATTATAACATATTCATGTTTTTCTCAAAAAAAAGGGAAAAAGTCCAAATTTTCATAATCTTAAAAAAAAAAAATGTAAATACAGAGAAAGAACACAAAAGAAAGAAAGAAAAATTGATCAAGAAAAATAATTTTATCAAAATAGTTAATACTTTAAATAAAATCCAATTAAATTTATTTAATCTTTTTTCCATTCTAATTTTGCAAGCAGAAGTTTCATAATCAAAACAAAACGACCCATTTCAGATGAATATTATGCTTCACTACAGATAGCTCTTTGGAAATATTGTGATTGCAGGGAACTGTTTGCCACCACGACCGCATATCGCACAGTCTGAATCTAAACTAATGTGGTAAACATTTGAAAAAATAATTTAAAATGTATATTTTATAGCTAGAAATCATGGCTTTTCAAGTACTACATGACATCACAAAGATTTCCATCACCTTCTGCAGCCTTTCATGGAAAATGTTTTGGTGCTACTCTTTAAATTTGAATGCTTTTCCATGAAGAAAAGGTTCTTACATTAGGAATACATTTATGCAGCAAGTTTCCTAACACAGGACATGCATTGTTATTTGATGTTGTATTTTGTTTATGATATTCCAAAGGGCACTTCACATGGTGTGACCATGTTTACCATTCTTATATCTTACAGAAAGATAGGGGCAATATTTTCTTAGGGGATCATAACTATTGGTGAAGACTTATTAGAATCACTTTTATCCAATGAAGATGTGGCAAAATGAAGAACATATTGTCAATGTCACCTGTTCTGGCACATTTCAGGAAGTAATTTAACAGCTACTGTGGAAAATATTATCATAAAGGTTACAGGGTGGAGACCATAACAATTATTTTAATGGAGTTTTAGAAACTCCAGTTACATCCTTTTCTATTTTTTTTCCAAAGGGTATTTTGAAGGTTTATATAGGAAACTTCATGCTTGTGCATGAAGAGGTTTTGTGCATCAGTATTCCAGACCTGAAAGCACAACCAAGAAGACCTCTTTGCAAATATGTTAGTTGTTGGTGTGCCTTTAGGGCAAAATAGTTACATTATTTAATCTGGGAGCCATGGCAACACAGAGGTGCAAGATCAAGTACAGATTGAGTTCAAAGGATCAGGCTGTCAAGCAACATCTTAAATGAACTCAGGCCTGGAATGGATCTCCAGATATATCTATGCAAGTTAAATCAAAGCTTTTTAACTGTCAGTGTTATTTAATCTTACTCATACAAGGACACTGAGAAAAAGCTGAGGACAGACAATGTAGTTAAACATGCAGCAACACACAATGGCTTCAGTACCTGCTTTCAAAGGCCTCCTAACAATAAATCAGTTTAAATAGATTAGATAATTCTTTTTGCATGGAAGGCTCTAGAATCTTTCCTTCAAAATGTTTAGTGTTTAATGACTACCACTGAATGTATTAATCATGAACCATTTATATTTTCATCATTTGCTCCTGAGGGATAAGAAGTCTATGTAGCCAGGGAAACCACATAGTCCAAGTCTATTTACAAAAACTGACATTCAGAGGACTGACTGAAATTTTCAGTTTACTTTTTAGTGCTGAAATATAACTCTCTTCTCTACTTTGAGGAAATGAGTACCTTTGTTGATACTACTGCTCTGTTTCTCTGGGGCATTTGCTATTTTGTTCTGGTGTTTTTATCATACCTTCAACTCTTTGCCTCACCATCAACATTTCAGCTGGTAGGTCTCCTCCTCACTCAGCTTGTGGGCTGCCTCTCTAGCCATATCTACACAATCCCTTTCTCTGCATATGTCCTTTGCTGCCTCCACCTCAGCTTTCCCTCTAATGCCAGGGTGGTGAAAGACTTAAAAGTCATCAGTATCACTACACAGCTGTAAGTTTAGCAGGAATTCCCTGATTAAAGAATTGTTGAATAAAAGGGCAAGGTGGGGTGAGGCAAGGAGAGTAGAGGAGACTTACATGAAATTAAATTATTTAAGGATTTATTATTTTTTTTAGAGGAATACACCAGTTTGGGGAACTTAGCTGCAGATTCACTTATTTGCATTAGTGTAGCTTCTAAGTAGCGATTAAAACATTTTCCTAAATCTCATTCCACCACTTCATTGAATTTTCACCCTGAATATCTTGTGTTAATCACTTCTTAAAGTTAGCAGCAGTGTTCATCTCTTCTTTAGAAAATTCTGCTTCTCTTTGATGATGAAAATGAGCAAAATTGCAATGGAATAAAGAGTATATAAACTTGATGGACAGAAAAAAAATGCAGAAAACATTTCTGTGAAACTGAAATTTAACTTTCTGCTAAAATAACTTCTTAACTATTTGAGGCACATTTATTTTAATTAATTTCAATTATGCAAAACTAAATGTAAATTAATATTGAAACATGGATAAAGAAACCATGCTCTTCTGTGACCACTAGGCTTGATTTTCATCTAAGGTGATTAGTAAAAGTTGTAGACAGTCCACTAAAAATTGCATATTATCTCTTCTAAATAAGCAGTTACATTGGGTAGGCTTCATAATATGATACTCCTTAAATAGATTAATATGCTTTGAATTTTCTAATTAATGTTGACAAGTACATGACACTCTTGTTAAGGCAATTAATAATGCATAAGATTGGAGAGTCTTCTGCTTCAATTCTGAACTTTTCTTTTATTCACTATCTTATATTCCAAAAAGATTGACACACTAAAATCTTTAGAAATATCTCTTTCTTTCCTTGTCTTTTTTTTTTTTTTTTTTTTTTTTTTTTTTTTTTTTTTTTTTTTGGAGGGTTCATTGCTAACTTCTCTATTGTCTTCTTCTATAAATTATTAATTGCTAGAAACAGAAACAAGCAATCAGATCACAGCCCATTTAGACCAATATCTGTCCAGAGGAAATAATCACCCTTTGGATATATTGTTTTTTGGATATATTGTATCATACTGCATTGTCTGAGGAAGTCAGTGCCAATAATTCATTAAAAAGTGCAAGGAAATATATGCTTATAATATTCATGCAGAAAGGTAAGAGAAGTGTGTAAATCTGAGTCTAATATTTGGCTAATGTCAAATTACTTCAGTTTTGAATATGCTTGAGGTTTTGGTGCAGCTAATGTATATAGAATGAAACTTTTTAATGAGCTTACCCAGCTGCTGGTTTGTAGTTTAACCTTGTAAGCACAAAATTGAACAAGGATTAATTTATGATTCTAAGTGATGTTATTCCTTTGGAAACTACATTTTAAGAGGCTTTAGAGTTTTATTTAGCAGTAATATCAATTCGGCATTATATTTGATGTATTATTTGACAGCACCTAGGATCATGATGTCACATTGCAATGGAAGCAGATAAAGAGAAGAGTTACAGTGAGCAAGAGAAATGAGAATTATTGTCCTATTGATTCCTACCAAAACAAACTTATATGTACCTAAGCACAAATGTGATTTAAACAGAACAAGAAACATGTATATTACATTTTCAGTCTGGGATAATTGCATCTATTTCAACAAATCTGAATTAGTTTCTATTAATGTCTGTCATTAAAACAAACAAACAAACAAAAAAGCACAAATAAAACTTGGATACTTGTCCAAACATAAAATACTTTAAATGTAGGTGAAATGAAGAATAATTTTTTCATCGCTAGAGGCAGTCATCATGTTTCTTAAATTAATATGTCTTATCTGCTCCAACGTTTACTTTGTCTAAGTATTTGGTAACATTTTATTATTGTAACATTGACCAAAATAGTCTGGTGAAATCATACTTAAGTATTTATTTCATTTTATTCAGGTAATAAGAATAGACTTACCATAAAAGCTTCTGGCAATGCTGGAAGACATCCCTTGTCCCAGATCAACAACAGCCTCAAAACCACTACTTCTGGATTGCTTCTTCTTCTACAATTAGCTTTGAGAAATTCTCATTCAGCACAACTGAAAAAGGGGAAACCTATGTGTTTAATTTTATTGTTTACAATAAACACAAATATGACATACCTCTGGCATCCTTCAAAGTCATTTTTGCATTAAATTTATGTACAAAAAGTAGGCATTTAGAGGGAATTCCTCCATCAATTACAGGGCTTCATAGCTGTCCAAATTAAACAGATCTTTTTATAGGATCACAAAATGTTTTGGCTTGGAGTGGACCTTAAAGATATCTAGTTCCAAACCTCCTGCCATAGGCAGGGACACCTTCCACTTGACCAGGTTGCTCAAAGCCCCATCCCACCTGGCTTTGAACACTTTCAGGGCTGAGGCATCAACAACTTTTCTGAGCGACTTGTTCCAGTGTCTCACCATCTTCACAGTAAAGAATTTCAATATCTAATTTAAATCTGTTCTCTTTTAGTTTAAAGCCATTACTCCTTTTCCCATCTCTACATGTCCTGGTAAAATGTCCTTTTCCAGCTTTCCTTTAACTCCCCTATGGACCAGAAGGCTGCTTGAAGGTCTGCACAGGTTTGTCCCTAAAAATAAACCTTCTAATCTGTTTTTCATAACTAAGTCATATTCTCACAAATTGTAAAATAAACAAAAATAGTTTACATTCTTTTGTGAAAAATATCACTTAAAAAACTTTTCATTTAATGAATGGGATTGGAAAAGTTATAACTTCATTATCCGATCCCTAGTCAGTATCCTAAAAATTACAAAAAACTAAAATTTCAATAAAAATTTTTCTTCTTTTATATTCTAACACCTATATATATGTATATGTTGTTTTCCTTTGTGTCCCACAGCACCACAACAGAGCATTCTCCAGGATCAACAGAGTCAAATCGCACTCTGTCCTCACAGTAGAGCTGCTCCAGCCCTCTTATCATCTTTGTGACCTTTCTCTGGACCCACCCCAACATGTCCATATCCTACTTATGCTGGGGGCCCCAGAGCTGCACTCAGTACTGCAGGTGGGGTACCACTAGAGAAGAGAGTGGGAAGATTCCAGTAGCTCGCCCTGCTGCCCACACTGCTCTGGATGCAGCCCAGGACACGCCTGGCTTTCTGGGCTGCAAGCACACATTGATCAGTCGTGTTGAGCTTCTGGTCAACCAACGCCCCCAAGTCTCTCTCCTCAGAGACGCTTTCTATCCATTTTCTATACCTCTATTTGTGCTTAAGATTGCCTTAAGCCTCATGCAGAACCTTGTACTTGGCCTTGTCGAACTTCCTAAGGTTTTCTCCTCTCAAGCCTGACCAGATCCCTCTGGATGACACCCGTTCCCCTCCAGTATGTTGACACCCACCTGACAGCTTGCTCTTGTTTGGCAAACCTGCTGAGAGTGCACTCAATCCCAGGCCCGGAGTCAAGTCCATGATGCCAACAAAGGTGTTAAACAGAGCTGGTCTGAACACCAGGCCTTGAGGAACACCACTCGTCACTGGTCTCCACCTGGACATTGTGTCATTGACCACAACCCTTTGAGTGCAGCCATCCAGCCAGTCCTTTGTCTGCCAAGTGATCCATCTATCAAATCCACATCTCTCCAGTATGGAGGACAGGATGTTATGGGAGACAGAGTAAAATGTTTTGCACAAGTCCGGGTAGATGACATCAGTCACTACTTACACAACCACCAATGATGCAACCCTGTCCTAGGTGACCGCCAAACTTGTCAGACAGGATTTGCCCTTAGTGAAGATGTCAGCTGTCACCAATCACCTCCTTATTCCCCATGTACCTTAGCATAGTTTCCAGGAGGATCTGCTCTGTGAACTTGCCAGGCATAAAGGTGAAACTGGGTGGCCTGTAGTTCCCTGTGTCTTCCATTTTTACCTTTTTTACAAATGGGGGATATGTTCCCTCCTTTTGCAATCAGTGCAAACTTCACCAGACTGCAACTACTTCTCAAATACACTTCCAAGTTTATATGAATATAAAATACATCCAAGCATAAGAAGAGCTGGTGTACATTTTTTTTTTCTATATCTTTCTGTGGTTACTTGAAAAATTCATATAATTTATACTTGAATCCGTTTTTCCTGGATGTTAGTTTATTTGATGACCTTTCAACAGTATTTTATATCTGTGGAGTCATAAGCCAATGTAACAGTAGCTATGCTGGGCCTAGCTCATTTCTATCTCTGTGTGTAAAATGCTTCCTTCACCTTTCATTTAAATATTTTTTTCCTCTGTTTTAACAATGGAATCCAACAGATTTCATGTTGCTTCTTGTGACCCATGTATTGTAGCTGGATAGTAGTTGACCATCGATGCCTTTGGATTTAGCCTCTCAGAAAGCTTTTCATTGTTCTGTTAGTTTTCTTCCTTTTTATCCAATACATTCTACATCATGATCTTTATGGTAAACAGCAACCTAGTAACAGAAGTAATTGGTTGTAGAGCTCAGAAAAAAAAAAAAAAAAAACAAACTTTCATTGCATTTTCAATAAAAATCAAGGCTGGAGGCAAGCTTACAAATATCTGATGGACATAGCCTAAAAATATGGAAATGGAAAGGTTGGAAATACCTGGCAATTAAAACATGCAAAATATTTTTGATATAGCGTAAATTAAAGATATCGATAGCAAAACCCAAATACAATACATTACTTATCTTCTCTTCAATGGTCTAAATCAGCAAAATTCCTGAATACAGTGGAAATTGCAAACCATGTTTAAATGCCCTGCTGAACTAGGATCTTTCTGCTTGTGTTCTTACAAGGTATGTGTTTAGTCATGTGATAATACAGAATACTAGGAAATAAAATCCATTAAAGTGCTGTAACTAGTTTTATTTCCTAATATAATGCAGCGTAAACATTTTTAACTTAAGAAACAAACTGCAAAAAATGCCTAGCAGATGGAGACCTAAAATATTTTCATGCATAATTCAGTGCAGTTTATATGTTTGCTTGGCTGCAAACTATTTCTGAAGATACAAGGAGATGAAAAATGTGTCATATGCATATAACAATGTAAATGCTTTAACACTTAAACATCCACCATAGTAGAGATTGAAAGCTGTATTTTAAATGTCATGACATTTTTTCCAGAAATTCAGCAGTATTCTTCAATTTAAATCCTTTCAAAACAATCATAATTGATATTAAAAGAAAATATAAATTGGAAAATATCTTAAATAACTATTAGCAAAACTCTATTCTAATTGAAAGTAAAATAATTAAAGTGGCAGAGAAATGACTGATATTATCTTATAAACAAATTACTTGACCTATATATAGAGACACTTCTTTTAAATACTTCCAAGAAGAAATTTCTTCTCTTACTTGCATGGTAGAGACAAAGAGATATGAAGATCCATGCAAATAAGCCCCAAGGAAACAAACAAATAAACAAAGACATTTATCCTTTAAAAAATGAGCTTTCAGTGAAAAATAGGAATTTGGTTGCAAAATTGTGACTATGATGATTCATTTTAAATTTCACACATGCCTCTCTACTTAAAAAAAATATTTCAAAGATTGCAGGAAAAAGAAGTAGGATTCTACTCCCTAAAAACAGGTGTAGTTGGATTTTATTAAATGTTTAAACTGTTTAATGTTTAAATGTTAAAGTTGTTCAAACTGTATCCCATGTCATTTTTTTTTCTTTTATATAAGAAAAAAAAAAAAACCAAAAACATTATTAGACATGAGTAACAGAATCTTCACTCAGATACACAAGCTAGGATTGACCCATCTCGTTTTAGTCTGTCCTGGGTAGAAATGGAGACAAACTCAGGTACAGACATCTAGATAGCTTCATCCTTTAATATAATTAAACCTCAGACCTAGAACTATACTTTTACCTACGGTGGTTTCTAAATTCTTCTGCAGGCAGGGAATACATCCTCCCTTTGTCATTTAAGTGCTCTGATCCTACTTTCAGAGCACTACTGGCAGTGCAAGAATGAGGTCCTTTCTGCACAAGCACAGTATTTCTAAGACTGGGATCAAAGATGACAGATTTCAAGCCTTCCCTCCTTAACGTTTTGCTAGATGGGACATGCAGCTAAAACAAAGTATTCCTAAGCATCTGGCTGGGTGTGAAAAGAGGGTGAGCAAGGAGAAGTACACTGTACTTTTTGCCTTTTTTGTACAAGTTTTGCCTCTCTGAAGCAAAGACTTTTACCCTCACCGGGTCAGGCAGTGAGTAACAAAGACAGAAAGTGACTTCATAGCCATAAAGTATATCACTGTCTGCTCCAGAGGCAATATGTGTACCTTACATGATTAAAAACACTTAATCAGTCTTGAAGTTCCATAGTATAACTGTCATCACAGCCCAGGTGAGAGTCCTTACTACTAGGGAATTTTACCCTCGTAGTTCTCTGGATTCAAAATTTTTTACCATTCAGTGGCACAGTTTCAATCAGAGATGAAGAGCTATTTTTTTTCATTCTCAGCCTGTATACTTTCCTACATCTTGATTTCTATATTTCCCAAAATGGGTCTGGAAAGCAAAAGGAAAAACAGGAGATAGCTGAAAATAGCCATAGGTTTAATATGTAAGGATGGAGACTCTCTACATAAACTGGCATTGAGTGCTTAAAAACTGAGTGTCAGCAGCATTCATTTAGTATACATTACTGTAGCTGCTGGGGCTCTAGCATCTTTATTGTTAATCCAGAAAGGGCAGAGTGCTTAGCTGCTGGGATTGGTCTTTTGGGGCTGAATTTTCTTGAAAGATAATCAAAGAGGATTGTGATTGGGTAGCATAAACCTTACAATCAGAGAGGATTTCCAATTTTTTTTGTAAATATCATAGGGGAGAAGGACAGGGCACTGGGCAGCTCCTTTTGCAGAATATTATGCTTTTTAAAAGTTTGGTCTGTGATTACACATCACTGAATGACTCTGTTTCTCATGGGTATCAGACAGGGAAGTGCTACAATCTAAAACTCATTCTAACAATCTACCTGAAGTTTAAACAGTCATCAGGAGAGTGGCATTAATCAGTTACTCCCCAAAGCATTGCATATGACAATGCAAGGTTGACACTTACAAACCAATCAGCATATTTTCCTAAATCTGAGTATTTAGTCTGCTTGGTGGGAGGAGTTATAACATAAAAGAAAACAATAAGGAAGAAATGAAAAAAATTCTCACACATAGTAAAAACTTCTATTTTTTTCACTAACAGCACAACAAAACTATTTTCAAAGTTTGAGGATTTTTTCTTCATTACTTTGTTTTTCATTTGTGAGCAAGGAAGACCATATTAAACCAAAGTTATTCTCTTGCAGCCCAACTTAAGTGCATAAGGCTTTTGAGACACTTTGTATCTAATCTTTTGTAATAAATATTGCTACCCAAAGCAACTTCATATCAAATTCTCTTAAAATAAGTGTCACAATGAAGAGCTCTGCCTTATAATTTAAACTATTTCACAGTATTTTTCACATAAATCAGGTACAATAAAATATTATCTGCATAAAAAGGCTTTATTATTGGATAACGGTAGAATAAAAAGTGTTGGAGGGTTTTTATAACTGAGCTGAACCCCACATGATGAATTTGTTATCTTCAAATATAGCTTTATTTTCCAAGGAAGGTACCTAAAACACCATTTTCTAATAGACAAGACTAGCACTAATCTACATAGGGAGTTTACCATGATTTATATTAAAGAAATGTTTTTTAGGCATTCAGGAAATGCTGTATAAGCATCACAAAGCCTATAATTCACATCTCCCAAGTTCAGAAATGTTTCATAACCTTGAAAGTGCAATTAGAGGTGCACAGATAATCAAGCCAGTCTTTACCTCACTAACCAGTATAGCACAAACTCCAGTGGGAGTCAGGAATTCAGCATCTTCCATATGTATAAGAAACCTGCAGTTGCTGTGCCTTGTGTCGGCACTATCTCATTGTTCGCAGCACCAAACTCACAGGTTAAAGTTATTGTGTGTGTGTGTGGGGGGGTCTTAAGAAGAATTTGCAATATCCTTTGTTTGCTGTACATGTGAAGTTTTAGGCAGATCCTTATTAGTTTTGATGTAAATAAAAACTACCAAGAAGAGCATGGGAAAGCCATATGATCTGCCAGGGTGTTTCTGGACTATGAATTATTTGCAGTTTTAGCAGCCTGTAGACCAGGAGTCCTTAGTACCTGGCTCAAGTCTTCTGGTCCTCCAGCAAAAAAAGTGTGAGACTGTTGCTGCCTTAGAGTGTCAGACTAAGATGTGTCACTCCATGTATGATGATTTGGGAGCAGTCTGCTTGGTGTAATTATTCAGAGGCAAGGGGTCCTGCATCCTGTGGGTTCCAAACTAATTTCCGCCCGACATTCTGGCACAGAAGGACACTGTTGGAGAACACAGGACTGTCCAGCTGGCCACAGAGGGGACCTCATTCCTCCTGGTCACCTGCAATCTCTGACAGACCCAGAGGAACCAGCAATTTCACAGAATCACAGAATATTCTTAGTTGGAAGGGATCCAGTAGGATTACAAAGTCCAACTCTTAAGCGAATGACCCCTATGGAGATTGAACCCCGAACCCTGGTGTTATTAGTACTGCTATCTAACCAACTTAACCAACTGAGTTAACATCAGGGTCAATTTCCAGATCTCTGTCTTCAGGTTGGAGATAACCTCCAGACATTCTTTGCTTCCTGGTGGTTGCCAGCGCAGAGCTTTGCCTAAGCCTTTCCTCCTGCCCACGTGCCTGGCCACACAGCTTGTTGTGTATATGGGCAGGGTAGCTGCCTCTTGCTCCTTACTGCATATTTTGGATGCTGCACAGGCAATGCCAGAGGAAAGGGAATTGACAGAGAAGATGAAAAGATCTGTCTTAAGCACAGAACTATTATGTTCTAATGTAAGTAAAAATTATTGTAGTAATGTATGTCAAAAACATAAATTAAAAAAATTTTAATAAACATACTTGAATAGAACATACAAATTTTTTAGCTATGCCTACACTTTTTTCTTTCTTTTTCCACTTTTTCCTATATCAAGTGATATCTTAGTGAAATTTTTTACATTTTCCACATATCTGAACACCCAGGTCTCACATTACTACAAGGTGAAATAAATGATTGCTGACAAGTGATGATTCTCAATGAGCTGTGAAGTATATGGACCAGAGTCTCTTAGTTCTCTGCAAATGTTTATTTGGATTTAAGTGAGCTGACACCTCTGTCCAAAGCTCCTATTTATTTTATTAATTTTTTTTACTTTTGATTTTTTCTGACCATAATTGGAGGCAAATCAGGACATATCTGTTTTTAAGAGCTGAGAACCTTTGACATCCAGTCACTGAAGGAAAAACATTATTTATTATTCCACGTAGCTTCCTGACTGCAAAAAAGAGAATAAATATAATTATAAAAATGTGACTTATAACTTTCTCTGAATCCTTTCTTAGCCATCTATTCTCTTTCCTCCAGATCACAATCCCACATGCACTAAACTATGCACAACCCACCTGCAAACCTCAAGTTAAGGGTATCACATACTCCCTTGTATAGGCGGATCTTCTACATCTTAGTTTTCCAGCTTTTAAATTGTATCTTCTATAGAGAAGGTACTAGAAAGTTCACCTTTACCAGTTTAACACTTTCAGCATTTTCTGTTCCTTCAGTATTCCCAGCAGTTAGAGAAATTCTGTTTTCCTTTACTGAGTGCAGCAGAGGAACCAATAAATGAGTTAAAAGACTTGCTCTGGGCTGTACAGGGACTCTGTCACAAATTAGGATATGATACTGTTAAATAATACTGTAGAGGAATATACTACCCTCTGAAGTTGAACTCCCAGTTTAAACTGACATATCCACCAAGCAGGCACCGTGTTACAAGAGCAGTGCTCATTAAATGATAGATTGAAACTCAGTTTCCAAGTATCAGAGCAGTACATTTTCCTCGAGCCTTCTTTGTTAGTAAATTGTGAATCACATATATCCATCCCATCAATAACCTGTTGTTAAAAACAAAACTTTCCTTGTTAGATCAGGCAGTATCATTACACAAATGTTACATTGTCCTTCACATTTTATTTTGCAGATAAACAAGACTACTTTAATTACCCTGATCTGACATACCATCCCCAGAATAAAAGGTATAGTAATGAAAGGTATAATACATTTACAATACAGGGAAGGTTTATCGTAGGTATTAAATGAAAAGGTATTAACACACAGTATGAAAAATACTGCCCTATTCTTCAAGGAATATTTCTTGAAGGCACAATTGTAAAAATGGATTTCAGATTTTACTGCTTATGTCAAAGTATTAAATGTTGTACTAAATTATATTCTGGAAAATATGAAGTTTGTGCCACAAACAGGATATATTTTTTATTATTTGGGGCACCTCAGGTATGTTTTAATTACTTATATTTCATACTGTAAAGTTAATTCTTGTTAGACTTTAAATAAGCAGGAGGTTAGCAGAGTTAAGGAGTCCTACAACTCAAATTTTCATTTTCTCATTGATTAGGGCAAAATAGCCATTAAAATCAATACGATAAGCAAACAGAAGGACTGAGTGGCAAAGAAATAGATGGAAAAGTATTTCAGGATTGTGGATGTTCTAAGAAAGGAGATTATAAAGATGGCATCAAAAGCCAAATGGGGTATGAAAGAAATGTCATATACAGGCAAGAATAAATCAGAGCAGTAGAAAAGTCATAATTTTTGATACTTTGATCAAGCAGCACAGAACAACTGCTGTGCCTAGCAGAACAAAGAATTCTTGCACCTGCAGAAAGAAAGAAAACCAAATAATAGCAACACAGCATCTTCCTGATTAAAAACAGTCGATGTGGGTGTCCTTGAGAATATAAACTGAGATCTCTGTAAAGGTCACAGACCAGAAACTGTAGAAACAAAGTAGATCTAATGACACCAAACCCCTTGTCTGATTTAGCACTGTATACTGAACACACTACTTATTTTTTGCCATTTTCTTCAGGAGTACTTGTTTGAAAAGCTTTTGTGTCAGCTGTGGCAGAGCTATGGGAATTGCAGAGAGCATCCCTCTACACTGTGGTGTCCGGCACTCTGGCCGCAGCCTGGGCTGCCCTTTGGCTGCAAGGAGGGACACGCTGGCACCAGTGCCGTGCCCCAAGGGGTTCTAGGGCCACATGGTGAGGACCAAAAATTTGGGATGTATGGATCCTGCCATGACATTGAAAGGCTCTTCTCATGGAAGAATATTTGTATTCGAATGAGAGGCATTTTTCTTCCTAAGGTTATGTAGCACATTCAGTGATAAATATTGGTCATGGGATTTTGCCTCCAACAGAGAGTTTTCTCAGGACGTAATTAAGATCTTGAACACAGGGTGAAACATGAAAAATAGGACTTCAAGGAAAAAGTACATTTCCCAGGACCGGCTTCTGGGTATTGTGGAGAATGAAATTTTGAATGAAACTGCAATGGAAAAATCAAATAAAGCCTAGGTTTTACAGACAGAGAAATACACCATTTATCACAATATATTTTTTGAGGAAAGGTTTCAATAGCTCACAAGAACTGGGTCACAACCTTAATGCTGGCTGACTGAAGCTACTGCATTACTATCATCACAGATCACTTTTGCCCCAAACAGGTTTTAATACATTGTAATGTGGGAATTAACTGCTGCTTTCTGATAAGGAGCAAGTCACCTTCTATTATCAGGCATCCAATCATTTCAGTATATTGCTGATATCTTCTTTTCATCTGCAATATGCCAAAGAAAAAAGTTTGCCTGAAGAGTGGAAAGAAAATGTGCCTGAATAAGATGGAGATAAAAATGGATACAAAAATTACTCCTCGAGGACAGTAGATTTCCCAAGACCTTGCTAAGAACTCATAGGCAGTTATATTTGGCTATAAGTACTCAAGCCCAAGCTTATTTTCAGAAAATGATAGATCCTATTCAGAGAGCTTAAACGATGGCAAAAACATTTAAAGGAAGACCAAATTTTATTTATTTGTTTTACTTTCATCAATGGAAGAATAGGTATGATAAAAAAGTGAAAGATAAATTTATAGTATCATGTGAATTTGGACTTCAAATATCAAGTACGGATCAAATCTTTATCAATTGAATTATGATCATGAGAGAGTGCCTATATCAGGGATTGAAGGATTTATGGGTTATGAATTCAGCTTGTGCACATATATATATATATATATATATATATATATATATTATATACAATATATATATACACATATATATACATATATATACATATATATACATATATATATATATATATATATATATATATATATATATATATATATATATTATATATATATATATAATATATATATGGAGAGAGAGAGACATGGCACACATTCAAGCTTGCAGATGGTGCACTTGGTGTCCTCTTGAAGGAAATGCTGCTGCCATGCAATAGGACAGTGGGGTTGCTGGGAAGCATAATTTTAATATGGACACAAGGTCTTCCACTACCATAGCTCTACGCATTTTTATGGCACATTCTAAGTCAGACTGTTGTCAATCTGTAATTTTTTTCATATTTTTCATGGTTGTTGACAGAGATCTGCAAGACTGCTCTTAACCTACTTATCAGTTACCAAATTATATCAGCTACCTCTCCACTATTATCTCTCTGTGTTCAATTCATCAGTGCCATGTCCTACTAATGGATAACACTTAGTAAAAAGGACAGAAAGGCATGCATTTAGTAGTTGTGATTGACAGAACTGATAAGCTGAAGGTCTAGAAAATTATCTCTCACAGAAAATGCCTGCAAGCCTACCAATGTGCAGATGAGGACGGCAATATGTCCTTCATGCTGTGTGATAAAGACAAAGGAGGTGTGTCTTGCCTTCCTTCTCTTGGCATGTTTCCTTGACTGAAATTCTCTTCTACTGCAATATGTATTTGAACACTGGTCCTCCTCCAACACAACAAAACCTTCTGAAGGCCTGTGCCTTCAGAATGCCCGGAAAGGGCACTGCTGCTTTTTTATCCCAAATGCAGCTGCGGTGGACTCCCTCCTGACTCATAGTCACAAGAGCAAAACTGAAAGAGAGATGAGCAGCAGAGCTGGAGCCATGGCTTCCAGAGAAGGTTGTCCCATGACAGCTGGTTAGGAACAGCATGCAGAGATCTGGTGTGGTTGTCCACTGCTTGGTGCACAACCCTGAGGATTTCATAGAAATGGCTCTCAGTTTCTGGGGTCAGTGGGACTTTCTCTTCAGGGTCTCTGGACAGATCGAAGAGCAGGGGAGGCTCATGTTGTGTAATGAATCCTCCATGGCAGAAGCAAACGTGAGAATCGTAACAACCATTGGAGTCCTCAGGACTGAAGTTTGGAGTGAAGAAGAAGACTTTCCAGACAGATTCACCTGCAATTTACAGCCAAAAACAGCTGGTGATAAAGTGATAAAATGACAAAGTAGAAGTCCCCTGGTCTTAGGAAATTCCACTAACATGGGAAGTCAGTCTTTTGGTAAAAAGACAGCACAGACACTGTTACAGAAACTGCAGCATACTGAAAAAGTAAAATAAAATCGAGCAAAGCAGAAACAAGCAAAACACGGTGATTTTCATGCTACACATATTTATGAAACAACTATGATAATTCCATTCCCTTGGAAAAATTCTGATCAACTAAATCATTGAATACTTTAAATAATGTTGTGTTTTATATAAACAGGGCTAAGAAGATTTGCAGAAATCTATACTAAATCTCCTTCAAAGTTTATTAAAATATGTATTTGCCCCTTGACCATATTTACCCACTGCTGGGTCCTGTCTCCTTCTCATTTTGCTAATCGAAATAATTTCATTGTTACCCTTTCTCTCTCTTCCTCTTTTTATTATATTAACCCATTTTCTTCTGTCGCATGCTTTCATTGCAAACACCTGGATACTCATTTTATTAAATGGGATGACATAAAAAGGCATAATGGATGTTAAATTCCTGTCTTATGCTTCTCTATGATTTTTCTCAATATAAATTATAAATAACAGTTACAATAGCACAGTTCTTAGGTGACATTCTGCTTCGCAAAATGAGAACCAAAGTTCTTCACTTATAGCCTGGTCATTCTTAGTTCATTTTCTGTGTACAAAAACCTGAACTTTCCATCCTCATGTAACTTCAGTTTTACTGCTTGAAAATCTTAGTTATTTCTTGAAATAAGCTAATATCAGTTGGTTCTTTCAAGAAGCATTCTCTAAAAGGTCAGCAGAGGGTCAGAAAACACTTAACAAAAAAGCTGTGAACAAAAAAGTTGTTACTATTTTCCTCGAGTATCACAGAACAGATAGGAAATGCAGAAACAGAACAGAACTTCAGGGAAGCACACCATCCTCCTACAGCCAATGAGGTATATAGTTCTTCAGAAATGGAACAAAGAATAATTAATCAGAGTAAGAAAAATCTGTATTTTATTCTTAATAAAAGCAGGTTTCTAAACAACTTAGATCTATAATGGCAAATTACCTTCCCACTTGAGACTACAAAAACATTGGAAAAATGTAGTCATCAGTAATTTTAATTTCTCAGCACACTACTAAGAATTTATTTTTTTATCACCTCAAGTTTTTAAACACTAAGTGAAAAAATCTCTTTTTGGTATTTTGTTGAAATTGGTTAAGGTCACAGAAAGCATGGTAACCTAGTAATAGACTTTCAAAGATTTATGTGTGCTACGGTAGTTAATATTTATTAATCAATTCATCAGTACAACAGAATGGAAGGCACTAGAAAATGTGGGATGGGTAGAGCAGAGATAAACTGGTATACATCATGCTGTAAGTACATCACACTCAACTTTTAAAGAATAAAAACAGGTTTAAAGAGAAATGTTTCAGCAGACTAAAGAGTCATAAGCTGCAGTTCTAGACTGTAGCATGGATTTAAAGGACAGTAGGTGACCTTAAGATTCTTTACAGCTGATTCTATTCCACAGCATTTTTCCCATTAGAAGTGATTTTACCTTTAGGAACCAATTCAATGAAGAGCCTGGGGACTACCAGTTCACTTTGTCTCCACTAAAGCCAGGGTTGGATAGGTGATGGTTATTATACACATTAGACTGGGAGAACCCACTAAATGCTTCTTGGAAGACTTTTAAAGGCCGAGTGACTTGCTGACACAGACAATAGGACATGGCAGGTTTTAAAAGGCTCTGGATGTGACAGCCACAATGGCACAGTCTCACTTAGAAAAAATTAAAGGAGATTTAAAGGAAGGCAAGCAAGATAAGGCATGGTAACATAAGGTGGCATTCCTTCATCTACCTCCAGTAACATTTTGAAAGGTTGGTCTGGCACTTGAATCTCTTGTTTTCTTAGAATTAAAGTAAACAAAATCAAATACTGCCACTTAAATTTCATTGGACTTATACACAGAACACTTCCAAGAAATATACCTCTCATTTACTGAGATTTAGAATTTACTTTCTGAGAAGGCATGTAATTCTGTACTAAGCATTAGTTCAGGCTCCTCAGACACATTTAATTGGCATGATGGATGGTGACAAACATAAAACGCCAAAGGGCTTGATTAATCAGTAACACTGTGTGCCATTCTAGACTATGCAACACTTGTCTCACCTGAGATTTTCATTCACAACACTATAACAACTTGACAGAAGGTCAGCAGAAAAAAAAAACATATGGCTACTAACATGTCAGTTAGAAGAAATTCCAATAAGGCCATGCACATGAGAACTTTGTGGTCAAGCTGTCTTACCACATATCAGTCTTTCATGGTATACTTATGCTGAATGACACTGAAAGAAAATTTTCAGCCACTTTTTTGGTGTTGGGCATTTCAAGCTCAAGGGCTTACAGACAGCAATACAAGTTTGGGAATTCTGAATTAATGGAAGTTGGTACAAGTCGCTCATACAGGTAAGAAAAGAAAGAAATAAGGAAGTTGCACCATGATTTTTTTTTTCCTGCACAAAATAAAGACTTGTTTAGATTTTGTTATATGCACAGCATACAGCATCTTGAAAAATCATGTGAGGGTTTGGGGACAAGGCATGTTTGACATCATCTCATGTCTGAGTGACATTGCTAGTGTTTTGAAGAGCTGATAGCATTTTATCAGATAAACAGCTATAGAATGTCATGATTATACAGTGCAAAACACTAAGCTCTGGGAGCGCAAAGCCTGTTACTGTGCAATGTTTATTTGTTGCACTGCAGCAGAGTTTCTGGAACTGCAGGCTGTGCTGGAGAAGCAGCAGCAGACTTTAAACACCTATTTCCTAAGCATTATAAAAACTAAAGCCTATCTGTCAGTGGCTGTGGCTGTGGCTGTGGCTGTGGAGCAGCCAGTGCAATACACCAGGAGACATTAAGAACTGTCAGACTTCTAATCGGTAAAGCTGATGAACTGTATAAGGCACAATATTAAAAAGAGAGAGCTCTCTACCAGTCTCTCAGCTGATATAAAATCTCATTTTGTCAGAAGGTTAACTACAAGGATCAAATTAATCCCCCAGTAATTAACGGTACCTGTGCTCTCCAAAGCATCTGGATAGCAAACCCTTGTTATATAAAAAGATAACTGTCTGTCTCCTCCACAGTGAAGTCAGTAGTAAAATTGCAAGAGTTTCCCCAAAGCCAAGTGTATCAAGCCCACTATGAAACAGCAGGCAGGCTCTAAGCCTGCAGCACCCTTGAAGGTCCTGTCCCAGTGCTTCACAAATAATTTCAGTCCCATTTTCCTGCAATTCTCCAGTTCTCCGAGTTGTCCAATAAGTTTTCTCTCAGAATACCTCTTTCATGTTAAGAAAAACAAAAACCAAAGAATTGTACTTCTAGTTTCCAATTAACATAGGTGGCCATTATTCCAAGAAAATCTGCTATGAATATAGTTGTTCATTCTCCCTAGAAGACCCTTTTAATTATCCTTTACCCAGATATTTATCCTCTCATACAGCCAATAGTAGCTCCAACAGATGGTAGAGGCCATGAGATTAAATAAAAGGCTCTTGGTAAGATATATTAATGTATTCAAGATGAAGTGACACACTGGATAGGGATGCCATTTACTGTTATAAAAACACCCTTCTTAATCATTGATGGCTAACTGGTGTTGCTGATAAGCAGTTCTTGACGTGAATAGAAGCTATTGTTGCGTTATTGCCTGGACTTCATTCTCACTGAATTTAATCTATGGCAGTGGATTTATAGGTTTGCAGCTACTGTCATTTCCTTTGTTCATATTATTGTGCTGCTTCTTTCTGTAGAAGAACAAGTTAACAAGAACAAGCTGTTCTTCACTGTACATTGCGGAGCTAGTCCCTGCTTGAATTCAGATGCCTCTGAGGGGAGTGATTTGGGTGTAGTAGACCCACATAAATTGAGACAGACTTTTCTGTGTTCCAAGTGTGCTCTTTAGCCATTGTCAACTCCCACACTCTAACTCACGCTTTTCAACATTTCTACACAGTAGCTGATGAAAACTGCAACCCACTTGAAAATTACTTTCCTCAGATAACTCTTGTTATTAGATTGAATCCTTTCTTCCCACTTCTTCTAAGTTCACTCAGGATTTTTAGGTTCTCTGCTAATCTTATTCATAGCAGATATCACATATATTCCGATCTTTGATAATTTAACAATGTAGAAAAGGCTTCAGTTGTGAAATTCTTGTAGAACTATATACAGCATTATATAGCAAAGACAGTACTATTTGGTTACTATAATGAAACTATACATATTATTTCTATGACTATGTGCATTCCTCAAATGCTAATAAAAATATGTCATTTGAATTTAAAAATCTGTAACTATATTATTCTTACAATGATTTTTTTTTTTTAGATATTTGTTTTAGGTGTCTGGGTATCTTATGGTGTTATACTGTTACATCAGTCAAAATACAGCACAACATGTCCCAGAGTAGATGCAAAATAACTGAGTGATACTCAAAGACACAATGTTGATTTACAACAATCAGTTTTTTTGCTAGAAGAGGCTTGCAGAAAAAAACTGTGCAGAACTTACAGTATTTGAGTGAAAACCATGAAAAAACAGCAGTAGCAGTGATTTTAAAATATTTTAAATGAAACCTATAGTGTTAAGTATCCACTAAACCAGAAAGGATTGCACATTCCTGAATATCTAGTAATGATACTTAACAAGTGCTGCAGGAAAAATACAAGACACACTGAAACCATGCCCTGACTACTAAAGACAGAAATCTCATGACTGAGTTCATTATCTTGAGTAAATGCTGTGGTATAAGAAATTTCCACTGAATTCTGTTCAAAAGTCAAGATTATCTGTTGAATTGTAGTAGATGAAAAAGAATTATTTTTCTGAATTCTTCATTATCACCTTCAAAAAGAATTGATTGATCATTTGCAGTGTTTCTTGTTGAAGAAAGTCCTAAAAGGGAAGAATCTGTGGGTATAGAAATTATGCTGCTGAAGTAGGAAGTGCTATAATGTAATGTTATGCCTCATATTTGGATGTCTTAGGTGATAGCAACATGGAAGAGTACATATTTCTCTGGAAGAAAAATTCCATCTGTAGTAATTTCATGGAAATAATCCAGACACCTGCTAAAGATTTGTTTGAAGAATATTTACTTGCTGAATGGTCCATGTAATTTTCAGTTCATCTAAGCAGCAGCTTATGGCATGCTGAAGACAGAATATAATGTTGGCACGCACATACAAAAAGGAAACCTAAACCAAACCAAACCAGAAAAACAAAAAGAACCCCACCAAATAAAAAACCTGGCCATTTTCAAACTATATTAAAAGTCCTTGAAAATGTAAAAGCCTTATTTTATTGCTTATGAAAAAAATAGTCTTGATTTTCACATGGTGGTTTTCCACAGGAGTCAGTAAAAGATTAAGAACACCCTTTCAGTTAATCACTTAATCAGTTAAGAACACCCTTAGGAGCAAAGCAGAAACACTTTGCCAAAGATGGCAAAACCCAAAGAAAAAACTATTCAGAACTGTGTTTTGTATTTTTATTTTTTTTTCCCTGTACTTCAGGACTGCATTTTACTAACAGAAAATAAATTGAGAACAGTCATTTTCCTCTTTCGTAAAGTGGATGCAATTTTTCTGAGTGAAAAGAACAGATCTACAGATTTATAAGATTCAGAGAGCAATTTTTCTGGTACTAATCATACATATGGGACAAAGATGCAATGGAAGTCCTAAGAAATTTCTGCAAATATTTTTAGACAGCTTGGTGTCAGCCAAAACCATACCCCAGGAATTTTTTATAAATTATTTTCTTCAGAAAGTTTTCAAAATTTGGATGTAAAAAAAATAAGATGTTGATACATGGAATGCTAGTGAAGTAGTCAAAATCATAAATATGAAAATTACTACCTTGCCTAATATTTAAGTTACTACATATACATCTAAAAACAAAGAAGTAACTGTTCAAAGTTACTTTAAAAATGAAAAAAAAAAAAATGTAACTGCAGTTGTGTGAGTTTCAGTTGCCTGAAATTTTGTGCTGAGCCAAAGAATACTGAATAATTACTTTCTTTATTTTAAAATGTCGAAGAAAAAGTTGAATTACTGTTCCTTACAAGTGTCTTAGCTAGTTGAATCGTTTTATTTTTTGTTTATTTTTATAAAGTTACTAGGTGATTCAGACAGCCTTTTGAAAAAAAAAAAAATTAAAATTTATTCAGTTAAGCATAAATGACAACAGAGCAAAGGAGTTTCTTTTATGAGACTAAAAATACTGAGTTGAAGAAAACAAACATTTACAAGTAATTTGGTGAAAAATATATCAGTATCAGGGAGCCTTAAATTTAAAAAAAAATAAAATCAGAATGACTGAAATTTGGTTTTATTTTAAAGATATATGTGCAGTTTAGCATCTGAAATATGAGACAGCAGTTTTTATCCCAGTGTTAGAAAATGCATATATCTTCCAGAATGTGAAAATTATAAAATTAAAAAAGAATAGTAAAAGATAACAAACAATGTTAAACCATAAATTTGCAATTTTTCTGATACTGAGCAAACAATGCAGAAATCTTCAAAATCCTGAATTAAAAACCTTAGCATGAAAAGGACATAGAACAGGATGTTCTCTTACAGACTATCAGCAAGGACTCTGCTACAAATTTCAAATTTGTTCCTAAGAACATTTCTAGAAGTGCATTTTCTCCTTCATGTGGACTTGTTCGAGGTAACGGTATTTCAGTTCCTCAATTTGGACCTTTATGCAAAAGTCAAACGATTTCACAGTTCTCCAGGCAGCAAAAATGTATGAATTTGAAAAGCAGAGTTTTAGTAGAGTAATGGGAGTATTTTCTTGTTTTGGCTGGATACAAAGTGGATGTAGAAATCTCCAGCTATTCTCCAGATGACAGTAAGTGATGGGAAAAGGAAAGAATCCAGACTATCTCTTATAATTTTCAGCTTAAAAATGCATGTTTATGGTGCAGTGAAAAAAGAGGCTTTACCCTTCAGAAGTGGAATAACCTGCTAGAATGTCCTTCCTCTGAGAAACAAGAACAGAGAAAGATGTCCTATGGATGCAGATGAGATGAATACATTTTAACTGTTCCTTATACAGGACTTAGATGGAAACACCAGCATCATTTTCATAAAAGGTTATTTAGGCCTGTTTTTCAATTAATACAAAATAATTTTGGAATTTTCAGGGTTTGTTTGTTGGGTCTTTTTGGGATTTTACTGGGGCTTTTTGGTGTTTCTTTTTTGGTTGGGTTTTTTTTTTGGAGGGGGGTTGTTTGGGGATTTTTGTGGATTTGTTTGTGTGGGGGTTTTTTTTGTTTGTTTGTTTGGTTTTTTTTTTGTTTGTTTGTTTGTTTTGTTTTTTAGTTTTGTGGGGGTTTTTGTTTTTTTTTTTTTAAGTAAGGACTCATTCATTGAATTGGCACACAGGAAGTCTGGCTTGTGCCTTCCATGCTGCAGCCATGTTCCTGCCCCTTAGCTTGCAATCTAAACCAGGATAAAGGAGAGTGAAAATAGGACAAGAAGCAGAAAGGGAAAAAAAATTAGTCTCCATTTCAGCTTAAATAACTATGATAATAAGTTTGTTTTATGCTCTTGCTATAATTAGGAGTAGAGTTAGTGTTTTTTTAAAGGATAGTATTTAATTTCTTTTCATTCCCTTATTCATATCTCTCTCTCTCTCTTTCTCCCAGAATAAGAAGGGAATGCTGGTAGGGAATGGAGCCCTGCAAATCCCAGAGTATAAATAGCTCTGCCTGAGCCTAACAATAACTCTGCTGCCACTGACACAGAGCAGAGCAAAGGCAAGAGAATACTGTAACAGTATTTGTCATGCTTGTCAGGGGGAACACTTTCCTACCTAAAATATTGTGAGCAGAAATGTGTATCAGATGATTAGGTCAATTTTCTTGAGCTTGATACAAATCATTTCATGGTGTCTGTTCAAGCAGAAATGCACTTCTCTCTTTTGACAGTCATGCTATTTCACACTTATCAAATAATATGTCCATAACTGTGTCACCCAAATTCAACTGCAGCTGCTCTGCTATGAAGCTCAAGATAGCAAATTAAAATTCTTAATGAGGTAGTTTAGGTAAATGATACTTTATGCTTGTTTTACTTCCTCCAGTGCTATGGTTAAAACACTGAGTACAAAGAAGGGATCTGGGAGATGATCTGAAATTTTAGGAAGCTTTCCTTGATTGTGGTGCCTTCATGACATGGGGAAGATCAGGTAAAGAGAGGGGAAAAAAACCAAAGTGGGCAAACGTAGAGTGAAGATGATGCTCATAAAGCAAGTTAGGAATCGGGGAAACAAAATATCTTCAATAAGCAAGTAGATTAAAAGGTTGCAGTGAACTACAGCAAGAAACAGTAATGAGCAATTCAAATGTTTTTTGCAGAGTAAAAAGATATTTCTTTTTGATATGATAAAAAAGAAAATAAGGAGTAAAGAAAGAAATCATAAGATCTTCTAAAAATCATCATCATCAACAATAAAAAAATACAACTCCAAACCCACTTCAAAAATAGGAGGCTTCTCTAGAGAAAACAGTAGAAGTGAAGGAACTTGTAAGACTGAAAAACAAAAGGCAAATGAGAGAAAAACCTTCTTGAGGGTCAGAGTTGATTATAGCTTCTGCAGTTGCAGAAGGGAAACACAACAGGGTTTGATCAATTAAGAGGATCAAAACGGGATTCACTATTGGTGAGACTAGAGGTTTAGAAATAAGGAGAGAAAGGGGCATAAACATATAGGAAAAGGATGAAAACACTGTAAAAGGACACAGTTCAGAGGGAATAAAGGGGCTTCTCTCTGTCCAACAAAAATGTGCTGTAAGTAATGTGAAGACTCACGAGTATTACTGAAGGAAAAGTGAATTTTCTCCCATGACCTTATGAATCAGATACTTGATGCTATTTAAGTCCTTCAGTGGAGAACAAACACTAATCCATATCACACTGACACTTCAATGTTTTTCATGAATGGTGGCACTCAAGTCCAGAAAAGCAATCTGCAGCATTTGTCTTCTACACTTGAGGGAACTTCAAGAAACAACTTTGCTGCAAACTATGACATGAAAATGTCTAATATCAGTAAAAGATATTTCTATGTATCTATGGAAACATGTTACTTTTTGCTATAATTTTTTTTGCAATTTCTTTGATAGATTACTTTGCCACTGTGTGTTGCTATCAAGACAAACTCTGGTGACAAGGAATGAGGTTTAAATGAGAATTAATTAAGTTTTTTAGTGATTTTGTGGAGGGACACCTATGCTTCTACAATAAGAGCTGCCCCAACACAACCTGCAAGAAAAAGTAAAAAGATTCTCAGAAAGCTGATAGCTAACATATGATATAAATGACAATTTAATCTTGTGTTAAAAGAAAAATTGAACAAGCAAAGTGAGTGGCGCTTTCTTAATTAGATTTTAAAGACATTTATGACAGTGCCACTCAAGTCAGGATTTGCATTTTAATATCTTTCTGACCATTCTTGTCAGTTCTTTCATGACACAAATGCATGGATAAAATTCTGCTTTGTGTTCCAAAATGAATTCACTCTTTGCATTTTATTGCACATTCTAATGGCTATCTTATTTATTATATTTGTAGATGGGACCTTTTTTGAATCTCTGCTGACTTAAAAGAAAAAATTACACTAAATAAATTTCCTGAGTTGAAAATTCCCAGTAAACTTCAAAAGACTCCTATAGTGTTCTTCCTGTCACTTAGCACAATAGTACTGTTTTTCAGACTGTGAAAATGGTAGCAAGGCATCTTGAGTTTTAAATTCATATTACTAGAATAGGATTTATTGCTCATCACTTTGCTGCTACTTAGCATTCAATCTGACAATCTGGTCACCTCACCTAATTTTGGATCACTGCAACTAACATGCAGGTCTTTATGTAAGCTAGTTACCAGCCTATACTTTTCTGCTTCTTAACTTTGTTAGAGGTGTTTAAGATGAGAAGAGCTATGTTTGTTTCTCTTTTGATGAGAGTGACTCACTCAGGTTAGCTCAGCTGTTGGCATCTACACTGTAGACATGTACACGTTGTCATCATCATCCTGACATTTTGCTAAAAGACCAAGGTGTTATGAGACTCGAGAGCACCAAAAAGCCTCACTGGCCCTGCCCAGCCTTCAGGTGGACTCTCATTTGCGCACCCTGCCCATGGACCAGGATTCCCATTTCAGCTCAGCCCAAGGCCATCAGCCCTGCCTGAGTGGTGAAGCAGAGGCCAGCTCACAGCCCTGTCTCTGGATGTCTCCAGGCTACAGCCTTCCTTCCAGCTCTGTCTGTGCTCTCATCTCCTGCTCCTGACTGTACTCCCTAGGTGGACTTGAACTTGAACTTGACTCACCACTTTGCCAGAACTGGGGCTATTGTGGAGTCCTACCAGCACCCAGCTCTGCTCACTCTGCTCAGGTGCTGGAAGACATTGCTCTGTCAGCAAAGCCATTGTCAGTGTGAAGGCCACTCACACTTCTGCTGGACTCACCATCGGCATGAAGCACCACCCTCCTTTGAAAGCTGAACTGGTCTCTCCAGTATTCTCTAGTCTACCCTCAATTTTGTTTTTAAGATCAAATATCTATCTACAAGGTGCTGTTGCTTATGTAAGTTCCACAGTGTTCATCCATAGGGTGTTAAAAATTTCCTCCTCTCAAGTACAGGTAAAAACCACATATTTCACTGACATTTCCAGAAAATAGAGAGGTTTGCCTTCCCTGTTCATATATGTTACTTCTGCATACTTTTTAAAAATGAGTCTTACTTATTCTTAATGATCATTCAATGATCATTGAAATACAGTCATTAACTATAGTACATCTAACTCAACACTGCTTATGAGATGCTGTATCTTGCTCACAGCAATGTACAGTTTCTTCTGTTCCAGTTGTAGAAAATAAGAACAAAATCTCATTTCAGCTATTTCAACTGAATTTTCTTTTTCTCCTCTAATTCATCCCTCTGCCACTGCACAATTGTTCTCCACAATGTATTTTCTAAGAGCTCTCTTGATGTATGGTGTCTTCTATTGTAACTTTTGTGCCACTATCATTCATTTCCTTTATTGCAGAAGACAAAGACATTTTATTGGCATGTTCCTTTCACTTGGTGTTTTATCTACTAACTTTTTCAAATACAAATCCTTCACAAACTTTTTCTGAAGTTTAAATAAGGATTTTGGTATAGATGACTGTCTCACAGTTCATTTGGTTTGCCCGATCCCTCAATTACCTGTTGTATTGTCTATTCAAAACTCCATTTCTCCACCTTCTGTCGAGTTGTGGTGCACTGAAATGAATGTTAAAATCCATATGAATTTACTGATGATTTAATCTTGTTTGCCTTCAGTTTAACTAAGTATTTCTACATTAGCTTAAGATAATAACCTCATGCTTAAATTTAGTAAAGTACAATGTATTCTATGACTGAAGCTGCTGTGTGCTTAACTAATTGTTTAAGCAAGGATCTGCATATGCTGTTCAACTTCCATCAAATCTCCTACTTTAAACTATTTGGTGAAAAATAGTGAATAAATTATTTTTTTGGCCATCTGTGCTATTGTTTAATGAAACAATTAATAAAAACTTATTTATTTCTTTGCAATACTGATATATAATAATGGATATATTTTGAAGAATTTATTTAATGTTGTCTCAAGGCTGATAGGAAGAAGCAACCTCAATCAAGTTTTACCATGTCTAACTGTCCTGTTCACTGGACAACTCTACCTTGTAGAAAAATCAGTGTTCAGCACTCTCATCTTACCTCCCTGAAGATTAAACTCATGTGTGCTTAGCAACATCCTCTCCCTCCAAATATACATTCCTCAGTTAATCAGCATCTCAGTGGTAACATCTCGTTGCCTTTTCTTCTTATAGCATATACATGTATATGTACACATGGCATACTACTTAATATATCCAGGTAAATCTAGGTGTTTTTAAGCTATGTGATGTGTGGACCTGGGTGCAACATTTAAACAAAGCCCTTCCCAGCTCTTGGGTCTCCTGGAGAGGATCATCAGCATAGGATAGTCCTACATGATGCCCACAGTGCTCAGCTGAGATATAATGAGCTATGGAGTGAGTTCATCTCAAACTAGAGGAATGAAACAATGGATCTTGGGAACTCCAGCCACTGTCCTTCATTCTCTGTGCTGTATTTTCTTACAGATTTTTGTGTAAAAAAGACAAAAGTGCTAGAATTTCAGGCAGCGTATGATATTTCTCGTAAAAATGACTCCAAGCTCCTATCCAATAATTTTCATGGGTCATGAAGGATGAGAGGATTTGATGATATATGAGTGGCAAAAGTAATACTGGTGGGGTTTTTTCCCTCAAGTTTCTTCAGCAAAATAGGTAGACCACTACTGTGAATGAGGTGGTAGAAATCATGTTTGTTGTCTTTGGTTGATCTTTTATTTTTTCATAATTAAATAATTCAATGTAATAATTCTAACATGCCTCAAAGCATCTTTGAAGAGGGCACTTATCTCATAAGCTTAATCCAAGACCTATTATTCTGGTAGCACAATGAGGTACAAGATATAAAGCAAGACAATTACAAAGAGGAGTTAAACGAAGAAAGATTTATCCTTGAGCATGAAATTCTACATATTTTTATTGGTCTAAAAGTATGTTGCCAGACATTATGGTTTTCTTTAAGGGCTCTAACCCCTTATTTTAAGAAGAGATAAATAAATAGAATATAAAGCTGTTTGAAGTTTGAAGTAATTCAGTTACACATTGTACTTTCTCAGAACAGCTGAAAGTGCTTTTGGCACTACATGACAGATATAAATTTTATATATGCCCTTCCTCCTCACTGCAGTTAAGAGTGATGACATGATATTGTGAAATAGAAACATCTGCATACTGGTAGTTGTTTTTGGACAGTTGAATCTTACATTAAATTTTTAGTTCATAGTTCTGCAAACTCAACCTCCATCTCTCAATTTTAGTTGGTTTCTTTGTCAAAATGCTCCTTATAAAATCTGTGACAATAGAAATGGCAACAGGAAAGACTAGAAAATGTTTTTCTTTCTATTTTATTCATTACCATGGCCCCTTCTAAGCATTTTTATGTGGTTTTTCGCAAGGCAAATAACTTTACACATAACTTCCATTGCAATGGAAAAGAAAATGGATTACATGAATGATTTTCAGCTGTAAACCGGGTTTGGTTTAGTAGTCAGCAGTGGTTTGCAGTAATCTTTCCTTCATACTATAGTGGACTGCACGCTGACACATTTGCCTCAATTTCATCTTGTGATTAATTAAAACACACTTTCTCTAACGTTTCCAAAGAAGTCTCTAACTAGCTGTCATTTACCCTGAACATGTCCAAGATTAAACTCTCTCTTAAACTCTTTACTGAGAACCAGAGGGAATTCCTAACAGAGGTCTTGGCACTCATACTCTGTAGACAAAAAAAGGAACCTGAAATACAGTTAGGAGTAAAGAATTAAAAATCTTCTAACCGAAGTGCATTCAAGTGATAGTCAGGCCAGGCAGATGGACCTGCTAAACAATTTACCTGTCATCCAGATCTTCACCCTCACTTTGAAAGCTTTGCCTGTCCTGCTGAATCTCGTAGATCTTGTCTAGTTTTAACTTCAGAACTTTAGATCACTACTCACCCATCAAGCACAAAAAGACCAAAGATTTAAGCATAAAAAAGGTTATATGATTCCACAACTAGCTCTGCAAAAGCAGAACAAAATTTACAGGAGTAAGATACCCATATACAGACATTACACAGCTGTACAGATGTCCAAGAATGCAGACAGTTTAAGACTTCCTAAAGCTTCTCCTCTACATCCCTGAGACAGTGCATCCTCACACAGCTTTTGCAAGTATGCAGCAACTGAAATAAAAAATCTAACAATGCAGTGTGGTAAAAAAAAATAAAAATCTGAGGTCAATTTGGTTTGCAAAGCAAACAAATTGCCTGAAATTAGTTAGAAAAGACCAAGTGTAACTATCATAGGAACTGTTCTTGTGTGTCCAGGCAGAGACTGCATTGACAGGCTCAGCAAGCTCTAAGGTTAACATATTAATGAGGTAGAAACCTGCTTCTGACTCCTCCATGCCATTGCAGTAACACAGTTTTATCAAGTTTGCATTTAGACATTGTCCTTGTAATCAATTGTCAACATCTTAGTTTGAAAAATACCCACTAATAGAATAATACTATAACATTCAAACAACTTATACTTACTTTTCTTGATTAAGAGATAAAAACCCATAATTTTTTTTTTTTTTTATATTTAAGATGTGTTAAAGAGAGTAAAGTTGATTTTGTTCATATTTTCTATCTTCCAAATACAAACACTTCCCATGGATTAAATGCTTTGAAAGATATGTACTCAAAAATATTTTCTGAAGTACAAGTGGCACATTTACTTTTTTAATTCCACCTGCTGGTTGCTAAACATTCAAATATACTTCTCTGAACTTAGTTCAGGGTTATTGTTTTGGTTTTGCTTGGTTTGGCTAATTCTTTTCAAAAATCAGTATGACATTGCCATTTAAAAGTGCTGGTAGACATTAAACAGTTTCTATCTGGAGACCTCAAATATTTTGGTATCATAAAAGGTGTGTGTGGGGGAAATGAGGCCTTTGATAATTATCACGAGGTACAGGTTTTTTAAATCTATTTAGTATGATGTTCCAAAATCCAGTTAAAGCATTTCTCAGTACCTTTTTCTTGATTTTTACAGCCTCTCTGTAAGTACCAGCATGGTTTTCTAAGCCAGCCTTCTGTTGCCACAACACAGTCCTGGTATTTGGGGCTACTCAGCATTCTTAAAATCACCAGAACTTCTACATGACCCAGCAGCTCCACTAGAACAGAGATGAATGAACTGAAGCATGTGAGAAAACAATCTGTTATCTTGTATGATTTTTTGTAATTCCCAGTGCTCTTTTACCCACAAACTGATTATGTTTCCATTGACTGTGAAACTAAACTGAGGCATTTGTGTTCAGTCCTTACTCTTGTGCTAAGATAAGCTTATTAATGCACTTTGCAAGATTTTCAGGATAAACCTGAAAACTGTCAGTGTGAGATCCAAGAACTGTAAAAAAAACTGGTACTTTTTTTTAATTTTGAAAAATTCAAATATAATAATCCAAATATTTCAAGTATTATAATTCATTTTTCATAATTGATTTAATTTTATTATAATCCCTATTTCAAGTCACAAAATGTATTTTTTGCCACTAAAGAATGCATCAGATTACTAATCTTTTCCTTACTCAATACATAGAATGAAAATCAAAATAATGTATGAAGTTCTAAAGTTTTCCTTCAAAGTTTAAAAATGATCATTGCAAACAGGACTCAAAAAAATGTACATGCTTTCTGTATTTGTTTTGAAAAAAAGTCAGCTATATAAAACCTCAGTTTCAGCACAACATAATAGCTACATTTTTTTATCTCCCCTATCTTCTTGTTTCTGCCTTTGGTCTTATTCTGATCAGCTCTGTTAGGATAAAAGCTTCCATACAATATTTAAGTTTTTTAGCAAATTTAAGGCTTTAAGGCAAAACTTCCCTCTCACAGCATAATTCAAATCATCATCACTTCTGTGAAACATATATTTCTCCTCATACCTGCACATAAACTCATGCCTTTACAGCATACATACAAATAGTTTTTACTGATGAAATTGATTTCCTCTGGAGAAAAATGATAAATTTTATTTAATCTCTGGCTTTCTTTTAAGCTGCTTTTTGAAAACTGACCCAAATATTCAGGAGCTCTAGTTGTTTCTGAATCATAAAGGTATGTGGTCTTAGAGCCTCTGGCTACAGCTGAAAATTTGTTTTAGTAACAATTATATTGTTTTTCAGAGTCAAAAAGATCACTGCCAACTAAAAGTACTAAAGCAATCCACCACTCAGTATTATAGAGCTATCACTACCATCCTCTATGGGTGGAAGTCACAATCTTAAATTTTAGATAATATTTATGAACCAAAATTATGTTTGAGTATTAGTATGGAGGTTTGAGAAATCACACAAAACTATTATATCATATAGAGCACCCTTATGATATCATATAGAGCACCTGATGCAGATATATATATATATATATAGATATAGATGATAGATAGATAGAATAGATAGATAGATAGATAGATAGATAGATAGATAGATAGATAGATAGATAGATAGATAGATAGATTGCTTTAGCTTGTAATTTAGATATGTTGCATAAAACAGAGAGGGATATCCTACAGCACAGCAAATTTCGTTTTTATATCAATGCCTACAGTCTACCTACAGTAGACAGGAATTGAATTTTTCCATAAAACAATTTAACCATGTCTAAGACAAAAAGGTAAGAGCTGATCAAAAGCAAATAGAAATGTAGTTGCAGAAAATTCCCATTTCTAGACTGGGATAATTTTGGAAATGAAGTAGAGAAAGTGCATGAAAGTTCCTCCATGACCAGCTGTGGGATAAAGTGGACTTGGACCCCGATGGAAGTAAAGGATTTGCAGTTCTAAGACACCATGGTCATGAAGAACTAATGAGTCCTAATTTTAATGTTTCCCAGGCATCCTAGAATTAGAGGAAAGTGCATTCAAAAGAAATTCCAGAGTTATGAGACACCATTTTCAGAGAATAAGTAATTCTTCACACAGGTATATTTATTTCCTCACACTTTCTTGTCTAATATTTCAGTCTTATACTTTCATAGTGCTAAAGTAAAAATCTTCATTAAACCATTTATATTATTTTTTTGCCTCTCTCTAATTAACTTTGTGCTTATGCATCATGGTGTTCTTTTAGCAGCTTCACCAAGTGATTAATTAACAATGCTGACTTTTGAAAAATAATAAAGTATTTGGAGGTTGGCATTGGGTAGGGATGGGAGGGGAGCTTGGTTAAAAAAAACCCAAAAACAAATAACCCCCCTCCCCCCAAAAAAAAGAAAGCAAAAAACCAACCAAAAGCCTTCCAAAATTTCAATTCTGTAAAGAGCTTGAGTAGAGATTTCAAACTGGAATTATCAACAACGCAGTAATCAAGACATTGGTTTTCATTAAAGCTTGATAAAGCTTTGTGGTTAAGTAGTTTTGCTGGCAAGGATATGAACCAATGCTGAACTAACTATAAGCTTTCAGGACTGAGATTCTGAATCTCTATTTGTCACCAAACAGGACCATACAGAAAGATAAGACTTATAAACCAAAAAACTGCCTGTAAAAATCCTATGGTGTTGAAGAGAGCCCAGATAATATAATTAAATAATCTTAATTAACTTAATTAATTAATAGAGAAGACTCTATGGAATCTTGAAGACTCTACTCTTCTCACTGAGCAAGTGAGATGATTGAGAATCTTGTTTCTATGATATAATACCATTTAAAATTTAATGTTCTACAGACAGGTAACAGGTTGTACATGAAAAATTAGCACATAATTAGTAATGACAAAATTAACTTAAAGATAACTAATATTTCTTAATGCTAAAAGGGTCACCCTTTCTTCATTGCATTAGTGTTAATTCTAAGAGCTAAATTATCATGATCTATATTGAGGTTTTATAGTCTTGTTGACTTTTAATGTTGTGAGTGAACCATGATTTCTAACTTCCCTCTTTTACTGTGAATGCTAAAAACTTATTTTGCTTTAAAATGTCAATCTTGAAGAGGTCTGAGTAATTAAGTCTCAGAAATGTTTGCCTTAAAATCCCACAACCATGAGACCATAAAATTCTCCTGAATACGAGTGAACTGTATCTGAAGAATTATTTTCAATACATTTGGGGATAAAACTTCGAATAAATGTGAAAAATGTCACAATGTGCAGGAACCTATTCTATACTATTTCACCTAATTTGCTTTTCTACTAGGAGGTCATTGAAAGAGCTACGATAAAAAACTGCAAGTGAAATGTAGTCTCTTTCAGTTTCAAAAAAGTTTCATACAAATCCACTACAAAATTTCTGTACTAAGAATGACACAAGTAACAAATTACAGAAATCTGTTTGGTGTTTCACTGAAAGTTTTTCCCCCTCACTTTTAGTTTTAGGAAACTACAGATGTCTTAAGAAAAGATACTTGAAAAATTCAATGTGTTAAGTACACTCTGATATTTTGAGACCACATAAAATAGTCTGAAAGCAACAGAAAAACCACTCTTTGCACTTAGATGTGAGCTTTTCTCAGGCTGAGAACAGTTGCACTGATTATTGAGTAATTCTGCTTGTGTTTTCTGTCCAAAGTACTGATAAGAACTTAAATTTAGAAGCAGCTACATGGTACAGAATGCACATCATCCACAAATTCACACTGGCCTCCACCATAGAACTGCCCAAGTGCCCGTAGCCTGCAACTATCCACTGTTTTCTTCTACACTTATTTATTCTGCCTTTCACGACAGGGTCTTTTTATGCTGTACTGAGAAGTCACCTCACTATTGACAGTCAAGTTTCCAGGGAATTTCTCTAATAAACAGATAGTTTGCTTTATTTTCTAGGAGCAATAATATGTTGTTAGAAGCTGTGGTACACAGAATACTCCATGTGGGTTGTGCATGCATTAACTACTTCCCTTGAAGAACATTGCCTAAGACAACATATGCTATTTGAATCTGATTTTAAAATTAGGATGAATCAGCGCTATGTTCTGAATGTAACATGCAAAATGCTGCAGGCTGAAATCTAACATTGAACTGAAGATATTTTTGGAATGTAATGCTCCAGATATTGTTAAAGCCTCACTTTGAATGTTACTTGGAAGGCTGAAATTAATTTTTGAAAGTTGCAGTGCATTTTTACCTAGTCTTTTATGTGGTTGTTGTTTTGACTACTGCTAAATTTATAAATAAATTAAAATATACCAGATAGTTGCTCTAACTCAGATACCTTTTTCTATTTAAGTGTAAGCTTGGAGTATACAGAAAAAATCCTGTAAAATTTTTCTTTTGTATGCATCGCAATTGCATGACAAAATATCTGTCAGCAAACCATTAAAACTGAAGTTTAAATAGCACTGAATTATCTACTTTAAATATCTTTGTCTTCATATGATCACTGAAACCTGTCAACCTCTCCATGTCCACTAAAAACATTACTAATTTAGGTCAAGATATTTTGAATTCAATAGACCAGTATTTTATGGTTTCTATTTTTATATGTAGAAAAAGCACTCTGATATGATAACTAAAAATCTGTGTGTATAATGCCACTGTCAAGGGACATTTACCATGGTCTTTCACTGGGGGAATAGCCCTTTAAGATGAAAACATTTCTACCTCAATTTTACCACAACTAAAGAAATAGTCTATTCTTCCTAGCCAGAAATCTAGAATTTTTTGTGACAATAGGAAAGTTTTACTCCTTTAAATGTTTACTCTTTCTGTTTTATCCTTTCTCATCTGTTATCTTCTGAGAAAAGATACAAGGTTGGCGTGATAAGATTTGATAAAAAAATGATGTTTCTTTGTAAGGAAACAAAATGTTTCCTTGACAACAGTGAAAGTCACATGGTAGCACGTCTCCTTTGAAGATGTTGTGCAAAAGAAAATTCTGGATCAAGTTTCTATTAAATTTACCTTCCTTTGTACTGTTAAGCAATGAAAGCAACTATAACTGTTGGCATTCTCAGGGTCAATGTGAGTCTTTACTAATCTGTAACATCTTCTAAGTCCTTTGTTCCCCACAGAGAAGGCAAATAAACCATAAATAAATGGAAAAAGCTCCTCAGAGAAGCAAGCAAAAAGAATAGGAAAAAGTTAGGCAAGGGTATGGGTTCTGCCAATGGGTCTTCTGTGCATGCAATCACACCCCACATCTTACAAATGAAGATGCTGTAGCATTTGTTCACCCCATGGTAAAGAACACACTGAAAAATTTCCTCTGTTATTACTAAGAAAGTAACAAAAAAAAGAAGCTTATGATGCTTTAGAGAATTAATGATTTGAAATTTCTTGTTTATATTCAGAAAGTTGAAGCAATATTAAGAGAAATCTTTAAAATACCAAATACTTAGGAAAAACTAATACTTTTTAATTCAGTGCAAACAGAACTCATTTCTTCATTTACTTTGTCAATATCTGGATGATTATATTTCTTAGATGCACCAAGAGGACCAAACAAGGAAGGACAGGCATTTAAAAACAAGTGCTTTGCCACCACATAACACTCCAAAATCTCCCTTATATACACATTAATGCATTTCTGTTTGCTAGAGACAACCACTAGATTCACTTACCCTCACACTGAGAACCTGACTGTAGAAAAAACATTTCAAGCTGGTTCTAGAGCTTTATAGTTTTCCAGTTTCTGTTACTTGTCTAAACTCCAACTCCTGTGTTTTTCCTCTTAGTACAGTATTGTGCTCACAAGCCAGTGTTTTAAGCATATGAATTCATTTTACAGTTTTTAACTATTAACGCTGAATGTGATATTACAAAAAATTAAGCTAAGAATGGCACCATAAATAATGCAAGCCCCCCTAATTTACAAGGTAACTCTTATTGCCCTTCAAGACACGAATAACATTGGGGTTTTGAGAGGTAAGGAGAAGTGGAAAGTATTCCTCATATTTAATTTCTTCAGAAACAAGTCTTTTTTTTACTCAATTTCAAAATAAAGGTTGCACTTTTCCAATCTAGAAGTTGTTACAGATTTTCTGAACGGATTTTTCATGCTTTGTTCTGTGTAATGACTCCAATGTCTTTAGTCAAACTAAATCTAAAACACTATCCTGTAAATATATCCTATATATTCAGTCTGAAAATTGCAAACCAAAATATTTCTCTCCCGTTTACTTTCTGGCTGTTTTTAAACTTCAATATTTAGAACTGAAAATGTAAATAGGGATAAATTTCAGACTAGAAAGGGCCTATAACCCTTAGACATAGAACAAAATATGTCTCACAAAGTACTGTTGGGTGCTGGAGAATATTTCAACAGCTAGGAATCAGAATAGCTATGTGTTCTGTGGTATAATAAAAAGAATCCCTCCCTGGTGAATTTGATTGAGATAACTTCAGTAATGAGGTAGATCACGACATTTAAGAAATTCAATATAAACACGAATTGAAATGTATCTTGTTTGTTAAGTGAAGCAAAGTGGGAAATTTCTATATAAAGCTTTTTAGTGATTTTCTACTGTCTTTAAAAATCATTATATTTGCACGATAACCTAGTTTGGCTCTTCAGTCTAGTCTGCTTCAATTAAACTTGCCATAGAAAATCTTCTTTTCTTTTGATTACTTAATGATATATTCCACTGTATAACTAAACCTATTTTGAAACAGAAAAGGTGAAATGCTGCTGGGAAAGTAATTTTAGCATTTATCAGAAATATTAGTATATTTTAATCAGTAGTACCAAAATACTGTGAAGATCATTATTTCTTTATAATGCAGACTGTATTGCTTTATATTTTTCAATGTTTATTACACAGCATTAAAATATATTTCCTCCTTACCAAATCAAATTTTTGCACACAATCAGTGCAACTTGAAAGATGCAGTTTCATTCAGCTATAGATTTGCTCTGTATCTGATTAATCCTCCCCTTATAATTAAGTTGTCATAGCAATGCATTTTTAATAGTACTGATTCATATGCCAGTAATATTCTGGAGACAGTGCTCTTGGTAGATTTTTAGTATTCAGTTATGTTAAATTATAAAGTTAGCAAATACAAAAGTACTGGTCAACTTGCTCAAGCAGAAGAACATGAAGAAGAACAGAAGGTCAGACTTAAAACAGGCCAAAATATTATCTGACATACATCACAGAAAGCAACACAAAATTTTGGGTGGCTCAGCTCAAGAAAGTAAAGGCAGATCCTACATCTGTTTTATTTTCAATATAAATGCTTAATAATTAAAAAAAAACCTACTCAGTGCTTTAGAAAAACTAGATTACACCCTACTAAGAAGAAAGAAAATGTGTTTTTTTCTAAAGGTGCTGCTTTCATATATTGGAACTTCTATGGTATACCAGCCAGCTGTGCAGAAAATGTATTGATAATGGGAAATCACTGTACTTTTTCATATGTCTTCCTCTCTGTATTTTTAACAGATAAATTAAATTACAAATACTTATAAGGTTTCAAAAGTAATATGAAATCATCATTCAAGGACTAGGATTAAATATCTTGGCTGTTTCCAAGGCAATTATAGCAAGTTGGACTCAATGATCTTTGTGGGTACCTTTCAACTCAGCTTATTCTGTAACTCTGTGATTCTGTGAAGTATCAGCATGCACAAGTCTGTGAGAGCAAAAGAAAATTGCCTGATATTTCATTCATTTTTTAAAATTCAGAATATGAAGAATTATGTGCATTATTTTCTAGCATGAGTTAAAATGTGAGTCAAAGTGATATGAAGAAAAAATCGTGTTAACTTATTTCTGTGGCCAAGAAAGATGAAAAAACGAAGAAAAAAACAAGATTATTTTCCTCACACCTCTCTAGAAAACACAAGGTTTAAATTCTGAAGACTTGTTTGAGAAGATCATTGCATAGCACACATCCTCTAAAAGCTCCTTCAAAGGACTGATGAAGGGGAAATTACATTGTGAATGCAATAACTGACCTTACTAATATAACTTAATGAAGATGTGTATTGATTTGGTTATGAGGAACTCTTAGCCTCTAAATATATAAATGCAGAATGGTAATTGTTCACTCTGAAGTTTCTGACCTTCCCTGAATGATGTGAAAAACTTGCGTGCTGAAATCAGACTAGAATCTTGCAAGCAAGGGAAAGATTTACAACTACCAAAAATTTAATGTACACTACAGTTGCCTGTTTCATATACATATTTTAGACTCAAAAATTAAAAAAAAAAAAAAAAAAAAAAAAAGGGTCTGGACTGAAGCACAGAAGAAATCTAATAATGGCAAAGATGGAGTTACTCAGGGAACTGCAGGGTGATGGAGTTAAAAAGGGACCAAAAAACTAAGCAGAATTTAGCTTCCCTCTCAATTCTTAGTATATGCATTTTTCCTGAGGATCAAAGCTAATCCTACACTTTGAGTGTCTAGAAAAAATAGTGGAATATGCAAGCTGTCACTGACATGCAAACTTTTTTTTTTTCCAGAAAATAAATAAAGAAATCTTTTGATATATTCATTAATAAGTGCACATACACAATATATGTACCATTATTTTGTACTTTAATCAATCAGTACTTACATCACATTTTACTTAACGGTTGTAAGCTTTCTTTTCTAAGCTGTTGTTGCTGTGTTCTTCAAAAAGTGCATCTTTGAAATTAATAGAAATTGCAATTTTAATGAAGGAATGAACAGTCTGGACAACTGGGTTAGGGCCCATTACCAGAGAAGTGCAGAAGATGCTAAACCTGGCTATTGTCTGCTCTTACAATGTAAGCTGACAAGGCAGAATATCAAAACCCCTTTATGCTTGTTTTGTCTGGAATAGAGCAAATTTTCTACACAGTACCTACTGTGGGGCTGTGTTTTGCCTTTGTGCTGAAAATAGTGTTGATTACAGCAACACTGAGCAGTCAAGGCTCTCTGTCTCTCCCCCACCCCATTAGTGAGCAGGCTGGGGTGCACAAGGAGTATTTGGTGGGAGCACTGCTGGGACAGCTGACCCCAACTGACCCAAGGCATATCTTAGACAAAATGACATCATATTAGCATAGAAAGTTGCTTTATCTATTAAACTGTCTTTATCTCAACTAATGAATCTTCTCACTTCTACCATTCCAGTTTTCTTCCCCATCCCAGAAAGAGCTGCAGAGCATCTCTGCCAGGCTTATTTGTTGTCTGGAATTGAACCACAAGAACCTTCTGTAAAAAAGCCAGCCCACTGTTATGAAAATGTTATTTCCAGGTTCTGAGTGGGCTTTATCATTTGAACGCCTTGGAGGAAGGAAGAATCACACTCTACATTGCTGTTGCTCATCAAATAAATACAGCAGACTAGTCCCCCATTGTTGCTCACATTGATTTCCCATCACATTCCCCTTCAGTGAATAATAATGACCCTTTCCTCAGACAAGGGTTATATCATCTTGCAAAGGTGTATGTTTGAGTAAAACAGCTTTTCTGCCCACTTCTCTCATTATGATGCAGAATAGCTTCATCCAACACCAGATACAAAATGGCTTTAGATCCGATTGCTTGTTTCTTTCTTATGATCATTTATCGAATGTAATATACAGAGATGCAGTAATGGTAAATAAATATTATATGCAAAGTTTTCTCTTTTCCTAGTTTAAAGTGCAAGACAGATAGTCAGCCTACAGATGACCAAGAAGGCAGAGTTTCCAAATGTTTTAAGTTTGCATATTAACTATTAAACAAGTCCTTTCCCAAAACAATTAAATTAAAAAATTCTAAGCCAAAACTTGTTTTGGATCATTATTTTGAAGCTGTAACACAAGTCATCACTCAATGTCAACTGAGCTGGGACAAAAGTGTGTTTAACTTCATTCAGCACAGAGATTTTTATAGAGTGGGAAATATGCTTTGGTTAATGTGGAAGGTGCTACCAGAAACAGTGAGCTGTTAGTTAAAAAAGATCAAATCAGTGAGAAATGCTTTTTTCCTTGGTCTACTAAGCAGAATTATGTTATTCATAAAAAGCATGAAAAGAGACTATAATACTATATTTATTTATTGGATAATTATGATTTCGACTCAGTGATTCTTCTGTTTTGCTATCTGTATAGTAAGAACGGCCATGCTGACCTCATACTTGTGCTGTTATTCAGATAACCATCCTACTACCTGTGCATTTTTAGGACAAAGTAAGAGTCCTTGACTACTTCATTCTGTTGCACATATTCTCTTTCATGAAGGTTTTAAGAAAGGACATTTTCAGATACCATAGATCTCAGTATTGCATTCATATTTAACATTAATACATAACAACAAAATAATGTCAGACACTGAAATGGTGAATAGAAATCTAACAGCAAAGGCAAAAGTGAAAGAGAAGGAAAAAGGCTAGATATTTTAAACAACTTTTTTGTTACTGTAGCCCAAGGCTTCCTTCTGATTCTTTTCAAGTTACAATAAAAAATGCATTAAATATTTAAAATGTGAACAGGCAAGTTTACTTACTGTTTCCTGGATGCCAGCGCACTGCATTTAAATATGCGTTGCAGTAATGGAAGAGAAATTCATGCTTAGATTGAGTAACTTTTCCTTGAAGTAAAGGTAGCAGATCATGTCCATCAATAATTCTGAGGAAGAAAGCATTTCAAAATCAGAAAAATAACACAAACATCACTTTCCTGAGAGGATGTTATAACTCTGCTCATCAGCTGCTTTAAAAACCCAAATCTGAATGGCCACCTCCAACTGGTCATTTCAGAGAAAAATATTAAGGTGCTCTTCCCTTTGATTTTTAGATTTTTACATTACTTAAGGAAAGGGGTTTACATTTTGTCATTATGAATAGTTCCCTCAACTCTTTTTTTTCACTTCTGAGAAAGTGAACAGACATAAGTGAATAAATTTCTACAACACGGTCCTTCTCATATACCTGTTCAAGATTTTGGGAAGTCTGGCCAAAGTAACCCTAAAACTAGAGAAAATATGTTGTTCTGTGCTAGCATCCCCAGAAGAAGTGGTAATATCTCTGTCCAGCATATTATGTATGCCAGAATTTAAGACAGAAGTGATAATTTCAAATTTAAGAATTAACTGTTTAAATATGCATTTATCAACTACAAACACACACATACACATAAATATATACAAATTCACTGAATGCTGATGGATAATTTGATCATACTTTGAAGGAGTCAGTCAATTTACATAAAAATTGAGTTATAAAATAAGCAAGACTTTTAACTGTTTCCCTAAATTAAACCTTTGAATTGCTGACATCAGCTGGCAGGGGAGAAATCACAGTCTGTATTTTTAACCTGGTATGAATTACAAATTTTTCAATAAGTCTTATAGGAAATTACTTTTTGCTGATATACAGATCAGCAAGTAATCATTTCTCAAGCATTTTGAGCAACATTCCATAAAAATTTTTTGAAACTTACAAAAAGTTTTAAAAGGTCTATGTTGATTTTCATTACCTTTACACACATGATCATTTCATTAGCATTACACAAAACATTTCTCATGTTAGTGTAGCTACTAAAAGACAGGTACTAAGTTTACTTTTTTAAGTTGCATATGATGATTGAATTCTTGTCAGCATCTGTATGTAACAAAGCAATTCAGACTAGCACTTTTCTCAAAGGATGGGCAAGAACACTCCCTGGAATTCTGAAAGCTATCTTGTCTGATAACTGCCATCTGGGTGAATCCCTGTCTGTGGGGGTCTGTTGAAACAGTCTTTTCCACTTCCAGTTTTTCATGTTTTTCTTGCCTGAGTAACTGGCTCTTGTCTTGCAAGCCTGCTCATTAACAGATGCACGTCTACTGAACACTTTCTGTTCTAGATCCTGTTGATGGGGAAAAATGCATCTCCAGAAAAATGTCCCCAGTACTCTAGCATTGCTACAACTGCTGCATATATTTAGAAGAATATATGAGACTTTTCTTTCCAATTACTCATTTCTCTTCTTTGACTAGGAGCATCTCTTCTGTTCCTTCTAAACCTGCCACCTCACAGTGACAGAACATTAATTATATTAGTTTTTTTATTTCTCAGGAAGAATTCAATGGAGCTATAAGAACGCAGATGCTGGAACAAAAATACTTCAAGCTAGTCCATGATCTAAGATGAAGCAGTGCTTATGGCATCAGTCTAACACAGAAGAATCACAGTGGAGCAACCTACAAGTGGAAGTTACACAAGAATATTTGAATTTCTATAACGGAGATCAAAGAAAACATCAGTACTTAGTATTCACTCAAGAAATATGAAAACAAAATGCATAAGATCTGCCACATAAAGAACAATCATAACTTCTGAGGTTTGACAGACTTACTGCCTGTAGAGCATCTCTGAGGACCAACCTGACTAATTTTTCATGTCTTAGACTTGTCCTGCCCTGTTATTTCCTTCAAACACTCAATGAATAATCATTAGCAGAGTGACTCTGCTCACCACTGTGCTCCCCCATGTGGATTCTTGATGCTTTGTGCTCAAAAGCAGCTTGTGAGTCAGACGTGTTCAAAGCATATGTGTATCAACAGGTTTCTCCACTTACTGGATTTGGATAGTAACAGCATAAAGGCTGAGGGATCTTGCTCCTGAGACTCTCAAACATGACAAAACCTGGGGATGTAGCAGTTTCAGGAAAGCATCTTATGAATCGTGGAAGACCAGCAGCTTTTCTTATCAGGCTGTGAAACTCTGTATGGGCTTATTTTGGACTAATTAGGTACAGAGAAAAAAAGCACTCAAACAAAACAAAAAAACCCAAAGAAGCCTAGCTGACATTTTGATGAATTTTGTGATATTAAGCAGGTCAAGGCTAAGCTTATGAAGTTTAAATTAATTTACACTTAAAGTTTCTTTTTCCACCAAATTCACTCATGCAGAACAGAACCTTTTTTGATACATTCATTTTTTCCTTTTAGTAAGTAATTCCAAATTTGATTTGACAGTACATTGGTCTGACGGTATTTTGTTATCTTTTTGGTGCTTGGTGCTTGTTCTGTGAGTTAAGCTGTATGTACATACAGCATTTCTGTAAAACATTATCAGTATGTCACTATGAAAAGAGACAACATAATACTGCAAGTATAAACTCTAGTTTCTTATTTACATTCTCACCTCCGTCTTAATAGATATCACCAGAATGCATAAAACACTCATGACACTTTCTCTAAAACAGAGATGACTACAGAGCATACCTGTCAGAGGGCAACTGTACATCTGCAAGTTTAACTATGGTAGGAAATATATCCATGTTACTCGTTGGCTCATCAAGATAGGCACCAGCCTGTACCACTCCAGGCCAACGGAGAAGACCTGGCACACGAATACCTCCTTCCCAGTTCGTTGATTTTCCACCTGAAAAAGTCAGTTTTGTTTGCTGAGAAATCAATTTCTTCTTAGATAATTGTACCCCATAAGATTTAATTTACAAATATTAAACATTCTGTTTAGCTAGAATCTTTCCATTAGATGTATTTATCCTATTCTTAATATTCTAGATTTACTACCTTCTGTAGTACTTTCTCACTGTAAATTTACTAATATGTATTAGAGCTTATAAAAAACATTTAAGTTACACAAAAAGAAAGTAGTTGTAGGAGATTGTAGGTGCTTGAAAAAGCACATCACTGAAATCTTCACAAAGGAATTGGCCTAGATAGTGTGCCCATAGACAAGTGAATCTACAACCAAAAAAAGGAATAAAAAAAAAAGTTATACCTAGATGTCTGAGGTATGAGCCTAGAGAAGGAACATGATGTTTTATTAAAAATGGTGCTTAATGACTTTATATAGAAGAAAACACTACTTTAAGTATGTTACTGAATTCTCCAATTCAATGTACTGGAAAGGAATTCACTTCAGTGATGGTAACTTTCAGGATGCTGTGAAGAACTTCAGTTCAGAACTACAGTTGCATCAAATGCACTATGAACTGATTGCATTCAACAGTGACTTGCAGTAATTTACTGTTCGTACAAGATCCATCACTGCTCAGTCTCCCAACACCTTTTGCAGAAGGGCAGTAGGTTTATTCTATGACAGCATGTTCACCATTACTGAATAAATAACTGACATGACTTTATGAAGAGGCATCACAAATGCGATTACCAATGCCTTGCAATAGTCTACATGACTATGTAGAGCACTTCAGGGTGACCTTTGAAATTAATATATCACTGGAAAAATAAACCTCTATTAAAGATGGGGTTTTGGATATGGTTAAACATGGTCAGGGCCATTTGGAAATGAACTGAGTATTTTTTATAGAGTTAAAATGTCTGGAAAAACAGGAATATATGGGTCAGACTACTGCCATTAAATTAATCAAATAGCAGTTCATGGTTCAGTCAAAACTACTACAATACTTTTTCAAGTATTAAAAAAAAAATAAAAAAAAAATAGAAAAAGAAAAAATAAAAATAAAAATAAAAAGAAATATTACTACAAAGTATTTAAACAGTTCTGTTTCCTCAGCATCTTAAAATCTTAGACATCCAAAACACCTCATAGATGTCAATACCTTTGATATTGACCCCAGGCCTTGTTATACATGCTGTCTACTCTACTGACTTCTTGACGACCTTTTCCATTTCAGCAAAGGGGGTCCAGAATCCACCTGGCTTTCTACAGGATTTTCCCTGTTTATAAAGGTAAGTAGTAACTTCAAGGCAGACAATTCTTTTTTGTATAAATTTACCTTTTTATTTTCTTGAGACTGAAAGACCATTAGCTCATGATTCTTTGTAACATCAGATTTTTGCTTAATTTTTTTCACGGGCTTTATCAGAATTCATAATATTGAACAGTCAGGGAAAAATCCAAGATGACATCACAAAACTTAGACTTTCTAATATTCAATCTTATGTCAACCAACAATATTTGCTTAAGTTTCTTTTTGAAAACAGCATCAAGATCAAATCTCAACAGGATTATCTGTCTTCTAGAACACACTTAAAAGTTTACTGTCATCGCTGAGTTAAATGTAATTCCATTCTTGTGATGACGTGTGTGCCCACCTATTCTAAAACTCAAGAATGAGATGCATGTCCCTATTTTTGTTTACATTTTAGTAAAATACTATTTTCAAAACACATCTCTAAAGAAAATGTAGACTCAAATTCATAAAGTGTTATTTGGTGAGACGTAGAATACCCGTCACCAGAAGGAAGTGTTCACCCAGAAGTATCCTGTTCAGTTGTTAATGTTGGGTCAAGATTAGTTTAGCTGTCCATAGGCTGTGTCCATCTTCTGCAGAAAAGATGATTCTACCCCTGTACAACAGTCATTAAGTTTTTCAAAGTTTGGTGGGAATTATATGTTACACAGCAAGAAAGATTAATAACCTGACTGAGCTATGGTGCATAGAAAATCCTGTTAAGTGGGAGTTGCTAAATCCAAATAAAAATTCAAGCATAAGGCCATAAAATTACAGATATCCTCAAATTAGCACACTTTTAGTGAGCAGCTATGCTAGGTGATTTAGTTCATGAGCCAGATCTTAATGTTGTGTACACATGACAGCAGCTTTACGGCTGAATGGTACCAACAGACAGACAATATTAAGAGTTGATCTATACCCTAGGTAGCTTTAGGTATGATGTTCCTTCTATTTCTGTGTGCCTGTCTGAACCTAGTAAGGGCTCTAGCTAGACTGGATGTTTAAATAAAGTCTCGTGATACTGTTGTCTCCTGTGTAATCCGAAGACAATTTTCAAAGTGGTAAATCTGATTCTCAGATACGTTGCAATTCTTAAAACCTAGATATTGGGTCACTTGCACAGCTTTTAGGTTCACAGTACAATTTTCTTGAATCAGCAGTAAAGGACAGAAAAATTGCACATTACCCAAGCACAAAGGAACACTCCACAAACTCCAATGCCCTGCTGTAAGGTAGAAAAAACAAAATGGATTCCACAGCAGGGCTTTCTCCTCACTTACGTCTATGGAGAAGTGACTGCTGTTTTCCTTTCAAAAGGCTAATCAGAGCATAATTTTTTTTTTACATCACTGGAGACTGGGAATAGCAGGGAATCAGGGCAGGAATTACGGGTCATTGCAAAAGACTGTCTTCTATTATCTCCACTTACATGGTGTTAATTTTTATTAGAATTTTGCTTAGTGACTGCAGGTGCTTAATGCCATTACATGATTACAAATCCCAGGACATTTATCGTCTTTAAAACTCTAGCTTTCTAGTTAAACTTTGTTCAAGATATATGCTTTTTTTTTTTTCTTAAAGTAAAATAAAATCAAGGTTTTACTACTGATGCTTGAAAGATTTAGCAAACATCTAAATGGCTAATAAAATTAAAAAAAAAAAAAAGTATCCACAAAATGTCATTATTTTGAAACAAAATCTCTTTATATTTAAGAACCTGGCTCATTAGTTTTGTATTTTGCTCAGACTTCACAACATAGAAACAGAAAAACCCACAACCTAGCAGCCTGTATGCCTTGCAAACACTAAGCAACCTACCTTTGTGTTATTTTTGTTCTCTTCGATTCTTTTGAAAATGTTTTTAAAACAGCACAAAACACACCAGGCTGTATTTTCCTGCTTAGCTATCTATGCTTTCTGAGTAGTTGCACCTTTCAGTGTTGTATTGAACAATAGCCCACATTCACCTTTCCTGAAAAATCTGCTGGAACAGGCAAAATACAGGCATAACTCTCTGCAGTCATCCACAACATGATGTAAAATTTCCATTTTAACCTCATTTCAAATCTTAGCTAAAAAAAAATATACCTTTTTTTTTTTTTTTTTTTCCTCTAGTTTAAATTGACTTCTATTACCTAACTCTGGATATAGAGCTTTTACAAAGGATGATATATAAAGGAAACTCTGCAGTAAATCACTATTAACATGATGAATGATGAAAGCCATTTTAAATAACTTTCTTAAATCACCTGGATTATAATCACACTACCCTTTCCTTCATATATTCTTCTAAAAACAAAGCTTCCAAACCCAATTTATTCTCTTGAATGATAGAGAATCACAAAGATACTAATCATTCTACCCATCTATACTGGACTTTATATCTCAAATATCAATAATCAAGACTGGTTACTAGTACTTACTTAATAAAATGGTTGAACAAAAATTTATTTTAAATTACAAGTTTACTCTTTATTTTACTAATTTTTAACTTGTTTCATGTACTATTTTTATTAATATTTAATCTCTTTCTACATGAGAATGGAATAGGTATGTCTCATTTGGATGATTCGCATCTAACATTTCTTCCAATCAAACAAAAAGATCTCTGAGGATACTTACTGTTTCAGTCAAAATTACAAGATGAGTTGATTATTTAAAAATCTGGGTCATTTCAGAGAGAATACAAAAATATAGTAAATTTGAAAAAAGGGTCAACTACTGCTCTCTTTCAAGACAAAAGTAAACTCCAACAAATATCATTAGATATGCCATAGCAGGATTCCTGGGCCCAAAGTAATGGTCAGCTTGCTTATCTGTGGCTTACAGGAAGCAAGAGTTTTACTAACAGCTTCAAGAAACCCTGCTGAACAAACTTTTCACTGCAGTAAATAAACTCGTTTTACAGTAATAAATTTTTTAAAAAGTATTGGTTATTAATTTCTTGATTTTGGTCTCACAGATCTGTAGTAGATTTAAAAAAAAAAATCAGGGTCTAAGTCCTCAGGAAACATTAACTTTTCTTTTTTATGGATATTTGCAAGTAACTATAGTACCTGTTTCTAATGCACAAAGCACTTAAAATTAATGCTGTTCACACAGTTTGGGTTTATCAGTGTTTGGCTCCACTTCTGTTAGCAGCAGCACTCCTGACCCACTCTGGCAGCAGGACAGTAACAGTAACACAGTGCCTGTATTGTGCAAAGTGCTTCATGAGTACAAAGAAAGACTGCTTCTAATGCAGGTCTGAGGCACAGGCAAAACGTACATGTCCAAAAGGCAGTGAGATGTAAGTAGACTGAACAGAAAATCCCTTAGGTGACAAAGTGGGACAGACGTCTACAAGTGATAGTGAGGAAGGACTTCTACTGTCTGCATACGTACCAGTGAAATACTATAGTGAGAAAAAGTGTAGAGAAAAGTTTTTATTGCGTTCATTTTTTAATGCTGTAAATTATATATATATATATATATATATATATCTCGATATGTATATATTATAGCACACTGAGGCTAATTCAAGAAATTACTCACTAAGAAAATAAATAGAAATTACCATAAAATATTTAGATTCAAAATCTTAGGGTTCCTTAAAATCAGTCATCTTATACATATTGTTAATATAGAGGAAATTCTATTAATTTCTTTATTCTACTCATTTTATTGGAAAGTAGAAATCCAAAGTATTTGGAAAAACTAACCTTACTTCTGCTCCTAAAGGAAAGCAATGGTGACTAGGTCAAATGGACATGCTTCAGTGAGTCAGCTAGTGAAAAACACCTAAGAAGTCAGCGCAGGTGTCCTGGAAATCATATACTCAAGCAATACTTTAATGTTCTATACTTTCAACAGATAAATATTACAGAACTGAAAAAAAAAAAAGGCTGGAAAAATTACATAGAAAGTATTAAGAAGATAGTTCAGTTACACCTATTACTTTCTATATTTCAATATAAAACTGCTAATATTAGTGTATTTTTAATTTAATTAAAATATTAATAGCATCTCGTACAAATCCCAGAGTACTTCATGAGTTCAGGTAAAAAGGCCTTCAGCTGTTTCAAAGAAATTCTTACTAAAATAGCCACTATTTTTTTGTTTTAGAAGCTGTATCTAGATTTAAGCCTTTGAAAGATCTTTGACAAAGACCTTCAGGAAAAGTTATTGGAACATTAATCATGGGTTAAGAGACAAAGGATTGTCATGAATCAAAATCTGACTAACAGTCAGGAAACAAAAAGAGAAAACAAAGAGCCTGTAACCCTTTGCAAAAATACCCCCAAAAATAGTAAAGTACCTTGCTGCTACACTGTGTTAAGCCCTTTACTATTTTAGCATATTTACTTCAATTTTGAAGGGGAAGTAATTCACATAGGAAAGTAACAAGAAATTAGGGATGAGTAAAAACTCACCAGTTTAAAAATCATAGGAGAGATGGAAGAGACAATTGTCTTCTGAATTGTGCCTCTGCAAAGAGGCACTGTAAAAGTATACAAAACAAATATAAGATAGGGAAGATTTAAAATTTTTCCCTCCTTTATGCTATGAGGAAACATTATTAAACTTCAAGATGTTCCATGAAGTTTGCAATTGTCCCATATCAAAATAGTAAATGAAATCACTGTGTTCTCATGGAAAAGATATAGAGGATATGCTCAGACTTTAGAAAGACTCAAAGTGGAAATTCATCTTTATATGATAAAAATTTAAAAAAATAATGTTGAGAATCTTTGTAGAATCTAAATTCAGGATTCACATCTTAAACCAAGGTCATACTGTTTAGGATTAGGATCTTCTTTGGGATTTTAGATCCCTACACAGATCCTGATAACTAACCATCAGTGAAAGGCGACTGTAAAGAGATTTTGATCCATCACTTCAGTATTACTGTATAATGTCTTCTGAAAAGGAATACTGCAGAAATAAACCAGACTGTGTACAACAGCAATTGGTTAAACACTGTGTTAGCTCTGTTTTCTAATTCCAAGGGCTATCCAAATTCATGGTGAACTGTTCTGTAGTTAGAATCCAGAGCAATAAAACCTTCAAAGAGCAATTTCCCCTTTTTGCATCGAGTTTTGCAGCACTAGCTTAACTCTCCAAATCCGTCTTAAATTTTATTATTGGTGCTTATTTGGCTAGGTATCAAGAGAAATTAGTGAGTTAAAATTGTGGAGATCGGTTGAGAGCTTTTGATTTTAGGGCAGAACCAATTATTGCTGAGCATACTGCTCCAGCTCTGACAAGAGGGTTAAGTGGCTTGATTCATATTTGCATTCATACAGCACTCAGATACAAAAAGATATGTAGTGGAGATTGACTAGCAGAGACAGGGAGGGAGAAAGGATGTTTGTGTCTCACAGATTTTAAAACTTCACACCCCAGGAAGCAAATTCCTGGTGTGTGCACACACAAGCACAAACAGCATAGAGATTATTTAAGCACATTGCTGTATCAGTACCTGACTCTTGGGGCTTCACAGGTTTGGTTCTCATTAACTCTGCCAGAGATGTACAGACATTTTTTATCACACATAGCTTTTAATATGAATAAATTCCTATGTATGAAAATTGCTAGTTAGGCAATTAATTGAACATTTCTACTTCAGTCCTTTTGAAAATGATGCATAATATACCTGTTAAATTAAGAACTGATTTTGAGATGGAGGGAGTGGAATATAAAGCAAAATCCATTGTAAAATTATATTCAACTAATTATATGGGTCTTTTAATGTTTTATTACATTAAGAATGTCTCTCATCAAATAATAATTTTTTTTCTTACATTGTATTTTCTAACCCATTTGTTAGCACAGCACAGGTGTTAACTGCAAACCACACAATTCTCCTTTTTTTAGAAGAAGCCCCATTACTATCCAGCTAAACCTATCAATCAGATTTTTTTCTTAATCCAGGTAAGATCTATTTCAAGTTTTTCTCTGCACTGTAAATATGAAAACAAAATTTTGCAAGGCTTGAGAGAAAAGACTCCATTTAATCAAAGTTCCTCAAGAAGACATATTCCCAAGCGTACTTTTTCCTTCCTTATCATTTATCCCTTACGTTATGTCTGGCACTCTAGAAGGCAAATATTTCTTAGAGCTTCTAAAACACCTCAGGCTGCGCCTACAGCTACAGATATGTAACCATATGGTTCCTTAATTACTTAAATCACTATGCAAGGCCTATGTGTTAATGTTCAAGATACATTTTACTCTGGTGTTAGCCCAAGGGGACCCATCTGATAGACAGACCTCATAACTTTGGCATTCCTTGTTTTTCTTGTGTAGCATTTCCTTTGAAGCTCTCTTAAAATACAAGGGTCATTTCTCAGACAGATACCTACTGACTAAAAACTGTGGGATCCTCTTGCTTGAAAACCTCTCTGTGTGGTTATTGCTCACTCTATATGCCTTTTCCTTTTTGAAGTTTTGAAGGTGATATAAATCTGGCAAGAGTAGAAAATTGTGTTACAATCCAAAGGGACTTTAACAGGCTTGGCGAAATGGGCCAAAAGGAACCCTATTAAGTTCAGCAAAGGAAATATCAAGTCCTGTATCTTCACAGCAGTAACCTGTAGCAAATCAAAGGCTGGGGAGTAACTGGCTGCAGAGATGGACTGGAGGGTTCTAATGAGCAACCAGCTGAACACGAGCCAGCATGTGTCCTTCTGGCAAGGAAGGACAACATCACTCTGAGCTGCATTAGGAAGAACACTTCTGGCAAGTCCTGTTCTCTGCTCAGCCCTGGTGAGACACACCTGGAGCAGTGGGTCCAAGTGTAGAACTACCCAGTACAAGGTGCATGGGCATACTGGAATGAGTTCAAAGGAAGGTGATGAATGATTAAGCAATTGGAGCATTCAATATATAAGGAGAGGCTGAGAAAGAGGTTCACCCTGGAGAAGAAAATGCTTACTAGGATCTTACCTACCTGTAGGGATTACATGGATTTATCTGAGTAAAGAGGATAGAGCTAGACTCTTTTCAGTGGGGGGCTACTGACTAGACAAGAGGCAAAGGGTACAAACTAAACCACAGAAAATTTAATTTAAACATAAGAAAAGGGTTTTTTTTATGGTGTGGTGAGTGTGATCAAACACTAGAGAGAGTTGCCGAAGGAGGCGACAAAGTTTCCAACACTGGAGATTTTCATAACTTGATTGGATACAATCCTGAGCAGTGTGCTGCAGCTTACCCTGCTCTGCAGGAGCTGGGACTGCAGACCTTGGGAAATGCCTTCCAGGCCCAACTACTATGAGATTCTGTAGTTCTGTGATACTATATATATTAAACAAACAAACAAACAAGCAAACAAACCAAACCAAACCAAACCAAACCAAACCAAACAAAACAAAAACAAAAAAAAACCAAAAAAACAAAAAAAAACCAAAAAAAAAAGCAAAAAAAAAACCCTGACCTAAGGACAATTTACTTTGTTATCTGTACAACCAAAAGTTTCAAGTTGGGAGAATGACTCCAAAAATTGCTGGATTTCTTTGACCTTGCCCCTCAAATATGAGTGGAAAACAAGTTACACAGCCTCTACCTTGTCAAAGAATGAAAAGAAATTAATCTCTCATAAAGAGATAAAACAACCTATTGAATTTCATTAACAGGAATAAAACCAAACATTATTACTTTATTTTGATTAGATCAAAGATTTTGACCTTGGCCACATAGTACATCACAGATTTGGTGAAAACCCAAGGAGATGATTTCTTCTTGCATTTTTCAAGAACAATCAGAGAATATTCACCTTTATATATGCCATTGTATCCTCCATGGACTTCTCCAGCACTGGAGATTTCTTCAACATGAGCTCCTTGGTCAGATGTAAAGTATACAAGAGTATTGTCACTCAGATTATGCTTCTCCAACACATCCAGAACTTGTCCTATGTGGAAAAAAAAAAAAAAAAAAAAAAAAAAGAAACTAAGGACACCTTTAAGAGTCACAGAATGAACTAGATTGGAAAAGACCTTTGAGATTATCAAGTCCAACCTATGACCTAACCTAACACTTCCTCATCAACTAAACCATGGCACTGAGTGCCACGTCGTCTTTTTTTAAACAAGTCCAAGGATGGTGACTACACCATCTCCCTGGCCAGACAACTCCAGTGCCCAATCACTCTTTCAGTGAAGTATTCTTTTCTGATGTCTAACCTAAACTTGCCCTGGCACAGCTTAAGACTGTGACCTCTTGTTCTGTAAGCTGTTGCCTGGAAAGAGAGGTCAACCCACACCTGACCACAATAACCTTTCAGGAAGTTGTAGAGAGTGATAAGGTCACCCCTAAGTCTCCCATTTTCTGGGCTGAACAACCCTCAGTCATTCTTCACAGAGCTTGTGTTCCAGCCATTCACCAGCCTTGTTGCCCTACTCTAATGTAATTAAAATTTAATTTTTCATTAGCCTCGACACATCTAAATATTTGTGTCCTTATGCCTTTTTGAGACCACTTTTCACATAGACTCTTATACACAGCAATTGGCACATGCAGCACACAGTAGGGCACAACCACACAGGGCTTGTAGCAATTGGGACCATGACTCAGCTGCTTCAGGGTTTCTTGAAGTACAATATGAGAGGAATTGTGCACATCAGAGAAAAGAGCTAATCCACAGAGAGCAAGTGACTTTTGGAAGCAGTTGCTCTCAACCAAGGAAACCCCTTATCAAGAAGATTTAAACCACTGAGGATATTCAGTTACACTGAGGAAAGTCTCAGCATGCAGAGTAGATCTCACAGTTTGGGGGTAAAGCCTTGCAGTGTAGCAACCTACAGAGGTATCATGGCAAAAATCTCGGTGTGAGTGCTGGAGTAAGAAAAGAAAAAAGTAATAAGAGGATGTATGTAGCACCTTTGAGAATGTGTGGTTTCATTATCACACCTAATAATTAGCCCCTAATGTGTCATCATATAGAAAAACATCAACTAAACTCAAAATATTCAAGGTAATAAACACATCCAGGTGCACGCATTTAAAAGAAGTATCCACAGGGATATGTTTTGTACCTCTTGGGCACCGTGGACTCATGTTTCATTTTCACAAAGGGTTCCTCACATTACTTTGGTGCTGTGGTGGGCCTTGCAGTTATATAAATTACACTGAATTCTTTAAAGTGTGTTTCTATATGAATGAGTGAAGCATCTCTTTGTAATTTGCTCCAGTGAGTATTATACTCATTAGGAATCTAAAATCTGGTCCTGGAAAATGACCAAAGCTTAAGAATATAGTTCTTCACATCAGCCCGACAATGAACCTGTCCTTTAGGGATCTCAGACCATATAAAGACAATTCTGTCTTCACAACAATTTTATCTTTATTCTTTTACTTAAGCATCCAAGAATTGTCCAATCTGAATGTTAATTTTGATTTGCTAACCTGTCCACTAAGAATTAATTTATCATCTGATGCCCAATTATTGTATCAAAGAGAATGAGATAGGAAATTTGAAATACAGAGACTTCTAAATGGTTTTCAGATCACTGTTCCTGTTGCTATGCTCTTTTTCTGGATAAGGAGTAATTACTTGACTTTATTGCTTCTATTTCTAGTTGCCTCTTAATGTTATATCCGTTTAAAACTGTCTTTTAAAAAGGTTGACTGTCTTAATTTTTCAAATGACTGGGTCATGAATAAAGGAACATCAGGCACTCAATTTAAGTAGATACCTGTTGGTCTTGTTTGCAAAGGAGGAGCAAAACAGAAATGTAAGTGTAGGAGAATTTGTTTATGTAAATTTTGCAGTCTCGTGGGAGTTGAAATTTCCCAACAGAGCTGAGAAAATCTGTTACAAAGGCTGACATTTTAAAGTTTGTGGGCTGAGGGAAAATCATGCAGATCCATCTGACAAGCCATGCGCTTTCTGCATAAGGTGGACTTAGTGCCAGGAAAGAAAGAGGCAATTTCCCATTGGCTTCTGAAATTGTTCGGAGAATGTTCTTGCTAAATGATTACAGTATCTCTTGGAAATGTGTCAATGATGATAAAAAAGTCGAGTATAAATTAGGAAATAATGTGTAGGTATTCAGCCACATGACCTCCAGAGTTCCCTCCCAATCTACATCGAGCTATGATTTTATGATACAATGACAATAACGATAAATAGTATTGTGCAAAGAAATATTGCAAAATATTTATTTGCACAATTAATATGAAGTGATGTGCACAACAGTATTTTTTTACATATATTGTGTTTCATGATGAAATTAAACTTTCAAAAAAATCTTGTATATAAAAAAATGAAAAAAAAAAGAGAATGGCTGCATATAACTCAGTATATAACATTAAATGATCTCTGGTGATCAAAGGCATTGGATACCATTAAATAATGGCCACTTTGATTTCCCAACTAATTCAGGAAGATATGAGAAGCAATGAAAATTGTCTTGCTATCACAGATAATTAAACTTAAAATTAAAAATTAGTATTAAAATTAAATGTAAGACATTATAACGACTTTTTTTAATGAGGCTGAGTAACTTGACTTGTTATGAAAAAAAATTCTGAAACTAAAATGTATCTCATTTTACAAGAAAACCCCAGCCATCTAAAATGCATAGAAGTTCTCATCCAAAACTTGTTAAACTCAATGGTAAAACCTCAATTTCCTCAAAAAGATTTTTAAAAACAGAGGATTGCCTACAGTAGGTTTAATTAATGAATGCTAAAATGACAATATATCTTAGCAGCAACATTTTTCAGTACAGATGGACTAATATTGGTAATTCAATAAAATGGTATTTTCAGAGTATGGCAGTCCCAACACACAAGCAAACCTTCCATTTCTATTTTGATCTTGAACATTGGCACCTACTATAATGAAAACTGTAAATAAACAGCAAAGTGTGTGCTACCAGGAGATAAGCCACATTTAAGTGCATTTGAATGATGTGACTCCCGTTAACACAAGAAATACATTCACTTACCAGTATTTCTAAATGGTAATCTGCGCAGAAAAATGCAAAGAATGCTTTGTGAATGTCTGTGGATAGTTATCTTTCAAGTTCAATGTTATAGAAATTTTGAAAGCAAATATTCTCATGAAGACAAACACATCTTTTACTGTTTTCTAATAATTTTTTTTTTGGTAATTTTAACTCCTTCGCTCTCACTACTTCTGTGTATTTCAGAGACTTTAGAACTAAGTTAAAATTGATGTATAAGTATTCCCAGGCAATGGCAGTTATTTTAGCTGGAAGATGTGAATCACAGCTGCAAAAGGACTGTTTTTACTTGTTGACTGAAAAAGAGAAGATAGGCCAATGACTGAAAACTAAATGCTTTCATATTAGACATCAAGGACAGTAAGATGAATTGTACCCAAAGCGCTAGACATGGAACTCCATGAGCAACACACTTTAATGAGTGCGGTGAACAGATAAATGATGTCTGCATAAGAGGGAATGGCAAAATCATATTGCTTCACCCATAAAATATGACTGGAAGTATGTCGTACGTCATGTGCTCTTGAGTTAGAAGAATGGGCCTTCAGCTGGCTTAGTGTCCCCTGTGAGCTTTACTGCAGGCTTCAGAAAGCAATACAAATTTCAACGGAATTTTTGTATGTCAAGTGTTTATACAGAATATGAAAATGTAGGATGAATAGATCAAAACATTGGGAAAACCATGGTTTTGTTCAGGCATCTATAGTTTACTATCCCCAGAGTACAAAATTATCAATAAAAATTGAAAGAGTTTAGATTAAAATACCTTGCTTGAAAGCCATGTCCTGAAAAATTAACTGCTGTACTGATCTATGTGGATGGTACCAGTTAATTTTTTTTCTGATTTGAACAGAACATATTTGGAAAGACAACATTTCTGAATATCAAAATCAATCTAGCTGACAGAGCTCCATTTCTGCAGATATTTAGCAACTAGAATTTCAGATCAAGCTACTCCTACCACTGCCATTATAGGAATGTATTCTGCAATGTAGGTGACTAACATTGTAGCAGACAAAGGTGTAAGAACATTTTCCTTCCATTTATGCACTTTTAAGATACAAAACAGATTGAGGACTACGTTAAGATGTTACTTGTTTTAATTACTACATCAGTGTTCCAAAATTTAAATGAAGCTTCTTGTGAAATAATATACTGAGGAGTGCTCTCTATATTCTGCTCTCCATTCTTGCTTCAAGCTGTGTAAAATTATAAAGAATTGTTTCATTCTGAATGTGAAAATTCCAATTTCAGTGGAGTGATAGCCATGTGAAAGTGAGAAGAGCAATTGACTCTATTCTTTGGAAGGAAACACGGTGCCATGCCGCTTTTCAACTTCTCCAGCACAGCCTGAATAGTAGCTGAACCAGCCTCGCTAATGATGATCTAATTGCTAAGTTTTGACTCATGTAAATCTCCTACTGTATGCATCTACATGAAGAGATAGGGTTTATAAAAGATGGCTATTCATTTGTAAACAAGGTATAAACACTGAAAAACTATAATGTGTTTACAAACGTGTTAGTGATTTGGAAAAGTGTTGAAAGTCAAGTAAGCATATGACCAAATGCATTTTATTTAAGAATTAGTTTACCATCATTTCAAGACAATATGAAAGAAATATTATTTGTATTAATTCAAAATAATTTAGAGTATTGCTGAAATTGTGAGTAATCAGCTAGAGGAAACAGAATACCTTTGTGTAATCTAGACATAGAAAAAAAACAGTCTCTACTTGTGAGGAAAGCTTTAAAGCAGTTTGCCAGATTCAAACCCAAAACATATTTCAGAAGGAGGGTTAAGGAGCTGCCTCAGAAAAAACACAGTTGACAGTAAAGGAAATTCCTGTTAATGTAACAGTCTTTTTCAACTCCAATAAACTTTCACAGGCCTCTCTTGTATCCAAAACCTTACAGCAAGCTTGAGAAAACTATCGAACTGATTCCAATAGATCAGCCTGGGAAAATAAGCCATCACATCACTGCCTAGAAGAGGAAGTTTGATTCTTGTTGGGTTTTATTGTTTTTATTTGCTGTTCAGAATTTGGTACTGCTGCTTATGTTCGGTTTTGAATAGCATCATTAACCAGAATCACAACTTGTAGTTAGCTCCAGGCATTCACCTCTGTGAGTGGCAAGCCTTTGAATAAATGCATAAAATCCTACGAATTAATGCTACGTGCGTAAGTATTTGGAAGCCCACATTTCTCCCAGAAAATATATTGATGCCTTTCAACTCTATACCCATAGGTTTACTACATAGTAAACCTCCTGCGAGCCCCTTTCTGCTACAGTGGTTTAAGGTTTTTCCACAGTTAATCATCTCTTCAGGGCTCAAAGGCTAAGATTTTCACCTTATGAAAACTTAATGTTGCAGCTTCTGCATACACTCATTCACAAGCTAACAATCGTTTTAATCTCTGTGTTGATTTTCTGCGATGAAGAAAAGATACTTCACTCTAATGCACTGATATAATTACAAAAGCCACTGACTAAAACCTTTGTATTAAAACAAGCTTATAACTAAGATCAAGACATCCCTATCTTAATTTTAGCTTTTGGACATTTTGGGTTATAAATATGCAAATTTTCCCGTGGTGTGCTCACAGCCATCCAGTTTCCTTTTGATAAATATGTAAATCAGTTTGTCCCTGCAGTGGGGAAGTAATTATCACTTTCAGACCTAGTCATTGAGTACAACACTTGAGGTAAAGATGGAAAATAATAAAACCATTTACAGCAACACAAGAAGTGGCTGCACATATGGTGAACAGTACATAAACTCTGCACGCAACTTGTTTAACATTCAGAGCTACAACACAACCACTGTAGAGTGGAAATTCTGGGACAAAGCATTAGGATATGCTATGGCACATTATCTAGCCAGTCAACAGAACACATCCACCTAAGAAGACAAGTGATTCTCATAAAGAAGTACATTAGCATAGGAATCTTGAAGGTGAGAGTGAATACTAGGTAGGACGGCTCTTTGAATAGAACAGGAGATAGATGCATAACTAATTACAAAAGGTATGAGGTTCTTCCTGCAGAAAGTAAGTAAAGTGTACATTCAGTACAAAGCCATGAATCAGTGCTACTGCACTACTATTCCTAAAGTTACACCATGGAAGCAATCCATACAATGAAGTCTTCTCAAAAAGTACATAGTTGGAGTCTCAAACATGATAAGCTCCTGCAATGATAGGTTTGTGGATCTTCAAAGTCAACAGGAAATTCTGCCAAAAAGCCACATCTGGTTCTGAAAAAACACATCTATATTAGTTTTTTAATTTGTAACAGGAACGCATATTTACAGTAACTCCAATCACGGACACTTAACATACTTATGTTTCCACAGCAAAGCCCTCTTGGATTTTGAGACCAGAATTTCTTTCAAAGTCTAAATTCAAGAATGAATTCTGGGAATGCAACCAAGGCACTCACATTACTGGTTGGCATTAAGTCAGGTACCACAGTAAAGCTGGTCTGAAGTGGGTTTCTTGTTTCTTCTGGTGTGCTGACAGTCTTTTTCTAGCTAAGAAGACAGTTCAGACCTGCCACTATTGGCAGTTTTCAACATGGTAGGATTGATGAATCCTCCACTGAAAGACTAGTGAGGGCACAACCCATCTCCAGCTGTGCATGCTGTAGATACATTGAGGGTGGGATTCACATACAGTGTGAACAAAGCAGAAAATATGGATTTTCATATGCAGCTCACCTATTCTAAGAATTTGTCCTCAAAAGTTCTGAATTCTTTTCAATGTGAAGAAAGGTAAGGCAATTGCCCCAGATGTAACTACCCACCACTAGAAATCAGATAAGTTCTTAGGTCATGATAGTCTGTAGAACATCAAACAGTTTTCTGTTAGACTCCCCTAGATTCAGAGTGGGACAAGTAAATCAGTGGAAGTGCTCAGAAAAGAGCAGTCTTATAAACAGAAAATAAGACAACTTTGGTGTGGAGTCAGCTAAGCTATCAGTGTGAACTTGCTTTTTGTTTTGATTTGGATTGTCATGTAGCTTTAAACTTGCAATTTGCTTGTGACTGTTTATGCAGTTTTATAAATATAATGTGTCTTTCAGACCCTCATGATAAATTTTCAGCATAGTGCACAGCAGCTTAGGTAAATACACTGCTTAGCAGCTTTGAATAAATCAACCAAATTTTGACCTATGCATAAGGTTTTTCCTAGAGATGAGTACTACATCTCTTATTTTTCTTATTCATATAGGTTCAAATTATTTTTTTAAATATGAAAGTTGGAATAATACTTTAGACATGTATAAATACATGTGCATAACAAAGCACAGAGTTAAGATGTCTGTAGACCTGTAAGTATAGCAGCAATAGAGACAACGCAGGAGGGAAAAGTTTCCTGTACTGCAGCACTAATGATGGATTATTACAGGTCAAAAAGTATAACTAATCAGTGGCTATCTCCTTATTAGTATTTAAATTAGCTCATAAATGCATTGCTTGAAATTTACTTTTAAACCTTACATCTGTTGAACATAAGTCTATGTATTTCCAATGTAAATCTTGAATTTTAGCCTGCTTAAAATGCTAAAATATGAGAGATGGTCATGCAATGTTAGGAGGGTCCATTGAATTTGCATTTTGCATGACAGCTGTGATAAGTTTTTGGGTACATTTGCATCTTCATTCTGCACATATCTAAGATGTCTTTTCACACGTACAACTAAGATGAATAATGAAAAAGACATTGTCTCATTTCCTCTCTTTGAGGTCCCATGTTTTCTTCCAAATTATGAAAGGGATTTCTCTAGGTGTGACCTTGGCAAACTGTAGTGACAACTGAGGTATACTATTCAATTTTGACTTAGACTATCAGGTGAATTTAAGGCTTCAGGTATTCGATCATTCCAAAATATGCCGACTGTGATTGATTGCATAAATGGGGAGTGATAAAAGAAACTCTTTCCTATGTCTTCAAAGGTTTAAACATTTACAAATGTCAGACTAAGTTTTAAACTGAGTATGTATATGGTCCTAGAACCAAATGCATAAAGACAACATTTTGCCAGATAAATGTATGAAGAATTATGAAGAATTTAAAGAAGGAAAAAAAAAATTAATCCCCCCATTTTAATTCTATACACTTTTCTAAATACTTCTAAATATTTGCTAGTTGTTTATTTCATTTTTATACCCTTTATTAAGTAAAATTCAAACTGTGAAAAATTGGCTAACATTAGAACATAAGCATTTATTGTCTTTCAGCAGCCAAATTTTTTAATCTTTGCTGAATTTGGAAACAGGTTTTAAACACTTGCTATAAATTCCATGCCATATAGTTAAAAGGAGTTTTATCAAGACTGAATTATATTCATCATGAAATCTCAATTAATTTAATTTTCTGGTTTTATGATTTTAATTGTGCAAATCTAATCTAACATGAAAATAGGTGTGCATTAACTCACTCCCAATATACCTTTTTTTTTCTCCTTGACATAAGGATCACCATGCACACTTGTTAATTCATCTACTTCTATAAATTTTGTGCCTAAGTGCTACCAGACACCCAAAGCCAACTGTGAAATCACTATTTCCAAAACTTGTTACTTGATAATGAATCTCTATATAGACACTGTTAGCAATAAGTAAGCAGACTGGACTGAAAATTGTCGTAAGGGACTTTTCCACTAATGATGTAGATTCTACTCTGTCTTCTTGAGATGACATTCAGAATTTAGGAAAAATAAATACAAACAGATACATTAAGAGCCACAAATTATTATTTGGCGCTTTTATACCCTGGTATATGTATGTGTTCTAAATATGACAAATATATGCTGACTTAAATTCCAGAGGATCCTTTCTGCAGGGAAGGCAAATTATTTTTCAGGTCATCCTCGTTGATGATAGATTACTAGCTAAAAAACATTACTCAATATCTCATGAAATAGCACTTTGATTTCTTAATTCATCTAAGTGCTCTTCAAAAAATATTCACAGCCTATTCAAAAAGAGCTTTTGTTGACGTTTCCGAGTAATATTCAGTAGCACACCAGATACCTATGGGAAGAAAAAGAAAATCTCCCTTTTTCTGGTGTGAGGCCTGGAAAGAGAAACATGCCATTCTTGTTTTAAACTGGTTTGGAAATACTTGAGGACTCTGCTTAGGCCAATATGTGTCTGATGTCCCTAAGACATGTTGGAGTCATGAGATCAGAGAGGGGCCTGAGATCATTAGGCTCATTTCTTTGCCTTTTCTCTAATTTTCACTCATATAATAATAAAACAATAGAATGAGTATGTTACGTGTGAAATTACTAATTAATCTGAGTTTACACATGCTTAACACTATACTATGTGTCATTTTGTTTGTAATGAGAAGTTACAAAAATGGACCAATACGTTTTTCCAGTGTGAAGGCAATGCAGAATTCTGAAAGGGTTCTGCCTTGCAAATAAGGATCACAGTGAGATTTTTTTCTAGGATAAATCTGAAGGCCAAATGTGAGATGAGGAAGGATCATTTATAAAAACACCACAGATCTGCTGAAATATTCACACAGATACATAGATACATGGAACAAATTAGTCTAACTGAAATTAGACACTCTTAGGGGAAGGGAGGACTTATTGCCAAGGTAAACTCTTCAAAGAACAGATAAAGAACAGCATTTACTCTTCAAGAAATGGTAAATAACCATTTGAAGACCCCAAGCAGAGTATTTCTTACTTATGGGAATAGCAATACTCCTATGGATACATAGGCAGGTAGAGGATTAGTTCCTTCCTACTAATGTATGTTTTTATGAGCTAATGATTTCTACATATAAAATCAAATTTAAGAATTTGTATATAAACCATCTCTTTGAAAAGAAATGTTTGGAATCTTCACATTTCACATGAATAGCTCTGTATCACACTGGTGTTTCAGTAGCGCATGCAGAGAGAAGTACAATCCACAAATAGATTTCTGCTCTAGAGATGGCACTGGAAAAGTATGGCTGGCTATACACAGGAAATGACTATCATTATCAAGATTCAACAAGTAAAAATGGTAACAATAGTGCAGAGTATTTGCATACACTTTGTGATAATATATTTAATATACCAGTTCCTCCTATCTAAAACAATTATTTTCTACTATTTTAACATGAATTCCTAAAGTTAATACATAACAAGGGAAGTAATTAAATATATCATCAAAAATCACTTTCCATTCTGAGAAGTAAATGTGATATTATTGTCTAGTATTTTTTGCCAAGAAAGTCCTCAAAGCTCTCTTTATCTAGGCCATCTATTTTTTTATGAGCAGCACCTGGGGTTATTGCACAAGAAGGTTGGCAAACTGCAGTAGAATCACACAAAAATTGGACTGAGAAATTTGGGATATGGAGCTTGACTACCTCAGCTCCAAATATGCAAGAGTATTTAGGCTATACCCTGTAGAAAGGTTTTAGGGGTTTTTTTTTTTTTTTTTTTTTAAGGACAACTGCCAATTTTGTGCCTTATTTAAAAAAATGCTGGTAAAAAAACCATCATGGCAGCACTTAGCTCATAACACCCTGCTGAGATATTCAAACCTTGTTCTGTAGGATGTACTGGTTACATTATGTCTCACTCTGTCCTGATGTTGGTTTGGAAGATCATCTAGTCCAACCTCCCTGCCTTAGGAAGGGACATCTGTCACTAGATCAGGTTACTCAAAATCTGGCTTTGAACACTTCTAATGGTGCAGCATTCACAACTTTTCTGGGCAACCTGTTCCAGTGTCATACCACCCTCATTGTCCAATATTTCTTCCCAATGTCCAATCTAAATCTACCCTTTTGCTGTTTAAAACTTTTATCCCTTCTCATATCACTACAAGTACTGGTATCAAGTCTTTCTCCAGTCTTTCTTATAATTTATTTTCTTTCTATATTCCTTCACATATTTTCCTAGTTTTCTCTTCTCCAGGCTCTCTCTCAGCCCAGCTCTCTCAGCGTGTCTTCCTAGGAGAGGTGCTCTAGCCCACTGCTCATCTTCACCGACCTCCTCTAGGCCAGGAAGACAAAGTTTATACTGCTTTCCTGGGCTAGGCCATTCTTTTCTTTAAGATTAAAATGCAGTTACGTTTGTATTATTTCTTGTTTCCTGCTTTATTTTTAAATGCTAGTCTGATTAAGAAATGAAAATAAGCTTGATTTCTAATCCACAACTATCTCAACCACTGAGATACAGGAGCCTAAAGAGCCAAAATCCTTTCCGCTCACAACAGTGAAATGGCAATAGTACTATAAAACTATGTAAACTGCAGAACCTAAGTTAATCAAACTTAATTGTAGGCAAAGTAAGTGTGACTTTACAGATGAGTCCATCCAGTAGTTTGCTACAAGGGCACTTGCTGAAAAAGGAAGATTCCTCTCTTCTTCTCTTTCTCCTTCTTTCTATTTTCCCTGGAAGGTGGTTATAAAAAAAGAAGGCAAGGGAGAGAAAGGTGCTCTACCCCCACGTTGTGGAATCATAAGGCTCCAAGATCTGCTGGCGCTGTGGAATATAACTTCATGCTGGTCTAAGGCAAGAATTTGATTATCATGGAGTCTTTTTTTTTGCTCATCCCAAGTAAGCAACTCAACCCTTAGGGGTCAGGCGTTCCTTTGGATATTGAGCTTACTACTGTAATACAAAATCAGTTCAGTGTTCTCAGGGTTACTGAAATGTGCTCTTCATAAGGAAATGTTATAAAGAAAGTTTCATGGGTAGGGAGAGAAAATGATTTAAAATAGAAGTGTATACACAAATAAAAAAAAAAAAAAAAAAAAAAAAAAAAAAAAAAAAAAAAAAAAAAAGCATTCAAACTAGTAAAAAATAACCTGACTACACTCGGAAACAACTCCTGCCCTACAAACATCATTATTAAAAAAAAGAATGATAGGAAAGAAAAACAAAGATTCAGTTTCAGTTTTTCTTCAACAGCATCCTAAATTGAAATAGAAATGCCTTTTTTTTTTTTTTTTTAAGATCAAGTGGTGAGGGAAAAAGCTGCAAAGCAAAATTACCACTTTACTAGCCTGCCTTTCACTAATCATTTCATCATTACTCTACTGCTTCCCCTAGCCCTGAAAATTTCATTATTTATCTCATTATTATATTTCGTTAGTATACAGAAAGCAATAAAAAGCTTTCTTTAATGCAATATAAAGAACTTTTTATTTTCAAAAAATAATGATCTTTAGTAGTATTACCACCCTGCCTATTAACTAGTGTGATTGTTTCCACAGTCAAATGTACCATTGAAAAATTATCACTCAGAGTCAATAAAAGGGCAGTTCTACAAACCTCATCAATAAGAGATTATTACCACCTGGAATTTAAGCCTTGTAATTCAGCAGTATGAAATTCTGCATGGAATTTCACTAATAGGAACCAGTCTGTTGATGAAAAATACAGAATTGATATTGTCATAAGCTTTATTGTATGATTACTGCTTTCACTCAGAATTAGCTCACCGTTTTTAAGCAGCACAGTCTCAAAACAATTAACATACATTTCAAAAGAAGCATGAAAAGGTTTCACATCTCTCTCCAAAAAACACCATGGATTATTTTAAAAGAATCTCTAGTATTCTCAGTATCGTCACTGAAACTGAAATACACACAACCGATTTTAGTTTTTTTTCTACAGATAATTTATATGCAGTCACCTATGAAACAATGGTAAAAGGCTGAAAGGCATTCCCTGACTCATCACAGAAACTGTTCATATTGTTAGAGTTCATATATTGGAAAACATATATAATTATCCTTAAAAAATACCACTTAATCCCCAGGACCAGAAGAAAACCTGAGTTCCTGAGTCCAGGTGGACATTCTAACCATTTACAGCCTCCAACATGGATCAAGGCTGTGAAAAAAATTACTTGTCTTTCCCCCTTCCAAAATCCCATGCCAGCTGAATTAAAGTCCTAATGCTTTACTGTAGATCCAGATCTGGATTAGTGGGTGACTAGCAACAAAGTTATGTCTCAGTAGGTAAAACTGAACATTATCTCTGTGTCTCAATTTTTCTTCTGGGAAACAGATTAACGAGATTCCCCTATCTTACAAAGGCTTTGTGAAAATGATTATTTGCAAATCTGTTATACACTGTAGCAAAGTACTGACACAGAAAAGATGAGAGACGTCAAAGAATCTGTCTTCAAAACAGAACTTCAATAGCATTTGTTAAATAAAACATGAGGATTCATATTTAACAATGAGGAATACACCTACTGTTGAGAAGCTGCTCATTAAGAAGGCACTCTGCAATGAGAAAATAGGATTCCAATGGGAAAAAAAATGGCATGTAAACATATGTTAAAAAACTGTACCACAAGACAGAAGCATAGGAAGAACGGTTTTTTTCTGTCTTTGAGTACTTGGCTTCATAGTCTTACAATGTTCACTTGCGCCTTCCACATGTTTGTATGCATTTATGGGCCGCATCTGCTATGCTAAGGTACTGGGTAATCCACTACAAAACTATCTGAAGTTACAAGAGGAAAAGGCATGGATGAGAAGGTTTAAACACCCAGATTAACAATCCTTGACATTTTAAGTTTGTCTGTTCCTCAGTTTCATGTTTAGGCTTCTTTCATAGACATGCAACTACTACCAGTAACATTCTTCTTCTACTATCACAGTCACATTCTTTATAAAACCATGATTACAAGTTCTGATAATACCTACACAGATATGCTTTCAGTGTCCAAGTATTTAAGAAAAAATATGGCAAAAGTCATGTTCCTAATTCAGGGCTGAAGGTTAAAGATTGACAAAAGTAACCTTCCACAAAAGCAAGTAGTCTATCATCTTGATCCCTTGTTCTGGATGACCAACTTGCAAAATTCCTGTGGAGTTTTTCAAGCACAGTGCAAATATAATTTTTCTTAAAAGCTTCACAGAATCTGTGCTAAAAAGGTTGCTATGCAAAGGCTCTTGATAAGCAACTTCCTTAAAATTGTTTTTCCAGTCTGTATTTTGGATATTATCTACAATTTGAACAAAGTTAGCCCCATTTTGTTTCCTTATTGCAACCTTTATCTGAGTATTCATACTCAGATCTTTGTGTATATTGACCCATATTCCTATAGGTCAATTTTGGCTTAAATCTTTACTGTGTTCTTAATCTCACTGATAATGGTTCTCTCTACCCACCTTAAGCAAGGAGCAAAATCCAACCATACCATTTAGATGTAAAATTATATTTCAAAGGCAAAGGTTAAACAAAAGGTTTGGTTGCACATTTCATTACAGAACTTCCTATTCTCCTTGCCTATATTTATCCTCATTGCTTGGAGTCATCAGGAACATCTCTTATTAATAGTTTATCTAAAACAGGCTCTTACTAATGGAAATTAGCTTGTCTAAGAATAATGCTAATTTTTTTTCACCAATTACAGCATTTTGATCTAACAGAATGTTAGATGTCTTGTCACTGGTTTTGTATTAGACCAAATTTTAAGAGCTTCATAATTAACAGAAAGCCTTTACATTTTTTGAACATTAAATGATTACGTTTTTGTAATAAAAAATGCACAGCACCCTATTATCACATGTGATGACAATTTAATTTCTGCAATATCAGATGCAAATGAAACCTCTTAAGCAGCTGGCAGCAAATTTTGAACCACACAGAACTATTACTACAAACTACACTACACTGAACTTTTCCATCATGGAGTACTAAGACATTATTTGAACCTGACTGATTAAAAAGTGCTACTGAAACGGCAACTTAAGATGCACCTTGTAATCTTGTAAATAATGTTCTGAGAAGGAGCTTTGCTGTATACAAAGATATAGAAAAAGGAAACCGTACTTAAGGAGGATTAGGTAGATCAGGAGGCTTATCATAGTGGAAACAGGAGTCTTTCATCACCTAGTCACCTCTTAAATTTGGTCCCATTCAGTAGTGACTGAAAGTCATTGCTGCTTAGTGATATATGAAATAGGTTTGGGTTTTAGAGCAGAATGTAACTGGAAAGGATCCATATCATAAAAGGTAGAACCACAAAAGTTTTTAATCTGCACCCATACTGAAAATTTTCCCAGATGTGACCTAAAGAGTGAATGTGTTTCAAGAGCTTAACTGCTGTCTTAGCTGAGGAAACAGTCTCTTAATGCTAGGATAAGAGCAGAATGGCAAGACAGGGTGGGAAAATTCTATCCGAGTCACAGAGAACCTGTACTGGCTGAATGCCTTCTTCCTCAGAGGTACTGGCTGAACATCTTTTATGATAAGAAAACCAGCCTAATATTAAACCTTACAGCTTTGAGATGTACACCAGTATACATTCAGAAAACCAAGGTCAAGGAATGCACTATCAGCATCAGGCATCCATGTCCATATTTTTAATTCTATTCTTAATTTTTCAGGCTCAGCCAACATTGTCACATTCACAGTAGCTGGATAAGATCAATGCTTATCTGCTGATTCTGATCACATGAAATCATTCTGCTTTGCTTATCTTTTAAATCAATGTTGCACTGCTACAAATGACTACATGAGGTGAAAAGCCGTGATAAATTAGGCTTATCTCAGTGTGCAGGATTTTTCTTGAAAAAAAATAAAATTACGGATAATTAATTATTTTTTATTTCTCAAAGCAATAAGAATTTATCTCTTTTTTTCTTCGCATATTATGAATATATCTTTTTTATTTTTAGCATAATTTACAATTCTCAGAAGATTTGTAGCACATTTTTAGGTTGTTCCTTATAGAATAGGTTTCTAAATAGAGGTTCAAAGTATACAAACACTGCAAAGTGATACAAAGACATGAGGATTCAAAGTAACTATCACTAACACTTATATGTAAAAGAAGAAATATTGATTTCTGATGAAATTTAATAATACTATGCTTTACCAAAAGGAAGACAGTTACTGTTCATTATTGGAAAGAACATTAAAAATTCCACAAAACCTCAATCATTCAACCTCTAGGACTGGAAGTTCAGGCCAGAATAGGTTGAAATAAATATTAAAATTAAATTTCAATTACTTTGTCATTAAAAGAAATAAGACAACTTTAAGAGCGTAAAGGATTGTAAGTTTAAAACAATTAATTTAAATTGGAAAAAATTACTCTTTTTTCTCTTTGCTTTGTGAACGCATTAGACTACGTCATTTTCATCAGAGCAAGAATTCTTATGAGCCTTTTGGGCATAGTTCAGTTTTCTGTCTCCTAAATATAGTACATTTTCCAAAGTAACTTTTGTTTTGCTTCTGAAAGCATTATTTTCATCTATTAATGAAGTGTGGAATGTCTACTACAAAACCAGAGAAAGATGCCACAGGGGTCATTAAAAATAATTTATGTTAAATTGGAATGGTTTTCACTTAGACCCTTCATTTGCATCATTCCAGAGAAGAATAAAGATTACAAGTAGAGGACATGATCGAGTTCACATACTTAGTATATTAACTATTTCAACATGCACAAATTCATCAGATGAAAGGTATGTAGGGATTTAGTTTTCGTCATCTCAAAATTGGGTGGTATAGAGATTAGGAGCCACAGCTTAATCCTGCATACATTACTGATATAATCTCTTTTACAACACTAGGAAATCTCATAAAGGGATAAATAAATTAGATGTTTTCCACAAAAGTCTGGAGCTGGACTGGTGGAGTTTTTGCCCTTCTCTTCCTCTTTGAAAGTGCTGCGTGAAGATATGTATTTATAGACAATTCTTAATAATGATAACAGTGGAATCAAAGAAAACTGTTGAAAAGTGGCCTTTCAGTTAGTCCTACTAGATCGTATCCCAGCTGTCCTTCCTGAGTGATGTAAGTATACTTTACATCTGCCTTGCTGCATATTTCAGTATAGGCTACATGTTGCCCCAGAGAGTTGTGTTGCATAGTATTGCAAATGCTTCAACAAGTCATAAATGTTCCTCATGTAAGCTTCAATTTCTTCAGATATCTAAGGTTTAATTACACAGTTACTTTTAGCTAAAAAAAAAGGTTATTGGTTATTAAAAATCTACTTAAGATGTCATTAGCATCCTCAAAAATTGTCAGTCACTACAGTAATAGAGAATCACAAAATGGTTCGGGTTGGAAGGGACCCTCAAAGATCATCTAATCCAATGTACCTGCCACATTGCTCAGAGCCCTGTAAAACCTGACTCTGAACCCTGCCAGTGATGGGACACCCACAGCTTCTCTGGGTAGTCTGGTCCAGTGTCTCACTGCCCTCAGCACAAACAATTACTCTCTAATAACTAACCTAAACCTGTCCTCTTTCAGTTTAAAACCACTGCCCCTTGTCTTGCCAATACAAACATTGGTAATATGTCCCTCTCCACCTTTTTTACAGGCCCCCTTTATATACTGAAAGGCAGCAATAACCCTGGAACCTTTCCCTCCCCAGGCTAAACAATCTCAGCTCCCCAAGCTACAGAATGTCAGCTCTTCCAGCCTTTCTTCAGAGAAGAATGTTTCCAGACCTCTGACCATTTCTGTGGTTCTCCTCTGGACCTGGATGCATTACCCCAGGTGGGGTCACACTAGAGAAGAGCAGAGGAGGAGAGTATCATAACAGTATCTTGCTTCTGTTTACTCCAGAGTTCCTTTGTTCCTATACACTGACTTTTAAAGGTTGTATTTGATTTTGTTTCAAATATGACTTGACTTTAGAGTACAGATTTTTTTTTTTTATTGTTGTTGTTTTCTCCAGCATCTCACAGAATTGCAGAATGATTGATGTTGGAAGGGGACTCTGGAGGCTACCTTGCCCAAGCCTGCTGCTTAAACAGGGCCATCTGGAGCCCTTGACCATCTCCAACCTTCACCACCTCTGTGGCAGCCTGTGTTAGTGTGTGTTCATCCTCAGATTAGAAAAGTTTTCCCTAATGTTCAGAGGAAGCCTCATATGTTTCAATTTTAGCCCATTTCTTCTTGCCACTGGGCACAAATGAGAAGAGCCTGGGCCCATTCCCTTTGCACTCTTCCTTCAGGTATTTAGATAGGCCAATAAGATACTCTCTTCTCCAGGCTGAATAGAGCTTCAGAACCAGCTCTCACAGGTTTTTCTCTTAAAAAATGCTCTAGTCTCTCTTATAACCCTTTTCTGGACACTGTTCAGTAGCTCTCTATCCCTCTGGTACTGGGAACATATCAAGCTATACTCCTCCTATAAAAATCTATAAAGCCTTTTAAGATATTTCAAATAAAAGTTCAATGTAAGATGCTTTGGGATTCCTTCTCTTTCCCTCCCCTCCTCTCCCCTCCCCTCTCCTTTCTTCCCATTTCCATTTTCATTTCCATTTCATTTTTCCCATTTCCCATTTCCATTTCCTTCTAATTAGCTAACATCAGATGACTTGTAATATTTTCTTGTAATATTAACTTGATCCTAAGACAGGTCAAAACATCATGGGAGAGAGGCATTTAAGTTATTTTCAGCTTCCAGAGCATTCATATAATAAAGACACCCAGACAAGGCCCCCCACTTTACAGTTACCTAGACTGTGACAGACGACAATTTCTGAGACTTTTTTACATCTAAGCCTTTCAGTTGGGATTATCCTACAAAGGAAGAAGACCCGATATGTAGTTCTGCTACTACTAACAGAATAATAACCAGCCATTTGCAAAGGTGGTGTTGGATTAACGTGTCTTCACACAGCTTGCGTGCTACAGGGGGCTCCAAAACTCTTTGCAGTAAACTGTTTTGGATTAAATTAGTGTAATGCAATTTACATCAAAACCAATTTCTAAACATATTCATTTTTCTTCCTGTACTCAATCAGGAATGAAGGAATGAAAGAATAGAGGAAGGAAGAAAAGGATGATAGTGCATTCATTGATTCATTCATCATTTCTTTTTCCATTTTTAGACTCCAAGATTATTTCATCTGCTCTCATATGAATTATAATTAATAGCATTAATAAGGTGCTTATCCTACATTGAAAGAAAAAAAAATCATGTTATTAGCCAGAGAATAATTCTCTAAGGCATGACACATGCAGTGACATTACAACTGTGAATGCTTTCAACATTGAATTCTGTTATACATACATCAGTATGAAAAAGCAATAGATGCAAAAAAAAAAAAAAAAAAAAAAAAAAAAAATCTTATCAAGAGGCTTTGTATTTTAGATTTTTGAAATGGACTGTAATCATACTCTTCAATATTGGTTTAACAAGTCACACACATGAAATATTCAAAGAAGTATTTTATTCATGTGTCTTTCAGGTTTTTCTCCTCCTAGTATGACGATTGACTTACAATTGAATAAATGTCAAATTTGGTATTGATTCTCAATAAATAAACAAGTGAAAATGAAACTGGTTTGTATTTAGAATTCTGAGTCTTGAGTGGACTTTTCCATCTTACAGGAAAAGCTTTCGTTTTCTCTCATGAAAATGGCACCTAAAGTCTTCCTGATTCCCATCTGATCTTTGAAACGAGGAATAATAATTCAGTTGCACTTCACTGTTCAATCCTTATGTCTTTTTTGTCACTGGTACGTGGCAGTACTTCTACTTGCAATTTCTACTTTTTTCTACTCCTTTTTTTTTTTTTTTTAAGTAATCCACAAAGGTCTTCCACATGTCTCAGACAGCAAAAAACACTGTAAATTTATTTTAGAACTCAGTTAAGTTGGTGTATTTTTCCTACCAAAAGTCAAAGATTTCTGATGTTGCGCTATAACATAGTTTTCAATACGTTCATGTTTTCTTCATATGCTATGTTGTATTTACTTAGAAAGTCTTGCAGCATATTGTTATATCTGGGCTATTTTGTTCTTACTGCTTTTGCAAGTTACAGTCACCTACGCATTAATACTAATTTCTGACAAGTGAATGATAAAAATAAAACCTCGATTTATGAGAAGCTCATAGTATTCACATTTTCGTCTTTTCTAGACAATATTTTTTTAACTTTTCTAGTGTAGCATCTTCAGAGGCATTTCCAAGAACATACTGGTTACTGACATCAGCAGTACAGTGAATCAATCTACTTTCTCTGACATAGCTGATGCATTAAAACTGGACTTTTCAGTGGAGGTTAATGGAATTAAGTACTCCCTTCAACTGCAAAAAAAGAAAAGCTATGATATTCTCCCAGATTCATTTGGAAATGACAGCCATAACTTCTTTTTGTTTTTTCATCAGGCTAATAATGGAGGAGAAAATAGCAGAGGTATTAAACACATTTTCTACATCCTGGAGCAAATATGCCATATCTCATCAGCAAGATCTTTCAAGACATAAGAAAAACTGAGCAACCAGATCCCAACTGAAAAGAAAAAAAAAATGTTACTTTTATACAAGTAAATGACAGCTGTGAATCTATCCTGATTAAGCTAGCTTTACTGTCCCTGATGCTCCTGTAATGAACACGAAAGGACAATACCTGAAGAATCTTGTGTATCTCCTCTAAATTTGTTCTAATTTCCTGTATTATCGCCATTAAATTTGTATCTCTAATTTATCCCAAGCTTTTTAAATAGAATATTTCTGTCCTATAGTAGGTTTATTTGACACATCTCCTAAGAGCCTGTGGTCATTCTGGAAAAGAGCAGTGGTTTTCAATCTGTTACCATCTCTACATCACTAAATAGCCTGAAACAACAGCATGTCAGCTACCCTGCTTTCCAACTTTTTGTTTAAACCCTAGAGACACTCTCTGGGCAGCAAGGAAACAGCAAAATGTGATGGCAACAGCAAATAACCAATTAGGCTGGAATAAGCTAAATATTGCACAACAGAAAAAGGAAATCAAACACTGACAGTAAAATCAGCTAATGCCTAGTAGATTGCTACAATGTGGATGCAAACAGAAATTATAATACATTCATTCTTTTATCTAATGCAAGTAGTCAACTGACCAAGCGCTGGTGGCCACTGACAGACATGGTAAAAATTCAGGGTTGACAGAACTGGAATAAAACAAAACCTGCTCTCTCCTTACAAAACACAATTTACAAAAGAGTACTGTTCTGTTATCTCCTACATTGAAAACCTTTCTTAAGCACATCATAGTTTCCCACAACGGTTTTCCACTTTCGTACAAATACTACAATAAGTACATTACAAATCACTAAGCATGCTGTGCTGCCTTTTGCCCACTGTTTTTGCAACTAGACCTCTTGATGCAAAATATGCAAAGAACACGTGTAACTGCCCATGCTGGCATAATTTAGGTATGTGCCAAAGCTAAATATCTGTTTGTAGAAACTTAGCCAGCTTTCTTTAAGAAAGCTGATTTGCATTGACTTGTACTGAGAAGAGAACCACCTTGAGGTACACAGGAAGGAGGACCTTAAAGTCATCTTTGGAGCTCACAATACTGCTGTTCTACCATATGATTATTGACAAACATGAACTGTTACTTGTTTTCAGAGGTGCTTATCTCTGGAATCAGAAAAACACTTCAATATATCTAGAGATACAGGAAGCCTGTGGAAAGATTTAAGGACCAATTCCTCTCCAGCCTCAGAGAGAATGGAAGGCTCTGAAAGGTAAATTCTTCGGTTTTGATGACTATTCTTCATAAACAGTAGTGGACTTCATCTCAGTGATTTCGGTAATTCAGAGAACTCACTGAAATAATTAGCAAATTGGTCTTGCCAACAGTGCATATTATATACTTCACTTGAAAATATTTTGATCCTGATATCATATGGTCACTTTTAAATTAATATATTATTTTATAAGGATAATCTGAATAGGCCAGATACACTCAGAAGCTCAGAGGGTTGGATTTAACTACTCGGCTTCAAAAGTCCACCGTTAGAGGTCCACATCTCTGTTTAAGCCCATGCTATACAGACCACCTTCACAGTCAAAGAAAGGAACTGGCTTTTGCAGGACACAATAAATTTGGCAATGAAGTAGATATTGCAAAAGCTCAGATTATTGTGCTTTCTAAATGACTCTTTCTTTCCCCTAAGTATAAAGGACAAGTATGACAGATATACTGTAGACACAAATTGCTGGTCTCAATTTGGTGAACATGAACACAAGTCATCACGAATTCCTTTCACTGCTGCTAGAAGCATAAGTAACATACCTACACTCCAGTCCATTTCCTCCACTGCATCACCATATAAACCATGCTTGCTCTTTCCTTTGAAATTTTCTGAAGCATATAGAGCAGTATGGACATGAAGATAAGACAGGACAAGAAGAAATGGTGTATCAGTGTTCCTGGAAAACAAAACAAACCAAAAACCACAAGCCCTTAGTATATCTTATAGTAAGATTTCTACAAATAAATCTTTCTTCAATAGCAGTAAAAAAAAAAAAAAACAAAAAAAACCCCCAAAAAAACCCAAAAGGCTCCCTGTCCCCCCACAAACAAACACCAAAACAAAACAAAAAAAGGTGAAAAGGAATACTGTAATTGATTACAGGGTAATTTTGAATAAACACACACCCAGTAAAAATGCTGCTCTTCTACCGAATTGAAAGCAAAAATAAATTACAAAATCTATCTAAATACTATTTGCTATATATATTGAAAAAGGACTTGTTTAAAGACAGAAATCTAGCAGGTTCTGAATACAAAACCCTCTCCTTGTTTTACAAGTATACTTTTAAAAACTTGAATACAATTGCTGTTCAAAAACTTACCCTCACCACTACATATCCATGTGAACCACAATTTCCTTCCTCATAAACTCATGTGGAAGTCGATCAACTAAAATGTTATGGGGACCTGGGTCTTTATTCTGGACTAAGGTATATGACCAAATCTCTTCTTTTAAAGCTCTGTACATGTATGCATGTGACTCCACATAACCTCAAAGTCATACTAATATAAAAATATTTCTTCTCAAAGTAATGAACAGTCTCCACTGTCTTCTATTTCCTAAACAGATAAAAAAGAAAGTGCAATAAATAGACTCTGCAAATTTTGCTGTTCATGTGATCTGTCAACACGATATTTATGATCAATTCCAGAAGGCTGTGAAAGCACAGCTCAAACAAGTACTTCTCCTTATGCATTATTTATACTACTTTATTTAAAATTGTGCCGTACTAGCCAAATTTACTGCTATATGCTCTAACAGCATTTGCAGTACATTATGCATATTGTAAATATCAGCTGAACCACAAAAGCACTACCCACAAAATTGTTTGGATCTCACCTTAAAGCACACAGCTAATTGCTGACTACTTTTAGTTTTATTTATCATATTTCCCTCACCAAGCTGCAGTGGATAATACCTATGGATATGTGGATATGTGATTCACATCAACATCAAAGGAAGACCACGTGTTTCCTCAAGCAGTTGGTTCATCCACCCTTTAAAGAAGGAAGGCCAAATAGAGGCATGCTCTCATAAAAACCACTTCTTTAAAATTAGCAAAAAAATCCTAACATTTACAACTTGAAAATGAAATCTTTTAGTAGAAAAAGTTAATCTGATATCAATACTTTCCTCTTAAAGAAAAATAATTAAATTTAATCTAGTATAGTTTTGATCCATTTTTCCTGTCTCCTTGGTTGGATCTGATTTTTTACAAGTTGCATGGTTAAAGCTTTTTTTTTTTCTACTGGCATATACAGTAGTAGATAAACATAAAATAGGAATTTTTACCTATATTACTCACTTGATAAATGTGTTTCTGATGAAGATTTTTTCCTTCATAAAAAAAATTCTAATTTTTTTAAGAAAGCCAGAAGAAATACAAGTCTTCATGTGGAAAAAGGATTAAAAAATATTTTAATCCTCTTGCAAAAATTTGTGCATCAATCCTGTATTACCTTATTAATATAAAGTACTGATCCAAAAATTTAAGACAATGTTTTTCATAAAAGATACTTTCCACAAAGTTGTTTGTTGTTGTTTGAAATGTAATATATGTGAGAACTTTTCACAACTGTAGCAACAAATAACAGGAGTTCCCTGAGCCAATTAAAAAAGCTGAAAATATCACCAATTGAAGTAAAAACAAAAGACATATACTTAAAAGTTACATATTTAATACATACATAAATGTAATACTGACCTTTCACTAGAGAACTTTACTACAAGGCAGATGATTTTTGGTTTACAACTTGCATTTTTTAAAGCCTGGGATTATTGTTGACTTTTTCCTTAAACACAATTCACTGAATTGAGATTAAATACAAATTCTAGGGTAAAATACCACAAAAATTATTTTTTACTTTTAACACTGCAGGCTAAATTTAGTTTTCATGCAAACAACCTTGTTCTAATGTCATAGAGACACTACATTCTCATAACTGCCTACTTGCTTTGCTAAAAGTATCAATAGCTTCCATTACAAATATAATTTTCAAGATGTAATAATTCAAGCTTGTCTGTTTGTTGTTTGTTGAACTCACAGAGAGATCTAACTTCCATGAAGAGTCATCAGATCAGTGATTGATATGGAAGGGCACTACATCATTCTTTTTTCCAGCTTAAATTGACAGCTTTTGATTGACAGCTTGCTGTTGGGTAGAGAAGTGTCTCACCTATTAATATCCTAGAAAAGATCAGAGGCAGCTATTTATCTCTTGCCAAAACACTTTGAGGAGAATCATAACTGAATACCTTTACTCTGACCTTGAAAATGGAATGACAATACCAGCTAGTAGGCAGGAGAGAAATTTGACAATAAGAGCTTAACTCCTGAACCACTTCAAAAAACAGCTCTTACAAAAATGTATTCCCACTATCTTTTACACAGCCCAAACACAGAGAATCTCCATTTCAAAAGATGTGAGATTTTTTTAACCACACATGAGTCACACAGTTTTTTCAATTTATCAAGTAGCTATAGAGGTTACATACATCTGACATAAGATATTCTTCAGGGTGTTTTTAATGATCTTGAAAACATCTTAAAACATCACATTGCTGGTGACTCTTCTGCATGGCAAGGTACTGTGCTCTTCTTTATTATTGTGAGGTGTCTACACTACTCAAGGATTCAGCTCAGGCTTGAACTGAAAAACACAGCTTTAAAGTGGGTGAGAGAGCAATTAAAACTAATCTAAATTTGTGTTTCAAACACAAGTCTTTTAACTTTTTTCCCTGCAAATCTGCTCTAAATGCTTGCTGCTTTGAAAACTCCTTAGGCAATTGTTCCCTTTTCTGTGCACTTAAGTGGCACAGTTGGCACATTTCAGGGAAGGAACACCACTCAGAGGTGCCTGGACAAGCTCAAGAGTTTGGTCCATGTGAATTTAATGAAGTTCAACAAGGCCAAGTACAAAGGCCTGCACCTGAGTCATGTCAAACCTAAGCACAAATGCAGGCTGGATGAAGATTCTGAGAAGGACTTGGGGGTGTTGGTTGACAAGAAGCTCCACATTAGCTGGCAAAATATGCACTTGCAGCCCATAAAGCCAGCTGTATCCTGGGCTTCACCAAAACCAGCAGGACCAGCAGGTAATCCTTGAACGCTTCCAGGGATGGGGCATCTACAACTGCTCTACCTGTTCCAGTGCTTCACCACACTCTGAGTAATTAATTTCTTCGTAACACCTAATCTAAACCTGTCCCATTTCAGCTTTAAACAAACACCTGTCACTAGCTGTCCTTATAAAAATTCCCTCTCCCTCCATTTATAAGCCCCTTCCAGATACTGGAAGGCTGCAGTGAGGTCTCTCTTAAGCCTTCTCCATGCTGGACAACTTCAGCTTTTTCGGCCTGTCCTCATAGAAAGGGAGTTTCATCACAGTGATCGTCTTCTTGATCCTCTTCTGGACCCACTGTAAGAGGTCCACATCTTTCTGGTGCTGAGCACTTCACACCTAGATGCAGTAATCTAGGTGAAGCTTGTGTGTCAACACAAGTAGATAGAAACATAACATTTCCTTTCCAGTAATTTTTATTTTACTCTAAAAGTTCTTCTTATTCAGTATCCCCCCAGTGGATAAATTTATTAGTGTTTATTCACCATGGATGCCTCCTCTACTTCCAAGTCAGATTGCTAGTACTTTTTGTGACAGGACTGGATGAATACACTTCATTAAACCTTCCTGTTACTGCAGGAGGAAAAGTCAAATTTTGGCTTAGTTGTATCAAAGCAACTGTTCTACATGCTGGATTTTGTTTTGTTCTGACTGCTAACAGTGCTAAAACTCTTGTTAGTCTGAATGAATCCATGAATGAATGTTTTTGTGCTGCTCTTTTAAAACACACACCTTCAAACACAGAAGTCATACTTTCAATTTTTTTTAAAACTCAGAAAGAGAAATCCACACCACCTGGGGATAATTTATTGAACCAGAAAAGGTGTTGAAAATGAAACAGAGAGAGGGAGGAAAGTGTAAATACATATAGAAAATCTGACTCTTTCTAGCAGATATTAAAAGTAGGATTTACTACTATATCTGCATTTTTTAAATAATTCTTCCATGCCAATAGACAGGAGGCTTCTACTTTTCCAATTTTGTGCCTTCATTGTTTTCTTTAAATATGAAAGGTAAACAATTCATATATGTTTTTTATTTCTTTTCTATATTCTTTTTTTCTCCTCCTCCTAAAGAACATTTTTGTAAGCATGGAGAAAAAAATGAAATTTATCTTCTAGTACAAATTAAACTCATCACTAAACCCTCTCATCCACAAAGCTTTGGAGTCCAGTACGCAGATCTACTTCTGTTTTAGAAGTGTTCCACTGACCATTCAGTCTGCCACTTATTGCAGAACTAGTGATGTCCCTAACCATTCTTAAATGATCTAAAGATTTCATAGAGCCCTATATGAACCCACACCTTTATCCTGTTATCCTCTTGTTCAAAAGACATAATCAGAAGCCTGAGAGGAAAGGCATGAAGATCCAGTAGAGTTATTATAGCTTATAAGTTACTGTATTTTTTTAATATATGTGCACATATACATTAAGTGTATACAGAGATACACAAACTCTCCTCTATAATTTTTATTTTGCTGTAAACTATAAGGAATATTCTTGTAAGACTAATAAAAAAACACTTGATATGAGAACTGTAACTTCAGTACAACATGACAACTGCTAGATCTTAAGACCTAGTGATATATGGAAAAACTAAACCACAGTCTCCCAGAGCAGATAACAAAAATTTTGAATAGTTGTTGCAACAGTGTTTTAAGGACTACAATAGAACAGATAAAGAGAAAATTTACAATTTATAAACTGATATCATAAATTTTTTAAAATTATGCTTATGCAATCTATGACTGGTAAAACTAGGCAATAAAATTCTTCAAATTCACCTTCACCAGAGCTTTTAAATATAATCATGTTTATATTTAAACACTATTTTCCAGAAACTAGATTTCATTAGACTTTTTAAAAAAATTATTATTATTATTATTACTTGTGATCAGGCATAGAAATTTCTTGGAGAGGTATCGTGTATCATAGACTGGTATTTTTGTGTTGTTAATTTCTGATACACTAGAAATCAGACTCTGGCATTTTGCAAAATTGGATTTTCTGTGCACCTGGTCATTGAAGGGCATACTGAAGATGTATGCATGACAACCATTTTGAATTTAACATTAAATAATTAGTATCCATTTGACTTCCAAATACATTGTAATACCAAGAGAGCTTTCTGATAGGTTTACGACATGTAAATGCACTTCTTCTCAGGAAAAAGCAATTAGAATTCACTTACACAGATGTGACCTGCCCACTTACAATTAGGGTAAGCAACTAAACTGCTACCTGCTTTTACACATGCTATCTAACACTTGTAATTAGATACAATCTTCTTCAGAGACATTTTTGGCCATTGGATTTTGTATTTGCTCTCAGTCTATTATGGAACAAACAAAAATTGTAATATGCATGCACTGGACTAAGGAAGATAAAATACAATGCCACCTCTCCAAAAACCAGACCAAAGTACAAGAACACATAGCTATATATATGAAGACATTATAAGACTTAAAAATACAAATTGTAATGATTATACAGAATCACAGGCCAAAGTTGGCCATCCAGCAGTCTGAGGTAGTTCTGAAGACCCCTCTCCTTATTTTGATAGGAATCAAACACTTTCATTTTGTGATCTCTGTGCCCAAACAGCCTCCAGCCACCACACCACCCACCAGTCTTTTTCTGTTCACAGACAGCAGGTCTAGCAGGGCCCCTCCCCAGGTTGGTTCATTCTCCAGCTATGTCAGGAAGTTGTCTTCCATACACTCCAAGAACCACTACACGGCTTCCTGTCTGGTAAGCTGAAGTCCTGCTTGTGAACTAAGGGCAGGAATTGTGAGACTTCTCCCAGCTGCTTACAGAATATTTTGTCTTCTCCTTCATCCTGTCTGGGTGGTCCATAATGTACTTCCACCATGGAGTCTACTTTGCTGGCCTATCCTCTGATTCTTATCCATAAACACTCAAACTTATCATTACATTAAGCTCTGGAAAATCAAAACATTCCTTAATACAAAGGTCTACCCCACCGCTTCTCCTTCTTTGCCTATTCCTTCTGAAGAATTTGATGTATATACATGGTAAGAAGTCACAAAACCTGAATATTACTGAGAAACAGATAGAAAATAAAATATCTGGAAGTCTATCACCTGAACTCTGAAGATCTAAGAGGTAATATAGGCAATAAGTAAATAAACTTACGTAAATAAAACATGAGAAAATGAATATATATTCATAGACATTGTATATAAATATAGCATAAAAAAAGCTTTAGAGGAAACAACAGTGCTGTTGAAGATTGGAGCTTCATCACCTATTTATGGTAAAGATATTTAACCAACAAAAAGACATGTGATACCTGATGATTTTTAGTTTGATGATGAAATGTGTATTCAGAACCAGGTAAGGTGAAAGCTTGAATTCTCTAACTTCAGAATTGTTTGCACTCTGGTATAATTGTGCACAAGGATTAACAGTGTACATGACCGAGTTTGCTACTTAATGTATCAGCTAAAGAAAAGGAGACTCTGTGACAAATTTGGTGTTCAAACCTGTGGCTAAAGGGCTGAAAGAACTGGAATGACAAAAATGTTGTTAAGCACTGTGGCTTCCAGAAAACCTTGTGGCCCTTCAATTCTGCAACCTGGTTGCCTCTTGGTGGCCATTCACCTACAAATGGCCAAAGTCAGTGGATTAGTCTTAAAAGCAATAGTCTGGTGGTGCTCTGGAGTTAATAGGTATGAACTCCACCATGTCAGAACTAGTTTGTCAAAGCAAATATTGACTTTGTTGCTCACACTAATACATGGGACAGATCAGTTCAGTGAATATTAATCTAATTACTCATATCCCCAGGAGTAAGGTTTATGGTCATATACTTTGCATGTGGATTCATTAAAGGGCAGAGTTAAGATTGCTCAAATGCCCTAATTGCTTCTCAATACTTTAACATGTTTGGATATTCTCCAATATAACATTGACTATGAAGAGTCTGGGTTATAATTCTCATTGTAATTGCAGCACTCTAGTAACAAAGTTTGTTGTAAATTATGAATTTGTGCTATTAACCTTGACTTCAATTTAACATCACTGTTGTCTGTAAACTACACTGACATTTGGGGCCAAGTGCCTAAATGATGTAAAGCCACTTACCTCCAGCTGGGTCAACAAAACTATGCTGACTTAGATAATACATTATTTTGCCAGCTCTAAACACTGGGGTCAAACAACAACACTAATCTACATGGTAACACTGTGCACATTACACATATTATTACAGTTAAAAGAGTTACTAGTTTTCTACCATCAATTTTCATCTGAATTCACTTATTTTGAGGCAACCATTTTATTGTCATGGCATTGAAATAAGTGAAAGATTCATAGATATCTAAAACAGTATCACTACAGGCACTTTATACACTTGTAAATAATGGAAGAATATACCAACATGCAGTTAATGTATTTGATAGTCTTTTGAAATCACCAAATGCTCGGTCACTAAGCAAGTAAACTCTCAACAATTTTCAAATATGTTTGTTTGTGTGTTTGTAATAACAAAGTACTTCACTGTAAAATTAGTTACAATATATCACAGGAGACATCTTTATATCTCTGCACATTACCAAGAGGATATAAAGATGGTTTAGTTAATTTATAACTACTTATGAGGATGTTGATTGTTGGGAACACTTACTCATTTAAGGAAATTTCTTATAAAATACATTTTTTCAGTATAATGTGTAGAAACGGCCACATCAAATATTCATAAGGATAGAAATATTAAAAAATTTCAGTATGAGATCGAGATTTTAAATAAACATTTTTCTTGCTAACAGCTAGAAGCAGCTGCTCTGTAGAGTCATTAAGTCTAGAAAATTTAGATGCAGATTTTTGGTAGGTGTTTTCATCCAACAATGACACCATATGCATGTATTCACAGAAACTAATGCTACATACTTTAAAGAATTGTAATTCGGGGATGTGGAATAGAAATTCAGGATAATAGTAATTTTATGTATTAGAATATGATTTTACCTTGATTCAGTCTTTTTTAAAATGCTGCAAATTGTGTCAAAAGTGTGGAGAAAAATACATACACATATTTTCTTCCAGAAATTAAATTGATTAAATATTTCCTTTTCTCCAAATATATTGATTTCAATTTTAGAATATACAAATGTTATACTGTTTTTATTCAATCCCATCAAGAGCCCTTTGGTGACAACTATGGCAAAGTAATTGTAATACAATTCAGCATCAACCCAGGACACTGACTTAGCAAAAATGAACCATAACTTAGAATGGTTATGCAAGCCCAATGTTTAGGTGGCCCAATATGATGGATATTAAAAACATTATTTTCAAAATACCCATTTGTTTCACAGAATCACAGGACACAGAATGGGTAAGATGGAAGGGACAACATCTAGCTGAACATCCCTCAAGGTCATCCCAGATTATATGGCACATGGATTATGTCCAGACAGTTCTTAAATATCTCCAGCAAGGGAGACTCTAGAACCCCTCTGGTTAACTGTTCCAGGGCACTGTCACCTGTACAGTAAAGCAGTTCTTCCTCATATTCAGGTGGAACTTCCTGTGCATCAGTTTCTGCCCATTGCCTCCTGTCCTATTGCTCAGCACCACTGAGCAGAGCCTGGCTCTTGTTGTCTTGACACCCTCCCTCCAGATATTTATGTACAGTGATGAGGCTCTCTCAGTTGCCTCTTCTTGAGGCTGAACAGGCCCAGCTAACTCAGCCTTTCCTTGTAGGTGAGATGCTCCAGTCCCTTAATCAACTTTACTGCCCTCTGCTGGACCTGCTCCAGCAGCTCCATGTCCCTCTTGCCCTCAGGATCCCAGAACTGGACACAACATTTCAGATGTGGCCTCACCAGGGCTGAGCAGAGGGGCAGGATCACCTCCCTGCTGGCAATGCTCTCCCTAATACCCCCGTGGATCCCATTGGACTTCTTGGCCTCCAGGACACATTGCTGGCTCATGGACAGCTTGTTGTCCACCAGCACCTCCAGGTCCTTCACAAAGCTGCTATTCAGCAGGTCACTCCCAGCCTGTGCTGGTGCCTGGGGTTATTCTGTCACAGATACTGAAATTAGCATGCTAATTTCTGAAAATTAAACATTTTCAAAATTACTGTCATAAAAGTGGAGTCATCTAAAATGCCAATATCTAAAAAAATGGGTCATATAAATGCCTTTTAATGGATGCATCAACTGAATGATGAAGAACATTTCCCCATTCCAGAAAAGTCATTGATTATGGCTCTGCATTGTGTTATCACAGAATTAAGTCACACTAGAAAAGATTTTTCAAATTTCAAGTTACATGAAATTCTTAAGAATTAAAAGTTTCCCTCTTTACAGAGAAATTAATTACACACCTGACAGAAAGAAATCAACCTACCATTCCTACCAAAAAGATTCATTTCAGACATCTTTTAAAGGAAAAAAAATATGGTTATATATAATAACATATTCCTTGTACCAATCCGTTTACAATTTTTTCTAATTTTCAGAAGCACTGTAATTATTAAATGCCAACATTAACTTACAACAGTTAGAAACCTACCTTCCAATAAACTGCATTGCTTCTTTTGTCAGCCTCTGAGTAAGGTTCTCATAGGACAGTGGCTGCTGGATTATCTGATGGTCCCTCATTAAAAAGCAGTTTAGGTGTCGAAAATGATAGAAGAAAAAAATCAAAACCACAAGTGAAATTGTGATTATTAACAAGAAGTAACCCAATGCTTGGAAGGGTACCTTGAGAAGGCCAATGTACTGCACTACTGCTAAAGACAGAAGAGCAATTCCAGTGATTTGGATCGGGATGACAAGGCTTTTCTGAACTCCTTTTAAAAATACGCTGCCTTGGCCAGGTTTGCAGTCTCTAAAATTGGTCACGGGAAGGCCATAAAAGTAATCAAATCCATGACTGAGGGGGTGGTGACAGAAGTCATTACTGCTTTCACAGTTCATCCCAAGATGCCACTTTCCTACAAAGAGAGAAGGACAGGGAGTATATTTGTAGTCAAATCATCAAACTTACTTTTAATGTGCATTATTTCAAACATGAAACTGACACTATCTGACTGATATCCCCCTGCTCCCAGCATCTATTGTGTGGATCCCTATTTTCTACTTAAACTTTCTTTGTGCCTTCATCAAAGATTTTTTTTTCATGTCTGCCTCTTCATCTCGGTTAGAAATAGCTTGGCATGGCTGCTGCTGAAGAACATTAAATTCTGAATGGTCTACCAGGTCATTGAAGAGCAACAGAGCCCTAACAGACAGTTAACTTCAGAAATTAGGCATGTGTGGCTGTCATAAGAAAATACTATTTTGTAGCAGCTACTGATTGAAGAGGATGAACCAATTTGGAAGTAAAAATTATCTTTTCTGAAAATTTTCTGGCAAATAATTTGACTAGTTTAAAACAAAAACAGACAAAAGAAGAATAAAAGTAACAAATAGAAAATAAATCAGGAATAGGGAAATAATTAAAGCATTATTATTTAAATTATTTAAAAATCTCTTAAATTGCTAATATCCCTCAAAACAGACATATATAGAGTGAGGCTGGTTATTTTCTATTTATATATTTCATACATATAAATAAAAAACAACAGTAACAAGTAAATTGCTGTCAAATACTACCTCTCACAGAATTTTGTCCCAGGAAATCACTGTAATTCTGCAATAATGTTGGACACTATCTGACACAAGAAATCACTGAGCCTGATTTGCATTACACTAATATAATCTATATTCATGTTGATTATGGTAAGTATCTAGATAATTCATTCTATGACTCAGGTACAACCTCTTATCATATGCTTATGCATTGCTTAGCACAACAAATCTAATTGGTAGCTGTTATTTGAATCAAAATGAATAATTATAAAAAAATTCAAATTCAGTTAAGCTTATTGAGATAGGTTATGGAGAGCTACACTTTTTGCTCTCAGCAAGAAAATGTACTAAATATTTAAAAAAAAATATGCTGGCCTTGACCAAACAGATGACATTATATACTGCTGGGCCAAACTTTATTTTTCTGAATCAAACACCTAAACATGACCAGTATAATTGTGATCATAAAAGAAATAAACAGGAAAATCTCCAAACCCAGTAAGGCCTCATTCCCATAACTTAGCCCAAAGAAATTTGAAATATTTGTTTTAGAGACTTAAGAATACTCATGGCAGTAAATGCAAAACAGAAAACAAAAAGCATATACACCATTTTCCTCTTTTCCAAACCATCCCAGCTTTTGTATAGGATGAGTCATATGCCTAAGTTCATCTGTCAGCAAAGGTGGAGAAAAAGCAGAAATCCTGAATCTGAGTGCTTAGTTGAGTCCAGTTGTCCTCATATGTCTCTTGATGGTCTTAAGTTAAAAATAACTTCTGTATATCATCAAAGCTGGTATAAAACATTTTCAAGCCTGCTAATGTGCCAGTAAAATGAAGGCCTCTACACCTATCTTATTCCATGAGAACTTCTCCCTGTCAGATGGCCCCTCACCTGAGATAGTATTCTGCTTTTTGTGAACAGAATGGTTCTGGTCACTACTTTTGACATGGTTCAGTGAAAATTACTGTGATCAATTAAAAAAAATAAGCAGTACACACCATTGTACTGAAATTTCAGAAGTTATAATGGTACTATAAAGGGCTAGGTAAGGCTGGAACTCTGATTGTCTTTCCCAGTGCCCAAAGATGCAGATTTTTGAAAAGAAATGCTTCAGTTTTTTCTCTTAGGTTTGGATGAGTGTCTTAACGGAATAATCACAAAGCTATATGTGCAACAAAGTGAGCATGAAACAAGTGTTACCAAGTTAGATAAGTGATTTAAAGGTAGAGGCATATAATCATAATCATAAATGATTTTCAGGCTTTAATTTTAAAGTTTCTATTATTGTATGTTAATCTCAAAGCACCTATAATACAGCAAGAAAATAGGAAAAAAACCCACAAACAAATTAAGTATACCTGCAGGATCACTTATTATGATATGGGGTGGGTTTTTTTAACGGGATCTCAACTACAATCCAGGATAGAAAAGCCTTGCAATAACAAATTAGGTCAGGGGGAAATATAGATCCTATTTTTATCAAAAGGGCTTTAGCAAGCACAACAAATTGTTCAATGTCAAAATGAACTTGGGCCTCAGAAAAAGATTTGTTGAGAAGCAACTTAAGCCAAACAAAGCAGAGATCAGGTTTGCAGGAAAAGCAACAGAAGCCCCAGTTCAAATCATATCGGCAGCTGTGACGGAATGACACAATTGCCATTCTCAAATAGCTGGGGAGGTAGAAGGTTTTGATAGATCCTGCACTACTCTGAAACAGCAAGTGATGACTGGGTCCACAATACATGTTTTGTTTCAGTCCTTGTGACAATAACCCTGCCTTGAGCTAGTGCTTGAACAGATTACTGTAATGTGCTTTAGATTCTGGGGCCCTTATGAATCAGAGAGCAATGCAAAATGCTCTCATCCTTTTGCCAAGTGATGCTTCATAGAATGGACACTTCATACAAGCATCATAAGCATTTCAGCAGATTCTACCAAGCTTTTGAGTGAAATTTATGTTGTTAATTGTAAATTATGAGTACCATAATAATTTGAGACCTAGGTTTTTTTCCGTCTCTGTCATTCACAATTAAGACTTCTGCAGAGCGAAAGCAATGCAATGAAAGGCAAGTGGAAGTGAGAGGCAAGTACTATTCAGCCAAGAAACTTCACTTGAAATTCTATTTTTCAGAGTGCAGAATCCTGAGGACACTATAAAAATCCACGTTTCTCCTGTATTTTTCCCTCAGATAGTGGAAAAGGGAGCAATAGGAAGACTGACTTTTATATAATGATATATTTCTTTTGGAATGATTTTGTGCTTTTTAGATAAATGGCAAGATATAAGATGTGTAGCAAGATGCAAACAGAAATATTTTATGTTCCTAAAGAAATATTTCTATTTGAAATACATAGCAAAAATTATAAAAAGTGCATGTGCATATGGTATTAACATGGAGAGATTTTAAGCTGTTTTATGAATAACTGTTGTACTAACTCCACTCTATACACTCAGTCCCTCTTGGACACCTTACTACTGTGATGGGTCCAAACATTACAATACTTCATTCTGGAAAAAATAAGGACCAGTTATCAATTAGTATTTTAGCTTTGGAGATAAGCTACATAGGCAGATTTTAAACTTCTCTGGATGCTGGACAAAACACTGGTTAGCAATAGTGAGGAAAAAATTAACCTTTACTCAACTATATTGAGTATAGCAGTAATGAAAATACTATCCATCAAATTTAAGGGGCATTTTTGCATTATGAATATCTATTTCCAACAAAGCATCAGCATTTCTTCCCATTGGTGAAATATTGCATATTCTATGCATCTGCTTTTTTGCTAGAACTTGGTTTTGTTGCAGATCTGATTGTGTGTTTTCCTGACAGATCTATTGGTTATCACCTTCTTTATGTCACAGGGGAAAACAATGAGGTAGAAAAGCATATACAGAAAGTAGATTTATAGCTAGAATATATTTTGGGACATATCAACCAAAAGGAAGCACATATTCAGAGGAGAAAAAAAAATTAAAAAGAAACAAAAATGCACCCAGGGAAGAAAAATAATGTCCTTAGAGAAGAGATTGGCAAAAGAAATAGAAATGACACTACAGGCTTGAGGAACAGAAAGACTTCAAATTACCCTTATGCCAATCCACTGGTGCAGGATTTGACAATTAATTGTTTGGGTACTGCTGAATTAGATTGAACCAAGCAAAGACTCCCTGACCAAGACCAATATGATGTGATAAGAATGTCAGCAAAAGCAGAGAATGGACTGGTTGTGATTCAGACTGCCTATCTAGTCCTCAAATCTCCATAATTTTTCTTTCTGTCATTTACATATACTTTATCCCTGATTTTAATGCACTTCTTGATTTTTGGAAACCTTCATTATACTGTAAGGATATGGTAATATTACATTTTATGGTCTCATAGCTATCATTCAGGCCACTTGGAAGAATTGTTCGTTAAGCATCATGGAGATAACTTCTGGAGATTTAAGTGGCAAGCTGTCATGTTGCAGCAAAAGTAGACAAGAAAAGAACATTAACTAGGTCAGCCCCAGAAAATGACTTGTATTACTGTGCTTGTTACAAACAGAAAAACACAATCTTTAATTGAATATGGAGAAATAGGAAGTAAGTTTACAAGGAACATGACAAATGATGAAAGGCTTTTTTGTACTATGGTTCCAATACACCTACACTAAATAAACTTCTGATAAGAATTTCTGGGTTTCTATTTTCATTCTTTCAGGACATTTTCAGGTATTTTATGCTTTATAAGACTGGTGTAGAGCTAAGTAGGATTTTTAGTTAGAACACTGACACTGGTTTATCTACACAATACAGATATTTTATGAACAGTGGTGTATATCGTTAGCCTTGCTAAGCAGACTGGTTTTTTAAACAAAAATTACTCTCAAAATTGCAAGCTTCTGTTTCATTTAAAAAACAGATTGCATGCATCCGTCATCTAAATTAATTTAGTAATATTCTAGTATGATGATCTCTGCACAACTATTCCCTGCAATTCCAGTACAGAAACACATTATATAATACAAGTTGAACTTCCCAAGAATCTTCTAAAATATAAGCAATGTGGAATAAGTCAGTGGCCAAATTAAGGAAAAAAAAATCAAAAATCTTTAATGTTATACTTTTATGATATCAATTCCATTTAATATTAATTTGATATGATTCCTTTTGCCCATCACTGAATATTTATGCTGTGATCAGTTGTCTGAACTATCTTTAAAATGAGAGAGAAATATATTTTTATATTAAATATCTTCCAAATAACATGCAAAATTTTCTAGAAATACCCATTTCTATCAGATGACTAAGATGGTAGCCCAGGTACCTTATTTACTTTATGGGAACTCGATCACTGGTGAAATGAAAACAACCACAGTACTGACTTGTACCCTGTGATCAATCCTTCATTGTCACTGTGATGCAATCAAACTCCTATTTATACTGAAAACTTTTCAAGAGCTTGACTAATTTTCAGTTTGTACATCATGTTTCTTCAGTACCTTGCAAAATCAGACTATACACAAGTGAATTAGATGTACTTACCTGAGTAGCGTTTCACATAGGCATGGGAATGTGCTCAGCTTTGTTCCAGAAAAATAAACTCATTATGCTGTGGGGGAGAAAAGCTTAATGCAGGCCCTTAAAAGCCTATAGGGGGAAGCTAATGTTCTTTTCACTGAAATGAAAGAAAACAGTGCTGCGCATGTCTGCAATTTTACCTATTAGAGCTGTTGCATAGCCTTTCTGCTTCAGGAGTTTGGAAAAAGTTATTTCTTCAGAAGCAAGTCCCCAGAAGAGGCAGAAAATAAGAAGACACCAACTCGTGAGAAGGCAGCCATTCCTAAACACAATAAAAATTAATGAGACCATGATAATACAAAGAATTAATTTCTATTCAATGGGTCTGCATGCACTTTTTTTGCCTTAGGTGGTATCATTTAAATGTCATATTGCAATCAGACACTAAGCATTGCAAGTGGAAGATACAATCATCCATTCAGCCGAGTGGGGTTTTTTCTGTATTGACACCTGAAACTGAGACATGGAGAAAAAATTTCTGAGCTTATAACCCTGGGGCCAGCCATCACATAAACAACTGCAGCCCCTTCCATAAATTTTCTAAGGTATAGCAAAATTTTAAGAAATTGAGCTTGCATAATTTATTTTTCTTGTACATAGGGAGGGAAGGAAGATGAAGACTAAGTGAGATCATTCCCAAATTCTACTTTGAGAATTTCCCCTGTCCTCATATGTGGTTTTCTACAAGCCTTGAGGGTTTTTTGAGAGAAGGCGTATTGAAATAGGGCAGTCTTACTGTTGGGCATGTAAATATCATGAGGTCAGAAAGAACAAGAGAGAATCTGACCCTGTAAATAGAGTGGTCTGAGCTGTCAGCATTGATGGGGTGCATGAAGACATATCATCCAATGCACGCAGAGCGAGTGCACTGAAGGAGCATCAGGTACCAGCTAACAAGACAACATCTAAATAAGGCACAGTAATTTCTATACACTAAGAGTCTGAGAAACAACAAATGAGCTTATAAACTGCTCTCAGGACAAGGAACTTGAGAGCTCAGGTTCATGAAAATTAGATTACTAGGATTCCAGATGAGAGCTGGCATTGAAAATAGACAGTGAGAACAGAGAATATCTATGCAAATCTGTGCAGATGTATCTTCAGGAAGTCTAAATTATGCAACTGGATGATAACAGTGCCCAAGTTACATGACTGATGTAGACAACCAGAATCCTCCCTCAGGTATCCCTTGTGGTTACATGAGATAAAGACTTGTTAGACTGGTTTATTAAAGAGAGCTCAACCTACCCTTCAAATGCTGACTTCAGTTTTTCACCTCATGTAATTTTACTGATCAATGCTTCAGATAGCTTTAGTCATATATATATTTATATTTTATTTATTTTTATTTATTTTTACATATTTCAAGCACTGTAACTGAAATCAGTATAAGTGATTTCTCTGTTATCAGAATGAAAAGTACAGAAGCATGATTTCTTTTTTTTTCATCATTACCCTTCTCTGAGCTTGTGTCTCATCCAATACTGCATTTTGGAATGTTTTTCTTCAGCTCTATTAAGCAGGAGTTTTATATTTCTAACATTTTTTCCACATCATGATTCTAGTGTTTTCTATAAGAAGCCTTTACTAGTTCTTCAGTGATATTTAGAAGCAGTCCATATTTAGAAACTTTGTAACTTAAGTAAGACAAAGTTCAATTTTTGTAGTTACATGGAAACCATTAATTATGTCTGAGAGATAATCACTGAAGAAAAAAATTCGTTCAAGTGCTAATTTTTCAGAAAAAAAGAACAAGGAACATAATGGAAAGTGACCTGTGACTTTACCTACAGTAAATATTAATAGCAATATATCTGTAACAGGTATATAAAATTTTCCTTTGTAGATGAATGTAATGGAAAATTTAGCAAGTTATATTAGCTGGCACTTTTGCAGAAGCTTGTTACTTGATTTGAGTGAGCACGAACGTATCGAGTAGGCTCCAGAGTCTTGCTTTGCTTTCATTCCCAGAAGCAAGGACAGGATGTTTTATCACTAATGAACAAGTGATCTGATTAATGTATAATGATCCTTGCTAAAAATGATTTTAAGGGAATGTTAAAGTTGCATGGCTATGCTCTGAGAGGCTCAGTCCAAGCATACTAAAATAAACAGACTAGATCTTCATTGACTCAAATAGGCTTTGGATCAGATATTTTAAAAAAGACATTAAATACATGTATTCATGGGATACTTAACGCTGTGTATGGGCAGATATGGAACAAAAATAAAAGTTCAAATAGATGAGAAATTTTTTTGCTCTCTTCTTCCCAGTTTTAAGGGCAACTTGAGTACCTTAATGAACTGTCCTGCTGCTACCTCCCCCCTGCAAAAAAAAGAAAACCAAGACACAAACCCAGCAATTTGTCTAATCAAAATGGTTTAGCAGAAATATAAATTTCTGAGAAGTATTTACACTGGGTTCTTTCACTGAGTCTTTCTAGATGCATCTCTGTGATCTTCAATACTTGGGCTGCCCACCAACACGAAGGGAGCAGCCTGAATGCAGCTATGGAGGCAGGCAAAGAGCTTGGGGTCATTGAATAGTGGAGGAAATTCACAGAATCACAGAGAATCACAAGATATGCTTAGTTGGAAGGGACCTACAGGGATTATTGAATTCAACATCCAGGCTGCACAGGACATCCCCATGAGTCATGCCATGTGGCCCAGAGTATTGTCCAAACACTTCTGAACTCTGTCAGGTTTGGTGCACACAGCATTTGAAGTGAGGCCACCCTAGCACAGAGCAGTTCAGGACAATCCCCTGCCTTGCCTGGCTGGCAATGCTGTGTCTGATGCAGTCCAGGACATGGTTGCCATTAAATAACCACAATCAGATTGCTTTGTCACTATTTAAACAAAAAAAAAATTTACTCACTAAAAATCTTTATCTTTTTGTCAACTCTTTTGAAATGTGAAAATTTGCCATACAAATGAAATATTTCAAATATAGACCAACTCTGCTGAACTTGATCAGTCACTGAAAGGACTGATCATTTACAATCACTTAACTTGGTAATGATAAACAAATCAAGAAAGGCCAGACAACCCCCCCCCCCCACCGCATACAGTTTACTGTAAATAAAATATTATATATACATATAAATAAAGTGATGGGATTTTACCTGATCTTATAGGATATCTCCCTGTCAGGAAAGCAGCCCTGCTTGGAGTACAAAGCGGAGATGCTGCTATATGCTGAGTAAGTGTCACTCCTTCTGCTGCTAGCTTGTCAATATTAGGGGTTCTGGAAAAACACAAGCAGGAGAAAAAAAATACAGAAAAATGATTATTTGGATACAGGCATGGTAAGCACAAAGCATCTAAGGTAAAAAAACTATTAGGAAAATCCAGTTAAAAATTACTGTATGTAAATTACCAAAAGCATGGTGGGGTTGCAATTCCAAATACTACCATGTCAAATATTTTTACATTAGGTGTCAATACTGAAAAGAGACATTGTAACATTGCGGCAAAAATCTTTTTCCCCACTTTCTTCTATTCTTCATGGCCAACGTTAAACTGCAACGTCTGGACATATAGTATTGCAACATTTTGCTTCAGTAATGACGACAAGAGAGACTAGAGAAATGTTGTGCTTCCTTTTCTCCGTACTTCTTGTCTCTTCTGTCTCTCCCCAGAAAAAGCTTTTTGGGGTAGGGATAATGTCATGTGGTGCTATCAGCTATTTTAAGATATTCAAATGATTATGACACTGTGTTATGGTCTATATTAACAACATCTACATGTCTGACATGATTATGTCTGCTCTGTTAGACCCAGGGGCACAACCTAGCTTCCATATCTGTATAGGAAACTTGTCTGTGACCTGGCTCATCATGCAGATTAAAATTGGGTCCTGCAGGAAGAGATCCTGGGTCCTTGGTTCTACAGATAAAAATTACTAATGCATCCTGGCCAGCAGCTGCATCATGCTCTAATAGCTCTCTGACCCTGGAGATTAATGACCGTGGCCTCAAGGCACAAGCGTGCTCCCATCATCTACGTCTGAATAGTCAGAAACATTAATTTTCCAATGGAATTATTTTCTACCTAGCAAAGTTACCTACTGATAACAATCAGTAAGATGAAAATTCATCATATTCCAAAAAATCTAATTCCGAATTCTCCCAGCAGAGAATATGGATCTTGGGCTTGTTCTGGTGCCTGTGAGGGGAGTGATCCAAGCATCAGTGTTGTATGTATTTTTTCCTGTTTAACACTGTAACTTGATTTTAATTTTTTTTCTGAGCTGCAATTTTACTTCCAACTTACATTAGCAGGAACAAGAGCATTTAATATTTGACAGAACAGTGCTTTTAGTCAGAATGTTTTATTTAGCTTTGCTAAAGACTTTGCCCCACTGAAACACAATGACTAGATACCATTTGTTCTGTTTACACAACCATCACCTCTAAGTTGGTAGCAAGAAATATCCCGGGGCACACTGATGCATTATTCAAGTATATTGACTTTTTTTTTTTTTTTTTTTTTTACTAATATATTGACTACTGTATGAAGATAAATTAAGGGCAAATAGCATCTCTTTATTTCAAATTAGTTAACAATAAGCTTGTCCCAAATCATGAGTGCTTCAAAATATGTATCATTCATAGTACTTGCATCATGTATATTCTAGAAGAAAATTGTTGACTACACTTTAGTTCTCTAGGACTATCCTTATTCAGTTGGTTGCTCAATCCTCTCTTTATAATGCAACTTTTCAGCAGGATAAATGCCTTAGCTAAGTCTTTTTCAAAAAATGAAAATAAGGATTGAATATTCAAATCTCTAGAAAAGTTATTAACTTTGGTTACTCATAAAAAAACCTAATTAAACCTCTGAATGTTCTGGCATTTTTAATTTTAAAAATCCATTGAAAACTAAATATAAAGCTATGACTCCACCAAATTATAAACCTACCTTAAGGTTCTGTTCCCGTAACATCCCAGGTCTCCAATACCAAGATCATCAGCCATCAGTAAAATTATATTGGGCTTTGAAACACTGTGTGTTTTGATACTGTTTATGGCACACTGGCAAATTATTAGAAGCAAAAGGAGACCCATCTTCTTCCTGGTGTGTAAGAACAGGTGGAAAAAAAGAAAGATTGAATACTTTAAGTTAGCTTTTTTCCTTGAAAGTTTTTAAAAACTCTCATACTTCTTAAAAATAAAAATGCATATTTTAGTACATGACTAATTTTTCCTTCTGCTCCTATACACAGATGAAGCCTTTAAAATAAAGAACTAGATACAACTTCAGTGGCAATTTTGCATATACACATGCACTGTGTAGCAATAAATATAAGAGCTAACAATGCTTGGGATTTTTTTTTTCCTTTTTTTGTGTGTTTGCTTGGTTTTTTGGTTTGGTTTGGTTTTTTCTAGCAACAAATGTTATTTGAGGAACACATAATCTGAAATCCTTTAGGACCAAAACCTCCAAGGCTCACTGCAAGAAAAAAAAAAAAAAAGTTAATCAATTCCATTAATTAAGTAAAGAATGGGGGAAAAAAAAAAAACAGCTAAATTTTTTGGAAAGGAATGAATATTATGGAAAAGATAGTAAAAAGATGCACTACTAAAATTATTGTAAGGAGTGCTTAAGAAAAGACTCTTCGTAAACATTATAAATACCAGGGTCTATAGCAAAATCTATTAAATATCATATCACAATGTTCTATAAATATCATATCACAATGTTCTATAAACAATGCTCATGCCATATCCAACCTAAAACAGGAAGGACGTATTGTACACAATACGACATACCATTATATGCTTTTATGGTAAAAGCAGAGCATTTGCAGATGTACACGTTAAGAATGCTAGTTTACCTTAATCAGAACTTGTCATATCTCTGTGTTAAACTGCACTGACCATGTCCTGGCTGAAAATGAGTGCCTTCAGGCCGTAATTGACTGTGCCGGGCATACACATCAAAAAGAACAGAGAATCTCTTCTGTCTGTTACTAAGATTCCCATCTTTTCTGGATGCAGGCAGTCCTTCTCAAATGCAAGCAATGCATGAGTCACACCTGCACTCTGCATTATTCTGAGACAAGAAGTGGAAGAAACCAGGACTAAGGAAGAAATTTGATAGTGAAAGAGTAAAAAAGGAGTTAGAGAGAATAATTTCCAGAGAGAATAGTGATAGCCGGTCAAGAAAGAAAAATGTTGTAAATCAATGAGTTATGGTAGACAAAAGTAACTGGAGAGAAGATAAAGAAGTCAAAACTGAAAGACCTGGTACAAAGAGACTAGACATCAAGGGAGACAGATTCACAGAGAAATGAGGTGAGTAAAATTATTTGTAGAGGGAATAAAATAGGCAGAACTAGAAGAGTTTTCTTTGACTTTAATAGCAAGAATGGAAGTTAAGAACCAGCTGGAATGAGAATTGCAGGCAGAAATGAGGAGAAATGGTAGAGGAATAAAGAAACTGGAAGGGATGACAGTGAACAGGAGAACAAAACTGAGGAACAGAGGTGAGAGAGAAATGGGAATGTCTGGGAGGAAAGAGCTGAGGAGTCATGATTATGATCAATGAAGAAAATTGATTGGAAAGAACGTGGGAAGATAATTGGGATTAACATAAGTGAGAAGAGATCAAAATAGTAGGGATCAGACAAATGGACTGTAACCTGTGATTCACAAATTCATTACTGCTGTTCTGTCAGAAAGCATAAGTGCAAAGAGGGCTCTAACAGATAAAACACTAATAAGTATATTAGCTATTTTTTTACTGCTTAAGGTACATTTTGGAAACACTTTGATAAAAATAGTTCTGGCATAGACTTCAGGCAGAAGCCTCTGAAGATCCCAGCCTTATCACTGCAGTATACTGTTATCTTATTTATCCCAAGGGAAACAATCTGCTTCATTTCAGATGCGGAAAACAAATACAGAAACTAAGTCTAAAAGAGTAAATGCATTTCTGCATAGGATACATCTAACTCATTCTTCATCAAATAACCATACTAATGAAGCTGAGTAGCCCCTACCACGGTGCAGATTTACCTTTCTTCCCTGAAAGGATAAAAAAATGTGATTTGCTTTCCATGCATTCCAAGAGAACAGCTAACACCCAAACTGACCCAAGAGGACAGGAACAAACTGCTGCCAGATCTTATGTTCCTACTCATATGTTCAGACCACAAAGGTCTCAAAGACCAATGGCAATGGGCATGTTGAAAAAGGAGACATTATATCTTGGTGACATTATATAGACATTATATATTATATTGCATGGATGCTTGCAAGTCCTGCAGAAGGTAGCTTCATTTAATATCTCCATTCCTCATTTGGTAAATCAGCCAAAAGTAGAAGGTTATTGAAGCTTGTCTCTGATAAAATTCTCCTGCATACTTCTCTACTCTGAAGGAGTATCTGTAGATACTCTCAAACATTGAGCTATTTGACTTCACCTGGTATCATGTCCCTGAAGTGAAATCAACAAGGAAAAAGGAAAAAAAAAAATCCAAATCCATTATTTCTCTTGTGTACTCTTTCTGCAGCAGATTTTCATGTGTCTTGAAAGGACAGGTATAGCAAGCAAGAAAAATCAGATGGATGAAATTGAGTGGAACAGACAACAGCAAAGAAATTCAAAGGAGCTAAAAGAGAAGGATGTCAGAAGAATGAAGCTCTGAGAATACTGAGGGCTGCCTGTATTACACCAGGGTTTCTCCTGGTGAAAACACAGGCTTGTGTAGACCTAAAACGAAAATGATAACACAAAATGAAGCTTCCAGCTAACTAATGTTTCCTCTCTGTCCAGAGCCAATTCACATGCTTAAGAAAAGATTCCAAAAAAATCCTGGCCAAAAAAATCTTTTACTAGCACGCCCTTTTAAAAGCTTTTGGCAGTCAGCAATAAAGGCATTTTGGAGAGGAGGACATTGTAATGAATATCCCTCCATTGATCTTTTAACCTCCATGGATTTGTTACAGTCTATTTTTAATTAATTAACTTTTGGTTTCGTTTGGTTTTTTGCACTGAAACAATTAAATTTTTTTTTTTTTTACTTCCATAACACTCTTTAGATGCTCCTTCAGAAGGCACCGGCTTTGAAGTCTTGTTTTTCACATTCATCTGGCAACATTTTTCCTTCTTTCTTGTTTGTGGAGTACATAAGCACAAGTTTTAACCTCTGCTTCACTTCTCCCATGATAGAATACAACTTAAAGTAGCTTCTTCCTTTCTAAGGTGGCTGATAAGTTGAATAGATTCAAGAGGTGCTTAATCTCCTACAACAATAGCCACACAAGAATTTGTATTTCACATATCCTATTTCAACCTACAACACTTTAATAACTGTATAAGAACCTATAGACATGTATACATACACACATAGGCCTAAGATGGAGCCCTGTGGAACCTCACTAGACACAGGTCACCAGTCTGATGTCACCCCATTCCCTATAAGCCTTTGCAACTGACCCATTAGCCAGCGGCTCACCTGTCACATGATGTGTTCATCCAGCTGGATGCTGGATGATCATCTGCTACTGACACATGCATCTTTCCAAGAACAATTAAACGAAAGTCTTTCAAACATCTCTTGCCAACTGAATTATCTCAGAATTTTTATTAACTTTGATTAAGCAATTTATCTGTAAACTGCTCTTTTAATGTAACAGAACCCTTTGAGAAAATGTTTAATATACTTTATCCTTGAAGGTACAGTATTTTATGACGAAATAAGCAACATTTGAAGATACTGACCTCAAAGAAAATGCATTAAAAAATCCTTAAGCAGTATGCAAAAAGAGAAAAAAATTTCTTTGCATAACTGAATGCTCAAACTCCAGAAATTTCTCTAGTCAAAAAATCACAATGAAAACAAGCTAGAGAAAACCATACCCTTCATAAGATTCTGCTGAAAAAATTCTTTAGTTTAGGGAGAAACAAAAAAAAAGAGTAAGCTTTTAAATTTTAAGTAATGGCAAAGTAATATTATATATAATTGATTATTTTCTGATATCAGTTTAATATTTGCAAAATTCTCTCAATTCTTCTCATAAGTTGGTAATCTGTTGAATCTCTGATGTAATATAACTGCTTTTCTGAAATTTTTCATTATATTTTAGTATGCATCTTAACTATACAAATATATGAAAATCTGTATTTAATTGACTAAAAGTTGTCTCATTGCAAGAAATAAATTTTGTTTAATATAAGCTGGGAAAAACATTAAAACAAATATTCATGTTTCTTAAGTATGAATAGTTATTGAATCTGAATTAAACAGAGATGAAGCTACAGAGTCCCTATCAGATCTAAGTTTAGTTTAGGGCTTTTTTTTTAAATGCACTCTCAAGAATTTTCTACTTTTGTCTCAACTAAATCACAGAACTTTGAAGCCATATCAATAAATAATAAACATTCTTTCTGAAAGAAAATCATAACCTGGATGGAATAAAATATAATCTTTTGTGATATATCATTACTTTATTTGCAATAAAAATCCTATATAATTAGATACACATATTAGAACACATACATTTCTACCCTGTTACTGTTTCATAATATTCTTCGTTAGCCAAACCCTCATTAAAAAGTTGATTTTGGTTATGGCTCTGGTCAGCAACACAAGAAAGAAAGATCCTTGAGATAAAACAGGTAGTAATCTTATTTGCCAGTTATGCAACATCCTCAGAATGAAAAATATTTTAAATAAATAATTAAAAAAAGCCAATCATGAGTAACTAACTACTAGTGACTATGTCATGTCACTTCCTGGAGACCACAAAACAATTAAAAGAAATCTTTCTTAAATACTTTGAGGCCTTAGATAAACTCAGCCATGATATTTAGCTTACTTAATAGTTTTGAAAGATGTTGAGTCAGGGTTATTTTTAATATACATAGATGTTGAATGAAATTACTATTTTTAACAATGCCCTCTTCAAAAGTGTCAAATGGACATGTGGAAAAACTTATGTGCCTAAAATTTTGCACTGCGGAATTATGCAAGCAGATAAGGACTGTAAAGTTCTGGAAGACTGTGACTCTTACACATAAAATTAGCGGTTTGATTTCATCCATTTGAAATGGACAACATAGAAACCACAGCTTCATCTCACTGACTGGTTACCAACTCTTTACCTTTGCCTAACTGCAGCCAAACTAGTCTCCTTTGAGTTTCCATTCATATTCATTGCAGTGTTTAAAAAAAAAAAAAAAAATTCTAATTACAAGTCATATTGGACTAAACCGCTCAATTTCACCAACACTCTGCTTTCCTAGGGATAGTGCACAGATCTGAAGGTTGGTATTAAAGTACTGCTGTAAGTCACTGAAGGGGCAGTAGCAAAATCAACCACACTGAATTTTATTTTCCTTTAATTTGAAAGCAGTTGTTAAACCATTTTGACTGAAATGGTAGCCTTTGAATGTCTACCAGAGGAAAATATGAAACCAAACATAAAAAAAAAACCAAACAACTTAACCCTAACCAAAACCCAGCTCTCTCCCCTGAATTGCATAACGGAATCCTCTGAAGTCTGTCAAGACCAAATCTTTGGTTTTTAAAATACCATATTCCTCTACCTACAATCACTTTTCTAGACAGAGTGGTTTACCAGAGAAAATTGCATGGAAATGGCCAGCTGATTTTTCTTTGCTTCATAAGGCTAGCAAGTAACACATCAACAAAATGACCAAATGCTATTTCCAAAATGATGCTTTATTTAAAGAAAAGAGGCATTAGAATTAGCTATTGTTCTATCACTATTTATACTTTCATTATGAAAACACTTAAGCACTCTCAATATTGCAGATTGTATCAGATAGAAAAATTAAGACAAGACTAAATTCAACCAACAGTGATTTTACCCATGTAGAATTTAAATTACCTATATGGCCCACAGCAAACAGGCACTCATGGTGCAAATGAATCCATGTGAATTTATTAATTGTTAAGTTAGGCATTCAGTCTGAGCTAACTACCTAAGCTTTCTTTCTAATTAATAAGAAGATACAGGCAACTTAAGAGTTTCTTCTTAACACTGGTATAAAGAAATTTTGGAAGAGATGTTCATGACCTTTTCCCACAGACTAGAAAGCCTTAACACCTAGTTTAGACTAGATTTATACAAAAGTAATAGTTATGTGAAATGAATCTCACCCCGATGATGGGTTGCCTGTATGCTCTCAGCGTATGCTCTCCTTTTTGTAATAAGCATACATGAAGCTTTTCAATTAGTACGATGTGCTCTACTAACCTTAGTGGTGTAACAATTTCTTATTTTGTGAGTAGCAATTCCTAATAGAAATCTAAGAACTGGGGACAGTTCCTCATGAGTATTAATAGCAAAATTTTCCTCCAAGAGATTCATTTAAGTATTTTTCCTTTCCAGACTGTATAGTAATATGATGAATATTCCATCTTAAATATTTTATTCTTTCATTACTCTAAAACAAAAGAGACAAGAGTGATCAGTCCAACAGCAATGATTATTTTATAGGAATATTGGTAATTCTCTAATTGAAGAGAGCTATAGCCAATATGTTTAGGTTATAATCACAAATCTGACTGGAAAAATAATCCTTATTTTGACATAGTTCTAAAAGAACAGAATTTATTCAAGCAGGATGACGTATCAAGAAGCTCTCGTCAGAGGTGATCAGCCAACAGACTGTCAGCTCATATACTCCCTGCCTACTTTCCTACAAGCTGCAGGCACGAGGCAACCAAAACAGCCTGGGACTTGCCAGTGATCACTGGATCCTGTTGCTTTCCTTCATGAGGTCCTTGTCACAGAAGAAAAAATATTTCAGTATTACATGTAATATATGGTAAGAAAAAGTCTGTTACTGTCCGTGGGCACTGTTCAGCAAGTCACATGGACAGTGAACATTATGGTCATGACACCACTCATATGTACAAATATCTTATATGTTTTCCTGACCCCCATAATACCATGGGAAATTCATTCATTCTAATTGGAGCAGTGATGAACATGTCTGTCCTGTCACATAAGAGGTAGAAGAAGGGGTAGGTTGCTTCAACAGTGGAGGGGCACTCCAGGGATGCCTCTGTGAGGACAGACCAGGAGCTGCTCTGTGTTGAACACAGCCAGTTCCAGCCAGATCTGCAATGGACCCACTGCAGATCACAGGTGAGCCCTTAGGGAAACATATTTAAGAAAGCACAAAAATACTGAGGAAGGAGGGGGAAACAGAGAGAGAAGGCTGCGAGGAGCAGTGGGAGAGGAGGAAGAAGTGGAAAGAACAAAAAGGCCAGAGCAGTAGGAAGTGTCCCACACTTTGGGGTCATATGTACAGGAAAATGGACAAGTGGACCAGCCTAGCCTTCTGTGACTAAAAGAATGAAGAACATCTTTGCCTATAAAAAAGCTGATGTTGCAAGAATAAAGAAGCAGAGAATTGCTGACAGTCACAAGGGTGTCAACCCATGTACAATGAATCTTATTGTACCAGCCAATTAGATTAAGGAAAAGGACGTGTGCTTGCCTCGTGGACAAAATAGATCTACCAATCAGAAGATGCATGGACAAAGCTGAGCTATCACTCAAATAGTGCGTGATTATGATAAGAGGTATGTTCAGTAGCACAATAAATGGCTTTTGTTTAATTTGTATGGAGTTGTGCAAGAGTCCTTTTTTCTCTCCAACACCACACTGTATCAGGAATGTGCCCAAAGGCACTGTGGTCCGTGGAGCAACAAGGAGCAGCATAGTGAAATAGCCAAGCACTGACTACAGCCCTGTGTGCCACTCAGTGCCTCCCTCAAGGGACTGCGCACAACCTGCAGCAGTAACACAGCAGGAGGAGCTGTCTGGAGTGAAGGTGTGGAGACTAGGAAACTGAAAGAGAGGAATCTGAACCTGGGAGAGTGGGGGGAAAACCATTTTTCCTGTAAGAGTAAATGTTTGTCCTTTTTTTGTTTTGTTTTGTTTCCCAATACTCCAACTAATTAAATAGTTATGCTACCTATCAATAAATTAACTTGTATTTCCCAAGTGGTTTTGCCTATAACAGAGATTTTCTTGTCTTTATTTCACCACCAGCATTCCTGCTAATTTTTCCCCGTATCCCTGGGGAAGGAGAGAGCAATTGTGTAAATTCTTGGCTGTTAGCCAAGGCCAATCCAACACATTTAAAATGAAAAGGAAGAAATGGATCCAATGGAAAATTACTTTCATTGATTACAAGGAGCCAAAAATTTCTTAGCTGCTATTGAATCCATCTAGATCTAAAAGTGAACTTTTTACCAGGGAGAAAAATGGCAAAGCTTATAAAGCAAAAAATAACTTGAGACCAACTGACTTATGGTGTTGCTGCTGTAAGCAGGAGGCTCACAGGACATAAACAAACAGCTTCTCCTTCCTCTTAATGTGCATGGGTAAGAGACATTAAAAATAGACAAGCAGAGGCTTATTAAAGACCAAGCTCCTTCCCTACAGTTTCTAAAACTGGAAAATCTGGTTTATGTTACTTTTGTCCTACAACTAATATTCATGGAATGTTGTCCTCATTCTACAAATAGTTATGAATTAAATTGTTTGGAATTTTTTTGTCAAAAGTCTTTCAAGAAGAAAAAAAACCCCAAGTTTAAACAAACAAACAAACAAAAAAAAAAAGTTTTTTTTTTTTTAAATGAGGCAATTTAAAAATGAAATTGTTCTCCCTCATTTTTAAACATGAAAAATAGCCTGTTAAGCACTTACAAGGTGAATATAAACCACTTTTTTTTTTTTTCTTTTGGGCTGGGAGATATTTTTACTGCATTATTTTGACTTGAGTTAAAAGATTAAGTCTCAAATTACCTAATTTTTAGAACCTAATGCAAAATTAAGACAAAGATAATAGCTTTATCCATCCACCATTTATATTTTCCCCCAAATAACATAATTACTGGTCTTACAAACCAGGAAAATGTTTACCCTAGAAAGAACATTTATGCAATTAGGAAAAGAAGGATGATGAGTTACAGAGTGGTTATATAGCAGTCTGATTGCAAACTACATAGATCAAGAGTCTGCTAAAAATTGTGGCAGATAAAAGGCAATGATATTTACAAAACAAGACATATACACATTATCCAGATCTGTATCCCAATTCCAAAGATTTGATCTTGTACTAATTTCAATAATCCTACAAAAGAATAACTGACTTCCTCATCAATAAAAAAAATAATGTGACTATACTTAGCTTGGCAAAATATTTGAGGGACAGACTTTAAAAATCAGAGAATTAAATAAAAATTAAAATGAATGTCTTAAAATGAAGGATACAAGAAACAGCAAATAATTCTAAGACTAAAAATATATGTCTACAATACAAGAAGAGGCTAAGTGGATCATTAGAGACAGACAGAAAACAAAAATATCTGAATATACAATGTAGAAATGCAAATATTATATTACAGCAATACAGGAAAAAACAGCAATTTAAGCCAGAGGTATCTGGGTTTGTTCTGCCCCGTGTATGTAGAAAACTCTTGCTCCTTCCCTTCCTTCCTCTCCTTTTCCTGTAGTTCTTTACTCCTTGCTTAAATACGAAGTTGATGAAACTTGTAAATTCTTGCTGTTAAAACAGAACATTTTTTTTGCACATAGGAGCCAAGGCAAAATCCCAACGTGACAAAATTAAAATTATCAGTAGCTCAAAACTTTGAGCTACTACAGCAATTTATTTCATTTTCACCTTATTTTGTAAAACATTTTAAGATCATAAATAAGCTAAAAGGTATTCAGAAAAGGCGTTTTTCTATTTTCTTATAGAAAAAGAAAATACCAGGTGTGAACCACCTTTTCTTGTGGTACACCAGCATTAGCTTTTCCATTAACATTTGAAAGTTTCTCAGTAATAGCTCCAGGGGTCTCATTATCTTTTGGCTTGGTCTGGAGCATGCTGCCAGTATTTCTGAAGCAAATAATGTGCTTTTCCAATTGTATGAGAATGTTTTTAAATATGTTTCTTTGAAAAGATGTTTTCCTTTGCTTTGTGCCTTTAGGTACAACACAACCTTATGTTTTTAAAGGATGGATTCTGTTCACCAATGAGAAAGAACATATCAATTCCTCTGTCCAAAATGCCTTTTTTCAGGACAATACTTTTGCTATTGTTGCTATTATCAGACAACTGCTATACTAGAGAAAATACCCAGTTGTCCATTATAATAATATAGGACCTGAAGATGTGATGCTAAGAGTTACTCTTGTAAGATTAACCCATGTCAATAGCTTCTAATTTTCTTCATCATAAATCAGTTCTGTCAGCAGTGCAGAATATAAACAATATGAGGGAAAAACTGATCTGTTTGAGCTCTGTACTCTAAGATTTCCTTATGAATGTGGCTAGTCAACTGATCCTTTAGCATGGCAGACAAAAAGAAGAGGTGCATTTCTGCACCAAATTTGAAACATTTGTCCAGGACGCAAAAACATCCAAAATCAGTATCATTGCATATCTGAAGATATTCAAACTTGTGTGTTCAAAGCCTAGAGTCCCATAGCCACAATTCTTGTTAAGCACTTCTTAAAAAGCCATCTCAGCTGTCCTGAAATCCTCCTCTCAACTAAACTCACCTAAACTACTTTTATTTCATTCCTCCTCATCCTCAAACTTCCGCTCGTACAATCAAGAAGCCACCCCACAAACTATTCTGCAATCCTAATCTTTCTAAGCCACGCCCTACCCTATTTCAAATCCCTTTTTACTCAAGAATCCCCTATCAGTGTGCCTTTGATGTAAACTGAGGCTAAATACCTTTTGGATGCAGTGGCTCGACTCCTCCAATTCTGCTTGCCCAGGTGCTGCTACTGTCACTGCCTCTCTAGGAGTAGTCACTGCTCTCAGTGCTGCTTTGCCTCGTTGCCTTCCTCCTCCATGACTTCCCTAAACACAGGCTCTTCCACGGGCCAGCAGGACACAGTGCTCCCTATTGGCGGCTGAGGCTCTCCCAGTGTTAGCACAGCCTCAGCTGTTGGACTGACAGGGCTTTAACACAGGCCTTACTAAAATCCACCTACAGAGCATCCTAAGGGCAAAACAAAATACATGTTTATGAGAAAACAGGATGTGTGGAATACATAATATTAATGAGTAATTACAAAACTGCATAGCAAGCAGTATGTATGGTCAGATTCTGTTCCAACACTTGTTTTGGTTATATAGGCTTCTCTTTCATCTTCCTTCTTGTCACAGTATGGTTGCCCAAATGCAATTTTTTTAAGCCTGGCAGATACAACCTACCCAGAACCAATGATTTTTTCCTTACCTTTCCCTTTCTGTTACTCTTTGCCATTCTCCTCTATCTCAGAGATTCCTCTTACAGATACTCTTCCCTCAGCCGTTTGCAAGTTGATTGTGTATGAGGTTACAAAGCAAAATATTAGATTTATTTAATAACCCTGTAAAAGTTACTTCTTCCTTTGAATGGAATGACTTTTTCAGATTACATACACTGTCCATGAAGCAGTCACTTCAAAACTACAAGTTTATTTAAGAACCTACCCCCCTCCAGAACTATTTAACAATTCATTTCCATTTGATCCTTGAAACAGACTCCATAATCAAAATTAAATACACTTTTAACATTACTTTTTAAACAACCAGAGCTTAAGTGCTAAGAAAAAAATTGCTGTGGCACAGCTGGAAAATCTTCTAGTTCATAGAAAGCCTGCTTTTTATTTTCTTCAAAATGCTTTCACAATTCAAGTAATGCTTGTACTCTTTTTAATCTGTTCAGGGCAGGGAATGTTCTACTCCATTACAATACCTGATAACAAAGTGCATTCTATTACAAAATAATTTGCCAATATATGTGATAGTATCTTATAGACATTAGTGTATGGTTTCAGCAATCTCTTTCTCATTGTAAAACATACATTTTATTGAGTTAATGCAGAAAAGATAACACTGAAACTGTTTCAGTCAATCAACTATTTCTCATAATTGTTAACTTCCTGCCATGAAGGATTTCTTTAAGCTGTGCAAGAATATGAATTCCAACTACATATTACCCCAATGCTTACAATTAAATAATATATAAATGACAGGATTTGAGGCAGAAAGAGTGTTTTACCTTGCAGCACAGAATTGTTTCAGTTTTTGCCTCTCCTATGCAAACAAGATGGCTGTGCACTTATCAGTATATGGGTACAAAGTTCAGTCACATGAAGTGAAACATAAGAGCGGAGGGAAAGAAGGACAACATTGAAAAAGATAATTTATTTCACGATTTCTTAATAAGACGCTGCTTCACTAGTATGAAACAATCTCAGCATGTTCTCATAATGGATATGCCTAACCAAGATGCTTATTTTAGTTAGTGACTGAAAATCTCTTGTTAGACTTTCATGAATTTGCATTGTGTTTTTGGAAAACAAGGGCTGTGCCAGAATCCCAAATACAAATCTGCCTACTGTACACATCGGAAGCATTCCTACAGAATATCTACATAGCAATTTTGGACAAACTGCACTGAAACACCTTTAAAAGTATAATTTTGAACCAGTGTTTTTTAATTTTTTCTATTGGAGGCACACAATATTTTGAGATTCTCTTTTTATAAATGCCAGACACTATAGCCCATTCTGATTTCTTTAATATGCACTGTCTTAGAAATGATATGTGCTTCCAGAAAATGACTGCTTCCAGAAAGCCCAAGGACCCTAAAGTGAAAAATCATTCATTAAACTTTGAAGTCCTAGCTAGTTAACATATTACCTTCCTCCTCACCCCAATTTATGCATTTGTCATGAGGAAATTTGATCAGGAAGAGAAAGATGGATGTCCAAAGATGTGTGACAACCACTGCTGATGAAACTTAATGGAATCCAAGTCTTACAACCCAAGTTGAAATTTTACTTTTCTTCCAGGCAAAATCTAAGAGCTCAAAATGGATGTGAGAAATCTGAAAAAAATAAAAACAAAAAAACCTGAACCAATATTTTTGAAGAGCTGCCTAAATGCAAAGTTTAAATTACGTTTTTCTGTGGTTCAGGAAATCAGTACAGCTTGTCCTGAGCTTTCTTCTGCATTTTTCCTATGTCTCTTTTAAAATAACATTCTACTTTAACAGCTTTGAAAGAATTTTAAATTACCAACCTTCCCTCTATCTCAAATACCAATAGGAAATGCTAGCCCTACCTTAAGCCTTTGAAAAACTGCACTACTGTCTTCATTTATTCAAAGCTTTAACAAGCAAATAAAATGACAAAAAAAGTCAATCTCTGTAAAACAAATAGCCAATTACTTTTTAATCCCTTTGATTAATGATATTTTTAGATTAATATTGTTTTATAAGGTACTAAAAATCCCTTTATATGGACAAAAGAAGCAGGACTAGAGATACAACAGATGAGAAGCAACACTCAATGGCAAAACACCATTTCTTGTGTACATACACAGCAAATCCTAAATGCATAATAACTACTTACTTACAGTAAATTTTATTAAAACAAATTATTATTAAGCAACATTAATTCAAAACCATGTAATTATGTAAATTAGAAGAAAGTAATGATAAAACAAGGATATATATTACAAAATATAGATAAAATGAATGGAAAGCAGACTTGTCTGTGCTAATTAGCATGACAGTTCAAGGCATTTGATATGGAAAACCAAAATGCAGTGTATAAAGACCTATTCATGCTAACAGTATGCAAAAAAAGTACAATGAGTTTACGAGTGTAAAAATAAACATCTTCTCATATCCAAATTTGAGTACTGAATGAAGACTGAATAGAGGGGGTTTGTTTGTTTGGGTTTCTTTTCTGTTTGATTAAACACCACTAAAGAGTTCTAAAGTTACAATTACTTACTAACTTCAAAGCTTAAGCAGGAGTGAAAACAAATGCCAACAAGGAGGCTGCATTTAGCCATGGTCAACAGAGCACTATGTTACCCAGTAATGCATTCTCCAATGATTTATGTTATTTAATGGATTATGTTCTCCATTTTGGCCAACAGGTGTTTTTGTGGTTTGGGTTTCCTTTTGCACATGGATATGAACAGAGACAGATATGAACACGGAGTACATTTTTTAACTTTCATAATATGTTAGAAACATTATCTTTTAAGGTACTTTGGACTTCTGGTCACAAATGGGAGTCAGTATCTACCAATCTATTTATGAATGCTCATATATATAAAAGAGTACACATATATTCATTGAACTGGTAAAGGACATTATGTTTTTAATTAGTGTTTGGGATGAAAAGGAGGAAGGATGCATGACCCAATCTACTGGAATTTAGTGGTAAGGCAGAGCTGCAGCAAGGCAGGCCCTTTGTTTTAGTTCATCAAAAAATCTCTGCCAAAGTTTTAGAAGTTTAGGATCCAACGTTATCACACCACTAAATGTTCATCTACCATGTACGGTACAGTGTCTTGGTAAAAATGAAACATGATACACTGCTATCTTAGCCTGCCTGGATGTTGGTGTACGTGTCAATGCTTCTGTTTCCACATAAATCTGCTAATAAAAACTTGTATTTTACTTAGATTCAAATCAAACATACCAGCAACAGAGCTAAAATGAAACAAAGGGTATTTGTTAACTCCTCTTATGATAGTGAAATCCAAGAAATATAGCTAATTTCGAATTATGCTTTTGAAAGACACTTACCCAGAATTTAAAACTAAAAGTTTTGCTGTTCTAGGGACTTTTTACAAATTGGGTTACTGGATTCTATTCAGTGAAAAAAGATGCTTAAACTTCATTCTTCAGCATAGTCCAAAAAACCAGTGGCTAGTTTCCCTCTAAAAATTCTTAGTCATGTAGGTATCTTGACAGAAAATCATTACACGAACTTGTGAAATTTGTGGATTGCAGAGGACTTTATACAGTTCTGAAGTCCCAAAGACTTTTATACATAGAAATCTATGACACTGTCTAAAGGTTTCAGTCTAAAGGTCTTTTTAATGGTTGTGATTAACTTTTGTTGAGACATACATATGTGAGTTTAGCTGGAAGAATATGTTGGCTACACCGTGCAAGAATAAAGATTCAGGTTTTGTAGTTGCTATAACCATAGTTTCTGACTATCAAATAGTACTGGTCTAAGCTATCACAAGTAACAAACAGAACAGGATTTCAAAAGAAGGATGGGCTTGAATAGGAAAAGAAGTTTTCATTTGATCTACAAGATAATTTATTTTATTTCCTGGATGTGATGAAGTCAGAAAAAGTATACGGATATTCAGGTCCCCACACTTTGTCAGGTCCTTCGAGAATCAACAATCATGCAAATACTGAAAAATTGAAATCAGGCAAATTTTTACTTTATTTCCACCAACTTCAGAATGTGTCAGTGCAAACATCACCCTAGTTGACGCTGGTAGAAACTTGCTGACAAGAATGCCACATCCTGAATGAAGCTCTATTCCCCCTGAAGCCTATAGGCTTTCCTCCATGCTCTGCAACTGCAGAATACAACCCAACCAGGCCCCATTTTATGACCACAACACAAGCTTAGTTTTGGCATGGCACATTAGGATATACAGCCATCTTAATAGTAAAAGTCTTGTTAATAGCTTTTGGAAAATTGCATTAGTCTAATTTTTCCAGATGAGAGCATAACTATTGGCATTAAAAGGAAAAGTCAATGAAAAACCGATTATGGAGCCAGGCTGTCAAACACAGGCATTAATATAATACTTATTCCCTTCAGCTTGTAGCAGTCACTGGTCTAAATGACACATACAGCATTTCTAAAACAGAAATACAAGTATTCATTCTGTAGCAGAGATTCTTCCAGATATATGCCTCATTAGGTTTGCAAGATAGTTTTTCACACTTAAAAATGTGTAAAGAGATTTTGAACTGTATGAAGCGGTAATAAGCTCCTAATGGGCTGGAGATATTGTCCCTGATCTCTTTCACTGAAGTATGACACTGACTCCTCTTAATTAGTGAAAATACACATAGAGGTGAACCATAAAAAAAAAAAAAAAAATAAATTGGACAAATAGCAACAAAAGTTTTGAGCTTTTGGCTTGGTACATGGGGAACAACCTGACTAATCAGCAGTAAAAACCAAACTATGGCAAAAAAACAGTAATTCAGCTCTTATGTTAATTCAAAGGTTTTGATCCATCTGGGACTAAGAAGGCAGTCTAATAGCAAAAAAAGACCTTCTATTTGTATTTTATAAACCCCACAGCTACAATAAATGTACCTGCATGCTGGATTTCTCTTAGGATACGGAAAACCTAAAATGCTGAAGAGCAATTGAAATGCTAAAAACTTCAGAAAGCACGACTTATTTCAGTTAAAGAAATGAAATTTGTAAAATAAAAAAAAAAAAAAAAGACAGAGTAGAGGAAAAACACATGATATCCTAGCAGAGCAAAAGATTCACAGAAAGATTCAGAAAATTTTAGGCATAATGTCTGGACAGACATTTTTAGCCTACACAATTCTATTGCAAAGAATTCATCTAGATCTTGAATGTCTCTTGTGGTCTTACCTAAATGTAAGTACATGAAATGGAAATCTAGGGACTCTTTCAAACCTGCAGCATCAGTGTAAGCAATCATTCACCTTACAGAACTCAAGGTGAAATGTTTGAGATTACCTGATTAAGTGGAACTAGCTGTCTTCAGGAAAAAAGTCAGGGCCCAATTGGCTTGACAGCACCTGAACTTCATTGCATTCTTCTAGGTATCCCTAATATCTAACTGTATCACTACAATAAAGAACTGTGTTCCTTGTTTAACAAATGCTTTATGAAAACAAGTGTCTATTACTGGTGTTCTACAAAGAACATTTCAATTGAAAGTCTAAAATAAGAAATAAAGCTACATCATTTCCTCATCTGTTTTGTTACAATACACTGAACCTAATTCCTTAAGGAAGGTAAACGTAAGCTGAACTTAAAATAAGTGGACAGCCTAGTGATGGGACTATTTCCTCACCAAAAAATTAATCAGTGCCTTTCACAACAGCAGTCACAGTGCGTATCTGCCACTGCCTATGCACAAGAGCATGTTCTGAGAAACAATACCAGTACGTTTGCATGTCTGTACATAGGAGAACGAGAACAGCACAGTAGCTTACGGAGCAAGAGAATTCAAAAAATTGAATTTTGACTTGGTTGGGAGGCACACTAACTCTGGCAGTGAAGGAAAAGTCCCAACTTCCATAGTAAGGAACAGCCTGGATGTCTAATACAACTCTGCTGCAATAGGGACTCAAGAAGCTGGTTAACTCTGCTTGGCATTGCCCCTTCTCCTCCCTCCCCAATTTCTGCTTCCCAATCAGAGTTGCTACTTCATATGTATCAACACAGTACTATTGCTTTTCTGCCTACATCTAGAAGCTGAAACCACCAGGATGACTGCAAAGAAAGAAAGGTCACAGTACTGTAGGTAGCTGACCTACAGCTGCCTCCCAACACTCCCCAGGCTGTCAGCATGTTCTCCCTGATCATGCAGACATTATGGAGTGAGTGTCAGTCAGCTCATTTATTTCTACTGAACTCTTCTGGATAGATACAAACTTCTAAGGGCACACAGCCACAGAGTAGGCAGAATGTCTGAGCTCTGGAGATTCAACTCCCCATCTTGTTGCATCCCAAGTAGGGAACATGCATATAAAACCCGAACATGGAGTAGCATTACATATCAGTGGCTTAGGGACCTTGAGACCCTGAGAATCACAATTCCCTCTCTCTCTTCTCCATCTGAAGATTTAATCATCACAGCCTTCGAAAAGGTTGAGCTGAGGAACCCAAGACTGAAAGGGACCACTGGAAGGGTGACTGCATTCAGTTTCACCTTAACTGCCAGCAAACAAGTGATAGATGACTTGCCCAGAAGGGTTCACAGAATGTGCATTCCACATGACAGTACAAATACAAAACTTTTCCTATAATCTGTAACAATCAAACAAGCAAAATGAACAAAAAAACCCCCAAATTAAATCCACATACAGATAAGAAATAAAACCAAGTTAATAAAAATATTTTAGGTTCCTGTAACAATAGGAAGTTAGATAAATGGAAGTTACATAGCAAACCCATATCACAGGATAAAATAAAGCAGGATGCAACACTTCGTATCTTATCTGGGGATGCAATCTCTTCTGTCTTAATCTTTCTGATAGTTTAAGGCTAAGCAGGACCCAGCCATTAGGCACTTCAGGATTTTCATTACAATGATGCTGCTAATAACCTGAACAGTTTGCCTGTGTGAAGACAATATTTTATCAGAAGACCAAAAAGTATGTTAACAAGCTAAGTCACAATCCATAAAGGAGAGTAAATGGTTCTCAGTGACCTTAACAGAAGCAGAAATGGCCCTAAAGCATGATATTAAGGCTTCCTTTCCCAGCTTCAGAAACACTGTTCTACTGTACAATCCCATCAATAAATACAGCAACTGACATCTAAAAATATCAAAGCATTACTCCCTTGTTCCCTCTTGTGTGCTTGGTTAGCTTTTCTAGAATTTCCCATCTCATTGCCGCTTAAGAACCTTTTTTTGTGCCTCATCTAAATTTATGGAGATAAACACGTGTGAGAAACACACATCTTCATTCTCCTGCAGTGTAATACATCATCTTTCTTGCCTTTGTAACTAACATACTTGTAACTGGTGGTCAATACCAAAACCTAGAAAACAGATAGCTTATCCCTATCCCTGAATGCTTGACTGAGAGAAGACACATGTGATTGACTAAAAGAGCATATATATCCTTTTAACTTATGTAATCAATAAAACATAACCTAGATCAGGAGTTGCATGGTACTGTTTAATTGCTTTAAGACATACGATCATCTTCCATTTTGCACCTATAAAAATATGAACTGAAACAATAAAATTCACCTAATTCATAATCATAAGTTGAAAAGCTCATGTTTGGTGGCATCCAGCACTGAGGGATTTCATTTTCTGAAGGCTTATAGGCTTAATTATAGCAACTGTTGAGAATCTCAACTGATACCTGAATTTACATTTAATTCTAAGTCATTCCAAGTAACTTGTTTCTAATAGTGTTTATGTAAATCATTATGAAAGCTTTTAAATTATTGGTTTCATTCAAGTCTTTTGATTCTTTTTTAATACTCAAACCAAAACGGATTATAATCTGTTTATCCTCTTTGTCAAGGTGCCTGCAGAAAAAGAAAAAAAAGTCAGTCATTTCTGTGTGAAACACATAGTGCATGATGCTCCTATCAATGGCATAAAAAATACGTAAGTGAATCCATACTTCTAGTACAATATGAAATAGGAAAGTGCAATTATTGAATCAAATGTATTACTGATAAAAAGACTTAAGCATATTCTGAAGCTATTACTCTCCGGGAAAGAACTCAGTCACATACATTTCAGTGATGTACAAAACTTTCAGTCTCAAAGTAAAGAAAACTCAAAAAAATAGAGAAGTTAAAAAAAAGGTAAAGAGGACCAAGTAAGTAAAACACTGTGTTGCATACTTAATAACCCCATGGCACCTGAATATTTTCACTTTATCTCGCAGTCAAGAACAACTAAACCAATAAGATTTAACAGATTATTACGAAACCAAAGAAAATAATTTCTTTGGCATTAAGTAGGGCTACCTATAGGCAGCGAATTACAGTTGTTCAAAAACCTGAACACCCATATGTTATGATATATATGTACCCTATAACACCATATATCTGCTTTGGTGTATGCCCAGATAGCAATTTCAATTGATTTAAAAAATGTACATAAAGTTAATTGTGTTGTTCAGACTTTCCAGGATTCAAGTCTAGTTAGAGAATTAAATCTTAATTATTACATCTAAGTTCACTCTTCTCAATAAGTATACATCAGGTTTGTAGGATTATAATTGTTGGTGTTCATAGTTACTGCACCTCAACCACAATATGCTTCCCACAACTATAAAATTATTGAAGTCCTAATAACTCAAAGCCAGCTCCAAATAAGTAACAGAAAAATAATAGCAAACAAAAATAATCAATTACTTAATTCTCAATATTAAATTCTCAATATCAAAATTTCACTCTTTTCAAGAAAAAAAAAAAAAAACAAAAACAAAACAACTCAACAACAAAACCAAATACTACTGGTACTAGATAAAGATGTTTAAGACAGCTCAAACAAAACTTAGATCAGCACATCATCTTACTTATGTATCTAGAAAAATAAACTCCACCATGAATTAAAAGTGCTTGGACTTTTACTTCATTTCATTCTGTTAGTAAAAAGATTTAGTCACACAAAATAAACCTAAACAGCTGTCTATCTTGGGAAGATTTTCCTGTGTTTGAACACAGCTTTGAAGAATCAAGTAAGCTAACATCACACTGATTATCTCTGATGAGCCAGAGCAAAGTAAAGAAAATTGAGGTTATCAGCCTGTCAGCAATGTGACAGTCTTGTAATGTGTACAATAAGATTTGTAACCCAGACCATTTAACCCTAAAAATGTTCAGCTTCTGCATTATAATTTAATTTTGTGGGCTACTTTCACATAGATTGCCTATGACTTATTTCCATTTTAAATACTCAGAAGTTTGCAAACCCTTTGTTTCATCAGATGAACTAGGAATTCACATACTAAAAATAGTGATTTTCTCCCATTTTTAGGAGGTTGGAAGCAGTGGAAATAGTGATCGAATACTTTTTTCTATTTAGAAAAATAACTTAAGGCAACAAGAAAAAGCTACATCTGTTGAATAAGAAATGAAGGGTTACTCTGTCACCATATACACAATTAAAAAAGAGCTTTTTAGAATATTTGATGATTAGAAAGTTGATAAATCTACCTCAGGTAGCACTGTCATACAACATCTTTAGCCATCCTCTTTAAATATTTGTCACAAGTACATACTAATACAGCAAAATCACATTCTTTCTTAGGACAGCACAACACTACCATTTTAAGTATTGAAATTACTATTTTTTTTAATACCCTTAAAGAGGTTAACACTTTTTTTGGCATACTGTATTTAGGAGTTTACCTCTATTGATTCCAGCTATGCTCCCACCTAAGTGTGCTACAAAAGAAACTATAAACATTTGCTAAAAACAAAACTGGAATATTGACTTGTTGCACAGTGTTTATTGCAGAAACAAAACAGCCATGGGCATTTTTAATACTCATATATTGTAAGGTTACAAAAAAAATCTGAAAGCTCAGGAGCCATTTTCTTAAATCTACACAGGAACCAATTTCATGACTATGCACAGAATTTTTAAAGGACATTGAAGGTACTGCACACAATCCTTTTCCTAAACTACACGGACAGGGCCTAAGCAGTTATCATTGCAGAATGAGACAAGATAAAAAAGAGAAAACCAACCCAAAACTCAAAACACTTTGTTTGAAAGTCAAGTTTTATTACTCAAAAGGTACAATTAAAGGCCTAGGATGTTTTATTTATATTCTTATTTCCCAAATAAGAGGTGTGCAAAGAATTCTGTGTCTACATTTCACACAAATGTAGGGTGAGCGTACTTGCAAGGGATAGGTTTTGGGGGTAGGTAAGATGCTTAAGGAGGCTAAATTAAAATTCAAATACAGCCATGTGACACCTACAGTTAAGGCTTTAAAAGTCCCCACTAACTTGCTAAAATGGTGAAGGTGTTGCCAATTCAAGTGAAGGCAAATGCTAGGAAAAAAGAACTGCTGCAAGGCCTACCTACAAATAAGACAGGAGTTCCCCGTGTGAAGCTGCAACTAACCACTGCCCTCACACAGAACGGCGCAGCAGTACAAATCTTCGAGCCAGTATGTCACCTTGGGAGCCTGATACAGCTCTTTTCATGTATGCCCCTGCACCTGGTGCTTTAATGATCTTGATGCTCAGTGGAGTTACCTGCATAAAAAAAACAAAAGGAAAAACTGATGAGGTAAGTGCCCTCTTTCCCTCCCAGCTGCCCAGTAAAAATAGGATGGTGTGTCCTGCAGGAAGATTTTGCTTCAATTCAAGAACAGCCTTGTTTTTTTCTATTTCAGAACTTCTTGAATGTTTCAGAAAAAAACACACACCACCTGAACCAGCCTTCAACTAACCATTCTTGCACTCAGCAACCTGTAAGAGACTTACTCCTTCCTCACAGATTTTTTTCTCCCCACTATTTTACTCTTCCCTCACAGTTTTACACAGATTTACACCTTTTTGTTTCAACTACAGTCGTGTGGTAATATTACCCCTGTAAATCTCTATATAGGAATGCAGAAGAGACACTGTCTAATGTGTCAACTTGAGAGCAACTCCTCTGTCTTTCCTGTCAGCAGCACCGAACAGGATTTAGGAAAGACGAAATAGGTCTGGTTGGAAAGGACCACCGTGGGTCGTGTGCTCCAACCTCCCTACTTAAGCAGGGTCATCCCAGAGCACACTGCACAGAATTACATCTCCAGTGGTTCTTGAATATTTCCAGAGAAAGTCTCCAAAACCTCTCTGGGCAAGAAGCGCTGTTCTGCAAGAGAAGACGCCCCAAGAAAAGAAATGGACTTTGCTTAAAAAGTAGAACAAGACAGACCAAAGGTCCCGCTGGCCCGGCCCGGCCCGCCCCAGGATGCTGACAAAACCGCCGCCCGTCCCCGACTGCCCCGTGCTGCTCCCGGCCCGGCCACTCGCCCCGCACGGCCTCCATCTGCCTCGCTGCTGCTGCACTCCGGCTGCTCCGCCTCGCCATGGCCGCGTCCTCCCGCTCCTCGGCGGCCTCGCTACGCCCGGTCACTCACCTGATCTTTGACATGGACGGGCTGCTGCTGGGTGCGTAGCCTGAGCCCCTCTCCCCCCCACGGCCGGGCCCCCGCTCCGCCCCGCGCCGGTGGGCTCCGCCGCGCCGCCAGGCCCGGCCCGCCTGCCCGGACGGAGCGGGGCCGTCACCGGCGGCAGGCGGACTTTTTCCTTTCCTTTCCTTTCCTTTCCCGTCCCTTCCCCCTGCGCCCCCCGCTGCCTGAGCGGCCCAGGCTCCGGCTGATCATTCACGGCCGCCTCGCTCCGGGCAAGCAGCCAGAACGCCCCGGGCGGCGCTGCTAAAACCAGAGTGAAGGGATTAAAGCAACAGGAAATGAATTAATTCCTTCTCCTTCCGCTACTTGCTGCCTCTCGGGGCAGATTTCGCCTTAAAGTAACAGAGCCGGGGCTGAGCGTGAACGGGGCAGTTGCTCTGGCCGGCGGAGGGCTGAGCGGGGTTGGGGTGGGAGAGCGGTGAGGGGCCGCAAGCCAGGGCAGGCGGGTACGCAGCAGAACGGGCGGGCAGTGCGGGGCTGAGGGAGCCCGGGCCGCCCTGCCCGCGGGCCAGCGAGTCTCGGAGCGCAGGGCAGCGCTTACAGCTATCTCCTACAGCAGAAAAGCCTGGAAGCCCTTGATAGTCTTCTCGTAGTTTTGGTATCAGTAGACTTTCTGCTTTACAGGGTTATTTTGTAACGTGACATTTCCCGTGGTACAGCTCGATTGGATCTTGAGGTTTGAATAGTCGGTATACCGAGAACATTTTTTTACAGGCTCTTAGCTGTTCGCTGAATCGGAACCCTCTGCTGAGGAATAATAGAATATTTTGGTATGTTGAATTAGTTTTTGAAATAGTTATCACATAGGAAGCAGTTCTGGATTTAGGTGAACTCTTAAAAGGTGTGAACTGGAGGTCCACCTCTTAAAAGGCGTGAACTTCTTTCTGCAAAACCTGAACTGTTGCAGTTTCAAGAAAAACTGCTGTGAAGTCTAATGAATTACACTGTGTTTCCAAGACGTGCAATTTTTTCCCTCCCTCAGGGCAATAAGAGGTGAAGGTGATCCACACTTACCTTTGAAAACAAAAAAATGGCTATTCTGTGCAAAACAATGATTACTTTAGTTGCATTTTCAACTTTGTCACTAGAGTCTCAAATAGCCTAGGGATACACACACACATATACATATATGTGTGTAATCCTATAATCCAGAACCAGTTATTTTAATTTCATTCTTAGAAGTTTCAGGAAAGCTTTTTTTAGTTACTACTGCTCTTTGTCACAAGCTGGAAATCTGCTTCACACAGACAATATTCACCTTAACAGGACAGTATTGGTAATGGTACATGTATGTGATCTCTTCTATTTTAAAAAGTTGCATATAAAGTATGTATTGTATTTCAGAAATCTCTCACCTGCAAGGAATTAGACTGAAAATACTCTTAAAGTATCTTCCAGTAGAGGAGTAAAAGTGACGCTACCTTGGTGATTTTCATAGTGTGCACTTCATTTCGGAGAACCTCAGTATGTTTCAGCCTCTGAATACTATGAAACCTTTAACATTTTTGATGAGCCTATTTGTTTCATGAAGAGCAGTGACCCTTGGGAGGCAAAAAGGCAATCAGGAGACTCCTTAGACTTTCCCAAGATTCATAAATGTTTAAAGAAATTTGGAATAATTTGGGGGAAAGAATTATAGAAGGCATACACAAATTAGATTCATTCTGCCCAACCTATCTACTGTAAATCTCCTGAATGAGACAAATGATCATATTGATGTTAGCCTACATAAGAACCCCATAATTTTCTTATGAAATTTTTTCTGTGTCACATAGTGTTCATTGAAGGTAATAAAATGAATAATATACATATTTCAAGCAGCTACAGAAATAGGCCCAAAATTGCTTCCTTTCAAAAAGAACAAATAAAAGTTTTGGTATTGAATATCTGTTACTGCTAACTTTTTCAAATGGCCCCCATAATTGGTTGCAATTTTTAGAATCTTAAGCTTCAGGTTTTGCAAAAATTTTTCCCAACAAAATCGTGTCTGCAAATGTATGTGACTATTATTAGATGCTTTCACCTAAACCCTACTGATTTTACAGAACAAATATAAATTGAGCTATAAATGATGACAATAATTGAGCATTAAATTCATCTGATGTAACGTGCCATGAACTTGCTTTCTGTAATTGACATACTTGCTTCTGATTAAGGAAGGTAGGATATCTTCTGATAAAAGATTTCCAAAATATTTCTGAGTGTAAAATCCTTAAATGAGGTCTGAGGTGTTTGCAAAGTTCTTGACTTTGGGAACAATCCAAGTGTTACTCTATAGAACCTGCATCCTGTACTGTACTGGCTAATGCTTGGCTGTGTGAAAGTGTTACTGATTCTGATCAACTGATATTTTATTTCCCCCCCTCCCCCTGTAATGTAATTGAGACTGATTAAGTTGTCCTTGAGTCCCACCTTGATATATCAGCTCACTTTCAGTGCCGAAGTTAGTGCCTTTGAACTGCCTGTGGAAATACTTCAACCCTTTCATTCCGAGTCCTTCTGTATTGTTGTTTCAAAGGTTCTCTGGGTGTATCACGCGCTGTTCACCTGGCTGTCAGCTTCCAGCAGGCTGCTCTCCGTAGGTAGGGCTCTAGTGTGACACCTCTTACCAAGGTCAGGTCAGCTCTGTGCTGCCCTGTGCTCCTTTGTGCTGCCGTGTGCCTCTACAGGTGCGTGCCACAGCGCACAGCTCAGCTCCATCCCATCTCTTGCCAAAAGATAAGGATCACGGAGACCAGCTCCTTGCTGGACTTCTGAAAACTAAAACAGAGGTCTAAGAATCCTGTCCAAATGCTCCTTGAACTCTGACAGCCTTGGTGCCATTATGACTGCTTGGAGGAGCTGGTTCCAGTGACTGATCACCCTCTCATGCAGCTTCATTAATTAGCATAGTTGGTTAGTGGTGCACTGTGTAGTAGAAACCAGAGGAAAAGGAATGACTACATCTTAATTTTTGTTGTACTGCTGTACTTTCTCAAAAAAATCCCAAAACAAACAACAATAAAAACACCACAAAACCCCCCAGCACTTCAATTACAGCATTAAATTTCTTAAGTTAAATTTTTACTTGATTTCCTACAACAAATAATAGCATTAAATGCTCAGAATAGGAGATTAATTTTTTTTTAAAATGTGATGGTCTGTTCCTACAGAAGAGTACTGTTCTAACTGCTAGTAAGTGGTACAGTTAAAATTATTAAACCTACTTATGTGTGCACTTATCCAACACATAATTCAGGGTTAACAGATAATAATAAATAATTAATATAATAATAATAGTAACAACAACCACAACATAAACTAGAGTTATTTGATACCTAAATAAATCCTGTTATACAACTGTTGTACAGTTTGGATCCTGGCATTTTAGCATATTTTAAAAGCATAAAAATCAATGCTAAAGATAGAGAAAGAAAAATCTATTTAACTTGTACAAAATATACAACTAGAGTAATGCCCCCAGCATCTATCTTATAAACTTACTGCATAGGTTTCTTTTTGAGCTATGACAAGTGGTTTTGTTATATAATTGTAGCCAATAGCTACCCTACTACCAAAACACAAATAGGATTGAATGTTGCCTTTGTTGATATGTGCTTTAGCTTATAAGGGGCTGAAAACATTTAAAATTCTCTACAAGCTGCATGTATAACATTAACCTTTCCCAACTGACAAATGAACTTAGGAAACTGGCTGCAAAGCTAAGATGTTTGTTAGCACTGTGCTTAAAGCTGAACTAAACTAAACTAACATGCAAAGAATATGACACTTTAGTATAGGAAGTTTAGTCATGTATTTATTTTTGTTTAAATTTCTGCTAGGAGTAGGGATTGTTTTATGTAAATTATTATCCTTGCCAGTGCCCCTCAGTGTTGGAAAACAGTATCTTTACATGAGAAAAATCAGTGTGTTCGAGTATGAAAGATGGTTCCTAAAGCAGATTAGTTTTGCAAGATATCTTCAACATAACTCAAAGTCATGTTAGACTGTGAAGACACAGATATGCCAGCTTGTTACCGTTTCTAGATGGATGAAAAGTAGTGAAGGCAACTGGGATCAGGAGTTGCTGTTTTTATAACTGCTGTCTCTTTTGTGTGAAGACTGTTGTGTTTTGTGCCACTTCTAAGACACTTTTGCATGGCTGGCCAGACCGGTTATTTCTGATCTATAACATAGAAGAACTTATCTTGCAGTTAAATTTGTTGTAGTGTTGTGAGATTCACAAGAATTTCAGCATGCTTTCTTTCTCCCCAGTGTTACCTGCTCATTGTCACAAGGTCAGAAGTCAAAAATGTACTCTTACTTTCATTTTATTGCACAAGTTGCCTAGGAGATGGCTGTTAAAGAAAACTGATGGGAGTTCCATGCTGGAGTTTGCTTATGTGCATGCTGTCTTCTGTTTAAAACAGCATGCTATTTCTTCTGCATCCAAGCAAATAACACCAATTAAATTAAACATCAGTCCTCTCTAGATTGGTCTATGTTATGCCTTAAATGTAGGAATTAATCTTCTTAGGCTATAACTTGGCAATCTTTGTAAGCCTATTTTCTGCTTCTGTGTAGTGGAAACTTACTTTCTTGTCATTCTCACTTTCCATCTGATTTTGGGAAGGAAGAGGGAAGGGAAAACACTCTCTTTCCTCTGTGTTCAGTATTTGAAATTTGTTGCAAAACTAAAGAGATTAAGGATATTATTAGATTAAAATACCCTGTAGATGCTTCATGGACAAATCTTGGGCATAAGTAAAACAGCTCCTCGGTCTGAATTAACTAACCGTAAATACAGTAAATAAGATTTGTGATGTGCTTGAAAGCTAACATTTAAATTTAACAGCAAGAGAAATTTTGGCAAGAACATAACAAACATACTGACCCAGAGTCCGACTTCTGTTATTCTCTTGATTGATTAACTAATTGCCCATCCACATGGTTGCTTGTTATTTGTGGTTAGAATAATCCAGAATCAGGGCTAAGTTCACCATTCCACAGGGGGTGTGTGTGTGTGTGTGGTGTGTGTGTGTGTGTGTGTGTGTGTGTGTGTGTGTGTGTGTGTGTGTGTATAGGGGGGTGTTGTGGGTTTTGGTTTGATTTCTGTAGTGGCTACCACAGTTCAAAATGCCATGGGCAGCGTTAACAATTATAATTTTTTCTTCTTGAGAAATTAAACAAGGAATGCTCCCAAGATGAAAGACCCACGATTTGATTTTAATATTGTGCAGAAATTACACACAAATGCAATGTATTTTTAGTGCTTATTTATTAGGTGACCCAGATCTAAAGCATTTGGTTATAAAGTTAAAAAAAATAAAATAAGAGAAACCACATGCCAAACAAGTTAATCCCAAGAGTTTTGCAATTTCCCTTTTTATAATGTGGCTTTTGTTTTCTGACTGTTACACGCTTTCAATTGTATAGAGAACCTGTAGTATGTGGAGACATATGTTTTGAAAATGCTGGGAATATAAAGGTTCTGTTTAGTGATTTTAGAGAGGCATACAGCAGTTTTACCATTTATAAAAATTAGTCTCTTCCTATGTCTAAAAGCAGATTTTCAAATCTGTTTGTAGATTATAAGGTTGTGTTGCGTGAGCTGTTTTGTCTATAAAGTTCCAATTATTTTGCATTGAGTATAAATAATAAGGTGTCATAAATGGAACAGAATTTCACAGAAAGAAAAAGGTGCAAAGGATTTTCTGTTATAATAACACAATTTCTAGCTTCTGTATTCCAATTTTCTTCTTACTTAAAAAGAAAAACAGCATTTACAACCCTGTATTTATTATTCTACAGACCGGCAATAGTTACACTCTATACATCTTGGACCGAGCTCTGCAGCTCTTGTTCTGAGTAGCTGTAATTCATTCATATAGCCTTGTTGTGAGTTGGTTAATTGAGCTCTTGAGAGTGGAATAGTTCAGAACATCTTAATTTGGGCAGGGCAGTCTCTGGTCCCTCAATTCTGCTGGTATATTTTCTCTGAGACACAATCCTGCTCTTGAATACTGGCATTTATACTTCTAATGGAGGAGGAGGAGGGGTGATAGTGGTTGTTATTATTTTTAACTTTTTTCTTTTATATTGGCAACAGGCCTTAATAACCATGATAATTTTCACGCTATGACCATTGCTGTTTTTAAGACCAGGAACTATGTTAAATAAAATACAAAAGCAATTAAGCCAAATATCTTCTCCTTTCAAATTTTATTGCATTCATTATGGACATCTCTAGCATGAAGTAGATAACTACTAGTGCTTGTTGCTGTTTCCTATTATGTGTTTATGTACATCTTTGTATTAATACTAATTTCTTTCATGAGACTATTGAGCATTATATAACCAGGATAATTTTTGTGGCTTACAATGGTTCTTTCAGCGGCCTCTGACCTTGACTTATCCCCTTTCACCCCGCTTTAACAATAATAATTATAGTAGTAGTAGTAGTAATAATAATAATAATAATAATAATAATAACAACAACAACAACAACAACAACACAAATAACAACAAGAAGAAAAACAACAACGACAACAACAACAAAAATTGTTCTGACCTAAGGTTTGTTGAGGCAGTGTTAACCTTCATTAAGATTTTTTTGGTGCTTAGAGGGAAAACATCCTATATTTTTAATCTCTGCTTTTGGCTTCCTTTGCTTCCTTAGCGAATAATGTATCTTTTGTGGCTCCTTTTTTTTTGATGTCTGAAAACATTTTCAACTTTTTTTTCTTTTTTTCCAATATTTTGTTTCTTGAAGGGTTGCATACCTGTTGATAGTATCAATTGTTGTTCTCTCTATGTACATGTTCTGTTCTTGTGCAGCTTTTAATAATTTTTTTATTCCTCTTATAATTAATACCATATTCAGTAGTAGTTTGGCAGTATATCTGATGCTGCATTTTGGAAAAAAAATTAATCTAAGTTTATATATATCTTTCTCAAGTACTTTTCCAAGCTATTGTTATATATAATAGCTGGTTTCTTTTTAAAATGTATTCTTAATTTTCTTACTCCTTCCCTTTAGAGATATGACATATTTTTGTAAAAGTCATCAAATAAGTACTAATAGACTGTATCTCATGAAACAAGTTTATTTTTAGCTCTTGACTGATTTCCTTTGGGCCCTGTGGGAAGAGGTAGGATAGAATTGAGTTACAGGCTGTGGCAGGCTCCAGGCTGCACATGGCAGCACACAGGAGCACATGGTGGCACAGAGAGGCTTGTCTCCACCTGACCTTGGCACGAGGTGTCACACGTGGAGCCCTGCTGAGAGCAGCCTGCTGGAAGCTGACAGCCAGGTGAACAGTGCATGATCACCCCAGAGAAGGACATTTAGGAAGGATGTGGCTGACGTGGCAACATGGGATAAGTCGGGTAGTGACAATTGCCATGTAAGGAAATACCGTGCCTTGAAAGGTGTATAAAACCAGCTCGTTTCTTTGAATAAAGGATTCAGATTCCCTGCCAGGCTGAGTCCGTCCTTCAGTCGTTACAGGGCACCACTTATGGTTTGACACTCCTAACATTGGCTTTTTCTCTGCTCTTCGTTTTTGAATTGCCTCTGCCTGTGTGTAGTTCTTTTAGATAAGTTTCACATGCAGTTTGTCTCAGGGTAATGCGAGGCATTTGAGAGAAAAGCCCACTTTATTATTTGTCAGTCCAGTCTTTCTAATATCTATGTGAATTCACTCATGACCTTTGTCATTATATAATATGGACAGTGTTACAGTGTGTCATTCTTCCAGCTCATTAATGCGAGCTCTCTGACCTGCTGTAATAGGGCCCCGTGTCACCTTTGCTCTCCACAGGATGGGCTCGTGCTAGGCCTTAGCAGCCGCCCTGTGCTCGCACGTGCTGCACTCACTGGGTTTGCTGCCAAGCTGCTGAGCCCTGGGCATGGATTGTCTGCTGTGCATAAATATGAGTTCACTCAGGTTCTCTTTCTCAGTGTCACCATATACAGAAAATACCCTGTTTATGTCAGGATATCTTTTGAAATGTCGTATCTTCAAAATTATGTCCTGCTTTAATTGCTTCACACATTCATATTGTGTGTAATGTATACTGACATAGAGTACATATTCAAACTAATAGAATATACCTTTTTTTGATTACTAACCAGTAATAAGTGGGATTATATTTTTTGGATTAGGATGTTTTATGAGTTTGACACTGGTACTGGTCATTTGGGAACATTTCTAAGCAGGAGGAAAAAAATTATGCTAGATGAATGAAGTGAAAGATAGTGTGTGTTTAAAGAAAAAAGAATTAGGATTATAATGTATCAGGTCTGAAGAGAAATTAATGGCTTAAGGTGGAGCATGACTATACTGGGACATACTTCATTTGAATAAATTGTTTTATGGTAAAGATTTTTTGTTTGTTTGTTTTGTAATTTACATACAGAAACCTCCTCTGACCTGTCTCTCCAGGGCAAAAGAGTACACTCATGCATGCCTGTAAAGTGACATAACCTTGGATAAAGTCAGCATTCTGCTACAAGATCATTATTACAAAAAATTATACCATGTGAAATGGTGGATCTTTTCATGCTAGGACTGAGTCTTCTCTATAGCATTATATTATTACTGGACTAACAAAATGTTCTTTGCTTTATGGCCCAGGGGAGATGGAGCCATAAAGAGCTTATCACAATGTAATAAATTTCTAGTCTTTAAAAATTAAAAACAGTGATTCATAGGGAACATGTCTCAGGAAAATGAAAGTATTTGGGCCACTAAGGTATTGTAGTATATCTAATTGCTATTCTGCTGCCTAATAACTTGCACTGTTATTATTGTTGTAGATCATATTTTTTGTTATATTTATACTTCTACCATTTTTAATTTGAATGTTTTCATTTTTCATGAATGAAGGTATCTAGGAGTAAAGAGCAAGAAGTAGTGTTGCTGTTTTGGTTTTGAGTGTTCTAAAATGTCAAATGTTTTATGTGTCAGTTGATTGCAAATTGTAGAGTATTGACAATTTTAATTTATTGGAATGTTTGATTCAGAGTTGATTTTGCATAGTCTACAGTTTATCATGTCTTTGCCTTTTTCAAAAAGGAAATGAACTATTCCCCTTCATTCTTTTGCAGCTTGTTATAGAGAACAGGTAATTAGTATATGGATTTAACAGTAACAAGATGAAATTCTAGGGTCTTAAGTTAAAAAAAAAAAAAGTTTATAAACTTTATACTTATATTCAAAGGTGTAATATGAAGTACCTTACAGATACTGCGTGGGTAGAAGTAAAGGAATTGGCTACAATATCCTATAGTTCTGTTTAAGTAACAATAACTACTCCCTCCCTTCAAGCTTTTCAAAAGTGGTATTGATAATGTATGTAGGCCCAGAAGCATAAATCTTATATTCAGCAAAATAATTTACAATTATCTATGATTACAGCTATTGTATATTGTACTTAATGGCTGTCTAATTTTGGAAAATGTATTACTCATTTTAATTGTCTTTAGTGGAGCCTTGGAAACAATTGCAGACTACCAAGGAAATTCTTCTTTCACAGAATAATAATAATGATGATGATCATGCAATTTAATGGTTTTAGTACTGACAGTGTAGATGCTTCCTCTTTCCAGTTCAAGAGCCACTTAAGCTCCTCTGTGAGTCCAGTGTAGGGAGTTAAACTCTCAAGAGACATGCTAGATTTTCTATAATTAATAATTAGTGTAGAGAGTACTGTCAAGAAGAAATCCCTCTCCTGAAGAAAACAGCTTTAATTTTTTTGTGTAATTTCAGTTTAATTTATTAGTGGCAAAACTTTAAAGTTGTATAGAATACAAGTTTGTAACATAAAAGATGAGAGGCTGACAGCCCTGTAGCAATACCACCATGATCCGTGTCTACCTAATACAAGGAGAAAATCTCCAGTCTCTTTGCCTATGACACAGTCAATTACAAAAGCAACCCTTTGTATTAGAGAGTGTAGACAGTAGGCATAGTCAGTAGTGTGTAGTTCTCTTTTCTTTGATTGTAATGTTCTATACAGTTGAGTTCTTTTATTAATAATTAGATTTGCTCTTCAGAAAATAGAAAAAAATGGTATTTCTGCTTGTTGATGGATTACTAGGCTTTTGCATTTTTGTGCAAAGTTTTTAATCTCTTTCAAAACTAATATCCAGAGGTTGTTAGAAAGATGTGGCCTAGAGTGTGTGTACTTGCAGAAAAAAAAGGTCTTTGGTTGACTGGCTGTTTTATTGTTACTGAACTTGTACACCTCGGAGTTATTTTTTCTTGCATTTAGGAAGCATGTAAGTTACCCTGTTTAATTGGTTATGCAGCTCTAACTATATGACTAGGATGTATTTTAACAGTTTAAAAACATAATGGTTCAAAAAGTATAGCAATATTTGTCTAAAAGTCATTAAGTTCAGTGGCTTAGTTAAACGTATTCAGCAAATAAATCAGACACTTTTCCTTTTGCTGATAGTGGGAGAAAGGCTACTGGATTTTTCTTCCCTCTTTAGTTTTTAGATAGTGAAGGAAGTTTAGGGTATTTTTGTAAATAAAGTAAAAAATCTCTTCTGTCTGATTATTGAGCTTATCATTTCCCAGCCTGTCTTTTGCAAGCACTGTTACAGTAAAACTAAGCACACCCCAGTGTAGTAACTCCTGTATCAGGCTTATTAAATTTCAGCCACCAGAGAGTGAAGCTGTTTGTGTCTCAAGATGTAAACTTTGACCTCAGCTTGCAGAACTGAGACAGAAGGGAAGAAAGATTGAGGGAAAGTGGAATGACTTCTAGTTCAGTTCTCAGTATCTCTTTTTATTTTTATCACATTACTCATATGGAAGAATGAAATGATGGACTGAAATTTCTTGCACTCTTCAAGTCTCTGAACACATTTTTTTTTTTATTTCATTTAGTAGGATACACATCATTGTTTCTTGTAACTCTAAGCTGTCACACTCAAAACAGAGTCATAACATAATATTTCCATCATGCCCAGAACCACTCTCTAGCAAAAGAAGATTCAGCCTCTCCCCTTTGAGATAGCTAGAAATATAACCCTAACAGCTACTGGCAGAGAGTCTCCTTCCAGCTTTCTATTTCTCCTGCAGTCCTCATGTGAATTGGGTTCATTGGCACGTTAGTAAGATTCTCTCTGAACTTTTGTTATTAAAGTATTATTTCAGGATTGTAGTGTGAATAAGTTTTATGTCTTCTTATGAAACATCTCTGATACTGTTTTATTTTTTTCCCTGTTTTAAGCAAGAGATAGTAGCATTTAGGTTAAATGGATTTTGATGTATGAAGACCTTATGCTATTTTAAAGTTGTCATAATGTGCTAAAATAATGCAAGGTCAGTTTGACTCAAGCATGGGAATTAAGATTTCTTGATCATCTCCTCTTTGCCAAGAAAGTGACACTCTTAGAAAAGCTTTAAAAGCTAAAATATTTTACTTGAAAGTGGGTGCTGAATCCAGTACTGCGGCCTTTAGATACCTAATGTATCTTAAACTTTTAAGTGTTGTCTGTGTCATGTCTACTACAGTAATTGTGTGCAGTTGTTAAGATCTAATTATTGAGAGATGCCTCTATCTGAATTAGGTGCAAGCAGGATCATATGCCAAAATCAATAGTATGGACTTTATATAACTGTAAAATGTGAAGTAGAAAATAAAAAAGAGAGGAGAGAGACAGACTGACAGACAGATTAAGCAGAATGTAGTCACCACCTGTGGATCCAGCAGCATGGCATTGGTCCTTCTTCACCCTTGGCTTCTTGGAGGGTCCCAAATTTGTTGAAAAATTTTCACTATTTGTATATTTTAGCAAACAAAGGAATTGATGTTCTTTGGCTACATAGTTATCTTATTCTGTTGGTTAAATGATTCCCTCATTTCTAATGCTAATTAATCCCATGCTCAGTCTTTCTGGGTTTTGAGTCAGTGGGTTTCTTTAGCCAGTGGGTTCTGATCTCTCCCTACTGGATATAGTCTGAGCTGATTTTAGCAGTGTTGCTCACTTGGTTTTCCTTGTCCATTATCAGTGATATATTTTTCTCCCCCAGTTTTTTTTTACCACCCTCTAGTCTGAAGGAGACAATAACAATCAGACAATAGTACCGCCTTTATTTTTTCTCAAGTTCCCATCAGGTGGCTTAATTTACAGTCCAAGTTCCAGGAATTAATGCAGGTATGTTTGGGGGAGACACCTTCAGTGGTTGCAGATGAGCAATTTCTTCTTTACATAGTTTGCCACAATTGAAAGTCCTTCAGTAGTAACAGTGTTTGAGGCAGGCAACCATATTTTTAAATGCATACAGCAGCATAGAGGTTGATGAAGTTTTTCACAGATGAATGTCCCTAGAGTGGTTTCAAACTGAGGTGATATGAAATTCTTTCACAAGTATTTTGTATCAGATGTTTAATCTTGAAATGTTTCTTCCATGTCCTACAGCAACTCTAGTTGATGCCTCATATTTGCTATTGTTTTTCAGGCTGCCTAATCAATCTGCTTCTGCTATAATAAGTAGAGATTTTATATGATGGGAGGTAGAAATTTTGGGCAATAATTTTCATGACAGAAGGTTAAGTTAAAATATTCTGGTAAGATTTTCCAGTTAATGAACATTAACTCAGTCTATTTTTAATTATATAGTAACTAAACTAGTTATAGTTCTAACTATAAAACTATAGTTACAATTAATACTAGTAACTAACAAGTATAAGTTCTATATTAGGATTACTAGGTAGACTAAAACATGTATGCAGAGAGGCAAAAGCTTTTCAGCAAAATTTCAGATACATATGGGGAGGAAAACTATGGAGCTCTTCAGCAGCAGGACTGAGAATTAGTGTGTAAATACAAATGAAGAAAATGAATGCTGTTAAAAATCTGTTATTGTGTACTAACTCTGTAAGTTGCTGTTTGTTGGGGAATATTGTCACAAAGATCTAGTTCTGATGCAGTCTGCAGTAGCAGACTGGCCTGATTTCCTCTGCATAGAAATTCCTTTTACCATATGAGGTGTTCTCAGTGCACAGCATCTGTCAGCCTGTGGTTCAGGTTCTGGAGTAAAAATGGTATTTTAGCTCAGAAAACACAAAAGCATTGTGTTTTGGATGGGGCTATGAGCAACCTGATGTAATGAAAGGTGTCCTGCCCCTGTCACAGAGATTGGAATAGGCTGTATTTGAAAGACCTCTTTCAGCACAAACCATTCTATGGTTTATGTACCTATCTCTCACTGGGTTCAATGGGGCTTAGTTAAAAGTTCCTATGGGCAAGTGTGAGTTTTACTTCATCCTGACAATCATAAGCAAGCTGAATATATTCCAAAGCAAATTGCAGTCTTCCAGTATTTCTGTGCTTTTCCCTATGGTGTTGGGAAACAAAAAGACCGTAATTTGTGACAGTTCTAACTTTGGGTGGTTCCTCTCTGAGCTGCAGGCTGTATTGGATCCAAGATTCATTTGGGACTTGCCTCTGACCTACTGCCGAGTCTGGAACAGGACAACTCTTGCTGTCCTGCGAGGCCTTTCAGTACTCTGTGACATTAGCCCTCTATTCTGATCCTCAGTCCCACATGGGAGGTGGGGGCTGTGGTCATACATTTTCAGAGAAGCCTATAGCTCATGTGTGCGGAAATCCCCTGTTATGTTGTAAGTTCCTTTTATTGGTATCTGTGTAATGGGTTTAAATTTTCTTCTACAGTTTTCAAACCATCATTTCAGCTCATAAAACATAATTTTCAGTTTGCCGTATCATACTTGCCTCATGAATCTCAAAGTCTGATTCTTTTTTTGTTTATTTTAGATTATAGTTAGTTTAAGGAATTCTTGGTATACAACATTAAAGAATTATTGTGGCCAGGTCTTCTGCAGTATTTCTGTCACTTTGCTCTTGTATGTAGATAGTCAGCCATGATGAAATGTCCTTGCTTTTGGAAAATCAAGCTCTTTGATGATGTTTGGTTTTCTGCTCTTGGTGTTACCACCACAGAGAAATCACTCCATCAACAGATTTACTTCAAAAATTTTAGGCACTCTTGAGTGGAGAGATTGTCTTTATAATCTGTAGTTCTCTATGCCTTCTCTATGTATGTTTGACACATTGCCACCATTAAATTTAAAACGTTGTCCAAGGCTACAGTAGAGAAGAAGTGGTTTTGTTTTCTATTGAAGTCACTCTGTCTTTAAAATATTTTCACTGTTGAGGAAACAGACGTTTTGACAGTATTACAGCAAGTGATTTAGAAACATGTAACACTCAAAATCAAACATCTTGAATTTGCAGCTTGATCAAGTCTTTATATATAATCTCTCTGAGAAATATATGTATATATTCTTAGAAAGACAAAAGCTTTCTGAGAATAAGCAAATTTGTATTAGGAGAGACCTGTGGTGTGCTGAAGAGAATTTTTCCTATGGCCTCATTTTGTTCTGTTTCTTTTTGAGGAAGGAATAAAGTTTCCTAACCCTTTTTTCCCCTTTCATAACTATTTTTTTTCCATTGTTGCTCTTTTAGGTTGTGGGTTAAAGAGAACAACTCTGGGATATCTGTTTAAGGAAAGTTATGTTTCTTGCAGATAGCTGTTCCCAGAGAAAATATTTGTATTCGACTTTGCGTGGCAAGGTGTTGGTAGTGGAGCAGTTGGGTGGAAAGGGGACTACCGGGGTGGCTTCTGTGAGAAGCTGCTGAAGCTTCCCTGATGTCTGACAGAGCCAATGCCAGCCAGATCCAAGATGGACCTGCCTCTGGCCAAGGCTTAGCTCAGCAGTGACGGTGGAAACACCTCTGGGATAACAGATTTAATGTGAAGAACACCTCCTGAACAAGTGCCAGGACAGAGAAGCTAGAATATGTGAGAGAAACATCAAGGCAGACATCAAGGCTGGTAAAGAAGGAGGGAGAGAATGTGCTCCAGGTGCTGGAGGACTCCTAATCCTTTAGAGGAAGGAGCAGCTGAAATATGTAATGAACTGACCACAACCCTTCTTTGTTCATCTGTGCTGCTGCAGGAGAGGAGGTAGAGAAGTTAGGAATAAACCTAAGCCCATGAAGAAGGGATGGGTGTAAAGGAAGGTTTTTAAATTTGGTGTTATTTCTTATTCCCCTGCTCAGATATTATTTCCCCAAATTGTGTCTATTTTGCTTGTGATGGTAACTGGTGGGTGATCTCTCCCTGCCCTCATCTCAATCTGTGAATCTTTTGTTATGTTTTCATTCCCTTGTCCAGCTGAGGAGGAGAAGAATGACAGAGTAACTTGGGGCTTGGCTGGGTACCTGGCCCAACCAGGACTAACCCACCGTACTCTTAATTAGAAAGATACAATTCTTCTGCTGATTTTGATAGCACAGTGACCCCTCTGGTTTCATCTACCTTGTGTGGGAGCGGTTTTATACAAATGCCTTGGAACATTTCATTTCAAAACAACTTTTTCAACCTTGTTTTGCATTCCTTGGGCCAGTGAACTACTGCTCTGTGTTACCAGCAACATCTCCAGAAGAGGAGGTACCCCCTTGCTGAAAGGCTAACTTCCTTGTGAATATGCTGTAAGCTGATAGGGTGTTCACATCTGGTAATTGCTCCTCTGGTTGTGAATACTGCTTGTATAAATTTCCATAGTATAGTAGCTCATATACTAATGACAGTGTAAATGTTGTCTGACTCAAGTCTCTCCACACCCATTTTAAGAAGCTGTATCTCTGTAAACTCTAGATTTCCACCCAACAAGCAGGCACTGTATTAACTGCTGTTTGCATAGTTCTAACTTTAATGGTTAAGAGCCTAAGAAAACATATCAGGCAGTTTCTATGAATCAATAGCTTTTCTGTTTTTAAACTAATGAGATGCTATCATATAGATGATGCATAATAAGTGCAGTTTTAGAATGTTTTGTATTAAGTTATGTATATTGCCTTTATATTTCAAAGTTGGATTCCCTCATGCTCTGGAATTGAAATACAGACTTCTCTTTACGTTTTCATGTGCTGTTTTGCATTGGTGCCAGAGTATTTGTTTACAGCTCCACATTGGAAGAGTTTGCATGCTTTATTTGTGAACTATTTCTTTCACTTCATTGTGGCATTAAAAAAGAAGGTTAAGGTGTATATATGAATATGAGATAGCATTAAGATATAGCATATCTTCTGTATTAATGTAAACTAAAAGCCTTTTGAATTTGTTCAGAAGCTTCTTCCTCTTTCCATAGAAGTACCATGTTTTTCTGCATATAAAATGAGAAATTGGCTTCCTCTTTAGCTGCCATTGAAGAATTCTCCCAGTAATATAAGCCCACAGGGCAAATACATGATACTCATTTGGGAATAGTTTCATGCAGCTGCTATTGTTTGACAATCAAGTTTACTTCCTTTTTATACCTGTTAGCAATAACTTGAATTCATAGTAGAACTCTCAGAGAAGGGCAAACAGACTAACAACAGTGAATTAGCCAGAAGCAGTATGTTTCTCTGGACTTAGTAAAGTAATCACAATGTAACATGTTCATCTACCTTGAAGTGTACTTATATTAATAGTCAAGTACAAGAGAAAATAAGAAGTACGTTTGCAAAAATTAAAGCTCCAGAATAGTTTTATACCTACTCCTTACTAAAATGAAGTCTCTTCAATGAGTTTTTCTAAGTGCTAATCAAAAATGTAATGATTTACAAATCATTACTCAAATTGGAAGTATTAATTTTAATTTTCAGCAATTATAATATTTTTTCTTTATCTTTTGAAGTTATGGTTTATCAATCATGTAAAATGGTTTACTAAATAACTTGCTCTTTATAAGTAGGTTATGATTTTGAAGTAGCCATTATTTGGTTCTTGATGTTTATTTTAATAGATACTTCACCTTCCTTTAACTTCCAGGGAACAATAAGATGAATTTAAGTGGTACTGTTTATGAGAATGCAAAGATACAAGACATGAATATGGCAGCAGCATTTCCCTTGGTTTGGTGGTCCAGATTGGCTTTAGGTTCAGTTTGCCTGTTTGTGTAAATCAGCCTTGACATTTAGGCATGGCTCAAATATTTTACTTGAGCATGCATTAAACCAGTGCTAATTTCCTCCTGTGGTAGTGAAGTGGGTGTGTCTAAGACAATAAATTTAGATTTCATTTTTCTTCCTAAGCAAGTTCAGGGAAGGAATGGGGGAGTACTACAGTAAAGAACAGAACATTCCTTTTCTTTGTGTACTTTCAGTGCTAAGCATTTTGAAACACACTCCTTTAATGAGCTGTTAAGAGGCTCCATGTTGATTTGTATTCATTGGCTAGTACTCATCCTGAGTTTTATTCTTTAAAAGACACTTTTGCCTATAAAACATAAATCTATACATACACCATATGTAATAAATATATAAAAATAAATGCCTGTATTCTTTATATATATATGTACAAGCCTATAAATTATTTATCTGTATAAAAGTGTATATATGTACATAACATAATAGCATAAAAAATGTCAGGGAATTTTAGAAAATCAGCCTTAGGCCCTTAGGATGGATTGAAAGACTTGAGTTTCATTTTCTGAGCTAGTGCTCTAACAATTAAGCTATTATGCAAAAGGTAATTTCTGTTACCTGCCTTCTTCATCCCTACTTTTACTGGGCTGATGGAAGTGATTTCAGGGTCAGCTGTTAAACTGCTGGGTTTTTTTTCCCTTTTAGCCATCATGGGTAACCATAGTCATGCATTTTTAGACTAGCATTCATAGTAATGAAAGTGTGAATGGAAGAATGTTGAGGGGCAGGGCAAAACTGACCTTTTGACACAAATTGCAAGATAGTTGTCTACCACAGATTGCTTATTAAAAAGTTGTCTACTACAGATTGCTTATTAAAGAAAGAAAATATTTTCTGTTTGCTTAGCTAACTCAGGGGGCTTCAACTCTAATCTTTAAGTGATTCTGGTGGTTTAACTTCGGCAATTTCAGACCTGTTTTGGTGACAGTTGTATACTTGGTGCTCTTTTGCATTGCTCATATTGGTTTTATCTGTCTTTTTTGACTGCTGATACTGTAAGAGGAAAGTCTCAGATTATCTCTGAAAGAAATAAGGGAGAAAAAAGAATGAAGAATGAGTTATGCACAAATGTTTATTCAGAGACATAGACAATTGCTCCCTCAGCAACCATTTTTGGTTTTGTGTTTTGTGTGTTTTGGGGCCTTTTTTGAGGTGGAGCTGTAGTTTATAAATTGTGGAGAGTAATACCTTGACTTCTTCTTTGTGTTGAGAGGATGTTCCTTGTTCCATTCTGTTTGATGTTCAGAGGCCATTGGCTTCCCATTCTTTTCTCTTTTCCTGCTTACCAAAACCATCTTGCAAGTTTGTGGATACCCATATGGCTTTTATCTTGCCAGTGGTGCTTCCTAAAATTTGTGGTAGTCCACATACCATTTGGAAATGTGTCAAATGGCTCACTGTTTGATACTCACATCTCAGTTGTTGAAATCCACATATTTCTTTGTGTAACTGAATGAGCTAAGAGCAGGTACTGTCTGTGGGGAGAGAGGTTATAGAATGGCAAGATTGATGAGAGATCTCTTTAGAGTACAGAGACTTAGCTGAAAGACATCCATTCCCTGGCTTTCATGCAGTGCTGCATTTTGGTTTTTTTTTTTATTCCTGAGTCTCACAGACTTAACTGGTCAGCGAGCTGCTCAGCCATGTCTTTTGTGTGCTTGGGAGAGGGAGAAGAAGAACTCTGAGTACATGATTTTACTGATATTAAAATAGGTTGGCATAAGGATCAATGACTTAGCATGTCATGCTCTGGACTAGACTAAGCTAGTCTAAAGCTAGTGTTTCTGATGGGAAATCTGTCAGTATTTTGGCTTTGCTGCTGCTGTGTTTAAATCCCTTGTTCTTTAACACTGTTCAGTTGATACAATGGGAAAATAAACACACAAAGGCCTGTGTTATATCTTAATCCAGAAGTGAGAGAAAATGTGAATGTCGGTATTATAACTCTATATGTAGAGGAAATATCTAATCTTGATTGATCTAGTCTCAATTGTCCCCATTTCAGCTCTTGTATAGATTTTTTTTGCAAGTTAACAGTTTATACAATACTAAATACCACCAAATGAGTTGCAAAAAGCAAAGGAAAAATTCACACTTCTATAATTATATTCTAGTTTATAATTATATTTATCTCTTGTACCCCAACTGATCATTTCAGTAATTTGTATGTTTTTTTACACTGCTGCATATTTTAAAGAGATTATGGGAATAATGTGAAAGACTGATAGGAAAGCAAAATCATAGTCATCTATGTGTTTATTCATTATTGATGGTGACAAAATCTAATGAGTCTTTATCAGTCCTGGGCCAAAATATTGGTAAAAATGACTGACTGTTTCTAAATTTAGCTAAATTGAATACTGAAAATTATTCTGTTTTACATGTGAATAGAAATCTGCCTAACAGGTGTGTATGCAAGAAACGTGTTGCTTAACTTAAAATTCTTCTTTTTTGATTGCTTTTCTATCCCTTACAAAAAAATCCCCCACAAAAAACCAGAACATCCTGCACTTTAGTTGTCGAGGGTCTGACTTTGGATTACCAAAATATATTCAAAGCACACAATTAAAACTCTTTTTGAGATGGTTTAGGCTCCTAGCAGAAGGATAAAACATAGGTGTAGTTCATCTGGGAAGCTTAATGCAAAATTGAGATGAGTTATTTAAACAAAGAACTCAAAACTAGTGACTAAGATGAGCTATGGCTAAAAGAAGGTTTCATGCCTACTAAACTCATCTCCTTGATAAACTAGAGATTATTTTAGAATAACAATAATATTAAATTAGAAGGTGTATAGCCTTCTAAAAGTATCAAGTTCTGTATTCATGAAGTCACAATTTTCTGTCTTAAACTGTCTTTATGTGTAAATGATAAAGATAAGGCTTACATACTGTTTTGATGTTTGTGGTACCCCCAGCCTAGCTAGATCTGCATGTCTAATTGTGACTCTGCAGTGGTTCAAGCAGATCATGCCCTCCATATATTCACTGAGGTGTGTTGCCAAGTGACCCGCAGGTCTTTCTGAATACATATCAGGATATTTTTGTGTCAGATCACAAATTGAGTAATCCAGTGCCTCCGTCATTTTGGTCATTTTATTTGTATTTATTGTGGCTGGCTTTTACACACCCTAAACACCACCAGTGGAGCTGACTGTGCTTTTATATTAAAGATGGGTCACTATAAAAATGACTAGAAGATGATATGTGACTAGGGAATGAATATTACTCATTCCCAGTGAAATGTAGCAAGCAGATGGGCAGTATGTTGTGCTGATAATGCCCAGGTAAAAGATACTCAAGAGATGAGAGCTAGAAATAAAAAGAGTGTTTTGAAAACTTGCACATTCACTTGAAATTGCAGGAGCTAAGAATTCTTCGTTTTCCTTCCCATTATTAGAACAGGCCACTGCCACATATGTCCTGTTCTGTTCTCAGTTTGTATTCCTGATGTAGGCTAGAAGTTGGGGCTAGCTTTTGTCACTTGTCAGACTGCAGGGAAGGGCTTGGCATGTTGTAGTCATGGGTTCTGTGCTTCTTTCTTCAGACTGTTTTCTTCATAGTATCTTTGTTAAAGCATAAAGTTTAATCACTCCTGCATAATTCTTATGTATTCAGAAAGTGACACAATATACACATGAATAATTTCACTATTATCTCCATTAAAAATATTTTTACATGACAGAGGACATGTTGACAAGTGAAATCCCTAGTTTCTCTAATAAATCTCTTAAGAGCAACTTATTTCTTTCCTTGCTTTTGCATTTCATTTCTAAAGTGATGATAATAAACATATCTTTAGAGATACAGAAGGCAGAGACATGCATGAGAAGGAAATTAAAGCATGGTTAACAGCAGTAGCTGACTTTTCAGAGGAGACTACGTAAAAAGATAAACAGACTGGTAGAAAAGCCAGTGTTTGAGATCTTTGCTGAAATAAAGACAAGAACTGGAAGTACATTTTGTCCCCATATAAGTGTTAAATTAAATGTTAATAAACTTCTTTTTCAAAAATATGTAGGGAGAGTAGTGGAGCAAAGGCTGAATTATTTGTTTGTATTAAAAATATAGCTTTAAACCTAAACCCACCTTTGACATACAAGCCGATAGTATCACTGCCAAAATTCAGTCTGAAGTTTACTCTTGTCTGAAATCCCCTGGAAATACAAGTGAGTATGTTTTGCTTGAGTAATCTCTTGTAAATGCAGTGGTACCAGCAGTGCTGTAATAATGTCCATAATGTCTTTGAAGGCACTTAGAAGCTTCCTGTCAAAGACACTCTTAAATAATTAAACCTTTTTTCTTTTTTCAACTTACATGGAATATGTAATGGGAGCCCCCAAGTACCAGATTTCCTTCCGTCCTTTCTTTTCTTTCTCATGAAAAGCACAATTGAGTATTTTAATTAAGACACTGCTTGCTGACTTGGATAGTAAATAAAGGTGATGAAGGAGCACATACAAATAGTTATTTGTTGAGACCCTAAGTTACCTTTGCTTGATGCAAAAATGACAGCTTGAAAAACCTGGGTGCCTGTGAGGTAGTAGTAGAACCTTTGGTTCCCTCTTGCAAATAAAGGGAGGCATTTTATCCACTTTGCTATGTGACCTCTGGCTCCTGGCAGTTTATGCTCTGACATTTATGTGGTCTCTTAGCAAGGCTAGCTGTCTAATTGTTTGTACATAGGTTTAATTATTACTTTTTTTTCACTTTTTTTTCAGATACTGAGTGTCTCTATTCAAAAGTTTATGATGAGATCTGTGCGCGTTTTGGAAAGACCTATAGCTGGGATGTGAAGTCCTTGGTTCTAGGTAGACAAGCCCCAGAAGCAGCACAGTTTATTCGAGATGCTCTAGATCTTCCAATAACCAAAGAAGAGTTATTTAATGAAAGTAAAATGAAGTTGGAGAAGATATTCCATACTGCTGAGTTGATGCCAGGTATGTTTCTTTGCAACATTTATAAACTCCTTATGGAATTATTTAAATGTTAATTAAGGTAGAAGTTTCTAATCTGCCTTCCACAAAGCAGCTGCTTTTACAGGTTGTTTCATTGCTCTTGTTTTAGAATATTTCCATAAATCTACCTGTTTATTTACCTGTTTAAAAGGATATTTTACCTATTAAAGGTGACAGAATTTTTTTTCCCTGTTTACTTTTTTCATGTGTTAAAAACCTTTATTTCATGTTTTAAAAGAACAAAAAATACTAGATAGATGTGCATGAATTCTGTTTGGTAAACTAGACATTCTTTATAATTGTTGTTGGCAGCTGTGTTTTACCTGGCTATTAGCATAGTCTGACTTTGTTAAGCACAGATGCATTTGCCTGCACATCTAAAACTATGTGGGCCCATGGATTCTTTCTGTTGGGATTCATCTCACCTAACCTGAAAATTGTAATTCAAGTACAGTATCTGAGTGTGTCAGTGGAGAAGGAGGCTTTTTCAGGTTATTACAACACAGGTGAGTTTCCTTACCTTCTGAAGGTATGTGTCTTTTACCAGTGATTGTGCAGGATTCTCAAGTGAGTAGCTTTAACGAGGTAACTCAAGATAAGCAAGCAGATGAATCTTACCTGTAGTGTGAATGCATTCTTTTGTATTCAGTTACATTTAGATTTGAAATGCTTAGAGAGAAATCTTGAAATGCTTAGAGAGAAATGCCATGCAGCACTATCAGTACCTAAAGCTAGGATTGCTACTAACTTTATGTACAATGTTAAACTTCCTGGAGCAAATATCAATAATTTATGATGGGTAAAAAACTAAAACCCAGAAGAAGAGGACTATTAAAAAAGATCTAATGCTATTATTACTATTATACTATAAAAAAAGTATTGAAGGGAAATAACTGTGTCACTACACATGTCTAACAGTTATCATTTTTTCTCTTTGAATGTGTGTTCGTTTGTTCTGACAACTTCTACAGCACATTAATATTTTAATTTTTAGATGCTTTTTTACACCTAGTTACATAATGCATTAAGAAGATGAAAGTTAAAGATATGTGATAAGTTAGGAATAAATAACAAGTAGCAAAAATAAAAAGTGTGATTTTCTCAGCAGCTTATAAAAACTTAAGTATATTGTGCATCCATCTCTCTTAGTTATCTCTCTAATGTCTTTTATATGCAAGATTTTTCAAATTGCATCTCTCTCACTTATATATCCACCTGAAACTGTAAGCCTAGTTAAACTTTCCAGAAAAACAAGGAAGTTGGATTGATATGTTTTTCGTTTTTCATCACAAGCTTCTGGGACTGACTTTTCAAACATATCTTTTGCAAGTCAAACAGAGAAACCTTGGTTGGGTTTAGAAAATGCCAGATGAGCAGACTGGGTAAAATTTTAGGTGGCACAGGGAAGAGTTGCTGTTAAGAAACAACATGAGTAATTGATGCTAATAGGTGGATATTCCATGCCGGCTGAAAACTGTGATAATGTGGCTGAGCTGGCTTGAACGGAGTTAGAAAGGTGGTGGAACAAATTAGCCAAAGAAAACATGAAGTTTTCTACTGTTCCTGCCTTCAGAAAGTGAATTTTTGGCTTCACTGAAGCTGGATTATTATGGATGAAACAAGCAAAATGCGTAGTAGGAAAAACAAGTAAACATTTTCATCATCACCAAAATCGTTCAACTGATTATCTTTTCAGTTCAACTTAAAATACATGATAACTCTTTTCAGTCTGTATTCTAAAGCAGAATTGATGTGAACTAGGATACAAGCTGGGTTGCCATGAATTGTGGGAAACCAGGTTGATGACATCTAATAAACTAGAGGAAAATGTCTCCGGCTTCTTACTATTCAGTTTCTTTAAGAACTGTTCTCCAGTAAACCAGATTTTTTAATCTGATTCTGTCTTTTTGTATCTTCTGAGGATGTTTTTTAATGGATTGTGGATTTATTCTCCAGTCTCTTAATGTTCTTGAATTAAGAATGGACTCTTGCATGTGTTGTGCAAGATGTAAGATTGTGGTACCAATTTTAGGTTACATTGTTCTCTGACAAAACTGATCTTTCAGATGGTTACAGGTAAATATGGGAAAGTTAATTGCCATATTTACAGTGTAAGAAGACTCTAAGGTGCTGTGTTGCTGGTCATCTTTTGTTAGTTAATAGACAGATGAGGTTCTATTTTTCAATCAGAAGAAATGTCCAGAAAATTGGATGGAAATTTGATTTGGTGGAAAACACTGCTAAACAGTGATCAATGATGTTTGGAAAAGTGATTCAAACAAAGTGGCACTTGTTTCTGAATGAGCTATGCACATGTTCTTGCCAAAGAGATAGCTCTGTAAATTCCTAAATCAAGTAAATGACAGGTATGTCAATGATGGTTAAGGACAGTGTAGAAATTTATTTTGTTTTCATATTGTGGAATATTTAATTGGCAAAGCAGTTCTTTGTCTGACAAATTAGAAATCTGTCCTGGTTCCGGCTGAGATAGAGTTAATTTTCATCTTAATAGTGGGTGCAGTGCTATGTTTTGGATTTAGTACAAGAATAAAGTTGATAACACACTAATGTTTAAGTAGTGCTTACCCTAAATCAAGGATTTTTCATTTTCTCATGCTCTACCAGTGGATAGGTGCACAATAAGCCAGGAGGGAGCGTGGCCAGGCTAGTTTGTCTGAACTGCATGCTGGGACACATACCATAGCACATCATGCCCAGTGTGTAAACTGGGGTTGTTACCCAGGAGAGGGACCAGCTGTGGCTTGAGGATGGTCTGGGCATCAGTCAGCAGGTTGTGAGCAATTGTATTGTTCGTCACTCTTCTTAGACTCTTCTTCTTTCATCTGTCTCTCCCTCTCTCCCTTTCATTTTACTATTAGTATTAATATTATCATTCTTACTTTGTTCTGATTGTTAGTATGTTCTTATCTCAACCCACAAGTTTTTTCCTGGTTCTTCTTCCTGACCCACCAGGTAGGACACGAACACTGAGTGAGAAGCTGTGTGGTACTTAGTGTCCAGCTGGGGTTAAACCATGGCACAGGCCATATGACGGGCATACCACTTAGTGTACAACACCTCTGAGATGTTAGTGTCTGAAGACAGAATTTTGGCTAATTCAGTATGGCCAAACTGACAGTCAAGCTTCAATACATCAGACTGTGGTCAAAATACAAATTTAATCGAGGAACAGGCTCCATCCATTTCTAATATGGAATTTTCTGGTAACTATTTTAGTTTTTCACACTTAGAAAGAAGCTTAAGGAATGGTAGTTTTCATTCAGTGGAGAAAGAAATTAATCCAAGATGATACTTACAAAATGACAGGCTGGTGCTTTTTTGTCACTGTGCTGCTTTTCTAAATATTTTTGTCAGAGTACAGACATTGTTATCTACAAGAGTAATGCAGGAGGCTTTCTGTTTCTGCAAATGCATTTTGAGCATTTCTATGTTGCAGGGAAGTGCATAGTCAGAAAATGAGGGAATGACAAGCAGAACAGAAGAAAACAATGTATATGTATATTTACCTGTATGTATATAGGTGTGCTTTTGCATAAACCTAGAATATATACAGAGTGAGAAAAACTGAGCTCCAAATTATACAACTGCCAACAGTTGCTATAGTCATGTCAGGATAATGAAACTACTTTTATTCTTGCCCTGTATTCTCTGGATTTTGGCTCATCATGATTATCACAATGCACAGATCTTTTAGGGATTTTGTGGCTGTGTATGCCTTTCAGACATTTGCCCTTTGTGGATTGTTTTCATGGTAACTGGGATTTAGTTGTTGTATCTCCTCTTCAGCCAGTGCAGAATGTGACGTGAACACTATTTTCCAGTTCAAGTACAGTTGACTGTCCCTTGCAGCCATAAGAAAATAATTTCATACCACAATTTTAGTACCAAATGAAGCCAGTCAGAAAGCACAAAAAGAGAAGAAAGGATAACAGTTCAAATTTCAATGGCAACTCACTCCAAATTTCTTTTTTCTTGAACAGTTCTATTCAACAAGCAATCTAGTCTTAGTCTAGAAGTCTATTGCTTCTTTGATTTATATTGTGCCCTTGACAGTTAAACAGACTTCCTACCATGATCTTTTCCTTGCTGTTTTTGTTTTATTGGTAGGAAGCTCTAGTGAGTCCATGCTGGCTCAGTGAGCCTGTAAACCCTAGAGATCAGCCAATTAGCTGCAAACTCAAAATGATACTTCCTGTTTGCCTGATGTCAAACATTTGGCCTTTACATCACATCCTAAAAGCCTGCATCCCAAACATGCTTTTTTCAGGAAATCAGCAGCACAGCTGATGCGGGTTTTGATTTATGTAAAATTTAATACTTATATTACTTCTATGGTCATGCATGTGTCAGTATGTCCAGATTAAAATGAGAGTAATGATTTGATGAATAGGAAGTATCTCCAACCAGAAGGATCTCTAATACTTTTTGGGGAGCAATAAGATGAGAAGGCAAAATTCCTTATTAATAGTCATGGCCTTCCAAAGTGGGGGGGCAGGCTGGTAGTTTCCACCTCCACTTTCGTAGCTTAATGAAAGGATGATATACCATTGTGAAAAGCATTTTTAAACAGTATGTCATAACAAATAAAGAAGCAGGTTGATCTGAGAGTTGTGTTTCCATAGTTTCATGAAATTCGGAAATAGAATAGAATAGAATAGAATAGAATAATTTCAGTTGGAAGGGACTTACAAATGTCATCTAGTCCAACTGCCTGTTCAGGACTGACCAAGTTAAAGCATTCATGGCAGTTAAACCCAGGACTGGATAACCCCACCTCTGTCACACTTACACCTTCACAGCAGCAATCCTGACTTCACCTGAGGATTGAGAGCAAGTGTATAAAATTAATAGCACTGGTAATGAGCTTGCCATTATCACACCAGACTACATTAAAAAAAATATTATTTTATATTTATAATAATTTAATAAAATTATTATTATTATTATTATTATTATTATTATTATTATTATTATTATTTTTATTATTATTATTATTATTATTATTATTATTTACTGTCTTGAACTAAAGTAATCCCATATGAAGAATATGAGGGTATTACTGTATATGATGGTTCTCTCTTCCAGCCCACTCAAAATGTTTTTCAGTTGTTTAACATTTTAGCTAAATTAGATGTTAAGTATAAAGGAATGTTATATATGATGGTTTGGACAGATCTGAAAGCCCTGTGAGCTGTTTGGATTTTGTTTAAGGGTAGGAAAATGTGGATATATCTGCTATATATCCTTCCTAGCAGAGAATGTTAGCTTTCAGATAAGTTAAGAGCAGCATTACACACACACATTTGCTATTTCTCTATTGCCTATTGATTTCTTGGTTTTCTTTCTGGGATTGCATTCTGGATAAAATACTATTAATCAAAAATAAGATGTAATTCATACCTAGGTGCCACTCAGGAAAGGAACTAAGCAGCGGCAAGAGGAGTATTTAATTTCACAAACACTGTGGTGTTTGTGAAAGGGTATGCCACTGAAAATGACGCTGTGTACTTGAGGTCTTCTCAGCCATGTAGGTGATCCTGTAAAGTAATTTTGAAGCTTAGTTTTTATAGAATCTACCTTATAAATTCTATGTGTTTTAACTTATTATGGTCTTCTTTGCAATTTATACTTTTTCCTGAGAGAAGGTCTCATGAAGTTCATTTTAAGGGCTTTTTCTTACATAGCTTATGTTCATCTTTTTAGGATTGAGACATTAGAGAAGACGGGGGAGCTGTCTGTGTAGGCTTGAGCAGTTATGTGACCTTGCTCCTGCACTCTGTGCTGACAGTACACAATCTATCTGTTTTCCTGAAGCTGGAAGACTGTAGGACTTTGTGTATAAGACCATCAAACAGTGGATTTTCAGGCTAAGATACTATCAGAGCTTGCTGTGTGATTGTTTGTATGACGGTGTTATGCTTTCAAATGAATCAACTGCAAGCAGAAATATAAACAGAAATATAAAATGTGGGTGAGGGTCCGTAGTGACACAAAGTTCCCAAGCAGGTGCAAAGGAGAGCCACTTTATTGCAAAAGCCAAGCCTTTTAAAGCAGTTAGCCCATTATCAGTTACACAGTTTTAAATCATAACACAGTCCAACCAACCACCATACACCTCGGTGTGAACAGGCAATGGTTACATGACTTGTTTTTCCTACCTCTAATTCATCTGAGTCTCTTTCCCGTAGTCCTTTTCAACATAGCTGAAGTAGCAGGCCTGAGCCATGATTTTACAAGGCCTCCCCTTTTAAGGTTTACCTATATGAAACACACCAGACATTCAGTTGGGGGACAGAGGAAACTGAAATAAAGGTTCAGTCCTGAAGTGAATATGTATAGTCATCTTCCTTATCTCATGAGTTTTCCCAGTTTATCATGGGGATCACTTTCTTGTTTATCTTACAAAACATCCTTATATACTACTGTAACATGTTCATAGACAGAGGTTTCGTTGGAGACTAACATTTGAAAAAAAGTGAAGAGTTTTACAGTCTTTCCTCCTTTATCTGAAAGCATTTCAAAAGAAATCGATCTGCATCTGGACATACAGAAGTGGTGCAAATAAAGAACAGTGTTTTGTTCACAGATAGATAAATACAAGAAAAGAGACGGTACAAAAATTTGAAATTATATAAAATAAAATGTAGTAAAAATGCACATGCTGTTCACCGTTCTAAACTACTACTGTGCATGAAAAAGAGATCATGCTTGTATAAAGTTGAAAGTAAAATAAAATTTCCTTTTTCTTTCCATCAATTTGAGTTAGTTTTCAGGAGTTTCATCTTGTTAATTTTCACTTCATGATCATTAATGTCATTTGTTTTTAAAATGTGATAGCTTAAAAGGAATAATGTAGAAAACAGTGTTATAATATCATGCAAATAATTAGATAGAGATTCTCATTAGATCATTTTGGTGTAACATTATTTGGTTTCCTGAACTCTTGGTGTTGATGTTTGTAATAGTCAATTAGAAGGAAAATGTGACAGTTAGCCCAAGGGTTTTTTTGTTCAGTGTAAGTCTTATTTTGTTTGTCAGTTGATCCAATGTATTAGTTACCATGATATCAGCTGAATCTAAAGAGAACACCACCACATCTGGAGTCCAATGGAGGGACAAAAGTTCATTACAAAAAAAAAAAAAAAAAAAAAAAAAAATATATATATATATATATATGCTTTCCTGCAATTTTCAGAACAAAAGAGCTGATATCTTTCTTTTAAATGTGTCTGTGGTCTCAGAAGAAATAAGTCCTTTCTATTGGTTTGGTTTTTTTTCTTCTCTTAAAGTTGATAACTTCATTGTCATTTGTGATTAATTGTGTTTTAAAGATGCTGACATTCAAAGCTGATCCTCCTTCTTTGCAGCTTCTGTAACAAAACTCTGCTTATAATTCTTTTTGCCTATTTTTCTGTGCAGTAGTCACTGCACAGTAGTTCTTAGCTGTTGTAGTTAGTATATATTAAGCCTCTGTGTCAATCTAAAAGTTCTTATTTAGAGAGATAGCATAAAGATACAGTACTTACCTCTTTGACTATCTGAAAACAAGAGTACATTTGGAAATAAATAATTGCAATGTAAGATATTTATTCCTAATTTTTTTTATAGCTACTTGAAGAATTTATGTTGTTCTGTATAATATATTTATTGCCCATGTGTGTAAGATATTTATTGCCTGTGTGCCACATTTGGAATGTATTCTTATGCTGAAAAACAGAGATCCTTATTTCTTTTGATTTTTCTTTAATTTTTATTCTTGCTATATATGACTATATGCAATATAGCTTATATGCTATAAGCTTTCAGTAGGAGAGGTGGAAGGTAGTACCAAGTAGTCTAGCAGAGGAGTCCCTCTGAGATGGATGAGCTTTGATCCCTTACATGGTAGCCACAAGTTAGAAGTTAGGGAAATCATGGGAATTTTTAGTATACTTCTTCATAGCCATTGAGTTTTGAATTGGTTGGTTTTGATTGTCATTTCATAGAAAAATTCTTTGTAGCTATAGAAGATATAATGACACAGTATTTGCCAGGGGAAGTTTCTGTCAGAACTTTAAAGCAGTTCTTCAGTTCCCTTTCTGTTGACGTTTTCTTAAAAAAGAAACATTAGAAAGATACTAAGGAAGTTATTACCTTCTTAATGAAGAATTATATACTGAATTAGTACAATAGTTGTGTCAGTGATTTGATGTGGTGGCAAACTGTCTAGAGCTAAACTGGTGGTAATTGATGCAAACAAAAATGGATTTTCCTGATCTATAGCTTTTACAAAGAGGAGAGCAAATCTGGAATGAAAATATTTTTCAGCTGCTACTGTTTTGAGCTTGTCAAGTTTTGCTAGCTATTCTTCCAAATGTAGTTTAATATTTTTTTTCTGGGAAGCTGATATACCCCCTGCATTTTATTTTTTTTTCTATCTTGCTCTATTTACATGTATGCAAATAATAATTTTTTAAATGGAATATTCTCTGAATGATGTAAATATTTTCTCTCTGGGACAACTATATTAGGGACAACTACATTTCATGCATACACATTTACACACTGAAATCATGATGTGTTCAAGGAATACAAGAGAGAACCCTGAAGAAATAACCTTTCTACAACAGTGCTTTCTGTGGCTGGCTGCCTCCAATAGAAACATAGAATAAACATACCCAGTGAGAGATGAACTGAAGCTGTGATGCAGTGGGACTGAAGAAAATTAGCTATTTGAAAAGAGCACAACTTTAGAGAAAACTAACCATATCATAGCAAGGGCATAGGAGATAGGAAGAGTCTTCTGCTTGTATAATCTTTGGACTGCTTTATGTTACTACACTTGTGTATGCTAGCCTTGCTAAACTTTGCAGTTTATTAAATTCCTTAGAATGAATGCATTTTATTTTAGGGAAGAGACACTTATACTGCTGCTTTACATTAAGGAATCTTAGTGCTTCCATTAATTTAATATAGACTTACTTCATATAGTTCAGAATGAAGATATAAACTATCTGGAATAAAAAGCTGGCTTGTATTTAGCATCATATTTCAGTGAGAGGACATAGTAATATCATTTGGGAAAAAAGTGCATTTGCTTAGTATAACCACTTAAGGGAGCCTAGGAAGGCTTTGAAATGGTTGATGTGTTGACCTTAGAGGAGCAGAAGTGCTTGCAATGTCTGTCCATCTCAAAATCTAACATTAGAGAAGTGCGTGTATTTAAAGTTTAAAGGCCACCTTCAAATACAAGCATGAAGGCGGAAATGTCAGTTTTTAATTGTTTGATTAGATTCTGGATAAGAAATGAGAAATATACAGAAAGTCATTCCTACAAGTCCTATTTCCAAATAGGAAGAATAGTTACTGCACCTAGTCATACTAATATACACACTTTATTATCAGTAGTATTTACAACTTCTCAAAGTTGGGCATATGACTATACTTGGGAAAAATGTATGGCAGATAACATGGCTGTTTATAGAATTGAATGGCTGGATCACAAGGGAAATACAAATCAAAGGTTCTGAGGTGGCAAAGGAGGAGTAGGAATGGTTTAAGGGAGTGGAGACCAGATGTAACAATGACAGGGAATCAGGAAGAAGGGAATAAGATTATTTTTGTATAGCTAGGCATGAAAAACAGGATAAGAATTAATATAGTTAGAAGATGAAAACAGAATTGTGCTCAAGTTGTTTCAAAGAGCCAGAAGTCAACTGAAGTCTGCTTGAACCTAAACTACTTGGAACTAATATTATGTGTCCAGTACAGTTGGGATTAATGCCAAAAAGCACAGCTGAAAGTATTTTACAGGTATGGAGGATTTTCTCTTGTAAATTGATAAGACTAGACATCCACACTTATTCTTCATTAGATACTGCTAATTGTTTTGTCTGGGAAAGGTATCCAGCATTTAGAATGCTTCAGCAAAGGAACATTAAAACCCCATCAAAGAAAACTCAAAACTTGCACTGAACGACAAAGTATGTTTCCCTCTTACACAGACTGGTTGTTTTCACTGTTCACTGCATTAACCTTCCCTAGAAGACTGGATCAGATTGAAGTGTCTACCCATTAGGCTTGAGGTGTTCATTATTCTGGGTTCACAGCATCAATATATAAAGCTCTGGTATTAACAACTGTGACTGACAGCTGCTCTCCTCTGCCCAGCGTTACTTCTTTTAGTAATTGCAAAAGAGAGAAACTGAACTCTCTTATGGCTGGTTTGAGCCAGCTGGATACCTACTTCAGAAATTAAACATTTGCAATCCAGTGAGAAGAGTAGACTTCTTTGAATTTTTTTTTTTTCCCATGTGCATAACTGTATATGAAAGAAAATGTTCTCCCAAAGTCTTAGAGTTTCAACCAATAAACTTACATAATGTGGGGACATTGCTTAATGAGTTTCTAGTGGGTCTCTCTATGACATATTTGACATATTTTGAGACAAGCATTGTTTGATAGCAGAGAAAGTATGTATATAGCTTACAGAATGTTCCATGATTTTTGAGTGTAGAAGGATTTCAGATATATCTGTATTTCAGATATAGCAAGAATTTTCTGTTACACTGACTATTTGAAGTAGATTTATTACATTCAGTAAGATAGCTAGATAGTAAGATTGTTAAGTAATGCTAAATTCTTTGTAATTGGGTATAAATATTAATACATATACCAATTTACATGCATATATATAAAAACTAAAATGTATGTATTTGTCTTGCAGGGGTCAGTAAGCTGCTCCATCATTTGCACAAACACAAGATACCCATAGCTGTTGCCACCAGCTCGAGTGAAACATCATTTCAGATAAAAACAACCAAACACAAAGACTTATTTGGTCTTTTTCATCATACTGTGTTGGGAGATGACCCTGAGTTGAAACGTGGCAAGCCACATCCAGATCCATTTTTACTTTGTGCAAAGAGATTTCGCCCTTCTGCACCACCGGAGAAGGTAAGAGGGAGAGGACACAAATTAAATTTAGAAATTTTCTGTTTGGGCTATATTTGGATTTATTTTTTTAAAAGGATATAAACATTATAAAAATCATCGCCCCCTTTTTTCAAAGATGTTTGTGCTGTCGAAGAGAGAGATTTCCTCCCACTACATCTAGAGTTTGTTATGCAGAATGGTCTGATTTGCTTCATGGTAGCATGCAATAATAGGAAAAAGTGTAATGATTTTCAGCTGTATATATAGATCTGCAAGCTTAACTTCACTGTTCAGAGTTTGGAAGCAGTTATTTAAACATAGGTCAGTTTATTTTTCATACATTCATGGCTGATTTACCTCCTAAGTGTTAAAATATTAAATATAATTTTTCTGTGATGAGGACATATATTTTTTGAAGCTACATCTTTCCACTAGCAGTCTAAACCCGTGAGATCATAGTTCTTGTTTCTGATTTAAAAACTATCAGTTTGAGCAATCTTTCACAAATGGTAATGTGTTTAGTTTTCCTGTCTCATATCTTACTTTACAAACTATTCTGAAATAGAAATCTGTAGGGAGAATATTTCACATAAACTGAGAGTTAGTTAAAATAATGTCTTCATTTTTATTTTAAATTAAATTGCCTTTATCCTTAGAATATCTTTCTCAATTCCTCTCTGTCCCAAATGGAATGTTAAATTCTGAAGTTTTTGAGTTACTTTCAATACTGCAGAAAAATGCATTACATGCTAATTTTAAGGAAAAAAAAAAAATCGGTAGATTAGACTGTGAGTACTGTTCTCTCAGTAGAATTATTGAGGAAGGAAGAGGCTACAAAAATATATATGGAATGATTAGCAAAGATTCCTCACCTTTCATACTTCAAGTTTTCACCCAGAGTCTAAATGGTATTTTCATTGCCTGGGAATACAAAGTGAATTAAGTTTGATGCCGTGTGGTTTACTCTTGAACAGAGTTAACCAAACTGGGTTTGTGTTTTGGTTTGCTTTGATTTTTTTTTTCTGTTCTAATTTCTCTTGATGTTCTATATATGTGAATCTACTTAATTTGTAAGCTTGCATGTTCAGAAATTGTTACACCAAATGTACATAACCAAGGAAATTGAATGTCAGCTGTGTTTATGGCAAATTAAACTAAAACTTCATGGGAGAACCAGGACAGCTTTCCCAAAACTCTTAGTTTATGTGGTTCTACTTCAGAAAACCCACAAAGTAGTAATACTTAAAAAGAACAAAAACATTAATAAGCAACCCAAAAGGAAGCAAGAAAACCAGTGAACCAGTGACACTGTGTAGATGTTTGTATCCTTTAGTTGTGTTAGCATTGAAAAAAATATGAAGAAATAGAAGCATCTGTATTACACTTAATATTTTTAATCTATAAATGTATGTTAGGTGATGAAAATCACAGATTGTTAATAGTAGGGGGTTTTTTATAAATTTTGTTAACTTTTCTTTGAAGAAGGTCATAGATGTTTGAATCCATATTTTTCCTTTGCAAGAAGTTTACAGCATCTAATTCTCTTAGTGCAGATAATTCGGCTGAACTTTTCTTTTGGCTTCATTTACAAAAGTCACAAATGTTAAAGTGCAGGAAATTCGCACATGCACAGAATTCCCAAGAGGAAAGAAATGAAAACAGTATATGCAAAACTATCCAAAACATTTGTGACAGTTGCAGTTAAATGGTTTCATATGCAGTGTTTTGTCCCAAGCAGTGAACTAACAGGTTTGGATTTCATGCCAGTAATCATTAACATGCAAGGTTGCAGCCAAGTATCAGGAGGTAATGTCTACGTAGGCAAATAATTGGACTCAAGTAAAACAGGTTGTTAGGGCATCATAGGTAGTGCTTAGGCCCATACATCTATGCTATATATCATTTGAATTTTTTCTATTGGATGGGATTTATTGTGATCCCAGGCCGAGATAAGTTTTTTTTGAGCTTTATATATTTTTAAACATTGGAGATTGCTCGATAAGTACCTGCAGAGAACTTTCTTTGGAGCTGCCCACTAGAGCAACCTAGAAAGTACCAAAACTACCAATGAAATAAACTCTAAGGGAGAAAGTGAGAACTTTCAAGTTCACCTCAAAACGTTGTTGCTGCTGTTAGCAAAAAATACAATGTAGGCAAAGAAAACCAAATCCAGAATTTAGCTGTAGTGTCATCTCAGCCAGCAGCTATTGCTGTGCGGGCATACTTCTGCAAGTAGCATTTAAATGATATATAAATGGATATGATATCTTCTTTACTGTCATTGAAGGATGTAATGAATATCCATCTTGAAATTTTTTAGATGTTGACCTTTTGATTTGCAGTCTTTGGTTAAGTAGGAACTTAATAATAGTGATAAATTATAGGACAGGAATTAAAAAAAAAGATACTCCCTGCAAATTCAGCCTAGATCTCCTATCTTGTGCTGCATGAAGCTCCAACAGTAGTAACAATGCACAGTCATAGAAGTAATTAAGTCAATCAGTCAGGTAATCAAAATATGATCTAGAAATTAAGTACTCGAAATTTCGTATTTTAATATTTTTATTTTTTTTTTTAATATAGTCCAAATCCTGCTCTCAAATGCACAGATGCAACTTGTATGAAAACCATCTGGAGTTGTACATGTGTAGAAACAATGTGTTCTTAAATAGAAATCATAGGAATTTCTTAGAGAAATTTCAGGCCACAATGTTCAAAACACTGTGTTCTTTTTCATAATTTTTTTTTTTTTAGATGATTGAAAAACATTTTTCATAGTATTATTCAAGTGGTGAGAGATTTAAAAGATGTCATTGAAAGACCGCTTTCCAAAATCTTTGACCTATCATGGCCGTTAGGAGAAGTGATCTAAGGCTGGAGACAGTGAATGTCGCTCCAGTGTTGAAGCCAGGCAGGCTTCTCAGCCTCATCTCCATCCCTGGAAAAAGATGATGGAACAGCTTATCCTTAAAATCATTATCAGGCACAGTAATGACAAGAAAACCATCAGGATGGTTTTCCATACTGACTACACCAAGGGAAAGTCTTGCTTGACAAACCTGATTAACTTCTTTGATGAAGTGACTGTCTTGGTGGACATGGTGAGAGCAGTGGCTGTTGTCTACAACAGCAGTTGTAGTGCCTGTGACACTCTGACCCGTATGATGTGGATGAGCAGACAGGGAGGTGGTTTGAAAACTGGCTGAGTGGCCAGGCCCAGAGGGTTGTGATCAGTGGCACAAGTCTAGTTGGGAGCCAGTGTTTAGTGATGGGCTTCAGGGTGAATACTGGGTGAAACTCTGTTTAACATCTTCTTTAGTGGTGTGGATATATTGAGAGTTCTCAATAGGATCTTATTAATGCATATGAATACCTGAAAAGAGACTGTAATGAAGGAGACAGACTTTTTTCAGCAGTGCCCAGTGCCAGAATGTGAGGCGATTGACACAGACATACACAGGACACTGTCTGAGCACAAGGAAACAAGTTGTTTTATTTTTTTTTTTTACTATGAGGATATGAGGATTGTCAAGCACTTGCAAAAGTTGCCCAGGAGGATGTGGAGATACTCCAAATTTGTCTGGACACAGTCCTGTGCATTGGAGAAAGTGGGACCAGCTGAACTCTGGAGGTCCCTTCCAATATCACTCATTCTGTGATTCAGTGATTGACTTCACAGATTTGATCTGGGAGAAAAAAAGAAAGGGAATAGAAAATACTTTTCCTGAACAATATTTTTCTGTTCCACTTTAATTTATAGGTTTCACATTATTTAAAATCATGCTTTTGCAATTTGAAATGCTGGAATATTAATTTTTGATTTAAAAGAGTTTATAGTAACCGGGTCATTTATATGTATTTCTGTAATTTATACCTATATATATTTATATATCAACTATAACTTTTGAATGCTGTCTTGAAGAAGCTTTGTTTAATAATAATAAAAATGGTATGCAAATAAATTTATTTTAAATATGGCTCTGAATCAGAGGGTTTCTGACATCTGCATGCCAAATTTGTACATATTTCCAATATACTTCTGTCATCAAAACTGCACAGATTAATTAACTTCCTTAAGAGTGTTAAATGCTTAGGCATTTCTTTCCAGTACTTTGGTTGATTTGCCTATAGCTTTTCTGTAAAATAAAAGACCTTAGTAGAGTTTAAAAGCAAATAAATCCATTTATATCCACTTTTTAAACAGAGGGATAGATTGTAGTAATATAAATGGTCATAACTCTCTTATGAAGAATCAATCTGTTCTATTTAAAAAGTTCCAAGTGATGTAAATCATTGCCTTAATTTAAAACACTATTTCTTTGCAGTTTCTTCCATTTCTAATTAATTAATTGATCCCATAGTTACAAATAATCTCTGTACCAAATCTAGAGAGAGCTCATTAAAATTTTTTCAGACTGATTAATGGCATTAGGATTTATGAGTCTCAGTGGGCATTTTGTCATAGAATGGAGAAGTTCAAAGAGAAATTTTCCGCAACTTTTTTGCTCTAGAAGATGTAAAGAAAGAAGAGTAGATTCAGGACATTATGACATTCAAGTATTTTGTAATTTTTTTCTGTATTGTACAACTAAAACAGGATAAAGAAGGCTGATTTAGCACTTAACATGACCATTGTTATTGTGAGCTTTTGTAAAAAAGGATGCTAAAAAACATTTTTTTGTATTATCCTCTTAATTTTTAAATTTGTTCTACTTTTTTTCCCCCCACTCATCTCCATCATTGTTAGTGTATGCATGTAGTATATATATTTTACTCACTATGTTTTCCAGATAAGCAGGTATTTAATTAGTGATGTTGCTGTTATTCCTTGTGTATACCTGGAGGTTGAATGTATTAGGTGTACTTTATTTAAAGTACAGAAATTACAGACATGAACCGTCGTACTAGGTGGTGCACTGAGCTGTAAGTTGGAATCCCTGCTGTTCAAATCATATGTTTTAGTCACCATAAATCTGTCTTTATTCAATTTTATTGGCTTATACTCTTTCCTGAGTGTTTACGGTTCATAAATTTTTAATTTTAGAAATAAAGGCATTAATGTAAAAACACGGACATTTTTCAGTTTAAATGTTTAAAGTTTAAATATAAACCAATGGCTGTTTCTTCAAGCTTTGCTCTAGTCTTTCTTTGCCTAGGTCTAGATTACCAATTTTTTCTCATCTGAAACAGCTTTCTAAATAGCTGTTCATGATATAAGCCATTCAGATTTACCCAGGCCCTGCTGCCTTATTTCCTTGGATTCACAGTCCTCAGCAGCTGTTTTAGCATATTGTTAGATATTTGTTTTTTCCAGTGGATATAATCTGTGATGGAAGTGGTCAGAGTGTAAAGTTTCAAGTGCTAAGCTGCATTCAGGAAGAGAGATGACCAAGAGTTTGTAGATGATCACTGTTCTCAGACAGTGTGGTCTGACAGAGGCAGATACATCAGATGCCAGTGGCTGCTTATTATGAAGAGGGATCAATGTTGCTCTTCAGCTTTCTGGCTGAAGGGGCATTTTGAGGTAGAAAGCAGAATTTGGTCTTGCTTTTCAGAAGCCACTGGACTTTCTTGTCTGTACTGATGTATTACAGTTCATTAATTAATTAGGCATTTGATGGGTTAGAGTCAATAAAGAAATTCTTGCCTCATCTATTTGTTGGTGCCAACTCCAGTGTAGCGATGTAGTTAGTAGACTGAATGAAGGTCTGGGATGATTGAGTGTTTCTGGGGTGTTTTCTTGTTGTCCCTCATCTGCAGGGTTGTACTTTCTCAGTATTCCTGTTAGCCTTGTGTCCTGTGCTACACAATGACAAGCTTACAAACACAGCAGAGAAGATTCTCCTATGGCAGAAGTCATGGAGGGGATGATACACCCTGGGAGGTGGTAGGACAGCTGAGCAACTGATTCCGTGTCACGAGATGTTGAAACCACTGCTCCTGAGTATACGCACCTTGCTTAAGTATTTTGCAGCAAAAGCAGAGTTCACTCCCTTAAGAAATTTAGTTTACATAGGTTTCACTCTTATTGTGCATAGAGTGATAAAAAGCAAATGAACTATGTCCCAGCATTTGCATATACCTAAATTAGTTTAGTTCTGTCATGTGCCCTGAAGTGTTGAAAGTGGATAGCAGGTGAAATCTGAAAGGGTGTATCTATGGGTTTGGGAACAGAACGTCTCAACTTGTCTGCCTTCTAACCAAGATGAGATGTCAAGTCCAAGGAACCTCTGTTTTTCTGATTTTGTAGCTTTGAGAAATGGGTTTTTTTTGCTTTTATGTATGCATGCAAAATTTCCCAGTCTTAACAGCTTGTGTCTTTTTATCAGGAACTAAAAATATCTAGCAGTTAGTCTTTTGCAAAGCATAGTTGGAAAAGTAGTTCCAGCACATTTCTACACTGCCAAGAAAAATTCTCCGTAGAGAACATAACAGCAATCTGGAACTTCTGCTTTCTTTTTAAAGCAGATCAGAAGAGAGTTTTGGTCTTGTCTTGCCACTGTGTGGACTAATTTCTGAAAAAAATGCAGGAAAACATCTTTTTACACATTTTTGAAACTGAGAAATGCAGTCTCCCAACCTTTGGGTTTTCTTGGGAATTGTCCTAGTTACCATATCAACTCTTTCTTCAGAAAGGTTCTTGGCTAGAACTTTTTCCTGAATTCTTGAAGCCTTTACTTTTCTTGTTCTGCAATGTGACTGAAGGCATTTCTTGATGGCAAAAAAGTAATTTTTGATTATTTAGTATATGTTGCTGGACTAGTTCTTGAATTCCTGCCATTATGAGGCACTGCAAAATAATGACCAGCATAATTTATGGGTTCCTTTCCCTGCGGGAGAAGCTATTGATATCAGACAAACACTGGATAAATTTAAAGGAATAAGTTATTAATAAATAATACTTTTAAATTGTGTACTGAGCAATTTAAAGTAATTAGGTATTGAACAATATAGTTTTATATATATTTCTAGGAGCTTTACAGTTTGGGATGCAAAGATACAGCACTCCAGTGGAATGTACTTCTATTATAATACACTGTTGAACAGCCTGTTGGCTGAATCCTTGCACCTTCCTCAGTTGTTACATAGTCAAAGAGTGTAGCCCTTACTTGTGTCTCCCAGGTTGGTTGATGAAGTCTGTTGTTCAGAAGCTTGCCTTCCAGCTGTAGAGGAGAGAAGGTGAGGTATTTCACCATGTCTCACAATTTAGGACTTCTGAAGATCTACTTATCACAACCCTTGGTTGGTTATAGGTTCTTGTCAGGTGGAACAAAGGCATATGTCAGGGAACTCTTATGTTTTATTATACAGTATTCTTAACTGTGGTGACCAGCCCAATGTTTACACTCAAAAGGTAACACACCCTTAAATTCTTACAATACATTTCCACAAAAAGTATCAGCCAACAAGCCCTTAGTTTTATATGGTACGCTTCACATCTCCCACAAAAACCTCTTCAGAAGGTGCTGGTTCACAAACAAGCCACCACACCACTACACAAAGGTAATGAGTTGGGGCGAGGGAACTAAGCACAAATCTTACAGGGGAGCAGGAAGTTGGCTCAGGACAGCACTGCCCCACCTCCATGGGACGCTCTCCTCTGATCACTTTTCCTGTAGCAATACTCTGAATATTTGAGACAAAGAATGCTTAGGTGTGGTCGTTTACACTACTATACACAGGCATCTTTTCCTGAAATTCATAATAGGCCATTGTTTTATGCTTAAAAGATAACTAAAGGAAGGAGATTGATTGATCAATTATTTGCTTGTTTGTAGTTTTTTTCAGTTATCATGCTCTCAGTTCCTGTAGTTGATTTACTTCCTCCCTTTTCTTCTGAAGCATGCGTACTTGTGTGTTCACACATGCACTCACCCACTCTCCCAACCTACCCCTCCCCATGCTGGTAGTCTTTATTATATATTTGTGGAAGAAAAATAAGATGTTGTACGGCTTGCAAGTAATTTAACTTTTAAGTGTTCCAGACGTTGCCCTTGTTACTGCAGTGCATGTTTATTTATGGATGTATTTGTTTTACGGAGATGAAAGAGTCATTGAAATTCCATGCAAAAAGTAACCTGGTCAAGGCTTGCTTTCACTGAAGGTCTCTTAATGACTGGAAGAGGAAAGAAAGATTATAATTAGTTCTTAGTCTTTGCGGTACTCTACTTGAGGGGGTGGAGAGGTAGGAATACTTTTTTTTCCCTTGCATTTGTCTTGATAATGTATCAAGTAGGTGCTAAGGGACTTGATGAAATGTGATGCAGAATAATAAATTATGCTCTGCAGCCTTCTTTACTTCTACGTGAGCCGAGTGTGTAAGCACAAAGAGACTGGTGCACCTCCAAATTCAAAAAGCATTATATTCAGATTAGCAGGTCACTGGAGATGCGTTGCTAATTGTTTTGAGGAATTCATTATGGGTATTATCACATATTAATTATGCATGGTAAGTAGGAAAAAAGAGGGGGGAAATCCATGTTTTATGGTAACTTGCTCACTGAGTTATCTTTTCTTTCCTTCAAGACCTTGAGCGTTTTCTTAGAGATGCCAAACAGCAGTCATTGAATAATTAGATTTTAATTAACAAGAATTCTCACAAAAAATGTTTTTAATATCTTTTGAGTTATAGCAAGCATGAATAAATCCTCTTTCAATAAGATCTAGTGCACTGATTCTCTCTGTATCTGGAGTTACCTCTGTAATCATCCAAAGCTTGTTGTAACAGTGGTTTTCAACAATTTCAAGACAAAGAACAAAGAACTGAAAGAAGGAATTGCTTTGTTGGCAATATTTTTTGGTTGCTTCTTTGTAAATTACTGTCATGGAGAAACCTCTGGAAACTTGAAAGACTAAAAATTTAAAAAGTTTAAATTACTTGTTCTTTGTGGAAATGTGGTTGTAGGCAATTTTCAGAGAGCTGGTATTACCTGGTAGGGTTCTTCTTATTCTGTTGTGTGATAAAGAATTTGTAAGAGTCTGTCTTTTTGGCATGATTGCAGAAAACCTACATATAGAACTATCAATTAACACTGGTAAATTATTTATAGTCTAAACAGGGCAAAGCTTTTTGCTCATACTGATTGCTGCATCACAAAATAAGCGCACTTAGAAGGTGGTTAGAAAGTGTAGTCCATAAAGCAGTATTGGAGATTTTTTTTTTCATTATTGTGATAGGTATTATAAAGATAAAAGACCTTGTAGTGTACAAGAAGAACTGAAGACATGAAGATTTGTCTGCTAAAAAAGGATGCTTAACATTTCCATTTCAGCAGCTTTTTATCTTAGAATAATAGCATAATTCAAAGCCAAGAAGGAAATGGTTCAAGTTAAACTTCAGTGAGACTGAAGTCATTCTGATTTAAAGTACAGTACAATTCCAAGCGGTGGTAGAAATGCTGCCCTCCTATTCCATTAAAAAAAAAAAAAAAAAAAAAAAAAAAAGCTTTTCATTTTGTCTGAATGGTACTAAATCTAATTGCTGTTCATCCTCAGATTCAGTGTCCAGCTTGTTTGGTGCCATCTCTGACGGCATCTAATAATCACAGCTTAATAATTACCTTTTACCTAGAGGGGGTTAATTTATCCACTTAAATTCTGTTGCTCCCATATCAAGTTGTTTTTAAAAAAAACAGACAAAAAAATAGCCTATAGTAATCCTTCCATAGGATCTGTGGTTTTTCTTGATACTGATGTTGTCCTGGGACAATGAATTCTGTATATATTGCATATGTTCCAGTGTCAGTTTTTTATATGTTATGATGAGAAAGATAAGAAGTAATTGATCTGTCACTCAGCATTGTAAATGCCACTTGTCACGTCCCTTTTTATTTTTTACTGCATAAATTAAACTCTTTAGAGTCTGTTCAAAACCTCATTATCTGAAAGGGTTGTGTTTGGGATTTTTTGTGGGGGTGGGGGCAGTGATATGGTTGTTTGTTTGGGGTTTTTTCTCTTCATAAGCATTCTGATTGCTTTTCTTCAAATTCTTCCTATCAAAAATCTTTTAACATAGAATAATGCCTGTGGGATATAGTACAAAGAGCATTCCAGATGAGACCATTTTATATGTGTCTGTGAATATAAACAATATCACCCAAGCTCTAGGTTTTCACTGAGTGGTCTCTCAAGTTCTGAGTTTTCACTGAGTGGTTTACAATGATGTCCAGTATTTAAACCAAATATTATAAAATGTATATTGTAATTTATTTTCTTCCGGCTAATGTATACTGCCACATTTCTTGACCATTTCATATCATTTGACACTTGACTGCCCAGGAGACTACTTTGTCACTCCAAAGCTCTTACAGATGATATCCCAGATGACCTACAAAACTTTGTGTTATCAGCAGATTTTCCCAAGTGTAGAGATAAGGATTACTAGTCAATACTTCCCTGAATACTACCAGAATTATTTTAAAATGCAACTGCAACTATTTTCCTAGGTAGTGGCATGGTAATGGAAACAGCTTTTGATGTTAGTCACTTCTTCACTTCATAGGTTAGTTGTTTCAAAGCCTCAAGGTTTTGCTGACTAGCAAAGACTCATTGAGATTTTCATTGTTGAAAATATCTTTTGTTACAGAACATGTTTTTCTCCATTAGGAAGTTGTATTCCTTCTCCTGAACAGACACCTGGTTGCAGTGATCTATTCAGTTTGTCTCCAGAACATATTATTGCATCCTGTATCTCGAACTGGAGACATTAGGGATTGCTTATTGTACTGAACTTCAGAACTATTAGAGAATCAAAATATTACTGATTCAAAAAAGTGCCATGGGCAAAAACCATAATAAGATATAACTTATCTTGCTGTTTTTCACTTTCAATAATACAGTTATCCCAAGCAAATTAAAACCTTTAATTTTAGAAAGAATGATCATGTATCTGAGGTAGAATGCATTTGGAGTCTTTAGATTAGCTACAATGTATGATTTGAAGACTGATATCAGCTGTGAGTTTTTAAATTTCCAGGCCAAAAATTTTCATTGAGAAGATTTTTTTTGGAAATTTCAGCAAAAAATGTTTGCAGTTTTTTACAGATGTTCTTCACAAGATAATATTTTTTGCAATTATAGTAATAACTAGTACATTGATCATGTAATAATGCCATGAAGAGTTATGTTGTGTAGAGTAGGTGTTTGAAGTTTGGAAAAATGGAATTCCTGTAATCAGGTGTTCTAGAAATCAGGAATAATGCTATGACTCTACCATATTATGACCAATACTGCATTTAGGAATGCTTCCCTGGTTTCCTGATATTTGTGTGCTGCTCAGTGTGGTCATCATATTTACAGTTAAGTACATGTTAAACCATGAGGGATAAAAAGCATCATATTTATGTCTACTGGATCTCAGGCATGGAGCCTGCTCTGGGCAATTGTTGGAGCACTGTGAAATAGATGTAAACCTCTAAGACTATAAGAAGTGCAGATGTAGGTTGTAGAAACTGACCACTATACGTACACACTGATAGGCATTTATTTAATGAACGTCTGGAGGATTTTTTTTGTGAACAAGATTCCAATTTCTTACTTTAGATCGCAAGCAAGTATTGTCCCTCAATTCTCTTCAGAGTTAGCATTAACAGAGTTCATTCCTGATAGAAATAAGAAGTAAATCAGACAGCTCTGCTCTCAGCTGTGTTCTCTGTTGCCCTGGTCCAACAAGGGGCAAAAGCTATTTAAGCAAGACAAATTTTAGTTAATATCCCCACAATAAGAAAGAGAGGAAGAAGAGCATGTACCAATGATTCCTGAAAGAGCATATTTTTAAATATACTGCTGGAGAGAAGTAGGACTAGGCATGAAGATTGTACAAGGCACAGAGGTCAGCATAATAGAAGACATACAGCAGAAAGTGGGAGAAAGAGATAAAGAATGCAATTAAGTAAAAGGATAGAACATGTCTAGGGAGTAGAAGGAAGTAAAAGCAAGACATAAGTAATTGTGGGTAAGATAATATAAGGCCTTGAAGATGAAAATGAAAACTTGAATTTGTAACTGCACTAAGTAATCTGTTTACCTTCATTATAAATAATAAAGAACTAATAGTATGCGGTAGCTCATTTGTCCTTGTGGCTTTCTCAAGCATTTTTAGGGAGTGTAGATGAAGAGTGAGGAAATAGTCTATAAGTTAATGGTGTATATACTGAAATAATAAAAGCCTTTACTTTTTTGAGGCTAAGCATTCTGTCTCAAGAGGATTGGTAGATGATGTGGCAGACCTAACATTACAGCAAAAACTCTTCAAACATTTAGGATGCTACATGTCTTAATTTAAAATCTCATGAAAATAGTGGAAAGAAGAGTCAGCTGCAGAAGTGCACTTTGGCATGTCTCTCAAAGTAAAGAAGTTTTCTTTAGAAACGTTGGTGTAAGAGTTTAATCTTCTATTCTAGTATTGCATTAAATAGTAATTCTAAACTGTTTGGACAATTTATTACTGTCCATTTCTGTGGACAGTATCCTGTCCTGTGAATTTATTTTTTTCCTTAACATCTTAGCAACCAGTTGAAGAGCAAGTATGGTTGAAAGATGATTGTTGACTTTGAGTAGGCTGGTGGAAGACTTTTTTAGTGATATCTTCATATTTACAGCTCCTCTTTAAAGCTGTTATTAGTAAGTGACAGCCTTAATTTTCTCTAAGATTATTAATATTTAGTGCAGTAACTTTCTTGTTTCTCTGATTTTGTTTAAATAATAAATAAATAAAATTTTGGGAAGACTAATGAATGGTGAATAAAATGTTCTATAAGTTGCATATTTAGAAAAGGCCTTCAGTGTAGTTTTCTCAGAAATTTTGAAATGTGTCTGTTATTTGCTAGAACAATTCAGTCTCACCAGCTTTCAGACCATTTTTAAAAATCTGTCAATTGAGTCCTTAGCTTCTCTGTCTGAGTTGAGTATGTGATCTGGCTTTGTGTAAAGTGATTACTAGTAAGAGCTTCAGACTCAATGTCAGTCCAAGGATGAAGAAATCCATCACAGAATGCTGTATTTTAATAAAAGGATTTCAGTTACTCGGTAGTATAAAGACATAATAATGCTTGTGACATGCTGTGGTGTATTTCTTTAGGATCAAACTGAACATTGGAATAATAGCAGCATTGAGAAGAAAGGAAAAATAGGATGCCTGATTTGTGCATCGCTTTTTCTTCTATTGATTTCTATATTTAGCGTAGTGTATGGCATGTCAGGCCCTGGTTATAAAGACCTGTTAAAGAAAGTGCTTGGATCCCTGGTCTTGCATTTTAGGAATCAAGCTGCATGCATAAACTTGCATAGAATTGGATGGATCCTAAGGAAGATCCACTACCAGATGCAGATGTTTTGGTTTTTTTTGTTAAAAGCTTATTTGCAGACCCACAAAAGAGCAGGTGGAGAATCCCAAATCACACCTTCCCAACTGTTCCCACACCTGTCTCAGAAGTCATCATGCCATCAGGTGCCCATCTTGATATGGTCAGGGCAGCACAGAGTCCCGAAGGTAGACAGAAAGTGAGATTAGGTACTCTAAGGGAGAGACAGCCTGTTTGGCCCCTTCCAGGGCTGTCCCAGAAGCACTGTCAAGGTAAATCAGTGCTGGATCAATCCTTTTGAACTGAGGGAAGATGCTTCCTAGGGTGTGGCACTCAGTGTAGGGTGCAGAGGAAGAGAATCTGGGGTGTGATCAGGATTGATTACAGGAAAATAGAGGGATAAGAGAATAAAAAACATTGGATGTGTAAATAGGTGGCATGTTTGTCTGGCCATGTACAGCTTCTTACCAGTGCTGTGTGTCCTGTGTTAGCAAATTCCTAACTTCTAACTCTTCCTGGCTGAAGGGCAGTGGATCTGTAGTCTCTGTGTGTGTGGCCAGCAGCCAGACCCAGGCAGAGGCCCATATGTTCATGGTGCCAGCAGCTGGAGCAAGAATAGACCTGGGTGCTGGCAGTTGGGCAAAATGAGGTGCCAGCCCTCAGCTTTGGACTGCAGGTAACTGGGGCCCAGCCCAGACATCTGCAGAGCCAGTGTCCGGGCTGAGTGCAAGTGTGTGAGCACTAGAGAAGAGGCAGCTGAATGACCCTGTGGGTCCTTGGGAGTGCTGAGTATAACTGCATTGATCTGTGTTATAGCCTTAAGTATGTGAGTATATATATACATTTATTTATGTGTGTGTTTGCTGGTGCCTGCTGGGAGATGCGTGCTCAGCCTTGCTACTGTTTGGGCTGGGGGTGTGGAGCTGTGGCTGCCTCCCCTTTGTCAGGCTATTAGATGAGGCTCCCCAAACAGCAGTAACCCATTGCCGGGATTTTGTTTTGCTGTTGTGACCTGAGATTGTCAAAAGTCTCTTGTTTTCCCAGCCCAGCGTCAGAAGAAGAGTCTGAGATCTGTCTGTTCTGCTTTTCAAGGTTGTTTATTTTCTGTTATCTAGTGCGTTCTTGCTCTGGCCTGCTGAAGTCTGTCTTGCAAGTCAGATTCAGACAGACTCATCTCCCTTGGGGCAGTTTTATCTTTTATACTAAAAGCTAGGTGTACATTCTTTACAATAATTCTCCAATACCTATCAGCTATGTTGGACAATGTGTGGACTCTAAACCAATTAAAAGTGCCACCATCACAGCAGAAGATGAAGGGCAAAAGACAGAGAAGAAAGGCAGGGACATGCCCTGATTCCTCCATCTTTGTCCCTTGAACTCCATTCTAAAAACCCAAAATTCTACTTTTTCACCTTGTTATAAGTTAACTATCATTCTACTTAAATTCTTGTGACTAATAAATTTGCCAGGAAGTCAGAGAAATGTCCTGGGTTCCCACAACCCATTCCATAGCATCACGTTTCTCTCTATAAAGGGAGACTGGTCAACCTGGTCATGTTCCAGGTAGGTAGCATGCTCCTTCTGTTTCAGTCTGCTAATAAACTGCCTCCTTTCTAAACTCAGAGCCATTTGAGCTGAGCTGCATAGCAGAAAATATGCAAGGTAAATGTGGACCTGTGCACCTTTTCTGTTTCCCCTTCACCTCTCCATACTGCCTAAAGGTGAGGAATGTTCTCTCAGTTGAGGTACTCACCATAGAAGTCTATTTTAATTTCTAACTATGCTTTTTATATATTTGTGCAAGTAAGTTTGTAAATATTTTCTTTTTCACTTAGAAAATCTCTTACTACCCTGCCTTCCTTCTTGCTTCAAGAGGAAGAAAAGGAATAGATTGTTTAAGCAGAATCTGGATTTTCTGTTTACAGAGCAATAAATGTTCTGAAATGAACTGCAGTTGTAGATGTTGTAAAATTGCTTTTGTTTGACAGGTTAATAAATCTTAGTCAAAGGTTTGAATGACTAAAGATATTAAAAGCTTGTGTTGCCTGACAAAACCAAACAAGCCAACCATCTTTTTGCATTTCTTTATAAATACAGCAAAGGGTTCAGTTTTATTTCAACTGACCACGGCTCTCATTTTATTTGCAAAGCCTTTGTCAATGGGTCTTCTACACAGTTTGTATGGCTTTTTCGTGTGGGTTTTGTTCGTTTGCTTGGTGTGGAAAATATAAACCAAAATCTCCTTAATTGGCAAATGTTTTAAATGTTGTACTTCTTCAACAGGTACTCATGCTCATGGTGTAGATACCTTCCATTAACTTTTTTGGCTATGAATAAGCCTAGGAATTTTAGAGAATTTAAATTAGTGTTTTCAAACCTAAACCTACATTGATCTTGTGCGGTTACTGTTATGACACTTTCATGCATATACATAAAAGATAAGTCTACCATATATTCATCTGCAGTAAGGACCCTTCCAGCAGATGGGTTTAGGTACTCAGTTGTCCCTGGATCCCAGTCTTGTGCTTCCATCATTCCACAGTTTCCCCTGTGCACACACAGATCTCTTGGACAGCCCCAGATGCCACAGTCTTTACAGCAGCTGGCTGAGGCTGCCCTGTGCGTACCCTGTCACTCCAAGAGCCTGGACTGACTGTGCTCTTGCTCATGCCTGGCTTCCAGGACACTTCACCTACTTGCTAGCTACTGCAGCTTGCTCTTTGCTAGCCCTCAGAGCCTCTCTTGTCCACCCATCATCACTGCACTTCTGCACTGAGGGCACGTGGGACTCCTGGTCCCATGGCAGGATGACACTGAGACCTCCATGCACGTGTGTGTGCCCATGAAAACCACTAGAAATGGAGTTTAATTGGAGGAGACAGGACAGGCTACACAGACTGATGCAGGAATTGCCAAGAACAGGTGACCCCTACTGACACCCCACCAGCCCCTTCTGTCTCATGTTCCCACAGGGTACCCTGACCCATGGAGCTTCTCCTGTTGGCATGTCTGTGTGGGTCCTTGTTGTACCAGGAGTGGCTGGACCAGGGTCTCACAGGGCTGCTGGGGTACATTCTGCCCCATCAGGCAGCACAGGAATGAGCTTCTGGTAGGCTGCTGGGGGTGTGTGGCTGCTGGGGTGTTTCTGGGAGCAGCTGGCCCAGGGTGTTTCAGGCTCCCCACACCTGGCTTTGTTGTTCCTGCCATTCTTCTTCCCCTGTACAGTTTTATCATATAATGTGTGTGTGCATATACGTATGTCTTTCTGCATATGAAATACACATCTGTACAGATCCCTCTCTGTAGAAACTTAGCAATTTTAAGTGCTTATGTTTTACACATGCTCTTTGAAATTAATAGTAATATGATGTTTCATAACCACAGAGTATCCGGAAGGAAAGATTCTTACTAATTAAGATTAGCCTACCTAAACTGTGTTCATTTTCTCCAAGGAAGGTAGTCAGGAAGGCAGCCAAAGCAGAGAGAAAAACTTTTAAAGTTTATAGGGAAAGTAGAAAAAACATGAATAGAACCTTGGCTGGAAGCCTGCGGCACTATCACTGCAAAGCACAAGAACATCTGATTGAGAAAAACATTTTGAATGTCATGAGCAACATTTTCACTTTTCATCAACGTATAAGATATCTGGTATCTTATTTGGTCCTTAGCTCAGAAGGACAATTGTCACTTGATTTTGTAAGATTTTCTTCTTATTGCTTTTGGTAACAAAGTTAAAATGTGACCTAGTTGAGCATATAATAGCAGTGTTTCTAGACAGAGTAATTGTTTCTTTCCAGTTTTAATCCATCATCTTGATATCCGGTAGAACTACCTGTTAAATTTCTACTTTTGTTGTCAATGAGGAGACTGTTCTCTATGGCTTTAAAAGTATCGAAGTGTTTTTTTCTGCAGATGCAGGGTCAATGGAGAAAAAAGAATTTTTGGTGTCTTTTCTCACACTGTTCTGCTTGCTAAGACTAGAGCTTACAAACCTTTGAAGACTATGAAACAGGTATTTTTAGCCACACCTTCAAGATCCGCAGATCCAGAACTTAAATCCCAGAGTCAGTCTTTATGTGTGGATGAGATTTTTAGTCCTCAGTCTTTAGATTCTCTATTCAATAATGAATCTTACCTATAGTTCACTAGAAGCAGCTGGAATCAATTAGCAAAGACTTAAAACATAATAGAAATAGAATATAATAGACCACTACTACTTCTTAAAAAATAAAACAAAAAAGGAGAAAAAAAAATCACCCAAGCCATTTCCTTTGTGCTGAATCACAAATTTTGAGATTCTCTTTTGCTTGTTCATCTGAAAGGCAGCCTATCCTCTTTTATTTTTTGTAATCATGGCATATTTTACCTGGTAGCCAGAACATATAATTCAGTAGGCTGTGTGGTAGTGATACTTTTTCACCTTGACACACCTGCCACAGTCTGGTTTCCCTAGGGAATCTTTATATAATGTCTGGGTGCTGAAGCTTCCAAGTTATCAGTAAAATGCTGCTTTGTAGTACTCAGATGCTTGTCAATTTATCCAGATTCTTGGCAATATCTTGACATCTATTTCTAAACTGATTGTATTACTGTATTAGAGGTAGTTTCTTTCAGGTCATATGTTGCAATGGTTAGAGCAATGTAAAATCATTCTTTCCAGAATGCCATGGTAGTCTAACTAATATATAAATAATTTGTTTTTAAATAGAAGAAAAGCAGAATGGACTGCGTTTACACAGAGACAACTAGGATTTTTTTCCAAACAAGTGTGTGTTATAAGCACATTAACTCTCATTCAGGTGCTTTTCTGTAATTCAACTGCAGGCATATGCAGAGAATGCAATTTGTCTTTGACTTAACTGTGAAGAAATTTGTTTATAGCAGTGTTGGGGTGACTGAGACACTTCCTAATGGAGTGTTTTATATTCTCATCAAAGGTTTTCTAATGGTCACTTAGCAATAAGTTTTGTCTGTATTTTTTGCACATTTGTCATTCAGACCTTTAAATTTAGAAGTTCCATTTCAGTGCCATCTGTCTCTGCACAAATGAATCTAGCTACACACTTTTGAACAGGAAAAAAACCCAACTGATTTCCTGTGGTCAGAAAAAAAGATAATTACAATGTCTGGTGATCACTGAGTTGACCATGAGCCAGCAATGTGCCATTGCAGCAAAGGTGGCTGATGAGGTGGAGTCTTGCCAGCAGATTGAGGTAATTGATCCTGCCCCTTTTCTCAGCACTAGTGAGGCCATACCTGGAAAATACTGGATGCAGTTCTGCACTTCCCAGTACAAGAGACATATTGAGCTACTGGAGGAGGGGGTCCATCCAAGGGACATCAAGACAATTAAGGGATTTCCGCCTATCACATTTGAGGAAAGGCAAAGTGAACTTGGAAAAGAGGAGGCTCAGGGAAACATTGATGTAAGTAAAAACCAGAAGGGAGAATGCAAAGAGCCAAGTACTTTTTAGTGGTGCCCAGTGACAGACCCAGAAGCAATGGACACAAACTGAAAGACGGGAGGTTCCCTCTGAGCATCAAGAAACACTTTTTCACCATGAAGTTGACTGAGCACTGTTGCAGGTTACTTAGAGAGGTGGTGGAGTCTTGCTCCTTGGAGATACTCAGACATGGTCTGGATCTTGTCCTGGGCTGTAGGTGTCCCTGCTTGAGCAGGAGGTTGGCCTAGGTGACCTTCAGATGTTGCTTCCAATCTCAGTCACAGAATCACAGAATATTCTGAGATGGAAGGGATCCACAAGGAGCATGAGTCCACCTCTTAAGTGAATGGCCCATATAGGGGTCAAACCAACACCCTTGGCATTATTAACACCATACTATAATGAGACATCCTGGAATCATGTGATTCTGAGTCCATACAATACTTACATATCATTTGTGTATTTTCTGTGTATATATGTATAGTATGTGGGGTCCCTTACATAGGAATAGAGTTAATAATTGATATATATAATATATATATATATATATATATATATATATAAATAATGTGGCAGCAAGTAACAATTAGAGTAACAATTCAAACAATCTCAGTGATGTGAGATGTTTAAATGTCTCAGTTTAAATGGGAAATTAGTGCTCATCCCTTTCCTAAAGACTCAAACTGTTGAAGGCCAGCAAATGCAGGATACTTCAGATCAGCAGCTCCACTAAGTGATTCTTACTTTTAATATAAAATCATTATTGTGTTGAATGAACGAGTAGTTCATTTAAGCATATGGCCTGATGAAGTGTTTTGAGGACTTTGCCCATGAGAGGTTGTTTTACAGGCAAATATGTGGTAGTTTTCCTTTCAGATTAGTCTGCCATCTGTCAGCTTTATACCCTGTTGAATATGAACATTATTTGTGATTGAAATATACAGAATGGGAGGGGTTTTTAATAAAAATGATATTAAGAAAAGCTAATGAGAACCCAGATACTGATAAACTTATTTCTTTGAAGAGCTGGGTACCCAAAAGACGTTATGGCAAAAGTTGTGTGACAAGCATAGTAACTAGTTGGTGATACCATGGCTGGTATTCCCAAAGTAAAGTTCATGTTAAGCCAGTGTCATGGCTCTGTTAGGTACTGATCTAATATATATATTAAACTGAATAAGCCTTATGCTACAAAGAGAGAGACTATCTGTTTGGAGACCATGTACACCATGTATTTATCCACATGCATACATACACAGAGTTAAATAAACAAGGTTTTCTATTTTTGTTCATTGTTTACTCTTATGCATTCATTTATACGCACACCTTATTCCTTCCATGGAAAATGACCTGTTACTCTTTCTGTAAGCATGCCTGAGTCAAAATAAGAACTGAGAGCCTTTGGTTGAAGTGTCTGTTAACATTCTCTTATCTGGTAGAGCTGTTCTAATAGAAAAATAGGCACCACTTGATAGCTGTGTGTCATCAATGCATTTTAAAAAATGTTTTTTCGTGATATAGAAAATAGCTAGATTGTATTACGGGAATTTTGACAAAAGTATGTTGAAATATTTTGAGATTAAGACTTAACTTTCCACATGTGAATTCTTTTTAAGAGTATATTAATTTTCTTATTTACAGAAATATTTGGGCTTGGAGTTCACAGTAGAAATAAATTTTCTAGAGGAGCAGTCTGTTTTAATGGTTGATTCACATAAAACTTCTTGATATTCACTGGTTTTCCTTCTCTGCATTTTTCATAGCTTGAAATGCCTAGCTAGCTATTGCTTCCCTAAAATAAAAAAAGGAAGCTGATCCAAACAAACTAGAGATTAATGTGAAAAACACAACTTCTCTACTGGAATCTTAAAAAAATAATTATGATTTTTTTTTAACTTTCTTCTTAATACATAATACATTCTCATTAAAAATTTTGTGTTTATCAATAGTAATCGTATCAATCTAGTAGAACTTGAGGGCACTTACAGTTAATCCCTCATTCAGGATTAGGAGAGTGGGTCCACTGAATTAATTATTTCTCACAATAAACAGTTCAAAAAGGGTATATCATACATAGTGTATGTAGAAATATGGGTTTTATAGTTATTTCTTTTACTTTTTTGGTGGTAGATTTCACGTTCTTTAGAAATATTATATTTACCACACAGAAATAATTTCTCAGGTAAAGAGAAATTATGTAAGAAATTTTGAGTTCTGACTTTCATTTGCTTGTGGAGTCAAAGCAGCTTTGCAAACTAAGAGGCTGAGAAATCATCTTTTGAAATCATGAAGACAGTTACTTAAATAGATCTGGTTATTGATGTAATGAGGCTTTTCATTTCAGATGTGGTATTTTTAGATTGCTGTTGCAAGAATAAATTATGGAATGACGACATTCCTAACCATAACCCAATGCCCACAGGTGGGCTACTGTTGAAAGAACACATTCATAACTACTTGCACAGCCGTTTTGAGGGTTTACATATACAATCAGCTTTCGGCATGCCAGGTATAAGATGGCAGGTTGAAAGGATAAACCTGTATGATTCAAATACTGCCCAACAAGAATATTTGCATTCCTCTAAACTTTAGAAGTTAGTATTTTTTACAGCTTAGTTTTGTACATTCTTGTCCATAACATTTATATTGAGAAGAGAGAATTGCCATTTTTAATGTTTTGGGTTTTTTTTTTTCTGTAGTTGAAATACAAAGAAAAGAATTACTAGAATTTTATTAGTTTTTGTATGTTTTTATTTAAAGCTTTGTGCTTGGAGTTTTATGCTAATTTTATTATTATTATTAATAATAATAATAATAGTAATAATGTTTTCTACAATAACTTTCAGCTTTGAATTTTGAAAGAAAAGCTCTTTTCTTCCTGATCAGAAAGAGTTAAAGTGTAATGCAGCTGTATCTCACCAAGTCGCTCCAGACTGGTGATACTTGTGTACAGTTCAGTGAGAAGCTTGTACTGAATAGAAAAAAAAGGACCTTTTCCATTATGTTTCTGCACTCCCAATGAAAACCTGTTTAAAGGTAAATGCATCTTCTCACCCTTTCTTTCTTTATTGAAGAAATCAGGAAACGACCTTATGTCTGAAACATATGTGGGCTGTTATTAACACTACCATCAAAGATTATACAATCATTAAATAATGTTTAGATCAAATTCATGTAAATTCCACTATGCAGGCTGATCTTTCTGTGTGGGAAAAGAACTCTGGTCAAAGAGGCATTATAGAACAAACATAAGCTATTGCCAAAATAGATTTTCAAAAAAATTAGATCGCTCCATGGGAGCCAAGTGCCTTCTGCAGCACCTTCTGAGACAGTTGTAGGCAAGTGATGGTGTCCAGTTTCCCAAAACAAGCAGAAATGCTACATGCTCTGGGAGGTTTGGGTTTGTCCTCATTCCCTGTTGCAAAAAGTTCATTGCTTTTATTCAAGAAATACTTTTGGTGCCTACCTCCATTTTCGGTTTGAGACTTAGAATTAGGACGCATCAAAACAATTCCTCCTTCGGGTGTATCTGGTTTGTATCTCTGATGTCTTTGCTCATGAGATGGGCCCAGCCTCTTCTCCAAGCTGTTGAGTGACCGTGTGGTAGGCAGAAAGTGGAACACAAGAAACTCCTAGATTCTTGGAAAACCATTTTCACCATAGGGCTGATTTCACCATATGGTTTTGCTATATGGGAACAGGTGTCCAGGAGATATGTGGAATCTGCATACTTGTAAATGCTGAAAGCTCACCTGGCCAAAGACCTGAGCAGCCTGCTTTGGCTGGACATGTGTTGGAGTGTTTCCAAATGGCCCTCAGTGTATTTTGTCCTACAGTTCTGAGCTCTGCGTGCTAGGTGCATTGCTTAATGTGTTGTGTATTACATGTCAAGGAAGTCAGTAGGTTTGATAAAGACAGTTCTCTGTGCAAGGGAAGGCAGCACAAATTAACTATTTCATTGTACAGAATTACTTTTAGAGATAAGTGACTCTGATAAAACTCCAGCATGTTATACAATATGAATAGTCTCAGTAGAGAAAGAGAACATCTTGAGTATTTGCCTTGTGTTCTCCATAAAAGAACAATACCCTTCTATAGCTAATCTAAGCTGCAGTTGATTGAGTTAGATTTCTGCTGCTGGGATAACTGGACACTGTTTCAGAAATGCCTGAGAATTTCTTGAGGCCTGTAACACAAGTAACCATACAAAGTTCCCTGTGTGCTGTCCTTAAACACACAGTGCTCTGTGAAAAGAGTGCTCCAGCCATCCGGAATGATCAGAGTAACCCCGCATGTAAATGTGACCTTCTCCCTGCCTCACAGAGCCGCTGTGTCTGGGGCTGACTGTCACTCACAGAAACACTTCCTTTCATTCGATCAAGTCTTGAAAACAAGCAAGAAATATGAAATTGCTCCTCCTTCTTCTCTATCCAAACCATTTTATTCCTTCTGGCCTTCCTTGAGATAATATTCTGTGAACTGTTTTTTGAGAGAGGAACTGCTGGTGCAATCTGAAATGTAAAGTGTCATTTATGTAAGAGCTAGAAACCCAGAGTGATTCTAATTATGTGCAGATGTAACATTTTTTTTTTTCCTTTTTTCGTTTTGGAAATTATGCTAATGATTTTTTGTTTTGTAAGTTTTATGGTAAATAATTTGATTATTATATTGGTCTGCAACATACTCCTAGCAGTGAGTTAATAAAAATCTGAATTAAAAAGCATATATGCATGTAATTTCCAAACAGTTCTTAAAATGAATCATTGACTCATAAAGAATGGTGGCTGTAGTTAGTATGCTGAATATTCTGGTGCTTAATTCATTTGATTTTCAGTTTCCAGTTTATTCATTTGTTATAGCATTTAAAAACATCTTGGCTTACTCTTCATTTTCCTTAATGGAACTAAGTTGTGGGGCTGTAAGCTGCATTACTTTCTTAACAGCATATTTAATATGATTCTGTTATCCTTGGCTGGTCAAATTGGCACATCCTTAAAATAAAATGAAATGTAATTCATTATTGTATTCACTATTGGAAATTTTCCCAACTATTTCTGGAAGGAGTGTAAATCCAAAGATTAGGAGAGAAACATTAATCCAAGTTATTTCATTATTGTTTTTACTTAATTCATTAGAGAATTAACACAGTAAGAGACCAAAATTTCAAATATTGCACCTGTTTAAAATAGATTAATTCAATAATGTTTAAGTAACTTTAATGGTAAATGGGTCACCCAGAAATACATTTTCCCCTTGTTCTCAGGTATTTGGAAAATCAAAACATAGGAAAAAAGAAAACACAAGTTGAGCTAAGAAACATCATAACATCTGTGTTATGATGTTAAAATTGTTGTTTCCTCTCTCTTTTTTGTGAATTTCCACCACCTCCCATGAAGGACAAACATCATCTTTTAAGCATCTCAACATTTTGTATGGGATATGGATGGATCAGTGTTGTATTCTGAATTATATTATGGTTCTTGAAAATTTCTGGGTCATTCACATGACTAACACAGTTGGTTAGTACTGGAATTATTTTGAAAATCTAAAAAAAATTGAGCAAGGAAAAATTGCAAAAGTTGTTAAACAAACCACAAACCGTGGTTGCAGTAATAATATCTTTCAGTCTGTCTTAGATGCTACTTAGTGTTGAATTTTAACCATATAGTATGGGCTAGTTTTTCACAAAGAAAAAAGTAAAAATACTTCTGACAATGAACAGTCAGCAAATTATCTGTAGAAATTAAAGGCCTGAGCACCTTCTGGTTTACAGAAATCAAGTGTCATTCTGATATCCATGTGACCTGACTACTTGGTGAGTTTCTTCCTGCAGCCTGTCTTGGGGCCTTTTTCTAGAGATATGATGAAATTTGGATTAGTCCTTAACCACTTATAGAAGACTGTATTCTGCATATATATATATAAATTAATGTATGAGGGTACCAAGTATTTCTAGTGAAAATTCTACAAATCACCCATCACACTTTTTGAACAATTGATTAGGGTATGGAGGGGGAAAACATCAATTAAAAATAAAGAAGTTACAGAGTATAAGATGCAATCCATAAGAAGCCCAAACATATGTCATTCTGATACCAAGTGTTTCTGTGTCATTTAAAGACAGGTGATGAAAATTTTCTTTTCATTCTTTCTTTGCAGAACAATAGATGGTAGTGTTAAACTTGCAGATGAATTCTGTACATATAAATCATGGAATCTTTAGTCTCATCTCTCAGTCTGTTTTAGAGCTGATATAGTAGTGTCATATGTGGTCCAGGATATTTGTTTGGTAAACACTCCCTATGCATATATATTACATTCACAAATGAATCTTCCAAAATCTTTATTTTAAAATTGACTTTAATTTTTTATCCTTCCTGCCATCTTGGTTATCACTAACCACAATAACACTTACAGATATCCCTGTTAGTCACATAATTATTCCATCCAGAATTTAGTACTCTGTAGGGTAGAGAGGGCCTGCTGTACATACCAAGAGCCCAACTAACACTCTTTTCTTATATTCTTACATTTAACATAGGAGGATGAGGTAATGATATGCTGCAGTAATATTATTTCTTCCTCTGGTTAAGTGATTAATTTTTCTTTTTCTAGATTCATAGAGTGAAATATAAATTAATACACATTTTTAAGCATTTAGTTCATTCCAAAGTGAGAACTGTCCTATATTAGTATGACCTTTTGAGAGATCTCGTAGGAGTAGTATTGATCAGTGACACAAGTTCTAGAAATAATGCACAGAAGCAGCCAAAATCTCAGCTGTAGTCTGTATAAATCTCATCTGTCTTTCAGTTGGAGTGAAGTTGATGTTGCAATACTTATGCAAAATGGGAAAGAATTCGGCTGCTTTCATATCTCTAAATTTAGTGTGTGGGTGGTCCAGGACAATGAAGAGTTTATAACATCTCTATATAATAATAAATCCATTTTGTGTGTGAACCTCTGTAAACCTTTTGTCATCTATTAAAAATGTGACTGTGCTGTTGACAATAAGTTTCAGTAGAAAGAAAGACTTAAGGAAGACCTAGTACACTTATTTCCTGCAAGACACTGTAATTATGGGTCATTTGCCTGGTTTCTTTGGTAATTAAGAGTTTTAATTGTGTCTAGTTCAGCGAATTAGTTAAGCTTTTCATTATGCATATTGCTTTCCATAATCATCGTCTCCTCTCGTACAGTAAGTTTAGTGACGTCATGGAAGTCAGTTAGGTCTTTCAAGGCAGAGCAGTGAAGTACATTCTTTTGTATGAGCTGGATCAGAAAAGGTTTCTGAAAGGCCTTGATAATGCTCTTCTGTGCAACATTTAAGCTTATTCTTCAAAAAGCAAAGCCTGTCAGAGTTTCATTTATTGTCTTCAGAGTGCTTAAGGTCAAGAATTAAGCTATTGTTAAGAATAAAACCTATAGGGAGAGCCATGCTTCCATTCTAATAGCAATTGTACGAAGCTTTCCAGGATCAGCTGGTTACATATTTGTAGTTAGTAATAGTGATAATGATCAACATTTGAAAGTTTCACATTGTTCAAACTGGAATGCAGTGACTGTATGAAGGAAATGAGCTCAAAAGTGATTGGTGATTCCTTTGGCTCACTAAAAAATCATTAATTAAATTTTACTTTGTTGCATGTAAGATAGAAAGCATCTTTTACTTTTCTTTTGACAAACTCCAAGTTGTTGCTGATATGTTGAAAGGAAAGAATCAATATTTTAAAAAGAAAGGAAATCAGGAGAGGGTTCTTTCATTTTTCCCCTTCCACAGTGTCTGATAGATCGGTATATATAGTGCAGACATGTAATACATCTTGCACAAATTTTTTCTTCGAATGTAATAAAGCTTTTGCAAGTTGCAACTTGGTTCCCTTGGCACACGGCCAAAGCAAACACTGTGCATCCTTTATTTTCTGCAGTGAAATAGTTGTGTGTTTGAGAACCTAAAAGGTGCAGTATGGTGTTGATGTTTACAGAATCATAGAGTATTCTGAGTTGGAAAGGACACACAAGGATCATCAAAGTCCAACTCATGGCCCTGCACAGGACAGCTTCAGGAATCACACCATGTGCCTGAGAGCATTGATTTCCTCACATTGTAGATTTGAGGAAAATTGCCCTAACCATCCCAACATCTGTTTTCAGTTACTAAAAGTACTTGTGGTGGTGATTTTGGCATTAGTAGTAGTAGCAGTGCAAATAATATTGATAATAAATGCAATATGAATTGGAGAAGTGCTAGAAACCCTGTGTCAGTATAGGTCAGAATTTTTCAGGTCCTTGGATGTCAAAAGTTGCTTTGGGTTACCCATGACTAAAAATCAAACTGAATTTGCAGTTCATGGACAGGAAGAGATGCTTCATTGTATAAATTCTGGAATGAGCTCCAGAAACATTATCTTTCATTATACAAAATTTCACACCATATGATTTTTATATATTTGTCTCATTTGTTTATTATTCAATATTGTGATATTATATTACAAAATCCACATAAATAATGTATGATTGTTTTTAACAGCTTTGCTTCTAAACTACAATCTGGAATGACGTTGACTATTGAAAGGCATGGAAGTTCTACCTGACTAAACTCTCTTTTGTAAATGTAACTTTCCAATATAATTGCTTATTTTATTTCTCATCATTACTTTGGAAGATTTAAGCAAACAGAGAATGACTTTGACAGCACTCTTCTGATAAGTAGTGTCTGTCTCCACTCATCTAAAGTCCACTATTGACCTAGGTAGCTTAGTGTTCCCCATACCTTGTGTATGTAGGATGTGCCATACCTGTGAGTGAAAGCAGTGCTTTTGCCATTTTGCAGGTTGTAAAGTTGGTATGGAAAAGTTAAATTGCCTGCTTATAAAGGTATTTAGGCACTTGCTTAATTTTCTTTAAGCTTGTGATTAAACGCATATCTATAAAAGCACTTAGGAACATCTGGATAACCAGTTTCTGGGATTTAAGTAAGTGTATTGATGTTTTTTGAATTTACATTAATTAAATGTTAATTACCATGCAGATGTTCAAACTGAGAGGTTTGTTTTTGTTCTAATTAGGGGTGTCTAAGCCAAGAATGAAATTTAGTTTTCCTAATAAGTTTCATTCAGGATCATTCTCTCTTTTAAAATAAGCTATTAGAAGTTCATAGTAACATTATTTTTTTCCTCTCACCTCCTTGTTTCTCAGTGTCTTGTGTTTGAAGATTCACCACAGGGTGTCAAAGGAGCCCTGGAAGCAGGAATGCAAGTGGTTATGATTCCGGATGAAAAATTAACTCCAGATCTTAAAAAGGAGGCAACACTGGTGCTGAAGTCCATGGAAGATTTCCAACCAGAACTGTTTGGTTTACCAGCATATGATTGATGCCTAATGCCTATGAATATGTTCTTGACTGGAGATAAATTAAAAGTTAAATGAAATTTAATTTTGTTTTTATGATTGTTTTTCATCCTTTACTCTCTTACTCAAAACTAGAGCACAAAAATCCTGTTAACACTCAGTCTTTTACATTACCTTTGATAAATTGTCAGGAATATTTATTATTTTTCCTTTTGATAAATGCTAAATTAAAGCAGCATATTTCTGTTAAGTGATTCCAGTCTTGTTCTATTTACATCATGTTTTCTGGGAATATTATGGAACTATGTAGACAATTTATTGTAACTGCATTGGAAGCTTCTTGTTCTGTTTCCATTTGAACTACTTATTGTTTATATCTTAATCAGAAATCTGTTCTGGATTGCCTTTTATTCCATTAAAATATTTTTGACACCAATATTGCTATCAGTATTGCTTATCCTTTTTCTCATCCCATTGGTGCTTTGAAGTGGCTACCTAGAACAGAGGCTAGACAAAGTTAAGAGAATAAATTGGGTATTTATTAAAGGCCTTCAACAGATATACCTTGGGCAGTCAAAAGCCTCACAGAGGATACACCCAAGATGGACAATGGTCATGAGTTTTTCAGACAGATATAAGTTTGGTCTATTTGCATAGCAGGGATTAACTGTCCAATTACAGCTTCAGGTAATGAAGTCATATTCTCCCAGCTCTCTCTCCCCCCTCAACTCACTTTTGTTTATACTTTTCGGGGCCTGTGGCTATAGGGCCCAGAGGAGTTGTTTTGTCTTTCCACACTGTGAAGACAGTAGTTTACACTTTATGTGAAGTTTGGAGTAATGCAATAATGCAGCACAGGATTTGAGTGGCTAAAAAAATAAAGGCTAAATATAAATAAATAAAGGCTAAATTTAAGGCATCACCATACTTGCCCATCTATTCCATTAGTATTGTATTGTCTTTTTTCTTTTTTCCCCCATTTCTTTGCAACAGGGATTCTGTTGTACTTTCTGTGTTCTTTTGTTTTCTTCTTAGAGATTGAATGAGGTGACTTCCTGACATCCCTTAAAACATTCATTATTCTGTAATTCTGTCACTATATTTTCTGATAATTTGATCACCTGCTAGGAGCTAGACAAGGTTATATAATCTTAGAATTTAGCCAAAATGCTTTGCCTCTTGTTTCTTTCATTTCCTTATATCCTTCTTATAGTCCATGTGTCATGTATCCTTCTTTTTCATTCTTGTGATATAAGTGTGTCCTTTCTCTGTGCTTCAATTCTGATGAATTATTCTTGAGCATTTTTTTTTTCACCAATTTTCCTACAGAGAATTTTGCTATGTATTTTTAAAGTGAAGAAATTGCAGATTTAGTTTAGATAAATACTTAAAATTTATTTTTCTGCCTACCGTTATTTCCATTAAATGTTTATATTGTCAGCTGTCCTTCTGTCTCTTTATGGTATCTTGTCAGTGCAAGGGTAAAGGCCTCTGTACAAAATACTAGATACATAGACAGGTTATGGTGGAGTCCACAATTACATGTATGACATGATGGAAGCAATGTCTTTTACCTTGTCTAAAGAAAGCTATAGTATTTATGTAGCTTTATGACAGTTTTATAAATTAATTCTTGTATTCAGCACTTAAATCACTACATTTCTAATGAGCATCCATGAGGTACTTCACAGTCTAGGCAAAATATCAAACTCCAGAAAGACAAGAGGCCTGAAATAATAATAATAATTTCCATTTATTATGAGAATTCTGCTCTGACCTTGGGTTTTTGTAATATTGTATGTTTGTATATGATCTTTTCTCACAAAAATATGTTCTAGGCATTCCTGGTGTTTGACTGTTTTAGATTTAAGGATGTTTTGTCAGGAACAGAAATTAATGAATTATAGACCTTTTGGTGTTCATGGTGAATTTCCTTAGATTTTCTTCCTTCTGTATTTATAAAAACCTAAAATTTTTACATCTTTTATGGGGACTGTTATTATTTTCTTTTATAGCAGTCTGTTTATACCTCAAGAAATTAAAGAGATTTTATTCTATACAGTCGGTCAGATAAGACCTAGATTATACCAGTATCTTTTTATATGTATAGCATAATGCTTTGCAGTTAAGTGCTTTCCATTTTAAGGATCTGGAGGCATTTTTTCAAAAAAAGGTAATATCAATTCAGTGTAAATATTCTCCATATTGTGTTGTTTCTTTTGGCCATGGATATTGCAGTCATAATTGTTTGTATAGTGACAACAACCTTTCCCATCCAACCTGAACTTAATTTCTGGTCTTTTCAGACAAGATAACAGAACTATTGCCGTATAATTCCTCCTTTGACTTATGTTACATACCACAAAGTTTTACTGTAGAGAAATAATTCTGAGCTTTCAAGTGTAAAACAGGTTCTGTTGGGACCCCCTTCATTCATAATTACTGAATTTCAACAAGGAGATTATTATGTAGAAGAAGCTTTAATAAGCTGTAATTAGTAACTTTTTCAAAGTTTTGCATTTATTTTATTTAACTGGTGAGTTTTGCAAAAAAATAGAAGTGAGACATCTCATTTATACCTTATGTTGAAAGAATTGTCATCAAAGTAATGGATTTTGTTTTTAAAGATGTAGATGCAATAAATATATCTCTGACAAAATAAGAATTACTTCATCAAGACCACCATGGTAAGGTCAGCATAGTTCTAATTTAATAGCCTTATCTTTATGAAAATTAATAATCAGAAAAATACTGCTCCTTAACTCATTATCCCATCACATAAAATTATTTTTCCATTTATTTAGTATTCGACCTGATACTAAATGGATAATAAACCTGATACAGTTGTCAGTGAAATTATGGCCCCAAACTGAAGTCTATGAACCTGAGCCATATACCAATGACCTTCCCATCATTCTGGTAAAATTTCTTCGTACTTTTCATCTTGTTGTTCACCACTTTCCTGGTCCTGTGCTGAACCATTTAATTTTTACTAAAGTGATTTTGACTGCTGTTGTTAGCTTTTCTCTTAACTGAATGAGAAATCAAAACAGCACACAAAATTAAATCCTTCCTTTACAGTAGCCCTAAAAATCCTGTCATCTCTATTATAAGCAAGGAAGATATTCCTGTCAGCAGTAGATGACTGTAGTCTGCCTGACTAACCATGCACCAAGTATCAACATATGTTTGTATATATTTCTTTACCCAGTTTTTGGTTGGATTTGTGGCTTGATCATCTCAACAACATCTGTTCAGGAAAAAAAAAAAAATAAATTAAAAACTTGGATCCCCTCTTTTCTTTCCATCTGCTGCTTTCCAGATGAAATCCTGTTCTGACTGAACTGAAAAAAAAAAAACCCATATCAGATTCTGGCTACAGATCATGAGAACATGTGAGCAATCAGGACATTTGAATGCTCCATCTGTGTTCTTATGAAGAGGACTGTTAAAAACTAATCCAAAAAGTCTATCCTCTAACTCAGCAAGCAGACTTCAATCCCAGTAAATAGTTAACACATGCTTAATTTATTTTTATTAAGCAAAGAATAAACACCAGCTTAATTTTAAGGATACATTTAATTTTATTTGGCTTGATATAGAACATGTGCTTCAGGCATGTCCTGAGAAGGATTCCAGCCTCCAGAAAATAAAGGCAAAAATTAACAACCAAGGTTTTACCATTGGAAAATATGATCAGCACAGAAATATGTAGCTAAATTCAGTAATGAAAATAAATTTTAAAAGAAAAGAAAAAGTTTGTGATATACAAACCATTGTACTAGAACTTAAACTCCTTTCTACCTCACAAGTGAATTAGGATTTACATTTTACTGGAACTTAAATGGGATTAATTTTGGTAGAATTTTCAGATTGCAAAGATCTATGTAAATGGGGTTTCATTGAATATATTCAAATAAAAATTCATTGTCTTAGAACAGGATTAATTTTAAAATGCAGTGTGACTTCTGTGAAGCTTGGCATTTGCCTTCTACAAATAAAGATCAGAAAAACCTCATATACTCATTCCTCATTTGGATTAGATGTGTTTCTAAAGAATGCTATACTTAAACCTGTGGAGGTTAGATCCATTGGGGTCCCTTGGATGGATGAACCCTAGGTGAAAAAGTTCTCCCATGGTTAGGGTGACAAGGTGGATACTTCTCCCAGGGTGCTCTTCTGTTTATGCAAAGGTACCCCGGTTCTACCTCCCTGTTTGGCCTCTCCAATCCTTTATTCCTTATATGTCTGTTTCCTAGAATGTTCTCCCGACCCTGCTCCCCATTGACCCCATTTTGCTGCAGTGCCCCACCCCCTGCTTCCCCATTAGCTGTAACCCTTTGCCCCGCCTTTGTCTCTGCCCTCCCTCATCCCTTGACTTAAAGCCTGGACCCTCCATTGTCCCCTTGTCTTCGTTCCTTGACCCCTTTGGATGTGGCTGGAATGAACCTCCCCTGTAAAACTCTATACAAAGACCCTTCCCACTCCTTTGCCATCAGGGATTACAAGGAGCTGTCTGGTGCTGTGAGTGAGTGCGTGGTGAGTGAGTGAGTGAGTGAGTGAGTGAGAGAGTGTATGAGTGAGTGAGAGTGTGTGAGTGCGTGCGTGCCCCATAGCAGCTTCCCCCGGGAGATGCTTCTGGAAGGTGGTGGCACCACTGCCTCTTGCTTCAGCACCGACAGGTTAGCAGTGCTCTGCGACATAAACCAACGAAACCTCTGCCCACAATTGCTCATGTTGCATCTATTCCAAAAAAGTCTTCAGTAGAATCCAAATTAGGAAAAAAAAAAAAAAAAAAAAAAAAAAAAAAAAAAAAGCAGGAAAATTCATAGTAAGAAAAACGCAATTATTTTCTACTATGTTAAAATTCCTATGTATCTTTAACAAATAAGAGAATGAAGCTTGAAATTTACTTTCTTGCTAGCTCTAGATACTGTTTATCCATATCTAAATCTGTTTATTTTTTAAATCTAGATAAATTTAGACACCAAAAACACTAGCTAGGCAGTAAATTCCACAATTCCACAGGCCATATAAAAAATCTGTTATTAATTTTTTTATATAAGAATAATGTTAATAAAAATATAGCAATGGCTCTTTTTCCCAATTAATTTGTTTCCATGCATTTATTCCTAATTTAACCAGTTCATATTTTTGCTAAATTTACTGTGTTTTGGCACTAAGAATGTAGGATTGCTTTTTTTGTCAAACTAATGGAAATAAATGGAAATAGTGGAATGAAGGAAAAGAGTTCTCTCAGAATACTTCTCTGTCTCAAGGGAAACATGACTCTCATCAACACTTCATGTTTGCCTTCCCTTTGGCCAACAAGTCTAAGTTGTGGGTCTAATTACTTATTACAATGAAGGACAGAAGAAGGTCAAGGGCTCAAACGGAAGCCCCTTCCAGAACTTCCACGAGCCAAGGAAGCCAGGTCCGGTAAGAGGGCTCACTGCATGTGCCAGTGGCTGTGTTTATGCCAGGTAACTCAGTGAAAAAAAAAAAAAAAAAAAAAAAAAAAAAAAAAAAGTATATACTGGAGAGGGCAGGGGGCAGCATAAAGAAATCTGTTGGTTTCTTCTGTTCTTCAGCCCTTTGATTTATGGGCTCCAAGCCATCATATTCAAAATGTGAGGTGCTGGCTCACTCTGGTGATTAAAACAAGCTTTGGCAGAGAGAGAGAACAGTCCAGCTCTCACTTCTCTCTTTGTGGTTCTTTCCCCAGAATATCTACAATATGAAACTGGATCATGAAATAAAATATTAACAAGATCATTGTTAATATCTGAAGTTCCTGTGATTCAAAAAGTATCAGAGACGGTATTATTTAGTGGAGAACAGAATGGTAGAAGAAGGAAGCTGGAGACCAGGACTTGACCCATGGTATAAATCCTCTAGGACCTAGCACTCCAATGAAACGTAAAATGATACAATAAAGTCTTCCACTTGTCCTTTGCAAAACTGTAAAAGCAGTAATTATGACAGGAATCTTTTTTTGCATTAATAGAAGCAAAAATCAACTCAAAATCCTTTGCAAAGGCACTCTGTTATGAAACACAGATTTCTACAGGTAAGAATCAGCCCCTGTGGCAACTAGAGCAATTTGACCATGGAAGGGGATATTGATTTTGACTGCATTTCATCCATGCTATCATGGTTACTTGAGTAAAGTATATTATGTTGGTGTTACTGACTTCTCTTTGACAGACAATGACTTTTCCTCATTTAGAGAACTTAGGAAGTTGGATAGCTGAGGTTAATAAGTTTCCTGTAAATTTGACAAAGCAGTTTCCACTGTGTCATCTCTATGTCTTGCTAGTAATTTGATTACTTCTACCTACATACCTAGAGTATGGGCAATGTGTCTAAAAGTAACAGTATCCAATCCAAATCACAATATGGCTGCAGGTAAATCTTACACTCCAATGTGATAAAATGAAAAACATTAGGAATTTCAAACTAGAGGTTCTTTGTTCAGATAACCCTCTTTTTGTGAAAAGGAAGTGTTTAGTAGGAGATCACACAGATCTACAACTGATAGAAAAATACACTTGCCACCAGCTCCTTACAAAATGATGCAGCTTGTTTGGGGAAGAATGTAAATATGGTAATTCTACAAAATACTTTAATTCCCAATGACATTTTCCAAAAGCAGTGTAGGTAGAAACATGTAGGGGAAAGGGGAACACACACACAGATCAATGAATCTGAGCCTTCTCTGAGTCTCTGCCCAAGACCATGAAAATGAGAGGAGTCATTCTAGCTGTTACCCAAACAAATTCAGAGATGCACGACTTTTATCTCTGTTCTCAGTTTTTTCTGTTGCATGTGAACTGTAGATGTAAAAAGAAAAACAAAAACCAAAAAACATATGAAATGCAATGCAATGCATTTCATAAAAATAAAAAAATATATAAAATATATAAATATATATATATATATGAAATAATTTTTAAAAAATATATATGAAATGCAGGAAAATCTCTGTATGTTTTGCCAGAAATGCAGAGAAGTGACTTTGTGACATACCTGAACTATTCTCAGTGGTTATCTCAACTGCTGCTTCTCATGCTCCTGAGTTAATCAGCTGAGACATGGTCAAGCACTGGACCATGGTAGTTGTGCTGAAGAAAGAGAAAGTAAGTGCTACACTAGGGAATGTTTTTCCTTTTCAGAAAATGCTGAAAGGCATTCAGTAGTGCTGCACCTTGAGAAGTGTCTTTTTGCTGTAGCAGAATGTAATTTCAGCAAACACTAGTTTTTGTCACATAGAAATATTTCCTATATTTAACTTGCTGCAGAATATCTGCAGAGACATGGGTATCACAAGCAGCTTTTAAGTAGGGAGAGAAGAGTTTTCATTATAGTACAAAAAAATGGGTAGGAACAGGGAACATGAGGGAAAACAAGTGTTAATGCTTTCTAAAATAGCATCTTGATTTAAAATTGTGAAGACTATGCAAAGTGTATTGAATCTTTTTATTACTATGTCCTCATTCTTGGATATGACCCAGAACTGCTACATTTTACCTGAAAGATTGGAAAGCTGATTAAGTCAAAATGGATTTCCTGGAGGCCTATGACTGCAGCCTTGTAAACTGATCCATTATAGTCCTCAACTTTGTTCTTATTTCAGATGGCTGCATCTGAAACATTGCAAAACCTGTGGCATTTGTTTTTTTCAGACGAAACATATTAGATTTTATGTTTTTCAGTGCAATATGAGACAGAAAAACATGGTGTATTTTTCCTCTCTTTAAAGCAAATCTTACTGTAAGGCGATTCATTAATCATATAATTTTGTCCTGTCATATTTCCTTAACCTATGTTATGTAATGCTTAGCAATGATTTTTATCAATGTTATGGAGCACATATGTGACTGAAATCCATGTTTGAAATTTTTTTTTTTTTTTTTTTTGACTGGAGTGTCCTAAACACATTCCGTGTGTCCTAAGCACATTCCATTCATCAAATAATTTTATTTTTTTTGGTTGAAGGAACTTGGTTTGTGAAATTGTCTAATGGGCACAGGTCCTTTCAGTTCTGCCTTTCTAATGAAGACTCAACCATCTGTTGATCAGGAACAGGTTGCAAACCTCTTCAGGTACGAAGGACTTTTTGACATCTAAATGAAAGGAGCTGGTGCACAGCTGTATCTGATAGGAAATTAATACCCTTTATAACTTCAGCAGACAGTGCTGTATCCTTAGTGAAGTTCACACCTGTGTGAAATTTTGCTGGGAAGAAGAGGAAGAGGGAGGATCATAAGGCCAGCCTTTTCCCTGCATTGATGTGGAAGACATTTCTAACTATAAGATCTGTTTGACTCTTCCCCTTCCAAGCTTTAAAAAACCTGGCTATTTCTCAATGATATTTACTTTTACAATTTACTGCATTTTGGCCACAATAACTCCCTGCAGCATTACAGGCTGGGGTCAGTGTGGCTGGACAGTGCCCAGGCAGAAAGGGACCTGGGGCTGCTGGTGACAGCAGCTCAACAGGAGCCAGCTCTGTGCCCTGGTGGCCAAGAAGGCCAAAGGCCCCTGGGCTGTGTCAGGAATGGTGTGGCCAGCAGGAGCAGGGAGGTCATTCTGCCCCTGTGCTCAGCACTGGTGAGGGCACACCCTGAGTGTTGTGTCCAGCTCTGGGCCCTCAGTTTGGGAAGGATGTGGAGATGCTTGAGAGCATCCAGAGGAGGCACCGAGGCTGGAGAGGGGCTGGGAACACAAGTCCTGTGAGGAACAACTGATGGAGCTGGGGTTGTTCAGCCTGGAGAAAAGGAGACTGAGGGGTGACGTTATCACTCTACAACTTCCTGAAAGGTGATTGTGGTCAGGTGGGGGTTGGTCTCTCTATCCAGGCAGCAACTGACAGAATGAGAGGACACAGTCTTAAGCTGCACCAGGGGAAATATAAGTTGGATATTAGTAAAAAGTTTTTTACAGAAAGAGTGATCGATACTGGAATTGTCTGTCTGGGGAGGTGGTGGAGTCACCATCCCTGCATGTGTTTAAAATAGACTGGATGTGGCACTTGGTGCCATGGTCTAGTTGAGGTGTCAGGTCATGGGTTGGATTCTTTGTTCTTGAAGGTTTCTTTCAACCTAGTGATTCTGTTTTTGTGATACTTAGGTTACCAACCTTCCCCAGAAAATGGAATTATCACAATATACTCTGCTTTAAAGAGACACTACTTAAAAGACTAAACACTTAGTATGAGCTCCCCATGAGGAGGTTTACATTTCCTTTTTCCGTGATAGTGTAGGTGACAGGTCCAAGTGCAGACTACCTAGATTCATGTTTAGCAAAGAACATCACCCAGCATGAAGCATCCTTTACAGAGCAAGCTAACTACATTCACATTTACCACATTTTATAGCTACCTCTACCTCTAATCTTCTGTGGTAGTATCAGTACTCAATATAACTAATTTGTAAATAATCTGTAATTCTTTTGTATCTGCTTCTAATTGACATATTGAGCATACCAAAAATTGAATTGAATATTTAGGACAGCCTATGAGGGAGGGATTGCATACTGAGTATCCTTATACATTCTTACAAAGGTGAGTGAGACCATCCTTTGGGAGCTCTCACAGTTATTGGTTCTAGTCTGCCTGTTATTTTTACACAATACCCTGAATTCTTAATTCATTAATTTACAAATATTTCTGCATACACTTTTCCTTTCCTTAAACCTGGTTGTTCTTAAAATGCCTTTTTTATAGGAGCACTAGTTGGTTGGTTTGCTTTGGGGAGGGGGAGTGGTTTTGTTTGGTTTTGGTTTTTGTTGCTGTTGTTTGGTTATAAGAGTTAAGTAACTGCTAAACAAAACAGTCACTTCAGACACATACAAGTGGCCATGGTTTAAAAATGGTATTCTCCAATTCAGTGTTCCCACTAAACCCATGCTACCACTCTCTCGACTCAATTTTTCCCTCCCTTTCTCCTTCAGAAGGTGGGAGACGAGAACTAGAGGCAAAAAAAAAGTAAAGATCCTGTGTTGATAAAAGAAAAATTTCCTGGGAACTGCAATGAGGCAAGAAAACAAATAGCAACAACAAAAATGTTGATAACAAATGGTATAGGAAAAGGAATTATTCACACAGAAAAACACTCTGTTAATAGACAATATCAGATGTCTCCCTCTGCCACATTTTCTTGACCAGAAGAAATGCTGCCTCCCTGGAACAGAGAATCCCTTCCTCCTGCCCCCAGCATTAACATGAGGAGGATCTCAGCTGTTCCCCCCCCACCCCCGGTTACTGCAAAAATTAACCTGTCTTGTTTGGAATCAGGACAGAATAAAATTATTTTCTCAGATGTGCTGTTTCTAAGACCTTGATAAGGACAAATTACCATTAAAGACTAGAAAAACATCTGGCTTTAGGAGGGTTGTGTTTTGCTGGAAGACTTCCATTAGTTCTGTGCAATGAATTTGTTCTATAGCTAAATATCCCAACCACTTTGTACCATCAGGTTAGGCAAAGTTTACTAGCAATTAATTGATGTGAACAATTCTATAGAAAATTTAAAAAAGTACTTCAGACTATAATGATTTATAACGAATTATGATAGCATCTTCCTACCTGTTTTGGGGGCATTGATAAGACTAAAAGTGTGCCCCACATTTTTTGTTTGACTAGGATGGCTAGAATGAAGGAAGAATCTCTCTCATGAGGGGCATGGGTAATTGCAGCTCATAAAATCCTCTGTTAAATGGGCTATACATCACACAAGTATAGGCAGGCAATCTCCTTTTAGCCCATCTCTCTCCCGTTACCTTCCTCTTCCCATCCCCCTGCCAGCTATAAACATTTGTGCTTAGCGTGTGCTTCAAGTTAAATGCAAGGATTAATATATATTTAAATTCCTAACAATAGATCAATATATTTGGCAAGATAGAACACTATGTTTCATATGAGTTCATCTTTGACGATAAGAAGTCATCAACACGTATGTGACTCTAATACCGTTGATTAAATACCATCATCCCTGCTGAGTTTCATGGCTGAGGTGTCATTGTTGGTATGGTATTTTTAAGTTCTGTTAGGTTTACATAAAAAGAAATAAGATAAATGCTCTCTTCAAATGTATGGCATTACATTTGAAGACGTATACGTCTTGAATTAATGTCATGTGCTGTGATAAACAAAAAAATTCAACTATTCTTTTCAAATTAATATTTAATAGTTAAGATTTGTACCCATAGAATAAACAAAAATGTATTGTTCTTATCTGTTTTGCTCAGTAACTTTTCTCTTGAAAAGTAAAAATCTGAAGAAATACCTGGATAAAATTTTATATAATCCATTCAAAACCAAAAAGTCAAAGCATTCTGAGTTCCCATAGTTGTTTGCACTTATTAATTAGACAGAATCCTCATCTTTGGTAACAGACTCTGACCTAAAAGATACCCAGGGAAAACATAAACTACTTCAAATGTGAAGAGGGAAAATGTGAATTCTACTAAATAAATAAAAAACAACCTAAGATTTATTTTTCAAAAGGTAAAATTTATCACCTCATCAAGGATTTTTATGGGGAAACACCACCTAGACCTTTTTTTTTTATAGTGAGTCTTATCCTCATACAGTTTACAGCCCAGCATGCTGGCACAGTTATCACTAGTGATTTGAACAAAAATCCCTTTTGATGTTTAAGATTAAAGCTAATTCACTAGGGTTCCTGAAATGCAAAGCCAACCCATTGCATGGACCATGTTTACCATGTACATTCAGGATGAATAACTAAACTACTGTAAGCTAGGAGAGCTTCTGTGACATAAAGTAGCTGACATTAATTGTTATCCCAAATGAAAGATAGGAAAAAGGTATCAATGACCATGAGCAAAATGTGTGTATAATCAGTGACCATGTGGTTGCTGCAGTGGCCAGATGGCAATTCAGACCTCACTGAATCCCCTTTGGTGTCAGGGGCCACCTTCAGTGCCCAGAGCACCTCACACCAGGAATGCAAGTCCAACGCAGAGCTGAGATGTCTTCGATTTTTGTTCACTAATGATAAGATGGTGCTCCCCCTGCCCCATGCTTGCAGGGTTTTTTTGGAAATACATGCAAACTAGTTGAATTATTCAACTCCTTTAGTTGTCTGATTGCACAGCTGATTACAGACATAAACAATCAGCAGATGTGAACTTTGCAGATGGAATTAATCACAAAACACAAAGAAAAAAGTATAATTGTGGTAAGTTACAAACTTACAAGCCAGAGGGCAAACAGCATTTGAAATATTGGAAAAGAATCAGTGATGCTTATCAGCTTTTTAAAGGAAATTTAGTTAATATTATATTATATTCTAAGTAAAGGCTTTGTAATTATTTTTATAAGACCACTGGTGTCAGGAATATCATAACTAAAACTCCACAACTTAATGGCCACTGAAAAAAAGATGTCAGATCTACAAAAAGGCAGTATTTTGCCTATTTAATTTTACAATTACGGCTGTACATTTTACAAATAATTTTTTCTGTTTAAGATCTAAAATGAAGAGAAAATAAAGTAAGACAAACCTGTAATAGCAAACAAAGAAATTGATCCTAAATAGAATACACTTAAAGCCCTAGCTGTACATTCTATCTACAAAGAGGAGACCACTCTTTTATCCCTTTTTTCTTTTTTTCCCTTGTTCTTTTTTATCCCTTTAAATATGGAGTTTAATAACTCAGTATAACTAGGTATACTCCCTCTGATCAGCACAGTAAGAAGTTAACAGCTCAGAATTATAAACAAGTATTACAGATTGAAAAAAAGAATCACTTTTCCTACGTTAAGCCAGGGTAAGTGGAAGCAATGTTTTTGAGCTATCTTTCCACAGTGTGGATGAGAGCAATGGCTATGTCAGCTCTGAGGTGTATGGAGCAGGGTTATGATATCCATCAAGTAGATTTTGTTTGGATTGTTCATTCAGCTTCTTTTTCACTTCTATTATAGTGTAAATGTGACCAATCACCATGTAAAATTACAGATATAGTAAAATGTAAAATGTAATTGCAACCCTTCAGCTGCTTAGTGAAATTAATATCTCTCTGCCTTTTCCTGCCATGCATTTTCTGTGGGTTAATGTGACTGTAGAGCATCAGGAGGCCTCCTAGGAATTCTCCCATCCCTGCCCAACATGGCAAAGCTGTTTGAACACACTGTCCTAAGTTATGGACCCAAAGTTTTCAGGGTAGCAAACAAGCAAGGAAAATATGTGGTTATTTTTTTCTGTTTGGGGCATGGCTTCTTTGTGTTTGAATGTGGAATAAAAAAAATATAATGAATCCACAGTGATTATCAGTGGACAAAGTAAAAGATTTCTTTCAGTATCTCCATGCCCTTTTGGGAAACATCCAGAGAATGTCCTTTCATAGTTCATGATAAAAAAAATTCCACTACAAAAGTTACTCTGAAGGATGTTAAACTGTCCCTCCCCCTCTCACTTGGATGTACCATCAGCATGTCTATGTAATTTTCATCAAAGAATTATAAGAGAAGTGTCAGAGGAGTTCTCTACATTGTCAAGGTTGATTTTCAAAAGCATTGAAATGGGGAGGATGTCCAGGAAACACCTGGAACAAAAACTAATGTTGTACCAATATATAAAATAACCCAAATAGAATAACCTATTTAGTATAAGCTTGTCATAATAAAATCAGACTTAGAAAAAATTAAATTCCTAGTATGGCACTGGGTATAAAATTAGAGGAAACTAATTATTATTGAGAAGTTATATTCTCATCTTGACAGAAGTTATAATGGTACAGAAATTATAGGGTAAAATACAGTTGCTGCTCCCTGGATGGAATGCAGTTGTCATGCTCAAAATCTATTCCATGGTAATTCCTCACACCCACAATCTGCATCCATAGCACCTGCTGGGTGGGACAGAATGGAGAGGGGAGCAGAGTGGAGACACCATGGGCCAGCTCTGCTGGAATCCTTGCAGGGAGGGGAACTCCATGGTTCTTCGCAGCTGAGAAATGGCCCAGCATCTGTCAGCCAGGGCAGACAGGGGAGATGTCCTGCAGCTGAGGTGAAATCTCCTCCAATGAGCTTGGTTCATTATAAACTAATTGTAATATCAAGTCACACCTCCATCCCAAAGTTATCCCTGTCCTCTGGTCATATCCCTGTATGACCACGCTCCCTGGTCATGTGCTCTGTATTTTATTGACTGTATCTGTGAGAGAAAAGTGAGAGAATTTTGCACCAATCAGTAACAAAAGTGACTAGAGCCTTTTGCAATAGCTCCTTTTGCAAAGAAGGAACTGTCCTGGTAAGCCACAGCTTTGAAAACTGTTGGGATCATACGGGATGGGTCAACAGGAAATGAGTTTCTGGTGCAAAAGCAAATATATTGGTTTGGACATGGCAAATCTTGCAGACAGGAGGCATGCCCCCTATTCCAGCCAGCAGTGAGCATGCTTGCAGACCTCACATGCACACCACATTGTTCAGTACATTGTTGTTCACTAGACTGCCAGTTACACAGGTAATGTAGACAGACACACAGAGCCCTCACACAAACAGAGGCAGTGCCAAAGGACTCATCCTGCTTGCCCCACTCTGCCTAAGCAGGGTGAGAGTTGGCTACTGAGAATACCTGTCAGCATTGAGGCTCTTTCCCACAGCTGTGCTTAAACAGCCAGGCTGTCCACAAGAGCTTTTATCACAGACCCAGACAATATCCTCAGTCTGGACGTGTTAATTTTAGACACATTCATTTTTGAGCCAGAACTAGAACAATGCCATCGTTACAGTCTAAATCTTCCTCAAGAGGGGAAGCAGAGGAACAGCACTGATCTCCTCTCTGGTGACCACTGAGAAAATTATGTCCCCATTTCCAGCAGTTGTATCCTTAATCCCCAGACTGGAAGGCACTTGCCATATTAGTGCTCCCATTGTACAGAAAAGGACCTCTACTTGAGGCTCTCCCTTGTGCACCAGCTTTTATGAGAACCAGTCTTGTGCACCTGTTTAAAGGGATGAATCAGAGAGTAGCCTCTAGGTTTGGTTCTGATGCCACCTCTGTGATAAAGGAAATTTCCAGAAGCTCTTCAATTTAGCAGTATTTTTGTAATCTAGTATTATATTTCAAGCTAGATAAATTTGAATGAGAAAGTGTGCATGTTTGGAATGGAATGTTGTTGCCAGGAGAACTGTCAATTGATGTAGTGAATTCATTATTTCACAAAATTTTGAAATCAAAATTAGAAAGTTTTTTTTGGTTGGTTTTGGGTTGTTTAGTTTTTTTGTATGGTGGTTGTTGTTTTTTACTTAATGCTTAATTCATGTAAGACCTAATTTAGGGAAATATTTCATTGTCTGTTAAACAGCAGTTTCAATGTGAAGACCGTAGTAATTTTACATTGCCTTATACTTTGTGAAGAAAAGCTTTAGGACCTATTAGTCCTAACTGAAAAATGCTTCCAATCTTTCATGCCATTGAAACATTGAGTTGCAATATCCTTTTACATCATGTCCGGGTCTGCTAAGTGAACAGTTTTCTTCTAACAGAAAACAGCCAGACATAACATTTCATGCATTTTTAGTACCAGATGTATAAATCTCAAAAACAATTCATAATTTTTTAGAAACCATAAGATAGCTATCAGGACAACCATCATTCTTTAAGGACTTTAGAGATACATGGCTGTATTAAGAAGTTTTCACTATAAAATACAACCTCACTTTTCCAAATTTGATTCAGCTTTAAATCTCCTAAGGTAGAAAGGTATAATATGTCAAACATACTCTCTTGGGAAATGCCTTGAAATTGAATTTTCATAGTTTTGGGTTTTGTGGTGTTTCTCTGTCTAAATAGGAATTTCAGACACACCCCTTCTTACAAGAATGCTGAGAAGTGTGGTGGCAATGTAACCATCAACTTTGCCTTCCTAGAGAGAAACAAATCATTATTTTCTCAGTTCAGAGAAAGAATAAGGCAAATGAAAGGCTTGCCCCCATAGTGATCTCATGCAAGCACTAACATAAAAGCACTATGAAAATATTAATCTTTTTGTTGTTGCTTTTAATAGGATACTAACAAAAACTGAAAAGTGCAACCAGAGGGGGGGAAGGCAAAGACTCCAGTGATAATTTTCATATTTTGCTTAAAAACAAAAATCTCCCAAACCCCTTATTTATTTCTATTACAGTAGATATAATTAAAAAAATGCATTAGAAGATCATACAATAGTTGCGGAGGAGAGAAAAATATTTTGTCTAGCTCATCCATTATGATATTTAAAATCTTAATGCATATGGACTCCTGTTTCTCAATATTATCAATTCACAGTATTTTATTCAAATTAGTTGGGTTAATATAACACTAAATAATAATTCATAAATAAAATAAATAATTTCTAATTCAACATAAATACTATCTGTGTACTCAGAGGGAAGAAAGGGGATTTTATGATCTTTAGAAGAAGGGGCAGGCAACAAAGGCAGATCTACAAGGATATCTAGAGGTTATGCAGGGAGAAAATTAAAAGGGCCCACACTTAACTAGAACTTAATCTCATGATTGGCATAAAAGGCAATAAAAACCATTTCTATAAATGCATCAGAAAAAAAAAAAAAAAAAAGTAAGGAAAATCTCCCTTTATTGAATGTGGAGAGAAACATAGTGACAAAGAATGAGGAAAAGGCTTGAGTTAATTAATGCCTTCTTTACCTCAATGTTTAAGAGTAAAACCAATTATTCTTGGGTTACCCTGCCCCTGAGCTGGAATGAGATGGATGGGGACCAGCGTGAAGCCCCCATAATCCAAGAAGTCTACAGGAATGGATTGGATCCATCCACCCTGAGGTTCTAAGGAAGCTGGTGTAAGTGCCACTGAGCCATTTTCCGTTATTTACCAGGACTCCTGTTTGACCCGGGATGTTAAAACTGTGACACCAGCCTTCAATAAGGGTTGAAAGGAGGATGCTGGAACTAAAGGCCTGACCTTGGTGCCAGAGAAGGTCATGGAGGAGATCACCTTGAGTGTCAGTCATCACATGGCATGTACAACCAGGGCATCAGGCCCTGTCAGTATGGGTTTAAGACAGGCAGGTCCTGCTTGACCAACCTGATCTCCTTCTACAACAGGGTGACCTGCTCAATAGATGAGGGGAAGGCTGTAAATGTCATATGCACAGACTTAGTGAAGCATTTTGACACAGTTTCCCACAACATTCCACTGGAAAAGCTGGCAGCCCATGGCTTAGACAGGTGTACTCTTTGCTGGGTAAACAACTGTCTGGGTGCTCAGACCGAGAGAGTGGTGCTGAATGTTCCTCAGGGCTCAGTGTTGGGGCCAGTCCTGTCCAACATCTTCATCAATGATCTGGATGAGGGGGTTGAGCAACCCTCAGTCAGTTTGAAGATGACACCAAGGATCTCTGTTATCTGATGGAAGGAAGGATGGAAGCCTCTGTAGAGGGATCTGGACTGGATGAGTCAATGGGCTGAGACCAATTGCTGAGTTTCAACAAGGCCAAGAGCCAGGTCCAGCCACTGAATCACAACAACCCCATGTGTCAGGACCCAGGACATTCCTCTGACTGCCCTGGATCGTGTGAAGATTTACAAGTCACAAGAGTTTAAGTAGAATGATAGTTAAGTTTTCACAGGGTGAAAAAGTAGAATATTGGGATTTTAAAATGGGGGTTTGAGAGACAAAGATGGTGGAATCGGGGTGTGCCCTGCCCTTCTTCTTCTTCTTGTCCTCCATCTTTTGCTGTGATGGTGGCACTTCTTGATTGGTTTAGAGACACACTCCAACATAGCTAATAGGGACTGGAAAATTATTGTAAATAAAGTACACATAGTTTTTAGTATAAAAGATAACACCGCTCCAAGGGCAGGCAGAGTCTGCAGTCTGCCTCATCCTGACCTGCAGAATGGACCTCAGCAGGTCAGAGAAAAAATGTATTAGATAAGAGAAAAATAAACGAACTTGAAAACCAGAGCAGACGAATCTCGACTTCTTCTGACGTGGGGCTGGGAGACAAGAGACTTGACTAATCCCTCAGGTTATCACAACAACAGAAACCTGAGACCCATGCAGCTTGACAGGTTGGGGAAGAGTGTCTGGAAGGACTCTCAGTGGAAAAGGACCTGGGGGTGCAGGTTTGACAGTGGCTGATCATGACCCGGGTGGACAAGAAGGCTAAAGGCTGCCTGGCCTATGTCAGAAATAGTGTGGTTGGCAGGATCAGGGCAGTGATCATCCCCTTGTACTCAGTACTGCTGAAGCCACACCTCAAGTGCTGTGTTCAGTTTTGGGCCCCTCCCTGCAAAAAAGACATTGAGGCTCTGGACCATATACAGAAAAGTGCAGTGGAGGTGGGGAAGGGTCTGGAGCACAAATCTTATGAGGAGCAGCTGAGGAAGCTGGGGTTTTTTTAGCCTGGAGAAAAAAAGGCTCAGGAGAGAGTTTATTGCTCCCTGCAACTACGTAAAAGGGGGACACATCAAAGTCAATCTCTTGTCCCAAGCAGTAAGTGATAACACAAGAGACAGAGCCTCAATTAGGAGGATCTCTAGGCTGTACAATGGGAAAAATTTCTTCATTGAAATGGTTGTCAAGACCTGGAACAGGCTGCCCAGGGCAGTGGTAGAATTGCCACCCCCAGAGGTATTTCAAAGACATGTGGGACTTAGGGATATAACTTAGTGGGGGACTTGGCATTTCTGGGTTTACTCAATGATCTTAAAGGTCTTTTCTAACCTCAATGATTCTATGTATATATGCATGCATTATATACATGCATGTTTTCATAATATACCTATTTTTGCTTATAAATTTGTATATCTCCATATTTACTAAAGAGGGAAAAAGCAATTATTTGACATTCAAAAATAAAAATTTCATTCCAGATGGTTTTGAGTGCTAAAGACTTAGACTTGAAAGAATGGAACAAACACAGAGAGAAAAACAGATTGTCTAGCTGAATAGCTCTAGACTGCTAGACCAAAATGACCTTTTGATATAAAAGTTGCCTCCCTTTCTACCTCCCTCAAATTGAAAGATTTTAAGAGAATAACCTCCAGTAACCTCTTTGTGCTACAATGGCATTTCTCTTTTATTCCATCATGCATATAATGTCCTTCAGTACGTAACTGCCTCATGTATTTTAATTTAATAGTGTAGCACAGATTTACATAGAAAATGTCATCTTCCTCCAAAGGATTATGGACTCAAAAACATTCAGCTGAGGGACCTTTCTCCACATTTTGATGAAATAGAGAGTATTGGTTTTGTACTAGTTATGTCACTAGTAGAAACATATATAGAGTTTTCTCTAGTGGATCTTCTAAGATCTACAGTTTTGGGTGCTTGAATTTGCAGCTTGAATATTCATAGGTGCAAACCAGTTACAGGATCCTCATTGCTGGCAGCTCCCTAAGCTGAGAGATCAGAGATCTGAATCTACATGTTGGGAATCATGTGACTTAGTTTGCACAGGTGTAAGGACCCAGTCTGTGCCTTTGCTCTGTAAGAGCTTTATCACCTCACTGCTCTGGGATTATTTTATTTACTGTGTTATACAAAAAATTACCACAGACTACTGTCAAATATCTCTCTTTAGAGGCTTTTAATACTCATAATCACAGTTTTTACTTGGAATCCAATCTCTGTATGTTTGCCTCTTGTTTGTTATTCTCTTTGCCTACAGGCATTACTTTGTTATTCTTTTGGAGCATTCTAGAGGCACCACCACTAGATTCACCCTTCGTAGTGACAGATACCCCAGATTTGCCCAAATCTTCAGTTAAATATATACTAGCCAGACAATGCTTCAGTGTTTAAAATAATTGTATCTGCTCCTGTTATCACATTTCCTAAGTAAACACACCCTTGTTTAATGCAATGTTGTTAATTTTTTAAAAGCGAAGAAAAAGGAAAAAAATATCAGTGTTATTGCTGATTTATATAACTGAAATAATACAGATTCACAATCAAATATACTTTATTTTAATTATATGAACTTGAGTTTATAATATGATGCCTATGAAGCATTTAATTCTTCAGTGTTTCCTTAGAAAAGTGCCTATATTGCCAAATTTGGTTGAAGATGTAGACACTGGAAAATAGGATCAAACAACCCCCTGTGAAACCATTTTGCTAACATAAAAAAGATGACCGGGGTTTGAAATTTTCTTAAGATAAGAATTTACTTTTAGAATTTATAGCAAAAAATAAGTTCTGAAAACTTTAGAAAGTAATTTGACTGGAAAGCTAAAGAAATTGGATTTTTGTATACCCAAGTTTAGAGAAATTAAATCTAAAAGTAATTATAATAGTATGTTGCAGTTGGAAAAGATCTGGGAAAATATATTCTTCGGTGCATAAAAGGGATAACTTCTATTGGTCGTTCTTGCTGACAGAATGTCTTGTTTGTAAAACAGATGGGGTTCTGTGTGTTTGTAAACACACTAGTTACCTTCAGTGATAGTCTGTATTTTTCACGGTCCTTTTTTACTTCATCATGTCTGGACCTAAAGTCAGGCATTTGATAAATGTACAGATCTACAGACTTGCCCATAATACTGTGTATCCTTATCTTGGTGCGTTTTATGCATTTGTGAAGACAGTAGTTATGGTTCAGCTTGAGAAGACAAGAATCCTTTATACATAGTTAATTCTTTTTTACCTGAAAATTAATGTAACTGAGTAGTTCAAAATCATGCCTGCTAAAGGCTTTGCACCTGTAAGTTTCCAGGCGATACTTAAGCTTTTTTTTTGTTGGATGAGGAGTTTAAAATTCACTCACTCTGAGTTTAGAACATGCCATTCCTAATGGAGGTGTTCTAAAGCTAAGCTTTTGGAAGTATCACTCTTCCATAATGACAGATGTTCATCCTGTGGCTTCTTAGAGAAAGCAAATCATCTCTATCCTTCTCCTCATTTTGCAGGAACAATTATTTGAGAAGGCAGTGTAAGTCTACATTATCATACATCCAGCGATGTACTACTTTTAACTCCTTTTAACTGCACTCTCTTGGCCTGCATTAGCTGCCTGTAACATCTGCAACCTATTCATCAAGTGTTTAGCAGTAGTGTTATAACTAAGCTGACAAAAATTCCCATATGTATTAGATTTTTAACCAATTAGAAGAATTGAAGGAAATAAGCCAACATACTTTCAAAGTTCACAGCCACATTCTCTTTGTGTATCTTAGTATGAGGGCTCATTTTACTCTGTAAAAAGTGCTCAAAACCCATGTTCCATTGCTAGGAATGAGTCAAAGCACTCTGAGCTGTTGATACAATCTGAGAATGTATACAGGGTGTACAAACTTTTAATTTAAACAGTGAACACCGAGGGCATCAGGGTGCACTTATAAATTAGGCTTATAAAGTATTCATCAGATTCCTTTTGTGCATTGAACTGCTGCATATGCATTATACATTTGCTTTGCCTTTTACATCTCTCTCTTGATCCTTCTGTATGCAATTCATGCAAACTTAGTCTCAAGTTCAGTTAGAATCACTGAACAAATCTGTATATTATAAGAAGTCTACAAGCTATATTTTCCTACATGTCGTTATTTTAGTGTATGTCTGTGACTCTAAGGTCCAAAAATATAATTGTTTACAAACTTCATACATCCCCTATGGAACTGTTATAATTTACACAGGCTGAGCATAATGTTCTCAAGAGTCTACTTCACAAAGATCTGTGCAGACAAAGTAAAATGAATAAAGGATTACAAATTATTCAGATTTAAAGTAATTATAGTTTTGGACTTTTGACCATACAGTTAAAAATGTAGAATACAAAGAGAAGTGCATCTACTGCTTCTGACGTGTTTTTTTTTGTTTCCGTCCTCGTCTTCTCTTCTCTTCAGTTCCTCTCTGGAAAGTGATTGGCAGATTTTACAACAAAGGAAAAACAATCCTGGAGATTTTTCCTTCCTTGTGTTTCAGAGACTTTCTTTCTTTGACATAGAATTTAAGGAATCAAGGTAATTGCTTCTACTCAAGAGATTCTAATCCAATTTAAGAAGAAAAATTGAGTGAAGTGTGGGAGTTGAAAGTGGAACAAAAAAGGTTATCTTACATATCGTGGCCATGACTGAAATTTTAAAAAAAGAGTAAGTTATGCTTACAGTGGTTATGCTGATGTAATTATCCAAAGAAACCTATTTCTAATTCTTCTCAATAGCTCCAGTTTTAATATGAGATTTTATCCATAAATATATCTCTAAAAAAAGAAAAATTGCTGATTAAATTTTTACTTACTTATAAAATAAATTTCTACACTTATTTATAAAATATATGTAATATATTCCAATAAATTTTCTTTTGGAATTGCCACTTCCCTGTATGTATGATGCATGTGAGCATGTGTCAAGGAAGCAAAAGGATCACTATCTTAATTGCAAGAGGTAATGTAATTACCATAACTGATGGCCATCATGAACACATAACACATCTCAGCTTAAAGGAAATACAGAGATGTAACTGAATTAATTACTTACCTACAAAGGAAATGCACAATGGCACCAAAAACTTCACTGTTTAAACAAAAATCATGAAAGATAAGTTCTCAACTGAGACATAAAACATACCATCTATAAAATAATGTATGGCCATGCACTGTATATTGACATGACAATATGAGAAACAGGGTAAGACTATATAAGAATAAATAAGTAGGTGTTTTACTAAACAGTAAGGATCCCAACAGTTCTGCATTAGTCTGCAGGTCATAAGTGTGAATCTAGTAGAGATTGTCTCCATTGGGATTTAAAAGAAAACAAACTAAAACCAAACTCATGTGTAAACCAGTCAAAAGTAGCTGTTGTCCACTGTACACCTGTGATAAGAGCTCTATTATATGAAGTAAACGACATGCTACCAAGAGACTATCTTCCTGTTCTGAAGACATAAGGGATATTTTAGTTCCGCCTGTGTGCTTGTACGGAGGAGAGAAGGAGTAGGCATGACTCATGCTAACAGACAAAACCTATTCCCAGAATAAATGCTCAGACCCTAAAAATAACAAGTCAAACAAAATGTGCAAAAAAGAAGGAGAAAACATCTTACATAAATAAAGGAGTGGAAGAAGAGATAGCCATCTAAGATATCAGTTAAGTATAAAATAATGCATTGGTATGCAAGCAAGGAAAAGCAGTCATTCAGAGCTTAATGTCTTATGCCATTAATATCATGCATGCATAAGTTGTCTTTTACAATATTGCTTCTAAAAATATCATGTTTTTGTCTTCCACAATTTGCAAAAAGAAGCGCACTTCACAACCATTAGCCACATCTCATTTCTATGATAGAGTCTCAGTTTATGTCAACCACTGTGACTTCATCCATGGCAGCGGAGCTTTTTTATATTAATTAAAGATTTTAATATTTTTCTTAGATATTCTACGGAATGTAGAATTTTGTGCAAGTAAGAAAGTTATGGAAGAAAAAATGTTCTTAGTATTCAAATCCAGATAACATTCAAAACCAAATAAGCTCACAGAATTAGAATATTTAAAAAAACTCCAAACAATTTACAGTTGTATGACTACCCATGGAAAAGGTCCTCCCTCATTTCATTCTCTGGTATACCCCTCTTCAGGCTACAAATTGCAATATATATTTTTCATCCAACAGCAGCCCTCAGGTCCTAGACTGGCCAGAAGACCATTAGTGGGGATAAAAATTCTTCTATCACAGACATAATACACTATTTATTTATCATAAATACTTGATTCATTTAGAAGACCCAGATCCTCTAAGGACTGTAACAAATCTAAAAGCTGTTCCTAAATGATAAAGTAAATAATTGAGTTTCTGAGCTGCTTAGCCTCTAGGTAATAAAAAACAACACAAAACCTACAAAAATACAGCAGTTTGTTTTATGGGACATAAACTTGCCTACTCAACATCAGGGCCAGCATGCACCCCAAATTTTTCCAAGTCTAATGCATTAGATGTCAGTGCAAATAGCCACAATGCTGCCAAATCAGCACATACAAAGTCTGGTTGGTTATTGTAAGAGGGTTTTGTGTGAGGACTACTGTCGTGAAGACACTGAAAAATAATGATTTTTTTTTTTTTTTAGATTAAGATTACTCATCATCTTTATCTGTTCCTTGTTCCCCAGCAGTGCTTCAAGACTTTTGAAAACGACTATGACAGTAAGAGAGAATGGAAAATGCAGATAGGTAGAGACAATAAAATGCAGATAGTTAGAGACAATATACTCACAGATCAAAGCTTATACTTTTTTGTCCTGCATTGATAGTGATTCTGATTTCTAGTTTTTAGAGGAATAAGCCTTTAGAGGCCCATTCGAAGACGTCCAAGCAATATTTCAGTTTGATTTATTGGTTTAGATGCCATGCCTTGGAATAAAAATCTGATTTGTCTCTCAGGTTAAGAAAGCAGTACTGAGTAGAAATGTTAATTAGGCTCCTAGTGGCCACCTAACATAGCAGTCTTCTGTTTCAAAGAGCAGTTCTTTCTGTGCCACAAGGAGCTGCACCAGCTCACAGTGGTACCTCTCCTTGGAGATTTCCAGCAGCAAAATTGTATTAGAAGATGGCAAAAAATATTTTACTCTCCTAATATCAATTTTTCATGTAAGTAGTTGTTTTTCACTTTCCATAGGAATGATATATAATTGTATTTTGATAGTGGTGTGTCATGTCATTATTGAGTAGAAAGAAGTCCACATTATGAAGAATTCAGAGGGGCTATGGCAGACTTAAAGGACTTTTTCAAGTGTAAAACGGAACTCCTTGGAACAGATTCAAATGGTAACATAATTATTGCACATAAATATGTAATGCACAATCTCCTTATCTCAATGCATAATTTCATTTTCTCCTGAAAAACAAATGAGCATCTCCCTGTGCTTGCATCCAGTTTACAGTCAATTTTGGGAGCAATGTTGTGTTCACGTTATGGTTACTGTGCCTTTTTGGCATGTAATTCATGAATCGAGCTGGCCTGGGTTGTTTGTAACATGCTATGAATGTGGAAACATGACTGATTTGACAGATTTCAGAATGCACTAAGGGATTTAGGATATGAATACAACATCACCTTTGTAACAAAATGCCATGAAGACAGAATCAAACAGTAAACACTTGTTAGGTAACATAAAGGACAGTTTTGAGATTCAATTATCGGTATAGAATTAAAAAAAAAATGGACTCAGCTTCAGGTTCTGCTGTGAACCTCCTTTTCTTCTGGTCTAAGTACTGAAAAATTGTGACTGCTGAATTTTGTGATGCCAGAAATGCGTTTTGGTAGAGGGACAAGGATGTATCCCTGTTTCTTCAACAGTAAATATGGAAATCTGATCCAAAAGTAAGAAGTGATCAATCCCAGATCACCACAGATGGGAAAAGTTGAAGAAAAATTAGATTTTGGCTCATTTCCTTAGTGACTATAACTGTACTAATGTATGAAAACCTGACCAGACCCTGTTCTGTGGCCCTGGCACAGCAGAATTTCTCTGTGTGACTAAACCCTCGTGTTTGCTTGGGCTTTACTGTTTGCATACTGGGAAGCATCTCTGGCTTGTGCTATCTTTTGAACAGGAGCCAGGCAGAGGTTATTTGGCACAAGCTGCAGCCATGACTGAAAGCAAGCTGACCTATGCACGAGATGCTCTCACGTCTGTGCTTCTGCCAGATTTCATTTCCTAGGAGAGATGTAACTAACAGTGAACTGCAGTGACAGTAAGGTTTACCAATATGATGAGAGACTGTACTTCTCAAGAAAGAACAAAATGTAGCAACAGCAGGAATGATCTTTTTTTTTCAGACCTTTATGTCTCAGCTCTTCACATCAGAGCAGATGCTGATTTGCTGGGCAGACTGCAGCTCAGTACTGCCTAAACCAGCTCCACCTGTGTCATCCTCTCAGTGGTCTTTGGGCCAGAGAATGGACTAGTTGACATCCAGATATCTTTATTAACATGTTTTCTACAAATCTAAATAAACTACTGCTCCTGCCTTGAACAGCTTGAGTGGATCTTGAGATATGTCACAGTTCTCTGCATAATTGAATTTGGTGTACCAGGACATAGAAACCCAATTGCAACAAGGATCTTGTTCTTATTCTTTTGAGCATCCTCACATGTGTTACGGCTTGTACTTTTTTATTCTATTGGTTTATTATTAATGGTTTTAATATTGATGGTTTGTTCTGGTGTGGCCCCATGTGTATCCCCAAATTGGTTTGTCCCTGAAAGCTGTATCCTCCCCTTAAGCTACCCTTTATGGTTATTCCCTCCCTTTGTTCTCGTCCTTCCTTATCAATTATTGTTACCCTGTCCCTTGTTATGGTCTCCTCTGTGTCAATCCTCCCTTGAGCAAACCCTTCGAGTATTCCCCCGCTGGGCATTCCTGAGGGTTCCCTATCCTTGACACCCCACTGGGAATGTGACCTGTTCTGCCCCCACCTTCTGTAATTGACCTGAGGCCAGAGCTGTGACCCTCCTCACCCCACCCCTGATGCTTCCCCTTTGGTTTATGATTTGTACCCACACCCAGAATTGCTGCAGTTTTTAAACCTGTGCCCAGCACTGCTCAGGGCTCTCCAGCTGTGACCCCTTCAGCTGCATCAGACGTCTCCTGCTGGAACCTCCTACAGAGAGCCTCCTCCTTCTCCTTTACTTGACGTGGCTGGCAGACCCTGCACTGTAGAGAAAGTGGCTCTAAAGGTTCAGCCATTGGTACAACCCCAAACCACGGCTGTTCCCACACCTGGAGCGGCACCGGTGTGATACGAGCTAGTCTGGGCTTCACACATGTATTTTAATACTGCCACTGCTTTTCAGTCCAGCATATTGAATCGACCACATGCTCAGATTAAAAGGAGATTAAAAGGAGATGACATGGCTGAGCTGAGCAAAAACTTGCTTTTCGGTTTCAGCTGTTCAAAACTGACTTTTTCATCAAATTTCCCTTCTTCCCTCACATTCCCTGAGGAAGTTTGGATGAAGTTATTGGGAGATGATCAGGGTCAGTATGTTGCCACTTTCTCAGCTTGGCTTTTCTGACTGAAACAACAAATTTTGATAGCAAACAGCATTACAATGCCAGAGTTAGTGTTGCCTGTGCTGCCAGGTTAATAAACAGAGCAAAGAAACCCTGGCACAATGCACAGCACAAAACTGGAGCAAAGACACTGCTAGCTGCTGTCTCCAGTGAGGGAAAATAGGTGGAAAATTTCCAAGTCTGTGGATTTTTCCACTGGCTTTATTCCAGATAATGGAATATCAAGGATAATGCATGCAAAATCTCAATGGCCTTGTGGCAAAAGTGTTGTGGATTTCTATGATATTACTTTCCAATGGGTATATTCTGTCTGACAGCTTCCTGTTGGTTAGTGCATGTTACAGATGGTGTCTGTTGTATCTGTTTATCAATGCCTTGCATTTATTTTAAGCTGATATTTTTTTTTAAATTGTCTGTATAGAATAAGTGCTGTAGTCCATGAAAATCAATGTGGAAACAATGAATGTAAAATTAAGTTCAAAATATGAAAGTGTCCATTTTTAATACTCCAGACAGTAAGACTGATGGTCACATGAAGTCCTAAACATGTCTCTTGAGTCTTGTTGAAATAGTATTCACATAGTTATAGCATATATATATATATATATATATTTATATTTATATTTATATTTTTATATATATTATATATATATATTATGTACTTTTAAATAAACAAATGTGAAGATTCCAGAGAAGAAAATAGATCTATTTTATTATTTCATTCCTCTGAAATTATCTCCTTAAAGTACCAAAAGAGAAAAAAACCCCAAACCAATGAACAACAAACCAACAACACCCCCACAAGGAGTTAAATTGTACATTTCTTTGAATATATTACCAATTAAAAAGTCTTCAGCATTTCACCTGATTTATGACTGACACATTTTAATGTCCACTTTCAGATAAGAACATTATTTGGTGTTTTGCCAGACCACCAACATCTATAAGATGCATGTGAGACTGCTATATATGATGTAAACAAAGAAGATTTTGTTCTCTAAATATTCATTTATTTGTTTCTTTTGCTGCCTCCCAAGCTCTAAATTTCACTGTTGACAAAGTGACTGAAATATTGAAAATAAGTATTTTCACGTGCATGCAAAATACAACTTATGTACACTGGTGTGAGGACACAGAGCAGTCAGTATACCAGTATATTTTATGGGCAGAAAACTGAAACTTCCAACCTAAGATTTTAGAAGTTTATAATTAGTTTTTGAATATGCCAAAATAAAATATTATCACAAATTATTCACAATTTCAATGACTTATATGGAAAAATAAAACTTGCAAATTGACTTTTTTGTTGTTGCTTTTATTGAGAATTTACTTCTGCATTCAAATATGATTTAATATTTGCTACCTGAAATAAGAAAAGTATCCCTACCGGAATTTCTTTTGTTTTCCTTTAATTAGTCAAGTCGGAATGTGTAAAGTTTGTGTAATAAAGTGAACTTAAAAGCAGAATATTGAATTCTAAATGCATTGTTACTTTCTTCCATGTAATTTCATATTTTTTTCTACAGTGGAGATGATTTTTTGATTGTCCTGGGAAAAACAGATAATTAACAGTGGGGAAAAAAAATTACCACAGCTATTTCCATGTGCTATATTGTAAAACACAGAGACGTTCACCCAAAATTCAGTTGTTTGAAATGCACAGATATATTGATGAACACCATTTACTAATATCTGCTTTTCATCATTTGTTTATGTAATATCATAGGTATGTATTGTGGCTTTACAGAGAACTCTCTGTGCTTTCTTTTGCTTTGATTTTCAAAATATTTGTGTTAGGAATCCCTTAAATGAGATTATGAAATATAGAAAAAAATGTATCAGAGCAATTGGCATAAAATTTACCCTTTTGCTAATAAAGATATGGAGGAGGCTGTAATGGACTCTTAAAAAACAAACAAACTAAATAAATAAATAAATAAAATGTTTCTCTGCTAGGGAAGAAGCTTTTTGACAAATCAGTTAAGAAGGAATGTGCATAACTAATACATACAGTATTAGTCCCTTGAATTAGTTTGCAGTGTTCAAGCATATCCTTGAATCTGCAGGTAAATAAACATCAAACTATTACTCTATTTCTTTAAGCTCTCATCTATGCTTTTAAATTACATGTGGTAATATGATTTTCCACATGGCTGCAGTCTTCTCTTAATCATCTCTGAATTTTGCTAGGATATTCTGTCTTTCCTCATGTGCCTAAAAACTTCAGAAGCCAGATGTGAATTACATTTTTAAGCAGTATCCCATACCATAAAGATTTCAAACCTCAAAGAGGTGATGGGAGAAAAGCCACTTCCTACTGGACTAAGCTTTCATGTTATTGAAAAATTTAACAGCACTTTCTACATTTGGCTTTGAGGTACGTAAGTCTGACATACAGAAATGCTTATTTTTATTTAATGAAAATGCCTGTTCTGAAGCAAATTTTTTTTGAACAGTCATAATATCTTGGCTTTAGTCGTTTGTTTCAAAGTTTTTAAATAAAACATCTTTGGTATATTTTTAAACAACTGTATAGCTTTCACTTTATATACATGTGAGAAAAAATATTTCTTATTTCCCTTCCTTCTGCCGGAAGATACTTCACTTTTCCTTGCTTGTCAATTACTAGTGGAATGAAAAATAACAGACAGACAAAATAAAATTTTCTCCATGCAAATGAACAGATGTTGTTCTTCAAAGTATTGCAAAGTTTTGCATTTCTCATTGAAAAAGAAAATCTTTTGGAAAATTGATTAAAACAAAAAGGAAATGTTACCACAGACTTCCAAAACAGAACAAACCAGTGGAAAATCACATTAAAATTCCAGTAAGAGAATGCCTAGGGGAGGAGGCCAATTCCAAGAAATGTTTGAGAAATCAGTCTTCACCCTGCAGGGCATCTGAGGAAGACACAGTGCTCAACTTAAGTGATTTACAAGCTCACTACGGGGAACAAACAGGGTTATAATCAAAGATGTCTTAGTAATAATATTTAATTGAGGTGCAGACAATTACTATTTTATCTGAATACAGGCAAAAAGCTATATGAGAATGAAGATTCATCATTAAAAAAATGCTTCCCCTTTCACTATGGCAATTTGAAAAAGATAAAACAACAAAACATTGCAGTCAGCTCTTTTCTTATTTTGTTTGGCTTTTTTTTATTGTTACCTTCAAGTACTTTGAAATAGGATTATCCCTTCCTGCTCCTTTTGCACTCCTGGGATATTTCCTAAAGACAGCTTTCTTTCCTACTGTCATGCTAATTAATACATGGCAGGGTACTATCTTGTGCAGTGTACATTAGTGCTACTAACATTTTGCTTCTTCTCTCAGTAATTAGCATGAGATGATGAAAGGAGACATTTTTCACTAATGAATGCTCATACAGCAGTTTGAACTTGTAAGGCCCTATAGAAGGATGAAGCTCAAAATTTCCAGTTCTTTCCCTCAAGATCTAAGTCCACGTTTGGTTGGCTTCATCTTTTCTCCTGCGGCTAAAACATTTAATTTACATATTGAATTTCAGTGATGTTAAATGATAAACATAAGATTAAGAATAGAGGAGGATTACAGTTTGTATTAATAGGAAAAACTTATGTGAAAAAAACAACAGGACTGATTTATATGTAATTATTTATATGATTTATATGTAATGATTGTAATGCTAACTTCCATAAGCTTCCTATTTTGCAATATTACCTGAGTATTATTTCTTTTCTCATTACATTGACTACACTTCTGAATGCTCATTCCTGAAGGAAGTTAGCTAGGAATATGAGTCTAACATAGTCAGTATGGCATTCTCCTGAAACCTATTTCCTACTTAGCTTTTGAAATGTTTGAAATGTTTTCTCAGAATTTTTGATTATTTCTTTCAGCTTTTGCCTTCTCACAGTCATTCTAACTATCTTCTCATTCACCAGCCTATTTTTATGCAATTAATATTCCAATATGAGTTGTAGTTTAGTTCCCCAGGAATAAGTTAGCCTTATTTACATCAGAAGAGTAAACTGCAAACTTTTTTATTACCCTCATATTACAAATATGTTGGAATCCAGCTGAAACAACATTGTGATCTCAAAAGCAAATATAAGTATTAGTAAGGTATCTGTTCTTCTTTTACCCTTTGATTCATAGAAAATTAAAAAAGAGGCAGCACCGTTATTTTCTTGGACAAAACAGTAATAGTTCATCTTAGCTAGTAAGATTAACTGAGTTATTAAATGACTAAACAGATTTTGCCAGTTTTATTGGTCATCTCCTATTCAACTAAAGATTTACAGGTGGATATGACATGGTCTTTTCCCAAAATCGCAATGATCTGCTCTAATGCTTTATCCAGGGTATCTTTCTAAGTCATTGTCTCTGGCCCAACCTCTTCATTGCAGGTTTTTTTTTCAGAAGCTGCATCATTTTTTTTCCTTTCATAGTGGAAGACTCAGTTTCTTTCTCTGCATTTTGTTCCTCCAAGAGTTTTACCATGACCCATGGTTTAAGTAAGAGTTATGTATAGCTCTAAAGCTTGTTTATTTCCATCTTGACTATGTCCTTCAGATTTTGTCGATAACCATCTGGCAACATGATGTTCTGGCTATATAATTCCTCCTCAGGTATTGTTTCAAAGGCTGACACTATTTGTACTGTACTTTTTATCGGGTTTCAAAATATTTTTCTAAAGATTCCTTTGCATAGTTTTACATTACTTTTTCTCTAAGATCCTCATTAATGAGTTTAATATACTGGTAATGTAATTTTTGCCCCATTTCTACTATTTACCACCTGTATGATTTATTTTCATAACTTTGTTTAGAATCTTTCTATGCATTAGTGATTGCATTTAGCTGATCTGGCAGAAACCTGATTTAGCATATTGGCTTCATTATTATTGCTGTGTCAAGAGGAGCTAAGCAAGTAGTGGGAATTTTTTATAAGCCTAATAGTTCCCAGATTATTTAATAAACTGGATGTGATGTTTTGAACATGACAAATTATCATGAGCTTGTGGAATACACAATGTTAGGCAGAAAAGTAAACTTTATCTTTTAAGTACAAAATTTTATAAACAGAAAAATCACAGAAATTGGGAGGGGGGGGAAGGGAAAGCCAAAACAAAAGCAAACAGCCTCACCTTGAAAGATTATTTACCTTCGTGTTTTGAGGCAATTCAAGTATAGCCAGCCTGTCCATGTCAGAAACTTGTGTGACTTCTTTTAAATCTTTAAATTATATTGTTTCCATAGCTTATTAGACAGCTTATTCTGTCTAGTCTTATATTAAGAAGCAGATTTTCCTGATCTATTAAAAATTTCTTTGCTGTAAATAAGCTGAATACTTAATGTACTGCACTCATGAGACATGATGAAAAATTGATCATGCTCATTGATAGCAAGTTCTTATATTGGAAAATTCAGTCACAGTCTTTTCTAGTCAGAGGAAAATTTCTTTAACCTGTCTTGACATTCAAATATTCAAAGTGTTTTTTTTGTCATTTTGATGATGTCATTTTCATTCTAAACTTTTCGTAAATGCCTTGTGAAATTAAGGTATTATATAGGTCAAAAGCTTTCCTGTTGCTACTAGTGATTATTATCTACCTCTTAGTACAATCCTGCTCCCCTTTGCTTGCCTACCTAGCAACTACTGTCTGTTTGGTGGTGTCATTAGTATCAAGACAACTGATGATCATGGTGAGTTGCAAAGGACCATTCTGAACTCTGAGACTCTCTTCCAAAGGGCCTGAGTTCCCCTTCTGACCAATGTGATTTTAATGTTTTCTCATAATTTTTCTCCATTATCCAGGTTTTTAATGAAAATACTGAGCGCTACCAGACTTACAAAAAAAAAAAAAAAAAAAAAAAAATAGTGCATCCATAGTCCTGCAATAGATAGATCCTACTCTGCCACTTCTTTATGCTACCGGTATTTATCACTTTTAGTAGATGCTGTACTTGGTCTTAGCCAATTTAATCTATTTTTCCCCTTGCTGCTGCTGCTGCTGCTGCTGCTCCTCCTCCTCCTCCTCCTACTACTACTAGTAGTAGTAGTAGTAGTAGTAAACGTATCTTGAACCTTTACTCTTTTCCTTCCCCTTATCATAGAAGTGCATTGAGTTGCTACACTTCTCTTAGAAAATGACCCTTTAATAGGAAATCAATGGACATCATCCTCAAGGCACCTTCTGCAGTCATCTGAGGTGTTACCAGGTCTACAGAAAATCTCAAAGACAAACTGTAACATTCAGTGCTTGCTTTAAGTTTTTTTTAAGGCCCCATTTTGTCACACAATGTCCTCACCACTATGTTAGACAGAAGCCAGTTGTCCTGGTCTTGGCTGAGATAGTTAATTTTTTCCCAGTAGCTGATACAGTGCTGTGTTTCAGATTCAGAATGTTGATAATGCACTGACCTTTTAGGTTTTTCTAAATTGTGTTTATCCTAAGTCAAGGACATTTTTATTTGTGTGTGTCATGCTGTTCCAGTGAGAAGATACACAAAAGAAACTGAGAGGAAGCACAGCTGGGACAGGTGTTCTGAACTGGCCAAACAGATACTCCACATCATAGAATGTCATACCCATTAGATAAACTGGGGGGAGCTATCCAGAAGGGGGGACTGATATGAGTTTGGGAAGAGGGCCTGGAATTGGTCAGTGGGTGGTGAGTGGTTGTATGGCACATCACTTGTTTGTGTCCATTACTACTACTATTATTATTATTGTTGTTGTTGTTGTTGTTGTTGTATTTTACTTTGTTTTTAATTATTAGGCTGTTCTTATCTGAACCTTTAAGTTTTACTTTTGATTGTCCTCCCCATTCCACTAGGGTGGGTGCAAGAGAGGAGAGTTGAATGAGAGGCCCCATGGTGCCTAATTTCCAGCTGGGCTTAAGCCACACCACCAGTAAAAAATTCAGTCTTTATTTTTTTTCATTCTTTTGTAATACTTAAAATGGAGGAAAACCTTCAACTTTTTGAGCAGTAACAAACACAAGCAATAACAAAAATGATTGGAAATTATTAATCTTATTACTATATTAGGTTTTTAGTAACTTGTACAGTGAGTTTAATGAAAAGAATATTTAGGGTAAAGTGGTATTTTAGACTGCTTACTAAGATAATGATGTTGAATGGAGAGAATCTTCCATTTTGATCTTTTTGAGTAGGACTATCTATATAATATACCTCTAGAACTAGCTCAATCACTTCCCTGTGTCGTGCTGGTATGTAAGCAGAAGCTGAATGCCACTTAGGTTCCTTAAGACTTTCCCAGGTGTTAAGCAGTGGAAGAAAACCAAATCTACACATACTGAGGAATTCCATAATGATTTCTACCAGAATTCTCAAAGATTCATGCAAAATTTAACAGTGGCCATTGCCTGTAGGAACATGACAGGTACATAAAAGGACTTCTGAAGTAATTTTTCAGGTAGCTATCCTTCCTATACTATGAGTACTTATTTAAGTTCTCACTCCATTAAGCAGCTAGGATAATGTCAGATCACCAGGCACCCCAACACCCTTCTGATTAGTTTTGGGCTTGTTTATAAAAAAGTTTGTCTCATCATCATGTCCTTGGGTGAAATGTTGAATTTTTTTGTGGAAGTCATCAGCACAGGCAGTGTAACTTATTACAGTTTCTGACATAGCAAACAACACTATGAAAGCAGAACAGAGACTGGATTTCAAGGTATAGTATATAAAACGTGTTTAAATATCAAATCATGGCTAGAAGTAACATTTAAAGATGTCCCTTTTGTCAGTCAGTTCCAGACAGATTTCAAATGCATTCTAAAATGTACCTTGTTCTGGACAAACACTTCTTTTAAGTCTGCATTTAAATTAGTCATCTGGGTCAAACTCTTTTACAATCATAAATATAGATATAGTTGCTGACTCTACCTGTAATAAATGATTTGCTTCTTGTCTTGAGGATACACTGATTTAGACATTACTTAGAAAACCTAAAGAAAGGTAGAAAATGAAACAGTGTAGACCATAAAAACATATAAACCAAATATCTAGAGAGCCATTCACTGTGACTGAAAAAAGGAATGCAAAATATGATCGCATTAGAGAAAGTATCTTTTGCAGACACTATGTGGGACCAAAAATAACCGTACAAAAACGCAAAGTTATACTGAATCATCATACCCGTGGTTAAGAAAACAACATGGAAGAAAGGCTAGGATATGATGGTCTCTGATAAATAATTCAGATTATATTCAAATTTTCTTTTTTTGTCACAATTTATGAAGGCTGTTGACTGGTCTGGTGCCTTGCTGAGCTCAGCACATAGCTGACGAGGAGTTAATTGAAACTAAATCCAAGACAAAAAGAGGTTTAGCCTGCAGGCACAAGAAACCCCCTAGGGAGCTTTCCATCATATTTGCTTCTTCATTTGAAGACATGTCGCACAAATCATCAAAGCAGCCTTTGGTTTCTAGACTCCCCTCTGAACCTGGACTTATAAATAGCATGAACACCAGGGCTGAGACAACTTCTCGCTTTTTGTTTGGTGATGAAATGACCTTAATCATGTATACCTTCCTTATGTCATGAATTAATTATCATGATGAAGCTTACTGAAGCCTGAACACAATAAATACCTACACCCACGGTCGTGCTCTTGGCAGCATCTCCTTATAGGAAGAACACTGAGTCACATTTAGTGTTTCATCTAGTGTTTTCCAGTTGTTGACTGAGCAGGGTCATAGTTACTTTGACCTTCAGAATTTAACTACCTAACTTCAGGAGAAAGCAGACAAGTCACCACATTTTTTGAAGATTAAAATAAAATAATTGAATTCTTTGATTGCAAACATAGAAAAAGACCATAATATTCATCACTTTCTAATCCAAATGTGAGGCACAGTACTTTGAGGTTTCTTATTTAAAAAAAAAAAAAAAAAAAAAAAAAAAAGTTGAAACTGTATAAATATTTAAGTAAAATTGACCTAAAAATACCAGATTTTATGAATGTTAATTTAATATAGGAAAATAATGGATTTTTCTCCCCTCTGAAAAATGAGAGTGATGACTAATGGCAATATAAGTTAGGTTTGTGTAAAAAATATTCAGGAAGACCTAAAAAGAATGAAAGAAACAAAGTTCAGCTTCACTCCTAACTTTGTTTCTTGATCATTAAATCATTTAAAATCTAATGATCTATGGCACTTTTTTTTTTTTTTTTTCTTCTCTCTGGGAATATCTAGCAAAAGTTTAGTTCTGCATGATTAAGTTTTAATGCTATAGAGTCCATGCCACACCAGAAATAGGGAGCTGATCTCCACTTTCACTTCCAACTAGTTGATGTCCTGCTAGAATGGGATGCTGGAGACCCAGTACAAAGATTACCTTCATCTCTCTCTGAAGCCTTTTTTCTTCCTTACAGCAGCTACCACCTGGGCTGTAAGAGGTACTGGGTTGTTTGCATGACTTACGCTGAAACTGATTTATTTCACATAAAATTATTTATTGACTAATATTGAAAGAAATAATTGACACAGAGAGAAAAATTGGTCAAAAGACCTCTTTTGAATTAGATAGGTGGAGAAGATGAGACTCTATGGCTTAATTAGGTTTTCTAGGGATACTTCTCTTCATCAAAGTAATTCCAATTCTACATGAATAAAACCCAATATTTTGCAGCTACATGATCAACTACTTAAATATTTCATTTTTTATTCTTTTATCTTTTAGTACCCAAAAACTATTGCTTGAATTCCTCATAACCAGCAGGGTGTCGTGCTTTGGTTTGGGTCTTTCTAACCGGAGTTCCAGTATGAGCTCTGTCAACCACTTATTTACTGATGACTGTACTCAAGGGGCTTCAGAGTCTCAGTTGTAGTGGTTCTGGAGAGAGATCTTCAGTATTGCTGATGTAATGACTTCCAAAATGCTACATGAACCACTGTTTCCTACTGCAGAAGAGGTAAGTTAGCACCACTAGCATTATGATGCTAAGATCAGGAAAAGACAGCAAGATTTGTAAATGACCTGGACCCAGGACTTCATGGGATATTAAGTAAGTTTGCTGGTGATAGTAAATTGGGAGGACCTGTTGACTACCTTGAAGGTATAGAGGCCCTGAAGAGAGACCTCAACAAATTAGAGAGATGGGCCATCACCACCTGCATGAAGTTTAACAAAGACGGTGCTGCATTCTGCACCTGGGATGGGGCAACCCTGGGTGGACAGACAGGGGAATGAGAGGCTGGAGTGCAGTGCTGCAGGAAGGGACCTGGGGGTCCTGGTCAACAGAAAAATATGAATTAGCAGTGCCCTGGCGGCCAGGAGGGCCAACCCTGTCCTTGGGGCATCAGGGACAGCATGGCCAGCTGTGCAAGGCAAGGGAGGGGATTGTCCCCTCTGCTCTGCACTGGGGCAACCTCACCTCCACTTCTGGGGGCAGTTTGGGGTGCCACAATAAAAGGAAGACATTCACAAAGATGGTGAAGGGTCCGGAGGTGAAGCCATCTGAGGAACAGCTGAGGTCACTTGGTCTGTTCAGTCTGGAGGAGACTGAGGGGAAACCTCACTGCAGTTACAATTTCTTCATGAGGGGAAGAGGAGGAGCAGGAACCAATCTCTTCTCTCTGGTGATCAGGGAACAGCATGAAGTTGTGTCAAAAATGGTTATGTTGGATATCAGGAAAAAGTTCTTCCCAAAGAGGGTGGTTGGGCACTGGAACAAGCTCCCCAGAGAAATGGTCACAGCACCAGGCCTGACACAGCTCAGGAAGCATTTGGAAAATGCTCATGAGCACATGGTGCAATTCCTGGGAATAGTCCTGTTCAGGGCCAGGAGTTGGACGTTGATGATCCTTGTGGGTCCCTTCCAACTCAAAATATTCAATGGTTCTGTGATTCTGTGATTTGGCATCCCTTGTTTCCTAACCATTTTTCTTCTCTGAAAAAAATGAAGATCATAGTGAATACATTTTCAGTTTTTCTTTAAAAGATGGTTATGTGTCTTGATTTAGAAGCTCCAGAAATCTAAAATATCTATAGGTAAATTTCAATTTTATTTATTGCTTGTCTGCTCTCAAAGCAGTTATTAAGGAAGGAATATCTCACAAGATCATTCACAGACTTTCTCTCATTCACATGAGGCCATAAGGGAACAAGAGAAGAGCTCATGGTCATGTTTCTAAAAGCAGATTTTCAGAAACCTGAAGAAGTTAATGGACAAAACAAGAAATGCTAATTTCCTAAGTTGGAAAAAAGCTTAACTAAAAGATGGCAAAAATAAAAGCTTTAAACTTTATCCTCACTGAAGTCTGTAGAAGTCTTTAAAATACTTGTGAGTAAAAGAAGTTCTCCTTTCGTGCTCCTAGAAGGAAGCTGTGGGAAGCATGCCCAGGACATGAAGGCCCCAGTGCTCACTTCATCCATAGTAAATTAATATTCTTGTCAGCAATGTGGCAACTGTTCCCTCTTGTTAGCCTTTTAAACCATCCTTTGGTCAGGAAAAAAAAAAAAACCCAAACTAAAAGTCCGGTTTGTTTCTAGAGACCAAAATTCCAGCTCTTTTGGAAGAAGAATGCACTGATATGGCAAAGACACTGAATGCCATCAGCTTCAGGAAGAAGTTTTGCTAATGCAGTTTGTGTACAGGAGCCAGTGTTGTAAAGGCTACAGCTCACCTTTCACCTCTCTCTCTACCTATTGAAAGATGTGGTGTTCAGGTCACCTCTTTCTATCTCAGTCTTGCTAAATCAGTGACCCACAAACCGAACCCCTCTTCCAGGGTAAAAAAATGCATGAGCTTCTTCTTTAATCCATGTCCTTAGGGTGAATGCTCATTTTAAGTCTCTCCACTGCCTACTAATATTAGTAAAAATTACTATATCTTCCTCATTTAAAAAATAGAGGAAATAAAAAGAAAAATTGGGCTAGAATGTAATGAAGACTTTATTATCCTGACACAGTAAAGTGTCCTTTTCGCTATTTTGCTTTAAAGAGTATAATCTCTTGATATGTAACAGAAAGCACACAGATAATTAGTGCAGATTTAATAATGCTTTAATTTATTGAGAAAGTAAAGTCCAGTGAATGCTCTGCGAACACCCACAAAACACTCTGAGTTTGAAATGTTTGGGGCAGGTTTGTGTTGGAATAGTTTACATTGATTTCATAATGTCTAGAATAATGGCCATTCTGTGGATTTGTTTTTTAAAATTCGCAATCTATTTTATTAATGACTGATTTTTAATTTCTTTAATATTCTACAGGAGTGCATGGTATTAGGAAGCATGCCAAATAACTTTCAAGTCAACTTCATACATTCTGCCTAAGAACTTACAATTTTCTGACCTTACCAGTCTAGAAGAACTTAAATTTTCTGACGTTATCAGTCTATTTAGTGAGTCTACATCTTCGTTCACCAAATCATTCTTTTGAGTCATCATCATATGAAGTGTATAACTGCAGTGAACAAGCATTAAAGGATTCTGTGCCATGCTTGAAGATGACTGTGTGTCTTTAGAGACTTATATGTCCCCAGGTCCTGTTGTTTTCAGGAGAGACTGCTGCTGTTTCAAAGTCACTGATTTGTACTTTCTGTCTGATTTCATTCATATGGAGACACTCACAAACACAATAAAACTTTTTCTGAGGACAAAACAAAAACAGGGAAACAAAGCTTATGTACAAATACTTTAAAATCCGAGTAGCTCACAAAACTCATTATATTTCAACACAAAGAAAGTCCTCATGCTAAGTCAAGTAAAGCCTAAGATTTATGATACCATTTTCTACCACCTACAGGTAAATAGAACTGACTTACTTTTGAACTTAGATTTTGCTGTATTTATATTTGTTCATGTTAAAAGTCATGACTGCCTTACAGGCAGGATATTTTGCTGTCAGAATTTAATAGCTTAGAGTGCTATTAAACACAGCATCAATAACAATAACCAAACTGTCCCCAATCAACTTTTCCACTCCTCCACCCTGTCTTTTGATATTCTCTGTCTCTTTAAACCTATATATTATCATCCAGTTTTGAAGTAAGGTATTTTTCATTTTTTTCTCAATGTATCAAATAATTTTAAAAGAGGAATTCATTGATCCTATTATATATTGAAAATGGGACACAAACCCATGAAACAATGGTGCTTAATCAGATGAGATATAATTATCAGATATGTAGTAAATCGAGAGTATTCTACTCTGCAATTTACCCAGTTCCTAGATGAAAAAAAAATCCCAAATTTCTAAAAAAGTTTTAAATATTCTTGATTCATGGAGGACATCTGGTAAGTTAAGACTATTTTAAGACTTGCTTGCAGAACAGCATTTTCTTCTGATTCAAATATTTTATGGAAACTTATGCAACCCATGACTTTGTTAGTGTACAGCATTCCTTAAAATGTACTTGATATGATGCATCTATTAATTGACCTGCAGTTCCGGAGTTTCATGATGGACTGATATATAAAAATGCAAGGTTTAAATGAAAAATTTTAGTAACTTGCAAGTTGCTGCCACATCTGTATTCTTCATTTTCTATGTTGAAACTAGTAGTCAAAGTAGAGTAGAAAATATGTATGATTATAATTTATTTTACAAAGGACAAACATTTCTTTTGAACGACAAATCCCCTAAAACTGCAGATCTGTCAGAAAATAAGTTTCATTACTTTCTCTATTACCTGTAAAATGCCAGGATAGTTTCAAACAAACACTAGTAAGTGACAATAAGGTCCAGTGTGTTCTGTTCACCTAGCTGGAGTGCCACAACAGCCTGCAGTATATTGTCAGCATCAGAATGTACACATTTTATATTTGAGTAGAAGAGAACCAGAAAATCTGTGGACCTGCCTTCACTGCAAAAAACTAAGTGGAATGACAGAGACTTTTAAAACATTTAACATAAGTAACTGTGCTAGTTTTGTTTGGAATAAAGTTTATTTTATTCATATTAGTTAATATGGGGCTCTGGTTTTGATTTTTGATGGAAACAGTGTTGATAACAAAGGAATGCTTTTGTTATTGCTGAGCAGTACTTACAAAGCATCGAAGCCTCTTCTACCTCTCACCTCATCCCACCAGTGAGGGCTAGGGGTGCACAAGAACCTGGGAGGGGATACAACCAAGACAGCCTGCGCTGAAAGGCTTAAGAGATATTCCATACCATATGGCATCAAGCTCAGCACATAAATCTGTGTGAAGAAAAATTAGATGGGAGGAGAACACGCTTCAAGCGATGGCATTTGTCCTCCCAATTCACCATTATGTGTGACAGAGAACGACTTTCCTGGAAGTGCCTGAACACCTCTCTGCCAATGGGAAGTGGTGGATGAATTCCTTGTTTTTCTATGCTGGCATGTGTGGCTTTTGCTTGACCTATTAAATTGTTCTTACCTTACCTCAACCCATGAGTTTTCTCACTTTTTTGATTTTTTCTCTCCCCCATCTCACTGGTGTTGGAGAGAATGAATGGTTTCATGGGCTTACTTTCTGGCTGGGTTTAAGCCATAATGGCAGGTGATCCATTTTGTCAGTCTGAATGCAATTTGTTATCAATGAAGGTCACAAAACATAATTCTGAAATTTTGGAGTATATTGTAAAAAGGTCTCAAGCTTCAGAAACTTCAATGGACGTGACAATTTCCTGTGCTTCCAAGTGAAGCTCAGAAATCGTGTGAAACATGTACCTGAAGAAAAAATATCTAGGGAAATAATAGTGTAGGTCCAGATCTTTTAAGGCCTTTTGGCTTTGCCATAACCTAGATGTCTTGTGGCCACAAGGTACGTATATTAGCCAAGATTTTTCAGAAGGCAATTGCCATATGCAAGCCAGTGTTGAACTGAAGAGAAAGAACAGTTTGACTAGCCACTGACCACCATTTGACTATATCTGGTTAGGCAGGAATGTTTCCTTGTTTTCGCAATGGCAGTGGAAACATTTTAGGCTTTAGATACATAACTTTTCTGGGGTAGCATGATCAGATATTTGACAGTACTTTAGGAAGAGTCTGTCTTTAGGTGTATTCAATGCTTGCTATTGATTCAGGCTGCTGGTAAAGATGGTTTGGGAGGTTGCATAAGCTTCAAGTTGAGCTAAGCTCTGAGCCATCTGCTGACTTAAGACGGCTCTGGCTTTGCATATGTCTGGCAGCAGACACGTGATTTCAAGCAGAAATAGGTGGCACTGATTATAGGAATTGTAGTAAAACTCGATCTTTAGGTATATGTATGCCTGAAAATGTCTGAGGTATTAGTCCACAGGGACTTTCTTTTTCTAATTGATACTCTTTGAAACTTTTAGTGACTTGAGTGAGGCTACTGCAGTTTGTGAGATTTTTGTCTTAGTTACTAAGGGGACAACCAAATGCTCTAGAGAAACAGTCTTCTTCTTTAACTGCCAGTTCTGCTCCTTTTATTGTAATGGATGCACCTCTGATGACATATAAACTTAACAGACCAAAATGGTCAAACCAATTTAATATGCTGAAAGAGTCCTTCTAGTGCCACATATTAAAGTGAAAAAAAGAGAAAGGGAGGAGAGGAGAGGAGGAGAGGAGAGGAGAGGAGAGGAGAGGAGAGGAGAGGAGAGGAGAGGAGAGGAGAGGAGAGGAGAGGAGAAGGAGAGGAGAGGAGAGGAGAGGAGAGGAGAGGAGAGGAGAGGAGAGGAGAGGAGAGGAGAGGAGAGGAGAGGAGAGGAGAGGAGAGGAGAGGAGAGGAGAGGAGAGGAGAGGAGAGGAGAGAGAGGAGAGGAGAGGAGAGGAGAGGAGAGGAGAGGAGAGGAGAGAAATTAAATGTTTTGTGAAGTTAGTACTATTGACTACCAATACCTGAGAGAAAACCAAAATATTTTCAGAGTTGACTGCAAAACTTCAGGGACAGCTATCCAAAGACAAGGAACTTCACTGTTGTTCTTGACGTTAGCACAGTGTTCATAAGTCCTGAAGCCCAGGGCATGGTTAGCTGGTCACACATCCCAAATGCTCTCAAGATAAATATTTGCACAGGTTTTGAGTCTAAGTGTTCTTTTCAGTAGAAAACAAAAGAAAATAAAAAGTTGTGGGTTGTCGGTTTACCTTTGAAACACATAGTTTCACACTTAAATTAACTAAGAAGTGAGGGAATATAACAGACATTGCTATATAGCCTGGAAAGAAGCCTACATCCTTCTGCCTTTTAGAAATATGTCATAAATATGCAAACTTTTTTCCTGGGATACTAAGCCTGGATGCTGTCAGTTCAAGAGTAAGGAGTTTTCTATTTAGTTTTTTCTCCAAACAAGGATTTGCTAACATACAGGTGAATTGTTTTCCTAATGAAGAATCTCATTCCAGTCTGCTTCCAGCTATTGTCTTTGACCAGACCTAGGCTTAGTTCAGTTTCTTGTGTTCTTCCTGAGGAACTTTGATGGACTTATTGTTCAGCAAACAGCTGGATCTATAATTCTAACAGGAATTTAGTCCAAGATTACTAAGTGTCACAATATAATGTTAATGTGCTTAGTGAATTACACAACTCTCAATTTAGCTCATAGGATGCATATGTAAGAGTGCAGCAAGGCACAGCTGATCCCTGAGGGACAGGGGCCAAGGGTGACCATATCACAGGCTGTGCCTTCTCCAAGGGAGGCAGGCCCATAGGGTGGGCAACACCAGGTACCAGCAGCAGGATCATCGACAGCCTCTGGCACAACAAGTGAAGAGCCAGGACAAGAGGCCAGCAGGGGCGCTAGGAAGGGGCAAAAGGAGGTGAGCTGCTGAGGGTCCACCCACGAGATAAATTATGTGCAGAGAAAACTCAAGGATCTTCTGAGTGGCAGGGCTAGAGAGGGGGCTGGAGGATAACACCCGAGCTGGGGCAGGGGCTGACAACACTCATGTGGGCTAAAAGGCAACTCCTGGGCCCATGGGTGGGGTGGGGAGCAGGTGCAGCTGGCAGGGACAATAAGACCTGGTAGTGGTCTCAGGGACCTGGTGATTATCTGTATGTGTAAAAGGTCCATAAATGTATGGGGGCACATGCCTCAGAAACACAGAAAGGGAGAGACACCGAGGTGTAAGGCTCAGGTAAATCCATATGCTCACAAGAGAGCCATCTGTCTAAGGACAGCTACTAGGAAACATCATGGACCACTTCAACCACAAACTGATTAATCCAACAAATTGGCACCTAACTTTTAGAGAGAAGTCCTTCTGGCTGCACAGCATTCCCAATTCGGACACTGGGTAGTCTTGACAGACATTTCTCCTAATTAAAATTTTGTTTTCTCTATTCTGTTAATTTTAATCTTTATTTCAGCTGTATGAAATATGCTTTTATGCATGAGTTGACTCTGTATGTCTCTTTGAGGTGTATTTTGGTGTGGCAAACGCTCTCTTGTTAAACTTCTCTGCAGCAAGAAGGATGTTAATGAGGATCCGGAGCCCTGACAATTGTGCTAATCATCTGTCCACGGAGTCATTGCTGGCAAACTCAGTTTTCAGCATGCATAAAGCAAAGCAGAAAAAGAATAAATAAGTTGCTGCCTGTGCTGCCTACAAGGAAGGAGAATGTAAGAAACTAATGTACAAATTCTTACTCCAGATCAAAGAAAGGAATTTCGTCTGATCTTTCATATTTCTTTTACAAAACCCTAATAATTTATTAAGAAGAAGTTTATTAACATTATTTATGCAGATTCAGAAGCTCTGAGCATGCTTACTGAACCCGAGCATGTGGGTAAGCAAAAAAATTTTCTAAATAAGTCAAAAACTTAGTTGTAAACTAAGCAAAAAATCTGTTCAATTGTTCCCTGCACAAAGAGAAATGTAGTGGCTAAATAAGTTGGATTCTTTAATTGCTAGTGGCACCTAACAAGGCAAATGTGCATCCAAGTCTGCTTTGTAAATTTTGCCCTTTGTACCATTCTAGTCCTTCAGCATTGCCAGTGAAACAGTAGCTACTGTCACTAATCCAATTTATAATCAATCCAGTGGTGTAGACTTGCTTGAATGGATAAGAAGGTTAGTTTTAATCTAAACTGAGACTAAAAATAGCAGTGTAAGGTGGCTGCTAAATTGCCTCTACAAGTCAAATTAAATAAATTCAGTTTTAAAAACTGCAACTTTTTATAAAAGACATTTGGAACCAGTTGGAGTGCACAGATGTTGAAGTCATACAATTCTGATCAGCTAGAACTTAGGCACTAAGGTTTAAAAGTGTAAAACTCTTTTGCTCTGAGTGATTACTGAAAAGTGCATCTGGCTCCTGAAAGAAAAGTTAAGTTTTATATAGTATAAATGACATAATGGATTGCTAATAATTAGCTGCACTATTACAGCAGAGGCTGTAGTTATAGACTACAGTTCCTGTGTGCAATCTTCCAGACACACTAAAAGTACAGAAAAAAAATCTACCATCTCTTCTCAAATTAATGATTCTGCATATACTGTAGCAACAGCAACTTCCTTATCTGGTCTGTAATTAGGAAAAAAACCCTGATTCTATCTGACACATGATTAAAAGAAAAACTTATAGGCCTTTTCTTTAGGTTCTCAAGATCAGTTACTTCAGCTTTTCACCTCTAAAATCAGTCTGAAATGCACCATCAGGCACAGGAGACAGAAAGATGAATTCTTTTTTATTCATGTTTTTTAAACTTTTCTATTAGTTTGTGTCTATCAGTTCCTTATATATAGATATTTTCTTCTTTTTATTCCTGAGAAAGTTATTGTGTGGGTTATTCTCTACTGAAATTAATTTTCTTAATTGCATAAGTGGTAAAAGTGTGTATGTAAGTTAAGTCCTACAAAATGGGTCACTTTTAGAGGTATTAGTATCACAAAAATAAATAGAACAGCAGGTAATCCTTTTTTTCTGCTCACTCCTAGCCTATTAATTATTCTTGTACTTAGAAAAAATCACTTATGTGCTGTTAGAATTCCATTATTTGCTGATTAAAACAGAGTGAAATTCTTGTTTTTAACAGCCTCTAATGAGTCTTTCTTCTAAAAACACATTTTTTTCCATCTGCATATTCCAAAGGCTATGAGTTGTGTACTGCTTGTGCTTTATAGGTATGTCCTACAACTATTTCTGTTTGTTACAGTTCCAAGGTTTTTTTGACCTCCAATTAAGAAAACAAAACACCAAAAATCCCAGTCTTTGAATGCATTTTGCCACTTCAGCAGTGAGCTAATTAGAAACATTTGCAGAATACAGAATGGAATGCATGGCGGGGTGGGGAGGGGGGGGGCAGTTTAAGCCATAACTTTATGATTCTTTTAATCACAGAGAGAAAAAAAAATCTGCTTTTTCATTTGGCAAATGGAAAAAAAAAAATGCAATCTTTTGAACATTAAAATGCAAGGAAAGAAGTTATAGATGATATAAAAACAACTCACTCCTTTATGGGAATTTTTAACTGAAAAAAGTGACAAAACCCACTAATTGAAAACTATTTTCCATTGTTTTGGGAAGGAGGTGTCAGATTTTGTATTGGCCATTGGCGTCCAGGGAGTAGAGGGGGGACTGCGGTGCTGGTCTCTGTGATGAAAGGCCAGGGGAGGCCCCTGAAGAACACTCCCAGCAGTTCCAACATCAAGGCTGGTGATGCCTTCAGGGAATACATTGAAGAAAGGGAGAATGTTTCATGGCAGAGTCTGTGAGAGAACTGAGTGAGAAAAAATTAAAAGCGTGAGAAATCATCCCACAGACACCAAGGTCAGCAAAGAAGGGGTGAAGGAAGTGTATCAGGTGCCAGAGCTGATACACTCCTGCAGCCCATGGAGTGGCTGAAGGGAAGCAGGCTGTGCTGTGTGCCCTACGGAGGAGGATGGTGAAGCTGATATTCCCACAGCAGCCTGTGGGGACCCCGTACCAAGGCAGATGGATATTCCCTGAAGGAAACTGCAGCTCAGTGGAGAGACCTCACTGGAGCAGGCTCATGGATGGAGCTACAGTCCATGGAAAGGAGCTCATGCGGGAGCAGAGAGTGTGAGGAAGGACCTGGAGACAAACTGTTGTGAGCTGACCATAACTCCCATTCCCCACTCCTCTCGTTGACACTGTGCTGGAGATTTCCTGCTAGCTCTCCCAGCACCACGCCAAGAGTGGCTGCTCCCTGACTGGGACCAGTCTGGGCAGCGATGGTGCAGGGCTGCACTCTACAGCACTCAGATGTGCCTGTGCACTGAGGATTGGGGCAAAGAACTGGGAGGGGTCTCTTGTGTGGTTCCCAAGTTTATTCTCTGAAAATATCAGGGACAAAAGAGCCCAAATAGCACTGTGCACAGTCTTTTAAACTGAGAGGTACAAGGAGAAGGTACAATTCTTTAACCAATAGGGTAAGAGGAGGGGAGGAGTAGAAGGTGGGGTCTTACTTTACATTAACTAATGAGGAGAACATGGGAGCAGAACAGGTCACATGGGCCAATGGGGCATCAAGGATTAGGGGATTTCCAAAGGGGAAGTACAAGCAGGGGGTTGGCACAAGGGAGGATTGACAGGGAACTTGCTGGAACAAGGGGAATGTACTAGGGTGGATTGACACTGGGGTAGGAGGAACAAAGGACATTATACAAGGGTAGGAGGGTATGATCTTGGACTAAGCTATTAATATGGGGGATAACAATGAACTGTTAACAAAAGACACACCACAGCACCTTGTGCTACTCAGGATAAGGTTAGGTCAGAGAGTTATGGATGAAGGAGTGAAGTAAAGCCTGACAATAAAGGGTGGAGGGAATTTTTCTTTGTATCTCACCATCCATAGGTATTTTATTTTTAAAGAAATTAAATTAATTTTCTCAAGTCAAGTCTATTTTATTTGTGACATTAATTACTACAGGATCTCTGTATCTTTACCTCAAAATCATGAGATTTCTCATCCTCTTTTCTCCCCCTGCCCTGTTGAAAAGGAGTGAAATTTATTCATGGGTGTGTGGCCATTGATCAAGGTCAACCCAACAGAGTAACAAAAGAGTTTTTCAAAACTATGTTAGGAAATTCTTGAAAGAAAAATACCTTCTTTTACTTGAAAGCATAACTTTATGCAAAAAAGAGTCCTATTATTATTATTATTATTATTATATTAATTTTTTATGCCTAAAATTTCAACCTGTTCAAATTTTCAGGTGTACAAGTGCTTTTTTCTACCACAGTGAGACCTCTGGCATCTTTCACAGTTTTTGGCAAAACTGATTTATCTGTGCACAGCAATATGGGGATAAATGCTTTTCATCATAGGGCAGGAGCATTTGCTGAAATCTACCTGCATCCCTGGTCCACAGAAACTTAAGATAATTGTGATGCCTAAAATCTTAAGATTCACAAGACGTAAACAGTTCTGGAAAATGGGAATAAATGGAGCCCAAGCACTCATAGAGCATAAGCACACACTAATTTTGGAGGTGCTGCACCACACTTCAGATACTTACCTGGACCACTTGGAATCCAAGAGACAATCTCAGCATTATTTGATTTTTTTACAGTGTTGTCGGAAAGTTCCTCTACAATTTTATTAGTGCATTTATTTTTTTTTTCCTCAAATGTTTTCTGCTTTAAGTGCTTTCAGTATGTCTTCCAATAATATTAGATATTCACCTTTGTCAATATAGCCCCTCTTATTTTACAAGAAAATCTATACAAAAGATTTTTGTCCCAAATGTGAAACATAAGCAAAATTGTATGAATCAGTATTTCCACCAGTGTAGACTGGAAGCTGTTTGTCATTATAATTCATGAGGAGACATATTTTTTGCCACTATTGAATGCTGGTCAATATTTTCCATGAGAAGTCAGTGAGCTTTTAACACTGTGAAACCAGTGATGGTTGTGACTGAGACTTAAGAACTGCATAGAATGAAGGGCAAAAATTAATATCGTGCAGTTCATTTTGATTTGGCTTTCACCTATGTGCAAAACAAAACAAAAATAAAAGGAGAACATTTTATAATCTGGTCAAAGGGGGATTTCATAACATCTCATATAGGTGTCAGATGCTGTGTGTCAAAATACAGGTTTGGCCATCTGGAGTCTATTGTTAAATTGTCTTGTTAACCTTGGGACAAGGCTGTAATTCCCTTGTCAGACCTGAGCAGCAAAAAAACTGAAGGAATTCAGTCTCTCCCTGCCAGACTGGCCCTCATGCAGGAGCTGTGCCAAAAAGGTGCTCCCTGTGGTAGCTGCTCAAGGTGGTGAGACTTATTCCCTGCAGTTGGGAAAAAGGCAGTAACAGACTTACCTCTGCTGAAGCAGGAATAACTGGAAACTGAACTGTGATTTTGGTTACAAAATCTCTGCACTTTGTTGCAAGCTGAAAATTGGGCCCTAACCATTTAAAGAGTCAAATACTGACCTTGAAATTAAAATCCTATCCAGATGAAAGTCTCCTACACTTCTGCAGGTGTTACATTGTTCAGTCTGTCTTGGCTGCAGAGTGAACAAGACAGAAATCTATTGATTTAGGGAAAGAAGGCTATTTTCCCAGCCAAAGCATGTGAGAATGTGTTTTTACATGAAGCTCCCATTCTGAAAAAAACAGAAAAATCTATAGAAGTTTGTGGAATTCAACACTGTTGCCTTCAGTGAATATTGACTCTATTCAATGCTTTAAAATATAGGGATTTTATTTGCTGATTCAATGGGTTCTGTGATTGATGATTGAGAGCAATAAATTTATAAATGTGATGTAATTTATGGACAGAAACTTTTGAAATTGTCTGCAAATCTACTGAGGGAGAAAGAAAGAGGAATCGGTAATCATTTTTTTCACTACTTAATGGGTCTTAAAACCCTCTTTAAGTACTAGAAGGAACAGCAATACAGAAATTCTCTGTACTACATTTTCATATGCTTCTTATTCATAGTCTAAGAGGCAAAATATTTTCCTTCTTAACTAACAAATAGACTTAACTTTACTGTTTTATGTTTATCTCATAACTGATATAAAATATTTTGGTCCTCTCAGTTGTGGAGAACCTGAAGAAGTTTACAAGTCTCATGTTAAAAAGAAATGGTGTATTGGCCTATCATTTTCTGAGAAACTCACTTCCAAAGCCAATCAGTCAGAAGCACAAGTCATTATAAACCCTTATAAACACAGTTGTGGTCCTATTACTGGTCTCTAATTATCAGGGTTAATTTTTTCTCCTCTAGACATAGTTCATCAGAGCAATGTTTTCTTAGACTACAACACTTCTAACATTTGAGAGTTGCATTTGCTGATACAGAAGGAATTAAAAATATGAAATTCAAAGGTATCAGTATAGAAATTTGAAAACAATTCATTTAGTTTTATTAAAATATTCTGCTTAGGTATATTTTAAATAAGTTTGTTTTGGTAAGGCTGAAATATATTTCTTTGAATTTATTGACAAAAGGATTGCATACATTAACATAGAAGTCAAAATTATCTATTTCTTTGACCTTTCTGAAATGGATTATTTATATAGTTCTTACATATAAGTGTCAATGACATAAATATTCTTGTAGAATGAATTGGCTTTGCTGAAATGGCATTTTCTGATGGAAAATATTGCAGCAGAAAAAAAGTCAGCCTTCTCTTTCTTCTGACACATGCCATTTGTAAAATTGTGTCATGTGAATTCAGTGCTCTGGTATCTCAGTGACAGTTCTGTGCATCCTTAGTGCCTGCCTGCACACCTGAACTGACTAAACTTTATAATGTAATATAGATGTGATAAAAACTCTGTCTGCACAAAGCCCCCAGATTTTCCCTATTACATCATGGCTTTTTACAAAATCTTGCACTGGCTGCTGCACTAAAATTTCATAGGCTATGCTTAGAATATTATGACTGTTAATATTAATGAAGCCTTAGTTTAGTGATGTGTAAAAGTGTACCTCAGTACTCTTCAAGTTGTCACCACTGAGGCTTTTTACTTCAGATATTATTAGGCTTTTGACAAATTTTCTTCACTTTACCTGGAATTAGGTAATTGTGACTTTTATATTATTACTTGGAATAATGGTGTGCCTTTTGTTAAGTGTTTAAAAATGTAATTTTAAATTAGATTTCTGCTGTTAAAATGTTATTTACAGACTAATTAGAAAAGGTTATAGCTAAGAGAACTCATGATTTTGTACTATGAAGTCAATGGCATTTAAAAATAGTAGTAAAATTATATTTCTACACAATGTTTAGACTAAATGCTATAGAAAGTAAATGTTCTAAAAGTTGTGGTGTGAAACTATAGAATCATAGAATATTTTGAGTTGGAAGGAAACCACAAATCTCAATGAGTCCAACACCCAAAGTTTTCTCTCTGCCATGCTTTTTATGAAACAAACTCAGATTTGGGATTTCAGCTTTAATTTATTTTTTTATTGAGATCCAATAACTGTTAAACTCTCTGTCTCCCATTTAATATTTTCAATATATATATATAAATGAATATAATATATATATTAGCATATATGGAAATGAAAATTATTCTTCTCTGACTAAAGAATGCCTATTAGCCAAGAAAATTGTTGTGTTGAAAAACCTCTATAACCGTAGTTAAAAATATAGTAATAAAGTTTTCCAAATAATTTAAAGTATTAAATTGTAAAATTAATTTTTATTTAAGAAAAAGTTTATCATATTGTATCATGTATTTATCCCAAGTTCATCTACAGTCGTGTAGGTCATCAAACCCAATTTCACCTATCTAGTAATCATTTATGATGATAGGGTTGCTGATCCTATGCACTTATCCAGCATTTTGCTCTATGCATACATTCTTCTGTATGAGGAATCACTTAGTTGAAAGATCTCAGTGTGTTTTCAATCCATTCAGGGCCTTCCAGACTCCTATCTAAATGTCAGCACCAGCAAAGCAAAGGGAGATGACACTTTTGGAGCCTCAGATCACTCAAAAAGCCCCAAACTTTTTGAATCATGGTGACAGATTGGTTGTGGTAAATTATCACCTTAAAACGTCGCCTTAGCAATAAAAACTATAAACATGTATATCCCTAATTCAGATCTGTGCTCTAACAGCTTCTACATTTCTTGGTGTTTATCCAGGAACTGATACCTTGAATATGTCTGAAATAACCAGGACCAGCTTCATCCTACCCTCGTGTTAAGAGTTGTGTTTGCACAGCCAGATTCTGGTAGTGGTGGAGGGGCTACAGGGGATCTACTGTCAAAGAGCAGCAAGATCTCTGCAAGGGAGAAGAAATGGAAAGCCAAGGGTGAGAGCAAGGCAAAAGAGACAGTGGCAACCAGAGTCTGCTCCCACAGTACCCATGTAAGAAAATTAGGGCGACGTTGATGACAATCAGCCACCCTAGACTGCTGATGTATTCAGTTTGTGTGACCAGGTTTTGGTAGTGAGGAGGGTTACAGGGCTGGATTCTGAGAGAAGCTGCCAGAAGCTTCCTCTGTGTGTGACAGAGCCAATCCCTGCAAGCTCCAGGATGATGTGCCACTGGTCTAGACTGGGCCAGTCAGGATGGTGGCAATGCTTCTGTGCTAACATATTTAAAAATAATAAGAAAGTAATTGTGCAGATGCAATTGTGGCCAGAGGAGATGGGATTGAGAACATGAGAGAGGAACAGCTCTGCAGACATCAGGTCAGTGGAGAGGGAGGGTTGGGAGGTAGTCTGGGTGCCAGAGCTGAGATTCCTCTGTAGTCTATGGTGAGGCCCATGATGAAGCACCTGAGTCCCTGCAGCACACAGAGGTCAACAGGGATGCACAGATCTACCCATGGAGGACACTCATGAGAAAGCAGGTGGATGCCTGAGAGGAGACTGATCCCATGGGAGGCCCATGCTGGAGCAAGGTCCTGGCAGGGATCGACAGACCTGTGGGGAGAGGACCCCAAATGGGAGCAAGTTACTTGGTAGAACTTTCAATGCCATTGGGGACCCACTTTGGGGCAGGCAGTATCTGAAGAACTGCACCTCATGGAAAAGTGACCCATGCTGCAGCTTTTTGGGAGGGACTGTTGACCATAGGATGGACTCACACTGGAGAAGTTCAGCTGTCTCCATGGGAGAGACCCCACAGTGGAGCAGGGGAAGGATTCCTCTCCCTGAGCACCCGCTGAAACAGCTTCTGGTGAGCTGACTGTAACCTCCATACCTTGTGTCCTTGCACTGCAGGGGAGAGGAGGTAGACCTGAGAAGGAGGGTAGGGTGTTTTTAAGGCCTTATTTTACTTCTCATTATCCACCTCTGATTTTGCTGATAATAAATTCAATATCTCTAATTTAAAACTGATTTGCATGCGATGGTATTTGGTGAGTGATCTCTCCCTGCCCTTGTCTCAGCTTATAAACCCCTCATTATATTTTCTCTGCCCTGTCCAGCTGAGGAGGGGAGAGATAGGGATGCTTTGGTGGGTGTCTGGCATCCACCCGGGTCAGCTCACACAGCTGAATAAATCTGTAGTGACATGACAGGTCCAGGACTAAAGTATATCAAGTTGGTAAGTCAGAGCAGGTTTGTCAAGGTCTCCATCCCAGCAGTTTGATCCCAGGTTACCCAGATGGGTAATGGGAAAATGCCACCAGTCTTGGCTTTTTCTCCCTTAGGCAGCCCTCCAGCTCTCTTTCAACAGCATTGTATACTCAAGTAACCCATAAACCTCACGTCCCACATTTCCAGAAAAAAATACTAATTTTGTCAAATAGAGCACAAAGGACCCAGGGGAGATTCAAGACAGAGTGCTTTTCAGGACACACATGGGCAATTTGCCTTACACAAGACCAACTTTAACAAGCATGGATGGGAATCAGTTCTTGCCACTTGATTTCAGGGTCATGGATTGGTCATCTTCTATTTAGCAGAATTGACTAAGTTTAGTTCTTTGGTGGTGTGGCACTTCAGCTGTCATGAAACAAGGAAAAGCTTAGATATATTCTCCCTGTACTCCTTCAGAAGGTTTTCATAATTGATGCTTTTTTCTGAAATATTTTAAAGTTAAAAATATCTGATTAATAAAAAAATTCAGACCAATTGAAATTTTTATTCAGAACCTCATTGAAATCTGAAATTAATTGTTTATCTATCATAGCATCAGCACAGTATAACTTCTCAAATCATGCATTTATAAAATTGATCTGATCCTATACCAAGCTGCTTTTAATTCTAACAAGAATTAATTTTAATCTCCTGACAAGAGTACAACTAAGGTATTCTCCATGTTGCAAATCCAAATACTTTATAGTAATGGTTTCACAGCATAATTCTATTCTTTCTGCCATCTTACATCAGACAAAACTGTGGATCATAAAGTAAAAACAAGTGAATTATTTGATGTGTATTACAAGTGCACTAGCCATTTCAATTACATTATTGTTACATCTGGAATGTACATGTACCCTTAAAACAAAGGGAAAGTTTAGTTCTCCAGGCCAGAGAAATCTGTTGCATTCCAGAATAGATTGTCTTGAAGTTGAGGAAATAAGGTGTTCCTTTTTCTTTTTTCCTAATTCCTCAAGCAGCTAACAACATTGTAGGCATGTAAAATTGCAGCTCCTTCTTATTTCTAACTACAAAACACAAAGTGTCTTTGACTCTCAGTTTGCAGTCTGTAAGAATATGGTTGAATGTAATTTAAATTGCCATCATTAAGTGTTTTGTGTTGCCCAAACACACTGAAGTAATTTAAAAATTGAAGATGGTTCTTTTCTAAATGTCTGATAACTTTTGATTTAAAAAATTGTCATCTAAGAAAGGCATCACCTTCATTTACACATATTTATTTATTTTTAGAAGCATATGACAGTGACATAAATCAAGCTGAAATTCCTTTCTTAGGTTACTGTCTCCAGCACTGGCAAATACTAAATTCTGGAAGAATAGTGGGTGGTAATAAGGAGCAATAAAAGATACAAGATGATAATATTTTGCTGAAATATTCTCCCAGACTTCCACAATTTATAACAGGGGTGAGAGTGAGTGCTTGAAGTGAGAGGTGTTGTTTTTGTGCTTAATAGTCCTGATACACTTTCTGCTGTGGTGTTGTCCAGTCAAAAAGTCTTGATTCTTCAGCATCCTGTAGTAAAAATATAACTTAGCTATCAATTGTATGAATAAATAATATATTTTTAGGGTTTTTTTAACCTGAAATAAAATGGCTTAATTTGATATTTAAGGATTTTTGATTGGAAAAGACAGAGAACAAATGATCCCTGTTTATCTATGTTTTCTCCAAGTCAGTCACCAGGCTATACTCTAAGTGCTTATTATTTGTTTACTTCTATTCTCATTGAGACTGCAAGCAAAGGATTTGATGGAATTAGAGCTAGATCAAATCCAGGAATTTCTGAAATCTCAGTTTTATTGCTTGTTCCTTTATCTTCCCACTTTTAAAAGATGTATAGCTTCAAACTTCTTTTTCATTCTGGCATCTTGCACAATATCTTCACCTCTATTTTTTCTTCTTTAATGTTGCAAATTATGTTATGCTGCATGCTGTAAACACATATTGAAGTTTGGCAGATACAGCCAGGGACCTCTTCTTCCATTTCCTGGGAGAAGGTTGTACTGAAAACACAATAAGCATGACAATCAAAGCTCTGCAGTCATTCCTTCATGTAAAGAACTCCATATGTTTCTTAGGTAACTTGTGATATATATGAGAAACAGAAAATTTATTTTTGTATCTGCAGTGGCCAGTTATTTTCAGGATAACAAACAATGTTCATTGCTGTATATTAGTGACTAACCGTGACTCTGTAAAGGCAATGGTAGAATAAACTTTAAATTACTGTTTATTTTTCAAAATATTTATTTTACAGATGGCAGGATGGTGTCTTATTCGGTATATCAGACTTTGTCAGAAAAATAAGGTATATATTCAAAACAAAATAAGAACAAAAATATTAATAAAATCCCTAATAGAATGACCATTGAAGCAATTAATTTTCACTGTTAAATAACTCAATTTACTGTATAGTAAATTGGTTTGCCTCCAGTTAAAAGTTTTCCCAATCACAGAAATTTCAATCTAACTCTTCATTGCTAGTTTAATCATTCATCAGTTAAATATTGTGAGCTACCTCCCTCTTTAATGAGTATCAAATACCACCTAGTCATTGACTGATACTGCTTAAGATTAGCATGCTTTTTTCTTTTGCAACTCTTCTAGAGTGACACTTTTCATTTTATCACTATTAACTGTAAAGTCTTCAATAATCAGTTGTCTTTTCAACTAAACTTAATTCAACTGTGACTCTGCTGCTTTTTAATCTAGCTAAGAAAAGTAAGGAGTTTTCCTTCCTAAGAGTATATAATATATAAAATAAAGAATTTAAATTTTTCTTTTAGCACATAGCCACAATATATTGTGAGAGATGTAAAAATCATGGCATAGAAAGAAAGGAAATAACAATTTGAATCAGTCAAAAATATGGCTAAGGATGCTGTAAGGGTGGACTATTCCTAGGTGCCTGTTGGAACACTTGTTTTTGTACTTCCCTTGTTTGTTGATGCATGAATTAAGCATACATGCAGCTATAGTAAGCGTATGTACAAATATATTAACAAAGTTGTGCGGGCAGAGCAGACAAGACTAATGCATTGAACTCTTAAGGTGGGAAAAGGGAAATAGTTTTCCTATCAGATAGGTTTTAGTACATTAAAAGAGGCTCTTTGGAGTGCAGATAGCACACAGCTGTCAGGGTGAACCATTTACAAACGCTGACTTGTGCTTCAGCAGTGATGAGCAGCTCCTGCTTTCACTATTGCATCGTAATTAGCATTCCCAGAAATAGTTCAGCAGAGATTTGAAGACTGCCAAGCTCTATATGTCTTGCCCTGGCCTAGTTTAGTTTAGATTTTGCAGCCAATGATGGGGAAAGATTAATGCAGAAAACTCTGTGCATTAGGAATGTTAGAAATATTAAGGGACTTTTCAAGTACCCACTGTGTCTATGGAGTAATTCATTCAAGAGACAGTTTTAAAGAATGAACAATTAATTATGTTAAAATCAAAAGAAGACTGAAATGAAAAAAAAAAAAAAATTGTTCTCCTATAAATCCTTTAATTTGCTCTTGATTTTTTGGTTGGTTTAGGGTGGAAGGCTTGGTTTACATGTAAAGTCCTGGTCTTTCAAAGTGATGAATATGATATTTATGGTATATCTTCTCTCAGATATGGACTTCTATTGGATTATGTACAAAAATGTGCATGATCCAACTGATCTGTATACCTATATAAAAAAAAAAAAAGTGTAATTGCAGCAAAAAATGTCAACTAAAACAATAAGCTTATGGGAATCTACTAGTGACAGAATTAAAAAACTAAGGAAGGTTGTTGCTTTCTTGGGCATGTGGTTCTTCAGAAGGATGGAAGTTTTACTGAAGGTCACAGTATTCTTTTAAAAAAAAAATACTGGAAAACATCTTCATCTATTCAGTTGAGAAGGTTAAGAAAATTTTCTCTTTTCTTCTTTGGATCATACAGAAAGTAGCCCTGAAATGCTCTGCTGATTTCAGTTGATTCATCCTGACTTCTGGACATATCCAAAATAGCCGCACCTCCCTGCCAGCAGCCTCCGGGGGCTGGTGGCTCCGTAGGGTTCCCAGAGGGTCAGGGTAGAAAGAGCATGGGGACATCGGGGCAGCTGCAGGCATCGAGCACCACCGGGGCAAAGGGACGGGCAGAGGCTGGGCTGGGCTGTGTCCGGGTTGTGGGTTCAGCAGGGCTGTGTCCAGGCTGGGCTGTGTCCTGTGGGTTCAGCAGGGCTGTGTCCAGGCTGGGCTGTGTCCAGGCTGGGCTGTGTCCTGTGGGTCCGGCTGGCTGTGTCCAGGCTGGGCTGTGTCCTGTGGGTCCAGGCTGGGCTGTGTCCTGTGGTCCAGGCTGGGCTGTGTCCGTGGGCGGCTGGGCTGTGTCCAGGCTGGGCTGTGTCCTGTGGGTCCGGCTGGGCTGTGTCCAGGCTGGGCTGTGTCCAGTGGGTCAGTGGTCTGTGGTCCTGTGGGTGTCCAGGCTGGGCTGTGTCCAGGCTGGGCTGTGTCCAGGCTGGGCTGTGTCCTGTGGGGTCCCGGCTGGGCTGTGTCCGTGGGTCGGCTGTCCTGTGGTCCAGGCTTGGGGGCTGGTGTGTCCAGGCTGGGCTGTGTCCAGGCTGGGCTGTGTCCTGTGGGTGTGCCAGGCTCAGCAGGGCCGTGTCCGGGCAGCGACAGTCGGGGTTGCCCGCAGGGACACAGAATGAAATCTTGCAACATAAGTACAAGTTGAACCTTGATGCAAGAAAAAATGTAACATCGTAATTCAGAATACAGAGTGAAGATGAGATGTGATAGAAGTCCATTTGATCTCAGGGCTATGTGCCATGGAAGTACACAAGAACCTTGAAGTCCAACTCTTTACAGTGACGGTTTCTATAAAACATGCTATAATGCATGTTTTAGGTCTGTTTACAGTCACACTAATAAATACTCAAAATCATATATGACAGCTAACATAATAATTCAATTTTGCTGGGTATAAATTTGCACTTAATTTTTGGTTAGGTGTTTATCACTGTTATCTTCATAACAAAGAGTTGTGAACTCATAAGATGTATAATCTTTCTCTCCCCCTGCACTGCCATTTGAAGCAGTGATAAGTGTTAATTGGGACGACTTTCTTATCAGTTCTCGGGGAAGCATATTTATCCTTGTCCTACTTAGGAAGGAGATTAGAGCTGTAATACGGGAAAGTGGATGGGGGGTTTCCCCATCAGGCCTGAAGGGCAGAAAACCCCAGCTCAGGCACTGCCCTGGGGAGAGGCTGGTGTTTGGCTGTAATGGTCCAGATCACCACTCTCTGGGTAATCTGGGTCGATGAACCAAATTGGTTGGCATTTTGCATGAGGAGCTCTGTATCACTCTCCTTTGTGTGAAGCATATTTTTCACAGTGTGAAAGCTAAGTACTGTATCTTTATATATTATTTTGAAAGTTAGTTTGTATACATGTTAGTAGCTGTAGCTATTTGTAGAATAAAGGCATTGGAGTTTAGGGCTGGGTATCACTGTGTGATTGGAAAGAGGGTTCAGACTGTTTAAGATCAATGAACCTCTATTTTCAGACTCACATTGAAAATTAGTCTAGACCTGCACAACTTATAAAGATGGAAGAAAACACAGAGCTATTTACGTATAAATAATTTGAAAAAAACTCTCCATAAATCCCAGTGCTATAAACATAACTTTAGGAGGGACAGCCCAAGTGAAAAGATGTAGGAGCATTTCTTAATATTAAATAGGGGAAACTCTAAGACTTCCTGAGAGTATCGTAGTGTAATCTATATTGCGAAGAGGATGACAGTTTAACATATAACAAAAACACAAGTACAGATTAATGCCAGCCTTTGCCAATCAATGCTTAAAGACACAATGCTCCAATAAACACAGTTTTAGAAGGGCAGAGCCCTTCATTTAAATTTTCATGTTTCCTCTCTCCCCCCCCCCCCCGCCTTTTGTGCTGTATCCAACAGAACAAAAAAGAAAACCTTCGAAATTTATCTTTAAAACTCAGCCTTTTTTTCTATGAGCTAAGATAAAAAGAGTGGGGTCAGAAGTGATATATCTGCTTTCTATTTGTCTTTTGCAAGGTACAAGGAATTTGGCTTATCAACCATTAGCAACCAAGATAACCAGTTTATTCAATGGCTGCTATTCAGACAGTGATTGACAAGAGTGATCCATCTCTACACTGCACCTCTTTAGTAGAGGGCTTTTGATACTTATCTGAAAAAAAGAATAATTTCAGTTCAGTTTCCAGTTGATTCTTTGGAAAAAGAAATGCTTTAGTATAAGAGAACAGTAGCAAGCATTTCTCTTTCTCTCTTTAGACCTTTTTATTTGCGCAGTACTAAATGATTGGAAGAGATCAGAATCCACTGCTTTGAAGCTTTTTATTCTCCCTTTCTTTTATTCTGCTTGAGTATAGTATATGCAAGATGGTAGTACCTTAGAAGACTTCTGAAACAAAGGTGTTCAGGGCTAAAAAGCAAAACTAAAAAAAAAAAAAAAAAAGAGAAAAAAAATAATTCACCTGCATTTTCATCACAACTCCTTCTGGGTTACTTTGTGGTTTGATAGAGCCCTGATGGGTCTTCCAGGGAGTCCTGACTTAGCCAAGCCCCAACAGCTTCACAGAGCCTCTTCATGCATATCCACATTGACTCAGGTGTAGGTAAGTGTGATTCCCAGTGGAAGAATTGTAATGGAGTTTCTAACCAAGTCAGATGGCAATGATTATCTTTGTCTTCTCCCAACATCATTGCAGCCTTACATCTTCCTAGTTAGTGCAATCTTGTGCAGGTGAAACAGCTGCCGTTGTTGTTCAATATCTGTCTGAGTTTGACATTTTGACCAAAAGACCTGTCCTATTTATATTTCTGGAAAGTAGGATGCAGTGTTATTTAAGTGACAGAGCTGTAGAAGACATTTAATGAAACAAATAAACAATATAAATGTTCTTAATTCTAAAATCTTTTCTCACTAAGAAACAGAAGAGTAAAAGAGTCATGTATTAATATCTGCTTTATTGATTTTAATTTTTCCTTCCTCACCCTTTCTCACTACTTGAAATTTCAGTGATAAAATGGAGAAAAAGCAAGAGTAAGAAGGACTATCTGTGTTGAAAATCAAAATTTTAGATGACATAATGTAGACTTCTGCACAATGTCAAAAAGTAGTTGCATAATTTTGTTGTTGTTGGCTTCCCTAAATTATTTGAATATGAAAGAACTGAACAAAGTAATACCTAAGAAGAAATAAGATAGTTATAATTAATGATTTCCCTGTTCTTATTGTACTGTTATACAGCATTCAAAGTATTTTAGCCATAAAGCAAATGGGTTTCTTTGCACTGAGTTTTCTCAGTATGTACTATCTTCTTATATTGTGTGAAGGAGAAACCCTAGCACTCAGGGTAACACTTTTCTACACTGAAAATATGAATAAATATTGCACCGAATATGCACAATATTGCAGCAAATGAGCATGTGGTATATTTTCTGTCTAGCTACTACTTTCTTGTTCTGGGTTTGCTTTATATTTTTCTCTGGATTACAAATTGTCTACTTAAAATCACTACTGAAAATGCAGACAAAATATCACTGACTATTTATTTATTTATTTATTTATTCAGGCACCATTTGTACCTGCATGATATTTCATGAGAAGTAACTAAGGGAAAGAAGATAATAATTTCAAGAAATGGAGAGATGCTACTATAATTGGAAAGGTTGAGTGCTATAGTGATATAATGTAAATTGTATGATTTGGATTTGACCTAGATAATATTCTTGTGGATAACTAGATAGTTCTCACTAGGTGTTGCATATAGGTAAAACCTTATAAAATAAGAAGGGCTTTGTTACCCTTGTAAAATTATGGCTTAGACCTACTACTTCAGCCAAGCAGAAAAGGACTATGGAAAAGATACTCAGCTGAATTGGAGGCAGAAAAACAAGTTATATAACTATTACTTGTTCACATCGTGGTGTATGGTGGTAGGTTGAATTATACTTATTATACTTAATTAAAATGTAACTGATAATGGGCTAACTGCTTTAAAAGTCCTGGATTCTGCAATGAAGGACTCTCCTTTACACCTGACTGGGACTTTGTGTCACTTTGCTTCATACATTTGGAATATTAACAAGCCAGCATTCTTCGTCATCACTTAGTCACAAATTATTCCTGTTTTGTTAAGGTATTATGGGAGAATTGTTTTAGTGGCTTTTAAGACTTATAAGTTGCTAACAAATATCGATCTTAAATTTTGTCTGGTGAAAACTGCAGTTGTTTCAAGTCTCACCAAAACTCCATTGAAATGTACTAGTTTTGCTTTTCTTGATGAAAATATTTTGATATTTGTGGTTATAAGTCCATTCCTGAATGGAAAGGCCTTTAAAAAATCAATAAAATAATTGGTTTTTTGCTCATATAGCAGCCTTTGCTGGTGATCACAATAAAACCATGTCACAGGAAACAGTTACCGTTTTTCAATTTTTTTCTCTGAAACGTGTCAGCTCATGGTGAATCCTCACATAATAGATCTGATAGTTTCATGAATACATTAAACAAGTTGTAATGACTGCTTCAGTTGTAAGTGCTGATGTAGAAGGCAGAATATGTCATAGGAATCAGATCTTGAGAAACTGGTATCTGACAATTATAAGGACATGGCAAATAACCCCAAAAAACTGTGAAGCCTGCTCTTTTTTAATTCTATAGGATAAGGAGATGTTATTGGTAGTTCTAAAGTATAGACATGCAAAGATTCTTACTAATGCTGATTAAGTTGTCTGAAGAAAACCCTTTTACCAATTACTTATTAGATTTTATGATATAGTTTGATAAAAAACACAGAATACAACTCCTCTTTCATTAACTTACTTGGAATGGGGTGGGTTTTTTTGCTTTTCAATAAGAATGAGGTTAAATATCTATGCTGTAAGTCTATTTTTATTTAAAAAAAATTCTATCTATCTATTTTAAAAGAAATGTTTTAAAATTTTGTAAGATGCTCTTACAAGTATTATGGATACAGAAATTTGCAGATATGTGGGTTTGTGTTTTATATGGTCATCTCTTTCAAATTTCTTTGTAGCACAGCCTTTTGACCTCAGTATTGGATCTTTGTACATAGTGATATCCTGATATGCTTCTGTACTAAAATAAGTTGTTGGTTTGTTCCAGAAAGATTTGAGAGATACTATTCATGCTCTCAACTTTCCTTCATCTCTCTCCTTCTCATTTCACAATTCTGCTAGATAATTTTGATTTGTTGTGTTGCTGAAATAATCTTTGGAGGAAAAAGCGAACAGTTATTGCCTATACCTTTAATGAGAAACTTCTTGTATAACATGAAGACTAATTTGAATGAACATTGCAGGTATATACAGAGAAAGTAATATCTTTTGCAAAGAACTACCATAAAAACTCTTTGGGGAAGATGCAATCTGCCTTGTACAGAAATAAAGCCAATTTTATTTCCCACTCTCCCTTAAATATAAGCTGTTTAGTGGGGTATAAAAAAAAATCTAGAAATTAAGAAGTCATATGACACATAAATCAAAAGAACAGAAGGGGCTGAGAATGAATTTGTAAAGAAGTAATTTTTAGCATTTACTGTAACTGGTCTGCTATAGTACTTAACTGTTATCTGCTTTTTTTAGTTATCACCATCTTTCTGGAACATGATGGATAATTGTACTTAAGAATTTGAAAGTAAAATGTGATATTTGCATAAAGAATTCATTTTTAACTCAATCTCACCTTTACATTTTTTAGTCTCATCTTTTTAGAGAAAGGCACCTAAACGCAAAGTTAGTTTTTGTAAGGTCATGTCTTATATTGCTACAAATCACAGGACCTTCTGACTTCTGAAAGATAGGTTCCTACCCTTTACAAGATTTCTGTCCTCTGTGTCACTGTGAGAGCAACCTCAATTTGATACTATAATGTATCTGACTAGAGAAGCTGGCACAGTATCTTTCAGGATTTGAAAAGGAGGTAAAAAGTCCTCCTTACCTCAAAACATTTTCAGTATTTCTAAAGACAACGAGGGAAGAAAACATAGAAAAATTCAGCCTTTAAATTATACAAACTGCTGAAATATGCATATCACACATTTAATCAACAATAGAAGCCCTTTTGGTGAGAGCAATTTATCATCACATGGACAGGGATTAAGACAGGTGATGGGTCACAGGAGAGCCTGTTCCTCTGCATGAGTCTGAAGAGGCAACTGCTCACGTGAAACATTAAGGTTGCTATACCTGAGAGATTTAATAAGGGGTTTAGTAGGGCATACCCACTCCTGGATTATACCTCCCTTTCAAACTTTTACATAAACCAACACTTGCAAATATGTGCCTGCTAAATGCTCTTGTCTCTACTCTTCTGCAAAGGTAGACAGCTTTCTGGGCTAATGCAGTTTTCTCCCAAGCACTGTTCTGCTTTCTGTTGTGCACTTTTCAATTTAGCCTTTGAAAAATAGTCACTCCATCGAAATATCACAACAACAGTGTATCAAATAAAAATAAAATTTAAATGTCCATCTAAATTGTTGCCTTGCCATATCTCTCAGTTTATATTATTTTGTCTCAATTGAATAATTTCTTTAAAATGCATCACTAACATCCCTTTGATGCTTTGATTATGAATACATTTTTGTTATGCTTATTCTTGCATTTGAAGGTTGTCTATTCTTTTCCTTACACTTACTTGGTTTTAAACACCTGTGGTCCTTCCTCCTACTTTAGGACTGTAGGGAGATCCTCTGCAGAATTGAGATGGAATAGCTCTGATATTTCAGAAAAAGCAGGGAAATTAGCACAGAAAATGGCAAAACTTCATCTCATTTCAAATGGACATGAAACCAAAAAATTCAAAAACACTAAGAGAAACTTCTATAAGCATTAACATAATCACAAGAAATATAACTAAATATACATTTAACCTTAATTTTCCATATTTCAAATAATTTTCTTGACATTCATTGATTTCTTGTTTGTATGCTCCCTATACCATCTATTTCATTCCAGTTTATGTCTTTTGCTTTGCTGCAAAAACTTTCAGCTTTTTTTGCTGAACACTGCTGCAGTTACTGAAGTATTTTTCTCCACGTGATTTTAAAGATGAGTGGTGGGATTCATCTTGTCTCATTTGGTTCCCCCAGAGAGAGGTGGACAAGCCTTGGTTGGTTCTTCAGATTCTTTTTATCAACAATTCAAAAAATACCAACTACATACACAGCATTAAATTATATTGCTACACATAACAATTTTATTTTAAGAAATGGCATTAATTGTATTATCTACTGTTGTCTAATTCCCACCACAAATTATCAAGGAGATGATGACATCTTATACCCTTAGGTCCATCTTTAAGAGGCTTGAATGTCATGGATTTCACCTGTAATTTTAATTATTTTTTTCAGTATTTAGTTTTATTTATAATTTAAAAACTTGTCTTGCAGGTAACTTGAAGAGGAGGGGTGAGGTATCAGTGTTGCAAACATTGTTCTGCCTATGGCTGGAAGTTCCTAGAAAGGTGCATATAAAGTGAATCAGACTGCAATCAGCCTTCCATTTTTTGGCACCTTTTTTCTTTTTTTTTTTTTTTTTCATCCTAACATCATATCCTTTTCTCTTGACTCCAGAATTTGCATTGTCTCAGAAAAGCACAGCTGTCAGTTTTTAAATCAAAATTCAGCCTTTAATATAGCTTTGTTTCAATCGGTGAATATGCATAAAACTTAGAAAAATATGCTTTTCAATGAGAACCACGATCAGCAATGTTCAAGATGCAGTGACTGTGTATAAACACACATATATCTATATCTCCAGCAGTTTGAAGTTTATGGGGGGTTTTGAGCTGACTGCTCTAACTTTCAAGAGGATTTGTCATGTAGATCATCAGTCATCTGGAATACTTTTGCAAATGCTTCATTCCTTTTCCCTGAAGCTTGCTCCCAAACTTTCGTTCATTAGTGCTTCAGGCACAGGCCTGTGTGGGGGCTCTGGTCCACTCAACCTACACAGCTAGAAAGCTTAACAAGCATCAGGAACAGAACATTTTGGGAATTGACTGTTCTCCTTTTCCCAGTGGAGTCAGTATTTTACACATTTAGCTGCCACATTCAGAAGTCAAATGCCTTTATTACGATTACTCATTGCCAACAGTGTGCTCTCTACTATGCAATATATAACACTGCAGGTAGGGTCTTCTCTAGGGACAAAGAATGTTTTTTCCTGTTGAATGGCAGGCGGTGAGACTGTAGTGATTTTTGAAGGCAAAATACTTTCTTGGGCTTTACTACTACAACAAGAAAAAGATCACAGTCTCTTAAACCAGACAGTGCAATCCTCACAGCTCCCTATTACTGCAAAGTTTTAATTTGTTTTGGGTGTTCTGATCTTGTGGACACTACCCTAGACAGTTTCCCAAAATGAGTCAATACTGACATTACACTTTGCTGTTGTTTGCTTGTTTACAGAGGAAGCCATTGTCTTTCTGTATATTTGGAGATGGGAAGTGCAGTCACAGAGCAGTGACATATCCTTTATCATCCCATATGTCAGAGTCAAGAAACAGCACGTACACCTTTAAACAGGACACAGTCTGTATCCAGCAGCTAGATCCTTTCAAACAATGGTGCTTTGGAAGCAGTGCAGATGGAGGCAGGTATTAGTGTGGTGGAGTGCCATACTAAAAGTGAACTGTACACATATTTATGCAACTGAATCATGTCAGTGAACTCAAGCAGACTACAGAACCGTGCCTAAAAAGCAGCAGTTGTACTGTCAATCATCAACCATGGCAAACTTTTTGAAATCCTGAACCTGAAATCCTCTGTCTTTAAAGTTCCAACAATCTGCAGATGACATTTGGAGGCATTTGCAAGAATCTGAGATCCACTGTGCTACTTTACCTTTTGGCTCTTCGGTTACTTCAGTTACTACAAACTGCCAGAAAAGCACTTGTAAAATACCTTCTGTTGTTCTTTGTAGGTAAAATACTGAACTTTCACACACTTGCATTTCATTAATTCTCAGGGTCATGAAGTGGTTCTTCCACCTTTCTGGAATGAAGGCTGAGTTCTGTAGTAAATACACCTCTCTTGGCAGACAAAACTAAGAAAATATAAAGGTATTATTTTCCAACACTGTAAATGAGGAAGAAACATAGGAACACCTATTATTCCATTTAGTGATGGATGGTAGTATTTTTCAGCAGCGTTAAATTATTTTAAAAGGGGCTATGGGCTTCATAGCAGTGAATTCCTACTTACAAGAGCAACTCTAGTCAGTCTGGAGGGAAGAAATATTCAGGAACTGTCAATACTAATATAGTGAGCATGGTCCACACTCTTCCCTGGAACAGCTAGTAATGATGTCAGAGAACAGCCAACCATGTATTTTACCCTTATCTGTTGCAATATAATCATATTACTTTGAGTTTTAAAGAGTCCTATTGCTCTTTTTGAATCCAATTTTAGAGATGAGCCACTGTCACTGACAGTCTTACTAGGCTTAATCAGAGCTTGTGCTTTGTTTGTAGAGATCCTTTTATTAGAGGTGGAGGATTAAACTTTAGTATCAATATCCATATTAGTATTAGTATTAGTATTAGTATTAAACCCCAAAAATGTAAACATCCAAATCAAGCAAAAACACAGAGGAGGAAAATTAGGTTGCAAAAGGTTTATTACACCGCTAACAAATTTAGAGTGAGGTTCTCATAGCTACTAGTACTGGTAGCTAAATGGAGTGGTGCTAAATCATCTGATTTGGCTTGCAGCTCAAAAAGTATATGGAATTACCTTGCTAGAGCATGCCTTTATAATCCATTTCCTATTTCTTTCTTTCTCTTCTGAACTGACACCTCTCTAGAGAATGACTCCTTCATGGTGGAAACTCTGACTAGAAACAATTCCAAGTGAGCTGTCAACAATATTGATTTTTGTTAGAAGAGTATGTGTATTTTCTTTCTGCATTTCTGCCTATAAATTTATCCTTCACATTTGTAAAATTTTAGCTATGGAAAAGAGTCATTCAGTTCTACTGTAATAATTCCATACCACACCTCTGCCAAGATATGATTGGTCTCAGAAATGCACTTTTCATTACATAGTCCAGTATCTTAATCCATAAATTGCATTTTGTATATAACACACTGATACTTTACCTACATTTAAGGCAGGTAAATCTTGTGAATGTAAGAAGCTAAATTCTGAGGGAATTGATATTACTAACATGAAAGCTGTCATGTAACAGGGCTTGTGGCTAGGGAGACAATAGTAATATCTTTTTTTGATGAGGCCCTATGAATACTTTTTTAGCCTTTAATAGTTTAGTAGATTATTTTTATGAGTGTTTCCTAAAAATACTGTTGAACTGAGAGCGTAAGAGAACTTTTGTGTGTTATTTTCACTATCTATAGTATTTATGAAAGTTTGTGCGTATTTTTGAAGTGCTTATGTGAATTTGAGGAATGATTGTTTCTAAGTATTTTTAGATTAAGTAGCTAGTAAGGGTACCCTGGTTTTGCACACTCTATCCAAATTTATACCTGGTTTCTAAGACAAAAATATATTCTTTGTAATTTACTCAATTAAACAGAGCCTGCTCCAAGCTGTAGAAATATAAGATCTTTTTCTCTCATTGATTACAACTAAACTTGTATTTGATAACATTTTGAACACCTCTGTTGTGTCAGGTGCTTACTCTCATTAATGTTATTTCAATATTGTTTTAGGATTTTTTCTCTTCAAAGAAAGTCTATGTAATTTGCCTTGAAAGCTGTAGTCACATAGCCAAATTATTTGCATTTTTTACCCAGTGAAGTGCCTTAGGCAATTGCTTTAGGAGTTCACATTTTGAGCAGTCTTCAGACCTTCTCTTCTTTCAGTATGAAAAGGAGGGAGAAGGAAATCACAGTCAAAATTATTCAACTGCAGAAACTTACACAATTCGAAATTTTATGGAGAATTTAACCTACACTAGAGCTGATTGCACAGCTGCTACATGTTTACACTAATGTGGGTTCCAGTTTTCCCTCAGACCCGAGCCCCACTCGCCCATATTCTGATATGTCAGCTGATGTTCAGAGTCTACTCTTGAATGAGCCAGCTGTCCTCCCTGGCAGGAAAATGAGGGATTGCATTCAAGACTTTTCCCTGAAGACTGTACAGTGACCAGAACCATGCTGATTAAAGCCCTTCCCAGTGCCCCTCATATCTTCTCATACCCTTCATACTGAACTATATTGCCCTTGCTACCTTGACCTTATTTTTTGCTGCAGAAGTTCTTACAAGGTGGGCTGCAAGGCAGCCCTTTCATTTCTGGGTGTGTTTTCTGTGTGCCTCTTATGTAAAGAGTGTGATTTGTACCACAGTGAAAAAAATGTCCTCATTCATATTTTGAATGTTCCCACAGATGAATTCACAACATCTGGTGTGAATTCTGTGGCAGAAAAAGGAGTCAAACTCCTAGGATTTCCTGTGCCTTAGCCAGCAGGAAGCCACACAAATTATTTTTTTTATTATTATTTGGTTTTTCTTTATTTTGTCTTAAATTAAACTCAAGAGTGTTTATTCTCTGTCATATTCTATTTAATCTGTAATGAATTGCAAAAAATACATAACAAGGTATCTACAACTGAGAAATCTCACAAGTCAGGCAGCTTTAACTGAGTTTTAGGGCAAATCCCAACTGAAGCCTAAGTTAATGGAGATCCCAGAATCCAAAGAATGAAAAGAAGACCTTTACTCACAGCTAGATCTGAAGTCCCAGTAGAAAGAAATGTCAGGAGTCTAAGGCTTTCAAATTAATTCCTTAAGAGATCCTTTAGGACCATGCTCATTTCTCCTGCAGTCTACATAAATACAATATTATGTATAATCATTCTGACATTTGTGGAAGAGTAGACAGGCATGTGCACTTTGAGTAGAAGTAATGTTTTATGAGGGACTGACTGCTTGGTAGGTCCTGGCCTCTAGGACATAAGAAACATTAAGAGACATTAAGGCATTCATATGTCCTCAGCATAAAGAATGTCTTCATCATCCACAAGTTACCATGAGAAGCTAGTGCAAGGAAATTACTCTGATTTTTAAGGCTGTGCACATCCCAAATAAATTACCTTTTGAGTTTTTAAATTACCTGATTATGTTTTGTTGTTGTGTGATTTGGAGCAAATTTCTTAACACCTTTTTTGGCTCAGTTCACCAAGTTCTAAAGACAGTACTCAGGCACAGTTTTTCTTTCCTATGAAACTGGCCATTGCATTAAATAGTATATTATCATATAATATGATGTATAATTTTGTATATTGTATATATATTGTATAATATTAATTGTACATTATTGCATTAAAGAATATTGTTGGATTTGAATAAATATTCCAACTTCTATCAAGATCCAGAAGATGTTTTTGTATTAAAATATTATCAAGGATGTATAATTTTGTTGTTCCTGAATCATCTTATATTTGCTGAAAATAGAACGTCTGTGATATATGAAGACTGATGAATAGCTTTCTACTGGTCTAAGCTTAAGAAATGTGTAAATGATTTGTGTTATACTTCCAGTCTGTACAAGAACCTTTGTTTTTGGTTAAGAAAAATAGAAAATTATAGGACTATCCTTTGCTAAATTTTTATTTCAAAATTCTGAAAAATCTTGTCCTAAATTTTAGAATCAAACTCCTACACAGCTTTTTTGAGTATCTTCTGTCCAGAGATCCAAAAGTGGAGTTCAGAGGATTCCAAGTATGGGTCTGAAAAGCACGATGTCCTAGTTTGTCTTTGTAGCCTTGTTAGAACTGACTAAGTCTACCCAGAGCAGGACTAAGCTTTTTATGGAAAGTTTTGACAGGTCAGCATAATTGCTCTAAAATGGAACGCCATTTATTTTCTAGCATTAGGGTAAATAAAAGGTTTTACTTAGAAATTCATGTTATTATTTGTCCCCTATAGAGCAGGTCAGTTTACAATCATGATGAATTATCTGTTTTGAAATATTCTTTTTCTTCAATGACATTTCACTTTAATCCATTTATATCTTTAAGAGAGTTGATGCAAGCACTGTACTGATGAATGTGAATGCCTCACTGTTATATGGTATGATACAGAATTCTTCTGCAATGAATCTTCCTCTTTAGGAAATCTTTATCTGATTTGATTAAACACAATCCAGAAGAATATTTAATTTTTTTTTTTTTTAAATAGTACTAACACTGTCTTGGAGTCAATGCAAATAAAATCCAAAAAGCATCTATAAACCACACTTTGTGCATCACATAGTGAAAAGAGCAGTGTAAGGAGATAATACTAACAAAATTAGAGTTTTTTATGTGCCATAAAATGATCCACTATTAAGCAGTTTCTTGGTTCAGGACTGTTTTTGTTTGTCTTTTGTCAATTTGTTTGGTTGGGATTTTTTTGTTTTACAAGTACAAATACAGATTTGCAAATAATACATCTCCAGTTGTCCTTGAAAGCAACACTCAATTGGAACAATGTCATTCAGTAGATTCTGTCAGGATTTTATGTATCCAAGGAGATATTAAGAATTAGCCTTGTACTGTACATTGTTCCCTCTTTCTCTTACTGAAGTATTTGCACCAAGTACCTCAGTAGGTAAAGATTTTCTCCTCTACCTTTTTTCTTCTTAATGTCTTTGCTTAAAATATTTTTCCAAGTGACTATAAAAGCATACCCCAGGCAATGTGTCAACAAACAACTAGCTGATAGAAAAAGCATCCTTAAAATAAATTCTCATGAAAACATAGTGTATTGACTGTAACACTTTCAGTAAATGACTGAGGTTTATGAGAAATAAATTAGTGTGTTTTTAGAAAACTCAGTGTTATGAAGAAATACACTTTGCAGCTGAATTTTGGTTTTGTATTACAGATACTGTTTTGATTCTACTTTATGTCAAAATAGTAGGAATATGAAGTATTCAGACTTACTTATTTTTATAAAGTACTGATAATGCTATGAGAAAATGAAAAAGATTTCTTGCTTCAGTCTCTGTTGAAAGATTTCCTGGAAGGAGGGAAACTGAACTGAAAAACAAGCCCAACATAATTTTCATTTAAGGTACCTAATTAACCTGGTTCGACCTGAAGCTGACATTATTTTGAGAAGCTGGGACTAAATAACATCCCAAGATAATTCCAACCTGAATTATGCTACAATCCTAAAATCTAGGTGTTATTTTCCACAGACTTGAAACAGAGTGAAGACCAATCCTTTTATATGCTGGACCCCTTCTGAATTACAATTAAATTTCTATAAATATCCTATAAGGCTGTCATCAGAGATATCATTTAGGATTAATGGTGTATAAAATTGCAATGCTGATTTCACAGCTCTTTCCAGCCACTTTACAAGGCCCAATTAAAATCTCCATGAATATCTATGTTCTCTGGATTTGTGGAGCCCTAAGACCAAATACTCACAGTAAGCCTAATGACAAAAAAAAGGGTTTATTCCCTTCTACTTGGTACTGATTAAGTTGATTTTGGAATACAATCTCCTGTTTTGGATGTCCAGTGGACTTTGCACTGAGAAGCGTAAATAGGTCAAAATAGTCACCTCTGGTAAATCCTCCTCTCACACTGCATAGATTTACAATCACAGTTATACATATCAGTAAGAGGGATGATATGATTTCTGACACACACATCCCAATTAGTCTAAGCACTGCCTATGCCCAAACATCTCCTGAGAGACTTCAAGATCATCCAGGTGAAATATGTCCTAGAAATTGTGCTAAAATATCAAGAGTATGGGTGCCCATCCACTCAAAACTTAGGCATTGATATCTTTAAACTAAGAGTGAACATAAATCATAAAGAGCATTAAAACATTTTCCTTATAAATTTCTAAAAACACATCAAAAGAAAAATCTGGAAAGATAATGATTAATCATTGTGATAACAATAGGTGCTTAAACCTAAGTCTGTATGAGGGCTGTGAGAAAGAACTAATGTCAAAATGGGAAATTTTATTTATTGGAAAAAAAATAAATTGAGATAGTGAGTCAGAAGGTATGTGTGTAACAATTGTTAAAATGTGATTAAAGTCTAAAAATACAACATAGCTGCAAGCAAAAAAAAGAACACCATTCATACCATAATGCAGAAACAGGAGATGGAACAGCTCTCATTTCCTGCATTGTTGAATATCTGTGATCAGTTACCTCCATTCTTAGTCATAACATTTGGGTCTAGGCACAAATGTCCCCAAAGCCCTGCAGTGTCCATGTGTGAAAAGTTTTCAACTAAAATTCTGGTACATTTATCAGAGAACTAGATGTGACAGCTTCAATTTCATTAATAGAAATATGTGTGTTTATTTTGTGAGACCAAGGTTAGGGACTTCAAGGCAACTGATGATCACTAGAACTACAGGTGTTAAAACTATCTCTGTTAATTTCAATTCATCAGACTTCAATTAATGTCTGCTTCTTAGACAAAAGAAGGATCTCCCTAGCAGTTTTCAGGGAAAAAAAATAGAAGGATTTGGAAGTCTCTTTTCACCAATGTGAGAACTGGATTAAGGGATGGGCCATGGCTGAGTGCTTCCTGACATCCTTGCAGCAAATTGGGGTGATTTGGACAAAAAGTCATGAGATCTGCATAAGGGTTGTACAAGAAAAAAATAAAACAACAAAGAAACAAAGAACCAACCAACCAAATAAAACCCCCCCAACACAACAAAGCAACATTAGTCTCTGGAAAAGCATTTAGTAAAGTACTTTAGTGTCCTGTCATTACAATCACTTTACGTATTTGTGTGAATGCCAGGATGTTCCTAGAGTTTCCAAACTTTCTGATTACTTCGGTTGTTATTTTATCTTGATTTCCAATTTTAAAACTAAGCCTGTGTTATCTCAGTACAAAAAGCTTCCCTTTTTTTACATCAATCAAGTCATTCCTTCTTTTATTTTATTTTCCTAGTTTACTTATGTTAGATTGACAAAGATTTTTTACTTGGTTGTTGCTAGAAAAAATTCTGGAAAACTGATCTGACAGAAAAACATTGTTTGGCATTGAAGACTAGGTATATGTTAAAGGTTTGACGTTGCTTGATTTAAAGATTTCTCTACCTAACTGAATAAAACTACTGAAGCACTGAGATAAGAGCATCACTAATCTTACATCTAAGTAGTCTAAATTATGTTGAGCATATGAATATAAATAAAAAATTTATAAGTACTCTATCACAAAAAATAAGCATATTTCAATAATCAGTTTTATCCCCTAAACATCTTTTTATATATATCTATAAAAAGATATCATTTCAATTACTTCATATGAGAAAACTTGGTTTGGTCATTTTTACTATTATCATCAAACAAATTATATTTTACCTGGAAAACTAACATATGTATCTTAAAAGCTATTTTATAACTTAATAACGCTTTAGCTAGTTGTGTATTATAACAAAAGTATTATAAAAACCAAAAATATTTTAATCGAGTGGTGGAATTCTAAAATATTATTTGAGTTCAGTTCTTTTTCACTGAAAATATTAACAGGTACATTTTTAGTTTTCTCCTGTCTTATTCACAATATGTATAAAATACTTCTAATTAATGAATGTTAATATAAAATTAAATCTAAAAGTTAGGTATTAACAGAAGAGTGAAATCATAGAATCCATAAAAGGTATATTTTCTTTAACTTTTGCATGTACCCAAAATATATTTTGAGAATTGCAAAGAAAAAGCAAACTGAACCATTTCCAAAGTCAAATGCAGAAGAAAATGAAAAAAACTAGAAGTGGGAAGAAGTACTGTGAAAAAAAAAACAAAACAAAACAAAATAAAACTATATAAGTTTGAACCCATTAGATTTTTCTTCATGCATATTGTTTTTACTTCTACCATTTGTTGATAATGGACATTAGGGACATGATTTTAGGTGAAGATAAAGAATTAAAAATGGCAGGGGGGAGTGATAGAATAGCTGTGTATTGCAGCGATTCTTTTTAAATGCTCTGTTTTTATAATTTTGAAATTTGTAAGTTTTAAAATCACAGTTTGCCTGATTGCTTATATATGTAACAGTAGAATATTGTATTTTCTACTTCCTCTCCAGCTGAAAGATCACACCAAGAAATTTGAAATAAAATTGCTGAACTGCCATTATAAAGTAGTAATTAAATAGCACAAACAAATCCTTGAGAATATGATCAAAAGAAACATTTTTTTTCAAACTATCTTGTCTTTGAATAACCTCTATGTAATATATCATTATTTACTACTGGTCACAAGGCTTGCACTTCCAGTGTTATCACAGCAGTGATGTCACAAATCAGAGCCTGGTATCTCAGCTGCTTCAAGTCAGATACCCCAATGGGCTTTGATGACTTAGGTCAGTCCTAGTGAATATTCTCCTCTTTGATATATTTGTTGGCTTTCACTGTAGTTTAAAATTGAGCTAATTCACAGAGATAATCTGAAGAAAAGAAATTCAAGCACCACCAACTTAAAAACATCAGTTGCCAGCTGTTCACTGAATGTGTGAATATCATCTTTTTCTTGGAGCCCATGAGAGTGGTCCTATGATGAAAGCTGAAGTGTGTTTTGTATATAAATAGGACCTAGGGTGGGATGTGAAGCAGGGGATATCAAGACATATTGGATAAGAGGTTTTTATAAAATAAGAGGAGAAAGAGTTTTCAGCTTAAAATTGTTAAAGCTGAACATGAAAAGTTAAAGAGCTGCATTCTGTCATTCAATATAACAGCCTCCCATGAAAAAAACCAAACTCTTACAAACGAGGTAAAATGTGAAAGTCAAGTAATCTTTTTTGGTTTTTTTTTTTTTTTTTTTTTTTTTTTTTTCTTTTTTTTTTTTTTTTTTTTTTTTTTTTTTTCTTTTTTCTTTTTCCAGAGCTACACAGTATTCTAATTGGGTAAACAGAAACAAGATTTAGTTAAAAATACTTATTTCAATGTGTGTATTTTTTACTGAGGTAAATTTCTTAAATAAATCAATTCAGATTTGGTTTTAAAATGCTGATATTAAGAATATTTTAGTTACCAAATTATAAGGTTTCCTAGTGAACTATTGACTCAGGCTGTGAATGGCAACTGCAGGTGTAAAAGCTGTGCAATTCCTCACTCATTAAAGGTCTGACAACCAATACCTTCATGTTACACAGTTCAATAGCCCAAAGGCTCACCAAATCTGCAAAGACCATCTGGCTATTTTCCAAAAGTCTGTTTTACCTAGAGGAGTGTAACAGAATAAGTACAAGCAGGACTATCGTTCTCGGAGGAGGAACATAATACAGCTTTTTGAAAATTCAGTGTGTTGCAACAATGAAAACAACGGGTAGCTAGTTAAGTAATAGTCTTTCCTGAGGTCCTTAATGGTTAGTTTAATGGTAATTTTTTTCTTAACTCATAAATATTTGTTACAGCCCTCAAAAATTATATGTGTGTTGAAAGGTTAACACTTTAATTAAGGAATTTTATAATGGATGTATACAATGTGTAGGAATTTAGACTCTGTCAGAACAAAGACATCTTTTATGTGTCAAATTGAAAAATATGTTTCTGTAATGTCACCAGAAAAACGAGAAGTTCTTACTTCAGTCAGCTTTTCAAGAACTGAGATAACTCAGAAAAGGAAGGATATCAGAAGAGCCACACGGGAGAAATTCAGCACTGTCTCCATCTTTGCTAGTTAGAATAATTTCCTTAGACCTCTCATTTCTAAGATGCTCAATACTCAGGTAAGCAATATATATGTCTTGTCTGTAGTCCCCTAGCAGGTATGTATATCTGCTAGTTAATACTATGGCAATAAATACTACAATAATATTGAAAGGCTGCCATGAAAACAAGATCTTAATGAAGTTGTTCATTTCAAGAGGGTCCAGAGAATGTTCAGTGAGGCATCAAAAAGGCAGGAATCTCTCTCTGGGGCTGCCTTCTGGAGCATAGCATTTCAGATCTTGTCCTATACAATGTGACAGCTACTTGCCACCAAAGTAAAAAGCCTGCAGTTCTACGATTCCTGTTTCTCAGCACTTCCTGTCAAGAAAACTTTTTGTTGTGAGTTAGTGTCTACAGAATAAGAAAGAAAGCCATTTTTGTGATTATAGTTAAAGACTTCCAATGTGACCTCTGGTTGATTACTCAACCTGTCATCAGTGCCTTTCAAGGTCAGAGTCGCTGATGACATAGGGCTTGGAAACTTATTTTCATGTCATTTCTCTCGTTCTTAAAACTAAGATGAGTTCAGTTTTGGCAAATTGTTTCACTTAGAGCCTTCAAGTCTGCAAAACACTTATGCAAATGTTTAATTTTAAACATGTGAATAGTACTATTTACTGGTGGGACTACTCACATTCCTAAAGCTAAAGACATGCTTAAGTGCTTCACTAATAACAGTGAAGGAGAGGGAAAGAACACCCATGACCTCCATTTATGCTATTGCCTCATTAATTTTTTTATTTACAGTCTCTTTTATGGCATTCATCATCACAATATTGCAGCATGTCAAGAATATTAATGTTGCCATTCATTTGCCTTTGCTTGACAACTGTTATGCTTCACAAAAAAAGAGGAAGAGCCTGTGGAACACTGGATGGTTTATGTAGATAATCATGACAATTTCTTAATGTAACTAGAAAAAAAGCAATTAAAATTTCACACAAATTCATCAGACCATTAAAATGATAACAACTTTAACTTTGCTGTTCTCTAAGTTTTTCAACAATCCTGATTTTCCTTCTTTAAAAAAGAAAAACCCAAAACACTCCCATATGATGGAAATTCTTCCTGGAAGCATCTCTATCTAACCAAAGTGAACCAAAAGAAGCTGTCATGGTTTGAAATATTTGCATAGTCTCTACTAACTATTATGTAATTTCTTCCTTTGCTATTCCACAGATGGTATGTTATATGTCCCACCCTAGGAGCTCTAGCATTAAGTGTACAACCCATACATATAATTCAAGAAACTTGTGTCTTTTAAAATGTTAGCAAGATAAGACAGTACTTCTTCATACAAAATGAAACCCATGTCACAATAGAATACATTTCTAAATCTGATATTTTGTGTTCCCTGTTTTTCTTCCATTTGCTTCTTTAGCTAACACTGGAAATGCAAATTTTAATGGCTGACAGTTCTGCTGGTTGATGAATGTGAGAAGTAGAGAGTTGAATAAAAAGTAATGCCTTGTCTCTCAGGTGGAACTGCTGATTCTCTTGGGTGCTCTCCCTGAATCTGTCCCCAATTCATTACTGACAGAAAAAATTACTTAAATCTGCTTTTTAAAAATGTTATGAACTATAATAAACAAAAAAAATGAAGTATGACATAATTAATCATTTAGGCAGGATGATTACAATTTTCATCAACCTAATTGAAATTAAGTTTTACCATTATCAATTTAATATTGTATAGCAGAAATGTTTGTGATAAACTTGGATTTATGATCTATGTTCCCTTGCAAAGATGAGGCTTAACCCCTTGTAATTTTCTGCTGAAGGCAACACCCAGTCAGCTAGGTAGCTTCAAAAAATGGATCCTATATTTAAGTTTGTTGACCACCTGGTGCTGACAGACCTGTGTTGCATCTCCAGACTGGTCAGTGTTGTACCAACACTTTGCTGGAGCTTCAGGAATGTAGAGGAGCAGTTGATAGTTAGGTCTGGATGTCTCCCCCTCACATCCTGTCAAAGATTTTGAGCTGGAGCTGACTTATGGGCAGCCAGGCTGGACAGGATGCCTCAGTGCAGGCAGGACTAGCATTATCTACTGCCATGGTTCTGGCCAGGACAAGGTTAATTTCTGCTGCAGCAAGGAATGGCCATGGCTAGGACCTGAAGATTATTCTATACCACCTCATATCATTGCTGGGGATGGGAGGAAGGGAGTCTCTTCCAGGGAAAAGGGGTTCCTTCTGTAAGCATGGCAGAGGGAGCAATGGGATAATGCCTGTTCCAGGAGGGAGGGAGGGGTTGGGGTGGCATGGCTGCAGTCAGGTCAGTTCAGGAGAGGCTCTGCAGTGAGCATTTTGCAAGCAAATCACCTGCCTGTCTCTTGTAAACTTCTTATTAATATTGTTGCTGTTACTGTTCATTTTCTTATCTCATTGCTCATCTCTATTGTTTCCAATAAATTGTTCTTATCTCAACCTGTGATCTTCAGCTTTTGTGCCTCCAATTCTCCTGTCCAGCCCTATGCAGGGGGAGAAAGCATGAGCAAGTGATTTATGGTTTGGAGAGTTTCAGTGGGAGCACTAAATTGGGATGTCCCGTTCCTAAACCATGACATACGCTTGCAGGCATATGTGAGTACTTGAAGCTCAAGTTGCCCAGCACTTCCACTGAGCTAAATTTGAGTTTGGGATTCCACTACTAGAAAGCATCTCAAAGTTGCAATACTAAACTTCAGTGAGCATTTGTGCATTGGTGCTAACGGTTGGGAATTTCACTGTTAAATAGTCGCAAACTGGTTTTGTTACAAAAGCCTTAATAATTTTACTGACTAGTGACTATATAAAATTGTAAGAGAATATTTTTTAGCTAATATATATCAGCTCCACCTACAAGGAAAAATTAAAAATTTGTTCAATTATATTTTATAATCTACTATATATAACTTAATACCATTTTATGGATTTTAACAATGTTGACTTCAAAGTGCTTTTGCTGTATATAATGTTAAAATATGTATACTTTCTCAAATGGTTGCTAAGCAAAAAGAGTGGGTTTTTCTAATGTAGTCTACTTCTGAAGTGCAACATCAGATTTCCAGGTGGATTCTGGTGTGAAGACTAGAAAATAGAACATTTTGCTTGTTACCCTACTAGAAAGTGTTATAGATTAATGCAAAAGGTTAGTCTTATCACAATTTGTGCAGTACAGCATGCCACAGCACATTAAGATTTGGAATACATCAAGGGCTAATATTCTAATACATTTTTTTCCTTAGTAGAAAGACAAGAATCTAGAAGCTTTACATAATCAAGGTTAAAGGTTTCTGTAAAAGCTTAAAATCATGCTCTCTTTTTAAACATTTAAACCTTCAATAAGAGGTGCATCCAAGACACACAAGTATGATCTTGAAACCCAAAGAAAAACTGGCCATGTTCTTAGATCAGAGATTTTCATAAAAGAATTCAATTTGTCTCAGGACGTTTTTGTATGAAGAAAAGTTGGAAAAAACCTTAGAATTTGTACCAGTTCATTTTCTAGTTCTCTCTGAGGCTGAATGTTGAGTTCAATGTCTCGATGTAGATCTATTTCTAAGTTCAACCTCATCCAGATAGTGGACATATAACTGTCATTCAGTAGATTCAATCTATTAATGATTAAATAGGAATGAATAAATATGTATACTATTTCTTTTCTAAGCATTTATAAGTGTAGATACATTATACAAGCTCAAATACTTTGGCACAAGGTCCTCCATTCCCAACATCTTCTGTTAATACTACGATTACCACACAGAAAGTGGTTCAGTGGCATCAGAGTTCTGTCACGTAACTCTAGGACCCTACAAATATTATATCATAATTTATTTTTTTTTTGTCATTGTTAGGATTTACTAGACTGAACTTATTCCCTTATTCACACTGTACCATCCTCAGCTTTTAATGTTTGACATGATGAACAAAGGTTATCCTATGATAACCAGTATTATTTACCTCTCAAAATTATTTTCAGAAATAGTGTTCAATGGGTAAAGAACAAGATACACTCTGTACTGTAAGTATAGATTCATATGAATACCACCTGTTTTGTTAAAAGTAAAATTCCTGCAATAACAGGAACCTTATTAATGCATGCTTTATATATTTCAGAAGAAAGCTACTTCCAAAAAAATGCCAATATTGTGATTTCCTGGAATGTTTTGCAGAACAATACTAGTTCCTGATGATAATTTTAGCTTCATAGATATTATCTAGTATATACTAGGGGTTCAGAATGAGTAGATAACATAATCCTGTATTTGTATACATTGCAGAGAAAAAACACCTATAATACTTTATCACAGTTACTCCAAACTATTAAAGGTAATCCACTCTCAGATTAAACTCATTCAAGATTTGAGCTCCTATGCTGAAATAGATATTGACTTATTTTTCTTTCATTGCTTTCTCCCCTGCATAGACTCAAGATACCTAACATTTATTAAACACAACCCTAAAAAACTGTTTCCTGTGTTTCCTAAAATGAGAAACAACTGCTACTGAAATACATTTTTTTGTTCTGTTTTTCCCTCCCAAACCCATTTTTTCTATAGTGTGCATAATCTACATTTCTGTTTGAGGTAATTACTATACTGCATGGCGGAATGAAACGGCACCAAATAAAGAGTTTATAAGACAAAAAATATTATTAGGCAAATTTGTAGTACTGTAGTAGTACTAACTAGTTCTAGTAAGAAATTACATGAATTGAAACTTCATATTGAAACTTCTATATCATTTATTTAAGTTTTATAAATCTGTGAAGACCTGAAAGCAATAAATTAATTGTTGCAAGTATATAAGGTTATGAAATGTTGAGCAGAGACAGTGATGGTTTAAGAAAAGTCCTTAGCAATGCAAGACTTGTAGGAATGTTTTATCAACTGGTTGAAAAGGTGAAAAAATGATTTAAAAATGTAAATACAATGGAAGTAGTGATATTGAATTAACATACTTTCTTTCAAGACTATAAAACTTTTTTAACACTTTCCTGATGATCTAGTACGATCTTCTCTTTAATAGCGTATCTAACTTATTCTCAAACAAAATGCCTTACTCCCACGAAAGATAGTAAGCCTTGGATGATAAATATTGTCAATCGAATGTTATAGTCTTAAATAAGAATGTCAAGTGTATTTGGCAAAATTGTTCCTCCACAATGTTGTGTCATTGACAGAAATAATTGCTTTTCATGTTTTCTTCAACAGAGGTATATGGACCTTATCTTCCATCCTGTGATTTTGCTCAACATCCATGCCAAGATGCCAGAGGTTTTATTTTTCCAGTATCTGTTACTGGAAGCTTTGGAGTATCTACATTCTTTTTTGTCCACTGTCATTCATTTCAAAAATGTACTTTCAACATAATGTTTCAAAACAATGGAGACAATGGAACATATTATAAAGGCTGTTGTTTTTTTGTGTCCATACTGACCTACAGTAAAAGAGGAAAATCTGTTATGAATCGTCTGTTCATATTTGTGAGCTCTGTGTATACCCTTAATTCTGATAATAAAAAAAAAAAAGAATATTCATCAAAGTCTATTTACCTTTTGTATTTTAGCACTCTCCTTTACTAGAAAAATACTATTCAGTTTTAAGCATTCTATTCTATTCTATTCTATTCTATTCTATTCTATTCTATTCTATTCTATTCTATTCTATTCTATTCTATTCTATTCTATGTATGCTTTGAAAAATGTTTAATGACAATTTAAATGACATTGAAATAAAAAGGCTGATAAAGTGTGTTGTTTGGTGTTAATCTGCTGTTGCTTTTCCTTTTATTTTTTTTCTCTTTTCTTTGTGTCTGTGACATTTTTTTCTTAATTTCAACAACAAAGCAGACATACAGTTTTGCATGTTTAACAACATTGTATATTGACATCCATTTTAAATTTAAGAGCACAAATTTTTATCCAGGGACTACTATCACAGGATATTAGTGAAAAAGTAGTGCTTAAGTAGTGAAAAAACCATATTTTTCTTCTTGTACACTTCCTGTAGGGAAAGTTTTTTGGTACTTTATGTGTAAGACCAAATCATCTCATCAAAATAAGTTGTTTTAACCATGCTACTTTTTCTAGGCGTATTAGCAAAGATAATCTAAATTTATAACTACAGGGTTTGTGAGTGGTCACAAAGTTTACAGTTTCAGTAGTTAGTCAGCAAGACAATCTGTCGAACATGAGTTAAATACTTTGCATAGGAAAACACAGTTCTGCTTTGACTCTACAGAAAGGTTACCTTTGAGACATCATGCAGACATCTTAATTTATGGTAGCATATCAATTAAAGAAGCAACGGGAAGTGACACATGCTTGAGACCTGAATTCTAAAAGTGTGATGGCATATTGCCTGCTATGGTGACCAAAGTTTGTAACTCCAAGGCATGCTGCAGTCCTTGAACTGAATTAAGTCTAACAGTGTGGGAACACCATTTGCTGTAGGCAAAGGTTGCCTGTATTCAGAAGAGACAAGATGCTGTAGTCTGTGGCTCAGAATTTTGATATCTTTAGATGCAAAAATAGATGGGAGTGGGGACAGGAGCTTTTAACATATGAAATTGGATCATAAACCAAGGTATGTTGTGCTAAAGCTTGGCAGCTTCAAAACAGGATCTTTCTCTTCTGCCCCTTAACAATGAAGTTACTGTCTCAGAAGAACTAGTTACCAAGATACCAAGTACATTCTCCATGACTAGGAATTTTGGTATGGTGTACCACCTTAAAGTAAGAATAACCATTTTGGTGTGTGTGCTGAGGCAAACATGAGCATCACAATAGTATGCATATAATTTACAATAGTATGCATATAATTTATAATTCCTTATCAAGGGGGCTCTTTCCAAGAACCTGAAGTGGTAGAATGACATGAAAGAATGTTACAAATAGGACTGAGAATTGCAATGGATGTGACCTATGGGTAAATACAGAAAGGATGTCAGAATTTCACAATACCAACATCTGAAATATAGTCATATGGCTGTAAATGATTCTTTTTTTTAACTTAAACACATTTAAAACAAACAATCAAACAAAGTACACTATACCTGAATATTCAACAGCATATAACTCCCATTAAATTACCGAGACATGACTTTTAACTTATTAAGGATAAAATTTTGTCTGGCATTACTTTATGAGATAAGTTTTCTTCTAATATGAAGAGCTATAGATTATGAGAACCTACTTTTGAAGAATTTTGTCCAGAATTTTATTTCTTAAAATAATGGGTGCAGCTAAAGGGACATTTTTTAAAAAAATCAATCAAATCAGGTTTCAGCAGAGCTGCACACACATAACTTTTTCACTGAAATCAGGATAAAAGGTAAAACCCTTCAATTCAAAATAGGTTGTCTGTCATTATCTTTTTGCAATATTAATGATAGCAATTGCACCAAACTGCTTAAATAAAGGAAATCAACTAGGTTGGGGGGTTTTTAGGGGGTTTTGTTTGTGTTTTCTTTTTGTCTGGGTATAAGATTCAGACTTAATGGAATCTTATGTCAAAATATAGGTTTAAATTAGTTCAGAACTGAAAACTTATCTGTCATCAGGGATGTAGCAATGATTTGAATTCTGCTTCTAAAACATAATACAATTATACAAACTCAAAATAAGCCTACTGATGTTGCCTCTTTTCTTTTAGTGCTGATACTCTAGAGGAAAAGAGAAAGATGGCAGACATGATAACATGAAATGTGTCTGTGTACACCCCTAACAGTGTAGTGCTAACTAATAAACAGTATTTTATTGTTGATGAAGAGCAGATTTTTTCCAGTTGCTGTTTTTGAACTAATTGCTGTGATACAGATTGTTACACTGAATTCAGAGGTTCAGGTGTAGAACAATCTGTATTCAGATAGAGTGGTGGTAAAGGAAAAAATTGTTAGAAAAACTATCTTATCATTCAGCAAAATTTTAGGTTTTCCTGCCTTTGCCTAGGCAAATGTGGTCATTAGTGCTAATTTTCAAATATTTTCTGTCTTCTAACTCCATGGAGACTTTTGGGTTTTTCAGTGCTCTAGTAGTTACTAGAAAGATTGTGAAGTGACAAATCAGGACTGACATGATATTTTTTACCACCAAGAAGCAAAAAAGAGGAGCAGAATTGGAAGAAAAGCTTCCTGAGAATAAAGGCCCCAGGCAGGACGAAGATGAAACAGAGTAGCCTTAGGTAAATCCACCCTAAAACTACAAGGAGTTTTAGCATTACACTGGCACACTGCTGTCCCAGAATAGTGGGTTTTGAAAGGAGAACTGGAAGACCCAGTCTGATGATTTAAATGTAACTGACATTAGGGCCTGAGTCACTGGTTCATTCATAGCTGTGTGAAGATGCTCTAAGCTTACATTTCTGTTCAAGGTCCAACATTATTGCTGTATATAGATACTGTCCTCTTATTGATTTTAACTTGAAATTGAAATAAAGGTCCAACAGACAGACAGACTGGGTTAATAGCCAAATATATTTTTCTTCTTGAAGCAGGTATTTGGGTTGAGCTGTGAAAGTACTCCTAGAAGGAGTTACAATATGTCTTAGAACTAAAGACACAGTGATCCTGTTCTGAAGCAGCAACAAAAATATACAACTATTCAGACCTTTAATCAAAGTGTTTACAGTTTGTATTTCAAGGTGGTTGAAAGCATAATAAACACTGAACGAAGAAAATTAATCTGTTTCTCCTGCTTCCTGTCTCACTACTTTGGGGAAGTGGAATAACTTTTCCTGTCCAGAGACAGACACAAAAGTGTATTACACCTGCTGCGTCCTTAAAATTGTTTTCTCCCTTGCGTGTATCCAATACAACAAACCATGTGAATGCCAGTTTAGATTTGAGAATGTATGAGTTGTGACTTGAAAAGATACAAGAGGAAAGTGACTTAATTTTATATCCCTGGAAATCAGAAGAAATTTTTTTTTGTTTTTCTTTTTTTCTTTTTTTTTTTTAATTGGAAGACAGAATGCCTCTTCAGCAAGAAATGAAGACCTGCTCCAACTCTTCAACTTTCAAAGTTGTGTTTGTCATCAGGGAGGTTATAAGTTCTGTAATTGCAACTTAGCAATACGACATACAGAGTGAACTTTATGATATGGGAGAGGTCGGGCTGTGATATTCATCTGCATTAAATCCTCTAAATTCAACTGTACCGGTGGCTAATGTCCACTGTGACTGCAGAACTGCTTGTCCTGAAATTACTGGAAATGGTGCTTTAAGAAATTTAGTCTCTGAAATAAGACTGGCAATTTATTATGTCCTCTGTGAGTCCTAAATAGTCTCAGAAAGAAAAATGTGTATAGGAAGGTAAATGTGTTACAAACTTGTGGCAAACATGGGAAAATCTAGAAAAATACCATGTAGTCCTGCAGCACCAATAGCTAGAAGATGTTATGAAGACTGTATAGGACATTGCAGATCAAGGGCTTCATTGGCAGCAGCCAAAATGCCTAAACTTCAATGTATACATTTATCAGTGAATCATAGAAGAAGCAGACAGTTTATATTTTCTCAAAGATATGTCAGCTTCTTCATCCTTGAGCATACAAAATTTAATATAGCCCACAAACATCCACTGTCACTGCAATTAACAGTTTTAAGGATGAAAAGACTAACTTAAAAATAAAATAAATAAAAAAAAAAAGCTAAATAATAATGAATTTAGAGAAAAGCTTAGACTTTCATATATAGGATTCTTACCTTAGAAAAACTCAAGGTTAGTCTTAATTGAGGCACAGAAGTCTTTAGCAGTACGGGACAGGTGCACCAATCTCTTTCAGCTAACAAAAGGGAAAGAATTGGAAGTTACAGTCTTGTGCATAAGTGAGGAAAAAGAAATTACACTAATGTGGAAAAAAACCTTTATATTTATTTGCTTAATACTTCAGATTTTTGCATAGAGCCATGCCAATGTCTTTGGAGAAAAGCTGAAACTGAATGTCACTCTTGTAGTTCTCTTTGAAATATTTGGGCATTTATTTGGGTTTTTGTCTGTGTGTTTACGCAGAGTTAGGCAACTAAAATCTTACCTTCTCTTCCTACCTTTTAATTTTTTTTTTTTCTGGAAACCTGTTTTTTATAGCATCCTTTTATGAAAAAACTACAAGCAATCCCCAGATTGCTAATTAATATTTACCCATATTTTTGAGATGATAAGTGAATAGACTTTGCATTTTGATGAATTTCCCTGTTTTAGATTAGTCTTATTCCTTTGCTTGTAGATTAACCTTTCTTTACATGGAGACTTGATAGTAAAATTAATAAAAAAAGAAAGAAATAGGTAGACAATCCAACTTCAAACAATCAGTTGGCCTGACAGAGAAAAATATTTAAGCCTTCATCCTGAACTCTATTTTTAAGTGCTCTGCTGATATGGAGTCATTATAAATTAAATAATTAAATATTTTTTCTTTTTTCTTTTTTCTTTTTTTTAAGACAAGTATGTAGATTCTAACCAAATTACTTTGGCCACAAATAAAAATCACTCAACTTCATGATCATAAATAATGCATTTTATACAGAGTGCAAACTCAGTAGCATCTATAATCTGCCCACAGTCTTCCTAATAAATTAGGTCAAATTAATAGTTGATGTTATGAATACTGACATGAGTGAAATTACATTAAAGATTAATTTGGCCCACTGCTTAAAATTCAGTTTTGAACCTCTAGGGTTAGACAATTTGCATTATGAAGAACTGATTCTGTATTAAGGTTACTTTTGCGTATGCATGTTCTGAAGTCTGATTTAAAGCTCAGATATATAAATAAATGCACTGATCAATTCTGAAGAGAAGAAATAATAGTAATATTGATAATAACCACTGTGAAATGATATCTCATTTTCAAACTGGCTGTCATTGCTTCTGCAAAGACACAACTCGTTGCACACATAGTTTGAGATAGAGCCCCTAAACAGAACTGTAAGGCATTTGTGTATGAGGGGAGAGCAGTGTTACAACCCACCCGAGGTTCTTTTTAATGATAGAACCTTTTGACTGGATTAGAGTGAAATGATCCTAAATGGGAGATATTTAAAAATATATATATTGTGGGTTTATTTCAGAACAATTTGATTTCAATGGAAAGGAGAGATGTACCTGGTTTGGTTATTTATAGAAATATAGCAATATAAAAGGTAAACATGACACTTTAGAAAATGTATGAAGAAGGAAAGTGTTAAGAAGAATTAGAGTAAAAAGATACCTACCCGTGAATCCAGGGAGTATACCTGCAATTCCAGTGTCTGTTTGTCAAAGTGATATTGCTGTCTTGATCCTCTGGGGGTGGAGGAAGCACAGAAAATATGCAGTCCAATGGGTTCATATACCTTATCAGGTATATTAATTATCAGGTTCAGGTGGGAATTCCCAGGTGGGAGAGTTGAGTTCTCTGTTGCAGCACTGTGAACCATGTGCTCTGGGGAAGGCCCCAGAAATGAGTCTGGGGGTACTTTGATGGTTTATGACACCTTCTAAGACATGATTAACTGTCTCTCATGCCAACACAGATCAGCTAAGTAAGCCTTATCAGAAGGGATGAACACCTTCAGGACAACATGGGAATGTCCCAAGATTTCCTCTGGGTGTAGGGGGTGCAGTTTCACACTTGAGCCAGTTGTGTAAGGGAGTTGTGTAAGGAAAGGTATTGGCATGATAAAAAAGCATTATCCCACCTAGCAGGATCTGCTTCTTATCAGCTTTGTTCCTTCTCTGTCTCAAGCCCCAACTTGTTGCTGAACAGGTTGGTTTGGCATGGTCATCCTCTGGTTCAAGCCCTCTGCACCTGGGCTGTTCTCCTGCAGATGAGAGCTTTCACCATCACACTCTTGTCTCTTCCCTTCAGCTGGGAGGTGCAAACCTCAGAAAAGCACCTTATTGCTTTTGCCAATGGCAAAAGTTTCAGTCTCTCACAGGCAGTGAATATAATCTACCTTGATGTTAGCATGACCTGTGAAAGCATCTTTTTTTAAAGCCATGTTGTTATGGTTTAGCTAGGTGAGTTATTACAGCTAAGTTTCTACAGTTGCTGAACTGAGGACTGACTAACTTGGGTGCAGTCTTATTGAAAAGTGCCTGGGTATCCCAATAAACAGCAAATTGACTGAAAAACAGCTCACTTGAACTTAAGTGAGCACTTCATCCTCCCAGGAATGAAGCTTAATGGCACACTGTGATAGAAATATTGCAGGTATACGAAGGAAGTGATTATTCTCTAATAAACAGAGAAAATATGCAGAATAATTCATGTTATTCTGGGTAGTTTTGCCCATCCCAATACAGGAAAGACATATAAAAACTGAACTGAGCTCAGAGGATGGCCAGCAAGGGCTGGAGCACTTGCCTCATGAGGAAAAGCTGAGAAGCTGTGAGAGCTGGGTTTGTTCAGCCTGGAAGTTATTTGGCTGACTAGATGTGGAGTACATGAACCATATGAAGGCAGGTAGAGACATCTGCATAGCTAATATGACACAGGATTTATAGAAATCTATGCCCATCTGGAGGAGCAGGTAGAGGCCAGGCAGGATCAGATGAATGAGACAGATCCAGAAACTTACATTTGAGCAACTGCTAAAAGAGTGACTAATAAACGGTAATAGGACCCCTAGTGACTAACTGTTGGTACTAAGTCCACATAAAAGTAGCAAGGATGAGATAAGGTCATTTGGTAGGTTAGCTGACACAGTGACACACCTAAATGGTTCCTATTGCATTTTCATATGGGATTCTCAGTGCTGCCCAAAATGCGTAACTACAGAAATCTAGTAAAAACTAGAAAAGGAAAGCAAAAGCACTGTGAGCATATGCAACTTTCTGATGGTTCAATGTACTATCAATAGTAAATTATTATCAATAAAATGAAAGAACTGGAAAAGAACAAGAACGAAGGATAGGCTTAGCCCAAAGAGATTTAATTTCACAAAGCTATAAACACCTGAAAAAGAAATGCAAGGAGAAGGTTTCTCAGCTAATAATAACTAATATTGTTAACTAAAACATTAATTGTCCTTTACTACCATAATACCTCCCCTCCCCACTGTAGTTCATTGTGCAGCCAGGCTTCAAATATCACTTTTCATCACACAACTGATTTTTATCATACAACAGATTTTTTACTGTGACATTTTCCTTTAGTGTGCTGTAAGTATCTTTGAGGAACATGGGGCATATGTATGGCATAACATGATGGCTAAAAAATGTGAAACAAATAATAAACTAATTATTTATAAATCAAACTATCTATGAACTAGATTTTTTCTGCTCTTTCATGTCTTTGAAAAATTTGGATATAAAAATTAATAACCACAATTTTACTCTGAAAACTCTGGTTTTTATCAAAGAAAATAGTACATGCAAAATTAAATATCAAAATTTTAATGAACCACACTAAAGTTCCAGTTGCATTTTTGCTTACAGGTCAATACTGCCTGCAATCCCAAAGAAAGGCAAAGGCAGTGCTGCTGTATATATTGAAAAAAATATTTTGTAAGATACATTAATTCTCCCAGTTTAAGGAAAAATATTGAGAGACCAAAGTATGCCATTGTTTCTCTTTTCTCAGAACAAGTAGTGATGCAGAAGTTAGACGGTTTCTTTAAGAGTTTTGAATTTAGTTTTCTAGAGTTGCAGTTGTTTATAGAGTCTCTCACCTGTCCAAAATATCTTTCACCTCTTTTTGTTGATCTTAGCTGATTTAGGATTTCTGATATTAAAATTCTTTTGCTTCTTGCTAGCTCTTAGGTTTACCAACTGTCAACTCTGGTATAATAGATCTCATTAGAAAAGTTGCCATTCAAGGAATGTATTTGAGGATTTGTTATTTTAATTCTGAAAACTGTGTTCTTTCTTAGTGATTTCATTGTAGTAGGTAACTCTAAATCTCTTAGAGAAAGTTGTCATCTCCTAAAAAATTTCACTGATCCCTGTACAAAAGTGTACTATTATTTTGTCATAATGTTGGCAAAATATTTAGATACTAGGAAATGGTGCTGTGAATTTTAGCTAATGTAAAACAATACTGTAAGTATTAATAGAAATTCATGCAGCAGTTCCTATAAGAAGTTAAATTTTGAATGCTACTTATATTGGAAATCAGAACTAGAATTCTAAGCATATTATTGAGCTTCAATAGTTTTTGATAAATATTTAAAGATAAAAATAATTCCAGAAAAGTAGAAATACACTCATTACAATGCCTATGATATTTAAAATTTTATTTTGACCAAGTCAAGCTAAATATTTGTTTCTTTAAATAAAATAGAAAAACTTGCAAATAAAAATGAGAATGATATCTAGTGGAACAGGAAAATAGTCAATATGAAAAAATAATTATTGAAGTGATGTAGTGCAAGCTTATATTTGAGCTAAACAACTTTCCTTAATCAAATAACTTTAAAAAATCAGGATTTACAGAACACCATTATTTTTTTTTTGTCTACATAGGCATTGTATCCTGTCTGTAAAATTTTTTCAGATTAAATTCAAATTAGATTTGCAATTGAGACTAAGTGTGTTTTACTAATGGAAGGAACTTGAGAAAAGGACACATGAAATGTGTATTTGGAGGGAAAAAATGTTAGTTTTCTCAGGGGGACAAAGATATACACATTCATATAGGCACACGCTTATTAAACAATTTTTCTGTTCATTGACAGGCAAAGCATTGACCATCTCCTGTGTGGAAGTGAGAACTCTGAGTCCAAAGATGAGGAAAGACAAAAGGCACATCTGAGAGCATCTGTGCGTCTCTGAAAGAAATCAGATGCCAAAGTTCTGCAAGATGTTTGAGTTAGCCTAACAGCCTTCTTTTAAGTACAGCAAGAACCTGAATCAGCTCAGCTGTACTAATTGTCCATAAACTCCCAGCCTCCATGGTCCTGTCCTCTCATCTGACTTCTGACCATGCAGCACTACCCCAAACTACCCCAGTAAAAAAAAGGGACAAAGAAAGCAGAATAAAAAGCTGGGTCAGTTTCCCAAATAAACCCATTTCAATCACAGAACTAACAATATTGTATAAGTATGGGTTTTCAGAAAAAGTCTCAGAGTAAAATTATATTTTGAATCAGACTTAAGACACAAATTCAATCACATCGAGTCGTGTCTGCAATACAGATTTCTACAGGTCCTTCTAAGTGTCTTTACCTCTCATCAAAGTCAGAGGAGGTCTCTGATGGTCCTTATTGCCAGTTTAGATGGTGCAAGTTATTCCATCTTCACCTCATAATAGCTTTCAGAAGTCTACAGGTTTCGCATGTGTTTCATATCTGCTAGTACTCATTCTAGTGTAATTTACCATAAATACATATACCTAAATACATACTGAATGGTACTATATAGCTAAATTAAGCCCACTAAGCTCAGCTTGTAGTCAAGTTATAACTAGTACCTACAAAACCACTCATCTGGTAAAATATAGGTATTTACTTCTGGATTACAAAATAACTTTCCATATTCTTCTAATTAGATCTCTGCTGGCTTAGCCATAATGACTGCATCTATAGACCCCTTTTGCTATTGTATGGATTTGCATTGTGTTGATCTTCAGCTTCCCGATTAGGAGCTATTCTCACATGTGATCTAATATCTCTCTGTTGTCTGGAGGGGTTTGTCAAATTACATACCGACTGAAAAATGAACTGAAATAGGATTTAGATCTTTTACAGAAAATATTCTTTCTTACAGTGTTTGGAACACTATCTATCTCAAGCAGAATTGCATCATGAAATAACTTCATGTACTGCTAATGTTTCCTCTTAATAAAACACAAGGTCTAAAATGTAGCTTATTACAGAAATAAAACATAATTCATTCTTTATGACTTCTCAGGTAGTATTGTTTTCTAGTAAAGTATATATAAGATGGTCTTTCCTTGGTCTTTTCCACCTAACTGCCATTTTTCTTACCACAGTAGTCTATTGGCCTTTATCCAAGGGAGGATCCAGTACAACTAATGTTCATGCATTGCTATTCAGAGAGAGGCAGTGTTAACACTTGCAGACCATCACTGGAAGGCTATACTTGATTAGCACTCAGTGGGTTTTGCAATAAGCACTTTGAGCATGAAGCTGAACTCATGAAATTGTGATATGGCAGTAAAGGAAAGGACAAAATAGGACTGGATTTTGACGTCAGCTGGGTCAGAGCCAAACTATTTTTCTTAGTAAATCTTGAGACTTCAACCCACTCACTGGGCCTCTAGCTTATTTAAATACTTCTGTCTATGTAATTAGATGTGAATTACAGTTTTAGATTAAATCTAAATAAATTTAAGTGTTTTCTTAAACAAGTTTATATGAAACTGTGTGGATGGAAGAGTAGTAGTGACTTACAAGTGCATCTTTTGACCTGACAGTGTATATTGTAAACTAAAAATTTAGCAATAGTCTGTGGAATTGAATTTTAGAATGTGTCCTGGAATGAACCAAGGAAAGTTTTCATGGTAAAGCTAATGTCACAGCAATTGTGCATGTTGGAATTTGTACTACATCTTAGATTAAGAGTATCCTTAATATTTGCATGAATTATTAAAAAAAAAATAATTTGTGTCTCACTATCTGTGGAAAAACAGATACGCCACCAGACAGGGAAATAAAATAAAGAGGTCATTGAACTGTGCCCAGGCTCTGCAGGGCACCTTCCAGGTAGCTGCTTAGTAGAACAAGAGTGGTAAAAACCCCTAAATTTTGTGTTCAAAGTCAAACCCATTATGATAAAGGCAGCTAAAAATCCTTTCCCCTCCCCTGAAATCCACAAATCATTGCTACACTGTTTCCATTGTTGCTAGTATCTCTGTGGGACACAGAAGGAACGCACAGCACACACATGCACTATAGGTGTCAGAGTAAAGAAGGAAGGGTTTATTTAAACTTTAGTT